>CM046878.1:301092209-303514616 GCA_025667525.1 Glebionis coronaria | reverse complement strand
TTTACAGAACTTATAGAACCATAGTAATTAATCCGTAAACCCTAAAACTTAAACCCAAAACATTAAATCACACTCCCTAAAGTTTAAATCCCAAATTCTAACCCTTAAACGCTAAATCATAGACCCTAAAATTTAAATTGAAATCCTAAAAAAAAAATAGCTTATAGTTCTGCAAGTTCTGTACATAGTAATGTTTTTGCATTTAACGCTCTAAACCACACACCCTAAGCAGTAAACCTTAAACAATGAACTCTAAAGCCTTAAATATAAAGCCAAAACCCAAAACCATACACCATAAACCCTAAAATAGATAGAAACTAGTGGTTCTGTAAGTTCTGTATAAAAATAGTGGTTTTGCATTGAATACCACACTATATATATATATATATATATATATATATATATATATATATATATATATATATATATATATATATATATATATATATATATATATATATATATATATATATATATATATATATATATATACTAGCGACTTAACCCGCCCAATGGGCGGGTTTGTTTCGTAAATCTTTTCTAAAAGTACGTTTGTGTATTATTTATATCTTTTGGCAGTGTGACTCGTTTTTTTAAAACAAAACTAAAGGAAACTAATCTTTGAAATTTTTAGGGTTTGACTCACCTAACGGACGTGTTTTGTCTCATGTGATTCTTTAAATGTACAAATATAAAGGAGTGAGTTTTGGTTTGTGAATAGTTTTCTTTTACAATTTTTAGAACATTTGTTTTAAGTATAACATATAAATGTTTGTGTTATAAATTTTGAAGAAAAATTAAATATAAAACATGAACCTTCAGAGTGTCCAAAAATCCAAATAAATAAAAAATAAACCGAAAACCGTATTAGAACCGAACCAAACCGAAAACAACAGAACCGAACTAATAACCGAATTAAATTTCCGAAAACCGAACCAAACTACGAATTCGGTTTTAGACCAATTTATATTCAAAACCGACTTGACTAATTAAATAGGTTTTTTTTATTTGACCAATTTATTCCTGATTTATCTATTTTTTTATCAAACCAATTGATAAGACCGATTAAAACACTCTCTCTAGAACTCTCTCCCCACCCCCCCCCCCCCCCCCCCCACACACACACAAACATCTCACCAATAGTTACCAAAATCATTTCTGGCGGTCGGTTTTGACTGGCCGCTCAGATACCCTCTTGTGCATATTCTTTTCTACTACATTTCATAATAATAATACCTTGCCATCAGATCTGTCATCTCCCGTTGTCGTCTTTCATCTGCCACAGTCGCTACAACATCTGATGTACTGCTACTATCTTAGACTTTTTAGATCTGTTGCGCTTCCTAGCTTCCACTACACCAGATGGTTTGCTGCTGCAGGATGCTTTGCTGCAGTCTTGGGATTTAGATTTAGATTTGTTTGGTTTAGGTTTGGCTCTTTTAGGGATGTTAGGCTTTATTTTCCTTGTATGGTTCGTGTTCTCTTTTGTAGTTTTGCTCCAGGCTACACCACCTTCATATGGTTGTGTTTGAGAAAAGCTCACATTGGTGATTCCCCCTCACCCTTGTATTGTGTTGCTGTTTCCGTCTCACAACCCTTATAGTGTATGTCTTGTTTTGTTTTAACTTGTTACTTTGCGTACTTTGTTTGACAAATCACTTTTGATTTTACCCTTTGTGTTCGATGTAACTTGTTATGTTCTAAATTCTTTCGTTTGTGAGGTGTGATAATGAAGTCATGTTAAAAAAAATAAAAATTGATAAGACCGATTTGTGAAAATTGTAACAATCAATCCCTGCCTAGCGAATTTACATATTTTGTACACGTAATCTTGTGAGTCGTAACTAATGTCACTTACCAATATAAAATAATAAACATAAAAACGGTTTGTAGTACATCATTACATACGAATTTTGATATGATTGTTTAACAAGCAGATCCATATATATAACCAAGTTTATATTTATTTTAGAACCAAATTAACATATTAAGATCCGAGATTAGATATGGTTATCAAAAAAATAACAGCTTAAATTTGTCTAAATAACTCTTAGCTCGAAAAGAAGTAAATTAGTCATACATTTAGTCTATTATTGCTTTATTAAAAAAAAGCCTATTATTGCTTATAACATAATAACAATGTTTTGAAACCCGATTAATCGACCTGGTCGAGTCATCAAGTCCGGGTTAATTTGAATTAACCTGGTTTTCAAACATTTTTTTTATATTTTAATAATTAACAAAAATTATAAAAACTGCCGTATATTGTAAATATAAAATATTTATCAACCAATATAATATATAAAAATAAAATTTCATCGCAAATATTTAAAAAGTACATTTTTTTAAAACCCTGAAAAAATAGAAATCCGGCCGAGTCTCGAGAACGGTGTTACCCGAATTACCCTAAACCTTGCGGGTCTAACCGTGTTTCGAAAATGTAAAACCCAATTAATATGACCTGTTTTTTCGACCGGGTCGAGCAGGAGTTAAAAACATTGGATAGTACGAAGTACAAGTTAATTGTGGGTCAACTTTAGAAAAAGTCAACATACTATCTTGAAAAGTTTAGATGGACACAAAACAAAATAATAACTTGTGTACAGTTAAAAGCACTATAATCATCAGGAAAAGTCGAGGTACTATATGATTTTTTTAGAATGTTATATGTACCTCAAGACCTGAAATATGAAGAGAACTCTGAGAAGGCCCTTTAATGCTTAAACGATATGGTGACAAATGCTTTGATACACATTGAAGACTGTTTAAAGTATATGTCTCAGTTGAAGGATCCAGCTATCTTCAGGTTTTGTGCAATACCACAAGTATAATTCATTAACTGATAATCATATATGCAAAACATTGTTTTAGAGTTTGATGGATTTAATCTGAAGTTATTTTTGTCACTTATGCACTAATAGAATATGTGAGAAAGACAAGTTCACTCTATGGTTTTTAGTTGCTCTTTTTTTAAAGGCAGATCATATACTTTCCTTCCGGCTAACGAAGCTGATAAAACACACAACCACCGCCACATACACATATTGTTGGAATTTATAAAAACCTTTTATCATATTAACACATTAATAATCACGAGTACGCAGCGGAGTATAGGATCACGTATAGACAAGTAATTAACATAAACGGTAAAGAATTGCGTACCTTTTAGCAATGGATAAATCACCTTTATCGAATCACCAATATAAACGAAAACCCAAAGATCAAACAATGACCTCTCTAAGAGTACGCACACAATACATTATAGCAAACAATTAAATATGTTAGTACCAATAATGATAAACTAATTAAACCTCGTTTTCTTAAAACCAAATAAAACAAAACTAATAATATCTTGTATTAGTTTTGATCGCATAAAAAAACAAACAGGAACTTGGAAATCGATTTTTCCTTTATACGTAGCCATACCTTAGTAATGAGACTTTCTCATTATATATATACCTACGTATGATAGCTATGCCTAATCCAATTAGGATAATATTGCAAACTGTCTTTTATTTGTTTCTTTTATAATATATATTAATTATTATAGTTAACGTTTAACTATCGTTAGTTAAATCCTGTTAACTAACTAGTTAATTAATATTTTTAATAGCTTATCACTAATTAATATATTACGATTAATATATTAGCTTATAATTGTTTTAAATATTAACGCGTGCGTCTCCTTAGGCTCGGGACAATTTCCGGACATATATTATTTACGTGTACATATTCCTTCAGCTCCCACTTGGACATGTACAATAATATAATATAATAACTTTGGTTAGCGTCTAGCAACACGCCAATGCTCCCGGAAGTTCTCGAGTGTAGTTTTCCATAAAGTACATTTAAATGACCTAAACATTTACAATCCCTTTGTTTCTCAAATGTTGTGTTAATAATGGATATGGATCAAAGTCATTCCATTTTAACTATTCTGTTTCTCGCATTACATAATTAATTTAGATTACCAATCTAATCGAGACAAATCTAGATTATCAGTGGGTATGGCCATACAAACATCTAATTAATTAACGAGGGGCCCAATAGCATTATTCTTCAATCCTAGTTGAATGAACAAATTCTATCTTGACTACACGTGCCTCTTACATGCTTCAAGATACAAATGATTATAGTCTTTATTACTACCTTATTCAGGATAGCGTTAGAACTATAGCAAAAAGTACCATCCACATATATAAGACATGCTTGCATCTCAAGTCAAAGGATTTAATAATGTAAATCATTCACAAGTTTCACTTAAAGACACCGATCCATAAAGCGATTGACTTGTTAGTAGGAGATGTCCGATATACAACTTTTGGATATCGTATGAGTTGGTGAACCGTTCTTACATATTCTACGAATATTACCATCTCTCATATATGTCTTAATTCAATTATATTCCCATATAATCAATCGACATAGACAATTTAGAATAACGTATTATTCAAGGATTTAAACATGCAAAAATAGGACCAATAAATATTAAAGAAAACGAATATATCCAATACTTCAATTCATAAAATAAATATTGTTTAACAATATCCTTTATCCAAATACTAAAAGTAATGCATGATAACCTTAGTTGATAAATCATACCTCAAGATATGACGATCATACTTGTTGTGAAGTCATATATTTCATAAAACTCTACTAGGTTTGATCTTTGGAATTTTGAGAATACTTCAAATTCACAATTGTGAAAATCTCTGAACATATATAATGATTGTTATTATGCACATTTCTACATATGAACACAACAAAATAGGAGTATCGTTGTTGTACATCCTATAAGGTATATGAGTCCAACAAAACACCTTATTGAAAACAATCTTCTTTAATAGCTTCTTAAACTATAAAGTATTATTTATTCTTTTAATATGTATTGCAACATTATGCTCAATTGAACATAACTAATCCACATGGTCATCATCAAAGATGAAATCGTACCATGATTAGTATTGAGTGTTATCTCAATCAATCTATCATCCATGTCTAGAAACATCACTATGATATATTATAATCCATAAACTATAAATTATTATTATGATAATATTAGGTGTCTTTCTAAACTTTAAGTTTGTTGACAAGGATAATTACATCTTATTATCATATATAATATTCATTACTTTGAACAATTCAAGTTAGTAATGATCATTCTATCCCAAACAAATCTTATCATAACATTTGTACTAATCATCTAAATGATTTTCTCTTTAAGCAATCGTTGTTGTCAAATCTTCTTGTACTTAAACAAGTTTTACAACTATCCATACACACAATGTGATTTACATGATGAATCCCTAAAGTTTTCATCTTATGTCAACTCTCATCAAATGAGATACATTCATTGAGACTTTCTAAATGATACTTCATGTTGTGTTAGATTCCATTAACCACAAATGTTTATTACAATAAGCATACATATCAAGGTCATACGTTTAATTTCTCAACACTTTCATATGAAACCTTATTCCAAGTTAAGGTTTAACATCTTGCTTACATGGAATATTGCTTTCCATATGTTATACATCATATGTGATTTAGGAAATAAATATAATACTCTCACTAGCTTTTAGATGTACTCACAAGTTATCTTAGATCAAATTAAAAATCAAAACATGGATTTAATAATTAGACTTGATATATATCCCGTAGATGCATGCATTAATCCATACATGGATTCTTGCATCATGTACACTACACAAAGATTATTGTAATTTATAAACACTTTGATCACAACCGTCCTCGCTAATGTAATCGTACAAAAGAGTTTAAATATTACATTGTCATATTTATCATTATAAAAATTATCATGACAATAAATCATCTTTATTAATGCATGTAGAAATTTTCTATCACATATCATGCATTAATCATGTGTACAATATTGTCCATATGAGTCTTTCACTAAAGAAACTTATATCCAACTCATGGTCTAACCAATTGGTTAAAGATTAATCAAGTTTCCAAAAATTGATTATCTTCTTTGGACTTGCATCTACTCATTCATAGTTTTATTCAATAATGACATTCAAGATTCAATAATACATCTATATGGTTAGTAGGGTCACCATGATCCTCTAACATACATTCCTTAGTATTGAAATATCAATATATCATTCAAGTACTAAAGATATCCTTGCGGATCTATGAATGTGAGTTCTATCATCACGATGTTTAACAATTAATGTTCACCATCATTATGACATTCACTAGTATATTTAGAAGGTTGCATATTTTTTTATTTATCTCTTAAAGATCTATGAGTCCTCCCACTTGCTTTTAGTAATCATAGACTATTCTTCAAATACTTAGCATGTAGGGCAACAACAAATTGTTATCTTTTGGGACACGTTCACAAAATACTTTGATAGTTCTTGACAAATTCAGAACTTCAATTTTAAAGACTCAATGTGATTCATCACATTCCATAGCTTGATGGTGTCTTACTATCCTTCTAGGTCGGAGTAATATTTAAGAATATACTTTGTATACCCAATTTCCAAACCTTGACAACTTTTGGAGGTAAAGTATTTCAAGTTATCACATCAAATAGTTCTAAAGAATTTGATTTATCACTCAAGACATTCTATGAGTATTTGAGATTGTGAGACTATATCACAATTCCTAAATAACTTAATCTCCTTAGGTTAAATACTTATAAATTGTGTCAAAACAAAATTGAAATTATATAATATATAAAACCTAATGCATGCTCTAATGTATACATCTTTAAATAGTTCAATAACTATATATACATTGTTTATCCTTTGAATAATTCAAAGACTTCATGTACATTAACAAGAAGATATAACAAGTAAACAGTTTACTTTATGTTTATAAGTCTTTTAACAATTTAAAGACTATATGCTTATGTTTTACAATAGACATGAACATTCATAAAGTAACTATGAACAACTTCAATAATTACTTCAAGTTAATTGCGTACTTCATTTATATTATTGTGCATTCCAAGAAATATTCCAATAAATATAAACAAAGTAGTTGAAGTAGCTTGTTATTCATATCTTGACATCTTCTAAACAAGACAACATACATTGACAATTAAATGTATAATCCTTAATAGAATATTATATTCTTATCTCGCGGTCAAGAAACCATTTGTCATATTGTTATGTGTTTTATCTTGACATCTTATAAACAAGACAACATACATTGACAATTAAATGTATAAGCCTTAATAGAATATTAGATTCTTATCTCGCTGTCAAGAAACCATTTGTCATATTGTTATGTGTTGTACCTTGTACACAATAAGGATTTCTCCCACTTGTGCACGGCACAACATCACGTACAAATATAAACAACCATGAAACGCAATAGTTTATGTGAACAATATGATCATGTCATGTATATTTGGTAACTAGTAGAATGTCAACCATATAGTTTTATAAAAAATTCTGCATAATTATTATATGAAAAATACTTCAAAAGTGATAATCATATAAAATAGGATGCATTTATCCTTAAAACTATGGTTCTTCATATTCTGAAAGTAAATTATTATTTCAAGTCAAACTAGAAGTAATATGGATTACTACGAAGGTAAATAGGCTTGTAGCTCCCACTGAATTAGACAACATTACATTAATGTATTTCGCAACGCTCTCACTGGATTTGACAACATTACAAATGTTACTTCACCAGTAAATAGCAGATAACGATTTATTTACTTCCCTACTCGCTTTAAATGCCCATAAGTAACAATTACTTATGTATTATAGAGAGTGTATGAATTTCTACTATTAAAATGAGAGACTATCTATCATGCTTTCATTAACTTGAAAACTGGCATGCAATTTCCTCCATATAAGGCCTACCATTCAATAAGGGTATTTAGTGCCTACGTTGGGTTAAAAACATAATAACTAGGATAAATAAAGCTAGTTATTATAATCACAATAAACAAACAAAACACTAATTTTGTTCTATTGATTATAGCCTTAAGGGGATCGACACTTATTTTGTTTCTTTTATAATATATATTAATTATTATAGTTAACGTTTAACTATCGTTAGTTAAATCTTGTTAACTAACTAATTAATTAATATTTGTAATAGCTTATCACTAATTAATATATTACGATTAATATATTAGCTTATAATTGTTTTACGTATCAACGCGTGCGTCTCCTTAGGCTCGGGACAACTTCCGGACATATATTATTTACGTGTACATATTCCTTCACATATTACTAATCTTGAACTTGTACATTGCAGATCATGGGAATTGGAACACTTGCTTTATGCTACAATAACATTGAGGTTTGCAGAGGTAGTCAAATTGAGATTTGGTAAGTTTTCGGTTTCCTGTTTCATGCTAGGCTTTGTTACCACTGTTTTTAACTATGTAAGATTTCCTGATTAGACCACATAGCAGTTAGCAAAATACTTGATAAACCTGTATATCTTTATCAGGGGTGTAGTCAAATTGAGATGTGGTAACTTTTTGGTTTCCTATTTCATGCCAGGCTTTGATACCACCGTCTTTTAACTATGTAAGATTTCCTGCTGAGACCACATAGCAGTTAGAAAAATACTTAATAAACATGTATATCTTTATCAGGGGTAGAATATGTTAACTTTCACAATCAGTTACATAGTCTGGAATTCTTGTCTGAAAGAGTCTTCATGGGTTGTTACATGATCCAAAATAAGAAAATTCTTGATATATGAACTGGCAATCCATAAACATACATTTCATTGAAATATATGTGAATATAGGGAAGTTCGGCACTATAGGCCTACATTATACACTATAGGCCTACATTACACAGGAAAGTGAATATAGGGAAGTTGGGCACGTACCATTCAAATGGATACATATACTAGTACATCAAAAAAATACCAGATGCGTTAGATAATATAGACAGTGGTAACGATAATTATAGTAAAAGAATTTGCACAACTAACTTTGGAGGATGGTAGCATATAGTTACCTGACTGGGCTAGCAATATAATGAGCGTTTTATGGTTCCTGTTCGTGCCATTAGTGAAATATTGAGTGTTGTGGATGGATTGAGAACAATAGCTTTAGAACTGGAATTTGGAGTATCACATAATCAGACATTTGAAAGGACTAAAGCTGTTCATTTCATCAACCGGTTTCATGTAAGCACACATGTGGCTGATAAGTGCAGTGATGGAACTTTGCTTTTGCAAGTCATACTACACTCACAAGTGAAGGCCTCCTTATCACCGGTATTTCCATCATTGGTGACAACATTATTGATCAATGAATATTGCGTCGGTTAACATAAATGGAGTCGGCTCAGCTCCAAAAAATAAATGGTTGAGGAGACTATGTCATGAAAACCATCTCAACTTTATCGGTATTCAAGAGTCGAAATCGTGTAAAGATGACGAAAATTTCGTTCAATCTCTTTGGGGTAATGATAACTGTGACTTTGCCATTCAAAAATCGGATGGTAACTCTGGAGGTATTATGGCTATCTGGGATAATTCTTTATTCAATAAAGTTAAGGTCATAAATGGTGAGGATGGTTTTCTTGCAATCTATGGTGATTGGAAAAAGTTGGGTTGTACTTGTCTGCTAATTGTAGTTTATGCACCACAAGACAATACAAAGAAGCAGAACCTTTGGTTAAGACTCACTGAACTCATTGGTAGCTTTCATTCCATGTTCATAGTTCTTGGTGACTTTAACGAGGCTCGTTTCCAATGTGAACGATTAGGCTCTAAATTTTGCAAGTTAGGTGCTCGGCGTTTTAACGAGTTCATTTCTAAATCTAGTCTTATTGATCTCCTAATGGGTGGGAGAAAATTCACTAGAATGAACAAGACTGGCACAAAATTGAGAAAAATTGACCGCATCCTGGTTTCACATCATTTTGTCTCGAATTGGCCTAATGCTCAGCTTCTTGCCCTTCCTCATGGAGTTTCTGACCATTGCCCTCTTGTGCTTAAAAGCCACTCGGGAGACTATGGTCCAATACCTTTCAAGTTTTTTAATTCTTGGCTCCTAAATGAAGATTTAGAAACCATAGTATCCCTTAATTGGCCGGATCACCCTACTCATCTTACCCAAATCACAACACATCCGTCCATCCTTCTAAAACAAAAACTTCAGAACCTTAAAAACCATGTTCGAACTTGGCGGAAATGTGTGCTTGAGAGGGATACTAAGCTTTCTTCTGTTCTAAAAGCTAATGTGGAAGCCCTTGAGACTAAGGCTGAAACTGTGGGGCTTGAGGACCAGGAAATTGCTAATCACCTTTCATACTTGAAACAACTAGATGACTTGGAACACATCAAAAGATTAGATCTCATGCAAAAGGCTAAGATTAACTAGGCTATTGAAGGTGATGAGAACTCTAAATTCTTTCACGGGTTTATAAATAATAAGTTTGCTAAATCAAGAATCAAAGGTCTCAACATCAATGGCTTGTGGGTCTCGGAGCCAAATGATAGGTGTGAAAACACCCATCCTTTTACCACTTATTTCTTGCTAAAACCGAGACCAAAACGCGTATTTAATGTCATTTGTTTGGAATTATGTGTGGTTTGTGTGTTTGTTGTGTTTTCAGAGCCAACCGGATAAATATTGAAGAAAACATGGGATTGCACGGGTTTTATCGAAGAAAAAGACGAAAAGACGATGTTTATGGTCCAAGAGATGCAAAAGATTTGAAGTCAATGGGCCTATTTAAAGATTTATCGAAGCAAAGGACCAAAGATGGAAGATTTATATATGTCTAAGAACTCAAGTCTATTAAATGAAGAAATTAAAAGACGAGTTGAATTTATTCGTCGACAAATCCCGAATCGAAATCGAAAACGTCAACTTTTCTGAAAAGACGAGAAGACAAAAAGAAAGGGAGAAAGCCCACTCACCAAACCAAGCCAATGCCTATAAATAGAACATTTCCATTCACAATTGAGACTAGTCTTTCTTTTCTGTTTCTTTTCTCCTAGTTCGTAGGACACCAACTCCCTTAAGGAGATTGGTGATTTTTATTTCCTTTGATTCCTTCATGATTATGTAAGTTTAATCTTTCCTTTGTTTGTTTGAATCTTAATCCTTAATACAAGTTTTCATTTAATCTTTCTTTCTTTTCTTGTTAATCCAAAGTTCTAAATATTTATTTTATTGAGTTTGATCTTCAAAAGTAAGTGGGTTTTGAGTTTTTGTTGTTTTGGTTTGATGTTTATCATTAGTAGATGATTAGTGGTTAAATTGGTTTAAGTTTTGGTTAAAAACTTGGTGGATTTTGGTTAAATTCGTGATCAAGTTGTTCCCCTGTTCTTCGTTTCTCCCTACTGTTTCATGTCCCCAGATTCCGAATGAACTAATCATTCCGAATCAAGGATTTGAACATATTATTCCGAACCAAAGGTTTCTGTTTAAAATATTCCGGATGAACAAGATATTCCGGATGAGTATTATGTAGTTTTAATTATTCCGGATCAGCTCAATATTCCGAACGAGCACTTTTGTTTAAAATGTTCCGAATCAAAGTTTATTCCGGGTAAAGAATTTATTCCGAGTCAGTTCATTATTCCGAGTCAAGCTAAGTATTCCGAATGAAGAATTTTGTTTAAATTATTCTGGATCAATGATTTGTTCCGAATAAGCCAATATTCCGAATGAGTCATCTTTATTCCGAATAAAGCAAGTATTCCGAATGAGCAATTTATTTCGGGTCAGTTAATTATTCCGAGTGAGCAACTTTATTCCGGATCAAGCATTATTCCGGATCAAGCACTTATTCCGAGTCAAGCAAATATTCCGGATCTACAGTTATTCTGGATGAAGGCATATTCCGCATGAAGCAAACATTCCGAATGAGCATTCTGAGTTAATTATTCCGAATCAAGCAACATTCCAGATCAACACATTTATTCCGAATCAAGCACATTCCGAATGAAGGAAGTTTGGTTGAACATTCTGAATGAAGCAATTTCTAGATTATTCCGCATGAGCTAATATATTCACTTATTCCGGATCAAAAGAATCATTCCGAATCAGCTGTTTTTCTAAGAAGGTCTTTTACTGTTTAATTTTAATTCAAGTTTTGTTTTCAGTAATTGCTTTTAATTTAATTTTATTACTTCTCGCACTTATCTTTTAAGTAGATATAGATCAAAAGCTCCCCCTTTTAGTTACCAAGAACAACATCTCCACTTTGAACCGTGATCGATTCGAGAAGATACCAAGAACGAAACAACGACAAATATAACTGGGTACGAGCAACACAAAGAAAGATCTTGCAACAAACCTTTCTATTAACTAACTAAAAATCAGTTATTAAAATGGCGCCGCTGCCGGCTCTTTTCGTAAGGATCAACGGTTTCTTGTGAGAAAATTGGATTTTGGGATCCGTTCTTTCGGGAACGTTATTTTCAAGCACAAATTTTTTTTTTCAAAAACCCATAAAAATATAAAATTTTCAAAAATACAAAAAAATTAAAAAATCTATAAAAACAAAAAATATTTTCTCTTGCATTTTCTTTTTAGTGTATGCGTACTCGATCAACGTCTTATCCCGAGCCCGAGACTCTCGATAATTTAGACATGGCCGGTGTACACAACAA
Organism: Glebionis coronaria; assembly: GCA_025667525.1. Classification (NCBI taxonomy): domain Eukaryota; kingdom Viridiplantae; phylum Streptophyta; class Magnoliopsida; order Asterales; family Asteraceae; genus Glebionis; species Glebionis coronaria. The sequence goes on along the minus strand of CM046878.1, from coordinate 303,502,034 downwards.
CAATAATAATCCACCTCACCCCAACATGAATAATCCACCCCTACCCGACTTACGAACCATGGAGGAGCTATGCCAACCTACGATGAACGGACGTGGAGGCCCGATTGCGCCGATGCAAATCACGGCTCAGGAGTTTTCGTTGAAGCATCACATGATCCAACAAGTGCAAACTAATCCATTTCGCGGAATACCGGATGATGATGCCAACAAACACCTCGACAAATTCATTACCATCACCCAAAGCATGAAGTCACCCGGTGCTTCTATGGATGTACTTCGCCTTCAACTATTTCCCCACTCGCTTTCTCACCATGCCGAAAAATGGTTTGACCGTCTCCCAAAGAATTTTATTCATACTTGGGACGACATGACTCAACGATTTTTGTCGTGCTACTTTCCACCATCCATGGTCACGAGCCTTCGTAACCAAATTAGTGGATTCATGCAAAACGATGATGAATCGCTCTTTGTTGCTTGGGAACGATACAATGATTTGATCGACCGTTGTCCAAATCATAACATGCTCCCCGTCACTCTCATTGATACTTTCTACAATGGTCTCACTTTTCGTGATCGTGACACGATCAACGCCGCCGCCGGTGGTACTTATATGAAAAGGAGACCGGAGGAGTGTAGAGAGTTGATTGAAAACATGACTACTCACCACAAGAATTGGGATTCATCCGCATCCTCAAGAGCTAATACGAGAATCAATGTTTCTTCTACTACTTCCAATCCCGAGATAGCCGAACTTACCCGACAAGTCGCGGAAATGAACAAGAATTACATGACCATGGCCACAAACCACTTTCAACAAGCTAAAGCCGTTTCTATTTCTTGTGACACATGTGGTGGTACTCATTCTTACAATGATTGTCCTTCTACTCAAGGCAATTTTTGTGAAAACGTTAACGCGACATACGGTACTTATCCCACAGGAGCCTATCAAGCTCGTCCTCAAGGAGACCGTAGCTTGCTAAGTTATCGTTCAAACAACTATCTTGCACCACCCGGTTTTACTCCTCAAAACCAAAACTAACAACAAAGCTATAACCGAAATAACCAATCCCAACCTCGTGCTAACAATCAATATCAATCCCAAAGAAACCCATACCCACCTCAAGGAAATTCTCAAGCTTACCAAGCTCCACCTCTCAATCAACCGATGGCATTGAATCAAGACATCGAGACGTTCATGAGGACTACTAGAGAGATGGTGACGAATCTTCAGAGTCAATTCATCAACTTGAAGGGAGACATGGCGAAACAAGGGAGCGATATTCGAGCCGAGCTAAGGAATGACATGGCAAAACAAAGCAATGATATTCGTGCAGACATGAGAGACTCTTTCAGCACTCAAGCGGATAATATTCGTGATATGATCGGTTCACTCTTCCAAGGTAATCAACCCTCTTCTTCGGGTACTCTTCCGAGTAACACCATTGCTAATCCAAGAGGGGAGATGAAAGCAATCACCACTCGTAGTGGAAAAGGTTATACGGAACCCGAGCTTCCTACACCTCCGCCCGTTATTGTGAACAAGGAAAAAGAGCAACTTTCTCACCTCCTTTGCCTTCTACCCCCATTCCCCCACCACCCGCGGTTGTGAGTGATCCTACTCCCCTAAAGCCTTCCTCTTTATCCGATATACCTTATCCTTCAAGGTTGAGGAAAGAGAAGAAAAAGAGCAAGGATGATATTCAAGTTTCAAACTTTCTCAAAATGTTTAAACAATTGAATTTTAACATCTCCTTTGATGAGGCTCTCGCTCACATGCCTAAATACGCGAAGATGTTTAAAGATCTTGTTAGTGACAAGGAAAAGCTTCTTGATATTGCTAATACCCAACTTAACAAGAATTTCTCCGCGGTTCTCTTAAGGAAATTGCCCACCAAACTTGGTGATCCGGGTCGCTTCTTGATTCCTTACAACTTCCCGGGAGTAGAGAATTGCATGGCCCTAGCCGATCTAGGTGCTAGTATAAACTTAATGCCTTTAAGTGTTTGGAAGCAATTATCTCTCCCCGAGCTAGTCCCCACCAAAATGACTTTGGAATTAGCTAACCGTACGGTTGCTTATCCAGTGGGGATAGCCGAAGACGTCTTCGTTGGCGTTGACAAATTCACCTTCCCGGTGGATTTTGTTGTCGTTGACTACGAGATGGATCCTCGTGTTCCATTAATCGTTGGACGTCCCTTCTTGAGGACCGGTCGCACTCTCATTGATGTAGCCGCGGGCGAAATAATCATGAGAGTTGGTGACGATAAAATTGTCTTCAACATGGGTAAGATTTCTAAGCAACCTTATTCATATGAAAGTGTTAATGCTATTGATGTTCTCGATGAGGCTTGTGAAGAACACTTTCATGATGCTTGCAAAAGTAATCTCTCTTCTCTACCCAATGTTGAGACCGTTGCCTCAATTGCTCTGTCATTGACTCTATTTGGAGAAAGTGACTTTCTTTTTGATGATTTTGAAGCTAGCTTGGGTCCACTCGATCTTAAGTATGATGATTCTCCCACCGATTGGGAAGAAGACATTCGTACAATTGAGAAACTTCTCAATGAAGACCCTTTTTCTCCTCCTTTTCCTAAAGAGGCGACTAATGATGATCCATCGTTAGTTACACCATCTATTGAGGATCCTCCTACTCTTGAGCTTAAGGACTTACCACCCCATCTCGAGTATGTTTTCTTAGAGGACATTGATCAACTTCCCATTATCATTGCTAAGGATTTAAAAGCCGACGAGAAAACTCGTCTCATTGAAGTTCTCAAGAAACATAAAAGAGCTATCGCTTGGAAAATCTCCGATATTCGCGGAATTGATCCTCACTTTTACACACATAAAATTATCATGGAGGACGACTTTAAGCCCACAATTCAAAGCCAAAGAAGGGTGAATCCTAAAATCCATGACATTATCAAAAAAGAGGTTATCAAACTTCTTGATGCGGGCATGATTTACCCTATCTGGGATTCACCATGGGTTAGTCCAGTCCATTGTGTGCCTAAGAAAGACGGAATCACCGTTGTGCCCAATGCAAACAACGAGTTGATTCCTACACGTCTCGTTATTGGATGGAGAGTTTGTATATACTATCGCAAACTCAATGATGCCACGAGAAAGGATCATTTCCCTCTTCCTTTTATGGACCAAATGCTTGAACGTTTAGCGGGTAATGAATATTACTGCTTTCTAGATGGTTTCTCGGGTTATTTCCAAATAACCATCGATCCCCAAGATCAAGAGAAGACAACATTCACTTGTCCCTATGGCACATTTGCTTACAAAAGAATGCCTTTTGGCTTATGCAATGCCCCCGGGACTTTCCAAAGGTGCATGTTGGCTATTTTCCATGACATGGTTGAGCAAACCATGGAAGTCTTCATGGATGATTTCTCGGTCTTTGGAGATTCATTCTCTTCTTGCCTTGCCAATTTAGAACGTATGCTTAAGCGGTGCAAAGACACTCGCCTTGTTCTCAGTTGGGAAAAATGCCATTTTATGGCAAAAGAAGGCATTGTGCTAGGACACAAAATCTCAAAATCCGGTCTTGAAGTCGACCGTGCTAAAGTGGATGTCATAGCCAAATTACCTCCACCTTCAACCGTGAAGGGTGTGAGAAGTTTTCTGGGTCATGCGGGCTTCTATCGTCGATTCATTCAGGATTTCTCTAAAATCGCTCGCCCGATGACCCACCTCTTGGAAAAAGATACTCCTTTTATCTTTTCTAAAGAGTGTATTGATGCCTTCAATCTTCTTAAGGATAAGCTAACTAAGGCACCGGTCTTGGTTACCCCTAATTGGGAGCTACCCTTTGATTTGATGTGCGATGCTAGCGACTTTGCTATTGGAGCGGTTTTGGGCCAAAGAGTGAATAAACACTTCCAACCAATCCATTATGCTAGCAAGACAATGACGGGGGCTCAATTGCATTATACGACAACTGAAAAAGAGCTTTTAGCTGTTGTCTATGCTTTTGAAAAATTTCGCCCCTATCTTGTTTTATCTACCACCATTGTATACACGGACCATTCCGCGTTGAAGTACTTGATGACTAAACACGACTCTAAGCCAAGACTTCTTCGCTGGGTTTTACTCCTTCAAGAATTTAACATTGAAATTCGAGACAAGAAGAGAGCTGAAAACCTAGCCGCGGATCATCTAAGTAGACTTGAGGATCCATATCAAGGGGATCATCCGAACAAAGAGATCAATGACTCTTTTCCCCTTGAGACCTTACTGTCTATTTGTGCCAATCTTGATGACACCCCGTGGTTTGCGGATATTGCAAACTACTTAGCGGGTGGTGTTCTCATCAAAGGGTTAACATCCCAACAAAAGAAAAAGTTCTTGAATGATGTTAAGACTTACTTTTGGGATGACCCTTTTCTCTTCAAACAATTCGCTGATTTGATTATTCGCTGATGTGTTGACGGACCGGCAGCTTTAGACATTCTCGAGGCTTGTCACAAAGGACCCACCGGTGGTCACTTTGGTCCCAACTACACCGCCAAAAAAGTGTTTGACTCGGGATTCTATTGGCCCACCATTTATCGTGACGCTCACGCTATGGTTAAAAACTGTGATGATTGCCAAAGGCAAGGCAAGATCACACATAAAGATGAGATGCCTCAAAATTTCATACAAGAATGTGAAATCTTTGATGTATGGGGCATCGACTTTATGTGGCCATTCCCTTCTTCTAAAGGAAACAAATACATCCTTGTCGCCGTTGATTACGTTTCTAAATGGGTTGAAGCCAAAGCTTTACCCACTAACGACGCAAGGGTGGTTTGTAATTTCTTAAAACAACTGTTTTCTCGATTCGGTGTTCCTCGTGCTATAATCAGTGACCGCGGGACTCATTTTCGCAATGATCAATTTGCAAGAGTCATGGCTAAGTATGGTGTCAATCACCGTCTTTCCACCGCTTATCATCCTCAAACCAACGGTCAAGCCGAGATATCCAACCGTGGATTGAAGCGAATTTTGGAACGTACTGTGGGAGAGCATCGTGCCTCATGGGCCGATAAACTTGATGATGCTCTGTGGGCTTTCCGTACCGCCTATAAGACACCGATTGGTTGTACACCTTATCGTCTTGTGTATGGGAAAGCATGCCACCTCCCTATCGAGCTGGAACATAAGGCATACTGGGCCTTGAAGTGGGCTAACTTCGACATTAACAAAGCCGGTGATCTTCGCAAGATTCAACTCAACGAGCTACGTGAACTGAGGAATGAAGCTTACGAGAACTCATTGATCTACAAGGAGAAGACCAAGATCATCCACGATGCTAAAATTAAGAACCGAGAGTTCCACATTGGTGATCAAGTCTTACTTTTTAACTCTCGGTTGAAGATCTTCTCGGGCAAGTTGAAGAGCCGCTGGTCTGGTCCATTCACCATCGCCAATGTCTTTCCCTATGGCACCATTGAGCTTTCTCAGCCAAATGGGCCCAATTTTAAGGTGAATGGCCAGCGTTTGAAGTTGTACTTTGGTGAGGACATCTCTCATGAGATGATTCCATCCCTCACCACGTTTCCCATGAATTAGTTCGGGACCGAGTCAGGCTCGTGACTCGGTTAACAAAAACAAGCGCTCCTCGGGAGGCAACCCGAGTATCTATCCCCCCTTTTCTGTTTTTCATCCTAAGTGTAGTGGGGCTATATAGGTTGCTTGTGTTTGTATGGTGATGTGATTACAGGGATAAATGCACTCTTGGAATATTTGAAGAACCGTGCTCCCATGTTATCCGAAAATCCGGTTCTATCTCTCCACTATCGTGATTCAATTTTCTTCATACTCATATTTGAAATTGATCACTTTAGTTGTCTCCTCCGTAACTTGATTTAACCAACGTGCACAATGTCATAAGTGTAGGGGAGACTTTTCCCACATGCTTAAACATTGAGGACAATGTTTATATTAAGGGTAGGGAGACTTCTATCGAAGTTTTAAGTGGACTTTTCCATTAAAGTGCCTTCAATTAACCGGAAATTTGATTTTTCGACATTTTTCAAAATTTTTAATCTATTTTGGCCTAGTTGTATAGTTGTATTTTCCTTTGTATGTTTATTTTCTTTTCTTGCTAGAATAAAATTTCAATAAAGTGGTTTTAAATTTTTCAAATTCGTGAATATTTTGACTTAACCCGAGTTTACTTATCTATGTTTACTCTAGCTAGTATCCTTAACGTGTTTAAGTCAAGTTTTGCTAGGCTTTTATATAAGAAGCTTTGAAACGCGAAAGTCTTAACTCTCACGGGTTAAGAACAAGAACTTTTCGCAAGTTCCTATAATTGATCCTAGAGAGTCGTTTATCAAGGGAACTTTAAAACGCAAATTCTAAACTTGAAAGAGTCTAAGAAGATGCAAGATCCTATAGGCGACTCGAAAACCCAAAACTTTGATTTAATTGGCTAAGCATCCACGAGTCTCATTCCTTGAGATTTTAAATTGTGGAGAATGAGAGATGATAGAGTCAATTATAAGTTTGGTATTCTTTCGTGAATTTATGTGAGTTGATTATAAGCCTATTCTCCCATCGCTTGCTAATAAATTTATCTGCAATAAATAAGGTTGTACGATTTGAAAAGTTACTTAGCTTCTAGCCCAAGATCGTTTAAAAGTTGCTCGGTATTAATTAGAGTTCATAGCCAAGGCATTACTTATTGAAGCGGGATGCGAAGATTGGCGAGTCTAAAAAGACCCTAACAAGGCACGAGGGCTACATTTTGTTGCTAAAGATCCAAAAGTGATGTGAAGAATCATTTATCGAAAATCAATATGAAGGATCGAGACACACGACGAAAAGCAAAAACTCCCCAAAAGTCATGGAGAAGTCTATCCGAAAAGACCCTAGCAAGGTATGAGGATAAATAGATCCAAGTCCTAAAAGGAGGCGGATCGTTGTATATCAAAGTCCAAAATAAAGATTGGAGAAAAATGAAGAAGTCGTGGTCCAAATATGAAGAATCTCTCAAAACTTCAAGTGAAGGAATTCCTATTATGAAGAGAAGACCATAATTTCAAGAACGTCTCTCAAAGATTTGAAGTATGAAGTCGCTGCCAAATATCGGTCTGAGAAAGGTCTCAAATCGTGAATCGAGTTATGCCAAGATATGAACTTTATGAGGTCCCGAGAAGCAGTTTTAAAAGATTTTGTCCTTTAGCTAACTATTGATTAAATCGTCCCACTTTGTTTTCAGCTTAAATAACTATCGAAATAAGTCAAACAATGCATCCTCGTGATCATTCAAGACAACAATAAAATATAAGAGATACACCTAGGAATAAGGGAGTCTAAGTGAATAATTGGGCCACATGAGTTCGTGTTAGTTTGGTGACTTATAATAACAATGATCTCGTTTTTAAGCTTGGTATGGGGAACGTGAAACTTTAGAATGATGAACCTTCATGACAATCTAAAACCCCAATGTAAGTCTTTAAATACTTTACTTGTTTTGTTCTATTGGTTTCCTTAGTGTTTAGAATTTAATAAAGGCCAAGGTGGGTTATTTATGATGAGAAATGTAAACCGTGCTTTAAAATTATAGCATTGCATGAGGGCATGGCAATGGTTAAGTGTAGGGGATTTGATAGGTGTGAAAACACCCATCCTTTTACCACTTATTTCTTGCTAAAACGAGAGCAAAACGAATATTTAATGTCATTTGTTTGGAATTATGCGTGGTTTGTGTGTTTGTTGTGTTTTCAGAGCCAACCGGATAAATATTGAAGAAAACATGGGATTGCACGGGTTTTATCGAAGAAAAAGACGAAAAGACGAAGTCTATGGTCCAAGAGATGCAAAAGATCTGAATTCAATGGGCCTATTTGAAGATTTATTGAAGAAAAGGACCAAAGATGGAAGATTTATATATGTCGAAGAACTCAAGTCTATTAAATGAAGAAATTAAAAGACGAGTTGAATTTATTCGTCAACAAATCCCGAATCGAAATCGAAAACGTCAACATTTCTGAAAAGACGAGAAGACAAAAAGAAAGGGAGAAAGCCCACTCACCAAACCAAGCCAAGGCCTATAAATAGACCATTTCCCTTCACAATTGAGACTAGTCTTTCTTTTCTGTTTCTTTTCTCCTAGTTCGTAGGACACCAACTCCCTTAAGGAGATTGGTGATTTTTATTTCCTTTGATTCCTTCATGATTATGTAAGTTTAATCTTTCCTTTGTTTGTTTGAATATTAATCCTTAATACAAGTTTCCATTTAATCTTTCTTTCTTTTCTTGTTAATCCAAAGTTTTAAGTTTTTATTTTATTGAGTTTGATCTTCAAAAGTAAGTGGGTTTTGAGTTTTTGTTTTTTTGGTTTGATGTTTAACATTAGTAGATGATTAGTGGTTAAATTGGTTTAAGTTTTGGTTAAAAACTTGGTGGATTTTGGTTAAGTTCGTGATCAAGTTGTTCCCCTGTTCTTCGTTTCTCCCTACTGTTTCATGTCCCCAGATTCCGAATGAACTAATCATTCCGAATCAAGGATTTGAACATATTATTCCGAACCAAAGGTTTCTGTTTAAAATATTCCGGATGAACAAGATATTCCGGATGAGTATTATGTAGTTTTAATTATTCTGGATCAGTTCAATATTCCGAACGAGCACTTTTGTTTAAAATATTCCGAATCAAAGTTTATTCCGGGTAAAGAATTTATTCCGAGTCAGTTCATTATTCCGAGTCAAGCTATTTATTCCGAATGAACTAAGTATTCTGAATGAAGAGTTTTGTTTAAATTATTCTGGATCAGTGATTTGTTCCGAATAAGCCAATATTCCGAATGAGTCATCTTTATTCCGAATAAAGCAAGTATTCCGAATGAGCAATTTATTCTGGGTCAGTTAATTATTCCGAGTGAGCAACTTTATTCCGGATCAAGCATTATTCCGGATCAAGCACTTATTCCGAGTCAAGCAAATATTCCGGATCAACAGTTATTCCGGATGAAGGCATATTCCGCATGAAGCAAATATTCCGAATGAGCATTCTGAGTTAATTATTCTGAATCAAGCAACATTCCGGATCAACACATTTATTCCGAATCAAGCACATTCCGAATGAAGGAAGTTTGGTTGAACATTCTGAATGAAGCAATTTCTAGATTATTCCGCATGAGCTAATATATTCACTTATTCCGGATCAAAAGAATCATTCCGAATCAGCTGTTTTTCTAAGAAGGTCTTTTACTGTTTAATTTTAATTCAAGTTTTATTTTCAGTAATTGCTTTTAGTATAATTTTATTACTTCTCGTACTTATCTTTTAAGTAGATATAGATCAAAAGCTCCCCCTTTTAGTTACCAAGAACAACATTTCCACTTTGAACCGTGATCGATTCGAGAAGATACCGAGAACGAAACAACGACAAATATAACTGGGTACGAGCAACACAAAGAAAGATCTTGCAACAAACCTTTTTATTAACTAACTAAAAATCAGTCATTACCAAACCTCGTCAAATCCCACATCTTCAATTTTTATGAGCGCAAATTCAAAAACACCAAACCTAACCGCATCCGTTTCACTTCTGACCTATTCAAGAGACTATCAGATTTTGATATTTCTCTTCTAGATGCACCAATTTCAATTGTTGAGATAAAACAAGAGAGTTGTGGTGGTCAAAAAGCACCCGGGCCTGATGGCTTCACATTCAAGTTTATAAAACAGCACTGGGATACAATTGGGATTGATTTCATCAATATGGTGAAGCGTTTTGAAATTGATGGTGAAATTCCAAGAGGATGCAACTCATCTTTTATTGCTTTAGTTCCAAAAATAAAAGACCCTCTTCAAATCAAAGATTATAGACCCATAAGTCTTATTGGGTGTCAATACAAGGTCGTTGCTAAAGTTCTAGCAAATCGTCTTCTCAAAGTGGTTGACTCGGTGGTTAGTGAAGTTCAAACAGCTTACATAAAAGGGAGACAAATAATCGACGGGCCTTTAATTGTTAACGAGATCATATCTTGGGCAAGCAAAAGACATGAAAAGCTATTAATGCTCAAAGTCGACTTTGAAAAGGCCTTTGACTCTCTAGATTGGAAGTTCTTGGATCATATCATGGAACAAATGGGCTTTAGCGATAAATGGAGGATATGGATTAATGGTTGTCTAGATTCTGGTTTTGGTTCGGTCCTTGTTAATGGATCACCAATGAAAGAATTTAAAGTTCAAAAGGGCTTGCGCCAAGGTGACCCGTTATCCCCATTTCTATTCATAATTGCGGTTGAAGCACTACATATCTCTCTCCAAGTTGCTAAGGAAAGAAATATTTTTGAAGGGCCTGAAGTGGGGCATAACAAGATTGATATCTCGCATCTTCAATTTGCGGATGACGCTCTTATAATGGGGAAATGATCTCTTGAAAATGTCAAAAACGTTTGTCGCATTTTAAGGTGCTTTCAGATGGCATCCGGGCTAAAAGTTAACTTTATAAAAAGCAATCCATTTGGGATTAGGGTGAACATCAGGGAAGTTCAAGCCTTTGCTTCTACCCTCAATCTTCAATCATCGACTCTCCCATGCACCTATCTTGGTCTCCCCATAGGTTCAAACATGAAGCATACTTATAATTGGCATCCTATCATCGATAAATTTCATAAACGCCTCACATCTTGGAAAGCTAGGAATCTATCTTTCGGTGGTAGGCTCACGCTTATCAAATCGGTTCTCGGGGGCTTGGTACGTATTTTTCTCTCTTTTTAAAGCCCCCAAAAGTGTGATTAACCACCTTGAGAAAATAAGAAGAAACTTCTTTTGGGGAGGCTCACTGGATTCTACTAAAATGGCTTGGGTTGCATGGAAAAGAGTTTGCTCTCCGAAATCCTGTGGTGGTCTCGGGATTGGTAGCCTTCAAGCGTTGAACCTTGCTATATTGGTCAAATGGTGGTGGCGGTTCAATTCTGAAACTAACTCTCTTTGGAAAAACACCATTACGTCCATATATGGTGTTCATGGTGGTCTTGGCCTTGATGCTCAACCGCAATGCCGATTAATGTCAAGCCCCTAGAACTCGACGATTGGCTTACGTAAGTCTCTGTTATCTTTGAATATCAACTTGGACTCTATATTTATTCGTAGAGTGGGTAACGGTGCCTGATAGGTGTGTAAACACCCATCCTTTTTACCACTTAACTACAATAATAACCGAGCCAAAACGTGTATTTTATGTCGTAAATGTCGGAATTATGCGTGGTTTGTGTTTTTTTGTGATTTAGGACGAAAATGTGAAAAGGGGAGAAAACACGGGCATTCACGGGCTTTTATCGAAGAAAAAGACAAAAGACGAAGTCAAGAAATCAAGAGTGCCAAAAGAACGGAAGTCCAAGACCAATTCTGAAGATTTATCGAAGAAAAAGTCAAAAGACGGAAGTTTACTAAAAGCCAAAGAACTCAAGTCTAATTTATTGAAGAATTACAAGACGAGTTTAAAAGAATCCCGAGACAAAGTCATTAAAGTCGAAGAACTAAGAAGATTAAGGACTTAATGATGCAATTAAAGAAAGAAGAAAGAGGGGAGGAAGCTTCCTAAGCACCTCCCTAATCCTCCTATAAATAGGATCCATTTTCATTCCATTTGTTTTTGGTTGGCTAGAGTGACACTAGTTCTTCCATGTTTAATTTTTGCACATTTACTTTTCATGTCATTTTAAATACTTGTCTTGCACTTTAATTCCTTTTAATTCCAAGTAAGTGTTCTTAATTTTGTTGCTTTAATCTTTATTTACCTTTGATCAAGTTTATTTTTATCGTTCTCCTTCCACTTTTCTTGCTTTTGGTTTATTTTAAATTCGGATTAAGCAAGTTCTTGCTTAATCTCTTTGCTTATTTTACTAAAAAGTTCACCTTTTTACTTTCATCTAAGTTTTTGTATGAGATAAGCTATAAGTTTGACAATCTTATTGGCTTGTTTCATACTTAGCTTATTTGTTTTTCTTAGTTTTCTAAAAAGTTTCATTTTTCTAAAAAGTTTGCTCATTTCATTTTCTTATTTCGTGTTTGAAAAGGTTTTAAATTTGTTGCTTATTATCTCGTCCTATTTCCTTTTCATTTAAGTTTTAGAATTCAGCTTATTAGTTATAGCTTATTTGGTTCTTGTGCTTATTGCGAATTTATAACTCCATCGGAAAGAAAGGATTCTCCACATTGCGACAGCTCCATTTAGCCACATTCCGATGGTGACAGTTTTGGAATAGGGTTTTGGATTTCGATAGCTTATTGTGACGGTGCTTTCTGATCTGAAACTTCCCCTTATTCCGATCAAGACTCCGATTGCACATTGCGATCGGGATTGCGACAACTCTTAAGGTTTCATTGAAACGAAGTGCTGCCCAATTTTCCTTAGCAACTTTCCGATCTGAGCCACATTCCGATGAGTGTATTCCGATGTTAGTGATATTCCGATAGATTCTCTTTTCAACATTCCGATAGACCTAGTTTTTGATACATTCCGATAGACTCATTGCGATCCGGATTCCGATGGACTTGGTGACAGCATTCCGATAGTGGATTCCGATGGTTTATGGGTTTGGAATTATAATTTGCTTTGTTTGAATTTTATTTTCACATTTTTAATACTTCGTCAAATTTAATTTTCGTCACGCTTTAGTTTTAAGTCATTTAATAATTTAACTTTTCAAAGTTTTTAATATTGCACCCTTTACTTTTAATTAGACTTAGATTTAAAATACCGTCACTTACTTTAACGTTTTGCAATTTAATTACACTACAACGACAAATCTTTGTTTCACCAAAAGACAGCTGAGTCGCATAGTTAACCAGTTATCGATTCGATTAGACTGTGACGATAACTTTTTACATACAAAAAGCCTAGTAATCAAATGGCGCCGCTGCCGGCTCTTTTCGTAAAGATTAACGGTTTTCTGTGAGAGACGCGTTGCTTTTGGGATCCGTTCATTCGTGAGCGTTATTTTTCTTGCTTAAAAAATTTCAAAACACCATAAAAATTAAAAATTGTTAAAAATCCATAAAAATTAAAAATTTTCAAAAAATAAATAAATAAATAAATAAATAAAATCCAAAAAGATTTTATTTTCTTTATAGTGAATATATATTCTCTTTGTGTTTGGTATTGTTTTCTTTTGCCTTTGCAGGTGTATGCGTACTAGATCTTCTACTTATCAAGAGCCCGAGACTCCTGAAGATTTAGCTATGGCAGGTGTGAACAACAACAATAATCCACCGCACCTCAATAATAACAACAACAATGTTCTTCCACAGCCCGACCTTCGGACAATGGAGGAGCTTTGTCAACCCACCATGTTTGGACGAGGAGGACCGATTGCGCTGATGCAAATCACGGCTCCGGAGTTTTCGTTGAAGCATCACATGATCCAGCAAGTGCAAACTAATCCATTCCGAGGAATGCCTGATGATGATGCCAACAAACACCTCGACAAATTCATTACAATCACTCAAAGCATGAAGTTGCCCGGTGCCACAATGGATGTTCTTCGCCTTCAACTCTTCCCACATACTTTATCACACCACGCCGAGAAATGGTTTCATCATCTCCCGAAGAATTCCATTCATACTTGGGATGACATGACTCAACGCTTTTTGTCGCGCTACTTTCCACCATCCATGGTCACGAGCCTTCACAATCAAATCAGCGGTTTCATGCAAGAACCCGATGAATCTCTCTTTGATGCTTGGGAAAGATATAATGTTTTGATCGATCGTTGTCCGAACCACAACATGCTCCCCGTGACCTTAATTGATACTTTCTACAACGGTTTGACTTTTCGTGATCGTGATACGATTAATGCAGCCGTCGGTGGCACATTTATGAAAAGGAGACCCGAGGAGTGTAGAGAGCTTATTGAGAACATGACTACTCGTCACAAAAACTGGGATTCCTCCGCTTCTTCAAGGAACAACCCGAGAGTCAATGTTTCCTCTACTTCAGCAAACCCCCATATGACCGAATTCACCCGCATGATGGCCGAAATGAACAAAAATATCTTGCTCCTCGCTACAAACCAACAACAAGTTAAAGCGGTAGCACCTTCTTGTGAGACATGCGGCGGTCCACACTCATACACTGATTGTCCTTCTACTCAAGGCAATCCGTAAAACGTGTATGCGGCTTATGGTAATTATTCACCAGAAAATTACCAAGCCCGACCTCAAGGGGATCGAAATTTGCTAAGTTACCGGTCCAATAACTACCTTTCACCCGGTTTTTCTCCTCAAAACCAAAACCCCAACAACAATTACAATAGAAGCAACCAAATCCCACCTAGAGTTTCTAATCCTTATCACCCACCCGCTCAACAAGCCCCACCCATGAATCAAGATGTTGAAGCGTTAATGAGAACCCAAGGAGAGCAAATCAAGAATCTGCAGAGCCAAATTATCAATTTGAAAGGGGATATCACCAAGCAAGGGAATGACATTAGATCCGAGCTTCGAAATGATATACAATCCTCCTTCAGCAATCAAACGAATGATTTGAAGAATATGTTGGCTAGTTTCTTACCCACCACTCAACCCTCTACTTCAGGATCTCTACCTTCAAACACCGTCACTAACCCGCGAGCGAATGTGAGTGCTATTACTACCCGTAGTGGAGTTACTTTAGTAGGACCACCTATCCCGCCCCCATCATCTACACCTCCTCCACCACCATTTATCCCTACTACTCCCACACCTAGTATTAGTACACCATTACCGTCTCCGCCTCGTCATGAAGAAGTACCCAAGAAGACTCCTCCAACAAACCCACCTTCCACCTTTAAACCTTCAACATCTCAACCTTTACCTGCTACACCTAAACCTTCCACCTATAAACCCAATATTCCTTATCCATCCCGCTTTGACAAGGCCAAAATGCACACCAAGGATGACATTCAAGTGTCAAACTATTTGAAGAAAGTTTCGGAAATGACCGTCACTTTTAGCCTTGTTGAAGCTGTAGCACAAATGCCTAAATTTGTTAAGATGTTTAAGGAATTGCTTAGCAAGAAGGAGAAGATGGTCGAGTTTGTTAATACTCGATTGAATGAAATTTGTTCTGCCGTCCTTCTTAAAGAATTTCTAGAAAAACTTGGAGATCCCGGTCGTTTTGTGCTACCTTGTACTTTTAACCAAACCGAAAAATTTACTACCTTAGCCGATCTCGGGGCAAGTATTAATTTGATGCCGTTAAGTGTTTGGAAAAAGTTATCATTGCCCGACCTTACACCCACCAAAATGACTCTTGAGCTAGCCAATCGCACTCTCGCTTACCCCGTTGGTATTGCCGAAGATGTGTTCATTAAAGTTGGCACATTCACTTTTCCGGTCGACTTCGTTGTTGTTGATTATGAAATAGACCCTCGTACTCCGTTAATACTTGGACGCCCATTTTTGAGAACCGGTAGAGCTTTAATAGATGTGGATAAATGTGAGCTCATCTTAAGAGTCGGGGATGATGCTCAAGTTTTTGAAATGGGTAAGCTTACAAGCAAATCCTATGGAAGAGAGTCAGCGAATATGATTAATGTGCTTGATGATTTTGTCGTCTACTACAATCCTCTATTCGATTCTTGCATTGATAATCCACTTTTTTAAGATGATGTGGATGATTCTCTCTCCAATTTGGAACCTTCACCCATATATGATTCTCCACCGATCTTTGATGCTTATGATGATGATTCTAGCTTTGATGGAGATGATTATGATGACTTTACTTTTGAGTATCCCGACATGCCCACTTATGATGATTTTGATGAGGCTGATACTCTTTCGAGTGATTCTTCTCATGATGAAGATCCTCCGCCTACCATGCTTAATCCTACTTTGGACGATTACTCATTTGAGGAAGACTTTTCAACTTTTCTCAATACTTACTTCCCTCATGAGAGTGATGATGCTCCTCCTTTAGACTTTAATGATTATGGTCTTGATCCTTCTTTGGATTTAAAGAAAATTCTTTCAAAGGAGAAGCAACCGGACGACACCAACATCCGCAGCATGTATGATTTAACACCTCTTTGTCCACCTTCTGAGGATGAGGTTGTGCATTTTCTTCGCGGATCATCTTCAAATTCTGCTGAGCCTGAGTGCTATTTTCCCCTAAAGGAAAAGGTGTTCGACCCCGGTATCGATATTCTTCAGCCATCTCAGTATCCGTCTGATGAAATAAAAGGAAAAATCTTTGGAACTTTTGAAGATATGCTTGCACCTCTTCACCCTTGCTACCACCGTGCTCCATCTTTGCTTAAGGGAACCTTGCCTATTCTTCTTTGGCTTTCCTTGTTCGCCTTAAGCTTGTGCTATTTGATGGACGAAAACTATGTATTTGATCCCGGTGGATATGTTTCATGCTTCTTCCTATCCTAATCAAGGCCGAGTCAGGCTCACGACACGGTGAACAAAAATCAAGCGCTTCTTGGGAGGCAACCCATGTATCTATCTTTTAGCTTTCTTTATCCTAAGTGTAGGGGAGACCCGTTGGTGTTTGCTATTTCCTCTCTTCTAATATTCAGAGATTCGATCGCTCAATGATCCACTCTTGATGATTTTTGACGACCCGTGATTCCGTGTTTCCGTCTTCCCGTATCTATCCTAAACTCTTTTCGATTCTCTATTTTGTATTTTCCAATATTAAAATAGGAATCTCTTTAGTTGTCTTTTCCTTAACAAGATTTAAACAACGTGCACAATGTCCTAAGTGTAGGGGAGTTTACTCCCACATGCTTAAACATTGAGGACAATGTTTATATTAAGTGTAGGGGGATTTCTATCGAAGTTAAGTTTTTCCTTGTATTTGTCCTCATTTTAACTAGAAAATCAATTTTTCGACATTTTTCAAAATTTTTGATCTGTTTTGGCCTATTAGTTTTTACCTTTGTATAGTTATTTTCTTTCTTTGCTAGAATAAATTTTAATAAAGTGGTTTTAATTTTCAAACGTTGTGAATCTTTTGACTCAACCCGAGTTTACTTATCTAAGTTTACTCTAGCTAGTATCCTTAACGTTTTTAAGTCAAGTTTTGCTAGGCTTTTATATAGGGAGCTATAAAACGCGAAAGTCTTAACTCTCACGGGTTAAGAACAGGAACTTTTCGCAAGTTCCTATAATTGATCCTAGAGAGTCGTTTATCAAGGGAACTTTAAAATGCGATTTCTAAACTTGAAAAAGTCTAAGAATTTGCAGGATCCTATGGATGACTCGAAAACCCAAAACTTTGATTTAATAGGCTAAGCATCCACGAGTCTCATTCCTTGTGATTTTAAACTGTGGAGAACGAGAGATGATAGAGTCAATTATAAGTTTGGTATTATTTCGTGAATTTATGTGAGTTAATTATAAGCCTATTCTCCCATCGCTTGCTAATAAATTTATCTGCAATAAATAAGGTTGTACGATTTGAAAAGTTACTTAGCTTCTAGCCCAAAATCGTTTAAAAGTTGCTCGATATGGATTAGAGTTCATAGCCAAGGCATAACTTATTGAAGCGGGATGCGAAGATTGGCGAGTCCGAAAAGGCCCTAACAAGGCATGAGGGCTACATTTTGTTGCTAAAGATCCAAAAGTGATGTGAAGAATCATTTTTCAAAGATCAATATGAAGGATCGAGACACACGACGAAAAGCAAATACTCCCGTAAAGTCATGGAGAAGTCTATCCAAAAAGGCCCTAACAAGGTATGAGGATAAATAGATCCAAGTCCAAAAAGGAGGCGGATCGTTGTATATCAAAATCCCAAGTAAAGATTGGAGAAAAATGAAGAAGTCGTGGTCCAAATATGAAGAATCTCTTAAAACGTCAAGTGAAGAAATTCCTATTATGAAGAGAAGACCATTATTTCATGAACGTCTCTCAAAGATTTGAAGTATGAAGTCGCTGCCAAATATCGGTCCGAGAAAGGTCTCAAATCGCGAAGCGAGTTATGCCAAGATATGAACTTTATGAGGTCCCGAGAATCAGTTTTAAAATATTTTGTCCTTTAGCTAACTATTGATTAAATCGTCCCACTTTATTTTCAGCCCTAATAAACTACCAAAATAAGTCAACAATGCATCCTCGTGATCATTCAAGACAACTATAAAATATAAGAGATACACCAATGAATAAGGGAGTCTAAGTAAATAATTGGCCCACATGAGTTCGTGTTAGTTTGCTAACTTATAATAACAATGATCTCGTTTTTAAGCTTGGTTTGGAGAAAGTGAAAACTTGAGGATGATGATTATTCATGACATTCCCAAAACCCGAGGTATGTTTTTGATTTCTTTACTTTGAATGTTTATAATTTTCTATCTCTTAAATAAAGTCCAACGTGGATTGATTATGATGAAAAGTTTAATCGTGCTTTGTAACTAATGCATTGCATGAGGACATTGCAATGGTCAAGTGTAGGGGATTTGATAGGTGTGTAAACACCCATCCTTTTTACCACTTAACTACAATAATAACCGATCCAAAACGTGTATTTTATGTCATAAAGGTCAGAATTATGCGTGGTTTGTGTTTTTGTTGTGATTTAGGATGAAAATGTGAAAAGGGGAGAAAACACGGGCATTCACGGGCTTTTATCGAAGAAAAAGACAAAAGACGAAGTCAAGAAATCAAGAGTGCCAAAAGAACGGAAGTCTAAGACCATTTCTGAAGATTTATCGAAGAAAAAGTCAAAAGACGGAAGTTTACTAAAAGCCAAAGAACTCAAGTCTAATTTATTGAAGAATTACAAGACGAGTTTAAAAGAATCCCGAGACAAAGTCATTAAAGTCGAAGAACTAAGAAGATTAAGGACTTAATGATGCAATTAAAGAAAAAAGAAAGAGGGGAGGAAGCTTCCTAAGCACCTCCCTAATCCTCCTATAAATAGGATCCATTTTCATTCCATTTGTTTTTGGTTGGCTAGAGTGACACTAGTTCTTCCATGTTTAATTTTTGCACATTTGTTTTTCATGTCATTTTAAATACTTGTCTTGCACTTTAATTCCTTTTAATTCCAAGTAAGTGTTCTTAATTTTGTTGCTTTAATCTTTATTTACCTTTGATCAAGTTTACTTTTATCATTCTCCTTCCACTTTTCTTGCTTTTGGTTTATTTTAAATTCGGATTAAGCAAGTTCTTGCTTAATCTCTTTGCTTATTTTACTAAAAAGTTCACCTTTTTACTTTCATCTAAGTTTTTGTATGAGATAAGCTATAAGTTTGACAATCTTATTGGCTTGTTTCATACTTAGCTTATTTGTTTTTCTTAGTTTTCTAAAAAGTTTCATTTTTCTAAAAAGTTTGCTCATTTCGTTTTCTTATTTCGTGTTTGAAAAAGTTTTAAATTTGTTGCTTATTATCTCATCCTATTTCCTTTTCATTTAAGTTTTAGAATTCAGCTTATTAGTTATAGCTTATTTGGTTCTTGTGCTTATTGCGAATTTATAACTCCATCGGAAAGAAAGGATTCTCCACATTGCGACAACTCCATTTAGCCACATTCCGATGGTGACAGTTTTGGAATAGGGTTTTGGATTTCGATAGCTTATTGAGACGGTGCTTTCCGATCTGAAACTTCCCCTTATTCCGATCAAGATTCCGATCGCACATTGCGATCGGGATTGCGACGGCTCTTAAGGTTTCATTGAAGTGCTGCCCAATTTTCCTTAGCAACTTTCCGATCTGAGCCACATTCCGATGAGTGTATTCCGATGGTAGTGATATTCCGATAGATTCTCTTTTCAACATTCCGATAGACCTAGTTTTTGATACATTCCGATAGACTCATTGCGATCTGGATTCCGATGGACTTGGTGACAGCATTCCGATAGTGGATTCCGATGGTTTGTGGGTTTGGAATTATAATTTGCTTTGTTTGAATTTTATTTTCACATTTTTAATACTTCGTCAAATTTAATTTTCGTCACGCTTTAGTTTTATGTCATTTAATAGTTTAACTTTTCAAAGTTTTTTATATTGCACCCTTTACTTTTAATTAGACTTAGATTTAAAATACCGTCACTTACTTTAACGTTTTGCAATTTAATTACACTACAACGACAAATCTTTGTTTCACCAAAAGACAGGTGAGTCGCATAGTTAACCTGTTATCAATTTGATTAGACTGTGACGATAACTTTTTACATACAAAAAGCCTAGTAATCAATGCCTTATTTAAATTTTGGGAGGAGACTTGGCATGGGAATACGCCTTTTAAAGATGTTTATCCAAGACTCTACGCTCTAGAATTGTCAAAATCTTGTAGCATTAACGAAAGGTGTAACAACTCACTAGGCCCTCTCACTCGATCTTGGGCTTGGAGACGTCCTCCTAGATCCGGGATAGAGATGGATCAACTTATGGGCCTCACAAACCTTCTGCTCACCTTTGACTTAACAAGCTGCCCAGATTCATGGATATGTACTATTGAAAACAACAAACCCTATTGTGTTTCTGCCATGAGGAAGGTAATTGAAGGTTGTATTCTGGAGTCGAGTGTTGATAATATTAGATGGAACAACTCAATTCCTATAAAAGTTAACATCCACTCTTGGCGTTTGAGTAACAATCGGCTTCCTACTAGAACCAATTTAGACGCACGTGGAATCGATTTACACTCTGTTCGGTGTCCAGTTTGTGATGAGGATGTGGAAACCCCTCGTCACTTGTTTATCGATTGTATTGGTGCATCTCGATTATGGTCCATGGTAGCAAATTGGTGGAGATTTGACGACTACCCAAAGGATCTTCCGAATCTCATAACTTGGGGTGACACGGCTAATCTTCAACATTCCTTAAGGGCATGTTTTGACGTGGTTATCCAAACCACGTTATGGGTCATTTGGCGGTTCAGAAATCAGATTTGTTTCGATGCAAAACCTCCAAGGAAGGACACTCTTGTAGATGAAATCAAAATTTTATCTCACTTATGGATTAAACATAGGAATAGGAAATTTAATACTAAGTGGATTGAATGGGATGATGACCCAAAAAACGCTTGTAATGTTGTTTTGTAAACTTTTTCTCTAGTATCTTGCTAGAGTTTTTCTTTTAATATAATGCCGTTAAAAAAAAGACATAAACAAAAAAAACCTTAATCATATCACCTGACTTTCCAAGCCAGATATAAATCAGAATGTAGATGTTAAAAAGCATGTAGTAAAGTGGTTATAGGTCTTGTTTTTTGATTGGTAAGTATTAACATTAAGTGTTAATGACCCTTAATGGTGTGTAAGTTCGTTTCCCAAGGAGGTATATGTGTGTGAAAAACTTGCCAAATGTTTGTAATTAATGATTGGTTTAGAAGGGGATTAGAAGAGAAAATGACGAAGTCGTAAAAAATAAAAAATTAACTAAAAATCACTATTAGAAAGTTAAGACGTAGAACCTAAAAAATCACCAAAAATAAAATAAATTCTAAAAATTACCAAAAATTCACCAAAAATCAAAAATAATAAACTAAGAGTTTACCAATTATCAAAACTTTTTCAAACCTTTTAAATAATTAAATATTCAATTTTTAAATGCTAATTAAAGCCCTAAAAATCAAATAAATTATCAAAAAGCCCAGATAAAGATTTTTCAATTGATAAACCTCTAAAATGACCTAAAATGATTAAAAACTATTTTTAGAAATTTTAAAACTAATAAAAACTATTTAAAATGAATTAAAAACTATTAAAATTTAAAATAATTATAAAAATTAATCTATAAGTGATAAAATTATTCTAAAAGTTGCTAAATTCCTATTTTAATGTATTTAACCTAAGAAAAATGTAAAAAGTTGGAAAAAGTGAAATTTTAAAAATAATAATAAAATAATAATATAATAATAAAAAATTATAAAAACTTGCAAACTAGTTTATTTTAACCTAAATAATCAGAAAATGCAAGTGAAATTACCAAAATACCCCTAATGGGCCCTCAAACGGGCCAAATCCAAAAACAGTCAACACAAATGGGCTTTTGGGCCCAAAAAGTCAAACTTGGCCCAATTGACTTGGAAAAGCCCTATCTGACTTAAAATTTAATTCTAAGAACAAAACTCTAAAGGCCCAAAAGCTGAAAATGTGCTTATCACAACTTATTGAACACAAAACTTATTCTTATTGGGCTTTTCAGCCCGTTAAGCCATAAGCTAATGCCATAAGCTCTAATTTGACACACAACCTTCTTTTTGGATGCTTAAGAGATCTGTCAAAAGAAATTTTCAATAAGCTCACTCAATAAGCCAGAAAATAGAAAAGCAAAAATCCACAAAACGACAAAATAGTCGGGTTTGAGATTTAGGACACCTCAGAAGCTCTAGTTTCTTGCAAAAGCTCACAAATAGCTTAACTAAGAATAATCAATCAAGAAAATCACAAAAAACCAAGTAGAATAAGCTGTAGGAGCAAATAAGCTGGCTAAAAAAGCCAAATAAGCTAGTTTCCTAGCAAAAGCTAAACCAAAAGACTTGTAAACTTCCAGACTTGATATTAAGCTGAGAAAAATGATTTCTATTACAAAAGATAAGTTGTTGCATGTACCAATAAGCAAAACAGATTCAAATAAGCTGAAAACCAAGTTTGACCAAAAGTCAAACGCTGATAAGTTGAAATCAAACGCTGACAGGAACAAAGTAGGCGTTGACAGACTTAATGAAGTGTAAGGACTTGTTTTTCACCCTGCTGGTCAAGGTTTGAGTGCAAACCTTGTGAATCAAGGCTTACCAGTTGGGTAAACTTGATGTGTTTTGGCACAAATAAGCCAATAAGCCAGTGAGCTTATAAGCTATGAACAAAGCAATCCAAATAGCCAAATATCCTCACAAGCAACAAACAAATAAGGTCCAAGCAACAAAACAACAATCCTAATGCTAGAAATCCCAATGCAACACCAAATGAGGTGGTCACTTTGCTGATGCAAATGACCACTTCAGCAGACTTTGATAAGCTATAAAAACCACAATAAGCCACCAAATTCAACAAGCAGATAACCAATAGATAGCTTATCACCCAAACTATTCCCAAATCAAATTCCAGACCTTAGATCCAACTAACAAAGAAGTTATTGGATCTGATGTGTTTGACCAAATTCAAAACCAATTTTATCAGATTTTTGCAAAACTTAGAATCCCTTTTTCAAACTTTCAGAAAGTGAACCAATGGCAAAAACTTGTATATTATGACTTGTTTAGACCACCCAAACTCAAAGAACCAAGGGTACAAGGCCACAAGGCCTTGATAACCAGTAATCCCAAACAACCCTTAATCAAGCACTTATCAAAGGAACTTCTGATTTCTACACACAACCTATTGATTTTAATGATCAAAAACACTTAAACAATAGCAAATAACACAATCAAACTCAAAAATAACCAGCACAAACACCAATACTCAAAATCAAAGCACCAAATCAAAAACAGTCATAAACATGAAATTTTTAGGGGAATCTTAACAAGAGATTATACCTGCCTTCCACAACATCCTAGGAAGGCCAGCAATGCTCCTTGGACCTTGTTCAACAACTAGAACAAGACCAAGGTACTTCAACAAAGGTGATGCAAACTGCCTTGGTTGATGGTTCAAAGTAGAACCTCAAGGACTTTATATCTTCCACACAAACAGCAAACAACTCAACCAAGGGCTCTAATCCCTTCACAAGCTTGGTGTCAACAAGCTTGTAAGAGCTTATAGCTAATGGTCAAGGGTTAGTACACAAAATAACCAAAACAGAACCTAGGATTTCAAGGTTTTCAAACCTTAAAAACCTTATGAAACAAGACGTGCCTTAACCACAAGATTAAGGTAGGCCTTCACAATCAAATGGAACTCAGAATTAGGCTACTCAAACACCAAACTTTTAACTAAATCAAAAAGAGATTTCAAATTTTCAGAAATTCAAATTTTATTTAACTTAAAAAGGAATTACAAAGATTAATAGCCTAAAACTGGAACAAAGGGACTCTCACATGTTGAGGTCTCCTTTTATAGGCAAATGCCAAGGTTACACTGTTCATAAACCCTAGATGTGAAATTCCCTAAATGCCCTAAGTCCTTGAGTACGTTTGTTGTTGTTGAGCTGTCCAAAATGATCTTACACGTTCATTTTAGCTTTGTGATCAAGCAAAGGCTCTTAGCTGTTGATCTTGACACGTCACATGACTTGGAGGCTAAGTTGCTTGCTGATTGGTAGAAAGGGTATTAGGGTGGGGTCCATAGTGAGTGGATATGAGGGTTTTGTGTGTGGGATAGGTTCCTGCATGTGTGAATCAAACGTGTGCCTGGGTAATTTCATTTTAACCCTTTGTTTAAGTTGGTGTAAAATCTGGGCTGGTAAAAGGTGAATAGTTGTCCTTTTGATCCGTTTTTGGTGGAGTGGAGTTGTTTGGCGCGTGTTTGTGTGTTTAAATGTTTCAGTATGCACACATTCAGCCCTTGTCCTTTCTTTCTTTTGTCACTTGGATGCAAACTTCTATCAGCGCCCATTTTACATGTATCAACGTTTCACCTTTTGTCACTTTTGGCACAAACTTTATAAAAAGTGTTTCAAGGGTTATATTTGACATTTTGAGATATTTCAAGGACTGATTTTGAACATTCTTGATCTTCAAAGGTCTTCATTGTATCTTTGACTTTATGAGGGACCATTGTTGGCAATTTTGATTTGTTGAGGGACTATTCTTGCCATTTCTTCAAAGTTGAAGGACCTTTTGTGTAATTTTGACAAACTTAAGGGACCAAACTTGTAATTATTAATATACAAGGGTTTTAAGTGTCATTTCTTTAATAAATGAGGATCAATCTTGTTTTGTCTTCAAGTCTTCAAGGTATTTTGTTGAGAATTCCATGATTAGGGCCCGGTTCTTTGTACGGCTTCGTTTCTCGTGTCCGTTTTTTTTTCTTGTAACTTGTGATCTTTTGTCTTTTTCACGATATCCATACCTAAAATACACAAGTAAACAAACGCAAGCATATATATGGTATTTTATGACATTTTTATGCATTTAAAGCCCGAAAAGAACGATGAGATGAGATCATGTATAAATGCCATCTCATCACTCCCCCATACTAAGCCATTGCCGTGCCCTCATGCAATGCTAGAATAAAGTATCTAAGCATCACCAAAGTTCAAATTTATTAACCTTTATTGAAGAGTAAAAGACTTGCAACATACTACGAAGATGTGTAAAGACATAATGTATGATTTTCATCACGAAAAGTGACTTTTAGGGTCAAAGAATAGAAACAAGTTAATGTCCCTTAGAGTAAACTTCGTCATCCTTGATTGTCATACATTCCATGCTAAGTGCAAAAACAAGATCATTGTTGGTACAAGTCACAATGCTAACACTACTCATACGTCCAAATTGTGTAATACTTTTTCTCCCCGCAATCCTAGTTATTATAAAAGGAAATGGGTTACTAGCATTTTTTATCTATTTGTCATGGATCACAAGTGATTCATATTTGACTTATTTGAGTAGTTATTAGTCCGAAAGCAAAGTAGCACGATTTGATCGATAGTTAGCCGAAGGACAAAATATTTTAAAACGGCTTCTCGTGTATCTCCTTAAGTTCATATCTTGGCATAACTTGTTTCACGATTTGAGACCTTTCTCGGACCGATATTTGGCATGTACTTCATACTTCAAATCTTGGGAAGACGTTCTTGAAATTATGGTCTTCTCTTCATATATTTGGAATTTCTTCACTTGACGTTTTTGAGAGATTCTTCATATAGGACCACGACTTCATCATTTTTCTTCAATCTTTACTTTGGATTTTGATATACAACGATCCGCCTCCTTTTCGGACTTGGATATATTTACCCTCATACCTTGTTAGGGTCTTTTTGGATAGACTTTCTCTATTCTTTAGGGGAGTAATTGCTTCTCGTCGTGTGTCTCGATCCTTCATATTGATTTAGGAATAATGATACTTCACATCATCTTTGGATCTTTAGCAAAAATAGAGCTCCTCATGCCTTGTTAGGGCCTTTTTGGATAATCGCCAATCTTCGCGTCCCGCTTCAATAAGTTATGCCTTGGCTATGAACTCTATTCAACCCCGAGCAACTTTTAAACGATCTTGCGCTAGAGGCTAAGTAACCTTTCAAATCGTATGACCTTACTTATAATTATGATTTATTCCTAATGCATTGATCTTATGGGAAGAAAAAGCCACAATTAAAAACATATGAGTTTTTGAAAGAACACATTCATGTTCTACGTTTAGCATGATCACTTGTCTAACTCTATCATTTCTCGTTCTTCACTATATAAAGACCTCTAATTAAAGAGACTCGTGAATACTTAGCCATGCAAGTCAAAATTAAGCCAAATTTGGATTAGCTTTCATTAAGACTATATCAAATCAAAGTTTTGGGTTTTCAAGCCACCTATAGGATCTTGCACTTTCTTGGACTTTTTCAAGTTTAGAGAATGCGTTTTAAAGTTCCCTTGATAAGTGACTTTCTAGAATCAATTATAGGAACTTGCGAAAAGTTCTTGTTCTTAACCCGTATGAATTAAGACTTTCGCGTTTTAAAGCTCCCTATATAAAAGTCTAGCAAAACTTGAATTGAGCGGGTTAAGGAATGTAAATGGCTCCAAATGCCCATCAAGTCAAAAATTAACTCTTATTCTACCCATCGGAAAATATACATTCGTGTCTTAAAAACACTTATGAAAACTAAGAAAATTTTTAAAATTTGGCCATTTTTAGCCTTATTAGCAAAACAAAACATTGAAAATTGGAAAGCGTGAGGGCGTAGCAAAGCAAGTACCTATTCACCCCCCATACTAAAAGTAAACATTGTCCTCAATGTTTCGAGTCTAAAGGTGGAGCACCCCCATACTAGAGACGAAGAGTCGAATGCTTAGGATCTAGCATGGAAAGGGTGATCAACAATATATCTAAAGCCGTTTATTAATTATGCTAAAAGATAATTGTTAGAACAATAAAGGATATGTCATGGAATCGTGAAAAACTTCTTCAAACGAACGATTGAGGCTCACGTAAACGAACACGAGAGTCTTCAATCGTAGATGATGATGATGATCTAGATAACACAATCACAAACAACCACGAGACAATGAGTTGAAAGGGTACAAATCCCCTTATTAGTGAATAGTGAGCATAAAAGATAAGCATGGGATTTCCCCCACGAGGCACCTCGTTTTTGATTACCGAGTCATGAGCTCGACTCGATCCCCTCAAAATGTGATCATTTAGGGAAAATCATGGTATGGTCAATTTTTGGTGGGGCTTACATGATAAACAAGGCCCAAAAAGCAACCGGTATAAAGGACTAAGTCCTTAGATGATGCAAAATACCGGGGTCGAAAATGGCGTTCTCGTTTGCATTGGAAAAACAAATTAACGCCACTTCAACATGTGCCATAAACTCAAAGAGTTTGAAGAAAAGAGATGAGAAGTAGAAGGGTGGGACAATTGGTAAGACAAACTTTCGAGCTACTCGAGGTAGACTCGCACCAAGCAAATAGAAATATTTTCCATTTATTGCATCGGTGGAAGACCGAGATTTCCCTTTACATGAAATTCTGGGATCGAATATCTCGTCCTCGGTGGATAAGGATGAGGGAACATAAGGTGCTTCCTCCATACTAAAGCCACACAAAGCATTGTCAAAAGGAGTAGACGAGCTTGTAGCACTCAAAACACGCGGTGATGACGGAGTTAGATTTGTAGAAAAATCAATTAAATCACATTTAAAATCTTTTCCTTTTTTATCTTTTGAACTCTCCTTATGAAAACCCTTTTTGATTATGTCGAAAATATTCGGTGTTTCTAAGACGATGTTAGTTACACTAAAAATTCTCACATTTTGAAACCGTTTTGGTTTTGGTGGTGGCAAGTTCTCAAAACGTTTATCGACGAAGAAAACCTCCCCATCGGGGTCAACATATTCATCATCCGAAAGATCTTTCGTAGAAACCGTCAACTTATCAACACTTTTCAAGAATGAATGTTCTAGATGAGGTGAAGGATTTTTCGTATCAAGTATTGATGGTTTCTTCTTTGTAGGCTTTACACTCATAACCTCCACCGGCAGAGGAAATGGTAAATTGTTTTCGGCGACTTTTCCTAAAACTCTTGGTGAAAGTTCTTTGCAAACGACATTGGTTGAATCACCATGGTTTAAAGTTGCAATAGAATAGACATGAGAAAGATTGGAGTTTTGTGTTGCATTGATGACAAGTTCTTCCTCATTGAAACGAAGGGTGATTTTTCGAGCATGAACATCGATAAGTGCTCTTGATGTATCCAAAAATGAACGACCCAAAATGAGAGGAACTTTTCGATCGATAGGAATGTCTACAACGATAAAGTCAACGGGATAGTAAAACTTTCCGACTTTAACGAAAACGTCCTCGGCTACTCCACATGCTAAAATCGTAGAATGATCAGCCATCTCGATGGACATGTTCGAAGGAGTAAGATCCGGAAGTGAAAGCGATTTGAAAATCTCGAGAGGCATTAAATTAATACTAGCACCAAGATCGGCCAAGGCGTAGCATTCCTCCATATCTTGAATTGCACACGGAATCAAAAATTTACCGGGATCGCCGACTTTTTGTGGTATGCGGCTAAGAAAAACCGATGAACAACTAGACGATTGTTGTAACTTCTCTTTGTTGTTTAGCATACTTTTGAAGTTTGCGGCGAATCGAGGCATCATGATAAGAGCGTCGGCAAAACTTATGTTAAAATGCATATCACGAAACATTTTCATAAATAGCTCAAATTGATAATTGTTCCGTTCTTGTGCTTTCTCTTTGTTTCGTCTCGAAGGGTAGGGTAAAGGTGGTGTGGGTTGGTCATTAGGCAACGGCCTTGGAAACTCGGGTTCCACAATTGGTATTGGTTCAACCGTAGGTGTGGTATGAGCGGTACTTCGTGGGATTGTAATATGCTCCTTTTCGGCCATCACCTCGGGTTCTTTCTCGATTTCCTTCTCCTTAGAAGTACTTGTACGAGAGATTGGTTCCTTGAAAGTTTTACCACTTCGTGTAGTAATAACCTTCATTTCTCCCCTCGGGTTGTTAATGGTATCACTAGGAAGACCACCCGAGGAAGAGGGTTTACACATGATTGCTTCAAACATCTTAGCCATTTGGTCCTCAAATTTTGATTGCCTAGCATCCGCTTTTAATAACTCTTGCTTAATCTCATGTTGTCCTAATTCCATCTTTTGTTGGTTTTGTTGAAGACGTTGGACATTTCCTTCCATTTTGTTTGCATGAGTTTTAAGTTCATTAGCAAGTTCATTTTTAAGCTCGTTTTTCAACTCGGACCTTAAGCTAATCATCTCACGTTGCGTATTATCAAATTTAGCATCATTTGCTTTAGCATAATCCAAAAATTCTCCTTGCAAATTTTTAGTGGGAGCATTTTGAAAACCTTGTGTAGTGTTTTGAAAATCACGGTTTTGGTTTTGATTAGAGATTTGTCCATTCCCATTTTGGTAATTACCTTTGTTATAATTTCTTTGATTTCCTTGGTAATTTCCACCTTGGTTGTTGTTGCGATAGTTATTAGCATTTTGATTTGGTGGAGCTTGATTTGAACGAGAACCTTGACCGATTTGGTTATAAGTTCCCGTGGCTACAAAAGCATTCGAAGTGTTACCATCCGCGGTAATGCACTCGGAAAGATCATGAGCTCCCCCACACGACAAACAACTTTTAGAAACCGCTTTGACCGAAGCGGAATTGGAAGCTTCTTGAGCCTTCCAATGGGACATAAGGTTAGCAAATCTATCGAAAAATCGGTTTTCTTCATTTGCTTCATCATGTAATGCATTGATACTTTGAGACGATGATGAGCCCCTTTTGGCAACACTCGGTGTGTGACGAGGGCTATAAACCTTAGACCTATTCTCGATTATGACCAAAGCTTCTTCAACCGTTTTACACAAAAAATTACCACCCGCGGCGGCATTCAAATAATCTCTTTCATGATCGTTAAGTCCATTGTAAAACGTGTCGATTTGGTGAAAATCGGAAAAACCGTGATGAGGACATTCATGTAACATCTCCTTAAACCTATTCCAAGCCGTAGAAAAACTTTCATTTGATTCTTGTGAAAATTTAGAAATCTCGTTTTTCAAATGCGTAGTCTTAGAGGGCGGAAAAAATTGGTTCACAAACTTCGAAACGAGATCCTTCCACGTCAATATAGAATTGGGTGGCTCTTTCTCTAACCAAATTTTAGCGGGCCCCGCTAAGGAATACGGAAAAAGCATCATCTTAATCGAGTCATTCGAGACATCCTTAAATTTGCACGTGGCGGTAAGACGATTAAATTGGCGGATATGGTTGTGGGGATTGTCCTTCTCATCACCTCGGAATTTGTTGTTTTGGATCATCGACAACAAACCCGTTTTCACCTCAAAATTCTCCGCAAGGATTGCGGGAATCACAATAGCTTCTCCATAACCCTCGGTGGGTGTTTGAAGTAACTCCATCATAGTTCGATTCGCCATGACGACTTCTTTCACTACAATAGGTTCGTCAATAGGAGACTCCTCACTAGAAGGAGTGGTCGATTTGTTTCTTCATTTACGTGCACGTCTTGCTTTAGAGCGAGTTTGCATAAACGTCACGTACAACGAGAAGGCGAGCAAAGAAGATTCTTTTTGGGTGTTTTGTGAATTTTCAATTTTTTTGTGTTTTTGATGATATTTAATTTTTTTGGATTTTGGTGTATCTTCGTAGACAACAATCTACAAAATCTCTCCTCGAATCAAACTCTTGATTAAAGAAGCCTCAAAGGAATGAAAACGATCATGTGGAGTGAACGCCTTCTAATGACTTTAGAACTTTGGTGAAAACCAAATTGTTCAAGAGGGTTTAATCACAAAGAAAACCAAGCAAATATAGTATACGTAATAATACTTTGGGCGGCAAAACCCTCGATTAGCCTTCAATCTCAAAATACTCACAAGCAAGCGGGGAAACGAGGCGGCGCGAAGCACTTAAGAGCCTTTTTCCTTAGGGTATATTTTATAATACCCGCCTTATACCCACCTTATAGTTTGTATTTTTCAAAATCGAGCTTCACGAAAGTATTTATCTATTTTTGCCTTTTTCTTTTTGTTTGAGATTCGAATACAATAATTAGGAGATCAAATCCCAATTAAGGTTGTGTTTTCACACTTTTGGAGATATTGTATATTTATTGTGATACTTAATACAATATAGTAATAATATTTGTACAAGAAAAACCAAGAAAACCGATAATACGTATTAGTAGAGTTCCACTAATACAAATACTATTTGGTTAATATTAAAAACAACAATGCAAATTAATCACGACACACCTCCCCGGCAGCGGCGCCAAAATTGATTGGTAAGTATTAACATTAAGTGTTAATGACCCTTAATGGTGTGTAAGTTCGTTACCCAAGGAGGTATATGTGTGTGAAAAACTTGCCAAATGTTTGTAATTAATGATTGGTTTAGAAGGGGATTAGAAGAGAAAATGACGAAGTCGTAAAAAATAAAAAATTAACTAAAAATCACTATTAGAAAGTTAAGACGTAGAACCTAAAAAATCACCAAAAATAAAATAAATTCTAAAAATTCACCAAAAATCAAAAATAATAAACTAAGAGTTTACCAATTATCAAAACTTTTTCAAACCTTTTAAATAATTAAATATTCAATTTTTAAATGCTAATTAAAGCCCTAAAAATCAAATAAATTATCAAAAAGCCCAAATAAAGATTTTTCAATTGATAAACCTCTAAAATGACCTAAAATGATTAAAAACTATTTTTAGAAATTTTAAAACTAATAAAAACTATTTAAAATGAATTAAAAACTATTAAAATTTAAAATAATTATAAAAATTAATCTATAAGTGATAGAATTATTCTAAAAGTTGCTAAATTCCTATTTTAATGTATTTAACCTAAGAAAAATGTAAAAAGTTGGAAAAAGTGAAATTTTAAAAATAATAATAAAATAATAATATAATAATAAAAAATTCTAAAAACTTGCAAACTAGTTTATTTTAACCTAAATAATCAGAAAATGCAAGTGAAATTACCAAAATACCCCTAATGGGCCCTCAAATGGGCCAAATCCAAAAACAGTCAACACAAATGGGCTTTTGGGCCCAAAAAGTCAAACTTGGCCCAATTGACTTGGAAAAGCCCTATCTGACTTAAAATTTAATTCTAAGAACAAAACTCTAAAGGCCCAAAAGCTGAAAATGTGCTTATCACAACTTATTGAACATAAAACTTATTCTTATTGGGCTTTTCAGCCCATTAAGCCATAAGCTAATGCCATAAGCTCTAATTTGACACACAACCTTCTTTTTGGATGCTTAAGAGATCTGTCAAAAGAAATTTTCAATAAGCTCACTCAATAAGCCAGAAAATAGAAAAGCAAAAATCCACAAAACGACAAAATAGTCGGGTTTGAGATTTAGGACACCTCAGAAGCTCTAGTTTCTTGCAAAAGCTTACAAATAGCTTAACTAAGAATAATCAATCAAGAAAATCACAAAAAACCAAGTAGAATAAGCTGTAGGAGCAAATAAGCTGGCTGAAAAAGCCAAATAAGCTAGTTTCCTAGCAAAAGCTAAACCAAAAGACTTGTAAACTTCCAGACTTGATATTAAGCTGAGAAAAATGATTTCTATTACAAAAGATAAGTTGTTGCATGTACCAATAAGCAAAACAGATTCAAATAAGCTGAAAACCAAGTTTGACCAAAAGTCAAACGCTGATAAGTTGAAATCAAACGCTGACAGGAACAAAGTAGGCGTTGACAGACTTAATGAAGTGTAAGGACTTGTTTTTCACCCTGTTGGTCAAGGTTTGAGTGCAAACCTTGTGAATCAAGGCTTACCAGTTGGGTAAACTTGATGTGTTTTGGCACAAATAAGCCAATAAGCCAGTGAGCTTATAAGCTATGAACAAAGCAATCCAAATAGCCAAATATCCTCACAAGCAACAAACAAATAAGGTCCAAGCAACAAAACAACAATCCTAATGCTAGAAATCCCAATGCAACACCAAATGAGGTGGTCACTTTGCTGATGCAAATGACCACTTCAACAGACTTTGATAAGCTTTAAAAACCACAATAAGCCACCAAATTCAACAAGCAGATAACCAATAGATAGCTTATCACCCAAACTATTCCCAAACCAAATTCCAGACCTTAGATCCAACTAACAAAGAAGTTATTGGATCTGATGTGTTTGACCAAATTCAAAACCAATTTTATCAGATTTTTGCAAAACTTAGAATCCCTTTTTCAAACTTTCAGAAAGTGAACCAATGGCAAAAACTTGTATATTATGACTTGTTTAGACCACCCAAACTCAAAGAACCAAGGGTACAAGGCCACAAGGCCTTGATAACCAGTAATCCCAAACAACCCTTAATCAAGCACTTATCAAAGGAACTTCTGATTTCTACACACAACCTATTGATTTTAATGATCAAAAACACTTAAACAATAGCAAATAACACAATCAAACTCAAAAATCACCAGCACAAACACCAATACTCAAAATCAAAGCACCAAATCAAAAACAGTCATAAACATGAAATTTTTAGGGGAATCTTAACAAGAGATTATACCTGCCTTCCACAACATCCTAGGAAGGCCAGCAATGCTCCTTGGACCTTGTTCAACAACTAGAACAAGACCAAGGTACTTCAACAAAGGTGATGCAAACTGCCTTGGTTGATGGTTCAAAGTAGAACCTCAAGGACTTTATATCTTCAACACAAACAGCAAACAACTCAACCAAGGGCTCTAATCCCTTCACAAGCTTGGTGTCAACAAGCTTGTAAGAGCTTATAGCTAATGGTCAAGGGTTAGTACACAAAATAACCAAAACAGAACCTAGGATTTCAAGGTTTTCAAACCTTAAAAACCTTATGAAACAAGACGTGCCTTAACCACAAGATTAAGGTAGGCCTTCACAATCAAATGGAACTCAGAATTAGGCTACTCAAACACCAAACTTTTAACTAAATCAAAAAGAGATTTCAAATTCAGAAATTCAAATTTTATTTAACTTAAAAAGGAATTACAAAGATTAATAGCCTAAAACTGGAACAAAGGGACTCTCACATGTTGAGGTCTCCTTTTATAGGCAAATGCCAAGGTTACACTGTTCATAAACCCTAGATGTGAAATTCCCTAAATGCCCTAAGTCCTTGAGTACGTTTGTTGTTGTTGAGCTGTCCAAAATGATCTTACACGTTCATTTTAGCTTTGTGATCAAGCAAAGGCTCTTAGCTGTTGATCTTGACACGTCACATGACTTGGAGGCTAAGTTGCTTGCTGATTGGTGGAAAGGGTATTTGGGTGGGGTCCATAGTGAGTGAAGATGAGGGTTTTGTGTGTGGGATAGGTTCCTGCATGTGTGAATCAAACGTGTGCCTGGGTAATTTCATTTTACCCTTTGTTTAAGTTGGTGTAAAATCTGGGCTGGTAAAAGGTGAATAGTTGTCCTTTTGATCCGTTTTTGGTGGAGTGGAGTTGTTTGGCGCGTGTTTGTGTGTTTAAATGTTTCAGTATGCACACACTCAGCCCTTGTCCTTTCTTTCTTTTGTCACTTGGATGCAAACTTCTATCAGCGCCCATTTTACATGTATCAACGTTTCACCTTTTGTCACTTTTGGCACAAACTTTATAAAAAGTGTTTCAAGGGTTATATTTGACATTTTGAGATATTCCAAGGACTGATTTTGAACATTCTTGATCTTCAAAGGTATTCATTGTATCTTTGACTTTATAAGGGACCATTGTTGGCAATTTTGATTTGTTGAGGGACTATTCTTGCCATTTCTTCAAAGTTGAAGGACCTTTTGTGTAATTTTGACAAACTTAAGGGACCAAACTTGTAATTATTAATATACAAGGGTTTTAAGTGTCATTTCTTTAATAAATGAGGATCAATCTTGTTTGTCTTCAAGTCTTCAAGGTATTTTGTTGAGAATTCCATGATTAGGGCCCGGTTCTTTGTACGGCTTCGTTTCTCGTGTCCGTTTTTTTTTCTTGTAACTTGTGATCTTTTGTCTTTTTCACGATATCCATACCTAAAATACACAAGTAAACAAACACAAGCATATATGGTATTTTATGACATTTTTATGCATTTAAAGCCCGAAAAGAACGATGAGATCATGTATAAATGCCATCTCATCATTTTTGCAGTGGTGTTTTGCGTATCCGCTCACAAAGAAGTCGTTCCATTTGAAACGAAGTAAAAGAGGAAGCTACAGCAGAGATGCTGCTTGGAGCTAAACTCTGATGAGGCAGCAGGGGATCTTGATCGGTTGCTTGGTGTCTAAAATAAAAACACCAAAATAGGAACATGGGAGTTCCAACATAACAAGCTGTATAAAACTAAATGTAATTTTTATTGGTTAATATATTTATATTTGTTATAAAAAGTCCCTTATGTTTGGTAGATCCCTCGAGTTTACAAATTAGCAGGACAGAAAGTGAGATGAAGCTCATAAAGTTTTAGCGCTTCTACTTTATGAGATGAAACTAAAAAAATGGCCGGTTGATGACTTAGAGGTGGTAAATCATCAAGTGGTTTTATTCAAATTACGTTCCAGCTCTACAAGGGCTGAAACAAAAATGTCAGTTAATTTTTGCACAAAGGGTATTTTTATTGTACATAATATCGCACATAACTCTCTGATATATACAGAATAATATA
Organism: Glebionis coronaria; assembly: GCA_025667525.1. Lineage (NCBI taxonomy): Eukaryota > Viridiplantae > Streptophyta > Magnoliopsida > Asterales > Asteraceae > Glebionis > Glebionis coronaria. Next base: position 303,466,355 of record CM046878.1, on the reverse strand, counting down.
ATAACATACTTGTTTTTATGGTAACCTGTTTTTCCGACTCATACTGCGAGCCGACTAATCCCAGGGCGATTACCCTTTTGGATAGCCGGCATTCGGGGCAGGTGAACCTCCGTGGCCACAAGAAAACTGTAGACTCGGAAGACATAATATACTTACAATGGGAATTAAATTATCACGAGGATTTATAGACATCCAGGATGGATGCATATATGTCCATAGTGGATGCATATCCAAGTTTCCCTGTCAAACTAAACCATGCCGTTAAGCATGTCCGTCTATTCCATTTAAACAGTCAGCATTTCACTGTTAACATCATATGCTAAACTATATAACCACTCATGTTTAACTCTAAAATAGAAAACCAAGGGAGACATTAACTGAATACTATTAATAATCAAGATGAGTAGCAAGCACATTTCAACACCATCTGGTACAGATTCTGAAATTCCAGTTACTTATAACGAAATAGTGGATGAAGCAAATACACCTTAAGTTCCTTTGTATGGATCAGATGATGAAGCCAATTCAGTCGACACCAAAGTAACATTAGCCTTCTTTAGAATAAGAAACTAAGATAAAACTGAAGTATCTAGATTAACTCAGAAGATAATACAATAAGTAAACTTCATCAATGTCGAGATAAATGACTAAATCGTAAGACATAAATATTATGAATGTTACTTGAATTGGAGCTTCCATACTTCACGAACGTTAGAGGATCCACCTTCAACCTCAACCATGAGGCTAGCTGCCATAACACCGGCATGAACAGAGATACACTCAGTTAATGGTAACTAATAATATACAATTTTTTTAATAAAATCCAAGATTGTTGCTATATTTTTAGCAGTGTTCCAAGATTGGTTTCATTAAGCTTAGCATTCATTCATTGTAAAAAATATTTTGCTATTAATGTCTTCTTCTGATTTAGTTTGTGCAGTATCTTTCCCACCTGTATGCATCCTATGAGCAAGAATGTGCTGAAAACCCGTAATATACGACTACATATAATGATAAATGAACTCATATATAACAACACTTTAAAACATTTTTTATTCAATATATAAAGTATTACGAGTATAAAACAAATTTGATGCAAAATTCCCCTAAATTTGATTAATCGATTTTATTTTCACAAAAAAAATTACTAACAATCATAAATTTGTAAAGAAAAATAATACGGAGTATAATCCAAAAGTCAGTCAATAGACACCGTGTAAAAAAGATGATTTTGACACATCTACAAAGTAAATACCTTATGCGTATAGTAGCAGGACTACAGGAATCGCAGAAAAAGTGACAGAATTTTCTTACCCTAGACCTAGGTTGAACGATAGTATTTACACAAAGCAGGTAATTGTTTACCTGACAGAGATACCATTCTGTGGCATCATATATCTTGCTATGTGCACAAATATAAGCACAAGGAGGTTCTACCTACACATTCATTTGCAAAAAATAAAACTATTAACCTTTTATAAAGAGACGTCGAATACCAAAAAGGTAGCATGTAACAGTAGGTTCACACACTCTGGAATACTTCGAAAAGAAGAGGTTGCGATGATTATTCCACCCAACTGTCTCCATCTTTGGTTGGGTGAAAGTCTTTACAGTCCTTCAAAGTTACCAAAACAAAAATATATAAACAAATAGGATTCAAGTAACTGTCGAGCATTGATCATAACCAAGTAATGTGATTTTTGGAGGTACAAAGATCCAAAAGAATGCATAAACCACATTCAAAATATCAAAACTAAAATACCAAAAACCTAAACAATAGATATATTATCTTAACGCCAAGGTAGTCACCAAGTGCCCTCGTGACCTTCTTAATCTGTTGTTCAAGTTCTCAATCAAGGACTATCAAAAAGATGCAATACATCAAACACAAAAATAACGTAGTTCATTTGGGTTTTGAGAAAAAAGATATACCTTTCAAACAAAACAAAGAAGATGTCCAACCTAAAAAAAATAACCAACATATGCCTACACAATCTAAAAAGTAACATAGTTCATTAGGGTTTTGAAGAACAACCACGTGTTATTATTAGGATTTTGAGAAAGAGGAGACAACCTGTAAAATTAAAACACAGACCTGTGATTATGAATACAATTGTCAATATGATCATGAATAACATACCTGTGATATTGTTTACAGTCGTATGTTAGGATCTAGGGTTGGGAAAAAAGTATAAAAAACACGAATGAGATAAAAGTTCCGTATGTTCTTATTATTGGATATTTGTAAGCTATATTAGAGTTATTTTTCAAAGCTATATTAAAGGGAAAGATATGCATAATCTGTTTGTAACTCAACGGAATAATAAAACGGAAAGAGATAAAAAAACGCAGGATTTTGTGGACAAAAATTTAATCGGTTATTGGAAAAAAAAATTAAACAAGGAATATTTTTATCATATATTAGGTAAAAAATCTTTAGAAAAATATATCAGCTTTTGGAAGAAGAATGTACGCATGATTCCTTCCAAAAAAGTTAATCGGATATTGCAAAATAAAATAAACTATGGATATCTATAATATATCATCTAAATATAATATATTACCTAAATAAACATGTAGCCAATAAGATGCATTTAAAATGCTATGTAGGCAAATGACGTAGCACTTAATTCATTTTCCTAGTCAAACTTAGCCCTATATATATATATATATATATATATATATATATATATATATATATATATATATATATATATATATATATATATATATATATATATATATATATATATATATATATATATATATATATATATATATATATATATATATATATATATATATATATATATATATATATATATATATATGTATATATATATATGTATATATATATATATATATATATATATGTATATATATATATGTATATATATGGGGCGCGCTATTTGCAGAACCTCTTTTTAGGTACAGAACTTACGGAACCAATTTCAACCAATAGAATTTTTTTAATTATTAAATCTTTTTATATTAATCAATATATATATATATATATATATATATATATATATATATATATCTATATATATATATATATATATATATATATATATATATATATATATATATATATATATATATATGGGTGCGCTATTTACAGAACCTCTTTTTAGGTACAGAACTTACATAACCAATTTCAACCAATAGAATTTTTTTAATTATTAAATCTTTTTATATTAATCAAAAGGGTATATTGGTAATATACATTTTCATAAATTTAATTTATTTTTTATTAAAAAACTTTTTTAAAGCATCTTGATTTTCTGGATTAAAAATAATATTTTTTAACTTATATTTTTTTTGAACATATATGTTTTAAGAAAACATACATGTTTAAAAAAATGTGCATACATGTTTTTTTAATATCCTAAATATATATACATTTTTGTGAACCCATGAAACTTGTTTTGCTTAAACAAGTAATAATTACATATATGTTCTAGTGTACACATGTGATCTAAATATATAATAAAATAAAAACATAAGTACAATACATAAATTTTAATATCAAATAAAATACAATTCATATACAAATGTATATTCTTAAATATAAATGTGCAAAATATTCAAAAACATGTAACCATATCCAAAATCCTTCAAATAACATAGGTGCACATTGGCTGGTCATCAAATTCTTTAGAACATGTATTTATGCCTTCAAAAAACATGTATGTTGCGCTGACTCGTCAAATTCTTTAGAACATGTATGTATGCCTTCAAAAAACATGTATATTTCCGGTATGTGTTTCCGTCAATCACATAAACTCTGATCAAGAGCTTGATGTGAACCATAAAAAAGACCTGCTCATAGCCATAACAAGATATTTAGAATCAGTACTATACGAGGGAATATATCATTCTACATATAAAACACATATACACTTTCTCAAAACATATATGCACTTTCTCAAAACATATATGTACCGAATTAACCACTAATATTACTATATTAGTAAGTGGTGAATCGGTCAAATATGTACTATCATGAAAAACATATATATACCTAATCAACCACTAATATTAATATATTATTAAAAGGCAAGACACGCTATTTTGAAAGTCTAATACAAGTTGCATATTTTTAATTGACTTCTTATCCAACAATTGTATTGTACTTAATTATTAAAAGAATAAAAATCATTTTTCATGGTGATTTCATAAACTACACGGAAAACCTAAAAAAGATGCAAAATCTATTAGTAAAAGTTAAAGATTTAGTCGGTTGAGTTAATATACATTTTCATCTTTTTCTCGAGGCACGATACAAACCATAATGACCAACAACTAGGCAAACAAATGAATAACCTAAATTAACTTTGAACAACAATTTCTTAATAAATTATCACCTTCACCAATCAAATACCAAGTTGATCATTTTTTGATAAATAAAATAAAGTGAAAGGCTTCATTTGAGGTTTTAATATCGGATGGACCCCCCATCACCAACAAATCAAACCAACACACAACGTGGCTTCTATAATTGAATATACCGAATCATGAAATGCTAAAGCTTATCTACAAACTTAAATTTAATAATCCTAAAATCTTTTCTAACTGTATTTCATATATTTGTTTTAGTAAATTAACAACTTGTATTAGCTAAAGAAATGTGATACATAAATGAAATATTCAAACTTTAGTGTTGTTGTGATTTGTTTATTCAAAGTAGCATCGATATTTGTAACCAAGATCTATGAAAAAACTATAAAGCACGACCACCAATATTAATAACAGAAATCATTTGATTTTTTCACATTAAAAATCTAAAGTAGTAAAGATTACCAAAGAAAACTAGGTGGGACTAACCTCTTTTTTACTCGACCTGAAAAAACGCGACCACATCCGGTACCAAATCCAACGCCGATCTGACAAACTGCTGACCGAGAACATATATGCATGGTTCGATAACATTTATGTACGAATTTGAACATACTAATACACGGCAGCCACCCGCGTTTGAACCCACGATTGTCACCATCATTTATATAAAATAAATATTGATACATGTCAATATTATAGATATGAATCGACTACCATTTTGGACGAGAAATGAGATGTTTTCATGGTTCGGTTCATCTGTGTAGGCGGTCATCACAGATCTACCACCATTTTTTTAGTTGCTTGAGATTGTTGTGGTGGAAAACAAAAAATGATTTAGGGGGTTGAGGGGACGGAAGATAGAGACGGAAGAAAAGTAACAGTTAATTGTGAGAAAAAGATAATATATCTATTAGATCTATTTTTCCTCAAATCAATGGGAGTAAAAGAAATTATAGGTAGTTCCGATTTTACCCTTCCTTCTTTTTAGAGCAGATTTATGGCATTTACAAAAAAAATCTTATTGTTTCATATAATGACACAAATGGCACACATCATCTTAACCATTGATCAAATAATCTAATGGTTCATAGTGGGTTCTGTATACCAAAAAACTGGTTCTACAAATAGCACTTCACTATATATATATATATATATATATATATATATATATATATATATATATATATATATATATATATATATATATATATATATATATATATATATATATATATATATATATATATATATATATATATATATATATATATATATATATATATATATATATATATATATATATATATATATATATATATATATATATATACTAGTTGCTTAACCCGCCCAACGGGCGAGTTTGCTTCGTAAATCTTTTTTCTAAATTAACGTTTTTCAGTCAGTTATATTGGTTGCCAGCGGGACTATGAGATACCGAAACCAACCTTTGATAGTCTGTGCTTGGCTTACCAAACGAACAAGTTCAGTTCATAAACTTATTTTAAAACAATGTTAGTCATCCAGTTGTAATGCTTGTCATGTTTGTTCAAACATAGATCTTCATTCCTCTCTTACATTTGACCATCGAGACATATAGGTGACCATGTGAGAATATCTCGTCTAACTATTGGGCATTCAAAAGTTCATTTGTTGTAATACATAAAAAGAGCATGTGCGGGTAACATCATTATTCTAAGGTGATTTATGAAAATATTGTAAAGAGCTGACATAACAATCTAACTTGAGCTAAAATCATTAACGATCGAAATGATGCTTATATTTCGAATAAGATCAAAGTCGAATAACAAACTAAACATAACATCAACAATTAAAATTTAAAACATGTAGAAATCATCTAATGCCTTGAAGTCCACCACTAAACTCGTAAAGTAGCTCTTGGCGAGTTTCCACTTCTTTCTTTTTCCAAAGCCTATAAAGCATCAAGTGAACTGTCAGCATCTCTTTACAAAATCAAACAGTAATCACAGATTTTGATTCCATGTTTAGCTTTCACTAAGATGATAGTTGTGAACAACATAATTATGCATGAATTAAAAATTGTTTGATATATTCCTTCGTGAAGAAGCGGATGGTTAATATATTTGTGGGTTCTTTTTCTTATTCTATACCCATTTTTGAGAGTTGATAATCATTTTGAGAGTTGATAATCAATCACATTTTTTTAAAAACAATCACGTTAAATATTATACACACTTTAATCGGAATGAAAAAGAAAATGTTCATGAAATGTATGTAAAACGAACGATAAATAGTGTAGAAAAGATAAATATCCATTATATAAGAAAATTGGATAATATTTTGATATAAATTAAAATAGTAACGGGGACAATAAAAGTGAGACGGATGGAGTATAAACCATCTTCAGTAAGTAAACTTTCTAAAATGTGATCTTGCAAACTTTTAGTATATATATAATTAAATACTCGAGTTAGACACATGACAATCACCACTTGTGAATCGATGGCTCAAATACCTACAAAACAAAAAATATTTAAAAAGAGCAAAGATACTAAACATATCAAAAAGGAAATATTAATGTTACAAAAGAAATACAAAGAATGGAATTTAAGAATAGACGAATTAGTTTGTATTAGCAACATGACACCAACTTGATTGAGATCACTGTGATAGAAAGACTTTACTACGATGATTAGTGATGGATCAATGATTTCTCATTGCAAGGGATTTGAGGAATATGATTAGTTAAATATAATGTCGAGCAATGTCCTTCGCCTAACTTGAAGCAAACCGGGTCGAGTTGTTTGAAGCAAATGGGGTCGGGTTTAGTAAAGACTACAAAAGTAAAATATGATTGATAATTACGGGTACTTTTAGAAAATTGCGCTTTGAGTCTTTATTAGATACGACATACATAGCTTATATTGGACATATAAGTCATCGAGCAAGAAGTATAACAGTAATAACGATTTTAAAAAGAGTATTATAGCAAACGGTTACTATAATACTACCTCCGTCCCACTTTAATTGTCCTCATTTGACTTTTTGAAGTCTTACTTTTTCAACTATGATCTTAAATAATTTTATTTGTGTTACATAATATTTGATACAAAATATATTAATTGATTGCTTTTTAAATGTATTTTCATTAATATCATTCTCGTCAAATGTTATATGACACAAACAAAATAATTAAAGATCAAAGTTGATAAAGTAAGACTTTAAAAAGTCAAATGAGGACAATTAAAGTGGGACGGAGGTAGTAGATTATCAAGAGAAAAATACAATTAAAAAATTACTAATATATCTTATAAATACTTATCACGTGTAATTTATATTAAAAATCCATGCGCTAATACTTTGGATTTCTAAACTTTACGTCACATAGGCATACGAATATAAAATGCAAACTCAAAAGTCGATATGATCACGAAAGTAAAGTTATTTTAGGATAGCTTTTCTTATAGTTCTTTTACATTAAATAGTTAGGATATTTTTTTCATACTTTGGTCAAATTTTGAAACGCTTTTAATTTGTTTTACCTTATTAACTTGTTAAAAGGTAAAACATAACCTAAAGTAGACACGTCTCTAAGATATGGCATCAGTTAATTATCCGACTATGGTTATTGTGGTTCGATTTAGAGAAACAGTTCCATGTCACCTTAGCCAAAATATTTTAATAGTTAGTAAATTGCCTACCAGAAATTATTTTTTAAAGTAAAGAATATGCAATATGTTAACATATTAATAGATGCTTATGTTTGAACCTACTATTAAGATGAGATGTAGTAAATAAAACTTAGCTTTCCAACCAACAAATAATAGAACAGAAACAAATACTGGATAAAAAACTGCTACTCTTACTAACAGTGTGTCCTTAAGATATTGTAGAAAATAATGAAGAATAGAACTCACACTCACAGCTATGTTAAACAAAACAACCTTGAGGCCATGAATCTTGTTTAAAAAGTACAGGTTCTCCTAATGATGGTTGCTATTACTATGGTTGCCCACCTAACCTACATTTATATTTTGGAAAAAAACATAAAGGCCACGTTCCACAAACAATGAGACGCTGCAAACCTCATCAGGAGCAAGCCATATCAGCAATAGTAAGCCGCTGATATAATTGATGTTATCTATGTTATGTTCATCACTTTCATCTAATTCATCAGCAGAAGCCTCAAAAGAATCTTCAGTTTTGAGCTTGCTACTCGCGGAGTCAATTCAGTGAGCTCGACATCTGTGGGTTGATCTTGTTCGCGATGCTCAATTTCTAGAGCTTTTTTTTCTGACTCCTTAGTTCGTTTTGGGTTTCATCCTCCTATCAGAGATACATGAGAAAGTATTGAGTTAGGAGTACATTTATGTAATATTAAGTGCTAATATAATTTAAACATGCATATGTAATCAATATGAATGGGCAGAGTGGAAAACTTAAACCAGTGAGGGCGATTACCAAAATAGCTGAGAGGGAAGAGCATCGACACTTTTGGTATCAGATGTTAAAAACTATGGACACATACAGATGATAGCTTTGTCGTTTATTTTTCTTTTTCTTACTGTTGATAATTAAGTAATGTGAATAAGCAATGCTAAACACCCGCTTAGATTTATAGCAGACCAACTCTTTTCAAAATTATAAAAATGGAGTGTTTGTGGGTAATCCAAAAAAGACCCAATGCACATAATAGGTACCGACACATTTTGACCCGTTAAGCTGTTACCCAGGTACCCAACGTTCTTATCTTATGAACAGGAGACTAAACATATCAATATACAGAAGACAAACACAACACGTTAAAAGCAGTTGCCTCACTGGAAACCCCATAGACGACTGCTGGAAATGCGACCCGAATTGGGCCAAAGATAGACAATGGTTAGCTGATTGCGGTATTAGGTTTGGCAGGTTTGCATTACGCGGAAAAGGCGGCCATGATTTCAAAACTTAAAAAAGAAAAAAACATGTTAATGGGGATGTCATGCTAACACCAGCATCATGCATCACAAAGAAGAGAAGTGCCAATTTTGACTAATCCCGCGTTTACAGCATTAGACTCGATGTTCTCATCACCTTTACCTATGACACAACCAAGAACAGTTACTGAAGTTGGATTTTGTTCCTAAACGTTCTTTATCTGACATAAAATTTAATGTTGTGAAGGTCGAAATGCAAGATAAAACAATAAAAGAAAATAGCAAATATATTAGACCGCAACGAAAAAGGTATTTTGAATAAGTAAATCCAAGATTATTATTTTGAACAACTCATGTAAAAAGGATATGAAAACAAAATAAAAGAAAGTATTTGGGATTAAAACTAATCTTTTAGTGAGCAAACACAGAAGATCAGAAAACAACATGACCACTACAGTTGCGACGTAAAGATTCCCGAGCATCTAAGGTGCTAACATATACTGTTACATTATCCCTATCTGCTCCCGCCTTAGCATCCACCTTTTTAATCAAGTAAGTTAACTAATAAGAAATCGAGTTTGTAGGCATCGTGAGCATGAGTGCAGTAAGGACGTGTTTCTTACCGATAGTGTGTGCAACTCAACCTTGAAACCATCTGCAAGTGGTGGTGCTTCACGATCGAAAAATCAAAGACAATGGAGACTAAAAAATGAAAATAAGCCATCTGCTTCAGGTTGTTAGTTTTAGTGTAGGGTGTGAATTAGGATTCAAGAAGCCGTAAAAATAAATCAAAGCTCAGAAGCAATCCGTTATGTACTCAAAGCCATTTCAAAACATGTATGGGCAATTCGTTAGAAATAACTACATACCAACTGCTTGAACAAACTGTGCTTGACCCTTTAGTGATTTGCCAGCAACGCGTATAACGTTGTTTTGGTGTATTCTGATTTTGTTCCAGCACAAACAACTTTATCGGCCGTTAAACACTATATGTTTCCTCCCCTATTTGCGTTTAATCTGTGCATGGAATCTCAGATCGTATTGGTGGACTTATGTAAAAACTGTAATACCAAGAACGGAAACTTATGCATCAACAGAAGGTGATATTACCTTCTTATGACAGGCCTGCCCTAGAGAATTCGGCCTGAGAATGAAGAGCGGGTGCATATGGTTGCTAATCATCAATTGCATCAAGGTACGTAAGGCTCATTTAAAGCTTAGCTTGACTTCTGCATCAATTCACGAACACCTATTTATTTATCCAATGATCCAAAACTAAGAAACAATCAAATAATCAAATTAAGTCAACTAAAAACAAAAACAAAAACATGTATATCTAAATCATTACCCTGTAAAACAAAAACAAAAACACCAGTTTGAAAAGGAGGATTTTTTTACTGTGTTTCATTAATCTGCAAAAAAAAATATAAAAATATGTAATCAAAACAAAGAAAATAATAATGTATCAAAATTAAGATTTTATTGACCAGATCTAATGTTTGAAGAAAACAGGTTGGCATTGCTTGTCAAGCCACTGATTTGATAAAAAGAACCATCATTACTGATCTGATTCAGGTGTTTGGGCTACTTTTATGCATACTGATTGGTCAATTATACAATAAATACATTCATATGAAAGAAAACAACCAAAAGGTTGCTAATCAAATTATTACGTACCTTATTACTGTTTGAGAAGGAGACCGTTTTTTCTGTTACCTGCGATATGCGTATATTTAAGTAGATAAAAAACAAAACCAGGAAGTAAAAATAAAGAAATTATGTTTATGATACCTCAACTGTTTGATCCATACAAAGAGGGGGATAAACATATATACCTCAACAACTTGTGTTTATGATATTAGGGTTTAGAAGAAGAGATAATACCTAGAAAAAAAAAGAAATTGTGAGAAGATGCATATGATTTAGGATCGAGCTTTGGGTGATGATTGATATAATTTAGGATGAAGGTTTGGGATATGTAATTTTTTATTTTCCGTATAATATTTTTTTAGTAGATTTTATTTTGGGAATAAATAAAATAGGTGAATACCGATTGATATGATTTTAATATAATTAAGGAATTTATTTTTTAAATCTTTTTGATTAGGTTAATAAACTTGTAGCCAATGAGATAATGCCACGTAGGATATGACATGGCGCTAGTTTATTTTCCTATGTCAAACTTATCCCCATATATATATTATAGATATATATATATATATATATATATATATATATATATATATATATATATATATATATATATATATATATATATATATATATATATATATATATATATACTAGCGTCGTAACCCGCCCAACGGGCGGAGTCGTTTTTGTTGTTGTTCCGGAGGATTTATGGTTTGTGCGTTTTAGTTTATTGAATTTGTAATTTAACCTTTATTATATTTTAGTTAAAAGGTAGTTTACGCTTAAATAACGTTAAATTTATTTTAAAGTCTAAACAAATAGGTAACCCACCCAATGGGCGGGTTCGTTTCGTAAGTGTGTTCTAAAAGTATGTTTGTGTGTTAGTTATATGTGGGATTTGTTTTCGCTAAAAGGAAAGTAATGTTTTATATTTTTATGTTTTTGAACACCTAACGGTATGTATAAAAATATTTTTAAAAATAAATAAATCAAGTGTGAATTGGTTTATTGACCCATCGACAATCATAGTTACATATTGATGAGTGTTACTGTCAAAGTCTGACATGACGACCCTTTTAACCCTGAATTTATTATTATTGTGATCATTGTTGTAACTATGTTTTAAATGAGCTTTAAAGGAATCGTCGTCAAATATGATAGAACGCCATAATTTGCAGACGCTATTGCATTGGATCAGATCCTTCACATCCAATCTTAGGAGTATAAAGCTTGTCATTTATAAAGGTACCATGTTAAATTGTTATTAAAACGGTTTTGCAGTTACCTACCCAATTCAAAATTTATAAAAAAATTTGGACTAATATAATTTGATTCAAAGTTACTGTATGCAATTTTTTAAACCTGTGATTCATGCTTTCATATGTCTACGCTTTGCTTATAAAAAAGCAAACACAAGACGCACATTATAGAGATTGTGAGACTATAGCTAAAGAGGAAGCAAGTTCTGGGAGGACATTTCAAACATACTTAACGGGATTCAAAGAAGAGTTTTTAGGTTTGGTTTATAAATTTTAGTTTGCAACTAAATGGACTAACTATAGTTGTTTCGTGTAACTGAAATCACGATAGAATATTGATATGATGTGCCGTAAGAGTAAACAACATGAACGGAATGTCGAAATGTATAAGATGTTCATTCAGCTTAGCAACTCTTTATGACTGTCAGGATTGCTTCAATTCCAAGAAAAGTAACAACAAAAATTAATTTAACAAACATCCGATTATTAAAAACTTAAATGAACACATCATCTATCATTATCAAGCCTGTTTGATCAACATTTCTTAAGTTGGATTACCTACATTATAAATTTAATGCCAACAATCAAACAATACATGATAAAATCCTTTACTAATCTGACCAAAACCAGATCATGTTAGAGATCAGCTTGAGTCTCTTTGCGTTAATGATCTTTGTCTCTGTTCTTTACCTTGAAGCTCATGAACTAATAGATATTGTGAATGGGATCACACATGATAAATGTTATGTAGTTATAATGTAACAAATCATTCAATACAAAATGAAGAGAGGTAATGAACCTATGTTTTGAAAAGTGGTTTTTATATCGGTCAAATCGAATCACCAGGTTATCGGTTCGACATAAATTGACATAGATCAACTCGGATCAACCCGACTTTTCAAAAAGAAACAGAAATTATATTTTTAATATTAAGAAAAAAGCTATATATAAAAATCATGACTTTTCATATATTAAACTTATAAACTAATGTTTTGAAACCCGAGTTTTAAATCGACCCGGTCGAGTCATCGGGTCCGGGTCAACCCGGTTAAAATTTTTTTTTTATATTTTAATAATTAATAAAAGTTATATATATAAATCGTTAAAACTTCCGAATATTGTGGATATAAATTGTTTACCAACTAATATAAGTATGTAAAAATAAAATTCCGTCGCAAATACGTAAAATTTACATAATTTTAAATAAAAAAAACCTAAAAAAATCAAAACCCGGCCAGGTCTTAAAAATCGGGTTGACCCGGGTCACCCCAAACCCGTGGGGTCAAACCGAATTTCGAAAATGTAAAACCCGGGTCAAAATGACCCGTTTTTCCATCCGGAACCGATTGACCCGGGTCTGAGAACATTGCTATTTACTAAAAAAACATACCAGCATTGTTGTTGTTATTCAATACAGTATCTGGTATATAATGTTAAAGACAAAAAAATGCATGCCACTTATATTCACGACTGAATCTCTTATTATGCATTACATTATAAAGATAAACCACTCTACTGGAGTTCAACAAAAGTGAACCCCATGAAAACAAATCATTCACGAATACATAAATCTATAAGATCGAAAAAACAAAAGACTCATGGAGTCAGAGTCATTGAGTCAAAGTCAAAGTCAGCACTTTGTGAGCATGTAACAAAGTCAAAGTCAGCACTTCGTGAAAACAAATCATTCACGAATACATAAATCTATAAGTTTTGGTTTGGAAGCTTACCATCCATAACATCCCATGCCATTTTCAGGGGGTGTTTGATTTGGCTTATATAATGTAAGCCTATGTAGGCTTATATAACATAAGCCTCAGTTTTGTGGCTTATTTGGAGGCTTATTGGCTTATATAAGTTTATTATATCATGATAAACTTACATAAGCCCCTAAGTGTCAAAATAAGCCACAAAACGGGGGCTTAAATTATATAAGCCCAAAATAAGCCATATTTCAGCTTATATTTCACAAACCTTAATTTTTTAAGCTTATTGGTGACTTATGGGCTTATATAAATTTATTATATCATAATAAACTTAGATAAGCCCATAAGTATCGAAATAAGCCACCAAATTGAGGCTTATGTTATATAAACCTAAATAGGCTTACGTTATATAAGCTAAAACAAACAGCCCCTCAATCCCCAACTCATATAATACTGGTAATACATAACACGAGATCATTATCGATTGTCATTTTCAATCCTATGACAATAGATAAACCAAACACCAGGATTAAACCGTATAGCTACCCATCCACCTGTAGGCACGCCAACCGTGTTCATTTCAACCGGTTCAACAAGATTGAAGTTCCCGGTGCCTTGGCCTACAACATAAAAGTTGAACCCGTGGAGGTGAAAAGGGTTGTTTTCCACTCCGAGGATGTTGGTGCCTTGCATCACCAGCTCCATGGTAGCATTGTACGGTAGGACCACAACTTTTGTACCATGTGAAACCATGGTGTTGTTTAGTGGTGGGCTTAAATTGGTTTAGAGGGAAAGATGGTTAATTGGTGGTGAAAAGCCCGTTTGAATTCCCAAAGTATCGGGTTGTTAACTGAGGCCGCTTCTGCAGTTATGTACATGGATCTCCCTTGCTGGAAAACTCTAGTGCATTTAAGACCCTAAAAGCTGCAGAAAAAACATCTGCTGCCCTTTGCAGAATCCTAATGTTGGATCTTGTCATAAGAAATGAAGACAGTCTTCCATGTCATTATCTCCAATGGCGCGGCAATTCTGCAAACTTATTGTTAGCACACAAAATGGCAACTGCAAATCGGATGCATTAGAAGAAGTCTTTGACTCTGCTATAAAGAGGTATAGACCATGGGTAATACGAGCACTTCAAAAAGACAGAAGATCTAGTTGAGTCGATAGCAGAATGAGCACTGATGATTCAAATCTAGCAACAAAAATCCCCGATCTTTCTCATCGTATGCACTCTCTAATATCTATTTAAAAAAACCCTTAAAAGGCAAGTTATAGTTGATCCAGTAGTAACCGATTTTGATATTGCGGCTATCGACTGTAGTGTCCCTAGAAAACAGCCAGCTGGTATACGTGCACATGATCAAGAAAGTACAAACAAACATCAGCACTATGGTTGATAAGAACATGAAACCCCATCAAAAACAAATGGTAGGCGTGATTCTTTTGATAAATGCATTTGGAGTTTTCAAGCTGCAACAAACACGTGTCTTGATAAATGCATTTGGTACTTGAGCTTATTTGCCAATTGTACATTTTTAATTTCATTTATGATCTTCATTGCCAGATTTTTTTGTTAGAGTATTTCCGTCTATTTTATTAAAAAGAGAGTCGGCCTGGAATGCGAATGACTGATAATAACCAGGCCCACGTGGAAAGGATCTAGAATATGAAAATAATTCATTTAAGGAGTTACTTTGAACATCTTATGCACGTGCTGCAACTCCAAACTTTCCACCTTCTCAAAAGTTTCCGCAGAATTCAGTCACTTTAATAAAACTGAGATGAGTCCAAAGAGCTTACTATCTCTATGATATGATCTTGACAGATTATTATCAATATATTAAATAAATAATTAGTTTATTTACTTTCTTTTTATTATATTGTCTTGGGGAATAAGTTAAGTATGATTATATATAGAGATAAGAGGCTGTAATTCAATATGCAGAGAAATATGATTATATTTTATTATGGTTTATTGTTTTCTTAGTTAATTGAGGAGTCAGTTTATCTCACTAATATAAGTCATCGGGGGTCGGGTTATCCCATTAATATAATCTATCTATCCTTTTATCTCTATAATCGATCCAGTTCATATCAATTGGTATCGGATCTGTTTCGATTCTAGGGTTAAAAAAAAAAAAAAAAAAAAAAAAAAAAAAAAAAAAACTACTGTTCATCCGAACCACTATTCACCAGCAGAAAATACTATTCATTGTCGGAGTTATTGTTCATCCAGAAACACCACATTAATGGAGGCGAATCAGAAACAATTCAAGTTCCATCAGCAGCTGGCTGAACTTATGAATGCTATCAAAACCCTACAGCCGGCGACCATCACACAACCGCCACTCTTTACCGCCATGGAGCTGCAGTCGTACACCCAACCGCTGCAGTCATACATCACCATGCCGCTGCAGTCGTACACAACCATGTCGACAATCACCACGCCACTGGCCCTACAGCCTCCTCTCCATACCCAACCGCTGCAACCATACACCACCATGCAGCGCACCACCATGCCGCTGCAGTCGTACACCACTCTGCCGCTACAACACCCCTATACCACCACTACATCGAAGCCGCCAACCTTTTCCCTCACCACTTCACCTACCACTAAGGTACCCACAACAACTCATTGTGCACCACTGAATGATGCTACGGGTCGCTTGTTGATGCCTGTTGAGTGAAAGACTGTAACGAAAAAGGAAGATATTGAATCTCAGGAAGAGGATAAAATAACAGTTAAAACGCCTCAACCAGTGACGCCCAAGGTACCTGCAGTAATGACCACGGTGCCGGCAAGACCGATTCACAATTCTTCATGTTACGATAATTTGCCATCTGATCGAAACAAAAAGACTACGGGAAAAGGAGTCGGTAACGAGGGGTTTGATTGTGCCTTGAATAAGAGTAAGGGGTCTCATTTGGGTCTCTGACATTGTGCTGCCAATAGAAAGAGAAAGAAAAGGAAAGGGCCTTTCGAGTGGACGAAATCAAAGTCTCGTGTTGTCATCAAGGTTTGGCAAACTAAAGCTATCGACGGCATGCTGAATTGTGATAATAGATTAGCAAATTATGAACAGCCATGCCAACACTTTTTGATGTTTGATGATGCCCCGCAAGAGGGAGAATTACAAGTCAAGACTTGGGATCCCGGAATCACGCGAGGCAAAATTTTGGAACAACACCTTGAGGACAAGGTGTTTTTGCGGGGCGGAGTATTGATACATCCTGGCAGTTTATTATTAGTAATATGAGCTAAATAATTAGTTTATTTACTTTCCGTTGTTGATTATCTTTAAGAGCAAGTTAAGTCCTTTATTATAAATACTGTTATTAGGCTGTAACAGAGATATGCAAAGAAATATGAATATGGTTTATTTTGGTTTATTGTTTTCTTAGTTAATTGGGGAGTCGGTTTATCTCATTAATATAAGCCATCGGGGGGTCGGGTTATTCCATTATTATAGCGTATCTATCCTTTTATCTCTATAATCGATCCGGTTCATATCAATTGGTATCAGAGCTGTTTTGATTCTAGGGTTTTAAAAAAAAAACTGTTCATCGGTTACTGTTCATCGTCAGTTACTGTTCATCAGAAAAAGTAAGTTACTGGAATGGAAGCGGAAGCACAGAGGTGGCAAGAATGGCATCAATGGAATCAAAGGTGTCAAGAATGGCATCAATGGAATCAAAGACATCAATGGAATCAAAGACGGGAACAAATAGCTATTAGAGCTTATGAAGAGGAGAAGAGGCGTGCAGAATTGAATCAAAAGATTGAAGAGGATAAGAGGCGTGAAGCATGGAATCAAAAGACTGAAGAGATGATAAATCTAATTCAGTCTTTCATCTCGCCCTGTTCAAAAGCCTCCAACACAACCTGCCATAACAGAAAAGTGTGGTGAAGGTGTTGGTCTTGGATCAGATCCAGAGGCCGTGGGAAGGAAGGTGGAAATGGATGAAACAGATTCTTTAGGGGTCCAACTAAATCAACGGACTCCTAACCGGAAGATCAAGGCAAGGGTGTTTTGGAATAAATTTATGGTGGCACGTGTCCAAAACAGTAAACCTAGAAAGCTAGGTACCTCACTTGGTCCTGGATTTGAAAGATCAGATTCGCATGAAGAATTACAAGTCTGCAAAAGAAAGCTCCAACACATATACCAAGACTACTGCTTGCTCAAGAAGCGCACAACAGGGATACAACGAAGAACTTGGGATCCCGGAATCACTACAGGCGACTTTTTCAAGACAACACCTTGAGGACAAGGTGTTTTTGGGGGACGGAGTATTGATATGATCTTGACAGATTATTATCAATATATTAAATAAATAATTAGTTTATTTACTTTCCTTTTATTGTATTGTCTTGGGGAATAAGTTAAGTATGATTATATATAGAGATAAGAGGCTGTAATTCAATATGCACATAAATATGATTATGTTTTATTATGGTTTATTGTTTTCTTAGTTAATTGGGGAGTCTGTTTATCTCACTAATATAAGCCATCGGGGGGTCGGGTTATCCCATTAATATCATCTATCTATCCTTTTATCTCTATAATCGATCCGGTTCGTATCACTCTATCATACCCAAATGGTGTGAGAGTTCTGGTTGTAAATGAAAACGACTGAAACCGGTAATAGCTGTGCGGATCCCTGATGAAAATCGGAACAGAAACCACAAATTAAAAACATATCAGCTATAGATAACTAAATTGCATTGAACGATAAACAAAAATTCTACAAATAGATGTAGAGAGAACAATGGTTGGTTGTTTAGCACCAGGGGGTGTATGTTTTGCTTTATATAGTTTGTTGATGGCTTATTTGTTAAAAGTTTGTGTTTCATAAGCTTACTTTTTAATGGCTCATTTTAAAACTTCTCGTCTTACATATGTTTATGATAATATGAAATGTTTTTTGATGAATGATCAATATATTTGTCAATAAAGAATTGAGACACAAATTTTGTTATATACTTCACCTCTTTGCTTCACACAGGTCAGGACTACGTCAGACACAAAACCATAAAGTAGATCCATTTGCCTCCTGAATGGAGTTAACAATGTACAACCTACAATTGCCAATCCGACAATTAAGACCACATAAAACGTTAGTCTATCAAGAGAGTGACAGGCACATTCACACTTCTAAATTTGTTTCTTTTTGAATATTTGATGAAGCTACTACTCTGCAATGCCTCTAATTTAGAATATCTAATTTATAAGTATAATTTTTGTTACTTTCTTAAAAGTGATGATCATCGCATAATGATCTATAGGAGGTGGAATGAAAGAATTGTTCCGAAAGGGCATCTTTCTAACTTGAGCTTTCTCTGGTCTTTTGAAATCAAGATACCTCCGTACTACATTATCAAAAGTTTAAACATATGAGAATGTATTTAGGTGTCTACAACCGTGCAAAAACATAACTGAGCTCTATGCAGCAAAGTAGATGAATTTCGATACCATCTGATTTTTAATAAAAGAGGTTTAATATTTGACCGAGTATAATTAAATTTTGGTATCCTAAGTTCCTAATATTAATCACTAAGTTAGAGGATTCTTAAAAGCATATCCAAACACTACCTTGATCTAACTAAATGATTTCAACGTTACTAATATTATGGTAAGAGATTGTTACAAGTTTGTTAAAAAGATACCTTCATCGTCGCTGTCTGCATCATCGCCACCAGAGCTTATATCCATGCCGCTTCGGGAATACATGTGTTAACTTCATTACCTCCCAAATGAACAAATCTGCATCAGTCACATGCAAATAATAGTTGTGAAGCAAAGGCTAGGCACCATTAAGGACATCACTTAGTAGATTTCAACAAAATAAAAATAATTTGGGGTATATAATATTTTTATAGCATTCCAACTCCACTCTTTGAACACGTCTTCAATTTACAGGGGTGTTTGTTTTAGCTACTTCGATGGGCTTAAGAGGTTACTGAAATAGCAAATTATCCAGTCACATAATCAATAGCAAATTATCCAGTCACAAAACTGGTACAAAGTACAAACGACTTTGAACATAATTGTGCTAAAGGAACCTGGTCTACTTTGTAAGCATGTTTCATCTGATGAAATAAGGATGGAAGACTCGAGCCTGCACGTAAAAGTGCTTCTGTCACCTGATGATGGTAAACTAAATGCTTAACAGAACCAGAAGGACACAACATCGATGTTAACATAACCTTCGTATCTCTCGGGACCATGAATCCAACAATGGCCAGATAATGACATGGAATGCTGAGGTTCCATGTCAGCTCATTGGAATCTTCTCGCTCATTGGCAAATCTTGCCGCTCATAATTAATGACATGGAACTATTTAATACTCAGCGTATTGTCACTTCAAAAGCAAATCTTCACGCTCATTGGCAGCTCATGCCCGCTCTTCTGTTGCCCTGCTCTTCTTAGCAGCTTATTATCGCTCCTTGGCAGCTTGTTTCCACTCATCCACTGCCTATATTTAGTCCTACTAAACTCAGATAAGACCTATCGAAAGCATGCACAAAGGCGTAATAAGAAAAGTGTCAAAATTCACTTACTCACGCTGACAAATACACGAAACTACATGTCTTCCCTTTTGAGCTTTGTTGCAGCCTCCTACCCACAAAAATTTATAACACATGTCATGCACCATCATTAAGTTTATAATTTCAAATTTTCATGCTATAAAAATAAGTGATAGCCATATGATTTAACAGCCACAATACTTCCTTCTAGTTATATTTCTGGAATTGTTACCTTCCCATCGTATTCTTACGTGTCTAACAGTTCAAAAGCAATGTATGCTGGTGTTCCAACCGTTAATTTAGGCTGTGAAAGCAGCACAGAGGACTGCAATGAAAAAAAAATCAGATTGCATCACTAAACATTGTTTAAAATCTTGAAAGTCACATAAAGAAAACATAATACTCCAATCCAGTAAAGGTATACTCTTAAACTACTGACGTCAAACTTAAATTGAAAGTTTGAGTGATAACATGTACGAAGTATAAAATTCCCTCTAATTAAGAGACACGCTAACTATCTAAAGTAACCAACCTAGGTGGAGTCCAGTGCTAAACTTTCTAGGCAGGAAAAATACCAGATCCAACAACCACATTTTCCTCCATGACTTTGACAACTAATATTAAAACAATGAAAACTTACAAATCGTAAATTAAGAAAAAAAAATGGAACATACCTTGCACTGAGAGAAGTTGTTTCTTTCCCATTCCTGGATGAAGAATAGAACTTGGCACATTGCACGCAGAAAATGCCTATATTTTAACACATAATCATTCTTGTCCTTCACATTTTTAGAAACTCAGCGTGATTTAATGTTCTCCAAACCTGACCACCCAATTTATTGTGCGTATTCTATGGTCTCGTTAGCCGTAAGTTTTGGAAATCAAGAGAAAGGAAGTGTTGTGTGTTAGTTCATGCTCGTTGGAATACACAAATGTGGCTAGGGGTGTGTGAGCCTATTGGGGGCACACACACTAGAACACAAGAGTATGTATTATGATCCACGTTTGAACCTTTCAAAACGACCCATTTTGACCCGTTTGGACATAAAACGTTGTAGACAAGTTTCTTGCCGTCTTAAACCTTAATGGCTGGCCCATGGAAGGTTCTAGAAGAGAACTAAGGTTGTCTAGATTCGTTTGAATGCTGAGATAATAGATAAAGAGGGTTATGATAAGTATTGGAAAAGTTGTGATAAAGTTATAGGGTGTTTGGGATAAGGCTTAAAATTCAATTTTAAGCATTATCTCAACTAGGGTTTGAAGGGTATATAAACCCCTCACCCCCTGCTCATAACTCACGACTAACATCACATAAAAACACAGCAATAGTCTCTGTTTTCCTATCTTCTTCATTCAAATCAATAAACCTAATATTAGGGTTTATAGTTTTTGAATTACATCTCAAATCACAACCAAACACTTGCATTATATTCAATCCAAGGTGGTTTAGTAACTTAGAATCAATTCTAAGTTTGCTAAAACAAAGTCTTAAACGAAGGTTTATAAGCTGTTAAAGGTGCAACAGCTTATTGAAGCTTTTGGGTCTCTACTGATCGTTCTCGGACAGAACAAGCATTTTCTGTCGCACTGTGTTGTCAGATATTGGACAACACTGAGATCTGGTTTATTGGACAGTGCTGGATATCGGACAAAACTACAGTTTAGGCTGTTTTAGTTTTAGATCCGTTTTGGGCTACGACACTCGATGTTTGGGTATACGTGGGTTTCGGCTAGCATTACCGGGACGTACTCGTTAGTAGTGTTTGTGTGAGCAACCGTAGAGGTGGTATATTTTATCACTCGTTTTAGTTTCATTGCTTTTGGACGAAGGTTAGTTTTCGCGTTTACTCCATTGTTTATTATTAATTACGTGTTAATCATAATTGCTCAAACTAGATCCATTCCGCTGCGCACTCGTAGTTACATGGTTAACTAGGTATTAAGTCCCAACAGTGGCATCACGAGTCATGCTCGTTTGGTGGTTATGGGTTACACGTTTTAAATAAATACGCGAAACCGTATGCATGAAACCTAATTTAGTTATTTGTTTTATTTTTATTTGACAATTAAATTGTGTATTTGTCATTAATTATAAAAAATAACAAGATGGTAATTGTTAAAATTAATTGTTAATTAGAAACATATAACAAATTAAATGGTTAATTAGAATACATAAAATAATAATAAAAAAATTAATAGTTAATTGTTTTGCCATGATTATTTTATGTGTTATCCGGCTATAAGACTCGCTACAATCACGTAATGTGATGCATGGGGCGATTTAGGTACTTGATGAAAACCTAATGAGAGTCTTATGGTTCTTCGTTCGGGGAAGACTTTTCGGGGTCTCGTATTTATGTGTTTATTTAATGTCTTGTGTTTGTTGTATTTGTTTTCCTAATTGCATTATTGTTACATGTTTTTCAAAACACCTAAATTACATGCAATATGGATAAATACTTATAGAGAAACATGACACTAAAATTGGTCAATATTTTACACGCATAAATACATGCTCATTGTGACCGGTTATGTGTTACGTGGAAAAGTGTTTTATAAAATAAAAGGACCTAAACACTATTGAAACACGCTTTCATGAAAATTAAAACTGGACGCTATGGACTCATGGGATGTACGACTCACCCACTAGAACAAACTATAAGGCGGGTATAAGCCGGTGCGCACAGTCACACCTAAAGGGTATCCGACTATTGCCTTGCGTTGGTCTGGTTCTGCGCTTGCTTGCGAGTTCGATTGGAGCTACCGTGAACCATCGTAGATCACTAAAGTGTCATTACTAAAAGTTTTTAAAAATCGTGCTACAAAGTTGTTTACATGCTTCTTTGTACACATGTTTTACCACATTTATGTGTTATACCCTATGTGAAATTTAAGTATATGCCAGCCAACTAAGAACACGTGCATTTGATTTGGCTTCTCTGGACAGTCCTAAGGGCCTTGTCAAACCCATGGCAAATTTTTCACGACGGTCAGACCCTGTGTGATATTTGCATGTTCTTGCTTGGTTAACTTAACTCGAGTATGCACGGTCAGACCCTGGACCCGAGGCATAAGATGAGACTAAACATGCTCATGACACTACTACCGTTTTACTAGTGTCTTGAACGGTCTCATAAAGTCTAAGAGTTGCATGTTATGCAATTAACGCTTGTCGCTTACCTCTTGCCCCACTTGTTTACATATTGGACAGTCCTTTTGTAATGAGTGGGAGTACAAGATGGATCTTAGTCTTAATTAGTAATTAATTGGGTAGTTAATTCTATAAAGAATGTAATTATCGAAAATACTAATTGTTTGAACTTTTTAATTATAGATGACTACCAATGTTGGAAACAATTCGGTACTCAGGAGTTTCTTCGAGAAACACAAACTCACTGCGCCTAACTTCATTGATTGGTACCGCCAGTTGCGCATTATCCTATCAGCTGAAGACAAGGAACAATACTTGGAACATCCAATTCCTGCTGCACCTGTTGCAACTCTTGGTCACCAAGTCCCTCCCGATGCTCTTGTAGCTCATGCTGCTTGGGTCAAAGGGTCAAAGGACATTGCTGCCCTTATGCTCATGACTATGGACTTAGAGATCCAACAGAATCTAACCCATCTCGGAGCATATGACATGTTGCAGGAGCTGAAAACCATGTTTTGTCAGCAAGCAGAACATGAACTTCTTCAAACTGCGCGTGAATTTCACGCGTGCAAGCTTGAGGAAGGTCAAAATGTAGGCTCATATGTTCTTAAGATGAAGGGCTACATTGAGAACTTGGAGCGTCTTGGTCACCCTGTGACTGTCAGCTATGGAATAAGCCTGATCTTGATAGGCCTTTCCAAGGAGTATGACAGTTTCGTTCAAAACTTCCACATGCATGGCATGGGGAAGATTGTGAATTCGGTGAATGAACTGCATGCCATGCTTAAAAAACATGAGCAGACACTTCCCAAGAAGTTTGTTTCACCTGCACTTCATAATGTGCGTGCAGGCAAGGTCCAGAAAAACCAAGGTAGAAAACCGCCTAAGGCTGCGAAGGGGAATTATGGTAATGGAAAGAATAAGATGGCTTATGCTCCCGAGCACAAACCATCTTATGCTCCCAAGAACCGAAATCCTCCACCACCCAAAAAGGATAATCCTGCTAAGGACGACCCCTGTCACAAATGTGGTCAGATAGGTCATTGGAAACGGAACTGTCCCGAGCACTTAGCCGAGTTGCAGAAAAAGAAGAGGTTGTCTCAAGAAGCCAACACTTCAGGTATTTTCACTATAGAACTATATTCCCTTCCGAGTAATTCGTGGGTATATGACACTGGTTGTGGTACTCACATTTGTAATAATACTCAGGGTCTAAGGGGAAGTAAGAAGCTAAATCCAGGAGCTTTGAATCTGTACATGGGCAATGGTCAACGTGCAGGAGTCGAAGCTATTGGCAATTATCATTTATGTCTCCCTAGTGGATTAGTTATTGTTTTGAACAATTGTCATTATGCTCCCTCTATCACTAGAGGGATTATTTCAGTTTCTGGTTTGTTTAAAGATGGTTTTGTAAACTGTTTTGATTCGAATAATGCAATTTCAGTTTCTAGGAATAACGTTGTTTATTTTACTGCTACTCCCCGAGGGGATGGCATTTATGAAATTGATATGTCTTGTTCTAAAACAAATGAAAGTTCTATGTTTGCTGTTAGCAATAAAAGAGCCAAATTAACTTTGGACTCTACTCTCTTGTGGCATTGTCGTCTTGGACACATAAGCAAGAAACGCATGGAGAAGTTGCAACATGATGGACTTCTCACCTCAACTGACAATAAGTCATTTGAAAAGTGTCTCTTGTATGTCTGGGAAGATGGCAAGAAAACCCTATTCACATCAAGTGGAAAGGGCTAAAGATCTACTTGGACTAATACATACTGATGTTTGTGGCCCATTTAGAATCGTGCAAGGCAAGGAGCTAACTACTTTGTCACTTTTACTGACGACTTTAGTCGGTATGGTTATGTTTACCTGTTAAAGCATAAACATGAAGTGTTTGAGACATTTAAAGTGTTTCAAAAGGAAGTAGAAAATCAACTCGGTAAGACCATAAAATCACTACGATCTGATCGTGGAGGTGAATATATGAGTCAAGAGTTTTTGGATCATCTTAAGGAGCATGGGATTATTGCCCATCGAACTCCTCCCTACACACCTCAACATAATGGGGTGTCTGAGAGGAGGAATCGAACACTGCTAGACATGGTTCGATCCATGATGAGTCAAACTACTCTTCCAAAGTCCTTTTGGGATTATGCCCTTGAGTCTGCTGCACGCATACTCAACATGGTTCCAACTAAGAAGGTTGAAAAGACACCGTACGAAGTATGGCATGGGCAAGCCCCTAAGTTGTCTTACTTAAGAGTCTGGGGTTATGAAGCTTTGGCTAAACGTGATACGATGACCAAACCTGACAAACTGGAACCCAGATCTATTAAGTGTATCTTTGTAGGATACCCAAAGGAAACGATGGGATATTCCTTCTACTACCCACCTGAGAACAAAGTTATTGTTGCTCGGAATGATGAGTTCTTTGAGAGTAATCTCTTAGATCAAGAAGAAAGTGGGAGTATAGAAGATCTTGAAGTTATTCAAGATGAAGATACAAATCCTTCTGATGACACTGGCTTAGATCATGATGAGGATGATCAAGAAATTGAAGAACCTCAAAGTGATATCAATCCCATTCGTAAGTCCTCTAGGACACGCTGTGCACCAGATCGAATGTGTTTATACGTCGATGCTGAGGAGCATGAGTTAGGGGATCTTGGAGAACCCGCTAACTATAAAGCTGCATTATTGGATCCTGAATTCGAAAAATGGCTTAATGCGAAGAATGTGGAGATGCAATCCATGAAAGATAATGATGTCTGGGTATTAGTTGATCTTCCTCCTAATGGTAGAACCGTTGGTAGCAAGTGGCTATTCAAGAAAAAGACTGACATGGATGGCAAAGTACACACCTTTAAAGCTCGTCTTGTAGCAAAGGGCTTCACTCAAACCTACGAGGTTGATTATGAAGAGACCTTTTCTCCTGTAGCAGACATTAGAGCAATAAGGATTCTTATAGCCATAGCCGCGTTCTATGACTATGAGATTTGGCAAATGGATGTCAAAACCGCCTTCCTCAATGGACATCTTTCCGAAGAAGTCTATATGGTGCAACCCGAGGGTTTTGTCGATCCTAAATATCCTAACCGAGTATGCAAGCTCAAGCGTTCCATTTATGGACTTAAGCAAGCATCTAGGCAATGGAATAAGCGTTTTGATGATGAGATTAAGAAATTCGGTTTCACTTAGAATCAAGATGAGCCATGTGTATATCACAAAGCCAGTGGGAGTAATGTTACTTTCCTAATTCTATATGTTGATGACATATTGCTCATGGGGAACAATATTCCAATGTTGAAAGGGGTAAAATCCTACCTTGGAAAATGTTTTGCTATGAAAGATTTAGGAGAAGCTGCATATATTCTTGGAATCAAGATCTACCGAGATAGATCTAGACGGTTAATTGGTTTATGTCAAAGTGCCTACATTGAGAAAATCTTGAAAAGATTTCATATGGAGAATTCCAAGCGTGGAACTATCCCAATGCATGAAAGCCCTAAATTGAGTAAGTCACAATGTGCTGTTTCACCATCTGAAAAGCAACGCATGCAGAATGTTCCTTATGCCTCGGCTATAGGATCAATTATGTATGCTGTGAGATGTACTCGTCCTGATGTTGCGTTCTCTCAGAACATAACAAGCCGATTTCAACAGAGTACTGGTGAACTTCACTGGACTGCTGTTAAAATATTCTTAAGTATTTACGGAATACTAAGGATATGTTTCTGGTTTATGGTGGTGACGAAAAACGAGAGCTCAGGGTTTCTTGCTACACTGATGCTGGATATCTGACAGATGCTGATGACCTAAAATCTCAGACTGGATATGTTTTCGTTCTAAAGGAGGTGCTGTTGACCGGAAGAGCACAAAGCAAAGTATTTTTGCAACTTCATCTACAGAAGCTGAGTATATAGCTGCTTTTGATGCAACTAAAGAGGCTGTTTGGATTCGTAAGTTCATTTCTGGGCTTGGTATTATGCCCACAATTGAAGATCCCATTGATATGTATCGTGACAATACTGGAGCCATTACTATAGCAAATGAAAGCGGAGTCACCAAGGGTGCTAGACATTTCCGCGCAAAAGTTCACTATCTTCGAGAGACCATTGAGATGGGTGATGTCAAGATAGCAAAAGTTCATACAGATGACAATCTAGCTGATCCATTTACGAAGGCGTTAGCATTCCCTAAGCATTCTAAATTGACTCGGGGTATTGGTTTGATACCAGCTAGTAGTCTCATGTAAATCTGTATGTTAATTAGTATTTGGATAATTTGGAATTGTAAGACAGTTTTATTTTCTGATAAATAAAGATACGAGGTATTTGTTATTTCATTCATATAAAATTTGTTATTCTATATTTGCATGTTTAATCCATGAATGATTTAATCATTCTAAATATCCATTGTCGGTTAGCAATATGGGAATATTGTTTACATAAGGCAAATGTGAGTGTTGGATATATTCTGTGAGAATGAGAATTGTTCTAAGCCAAACTCATATGTATTCATAAGGGATGCATACTGGATTCCCCAACTTCAAACATTTACTTTTGGATCCATGTCATGAGTAAGATGTTGAAAATGGCCTGTTAAGTCATCCTTAGACTTGAGATGCAAACAAGTTCTGCATGTGTGGATATCACTTTCGTAATTATATGCAAAACGTTGTCCTGAATAAGGTAGTTATAAAAGCTATTTTTCGGAGTGATGTGAAGCAGCATCCACAACACTTGTAGTCAATAAAGGATTTGTTACTCCACTTAGTATGTGTAGAATGATACCATGGCGCCTCTCTAGAATTAATCAGATAATTGTTTGGCCGAACCCAAATGGTAATGCAAGATGAATCTTGGTTACATTTGGTATATCTGAATTGAATTCAATAACGAGAATCTAAATGGTTAAACTATATGGAATGAGTTAGGATCCATATCCATGGTTTAACGGTATCTATAACAAAGGATGATAAAAGCAAGACATAAATGACCATGCTACTGAGAATGTTCTATGAAACTATATCTCAGACACCTCTAGTTAAATAATGAGTGTGAGCGTTGCTAGACGTTTCCGTCGTTGACATTTGTGCAATCAACTCCAACGACCAAGTGGAAGCTGTTAGTTCATGCTCGTTGGAATACACAAATGTGGCTAGGGGTGTGTGAGCCTATTGGGGGCACATACACTAGAACACAAGAGTATGTATTATGATCCACGTTTGAACCTTTCAAAACGACCCATTTTGACCCGTTTGGACATAAAACGTTGTAGACAAGTTTCTTGCCGTCTTAAACCTTAATGGCTGGCCCATAGAAGGTTCTAGAAGAGAACTAAGGTTGTCTAGATTCGTTTGAATGCTGAGATAATAGATAAAGAGGGTTATGATAAGTATTGGAAAAGTTGGGATAAAGTTATGGGGTGTTTGGGATAAGGCTTAAAACTCAATTTTAAGCATTATCTCAACTAGGGTTTGAAGGGTATATAAACCCCTCACCCCCTGCTCATAACTCACAACTAACATCACATAAAAACACAGCAATAGTCTCTGTTTTCCCATCTTCTTCATTCAAATCAATAAACCTAATATTAGGGTTTATAGTTTTTGAATTACATCTCAAATCACAACCAAACACTTGCATTATATTCAATCCAAGGTGGTTTAGTAACTTAGAATCAATTCTAAGTTTGCTAAAACAAAGTCTTAAACGAAGGTTTATAAGCTGTTAAAGGTGCAACAGCTTATTGAAGCTTTTGGGTCTCTACTGATCGTTCTCGGACAGAACAAGCATTTTCTGTCGCACTGTGTTGTCAGATATCGGACAACACTGAGATCTGGTTTATTGGACAGTGCTGGATATCGGACAAAACTACAGTTTAGGCTGTTTTAGTTTTAGATCCGTTTTGGGCTACGACACTCGATGTTTGGGTATACGTGGGTTTCGGCTAGCATTACCGGGACGTACTCATTAGTAGTGTTTGTGTGAGCAACCGTAGAGGTGGTATATTTTATCACTCATTTTAGTTTCATTGCTTTTGGACGAAGGTTAGTTTTCGCGTTTACTCCATTGTTTATTATTAATTACGTGTTAATCATAAATGCTCAAACTAGATCCATTCCGCTGCGCACTCGTAGTTACATGGTTAACTAGGTATTAAATCCCAACACTGTGTTTTTTATGTGATATTGATTTCAATAAAAACATAAAAGAGACAAACAAACTAAGCACTGGCTGTACGACTATACATGCCATGTTTAGTGGTTATTCTGATGTGAGTGCACTAATTGCAGGCTATCGATCTTCCGAAAATTATTCAGACCAGTTATCGCCGGATACCTTATTCTGTCTTCAACGCTAACAAAGGTAAGTATATATAGTATATTTTGTGAATAAAATATTCATTCTATGCATTGAAAATACATGAATGGAAACTCACAGACAAAACCGACACAATTTCGTCGATAGCTATAAGGCTCAGGTCTGCAAATATAGGAACTAAACCAAACACCACTCTTAGCTGAAACTATAACAAGGGTCAAGTTACATCGCCAAGATACTTTGGCTGCAACAATAAACCAGGTCAAGTAACCCCGCCAAAATACCGACATTGATTCGTATATAAGTTATTTGATACATCATTAATATAGGCCCAACACAACATATACCACTTGATAAAGTATTCAGTATACAGAAATTTTATACAGTATTTGATTTTATATATACATTAACTATAGCTGCTTGATCTATTTCGTGTAGAGGAAATGTATATGAAGAACATCTACTTACCGAGAGGCGGACAATCAAGCTCCAAATAACAACTTTGTTGTCGTGCAATCACATATGTATGCCATAAAGTATAAACCATAGCATCAAGTACACGACACCTTGTGAGTAAAATTTGTCATGGCACTTTCATTCACCCCTGTAATAATCAGCAACCATGGGTAATCACTAAAACATTTCAAACACTAATTTATAAAAAAGTTGAATATCTGACATACTTTCATTTAAATGGTATTAATGATCATCGTAGTGCATTTCCATAGTGCAGGTGATGAAATAGAAATGTTATGAAACTGTTATGAACCATTTTAGTATTGATTACCATTTTCCCATACCTATTGTGTAACCCACGCTAACTACTGTTAATGGCCGGATGAAAAAATAATATAGCTCCATTGTCCATTTTGATCTATTGCGAATGTCGGCTAGAATGGAAGGTGGAATAGCTGTCGAATGATTAAAAAGTCCTTTTTACATCTACAAAAAACTAATAAGATCATAGTTAAGCATTAACGATGATAAAAAAAGATGTGAATATACGCTGGTGGACTCACCAAGGGCATATAAACAGAAAATAACTATAAGCTGCTCCTCATAGTAAAAGTTATAAAAGCGAGAAAGTTGTCCAGGACTGTTATTTCCACTTGATATCAGCACACCTGCAATAAAGATTAAAATCATTTCTGAGTTTATACAGGTCTGGCCTTAAGGGGTGTTTGGATGCCAATTTTTATCAGTCACTTTAGTTGCTAATCAAATTCGTTAGATCTTTATTATTCACCACTTGTTCATGTTATTCCATTCCTTCTACCTCTTGCATTAAAGCTGCTGCTAATTCTCTGTATTACAAAACGCGTGTCATTAGTGTCAATATACACACTTCATGATTAATGAGCTGATGGAGTCAAAAAGAATATTAAAGACGAATATGCTCCATGACATATAGCAACAATCAATGAAGCAATAATAATGAGCTGGAATTACTGACCTTTATTTCATATAAACCTCTGCGGTGTCAGCAATGCTCAAAATTATACATTGCTCATGACCTTGGTGCACAAGGGGCGGCCACCAGACCTGTTTTAATGAATGATTCAAGTGAAATTCATCGTTAACCGAGCTAAGGCGCCCTTTTCTTAATAGAAAGAGGGTGGAAAAGGGGGACAAGTGAAAGTAAATATACAAAAGGATGGTCAGCTTTCTTCACGTTTTGCACAACAGACTTCAAAAACAGAGAACACAGAGGTTGATGGTAGTTCAAAAACTATGGGTAGAGAGAGTGAAAAGCAAGGGCTCAGAAACGTCAAGGTTGACATATAGAAGCCTAACGAAACAGAACCGCTAAAGTCACAAACAAGAAGAGTGGAAGAAAGAGAGTGGGTAGATAATAATTGACATAATATAACTGTTGCAATGATATTTAACATACTGATTATTTATTACAAAAATAAGAATGTGGACCTGAGTCGTATTACCACCTCTAAAGCAGATACAATAAAATGGAAAGTAGAGAGACGATTGTTGACTACCCCAGCTAGTGGGTAAAACCGAGTCAAAGTTTTATATAAAGATTTTTTTAGAGCCACTTACCTTTCTAGTGTCTGGAAAACTTCATGTGCACAGTAACAGTAGGTACTCCAGCTTATAAGGAACTGGTTGGGATTGCTTACTTGTAACACCCCACTTGGATAAATGGACCGTTACGTGTATTTATGGTGTGTCATCAAAGCATGCAAGGCAATGTATTAAACATTTACTGACCATACGGAAATACCGGAATCAAACATCGGTAGTCCAACATAAGCTCAAAATATAAAGACTAAGTACTGAAAGAAAAAAGGACGAAACAGTGTCCAAACAACCAAAGTAATGTAATGTAATGTGTGCATAAAAAGAAAGGAGTCTGGATAGCTCCCATCCAAATGCACGTACTCTCTTAGAAGTCCTAAGATCGTCCCTGTGTACCTGCCGTTTGGAAACATGAAAGGAAACTACGGTTGAGCATAACGCTCAGTGGACGGATATAGCATGATAAGAATGTACTGAAAGTAATGAAATAGAAGACAACAATGAAGCTATAAGACTGATATGTAACATGTGGTAGAACTCTGCATAAAATCTGAGAAACCTGGTTCATATATACTGAAACTGAAATATAACTATTAATTCTGAAAACATGCATTTACTGTATTTTAATTGCCAGAGCTTATATAGGTCACGTGCTGTAACAACCGTGCATGAATAACTGGAGGGGTGACCTCGTCATGCTGTAGAGGGGTGACCTCTAAATAGCTGTGCTGGGTGGAGGGATCAGCTCCAATGTGAAGGATGTAGAGCACACACCACATTCACCCTGATAACTTGTAAACTTATAAGCCTAGGATGCATCCATACGCCCCACTAAACATACATATAAAAAATGGCCAACCTGAACATGAGTGGGACGATGCAGGATATCACTCTCATGCATGTGAGTCACGACACCGGTGCCTCTAGTGCCGTGGTTACGGTACCTCCGTAACTAGTACATAAACTGGTCGTGCTTGTATATAATGCTCAGGCAATTTATTTAGTTATTAACATGATTACTGATAAACTTAAACATATACTAGGGAAAACATTTGGCTGAAGACGGGGAATCCTAATCATGCATAGAAAGGAAGTCCTTACTGAAAGGACGGAAATCCGTACCTCGTGTCCAGTAAGCGACCGAGATCAACTGACAGAAAGTCTACTCTGATTTCACGCGAGCTACATGAATAAGGGACGTGAATGAGTAAACTGATATTCGCTTATTTAATTTCATGTTCTTATTGGCCTTTCATTTTATTTATTTATATTCTGAAATTCCGTACGTATATTAACTGATAAATCTGACCTTATAATAATTCATTTTAATGTATTATCGTTCTACTATTAGTTACGGTACAACGTATTTCTGACGCTATAGTAGTACTATATTAAGTATCCCACTAAAATAGAAAGTTTCTTAATTTAAAGTTCCCCAAAATAATTTAATTCATTTACTAAAACTATACCCTTTTAAATATTAAAGAACTATTTTAAATTAATACATTTAAAATATATTTTAAACATTTATAAAACAATTTGATTAAAAAGGTATAATATAAAAATATTCATTTTATTTATAATAATAATGTTCCGAGCCTACCGAGATACCCCATCTCGGTCGCACTAAACAATTCAACAACATAAGCTTAAATCTGTCAATAAGAATCTGCGACAGAAAACTGAGTCACTAAAACTGTCGCTAAAACTGTCCTTTTTAAAAAACTGTATACATATAACAGTTCTGCGACAGAAAAACTGTCGCTAAAACTGTCGCTAATGTATTTCAATTATCCAGATTTTATGTCCCCTTTTCTCACTGATTAACCACTTAGTTCCCACTGTTAGGTTATGTTTTCCCACTGTTTATATAAACCAAACGCACCCTTATGTTTCTGCAGACCCAAACGCACCCCTTATAATTACAACAGTCCGTTTTGGCAGCCCCCTTTTTGGGTCGAACCTGGCCCTAGCCGCCCCTGTGTGGGTCACGGCTGGGCAGGGCTGGGGTCATGAGGCCTTAGGGTCTCGGTCCCATTAAATCCAAACACCCCCGATCGCCTGGCTAAATAAAACGCCCCTTTCTTTGGGTCTTTTGACCCTCGGTCGACCAACAGCAGGTTACACCGAGACCCACTGTGGTCTCGGTTTTGATCACCAACCTAAAATCCGACACCCTTATACACAGGCGGTTGTGGTGAATCGAAAACCATCCCATGAAACCCTAATTTGTTATTTTATGTGTTGATCTTGATTTATTTTAAAAACAAAACATTTTCTCCTTGATTCATCAAACTTAATTCGTGATTTTCATAAACTGATAATAAGAAGAGATAATTACCGTAAGTACACGAATTACTAGATCAAACACAGCCCGACCTCCTTTCTTTTCTTTTATTATCCGGCGGCTACAGGGATAGAAACCCTAATCTTTTTTTTTGTTCGACTGTGTGGAAAGGAGGGTTAAAGTCCCGTGTTTTAATATCTTTTTTTTACAATGGGCTTGAGCCCAGAATTTTCTTTTATTTAAACAAACCGGCCCTTTTACTTTCTTACTTTTTTTATACTTGTATATATTATTTCTTGCGTTTGTTTTCGTCAAAATTTCCTACGTAAATAGTCTAATTAATTAAACCGCGTATTTACATTTCCCGATTTAAATACTGGTTTTACAATTCTTCCCCTCTAAAAAGAATAATTCGTCCCCGAATAAAGGATACGGTCGTACTGGGTTTTACAATTATTTCCCTCTAAAAAGAATTCGTCCCCGAATTATAAGGTATTTAAGTTGACCGGTGTAAAAACCGAAAATGCTAATAAGCTGGAAGACATAAAATCTGAAAAGACATACCCGAATCAAAACTGAAAGTGAGGATAAGAAGTCCGTATAGACTCCTCTGTTTCTCAAGTGGCCTCCCGCTCGGTATGGTTCCTCCACAGGATTTTGACGAAAGGAATGGTCTTCCTTCTCATAACTCGATCCTGGCGATCTAAAACTGCTTCGGGTTCCTCAATATAAGATAGATCCTCTCGAATCTGGTCGAGTGGATAATTCACTTTGTGAAGCTCATGATAGTTGTACCCTCTGAGTAATGATACATGAAACACGTTGTGGACGTGTGAAAGCTGAGGTGGTAACGCCAATCGATATGACACTTCACCAATACGTTCAAGGATTTCGAACGGTCCGATGTAACGAGGGCTGAGCTTGCCCTTGAGGCCAAAACGTCTGACGCCGCGTGCGGGTGATACTTTGAGGAACACACAATCCCCAGTCTGAAAGGATAGATCTCTGCGATGCTTGTCGGCGTAACTCTTCTGGCGAGTACGCGCTTCTTGCAGTTTTTCCCTAGCAATGGCGATCTTTTCATTGGTCAGTTCTATCAATTCTGGTCCTTCAATCAAACGTTCTCCAACCTGATCCCAACAAATAGAAGCACGGCATTTCCTGCCGTATAACATCTCGAATGGAGCACGCTTGATACTAGCATGCCAACTGTTGTTGTAGGCAAACTCGACCAAGCAAATATAGTCATCCCAGTGTCCTGTCCATTCTAATGCACAGGCGCGTAGCATGTCCTCCAAGGTCTGGATGGTACGCTCTGACTGACCGTCCGTCTGTGGATGGAAAGCTGTGCTGGGCTTGAACCTTTCCAGAAATGAGAAGTGAACCGTGGATCCCTATCTTGTATAATTTCTGAGGGTGTACCATGTAACCGTACAATTTCCTTGGAGAATAGTTCTGCTAATTTACTGACTGCGAAATCTTTACGGATAGGAATGAAATGAGCCGACTTGGTCAAACGATCGACAACAACCCAGATTGCATCATGTCTCCGCTGAGTCTGTGGTAGTCCGGTGACAAAATCCATAGAGATCTTGTCCCATTTCCACATTGGAATATCTAATGGCTGGAGAAGACCACTGGAACGCTGGTGTTCTATCTTAACCTGCTGACAGGTTAAGCATTTAGACAAAAATGTTGTGACATCCTGTTTCATGCCGCTCCACCAGAAATGCTGCTTAAGATCGTGGTACATTTTAGTGGAACCTGGATGGATAGAGAACGGAGAGCTGTGAGCCTCAGTCATTAAGGCTTCTCTGAGAGCAGGGTCTTCTGGAACGCAGAGTTTGGTACCCTGCCATACGATACCATCGTCATCGATGCGAAATTCGGTCTGCTGGTCAATGTTCTGGACAATCGCCCAGATTTCACCATCATCCTTTTGTGCGGCTTTAATCCTAGAGAGTAAATCCGGTTCTACCCTCAGACTAGCCCAGTATCCCCTCTGTCCGCGTACTAAGAGCTCAATATCATACCGCTCTAAGTCCCAAATAATTTCTTCTTGAACTTTGATGCCATTTATCATACCTGACTTTCTGCTAAGGGCATCTGCCACTACATTTGCTTTACCTAGGTGATACTGAATATTAGTGTCATAGTCTTTCAGCAGTTCTAACCATCGCCGCTGTCTCATGTTCAGCTCTCGTTGGGTGAATATGTACTTGAGACTTTTGTGATCGGTGAAGATATCACACGACTCACCGTATAAATAATGCCTCCAGATTTTAAGGGCAAAAAACATCTGCTGCGAGATCTAGATCATGAGTAGGATAATTTTTCTCATACGGCTTCAGTTGACGCGAAGCATAAGCAATGACTTTCCCGTGCTGCATAATAACACAGCCTAAGCCCTTTCCTGAAGCGTCACTGTAAATCTGATAACCACCTGTACCGGATGGAAGAGTAAGTATCGGTGCTGAGATCAATCGATGCTTGAGTTCCTCAAAACTCTTTTCTCTCTCCTCGGTCCATATAAACTTCTCACCTTTTCGCATAAGTTGGGTCAATGGTAATGCCAAACGTGAGAAGTTTTTCACAAACCTGTGGTAATAACCCGCCAACCCAAGAAAACTACGTATCTCCGTGACAGACGTCGGTCTTGGCCATTTGGTGATAGCCTCCACCTTTGCAGGATCCATAGTGATTCCTTCTGCAGAAACAATATGACCTAGAAACGCCACCGTATTCAGCCAAAACTCGCACTTCGAAAATTTAGCATATAGCTTTTCTCGTCTGAGAATCTGCAAAACTGTACGGAGATGATTCTCATGTTCCTCTTTGGATTTGGAGAAAATAAGGATATCATCGATGAATACGATCACAAACTTGTCTAAAAATTCGTGGAAGACTCTGTTCATCAAGTCCATAAATACTGCAGGCGCATTCGTGAGACCGAATGGCATAACAACAAACTCGTAATGATCGTACCTCGTGCGAAAAGCAGTTTTGGATATATCCTGCTCTTTCACACGCAGCTGATGGTAGCCTGATCGTAGATCGATCTTTGAGAAGTGCTTGGCACCCTGAAGCTGATCGAATAAATCGTCAATACGAGGAAGTGGATAACGGTTACGAATAGTAAGCTTATTCAACTCACGGTAGTCAATACACAATCGCATACTACCATCCTTCTTTTTGACAAACAAAACTGGAGCCCCCCAAGGTGACACGCTTGGACGAATGAAACCCCTTTCTAGAAGTTCCTGAAGCTGATCTTTCAGTTCCTTAAGCTCTACAGGAGCCATACGGTAAGGAGCTTTAGATACTGGTTCTGCACCTGGAATGAGATCGATACCAAATTCTACCTCTCGCATGGGAGGTAAGCCTAGGAGTTCCTCTGGAAAGACATCTGGAAAATCTGACACCACTGGCTGATCATGAATTGAAGGTGCCTCAGAAGTCGTGTCATGAACTATAGCTAGGAAACCCTCACAACCATGGTATAGTAAGGTACGAGCCTGTAAAGCTGAAATGATCTGAACATGTTTTCCTGGTAGGAAACCCTGGTGAATATACTCTGGTGTCTGGACATCACCAAAGATGACCCGGTGAGCATGACAATCTATGGTGGCACGATGAACCGACAACCAATCCATAGCCAGAATAACATCGAATTCACACATATCTAAAGGAAGGGCACTGACTGGACGGATTTTATCATCAAACTCAAGAGGGAGATCCTTATACACTTGGGTAATGAGTACAGAGTCTCGCATGGGGGCAGATATACTAAGTACACTGTCTAGTGGTGTAGGGGTCATGTTTATTCTAACAGCATATGAAGTAGATATAACTGAGCGTGTGACGCCTGTATTGAAAAGCACGCATGCATACTGTCCGTGTATAAACAAAATGCCAGTAATGGTACCTGTGGTCTTATTCGCTTGCTTACGGGTAGTAGTGTAGACACGACCAGTGGTTGGTGGTATTGGTGGTGGTGGAGGTAAAATCTGAGGGATCTGGCCTGAGGTACCGGCAGCATCCCCGCTCTTGCAATCCCTCTTCAAATGGCCCGGCTGACCACACTTGTAACAATTACCCGTACCACAACGACAAGGTCTCGTGTGTTTCTTCCCACATGTGATGCAAGTGGGATAAGAATACCCGGTGGAAGTAGCTCTGGTTTGCTGAGAACCTGATTTATGATGATAAACACGTGTCACGATTCTGATAACTTAGCTGAAATGAGGCTATTTGACTGAAATTTAAAATTACCAGAATTTGCCGGTCGGGCAACCTGCTGACCTCTGTTGTTTTGGTCACGCCCCTGTCCAGCATCTCTGTTGGAATTTACAAAAATTTTAAGATCTGTTCTACATGATAGTTTAGTATTTCCAGAGCTTAAAGAATCACCTGTAGTTGCCAGATGAGTTTGAGCTGCCACGGTAGTTATCACCACCGCTCCTCTTATCTGATCGATTACGGTCATATGACTGACCGTGGTTCCTGTAGTTCTGATGTGGAGTAGTCGATTGGGATCGGTCTCCTCCTCTGTGTCTATAAGATCATAATTGGATAAGGCATAACATATAAGTTGATAAGCAATAATGGGAGCTAAATTGTTTAAGTTTGTTGGGTGAGATGTACCTCTTCTCCGGACGCTCTACATTCTCGAGCTCATCCCTCTCGAAAAGCATCTCAATATCACGAGCTGCATTAGCTACTTGTGATACATTAGTGAATGTGGCACTCACCAGCCTATCTGCAGTCCTAGAGTGAAGAGCCCAGCGAAATTGCTTCGCTTGCTCCTCTGCGGTACCCGTAGCCTCCCCTAAGAATCCAGCCATCCTGAGGTATCGGTGCATGAACTCTATACTGTTCTCGCCATGATTCTGACGAATAACGTAGAAGTCCCTCTTCAATTTAGCTTGCTCCGCATGCGGGAAAAACTGGTCATAGAACATCGTCTTGAAACGTGCCCAGGTCAATGTAATCTCCCAAGCATCTCCCCCATTGGACAGCTTCTGAGACCTCCACCAATGCAGAGCAGGACCCTCCAGCTTGTAAACTGCAAGCCTAACCTTGAAAAAATCACCACAACCCATAGCTCCAAAAAATTTCTCTACATGGTAGATCCAGTCTTCCGCGTCAGTTGGAGCTACAGTCTGCTCAAACAGTCGGGGTTTCTGCTTGTTAAACAAATCTAGTCAAGCGGGTAAAGTGGCAGGTGGTGGAACAGGAGGGTTGTTATTCTGCTGAGGTCCATTTTGATATTCAGCTCGGATCTCATCACGAATTTGGGGTAACATGGCCTGTATAGCAGCTTGAACAGCAGCAGCAATGACAGTTGCGTTAGGATCATTCTCGGTTTCGCGTCTGGGTGGCATCTGAAATAAAAGAGGATAAGTTGATAAAACTGCCAAAATCTGGGGTAATAAGTTTGAATATGCATAGTGTAATTCATGAAGGTATAGCCAACAAAATATGACATGAATACTGGTGAGCGCCTAGGGTCAGTTCACAAAATGACAATTTACTGAAACATAAATCTGACGCGAGTAAGGATGAACGCCTAAGGTCAGTTCATCTACCCAAAATTTAAACGACAAAGGTGAATGCCTATAGTCAGTTCACCAAAACGAAAGGTTTGCTGAAAAGCACATGTAATTAAGTATGGCCAGTCCTGTACCAACCGTTTACTTAATCAAAACTTTGGAAATCCGACTGATAAAATACATGAGTAGCATGGAAGATAACGACGCCAAAATACAGGAAATTCTTGGTGACTACCCACTAGTCACATGTCAAGTTTTAGAGCCTACATGTCGAACCTTGCGCTCTGATACCATAATTGTAACACCCCACTTGGATAAATGGACCGTTACGTGTATTTATGGCGTGTCATCAAAGCATGCAAGGCAATGTATTAAACATTTACTGACCATACGGAAATACCGGAATCAAACATCGGTAGTCCAACATAAGCTCAAAATATAAAGACTAAGTACTGAAAGAAAAAGGACGAAACAGTGTCCAAACAACCAAAGTAATGTAATGTAATGTGTGCATAAAAATAAAGGAGTCTGGATAGCTCCCATCCAAATGCACGTACTCTCTTAGAAGTCCTAAGATCGTCCCTGTGTACCTGCCGTTTGGAAACATGAAAGGAAACTACGGCTGAGCATAACGCTCAGTGGACGGATATAGCATGATAAGAATGTACTGAAAGTAATGAAATAGAAGACAACAATGAAGCTATAAGACTGATATGTAACATGTGGTAGAACTCTGCATAAAATCTGAGAAACCTGGTTCATATATACTGAAACTGAAATATAACTATTAATTCTGAAAACATGCATTTACTGTATTTTAATTGCCAGAGCTTATATAGGTCACGTGCTGTAAGAACCGTGCATGAATAACTGGAGGGGTGACCTCGTCATGCTGTAGAGGGGACCTCTAAATAACTGTGCTGGGTGGAGGGATCAGCTCCAATGTGAAGGATGTAGAGCACACACCACATTCACCCTGATAACTTGTAAACTTATAAGCTTAGGATGCATCCATACGCCCCACTAAACATACATATAAAAAATGGCCAACCTGAACATGAGTGGGACGATGCAGGATATCACTCTCTTGCATGTGAGTCACGACACCGGTGCCTCTAGTGCCGTGGTTACGGTACCTCCGTAACTAGTACATAAACTGGTCGTGCTTGTATATAATGCTCAGGCAATTTATTTAGTTATTAACATGATTACTGATAAACTTAAACATATACTGGGGAAAACATTTGGCTGAAGACGGGGAATCCTAATCATGCATAGAAAGGAAGTCCTTACTGAAAGGACGGAAATCCGTACCTCGTGTCCAGTAACCAACCGAGATCAACTGACAGAAAGTCTACTCTGATTTCACGCGAGCTACATGAATAAGGGACGTGAATGAGTAAACTGATATTCGCTTATTTAATTTCATGTTCTTATTGGCCTTTCATTTATTTATTTATATTCTGAAACTCCGTACGTATATTAACTGATAAATCTGACCTTATAATAATTCATTTTAATGTATTATCGTTCTACTATTAGTTACGGTACAACGTATTTCTGACGCTATAGTAGTACTATATTAAGTATCCCGCTAAAATAGAAAGTTTCTTAATTTAGAAGTTCCCCAAAATAATTTAATTCATTTACTAAAACTATACCCTTTTAAATATTAAAGAACTATTTTAAATTAATACATTTAAAAAATATTTTAAACATTTATAAAACAATTTGATTAAAAAGGTATAATATAAAAATATTCATTTTATTTATAATAATAATGTCCCGAGCCTACCGAGATACCCCATCTCGGTCGCACTAAACAATTCAACAACATAAGCTTAAATCTGTCAATAAGAATCTGCGACAGAAAACTGAGTCACTAAAACTGTCGCTAAAACTGTCCTTTTTAAAAAACTGTATACATATAACAGTTCTGCGACAGAAAAACTTTCGCTAATGTATTTCAATTATCCAGATTTTATGTCCCCTTTTCCCACTGATTAACCACTTAGTTCCCACTATTAGGTTATGTTTTCCCACTGTTTATATAAACCAAACGCACCCTTATGTTTCTGCAGACCCAAACGCACCCCTTATAATTACAACAGTCCGTTTTGGCAGCCCTCTTTTTGGGTCGAACCTGGCCCTAGCCGCCCCTGTATGGGTCACGGCTGGGCAGGGCTGGGGTCATGAGGCCTTAGGGTCTCGGTCCCATTAAATCCAAACACCCCCGATCGCCTGGCTAAACAAAACGCCCCTTTCTTTGGGTCTTTTGACCCTCGGTCGACCAACAGCAGGCTACACCGAGACCCATTGTGGTCTCGGTTTTGATCACCAACCTAAAGTCCGACACCCTTATACACAGGCGGTTGTGGTGAATCGAAAACCATCCCATGAAACCCTAATTTGTTATTTTATGTGTTGATCTTGATTTATTTTAAAAACAAAACATTTTCTCCTTGATTCATCAAACTTAATTCGTGATTTTCATAAACTGATAATAAGAAGAGATAATTACCGTAAGTACACGAATTACTAGATCAAACACAGCCCGACCTCCTTTCTTTTCTTCTATTATCCGGCGGCTACAGGGATGGAAACCCTAATCTTTATTTTTATTTTTTGTTCGACTGTGTGGAAAGGAGGGTTAAAGTCCCGTGTTTTAATATCTTTTTTTACAATGGGCTTGAGCTCAAAATTTTCTTTTATTTAAACAAACCGGCCCTTTTACTTTCTTACTTTTTTATTTTTTTTTATACTTGTATATATTATTTCTTGCGTTTGTTTTCGTCAAAATTTCCTACGTAAATAGTCTAATTAATTAAACCGCGTATTTACATTTCCCGATTTAAATACGGGTTTTACATTACTAATGCCTTATATGGCAGTTTTCAAATTTAGGGTTTTCTTGCTTAGGAATCGAAAGGCTAGGAAGCAAAAGCATTACCATGGCTGCTCCTAAATTCATATCAGACACTAGATAAACAGATCTTGAATGTTCATGTAGTGGGACCCACTGAGCTAAAACAGTATGGATGGACGGAAATATAAACCCTTGTGCTACTACCACAAGCTAATAATCGAGCTATAACTAAAGTAATCATTGTGTTTGGGTGAAGTTGTACTAAAGTACATGTTAAAGATCATAGAAGAAAGCGTGATTGCTGATGGAAATAAAAAAATAGTCACAATTAAAAAATATTAAAATTAGAACCATCGATAACTGAATTGTTTTGATCAGTTAACAAAAAGTATGCAACAAAGATTGAGAGAGGACCAAAAACTCGGGTGGCTCCTAATTTCTGCAAGGCCCTTATACGTCATAACATGGCGAACTGATAAAAAAACTAATACATATGTATACTTTATCCACTTGCTGGAGGCTATTTGCACATAGGGTGCTGCTCCGATCATTATGTACATAGTCCCCAATGTAAGCTTCCTTTGCCAACTAAACTCTCTGCAAGCATGTTAGTAGCTTGCTTCTGTGATATAGTTTGTGCAATATGAGGATTCTGCCTAATTACAATTCAACAAATGTACCTGTTTATTGGAGGTTGTGACTTCACGGCTCAACATTGGACTTTGGATTGGGATATCTGACCTGGTTAGATGTAGTTACAGAGTTTAACTCAGGAATGGGATTTGCGAATTGGTCGACTGAGTCTGATTGGTTCAACTTTGTA
Organism: Glebionis coronaria; assembly: GCA_025667525.1. Lineage (NCBI taxonomy): Eukaryota > Viridiplantae > Streptophyta > Magnoliopsida > Asterales > Asteraceae > Glebionis > Glebionis coronaria. The sequence continues at coordinate 303,422,926 of CM046878.1, read as the reverse complement.
CCTACACTATTCGTATATTTGAGTGATTCATCATTAACCGCCTTCTCGCATTATTCAAACACGCCTATCTATCAGCAAAAATATAATAGTAAAGTATTAGCAAAATAAATTGGAGTTTTTTGGAACCACCTGAGTTCTGCTATATGACAGTTCCAAACACGCCTGAACGCAGCTATTTATAACAGCCCCAAACATCCCTAAATTCAGATATTAAAAATACTCACAAACACCCCTAAATTCAGATATTAACAAAAATAATCATTAGAGAGATGGGAATGTGTTAGCGAAGGACACAGTTGTTCCAGTTAAATATGTTAAACCAAACCTCTGGTTCACGAGTAGCTTTCTCATTCTTCATATTGCACTTTATGGACTCATCGATCCATGATGAATCTGACGGATCCACGTTCTGTAGATGGCCACCTATCGAGCCAAAGACCACAGACACAGTTAAAAATAATACTTAGGAATCCAAAACGGGTCAGACAAGTGGTCAAGGAAAAACCCGACACAATAGCATTATGCTGATAACATTTCTTATCTTATCGACATTCATTGGTTAGCCATCGCCATATACAACAGGATGTCACCTGTGTGTTGCGCCGCTGTGCTATTTTCAGGAATGTCAGCAGGAGCCTTGGCTACCATTTCATAGAACCATGTTGGTTCTTTTGGCTGTGGTTCAACTGATTCTATTGCCCATGCTAGTGCAATTTTGAAACTCTATCATCTTCAAAAGAGGGATTAGGGCAAAACAAACCAGTCGGACCACAACTCCCGAAGCTGAAACTGACATACTAACACTTTCAGGGCTACTTACACTATAAGCTTTTGACCCATCTCTCAGTCTGAGCTACTAATGGCGCCATCAAATATGGTACAACTTAATTGCAAACTCACATAATTATTGATTTTTATAAAGTTTTAAATTCTAACAGGGATCTAATTAGTCCTTACACCAATCAAATTGACAGCTTCCTTGGTTGCAGACGGTATTAGCGCCGAAAGATTTACACCAGCAACCTGTGATTTCATTTTAAAAGAGTTAAATAGATATCTCAGCACATCTTAAATGCAAATTCTGTGAGTTTAATGCATAAAACCTCTTACATAATGATGACGGGATGTTTTGAAGCTTCTGAATTTAGAGAAAAAACAGACGATATTAGGGTTTTGGAGAAAATAGTGTTTAAAGCACCTTGAAGATGAATAGATATTTCTCACAACACCATCACCCCGTACATCTTCCTGCCTACATCCTTTGAGCAAGAGCCCACTGAGCCTCCATCTCTTCTCCTCCATAATCCTTCTTGGTTGTGAAAGCAGTCTGTTTAGAAAAACACAGCCTTATGTTCAGAACTTTTTGCATATAAAATTGATTTATCGGAAATCATTGATATAGGTTTGTACACTAAGAATCGGAAATAATTAGCTACTGTATATCATTAGCAACTTACCTTGCCACATCTCAATTATATGAACAATTCCACTCAAATTTGACTCAAGTACATATGTGGAGTCTGCTTTGGCTGCTGAATCAGGGTTGTAATTCTGAAAAAAGAAGGTTGAACGTCATAGTGAGTATGACTAACCATATATATAGAAAATTGATGAATTATACCCTATAAACACAACTTAGGCCTTGTTTGTTTTTTTTAGAAAAAACCTCTTTTTACCTCTTTTTGCCTCTTTTCTCTGAAGCGGGAAGAGGTTTTTTGTTTGTTTTTTGCAGACAAAAAAGCTAAAAAGCTATTTTTTCCTCTTCACAATGTAGACTATCATCTTCCTCTTTTTTCCTCTTTTCTTCTCTTCTTAAAACACAAACACTATCATCACTATCCTAACATCACCTCTTTTCTTCTCTTCTTCTCTTCAAAAGCAAATGGTATTCTTTTTGTAGATGAAGACATTAGATATACCTCTTCTTTTGTAGACATGGTTTGTAGATGAAGAGGAGAAAACTCTAAAAAAAACAAACGGAGCCTTAGTCGTATGTTGGCTGATATAGTGAATGTTTCGGTGTAAAATATGACCAAGAACTTGTACCTCTGCTGCAAATGAATCAACCGCTGAGTTTTCCTCTTTTTTCGTTCACCATTTGCTATTTCAGCTTTGTAGATGACCAACGAGTAGCATAGATAACTTGTGCAAAACTTAATGAAGTACATACATAACTCCAGCATCATCTGATGCTCTACCTGAGGTTTCTAAGCCAAGTGTTCCTGAGATTCCAAAACCCATCATTCTTGAGATTGCTAGGCCTGCAATTGCTGATGTTCCGAAGCCTCAGATCTTGGTGATTCCAAAACCCGATGTGCCAGAGATTCAAATACAAGTAAAAAAGAACAATAAATAATTAGATACATTCACACTTACCCTCAGGCAGCAGTTACACAGACCAAGTTGTTAAGAACATGATTTAATCCAGATAACCTTTTTTGTGAGTTTCTGCTGCCACAACTTTGAACCTGGCGATTTGATTTTGTGTGTTGCGGGTGTGGTGGATCTGCTATGTGTGGATTTGGTATGATGTGTTAATAATTCGATCCACCAACACACACCTATAACATGATGTTTGATCAGATAATACAAATCAATACCGTGATGTTATTATTTGTGGATACTGATTTCATGAATTAAAAGAAGAAAAATGATAGAGTGAAACAAACACGATCCTGGAGTGATAGCAAGGGTTATTTGATTTGGATATAGGATGATGATGATGATGATGAATAATGAATTAGGGTTTAGCAAGATTTTGGGAAAAAAGATACGATTGTAGAGAGGTGACGGTTTTAGGGTTTGTGTGTGTTTTTTCACCCTGTCACTGTGGGGAAAAGTGATTTTATAAAAACTATGTTTTAAGTGAGGTAAATAAGGCAACTATAATTGGTTTTTGGAACGCAATTTTTGATTATTTCTTTATTCTTTATAAAAAAATATGTCATTTGCAAGAATTGAACATGAGACCTTTCGTTTAGGGGTAATCATACTTACCAACTTGCTATGGTAAGGTTTTTGTTTAAATGTTACTAACCTATATACTTAAACTCACTAAAATTTAATACCTTTATTTTTTGTTTTTAATTATTGAAATATTTTTATTAGTTTTCTTTTAAGTTTCAAATTTTTTTATCTTCTAAATTTCGGATTAAAAACATGTTTATTTCAACTTATTTTTAATATTTTCCAAAAATCATGAAATTTTCATATTATAATTTTAAATAGAAACTAGAAAACCCATATTACCCTATTCTATTTATTTTCTCAAATAAAAATAAAACATGTTCACATATCTATTTCTAACACTATTTTAAGTTTTCATCAATTTTTTATCGTTTTTTTCAAAAAATTTACGTTTCGACAGTTTCTCATGTTTTTGTCAGTTTTCTTTACGTTTCTTCATTTTTCACGTTGTCGCCATTTTTTTTTATGTTTTGTCAGTTTTTTATATGTTGTTTATGTTTTCGTAATTATGTTTACGTTTTCGTCAGTATTTTTAATTTTTTCTTCGATTTAGTCCGTTTTCGTCATCATTTTACGTTTTCATCAGTAATTTTACGTTTTCGTCAGTATTTTTAAGTTTTCGTCAGTATTTTTCCGTTTTGCGGCAGATTTTTTACGCTTCCTTCAAAATATTTACGTTTTCTTCCGATCTTTAACCTTTTCTTCCGATATTTTACGTTTTCGTAAGAATTTTTACGTTTTTCTTCGAGTTTTTACGTTTTAGTTTGAATTTTTACGTTATCGTCCGATTTTTTACGTTTTCTTCAGCTTTTTTATGTCTTCATCTGATTTTTTACGTTTAAGTCAGGTTTTTTACGTTTTTGTCTCATTTTTTTACGTTTTCGTCCGATTTTTTTACGTTTTAGTCAAATATTTTACGTTTTCATCAGCGTTTTTACGTTTTTCATCAGTATTTTTACGTTTTCGTTTGTAATTTTACGTTTTCATATGTAATTTAAATTTTCTCCGGTATTTTTAAGTTTTCGTCCGAAATGTGCAAACAAATCTTAGCAAAACGTAAAAACGCTGACGAAAACGTAAAAAACAGACGAAAACGTAAAAATTCAGACAAAAATATAAAAAACTGACGAAAATATAAAATATTGGACGAAAACGTATAAATACCGAGGAAATGTAGAGATGAGAACGTGAAATTACTGACGAAGACGTAAAATTACTGATGAAAACATAAAAATCCTGGCGAAAACGTAAAAACGCTGACGAAACCATAAAAATTCGCCGAAAACGTAAAAAATCGGGCGAAAACGTATAAAACTTGATGAAACCCTAAAAAATCGGCCGAAAACGTAATAATATTGATGAAAACCTAGAAAAACTGATGAAAACATAAAAAAGCTAATGAAAACGTAAAAGAACTTACGAAAACGTGAAAAAACAGATGAAAATGTATAAAAAAACTAGCAAAAACGTGAAAAAATTGATCATGAAAAAAACGATTGAAAATGATTTCATCTAAACATTGTTCATTTTTTTAGAAAATAAAAAATACCATCTAAATAGGTGTTCAGTATTTTCAACTCTACTCTAGAAAAGAGAACTCTTTCCTTCTCTAGAAATTTAAAAGCAGAAAATTATGAAAATTTTTTCCATAACTAAACAACCCCTTTATTTTTTGTTTTTAATTTTCGAAATATTTTTATTAGTTTTGTTTTAAGTTTCAAACTTTTTAATTTTCTAAATTTCGGATTAATTTTCGCAGCTCAATAATTAACCGAGTCTAAAGGTTTAGACATGTAAAAATTGCCATGGAATAATAAAAATTAAACACAAAAACTTGCATCGGATAAAAATAAATTTAAAGATCCAAAATAACAATTGCTACTATTAAACTTGCGTCCATTCAGTGTAGGAAAATAACATAACACTATTTTTGTGAAATTTGGTATTCTTTTTAAGGTTTATCCGAGTGTAAAGGTTTTTATTTTCATTAATGCGTGTTTGTGAGGTTTAGACATGGAATTTTTTATTAATTCTCGAAATGTATATTTTTTAAATTCGGATTATATTTTAAATCTTTTAAAAATATCTGCTTTTAATATAAATTTAAGAATCATATTATAACAATATATCAAGTTACGGTTTCACCACCGGTTCAACCCGATCAAGTCACCGGGTAACAGGATCGATCATTGGGTCAACCCGGTTGAGTCACCGGTTCACGCGTTCATCGTCAATGGTTCGTTCATATTAAGAAAAAAACAATCCCGCCCGTAGACCACAAATAAACGTTACAAAGCGTAAATTATAACTAAAATATAGTAAAGGTTGAATTACGAAATCAAGAAACTAAAAACTCACAACAAAAAACCCTCCGAAACAAGAAAAAAAGCGACCCCGCCCGCCCAGCGGGTTACGACGGTAAAATATATATATATATATATATATATATATATATATATATATATATATATATATATATCTTTATTTACATTATATATAAGAGGAGGGGTATGCCACATCATATCCACGTCATCACTTGGGCTAGGTTATGGGCTTAAATTTTTTACGAAACCTATTCAATAAACTTTATTTATCGTTATCCGTCATTACCTAAACATTACCTTCTTCCCCTTACAAAATCACATAAATCGTGAAAAGTTACGTATATCAAATCTTATAATCTTCTTATGAGCAAAGATCTTCTTAATCAATAACCAAAATCATCCTAATCCAAACAATATTATGCAAAACCCTAATCCTTATTCGATTCATACTAACCCTAATCCACTAATTTCAGCTTCATCACACCATGATCGAAACTAAAGTTACAATTAACATCTACTAAGGTAATTTTATATATCATTAATACAAGTTTATGTTACCTAATCCTTATTCGATTCATACTAACCCTAATCCACTAATTTCAGCTTCATCACACCATGATCGAAACTAAAGTTACAATTAACATCTACTAAGGTAATTTTATATATCATTAATACAAGTTTATGTTACGTTTGTGGTATCTATTGAGAGCCTTCTGTGTTAATTGTGACATAATAGCAGGAGCGGCGACGAGGAGTCAAAGCATTGTGAGCTGCTACTATAGCTAAACCGAAGTAGGCACTTTTTAAGATCCAATAGGAGGTATTAGCAGCCATTTTTTGACTCAGAAGCTAGATTTTTAATTTTATGTATTCAGTTGCAGGTTAGAAGATCAATATATAATTTGGATTTCTATACATAAAATTATTTATTGATCTTCTAACGTGCAAAAACGTATTTGTTTGCTCTTGATTACGTCTCTATTTTGTATATGAAAATATTCAATGAAAACTACCCGTAGGCTTAGATTCCTTCAAAAGAGCAGGCTTTAACCGTATAAGTTTCAGTTAAGCCCGGAAATAAGCTAATCCAAACACCGGTGTTTAGATTAGCCTTTATAAGCTTATTAATGTCTAAAAAAGGTCGCAAGGTGACTTTTTGTGTCGATTACGAGTTTATATCAATTGAGGTTATTGTTTCAAATAAGTCAATAAGCTCAATTTGATAAGCTCATTAGCTCAAAAAAGTGAACTTATCAGCTTTTTGCTGAATTGGATAAGTTAATACTTAATACAAACACCGTGAATCAAATTACTTGGTTTATATTTGTATAATCAAATAGGTTATAAATAAATACAGTAGGTGTATAAGTTAATATTCAATATTTTGAATCTTTTAGCAGGTTCACTACAGGTAACTGTCCGCCAGGCTTATGTTCTAGAAGATTCCTATAATCAGTTGCGGATGCGATCTATACCGGACATAAGAGGGCACTTAACTGTCCATTAACGAGGTGAAGAGGGTATGGATGCTGTTGGTTTGACAAGAGGGTGGTATCAATTGTTATCCTTTTTTTCTATCACATCATATTGTTGTTATCGGGTTTTATTTCACCTCTGTTATCTTATCTTGGGTAAATTTCAACATTATTTTTTTCTTTTTTTTTTCAAGGTTTACAGGGTGTCATTTGAAACTGATTTTGGCCAGTAGATGGTAAAGATGATCATTATACGAAGCAGAATTGGGTCAAGAAAAGTAATGTAGCATGGTTTTACCCAGTGAAATTTCAAAGGTATGACACAACTATGATCTTGCGGTAATTTTACATTAGTTGATTTGCTCAACATGCTGCCAAAGACAACCATCAGAAAATGGGAGAACTCTCAAAAGAAGTTGACACCATGGTGAAGCTCCGTGGCAATGCCACCAGTGATCTATGTATGCCTACTCAGTGGGATCCTCTTAGGATTTATCCGCACAATATATATATATAGCCGCAGGTACTTCTTGGGTACCCAAATAATGCAACTTATGAAGTAATTAGTGTTTAGGTTATTTATTACTACGTAGTTGTTATAAAAAAACAATAATGATGCTATAATAAGAAATCTTGGTTATACGTCTATACATATTGTGTTATGTATAGTGTATCTGAATTTTGATTTTATGATTCTTTTAGGACCTGAATGCATTCTCTGCAGCTATTGTTGTGAGTATTGCCTTCTCCCTCATCCCTGCTTCATTCGATGTGGCGATTGTGAGCGAAGGTGTGTTACTCTATCAAGGTGGTGACATCTTAGGTCTGTTTTAATAAGATGTAGATAGGATTACTCTAAGGTGCTTCATAGCCCAATGATAATGAAAAAAATACTTTTTAGGGATCAAACTTGTGAGACCTCCTCATACCTAAAGAATAAAAGATGTACCTGGAACTAGAACTAGAAATCCTCTTGCATTAAAAAATACTCCTTTTGTTGTTCTTTTAGTGTCACTTTTTAATTTTCTTTGTTTTAAAACATGAACGCGAATAAAACACTCGAAAAACGTGTATGATAGATCTACACTTAGGCATTGACCAATTGCATGTTAAGTCTCATAATCAGGGTTAGTTTGACATAATGGGGAACAATAATACTGCAGAAATAGGTACCCGTATAGTATGGTGTATTTTTTTATTTGATTTGATACATTAATTTAGGCATCACTAGGAACATGCTCCATAACAACTCTAAGTGATCTGATAGCCAGTTTTTTATTATCATTATATTGATCAAGGGTTTAAGTGATCTAATTGATGAGATATTAGACCATTGTTCCCATTATTTTAGGAAGTCTATTGAATAACTTATGGAAGTCCTTATTTCTGCCACTTCCCTTTACCCCATCCTATTCCCTTTACCTGTTTTTTATGTTGTATCACATGGTGGGTTCAGTGGGCGCCTTTAGTGGGTTGGTTTAGTTATTTCAAACCTTTTTTTTATATAAGTTGTAGTTTATTTGGGTATGTTTCATTTTTTTATGGTAGCATTTGTTTTAGGTGTTGTTTAATTTATGCTATAATTTTTACGTGGCTGAAGAGAATTATAGTATAAATCATCCAAGATTTTAAAGATTTTCTTCATTTAAAAGGCTGCAGCTTCATAGATTTAAGAACCACCCATTATTTTACAGAACTGCCATCTTGGGCTGCAAAGAGTTATTTATTATAAAGTCGTACCTTCAATCTCTCACAATTCAACTTTAAGAAATGTGGATTGACATATGTGATTCAGATCAGTAGATGTAACACGTATTACTTCCACATGATCTTCGTGAGCATGTCAGACGCTTTGATAAGTATGAATGGTTGGGAGCTCGCGGAGTTGATGGGCTCAATATTGTTCGCCCAAGGAGATAATGCAATGAATCCCCTGCTGGCCTACTCATCACTTTCTATTTGTTTTAAGTATGTATTCGTACTAAACTATAAGTAACTCTGAGCAAACAAAAACGTTTGCTCATTTATTCCTTGGCGATACTGCTTCCGTTTAGCTGACAAGCGAATAGGTGAATGTGTAAAACCCGCAAAATAAGGTCATTACTTAATTCTTACTTTTCGAATATTTTTGAAGTATTTTATAATCTTAAACATTATTACGTTTAACGGTTTAAGTTGAAATCGATATTAAATATTTTATTTTAATATTTTGACGAGCAACGAGGACTACTAGTGATCGCGATACCGACGGATGCCCATAATTTTATATTTCATTATCGATCGTTTTGATATTTAATAATTTCGACGATATCGTTTTAATTACGTGTCGAGTCGTTATATTTTTTTTTCGTGTGCGTTTAAACTTTTTAGTATTTTTACGAAACCCGAGCCCCGTAAATATTTTCAAAAATTTACTAGTGACAATTCCCACCTTTTTGCTAATTATTTGCATTTTTAACCAAACTTATGCCCAATTTGCAATTAGGTCCCCACCCCACTAACTAAAATTAAAAATTAAACACACACACTTTACTTTTCACTTCCAAAATTTTCTTTCTCTCTCCTTTTCTCTTGCTTTTGCCGAAACACCACACACCCCACCAAATCCATACATTTTTCAATTTATCTCAAGTTTGAGGTTGAATCTAGCTAAACCAAGCATAGACCCATCTCTATTTTTGATCAAGGATCACATAGGTATAAAAATTTTACACATGCAAGCACTTTTTATTTTTATGATGTTGGTAGGTGGAAGCCATGGTCATGCATGGTGTTTTTAGCATGATCCATGGTGGTTCTTGCTAGAAATCTTGTTAAAAACTATATTTTGATCCAAAGATTTTTATTTTTGTTATGATTTTGATGTTATGGTGGATGTATGATGATATTAGAGTATAGGAATGACCATTTCTATGGTTGGTTGTGGTCAAAAAGTTGATTTTGTACAAGATTTTGGTACCCATTTTATAGCAGTAGGTAAACTGAAAAATCCGAATTTTTATGTTTTGAAAATGACTTAACTTATAGCCTAGGGTTGTAGATAATTTCCTTAGCTTCGATTTGATATAAGGTAGAGCTTCTAGCTCAAAACGAGCGCGAAGTTATGATGTTTTGAATGATCGTGTACCGGGAGACGAGTATCGACACTACATATAGTTGTTGTCGATATTTGGATCGAATCCCGGGGACTCTAAATGGATGTTTTAAAATGTGTAACCTACTGATAATGAGGTATTTATTTATTAGGTTGAGTTTACTTTAAAACCCGAGTGTCGGTTTTGTAAACGGAGTCGTTTAAATAAGTTAAAATGGTCGTATGAAAAATTAACGTAAATCTGTCCGGATTTTGTGGTTTGAAAATGAGTCGAGTAAAGGACTTTAAAAGTAATTTCATTTGATAAACTTGTAGGAGGACTTTCTATATATAGTAAGTTAGTTTATCGAGTCGTTTCATAAACGGTTGACAAGTTTAAAAAGGGTAAATAAGCTAGTACATGTAGTATGTACCGGCGGATTTTGTTAAAAGTATAAAATGGTTAAGTAAATGAGTAGTAAAGTATAATGAAGTTATTTATATCGTTTACTCTCGAGTGTATTGTGGTTTTATGAGTTCGAGTATGATTTTATTAAGTATCGTTTATTTCTCGAGTCTATTATTAAAGTACGCACCTTATTTGCTAGGTTGCGGTTATCGTGATTATCGGGCATCTACTATCGTCGGCGATTGTCTTCAACTACTATAAGTACTAAGGTGAGTCTATAGCCTCGTTTGAGCTCATTCAAATATTTTAAAACTCGCGAGGGGGAATACATGTTTTGTAAACTTAGAACACAAGATTTTTATGGTATGCTTGTCCCTTTATGAATGGACCCGTGGTTGCCTTTAAATTGCATTAAGTGATTGCCTTTGTTAAAACCTCAATTATGGACCGTTAATTAACCTATGATGGGTTAACCGCTAGTACAATTAATAGATCTATGGGGAAAGCCGCCCCGGTTCAGTTTTTGTGGACTTGTCATAGAAGCTTAGGCCCGACCTCCACACTGTTTGAACATATTGTATTGAGAAGTCAGGTATACGACAATGTACCAATAATCTGGAGGTAACTGACAATTAATAAATCTCCTGTCTTATCAGACCTCTAAAGGGAGTGTCTAAGGGCTCGGTTCCATGAGCTTATTGCAATTTATGCTAAATACAATTATTATTGTTGATGCAAATTACTAGATGCTTGTTGCCTTCAAGTATGCCACAAACTTATAATCTTTGCTTGTGTTCAAAAATGATTATATAAACCTATAGATTCACTCGGCATTTTTGCTGATGATTTTCTCACATGTATTTCAGGTAATCAAGAAGGCTGAAGCTTGGAAGCCACGGGAATGAATGTTGTGCACTACTTTGTATATAAACTCTTTGAATGTTTGTCGTTCCTTTTGTTCAAAACTGTTGGGTCTACTAGATGTAGATCTTGCAGCCTGTCAGGAACGGTGAATGACTTCTATAATCACAAGTCAATCCACAGAGAGACTCTATACACAATATGAATGCATAATACAAATATAATAAAGAAGAACAGAATAACTATAAATACTTGATCCTTTCTAAGGATTTCTAATATTGATAATCACTAGAACTACGTTTGGTGAAGGTGTGTCTAACCCTTCTGCCTAAGGTTCCTTTTATACTACAAGGAAATCCTAATACAACATTAAACAAAACGTGTAAAACTGATATGCATATCCTTTCCTAACATATCTCATGCATATCCTAACAGAATAATAAACAAATAATAAAGTTTGACTTTGACCAGGACCAGGAGCACGACTTGCTCCTACTACTACTAGGACCAGGAGGAACTACATACCTCCTAGTCTACCTATTACATTTAACTATTACAATGGTCCTAACAATTCTCCCCTAATCTTGAATTTGACCTGTTGAGTTCAAGTTTCCTGTAAAACGTGCAAAAAAGCCCGAGGATTGAATCAGCAAAACTAAAAGCAGCATCAGCAAGATAAGAGTTAGAAGAACTGCCGCAACATGAAACACTAGAAGCTTCTTCAAAGCTTGGAACAAATCAGCATCGTGTTGAATCTTTTTAGCAACATGAGCAGTTTTGATGAGCCTTTACCAAGTAGCTACCCGCTCTTGGGCTAGCCAGTCTTTCTGGTGGAATAAGCATCACCCTGGGAGACTAGAACCCAACCCAACTCTTAGAACGTGAATCAATGGCGAGTGGGGGTACCCTGATGATTTTAGGCAAACCATCACAGCCGTCAACGGATTTGATATGTCTTTACCAGAAGCCGTACCCCTCTGGACTCGCCAACTCTTAGCAATGAAGCATCGGTGAGTTGAAAACCCTATAGCTATAAGCAAGCTATTACACCTATCAACGGATTTGATAAAATCTTTACCAAGAGCCGTACCCCCTTGGATTAGCCACTTTTCAGTCTAGGACCATGGCAAGTGAAAACCATCCAGTTTTGGGTAACCTGGCAACCATCAACGGATTTGAGAATCGCACCAGGAGCCGTACCCTCAAGGTGAATCAACGCTTTCTTGTCGATGAGACATGGTGAGTTGAGAAGCATTTGTTGTGAGGACCAAGTCCAACACCAGGTGAAACCAGTAACCAGCACAAGCACAAGTCAGTAACCAGAACCCATAGTGTGAAGCATCAAATGGTATCATATTCACAAGTATAAAATCCAAGATGTGTTTAAAGTATAAGCAGATATTATATAAAAAGTATATTTTTTTTTGTTTTTTTTTAAAACCTAATTTTTTTTTTTAACTATAAAGAATGAAATTCACCAAGCACTTTACATATTGGTGAAAAGAATGATAATATGAACAAATGAGCAAAAACACAAAACAAAAACACTTACAAACCAACCAAATCAGAGACCAGAAGCAGCCTTCTTATCTGCTGTCAAACGAGCCTGAATTCCTTCCACCAACGCAGTTGCCATAGAGGACTCATTCCCTGATGGAGCATTGGAAATTTGCATGTGACTAGCCAACATAGCCTCCATCGAAGAAATCGTCAAAGGTTAATCCACATCTGTGAGCATGAAAACCATATGACCAGATTCTAACTCCAACATATGCACACCACATCCCGCATATAACTTCCATCGTTGAATCACCCATTGCATCTGATCCTTCCATATACCAGAAACAGGAGCATGAGGAGGTGCATCAAGCATCAGCTTAAGATCAGCCCATATGCGCAGACCAGGCCAGGAAGACACAGCCATGGGATCAAAAGGCATGCCAGAATCCACAAACCCATATAAAGCCATAAGATCTTTACGATCAGCCCAAGACAAAACACCCTGCAAACCTGAAGCTAACCGCACAGACCCATCACTAAGAGTAATTCTATGGGATACCATACCAGGAAGAGTTGTGGAACGCTCAACCGTCCAACCAGTAATATGTCCATTTCCCAAAGGCAAATCAGAATCACTGTCAGAAGCTACATCAATCAAATTCTCAGGATCACGCTTCTCATAAGGGTTCGTCTTGCCACGTCTAACACGTCGAGCCGATTTCTGGTGAAGCGAACGTCGAGGTGTGGAATCAGTTGGAGAGGGTTCAACCTTTACCTTTACCGCAACAGCAGCAGTGGGAGCAGGAGAAGTAGACTCATTAGTTTGCCCACCCAAGGGATCAATAGGAGCTGCACTAGAAGTAGGAATAGGTTGATTTCCAGGAACCGGTGGTGATGGGGATGGCATATCAGGTGTAGTAGTTGTGGTGGTTGTGGTAGCAAAGGTGGTGGTAGCAGGACCTGAAGAAGAACCCAAAGGAGCAACCAAAGGAGAAGTGGTGGTACCAACTAAAGTAACAACAAAAACCGATGGACCTGCAGCAGAACCAGGAGTAGGATCAGATGTAGGACCAGTAGTAACATCAGGGGAAGAAGTGGTCACCACACGAGGAGGGGGACGGTAGATAAATCGTTCCGGAATGGGTTGACTCTGATGCTTGACCATACGTTCATAGAGTGCCTTGAGCTCATCAAAAGTCAAAGCCCGAACCCTGTCCCATTTCCAACCAGCTTGAAAATAAGCAGCCGATTGATACTTCACATATCGCTGCATCTGCTTGCGCTCCTCAGTTCTTGATAAAGGTCTATTCTTACGCTTCTCACGAAGCTGTGCAGCAAGGTCCAACTGATGCTTGCGCATCAACACCATGGCTCTTGGAATACAATTATGCTCATCCACATCGTCACCCAAAAGATCAGTGAACTGGGCATAATCCCTGGTAAGAATAGTCAAAACCTGCATCCAATCACTCTCATTCCAATGCATTGCATCATGCTGAACTTGTTCATGCCTCTGCTGTTGAAGCGCCTCCGCCGCAGCCCTTTCAGCCTCATCAATATCGGCTTGGATCCGTTGAGCAGCCTCCTCACCTAGCCTATCCTCCTCAAGCTGTCTGCGTGTACGCTTGCAAGGTGGTGAGGGAGCATAAGTCATTGGGGCCTTCCCCTTTGAATCATGGGATGGACCAGCATTGGAACCAGCAGCAGGACCAGAAGCACCATCCATAGGGGTGGAAACTCCAGCTGGAGAAGGAACACTGGAGGATGTCGGAGGAACCGGCAAATCATCATACAATTTATCAGCAAAGGCAGCCTTTGCCAACAATGTCAAACCATCATCAACACGCTCCGTACCCTCCTCATCAGAATCAGAGTGGATCACATGCTTCTTTCGTCGTCTTTGCTGAGTCTCCAAAGCTTTGATGCGATCAGCCAGAGGAAGAACAAACTCCCTAGTAAGTTTTCGGTGTTGATTCAAATCAGCTTCCAATGAAATAATCCGCTCATGATACCTGTGCATAAGATCAAGTAACGACATAAGTGTAGTAGGCTCCTCCGCCTGCCCACCAAGAGAACTTGGGTCAGGGAAGGCGTCATTGGAGCCTGAAGCAACATATGGGTCAACAGTAGGAGTACTAGCACCAAAAGGCTTATCAAAAGAGTGTGGAGCAGGACTAGGAGGTGGAGTCCCCACAAATGGAGACTTTTGTGGTACTGAAGAACGACCAGCCTTGGAAGGGGATGGTCTTTCAACCACCACCTCCTCAACCAGCTCCTCCTCAACCACATGAGAAGCACCACCAGTAGGAGCCTCCTCCTCCATAGGGTCATCATCAATCACAACAAACTCAGGAGCCTCCTCCTCCTCCTCCATAGGACCCTGAGCCAGCCCCAACATGGCCTCAGTAAGGAGCCTCCACTCCCCGGTAAACCCATGGACCATATTATAATACACTTTTGCAGTAAGCTTAGATGGCACATGTTCAGTCCTATCACGAGGAATGCAAACCAGTATTTGTTGTAAAAACCTAGGATACATAAGAAACTTCTTCCTAGAACCAGCATTAGATAGATTACTAACCATCCCCTCAAACAGATAATGAGAGAAATTAAAAACTCTACCCTAAGCCAAGCAAATGAGACCAGTAGCCAAAGGAGTAGGGAAAGCATCCTAACTCCCAGACTTGGGACTTAAACAATGAATCAGAAAATGCACCAAAAGCTTCCATTGGGGGGAAAACCTATTTTTCTGGAAGTTAAACTTCCCCCCATGATTGTACCCGATAGCAGCCATCCCCTCCAATACCTCCGAATTGGGGATGGACTCAACCCCACCCTCATCTTGAAGATGAAGGGAAGATCGAATAGAAGCCTCAGTCACCACATATGAACGTCCATCTATGGTAGCATGGAGTGCACGTGGACGACCAACCACAACCACAAGACGAGCCGATGCCCAAAACTGACGAATGACACTATCATAAATAGTGGGACAGACAGTAAAAGCATACCGTAGGTTTGAAGCCTCAATGAAATCCAGAATGTCAGTAAAATCATCACGATGAGGACCATTGCCTAGAAAGGCGACCTTGTTGTGAGCAGGTTGGTATACTAGGGCAGCCATGGATCTTGATTAATTAAATGGAGGAGGATTTTGGTTAGGGTTGAGTGAGTAGGATCGGTTTTGTGTGTGTGATGAATGGAATGATTGAGTCAAGGGGGTGAATTTGACCCTAAATAAGGAAAGAAGTAACTGTTCATTGACCCCTATTAATGGGGGGTTGCCCTTTCAAATTACACATTATTACTTAGTAACCACTTGCCCCTTTTAACATAATTCCCAAATTCCAAGTTACCAAAGTTAATTAAAAATGTAAATACCAGAATTAGAAGCGTTGACTAAAAGTCAAAGCACACAATGGTTAGACCAGAAGCAAAATGTGGTCACCAAAGGACAAAAAGAATGAACAGTGTCCCAGACCAGTACCAGAAGCAAATCACCACTTGACAAAGAAGGAGTTGAACCACCAGAAGCCAACCAATTATGACTAGAAGCTGACCAATGAGGACCAGAAGCCAGTCATATAAGACCATAACCACCAAAAGTGAGCAAAAACCTCCACCAGGAGTAACACACACCACCAGAACCAATGTAATATGTTGTTAAAATCTACCAATACGTTAGTCTGTCCAAAGAATATGTACACAAAGCCTCCCCTTAGGCTTAGCCTCCCCTCAATCCTAGACCTCAAGGATTGACCATCCCAATGTGAACCACCAAGTGGTTAAACCGAGGACCATCAAAGGCTTTTGTCAACAAATCAGCAACATTATCATCCGTATGAACTTTAAGAACCTGTATCAACTTCTTCTCATTGGCATCCCGTATAAAATGGTGCCTAATTTCAATATGCTTTGTTCGCTGATGAAAAACAGGATTCTTCACAATGCAAATAGTGCTTTGATTGTCAATAAAATTTTTGGTGTTCATAAAATTGAAACCATAATCCAACATCTGATTTTGGACCCATAAAACCTGTCCACAACAACTAGCAGCAGCAACGTATTCAGCTTCTGTTGAAGAAGTAGCTACTATTGTCTGTTTCTTGCATTGCCATGAAATAAGTCGACGACCCAATAATTGACAACCACCAGTAGTAGACTTTCTGTCATTATTAGCACCTGCATAGTCACTATCACTATATGCTTCTAGAACAAAAGGTGATTCTCTAGGATACCATAAGCCTAGTTTAGGTTGAGCCTTGATATACTTGAAAATCTTCTTCACTGCATTTAAGTTCGAAACCGTTGGAGTCACCTGGTCTCTAGAACAAGCACTTACGGCAAACATGATATCCGGACGTGATGCAGTCAAATACATGAGGGAGCCAATCATAGACCTGTACATGTGAACATTGACCGGGGGGTCTGGCTCATTCTTAAGTTTGACTTTAGCAACTTCATAAAGAGTTGCTGCTGGTCTAAGAGGATCCATGTCAAACTTCTGAAGAATCTCATGAACATATTTATCTTGACTGATGAAAATCCCATCCGATTGTTGCTTGACCTGAAGACCAAGGAAGAAAAAAAGCTCTCCCATCGCACTCATCTGAAATTCGCCTTTCATCAAGTGTTCAAACTCATCACACCATTCCTTCCTAGTAGAACCAAAGATAATGTCGTCCACATAAACCTGAACAAGGATAATGTCCTTGGTATTCCTCCTAAGAAATAGTGTTTTGTCAATAGTACCCCTTCTATAGCCATTTTTTAACAAGAAAGTTGAAAGACGCTCATACCAAGCTCTAGGAGCCTGATGTAATCCATAAAGAGCCTTGACCACCTTGTAAACTTTCTTGGGATGAAGTGGATCTACAAAGCCCTTAGGTTGAGTGACATACACCTCCTCATCAATTTTGCCATAGAGAAATGCACTCTTGACGTCCATCTAAAACACCGTAAAGCCCACATACGAAGCAAAAGCCAAAAACAGACGAATGGCCTCAATCCTTGCAACCGGAGCAAAAACTTCAGTGTAGTCAATGCCCTCAATTTGAGTGTGGCCCTGTGCGACAAGCCTAGCTTTATTCCTTACGACAATTCCCCGTGCATCCTTCTTGTTCTTGAGAATCCATTTGGTATTGATTGCAGTCTTTCCATCTGGTAAGTCAACCAGAACCCAAACATTCTGAAACAAGAATTGCTGCATTTCCTCCTGCATAGCCTCCACCCAACTTTGATCCTCAAGAGCATGAGAAACTGACCTAGGTTCCACCTGTGAAAGAAAACAAGCAAACAAACAGTGTTGAAAGTCCGTATGATTATTACGCTTTTGATCTTCAATATAGCTCACAAGAGCATGATGATCAGACGAGGCCTTCTTCTGCATTCTGCGTGTCTTGACAGTAGAACCAGGATCTCCAATAATTTGAGTGGTAGGATGATCTTTGTGTGATTGCAAGACTGGATTGGAAGAGGCCTCCACTTCTGGTGCCAAGTTATTGAGATCACCAACAAAGTCAGCATCATATGAAGCAGTGTTGAAAATCCCATCTACTGGTTGTTTATGAATATCATCCAGTTTGGTAGAAGACTTCTTTTGATGGTTCCCCAAATCAGAAGGACCGGAGAAACGAGTATTTGAAGCAGACTTACTAGCTGGAGTACCAATAGGTGATAAACTGACACCAGGAGCAGAAGCTGGGGTACCAGGAGCAACATTGTCAGTCGACGTATTCAAGGGGAACTCAAAACCACCCTGAGCAGCTACTGTAGTAGCTTCTTGTTGTTGTTTGAGTAAAGTGTCAAGAGCTACTTGGGAATCCGGGACATCCAATGGAGTTGCATCACTAGAAGGAGTAGGAGAGACAGTGGTGGAGTAGGATGGAACCACAAAAATATCCTCCTCCTCATCTGAATCAGAAAGACTAGACGGAACACCTGTATTTGAAGTTGCAAACACTTGTGGACCTGCATCATGGTTAGTTTTGAAGCGAAAATATCCTAACGAATCACTAAGATAATTAAGATCAAAATACCATTCAGGACCCTTGCCTTGGATGTTTGACTTCTCTTCAAAATACCTGAGATTTATAGTTTCAATGGTCCACTTGGCTTGGAGATTGTAGACACGATAAGCCCGAGAGTGAGCTGAATATCCCACAATGTATCCTTCATCTGCCTTGCCATCAAACTTCCCCAAATAGTCACTAGTATTCAGAATGGTGACTGGACACCCAAAAGGCTTCAAATGAGCAATATTTGGAACTTTGCCCGTTAGAAGCTCATAAGGAGTCTTCTTGTGAGGATTGGTAATAGAAACCCTATTCAAAACATAACTTGCAGTATTAACGGCTTCTGTCCAGAACATGGTTGGAAGCTTAGAATCGGCAAGCATTGTTCTTGCTGCTTCTATTAGTGTCCTGTTCTTTCTCTCTGCCACACCATTCTGTTGAGGAGTTCTTGCTGCACTATAATCTCTTTTGATGCCCTTAGCATTACAAAGTGCTATGAGGTCTTTATTTTTGAACTCGGTTCCATTATCACAACGAATACCATTAACTTTCTTGGACAACTGGTTCTCTATAAGGATAAGAAAATCTCTAAGAATGGAGTAGGTCTCACTCTTGGCAGCCATGAAGAACACCCATGTAAACCTGCTATATCCATCAGTTACCACTAGACAGAATTGTTTGTGGTCAATGCTCCTAATGGAAGTAGGACCAAATAAATCCATGTGTAGTAGCTGCAATGGTTCAGTAATAAGACTAAGAGCAGTAATGGCCTTGAAGGATGCTTTGTGCTGTTTGCCTTTGCTGCAAGAAATACAATTTATATCATTTCTAAATGATTTGGGAGGTAAACCAGAGACCAGATTCAGATTTGCAAGTTTGTGAATGGTCTTGAAGTTCACATGCCCCATCCTTCTGTGCCATTGAGTGGCTTCATCTTCTGAGGCTTTAGCAACCAGACATGCTAGTTGACCAGTAGGGTGGACTTCATTCAGCTTGATGCTATAAAGATTGTGTCTTCTAGGGATTCTGAGTAGAACCTGTGAGTCATCCGGAAGCTGAATGTCTTTGGAGAGCACAAGTGCATCAGTATCCGTGAAGAGAACAAACTGCTTCTTGTCACAAATCTGAGAGACAGATATCAATTTGAAGTGTTGAAGTGCTTCCACATAGTAGACCTGCACAAAATTTAGATTAGGCGTCTTAATCGTTCCTTTGCCAGTGATCCTGCCTTCACCTCCACCAAAATAGACCTTGCTGCCTTGAAATGGTACAAAGTTAGAGAGAAGACTTTTGTTTCCTGTCATGCTCCTGGAGCAACCACTATCAACAATGCCTAGACTAGGATCTTGGTATGGAGTAACCTACAACAACAAGATAATAAAAAATGCAAAAGTTAGTGTCTTAAGGGGACCCAAACCTTTTCAGGTTTGAGCCTGCCTTGTGGATCTTTAGTAGAGTGCCAAGAAGATTGATGAGATCCACCGTTGTTCCTTGGTTGCCTATGCATCATTTGGGTATTATTATTTGACCAAGAACAACCTGCTGAGGGCTTAACAGCAGTTCCCAAACTTACCAAACCAAAATACGTGTGGTCCAAATTATGTGGATAAATTGGATTAAAATTTTGAAAATAATTACTGGTGGTTTGTAATCCAATATTTCTCCAATGATCAGAAGCTAAAGGAGATGACCTTCTAGAAGAAGAAAACGATTGAGCACTAGGATTGAGTCTGCTAGAAGTATATGGGGAAGCTCCTGGTGGACCAGGAGCAGGAAATGCATGATTAACAGAAGCATGTGTGTCATAAAAATAACAATCTTTAATTAAATGAAATGCACTTCCACAAACAAAACATGTTTTAATAGACCTTTTATTAGAATGATATTGTTTCAAACTGCCAACATTATTACACACAATTCTAGGAGAAACATTCTTCCTAGGACTCAATAAACTAGGACCAGACACACTTGACTTAACAGCAACTCTTTCTTCACACATCCTAGCACCAGTAGCAGCATGATCATTCAACTTGGAACTTGTAGGTCTTGACTCTTCACTTGAACCACTAGATGCAGAGTCACCGGCTTTGTCACTGAAAGTACACGAGACAAAGTCATTAGAATTAGTAGAACTTTTTGGGGACTCATGCATCTGTGATCCATCCAAGTCATTATGCCATGAAGTGGGCATAAAAGTTCCAGTAAGAGGAGGAGGGACAACATGCATTTCAGCTGCTGGTTTAAACCTATCGTAACTAGGTTTTCCCTCTTCCTCTTTGTCGGCATCAAAGACACTCGAAAAAGATAAATCAAACACATCTTCTGAATCAATATATTTTTCAAATCCTAAACCTCTTTTAGTTCTACCAGACATGCTAATATCAATCAATTTTGAAAGATTTTTAGGTGCCTTTTGCCATTTTTCAAATCTCAACATTGTAGCATCTAATTTTTCTTGCATCTCCTGTTTTTCTTTGATACTGGCATCTCTTACTTTTTCTGTATATTTAAGCATATTAGTTGTGTTTTCTAAATCGATGCTTAGTATCCGGATTTTATCCTCATACTCACGTTGAGTATCTTGTAGCCACCTCTTTTGTTGTTCCAATGTGTTTAAAGAAGCCTTATAGGCTTGAACCTCTAAAAAGTACTTATCATTTTGATCATTTACTTCATTAAATTGGGACAAAAATTCTGAGTATTTGTTATGACAACCAAGAGGACAATGTTGTACCTGAGGTGAGATGCCCATAAGAGCAAACTCGTCTGCTTCTTCTGCATCAGAGAGATTCCCAGCAATCATTGCAAACACGTCAGTCGAGGATTCAGCTGATTCCAGAGTGGAAGCCTGATGATCATTCCAGTTGAGCATTGAGTCAACTGATACCAATGCCTTCTTGTCATATTTTACCTCCTGAACCTTAAAAGCTGAGTACCTGCTCTTCTCCTGGTCATTCTTGCTAGGGCACTCCCTTGCAAAGTGACCTTGTTGCTGGCAGTTATAACATCGAACCTTGCTTCTGTCGAATCTTGCTGGCTCCCGAGGGTTGTAATTGAATTTTCAACCTGCTTTCTTCTCAAACTTGTGAACCCTAAGAGTGAGCATGGCCATCTGCCATTTAAGATCCATTTCATCCAGGTCAAGTTTATCGACCTGTTTGAAATCATCAAAAGCAAGTTGTTGTTGAGCATCAACATCAGCCACAAAAGAATGGAGAACAGCTTCTACCATACTACCAGACTTGGCAGTAGGATCAGGAGCAGAAGTATGCTGAAAAGTATGTTGAGAGGACACAGTATTGCTTGGGCTACTAGCATATGACATGGGACTGGATGCCATAGAACTCACAAAGGCAGAATTAGCAGGAGTGGGAAAAGAGTCACTTGAATAGCCTCTCACATGAGGTTCAAAATTTCTGAGCTTATGAAATAGATCATCAAAGTTGAGATAGTCAAGCCCACCTTTGGCTTTGAGAGAGATCACCACCTGATTCCATGAGTATGGTAAGGCTTTAAGAAACCTTGCATTAATATCACCATCATCAGGCTTTGAACGAAGTTGATTCAATTGGCTCAATATCTTCTGAAACCAGTCATACCCTTGATGTAAACCTTCAGTTTCTAAGATTTTGAATTTTGTGAATTCATCTCTCAGCATGGATCTTCGCATTTTCTTTGACTCCTCATTCCCACCAAACCTTGCTTTTATACCATTCTAGATCTCTTTGGCATCATCCAAATGGTAGAAGTCACCCATGTGATCATCAGGAAGAGATTGAAGCAAAATTGTTTTTGCTTTGACCTCCTTCTGAATAGCTATGATTTCTTCATGAGATTTAGGGTCAAGAAGAGTAATATTACCATTCTTGTCTCTTCCAGTTAGCTTCCTGCTGTTTCCATTGAGAATAATCTTCCAAAGGTCTTGATTAGTATTGGTGATCCACCATTCCATCTTCATTGCCCAACTATCATATTCATCCTTTTTCAGAAGAGGGAATTTACCATTCGTGTTGGAAACCGTAGCAACGATCTGCTGAGGTTGCACAATTTTAGGAGTGCTGTCTTCTCCTGTTTGAGTAGAAGTTGAGGCAGACATGTTAAAACAAAAACGTCAGAAATAAGAAAACTTGATTCTTCTAGTATAGAGACCCTCCCAGGCTCTGATACCACTTGTTGGGTCTACTAGATGTAGATCTTGCAGCCTGTCAGGAACGGTGAATGACTTCTGTAATCACAAGTCAATCCACAGAGAGACTCTATACATAATATGAATGCATAATACAAATATAATAAAGAAGAACAGAATAACTATAAAGACTTGATCCTTTCTAAGGATTTCTAATATTGATAATCACTAGAACTACGTTTGGTGAAGGTGTGTCTAACCCTTCTGCCTAAGGTTCCTTTTATACTACAAGGAAACCCTAATACAACATTAAACAAAACGTGTAAAACTGATATGCATATCCTTTCCTAACATATCTCATGCATATCCTAACAGAATAATAAACAAATAATAAAGTTTGACTTTGACCAGGACCAGGAGCACGACTTGCTCCTACTACTACTAGGACCAGGAGGAACAACATACATCCTAGTCTACCTATTACATTTAACTACTACAATGTTCCTAACAAAAACAATTTAAATCTTTTGTTTTGGTTGTACTTCGGTTACGATGTCTTGGGACTACGCTACTCTAACAAATGTTTTAGGAACGATAAATCTAAAACGTCTCTTTTTGAGTCCTTCTTTATAAATTATGTCTTGTAGTATCATTGTTTATTACCCAAAGATGTATTCCGCTGCGTGTAAATTTTGGGGTGTTAAAGATTGGTACCAGAGCCATGAGTTATAGAGAACTAGGTCTTTTTCTAAAAACCTAAACTATAACTGTCGGTTTTATTTTTCAAAGAGTCGGTGCACATGATTTCGCGTGACTTCAGGTTCAAGCTACTTCTGGGATTACAATTTTAGTATACATTATTATGTATGCCTTATTGCTAAGTATTTATAAATAAATACTATAATCCTTTATCGATATATATTGATATCGTTAAACTTTTCGATAAGAGTTATCATTTATTAATGATTTACTTAAATAAATTTCTGGAAATTTTTCCTGTAATTATTTTGAAGGATTTTCTATATTTATTTAAATTTTTGGAAATTATTCTATTTCATTTTATTATGACCTTATACCTATTTTGTGAAATTTGCCACCGTCAAATTACGTCTTCGATGAGGAGGAAGCAGGTTTCACTGCTGCAAGCGAGACACAGTCAACTAAGCCATGTGGATCCCCACGTGACTAGTGTTTATTATTTTGTGTCGTTGTACTCTATTTGTCTTTAAGATCATTCCTTGTTGATCGATGATAATAGTTTCCTTTGATCCTTATAATGATTGTGAATCCTTGTATTGATAATGTGTATGCATTTGATGATTGATTTTGTACATGATATGACTATACCATGAATACAATTAACTCATTCATTTTATCTTCTCTTTTTGATGTGACAGAATCATGCCACCTAGGAGAATGACAAATGATGCCATTGCAAGGCTAGTTGCTGAAGAGGTTGCGAAAGCATTAGCTGCGGATAGAGCTGCGCGTGTTAACACTGAAGGAGCAGGTGGCTCTGGAGGTGCGGGTGCTGGAGGTGAAGGTGAACCTGCTGGACCTGAAGCAGCTGCTGGAGGAGCAGGTGCAGCTGAGAATCCTGCAGATGAGGCTGCTGCTGTGGTTAAAGAATGTACTTTTGCTGGATACATGAAATGTGGACCCACTACATTTCAAGGAACTGGTGGAGCACTGGAATTATTCAGGTGGATTGAGAAAACAGAAACAACATTTGAGATTAGTGATTGCTCAGAAAGGAACAAGGTTAAGTTCGCAGTTGCTACTTTCAAGGATCGAGCTTTAAGCTGGTGGAAGACTCAAGTTGCTACAGTTGGTTTAGAAGCTGCAAACAAGAAACCTTGGGATGAAATTAAAAGGTTGTTGAAAGAGGAGTTCTGTCCAGAAGAAGAGTTATCTGCTTTGGAGGATGAGTTGAGGCACCTGAAGCTGAAAGATAACAACATTGCTGCATACACTAGCCGATTCAATGAGTTGGTTTTGCTGTGTCCAGATGCTTTTGCTACTGAGAAGAAAAAGATGGATCAATACATCAAAGGGTTGCCTGGGTACATTAAAGGTGAGACGACTTCATCTCGACCCAAGAACTTTGTTGAGACTGTAAGAATGGCGCATACACTCATGGGGCAGAAGGTTCAAGATAGGGCTGAGAGAGCTGCTGAAGGTAGTAAAAGGAAATGGGAGAATTCGTAGAATGGTAATCAAGGTAGTAACCGCCATAAGCAGTACAATCAGAAGAGAAATGATGGGGCTAGAGCTGCGACTAACAAGAATGATAATGCTGACCAAGGGGGACCAGCTCAGAAATGTAAGAGTTGTGGTGCTTGTCACTTTGGTAATTGTCCACCAAGGTGCACTAAGTGTGGAAAGGTTGGTCATGTTGTGGAGAAATGTAAGACAAGGGTCCCTACTACTGGAGCGAATGCTATTCCGATCAGGACTTGTTTTGAATGTAGAGAACGTGATCATCTTCGTCCTCAATGTCCGAAGTGGAAGAACAAGAAAGCAGGTGAAGCTGCTGGGGCAGTTTATGTTGTTAAGGATGCTGATCAGGCACAAGGTCCAAATGTGGTGACGGGTACGTTCTTACTCAGCCATCGTTATGCTAGTGTGTTGTTTAACTCAGGATCTAATAGGAGCTTTATAAGCACTTCCTTTAGTCGTTTAATAGATATTGAGCCAACAAGCCTAAATACTAGTTATGAGGTAAAGTTAGCTGATGGACAATTTGTTAGTACTACCACTATATTTAAGAAGTGTCCTTTGAAATTAGCAAATCATTTGTTTGAAATTGATTTGATGCCGATTGAGTTGGGTTCGTTTGATGTGATTGTTGGTATGGATTGGTTGGTTGCTCATGATGCGGTAATTGTATGTGGGGAGAAAGTTGTTCACATACCGGTTAAGGGTAAGGTGTTAGTAGTTAAAGGTGATGTCGGTAGATCTCGTCTGACGATGATATCTTGTATCAAGGCGAGGAAATATGTAGAAAGAGGTTGTCACCTGTTCTTGGCTTAAGTAGTGGAGAAAGAACTACCGGTTAGGCGTGTGGAGGATGTTCTGGTTATTCGTGATTTTCCTGAAGTATTTCCCGATGACTTGCCAGGGCTTCCGCCTCAGCGAGAAGTCGAATTCAAGATTGATCTAGTGCCGGGAGCTGCACCGGTGGCGCGTGCACCTTATCGTTTGGCACCGTCTAAGTTGAAGGAGTTGGCAGATCAGTTGAAGGAGTTAATGGAGAAGGGGTTCATTAGACCAAGTTCGTCACCTTGGGGAGCTCCGGTATTGTTCGTGAAGAAGAAGGACGGATCGTTCAGAATGTGCATAGACTACCGAGAGTTGAACAAGTTAACTATTAAAAATCGTTATCCACTTCCTAGGATCGATGATTTGTTCGATCAACTTCAAGGTTCGTGTGTGTACTCGAAGATCGACTTGAGGTTGGGTTATCATCAACTTCGTGTTAAAGAGGAGGACATACCTATTACAGCTTTTCGGACGCGTTATGGACACTTTGAATTTCAAGTGATGCCGTTTGGGTTAACTAACGCACTTGCGGTATTCATGGACTTAATGAATCGTGTGTGTAAACCATACCTCGACAAGTTTGTGATTGTATTTATCGACGATATCCTGATTTATTCCAAAAGTCGGGCGGAGCATGAAGGTCATTTGAAAATTGTTTTGGAGTTGTTGAAGAAGGAGAAGTTGTATGCAAAATTCTCCAAGTGTGATTTTTGGTTGGATTCAGTCCAATTCCTTGGGCACGTGATCGATAGTAGCGGTGTTCATGTTGATCCTTCCAAAATTGAAGCTATTAGAGATTGGGTTAGGCCTACGACCCCGACTGAAGTTAGACAATTCTTGGGATTAGCTGGATACTACCGGCGGTTCATAGAAGGATTCTCTTTAATTTCTAAACCTCTTACTAGACTTACCGAGAAAAACAAGAAGTATGAATGGGGTTCAGAAGAAGAAGAAGCATTCCAAACTTTGAAGCGGAAGCTGTGTTCTGCACCAATTTTGGCTTTGCCCGACGGAGCTGAAGACTTTGTGGTATATTGTGACGCATCACGTAAGGGTTTTGGTGCTGTGCTGATGCAAAGGGAGAAAGTGATCGCGTATGCATCTCGTCAATTGAGGAAGCATGAGGAGAATTATACTACACATGATTTGGAATTAGGAGCTGTTGTCTTTGCTCTTAGACTTTGGAGACACTATCTCTACGGTACAAAGAGTGTGGTTTATACCGATCATAAAAGCCTGCAACATATTCTAGATCAGAAGGAGCTCAATATGAGGCAGAGAAGATGGGTAGAATTGTTGAGTGATTATGACATTCAAATTTGCTATCATCCCGGCAAGGCGAATGTAGTTGCCGATGCACTTAGTAGGAAGGACAGAGAAATAACCAAAAGGGTTAGAGCTTTAGCCATGAAAACTTATTCTGATTTATCTAATCGAATACTTAAAGCTCAAACGAAGGCGATGAAGGAAGAGAATGTGAGAAATGAAGACTTGGGTAGAAGGATGACACCTATATTCGATATTCGTGATGACGGAATTCGGTATTTCGAGAATCGTGTGTGGTTACCGGTGTATGGAGGACTGAGAGATCTAGTTATGCACGAATCTCATAAGTCTAAATATTCGATTCACCCAGGATCGGATAAAATGTACCAAGACTTGAAGAAATGTTACTAGTGGCCGAATATGAAGGCTAACATTGCTACTTATGTTAGTAAATGCTTGACGTGTGCTAAGGTGAAGTTTGAGCACAAGAGACCTTCGAGTTTACTGCAACAACCTGAAATCCCAGAATGGAAATGGGAGAGGATCACTATGGATTTTGTTTCGAGACTTCCGAGGACTTCTAGTGGTTATGATACAATTTGGGTGATTGTTGATCGTTTGACTAAGTCGGCTCATTTCTTGCCGATAAAGAAAACTGATGACTTAGACAAACTTACTCGGTTGTATTTGAAGGAAGTTGTTTGTAGACATGGAGTTCCTTTGTCAATTATTTCTAATCGAGATAGTCGGTTCAATTCTGAGTTTTGGAAATCGCTTCAGCGAGCTCTGGGGACTTAGTTGGATATGAGCACTGCGTATCATCCGGAAACGGACGGACAAAGTGAGAGGACTATTCAGACTTTGGAGGATATGTTACGAGCGTGTGTAATAGACTTTGGAGGTAGTTGGGATCGACACTTACCTTTGGTGGAGTTCTCATACAACAACAGTTATCATGCAAGTATTAAGGCTGCGCCTTTTGAAGCACTTTATGGGCGAAAGTGTAGATCACCAGTTGGTTGGTGTGAAGTTGGAGAAAGTCAGTTGACGGGTCCTGAATTGATTAGAGAAATGATAACTAGACTTTTAGCCCGTATAAAAATTATCGTTCTAGTGTTCTAATCGAATTGATCTAGGTTCTCTATGTGACTTAGTCGTTCTTTGGTGGAACAAATTTTTGTGGTTGGTTTTTAATTTAAATGTGCAAGACTTAAAAGTAAATGTCGTTAAAGTAAAGTGGCGTTAAAGTAAATCTAAGTCTAATTAAAACAATAGTGCAAGTATTTAAAAACGTGACGGAAAGTAAATTAAAATGACTAAACTTAAAAGCGTGACGGAAATAAAAATTAGGCAAGTATTAAAATGAAAACATAACAATTAAACAAGACAAAATATAAAAGTTAACCCAGATCGGAATGTATTCCGATCACTTACCATCGGAATGCCGAATGAATCCAGATCGGAATATGTCACCTTTTCAGATCTGAATAACCAAACACCCCAGATCGTAATACCAAGATCGGAATACAAAGATGTAACCTGTCGGAATGTACCTATCGGAATATCACCAATCGGAATGTGGCTAAGGAAATTTGGGCAGCACTTCGTCTTAGTAAGCCTCAAGAGCCGTTGGAAAGAACGATCGCAATATGCGATCGCAATTCCCAGATCGGAATGAGGAAAAGATGCACCAATCGCAATCCCGGATCGGAAAGCAAAACCCTTAAGCCAATACTGTCACAATCGGAATGTGGTGTTGCTAGCCGTCGCAATCAAAAACCCTTACTTTCCGATGGAACCAACTTCGTAATAAGCACAATTCTAAATAAGCTACTTCTAATAAGCCGTGACCAAAAACTTTAATAAGATGAAATCAAAACGAAACAATAAGCTAAAAAGTTAAAATCTTTCAAACTTTAAAAGACGAAACTTAAATGAAATCAAAACTTAAAAATCAAAACTTTAAAGAAAACTTACAAAACACTTAAACAAAATACCAAATAAGCACACAAGGATGTCAATCTCGTGGCTTATTTCGTATGAGGAATTAAAAAGGACGAGACTTTTGGTTAAATAAGCAAATGGATTAAGCAAAACTTGCTTAATCCGAAATGTAAACCGAAACAAAAATGAAAGAGAAGAGTAGAATGAGATTGATAAAAAGACTTGATCAAAATGACAAAGAAAGATGAAAGACAAGAATTTAAAGAACACAAATTAAAAACTTACTTGGAATTAAAAGGTAATTAAGGTGAATAACATGTATTTAAATGTGCAAGTAATTAAAGGTGCATAAAATAAAGGTGGAAGAACTAGTTTGTCAATCTAGCCAACAAGAAGAAATGAAATGAAAATGAGAGTATTTATAGGTGATTAGGGGAGAGGTTAGAGGAAGCTTCCTCTCCTCCTTCCTTTCTTATTAATTGCGCCCTTAAGTCCTTCCTTCTTAATCTTTTTATTAATCTTGGACTTTGATGACTTTTGGCTCGGGATTTCTTTGGACTCGTCTTTTAATTCTTCGATAAATAAGACTTGAGTTCCTCGGCTTTAAGTAAACTTCCGTCTTTTGACTTTTTCTTCGATGAATCTTCAGAATTGGTCTTGGACTTCCGTTCTTTTCGCACTCTTGGCTTCTTGACTTCGTCTTTCATCTTTTTCTTTAATAAAAGTCCGTAAATGCCCGTGAATTCCCGTGTTTTCTCCACTTTTCCTCTTTTCGTCCTAAATCGCAACAAAAACACAAACCACGCATAATTCCGACATAAAAGACATAAAATACACGTTTTGGTCCGGTTATTATTGTAATTAAGTGGTAGAAAAGATGTGTGTTTACACACATATCAAATCCCCTACACTTGACCATTGCAATGTCCTCATGCAATGCATTAGTTACAAAGCACGTTTACATTTTTCATCATAATCAATCCATGTTGGCCTTTATTTAAGAAATTCAAAATAAAGAAATAAAAAACATACCTTGGGTTTTGGAAATGTTGTGAATGATCATCATCCTCAAGTTTTCACTTTCTCCAAACCAAGCTTAAAAACGAGATCATTGTTATTATAAGTTAGTAAACTAACACGAACTCATGTGGGCCAATTATTCACTTAGACTCCCTTATTCCTAGGGGTATCTCTTATATTTTATTATTTGTCTTGAATGATCACGAGGATGCATTGTTTGACTTATTTCGATAGTTATTTAGTCTGAAAATAAAGTGAACGATTTAATCAATAGTTAGCTAAAGGACAAAATCTTTTAAAACTGCTTCTCGGGACCTCATAAAGTTCATATCTTGGCATAACTCGTTTCGCGATTTGAGACCTTTCTCGGACCGATATTTGGCAGCGACTTCATACTTCAAACCTTGAGAGACGTTCATGAAATTATGGTCTTCTCTTCATAATGGAATTTCTTCACTTGAAGTTTTGAGAGATTCATACTTGGACCACGACTTCTTCATTTTTCTCCAATCTTTATTTTGGACTTTGATATACAACGGCCCGCCTCCTTTTATGACTTGGATCTATTTATCCTCATACCTTGTTAGGGTCTTTTCGGATAAACTTCTCCATGACTTTTGGGGAGTTTTGCTTTACGTCGTGTGTCTCGATCCTTCATATTGATTTTCGATAAATGATTCTTCACATCACTTTTGGATCTTTAGCAACAAAATATAGCCCTCATGCCTTGTTAGGGCCTTTTCGGACTCGCCAATCTTCGCGTCCCGCTTCAATAAGTTATGCCTTGGCTATGAACTCTAATCCATACCGAGCAACTTTTAAACGATCTTGGGCTAGAAGCTAAGTAACTTTTCAAATCGTACAACCTTATTTATTAGCAGATAAATTTATTAGCAAGCGATGGGAGAATAGGCTTATAATTAACTCACATAAATTCACGAAAGAGTGCCGAACTTATAATTGGCTCTATCATCTCTCGTTCTCCACAGTTTAAAATCTCAAGTAATGAGACTCGTGGATACTTAGCCTATTAAATCAAAGTTTTGGGTTTTCGTGTTGCCTATAGGATCTTGCAAATTCTTAGACTTTTTCAAGTTTAGAAATCGCATTTTAAAGTTCCCTTGATAAACGACTCTCTAGGATCAATTATAGGAACTTGCGAAAAGTTCTTGTTCTTAACCCGTGAGAGTTAAGACTTTCGCGTTTTATAGCTCCCTATATAAAAGCCTAGCAAAACTTGACTTAAACATGTTAAGGATACTAGCTAGAGTAAACTCGGGTTGAGTCAAAAGATTCACAACGTTTGAAAATTAAAACCACTTATTTAAACATTTATTCTAATAAGGAAAGAAAATAACTATACAAAGGGTAAAACTAATAGGCCAAAATAGATTAAAATTTTTGAAAAATGTCGAAAAATTGATTTTCCGGTTAAAATGAGGACAAATACAAGGAAAAGACCACTTAACTTCGATAGAAGTCCCCCTACACTTAAGATAAACATTGTCCTCAATGTTTAAGCATGTGGGAGTAAACTCCCCTACACTTAGGACATTGTGCACATTGTTTAAATCTCGCTAAGGAAGGGACCACTTAAGAGATTCCTATTTTAATATTGAGAAAATATATAAAATAGTGAATCGAAAAGAGTTTAGGATAGAACCGGGAAGAAGTAGAACACGGAATCACGGGTCGTCAAGAATCATCAAGAGTGGATCATTGAAGCTCGAATCCCTGATTAAGAAGTGAGGAGAGGAAATAGCAAACCAAAGGGTCCCCCTACACTTACGATAAAGAAAGCGAAAAGATAGATGCATGGGTTGCCTCCCAAGAAGCGCTTGATTTTTGATAACCGAGTCATTAGCCTGACTCGACCTTGATCATCAACGGAAGAAGCATGAAACATATCCACTAGGATCAAAGACATAGTTTTCATCGAGCAAATAACACAAGCTTAAGGCGAACAAGGCAAGCCAAAGAAGAGTAGGCAAGGTTCCCTTAAGCAGCGATTGAGCACGGGGGAAGCAAGGGTGGAGTGGTGCAAGCATGTCTTCAAAATTTCCAAAGATTTTTCCTTTTATTTCATCAGGTGGATACTAAGATGGCATAAAGACTTCAATACCGGGGTCGAACACCTTTTCTTTTAGGGGAAAATAGCACTCAGGCTCAGCCGAGTGTGAAGAAGATCCGCAAAGAAGCACAACCTCGTCCTCATAAGGGGGACAAAGAGGTGTCAAATCATAAGTGCAACGGATTTCGGTGTCGACCGGTTTCTTCTCCTTTGACAAAATTTTCTTCAAATCCAAAGTAGGATCAAGACGATAATCTTGAAAGTCCAAAGGAGGAGCATCACTCTCATGAGGGAAGTATGTGTTGAGAAATTCAGAGAAATCTTCCTCAAATGAATAATCGTCCAAAGTAGGATCGAGTGATGGCAGAGGATCTTCATGATGTGAAGAATCGCTCGAAAGAGTATTGGCCTCATCAAAATCATCGAAAGTGGGCAGCTCGGGATACTCAGAAGTACAATCAAAATCATCCAATCTGAGCTAGAATCATCATCATCATAAGCATCAAAGACCGGTGGAGAATCATAAATGGGAGAAGCGTCCAAAGTAGGAGGAGAATCATCCACATCATCATCAAAAAGTGGATTATCGATGCAAGAGTCGAATAGAGGATTGTCGTAGACGGTAAAGTCATCGAGCACATTAATCATATTCACTGATTCTCGGCCTCCAAAGGTTGTACTGGTAAGCTTCCCCATTTTAAAAACTTGTGCATCATCCCCGACTCTTAAGATTAACTCACCTTCGGCCACATCTACTAAAGCTCGTCCGGTTCTCAAGAATGGCCGACCAAGTATTAAAGGAATACGAGGGTCCATTTCATAATCAACTACGACAAAATCGACCGGGAAAGTAAATGCGCCAACTTTAATGAACACGTCTTCGGCTATACCAACAGGGTAAGCGAGAGTGCGATTTGCAAGTTCAAGAGTCATCTTTGTTGGAGTGAGGTCGGGCAATGATAGTGTT
Source organism: Glebionis coronaria (assembly GCA_025667525.1). Classification (NCBI taxonomy): domain Eukaryota; kingdom Viridiplantae; phylum Streptophyta; class Magnoliopsida; order Asterales; family Asteraceae; genus Glebionis; species Glebionis coronaria. The sequence goes on along the minus strand of CM046878.1, from coordinate 303,389,867 downwards.
TTCCAAACACTCAAAGGCATCAAATTAATACTAGCCCCGAGATCAGCAAGGGCAGTAAATTCTTCAGTTTTGTTGAACACGCAAGGCAACACGAAACGACCGGGATCTCTAAGCTTTTCTGGAAGTTCTTTAAGAATAACTGCAGAGCAGTTTTCATTTAATCGAGTGTTGGCGAGTTCAATCAGCTTCTCCTTCTTGTTAAGCAATTCCCGAAATGCTTTAACAAATTTGGGCATGTGGACAAGTGCTTCAAGAAAGCTAATGTTGAAGTTCATTTGAGAAATCATCTTCACATAGCGTGACACTTCGTAGTCCTCCTTGGTTAGCATTTTGGACTTGCCTAAACGAGAGGGATAAGGGATATTGGGTTTGGGTGGGGAAGGTGCAGGTGTGGGTAAAGGTTGAGATGTTGAAGGATCATTCGTGGGAACTTCATCACGTCGAGGCGGAGACGGTAATGGTGCACTAATACTAGGTGTAGGAGGAGTAGGGATACTAGGTGGTGGTGGTGTGGATGATGGGGGTGGGATTGGTGGTCCTACGATGGTGACTCCACTACGAGTAGTAATAGCACTCACATTGGCTCGCGGATTAGTGACGGTGCTTGAAGGTAGAGAACTCGAAGAAGAAGGTTGAGCGGCGGGCAAGAAACTAGCAAGCATATTCTTCAAATCATTGGTTTGATTACTGAAGGAGGATTGTATATTATCTATAAGCTCGGATCTTATCTCATTTCCTTGCTTTGTGATATCTCCTTTCAGATTGATAATTTGGCTCTGCAGATTCTTGATTTGCTCACCTTGGGTTCTCATGATGGCCTCAACATCCGGATTACTGGGTGGGGTTTGTTGGGCGGGTGGGTGATAAGGATTAGAAGCTCTTGGTGGAATGTGGTTGCTTCTATTGTAGTTGTTGGCGGGGTTTTGGTTTTGAGGAGAAAAACCGGGTGAAAGGTAGTTGTTTGATCGGTAGCTCAGCAGATTTCTATCCCCTTGTTGTCGAGCTTGGTAATTTTCCGGTGAATAATTACCGTAAGCTGCATACACATTTTCCGGATTTCCTTGTGTCGAAGGACAATCAGTGTATGAGTGAGGACCGCCACATGTTTCACAAGGATTATCAAGCGCTTTAACTTGTTGATGTTGTTGGTCTGAAGCGAGAAGCGTAATACTTTTGCTCATTTCGGCCATCATGCGGGTGAGTTCGGTCATCTCAGGGTTTGCTGAGGTAGAGGAGACATTGACTCTCGGGTTGTTCCTAGAAGAAGCAGAGGAATCCCAGTTTTTGTGGTGAGTAGTCATGTTCTCAATTAACTCTCTACACTCCTCGGGTCTCCTTTTCATGAATGTGCCACCGGCGGCTGCATTTATCGTATCACGATCTCGAAAAGTCAAACCGTTATAGAAAGTATCAATCAATGTGATGGGAAGCATGTTGTGGTTTGGACAACGGTCGATCAAGACATTATATCTCTCCCAAGCATCAAAAAGAGATTCGTCAGGGTCTTGCATGAAACCGCTGATCTGATTGCGAAGGCTCGTGACCATGGATGGTGGAAAGTAGCGCGACAAAAAGCGTTGAGTCATGTCATCCCAAGTGTGAATAGAATTCTTCGGGAGACGATCAAACCATTTCTCGGCATGATGCGATAAAGTATGTGGGAAGAGTTGTAGGCGAAGTACATCCATTGTGGCACCAGGCAACTTCATGCTTTGGGTAATTGTAATGAACTTGTCGAGGTGTTTGTTGGCATCATCATCAGGCAATCCTCTAAAAGGGTTTGTTTGTACTTGCTGAATCATGTGGTGCTTCAACGAAAACTCAGGAGCGTTGATTTGCATCGGCGCAATCGGTCCTCCTCGTCCAAACATGGTTGGTTGACAAAGTTCCTCCATGGTCCGAAGACCGGGCTGTGGAAGAGCATTGTTGTTATTATTATTATTATTGTTGAGGTGCGGTGGAATGTTGTTGTTGACACCTGCCATATCTAAATCTTCTTGAGGCTCGGGCTCTTGATAGTTAGAAGATCTAGTACGCATACACCTGAAAATGCAAAAGAAAAAGAAACCAAACGCAAAAACAATATATATACACAATAAAAATAAAATCTTTTTGGATTTTTGAAATTTTTAATTTTTATGGTTTTTTATCAATTTTTAATTTTTATGATTTTTTGAGTTTTTTATGCAAGAAAAGTAACCCTCACAAGTGAACGGATCCCAAAAAGCAATGTGTCTCTCACAGAAAACCGTCAATCTTAACGAAAAGAGCCGGCAGCGGCGCCATTTGATAACTAGACTTTTAGCCCGTATAAAAATTATCGTTCTAGTGTTCTAATCGAATTGATCTAGGTTCTCTATGTGACTTAGTCGTTCTTTGGTGGAACAAATTTTTATGGTTGGTTTTTAATTTAAATGTGCAAGACTTAAAAGTAAATGTCGTTAAAGTAAAGTGGCGTTAAAGTAAATCTAAATCTAATTAAAACAATAGTGCAAGTATTTAAAAACGTGACGGAAAGTAAATTAAAATGACCAAATTTAAAAGCGTGACGGAAATAAAAATTAGGCAAGTATTAAAATGAAAACTTAACAATTAAACAAGACAAAATATAAAAGTTAACCCAGATCGGAATGTATTCCGATCACTTACCATAGGAATGTCGAATGAATCCAGATCGGAATATGTCACCTTTTCAGATCTGAATAACCAAACACCCCAGATCGTAATACCAAGATCGGAATACAAAGATGTAACCTGTCGGAATGTACCTATCGGAATATCAATCAGAATGTGGCTAAGGAAATTTGGGCAGCACTTCGTCTTAGTAAGCCTCAAGAGCCGTCGGAAAGAACGATCGCAATATGCGATCGCAATCCCCAGATCGGAATGAGGAAAAGATGCACCAATTGCAATCCCGGATCGGAAAGCAAAACCCTTAAGCCAATACTGTCACAATCGGAATGTGGTGTTGCTAGCCGTCGCAATCAAAAACCCTTACTTTCCGATGGAACCAACTTCGTAATAATCACAATTCTAAATAAGCTACTTCTAATAAGCCGTGACCAAAAACTTTAATAAGATGAAATCAAAACGAAACAATAAGCTAAAAAGTTAAAATCTTTCAAACTATAAAAGACGAAACTTAAATGAAATCAAAACTTAAAAATCAAAACTTTAAAGAAAACTTCCAAAACACTTAAACAAAATACCAAATAAGCACACAAGGATGTCAATCTCGTGGCTTATTTCGTATGAGGAATTAAAAAGGATGAGACTTTTGGTTAAATAAGCAAATGGATTAAGCAAAACTTGCTTAATCCGAAATGTAAACCGAAACAAAAATGAAAGAGAAGAGTAGAATGAGATTGATAAAAAGACTTGATCAAAATGATAAAGAAAGATTAAAGACAAGAATTTAAAGAACACAAATTAAAAACTTACTTGGAATTAAAAGGTAATTAAGGTGCATAACATGTATTTAAATGTGCAAGTAATTAAAGGTGCATAAAATAAAGGTGGAAGAACTAGTTTGTCAATCTAGCCAACAAGAAGAAATGAAATGAAAATGAGAGTATTTATAGGTGATTAGGGGAGAGGTTAGAGGAAGCTTCCTCTCCTCCTTCCTTTCTTCTTAATTGCGCCCTTAAGTCCTTCCTTCTTAATCTTTTTATTAATCTTGGACTTTGATGACTTTTGGCTCGGGATTTCTTTGGACTCGTCTTTTAATTCATCGATAAATAAGACTTGAGTTCCTCGGCTTTAAGTAAACTTCCGTCTTTTGACTTTTTCTTCGATGAATCTTCAGAATTGGTCTTGGACTTCCGTTCTTTTCGCACTCTTGGCTTCTTGACTTCGTCTTTCATCTTTTTCTTCAAGAAAAGTCCGTAAATGCCCGTGAATTCCCGTGTTTTCTCCACTTTTCCTCTTTTCATCCTAAATCACAACAAAAACACAAACCACGCATAATTCCGACATAAAAGACATAAAATACACGTTTTGGTCCGGTTATTATTGTAATTAAGTGGTAGAAAAGATGTGTGTTTACACACATATCAAGAAACAACTGAGAAGATCGTGCAAATCAAGAATCGTTTATTGACAGCTCGTAGTAGGCAGAAGAGTTATGCGGATAAGAGGAGAAAACCATTGGAGTTTGATATTGGCGATATGGTTATGTTGAAAGTATCACCTTGGAAAGGAGTAATTCGATTTGGCAAGCAAGGAAAGCTTAGTCCACGTTATATTGGTCCATTCAAGATTATTGATCGAGTTGGTCCTGTGGCATATAAGTTGGAATTGCCAGAGAAGTTAAGTGCTATTCACAATACTTTTCACGTTTCTAATCTTAAGAGGTGTTTGGCGAACGAGAATTTGATAATTCCACTTGAGGAGATTCAACTGGACGACAAGCTGCATTTTATTGAAGAACCGGTGGAGATTATGGATCGAGAGGTGATACGGCTTAAGCAAAGTCGGATCCCGATAGTGAAAGTGCGATGGAATTCCCGACGTGGACCCGAATACACTTGGGAGCGAGAGGACTACTTCAAGAGCAAGTATCCGCATTTATTCGTAGACGGACCTAAGGAGAAGTAAGCCCCGGGACGGTGCTCTCCTAAGGTGGTGAGGATGTTAAACCCGCAAAATAAGGTCATTACTTAATTCTTACTTTTCGAATATTTTTGAAGTATTTTATAATCTTAAACATTATTACGTTTAACGGTTTAAGTTGAAATCGATATTAAATATTTTATTTTAATATTTTGACGAGCAACGAGGACTACTAGTGATCGCGATACCGACGGATGCCCATAATTTTATATTTCATTATCGATCGTTTCGATATTTAATAATTTCGACGATATCATTTTAATTACGTGTCGAGTCGTTATTTTTTTTTCGTGTGCGTTTAAACTTTTTAGTATTTTTACGAAACCCGAGCCCCGTAAATATTTTCAAAAATTTACTAGTGACAATTTCCCACCTTTTTGCTAATTATTTGCATTTTAACCAAACTTATGCCCAATTTGCAATTAGGTCCCCACCCCACTAACTAAAATTAAAAATTAAACACACACACTTTACTTTTCACTTCCAAAAAATTTCTTTCTCTCTCCTTTTCTCTTGCTTTTGCTGAAACACCACACACCCCACCAAATCCATACATTTTTCAATTTATCTCAAGTTTGAGGTTGAATCTAGCTAAACCAAGCATAGACCCATCTCTATTTTTGATCAAGGATCACATAGGTATAAAAATTTTACACATGCAAGCACTTTTTATTTTTATGATGTTGGTAGGTGGAAGCCATGGTCATGCATGGTGTTTTTAGCATGATCCATGGTGGTTCTTGCTAGAAATCTTGTTAAAAACTATATTTTGATCCAAAGATTTTTATTTTTGTTATGATTTTGATGTTATGGTGGATGTATGATGATATTAGAGTATTGGAATGACCATTTCTATGGTTGGTTGTGGTCAAAAAGTTGATTTTGTACAAGATTTTGGTACCCATTTTATAGCAGTAGTTAAACTGAAAAATCCGAATTTTTATGTTTTGAAAATGACTTAACTTATAGCCTAGGGTTGTAGATAATTTCCTTAGCTTCGATTTGATATAAGGTAGAGCTTCTAGCTCAAAACGAGCGCGAAGTTATGATGTTTTGAATGATCGTGTACCGGGAGACGAGTATCGACACTACATATAGTTGTTGTCGATATTTGGATCGAATCCCGGGGACTCTAAATGGATGTTTTAAAATGTGTAACCTACTGATAATGAGGTATTTATTTATTAGGTTGAGTTTACTTTAAAACCCGAGTGTCGGTTTTGTAAACGGAGTCGTTTAAATAAGTTAAAATGGTCGTATGAAAAATTAACGTAAATATGTTCGGATTTTGTGGTTTGAAAATGAGTCGAGTAAAGGACTTTAAAAGTAATTTCATTTGATAAACTTGTAGGAGGACTTTCTATATATAGTAAGTTAGTTTATCGAGTCGTTTCATAAACGATTGACAAGTTTAAAAAGGGTAAATAAGCTAGTACATGTAGTATGTACCGGTGGATTTTGTTAAAAGTATAAAATGGTTAAGTAAATGAGTAGTAAAGTATAATGAAGTTATTTATATCGTTTACTCTCGAGTGTATTATGGTTTTATGAGTTCGAGTTTGATTTTATTAAGTATCTTTTGTTTCTCGAGTCTATTATTAAAGTACGCACCTTATTTGCTAGGTTGCGGTTATCGTGATTATCGGGCATCTACTATCGTCGGCGATTGTCTTCAACTACTATAAGTACTAAGGTGAGTCTATAGCCTCGTTTGAGCTCATTCAAATATTTTAAAACCCGCGAGGGGGAATACATGTTTTGTAAACTTAGAACACAAGATTTTTATGGTATGCTTGTCCCTTTATGAATGGACCCGTGGTTGCCTTTAAATTGCATTAAGTGATTGCCTTTGTTAAAACCTCAATTATGGACCGTTAATTAACCTATGATGGGTTAACCGCTAGTACAATTAATAGATCTATGGGGGAAGCCGCCCCGGTTCAGTTTTTGTGGACTTGTCATAGAAGCTTAGGCCCGACCTCCACACTGTTTGAACATATTGTATTGAGAAGTCAGGTATACGGCAATGTACCAATAATCTGGAGGTAACTGACAATTAATAAATCTCCTGTCTTATCAGACCTCTAAAGGAAGTGTCTAAGGGCTCGGTTCCATGAGCTTATTGCAATTTATGCTAAATACAATTATTATTGTTGATGCAAATTATTAGATGCTTGGTGCCTTCAAGTATGCCACAAACTTATAATCTTTGCTTGTGTTCAAAAATGATTATATAAACCTATAGATTCACTCGGCATTTTTGCTGATGATTTTCTCACATGTATTTCAGGTAATCAAGAAGGCTGAAGCTTGGAAGCCACGGGAATGAATGTTGTGCACTACTTTGTATATAAACTCTTTGAATGTTTGTCGTTCCTTTTGTTCAAAACAATTTAAATCTTTTGTTTTGGTTGTACTTCGGTTACGATGTCTTGGGACTACGCTACTCTGACAAATGTTTTAGGAACGATAAATATAAAACGTCTCTTTTTGAGTCGTTCTTTATAAATTATGTGTTGTAGTATCATTGTTTAGCACCCAAAGATGTATTCTGCTGTGTGTAAATTTGGGGGTGTTAAAGAATGGCTAAATATTTTATTTAGTTTACCCTTCTTTATAGTTTGAGTTGTTTCTTGTGATAATTAAGTCTGAAAGAGCATTTGGCATTTGTAGGTACTTAATTGTTTGGAATTAGTATTAGCTGACGTGATTGATTGATACCCTAAAGCGGCGAGCTAGATTATAATAAGGATATGTATTTGAGATTAAGAGTATATGTACTTTAGTGATATTTCTCCAAATTGATAGTGAAAACTGTCAGGTGTGTATTCGATAACATTAGAAAGTTTATATGTTTAGTCCAAACTAGAATAATTTATGATGTTTGTATGTTACTAACTGGTATTATAAATTTTTAAGTAGTATTTGATGATGTAACTAATTGTTGTCTTGCAAAATTAGTAGTACTTTAATTCTGTAGCAGCAAGTGTGCAGGCCTGATGCAGGTTGTATAGTTTTTGCAATTAAATTATCGTTATTAATTTGTTTTGACCAATTTTTTGTTATAACATGTGTGAATTAACCTTTGCGTAGCCCTTTCTTTCATACTCATCAAAAAACTAATTTTTTCTCCAATGATAAAGGAAGCATGCTTATGGGTCTTAACAAAGCATCCGAATTTGGTCCGTGTTTAGCCAAGATTGGTGAGATGATGAGTTGTGAATATAGATACAAAAATCACGAACCGAGTGAACATGAGCTTATTTGCTTAGAAGCGATGCATCAAGTAATGCATTCACCTGATTATTTTGAAAAACAAAAACAAACTGATGAAAAACATTCAGTTTTTGGAAAGCCTGCTATGGTTTCTAATCGGAATTTCTCTTATAAGCACTCATGTTTTGGTAAGAAAGTTAAGGAAAAAGGACGGGTCAAAGTGGGTGGTATGGGTGTCAGGTCAAGTGTTAAGGAGTTGGTTGTAGTACCCCACACGTTTTGTGAATGTGGGCGATTTGAATGATGACGAATGGTGGTTGTTCCTTGAAAAGTTTCAGGAACTTGTGATTCCTGCTATGACTGCTAGGAATCTTTCTAGATTATGCGTGAGAAGCACTCCAATGCTTGGGACGTCCTGCCAGTTTTGACAGCTTTTTTAGGTGGTTCATATGTAATTGTCTGCAAATGTTGTAAGTGAGCTTTAAGAAACATGTATTAGTTCATAGTATAATAACGAACTCTTCAAATTACGCTTCAAGTGGATGATCATAATATTGGCGAAAGTTGGTTCACAAGCAAATTATTGGAGAGGTAGTGCATTTTCCTTTTAAATTAGTAATTTCTGATCCGATTGTAACTCTTGCGTTTAGTTTGTCTTATTAAGAAGAGTTTCTGTCTTTGGGATCGTACTTATGAAGCTTGATCTCCGTCAAGTTTTGTTCCTAATATATTATCCACATAACAAAAACTAACACTATTATTAAACTTGTGAGATACAGGAATCTGGCTGACATTCAGAGTCTCTGGATGCAAGTATCGATGTTTAGATATGGGCAAGTACATCGAATGGGATGAAAAAAAGAGAATAAAGTTTCCAACAAAAGAGCTATATGTGAACTAATAATTGAGTATTAATATTTGTAAGTCACTCCAGGCCATGTATCTTCTTAAAGACTTGTCAAGTTTCTTATAAAACAGGGCAAAGTTTTTTTTGATTCATTCCAATGATTTTTTCAGCTACAACAATAGCTCAATGGTTGATGTCGGTGATCTACAGCCATTGGCTCCACCACTACTAATCCATGGTCAGCTGCCAATGTACCAACTGGTCCCGCCAATACGCAATGTTGTACCCGCGACAAAGAAAGTCGAACTGAAAGAAAATTCCGAAAATTTGCAGAACGGGTTCTCAACTGGCGTAGGAGGAAAAAATGGTAATGTCGACAATACGCAAAAAGGAGAGATTGGGTCGTCTCTCTTTCACTTTGGTGGACCTGTTGACGTTTCAAAGAGTTTAGTCCTAAGAGTTAAGATCTATATAGACACTTAAATTAGCATAGACCTATCCAACCAATCATAATCACCCATTTAAAAAAAACCCACTTCCCACCACTTTTTTAAAAATTAAATATCTCACAAACGGTAAATCGTCAAACGAAAAAAAAAATACATAATTGTGACGAGAATTAAATCATCTATCTATCGAGGGGCACATGTATATACTTTCGACGAACTTTTTTTTCGACTTTTTTTTCTTAAGTCACGTCTGGAGAGAATCATATATGATCGTCTTGAATCATATATGATTCGTCACGAATCATATATGATTCGTCATGAATCATATATGATTTTCAGAAAATCATATATGATTCGTGATATGAATCATATATGATTTTCTGAGAATCATATATGTTTCGTGACGAATCATATATGATTCTCTCCAGACGTGACTTAAGAAAAAAAGTCGAAAAAAAGTTCGTCGCAAGTATATACATGTGCCCCTCGATAGATAGATGATTTAATTCTCGTCGCGATGATATGTTTTGTTTTACGTAACAATGAACGGTTTGTGAGATATTTAATTTTTTAAAAATGAGTTTTTTACATGATAAAAATGGATGGTTGTGATTGGTTGGTTGAGTCTATGCTAAACTAAGGGTCTATAGGGATCTTTTCCTTAGTCCTAATGAAGTTGCAGTAGCACCTCCTCCTAGAAAAGAGGTTGAGATGAAACAATTGTTTGAATAGAGATAGTTGTGGATGCATTACCGGATCATAACCTTTGATAAGAACAAGGGCATTGACAGCACGTTGCTCTTATTATTGTACCAAAAAGATCACCCTTATAGAATGGTTTTAAACCACTGATGAATGTATCCGCCGATAGCTTTTAGAGTTTGTCAAATAGTCTAGATAAAAAAGGGTAGGATAGTACGTAGTAATTCACAAGCGAATTCATCACTAAATTCTGCATGGACAACATATATGGCACACAATGCAAGCCAACACGCGTTTCAAATACAAAGGAACAAATGCCTGTTTATGAAGTATGCTCGCTTCTGAAAATCTGCTCATTACATCAATTTTAACCCATAATTTCATTGGACATACACAATTACATCATGATAAAGTTTATTTAACTGCACTTAGGGGTGTCAGTAGGGTCAGGTTGACCCGACCTAAACCCGATAAAGCTTATCAAGTCGGGTTAAATCGAGTTAATAAATATTGTCGGGTTGTTTTGACCCGATAACCCGATAATGTTATCTTGTCAGGTTGTTTTGACCCGATAACCCGATAATGTTATCGTGTCGGGTTCGGGTTAGATAATTATTTCTATCGGGTCAACCCGATTATACCCGAAAATCAATTTCTTTATTTTAAATAATGCTTTTTTAAGTCCAATACACGTTCTGTATGCATGTTGCGTGTTTTTTAGCCACTGTGAAACTGCTTGCTGCTTATGACCGATATTGTGTAGTATGTTACTATAAAACTGATTATAACACAGACCCATTGATTAATCTCATGATGAGTTGAAATTCACGTGACTTCTATTTTTAACTCGGTGATGAGTAAAATATACGGTTTTAGTTTAGGTATTTGACTATTTTGAGTTAATTATTATCAACCACTGACCATTACTATCAATTTGAAGTAATGAACTTCTTCTTCGAAAGAATGCTTACAATATGGGATTTTTAAATCGATGCTTACTTTGTGACAACATTTATGAATCTTATGGCTTGCTACATTATTACGTAGTAGAAAGAACAACAAGGTAAGCAAGTTGCTTCTTATTATCTGGTAAAATTTTAAAACAATCAGGTTCCTTCGAATTGTACTTTCACCCGACAAACCGAATCACCCGACTCGATTATCATCCAAACACGATAACCCGATTTCTTATCGGGTCAAGTTGCGGGTGAGTTTTTTAAAATCAAAACCCGACTCAACAAGACCCGATAATCCGATAACCCAACCCGATAACACCCCTAACTGCACTCATCTCCCCATAACCATACAATCTTCTAAGTTGTTCTCATTTTGTTATCATAATTAGCACGTTAAGTATATATAAAAAATGGACAAGTGTTTTGCTGCTCCACTCAACCTAACCGGAGGCCCATACTAAAAAGGCCCATCTTTATACATGTATAGCTGTGTCAACAAGTAGGTTTTTCATAGCAATAGGATCGGTATTTTATTTTTGTTGTCATTCTTAAAGTCAAGTAACACAAAATTTAGGACTGGGTTAAAATGTGTTACACTTTGGTAATGTTATAAGATCACGTGGTATATAAATGTAGCGAAAAGTGTTTGTATGATATTTCAATTGAATGACTTATGTTAATCGACCTTTCTTTATAATTTTTCAAAAGATCGTTCATCGATAACTATTCAAGAGAGTCTTGAAGTCTCGGTTATCAACTTGCTTACTATTGTTATGAGACATGTAACTTCGGTTCGTACCATATTCATGAACTCACATGTTATCACTCGTGTTTTAAAACTCGGGTTGACCCGACCGGTTGAACCATAACCCGGTCGAGTGATCGGAAACCGGTTTACCGAAAAATCCGGTTGAACCGTCGGTTAAACCGGTTGAGCTATGACCCTTTGGTTCAACCGAATTTATTAAAAAATTATGTTTTAAAAGATTTGTTGTCACAAGTGGCCTCAAGTATAGCTTTTGATTACATGGAATCAGCCCTTCAAAATCCACATCTTCGGAGTTTCTATGACGTGTGAAGGCAACATAAGTGGGTCTGACTGACTTGAACCCACAACCTTTAGGTTAGATGGCTACTCATATACCGTTGGGCCAAGAGGCTTTGGTAATACAAATTCTATATTGTTACTTCAAAAACCAAAACATATATTTAGTAATATAATCAATCTAAGTCTTTTGATGTGTTGTGGAGTACAATTTTAATTATAGTTAATATAAATTCTATACGATTACTTATTAAAATATACATTATATTATAACAAACTGAAACAATATTTTATCACAAATAATGCTAAATAAAAAAATAAAATAAGAGAAAAATATGTAATACGCGTCAATGCACATTACAAACAAATATTAACCAAGTAAAAGGATAATCATAAGTCATACCCGTTTATCGGACGGGTTTTGCCACTAGTAAATATATATATATATATATATATATATATATATATATATATATATATATATATATATATATATATATATATATATATATATATATATATATATATATATATATATATATATATATATATATATATATATATATATATATATATATATATATATATATATATATATATATATATATATATATATATATATCTTAATATTATATATAGGTATAATTATGATTTAAAACCACATTTTTTAATCCAGTCATATCCCAGTCACATCTTTTAGCTAATAGTATTTTAGAATTTCCTAGAAAATCTCCAAATTTCACGAAATTCTAATTTGAAATCGCAATTTTTTGAAAAGCGCATTTTGGAAACGCAGTTTTGAAAACTGCGTTTTGTAAATCGCGTTTTTTTAAAATTTGTTTAATTTAGAAATTTATTAAAATTAATATCGATGACAAGGTTTGAACCCTGGTCTACACATTCACACGCAACCAGTTTACCAACTAGGCTAACCAATTGTTTGTGTTTCCTTATTAAAAACTCTATTAATAGCTTCTAAAAATTCTAAGATAATTATTTAGATATACATGTTTTAGAAATTTTTTAAGATAATAACAATAATATTTTTAAATATGCCCTATATTTATTCAAATCTATCACCTGTTTAAAAGAAACTACGTATCTTTTATAAATAAAATAAAAAACACAAATATCCTCATTCTTCTAAAACCCTAACCATAAAGATCGTATTCTTTGTTTTTTTGTAAGTAAAAATTCTTTTTCTCATAACCCTAATTTTCTGTTTTTTGTTTTGTTTCTCAGGCTAAATAATTGAAATCCGATTCTTTTGATATATTGGTCATATTCAAACATCTTTTTCTCTATTTGTGTTATGTGTGTTTTGCAGGTTAATATATTTTACCTAAAAAAAGGTATGTTTGTTTTCTTTATTTTCTTCTACAGGTTAATTATTTGTGTTTATAAATGCAGGTAATATTCTTTTGATAATATAGTGTTTTGAAGGTTAAATTTATAGATGCAGGTTAATCATCATCTTTCTTTTATTAGTTTAATTTAAACCGATCATCATCATCATGACTCGCGAATAGTAGTAAAAAAGTAAGGATCTTGTGGGATATTAACGAGTGAAGTTGTTGTAGAAAAGCGTATCCAAGAGATTGATGCTAAACGTTTATACATTACTATTTGCAGAGTCTTGGCGAGACACACCAAAGAGATCCGATGTGATACCCTAAGAGAAACGTCATGGTGGCCGCAACAAGGTGCTATTAAAACAATTAGTTATTTGAACATCCGTCTCATATTCTTTATATTTTACTGTTTTCAAAAAACTAAAACGTTTTAATATGAAACTGTCTCATCTTCGTTTTAGTTATTTGAACATTGGAACAGGCGCATATTAAAATGAATAGTTTCTTATACAGGTTAGAAAGGTCAGTATCAGGATATGGTCAACAAAGTTACGATGATCAAAGGTCAGTACAGGTGTGACCTCTGGCGCAAGTGGAACTGTATATTAAGCGGAAGTGTACCAAAAGGAACTATAGATTGCCCAAGTGGAACTGTAGATTGCCCAAGTGGAACTGTAGATTGGGCACACCATGATTTAGATATCTAACATATTTTGACCTGGTTGAAAGATTTATCGGAACAAGTTGCAGGTAAGTATTTTGACATGTTCTTTTTTTATATGCTAAATTGAAAACAATTATTGAAATAATTGTCTGATATCTGTAGTGACAATAAAAAATGTTAGTCCATGGTCCTCAAAGCTCGGTGTCTCTACTGAAGCTGAATGAAATAACGAGGTTTTGACTCAGTTGAATTTAATTTTTCAATATTTTTATAAAAATAAACTTATGTAATCGGTTAAGTTTCTGGCTGTAATATTAAACGATAGGATCCTATACGATATCTGGTTGGAAAGATGCAATTCCAGAAATTGATGTTGTTACTTATGCTACTGTAATGATCTCTACAATAACATGGCTCAACTATTTTACAATAACATATATTGCCACTTAAAGTTATATATCAGACATGAAATATATGTCAAATAGCTGAATAAGGGATAGTTCTTTGGAAGTTGATCCGATAGCCGTAATTGATACAAGTATGACAAAATTTTGAACACATAAATGATGCATATGTTGACAAAAGTGAAGTATTTTTTAAATTCCTATCGATTACCAGAATATGTACCCAACTAATTAGAAAAAGACAATATGCACTGAGATGAAAATTTAGAACCTTAATTCTTATAAACATGTTATGGATATGCTTTAGATCCTAAGGAATAAGAATCAAGTGGAAACAACGCAAACATTCTGACTACGCTTTAAATACTAAAGTAATAGTTATAAACGCTTATCGACTTCAAGCCAAATCATCACTAGAAGGGTTACCTATTGTAGTTACGTTACTGGACTTTTGATTCTCCATTCATAAGTGTTTCACGTTTTTATTACAGGAGATGGAGCAATTGGAAATACACTTCAACAAGATCATCCAAGGTAACACGTTTAATTTGAGTAGATGACTACCCAGTTAGTGCTAAATGATATAATAAGAATTTTTTTTAGATTTGGACCAAAATTTCATTTATGGCCGCCTATTGTGTGTTTTATCCGCTTAAAGGTCATTTTAAATTGTATGAAGGCTTTTTACATTTTTATTTTAAGCACAAGTAATAAATAGATTAACTTTCGTATAAGTTTGAGGTTAAGTGGATTGTGTTATAGTCAGTTAATAGTCTGGTATGTATACGTGTCTTGGTGAGTGTCTAGACAAGTTTGTTTACCCCAAACACCCCCTTATAATAAGAGCTGTATTAAGCTTACGCTTACCCCAAACACCGCCTACTGTTTTCTGCTTTAGTGTCATTTTCATTTAACAATCGACTACAAATATCAGCTAAGTATTTTGACAATTGCAGCAGTTGCGAGTAAGATAAAATTCGCCAAGACATGTGGAACTTTTTTAAGGTCTGTTACATCTCTAACTGTGAATGTATAAGTCGTATTTTTTCCTTTTTTAAAATTTAATAGATAGAGAAATTATATATTGAAGTATATTTTTTCGAGTAACCCATTTTCCTTCTTATCTTATACAATCTGTTTTGCACGGATTTTTAATAAGTAAAACCTACGAGTACTGAAACTCGATATCAATAAACAAGTCCAATTGCACCAGGAATCTTGTGTAGTTGCAGAAAACCAGACCCTTATACACATAATCACAAATTCACTGAATTAGTGCTACTTTGTATTGTTATTAGCATTGACCTTTTAATAAGTTCTATTACTCTTTACTATCTGTCGTATTAGGGATTGTATATGTCCTGAACTTTGATATCTAAGATTCATTTGTGACAACACTATCTTAGATTTATTATTTTTCATGTTCTAACAGCGCGCTATTAGCAATGGTATAGAGACAAAATAAGGACTAAATTCTATCTTAACCGGTAAATGCGAAGAAACATTTCTTAATAAAAGTTTGTATCTTTTGTAGCTTACCTATTCATGAGGAAAAGAAGAGGGAAAACATAGATTAAGCAGTAGCAACTGTTACTTCTATTCCTACATTTATTGTTTCACTACTTCACTTGTATCCCCTACTGTAGTGTAACCTTTTAAAATATAAGAACCAATACCACTGGATCAGCAACTTGAACTATTCAAGTGGATATTGGAGAAGAAAAGGAATTTGAAGCCAAAGAGCCACGAGGAGAAAAAGAGAATTAATGAGGAAAAAGCCTTTTTGAAAAAATTTATTAGAGCAAAGTCCATCCCGTCTTTATAAACATTGGTACTTGATCGTTTACAACCTGTTTGCCGCAGTATTCACCTTTGTATATTTGCTTCAAACATTATCACTTTTATTTTAAACCCTCCATATCAAAGGCATATCCGCGCAAAGGATTAGTAGCTCTTGATACGACCCAAGCTTTCCATGTGTTCAAGGTAATTATGGAATTTATTCTAATACTTACACCTACTTTTTTAGTTGAATTTTATGTCCAAAGTTAAGCTTTTTGTGATTTTGTTAACTTTTTCTTCATTCAATTTATGAAATTGTAGGCACTTATCATGTATGTTACGCAAGTTTTTTATGTAGGAAAGTGTGTTTATGATCTGGGGTAGTTTTCACTGTTGATTTATATGGAATTTATGTGGACAATAGTGTAAATCAAATCAGTTTATAACCTGAGTACATGTGATATTTCACAGCTTAAACTAAGAGAATAGATTAAAAAAAGTATCACCTTATCGAAAATCATAGGCATGAGAAAGCAAAGATAAATCACAAGATCAGCTAAAAAATTGCACAAATGCATAATGTCCCTGCTCAAATAGCTGAGTACAGTTGAGTTCCAAATCTGTGTGCACCTCATAACCCATATCTGGTTTGCTGGAATTCTAAGGCGCTGAACCACAGCCAGGGTCATGTCATGCAAGACAGTGAGACGTGACCTCATTCATAGAAACAAACATGGGACTGATTTTTTTTATTAATGATAGTAGATTTTCGCAGTCGTATGTTGTCCACTAGGGCCAACTGTAAAACCCGTATTTAAAATCAGAATATTTAAATACGCGGTTTAATTTTAATGAACTATATAAGTATAAATTTTAAGACAGAGATATAAATGCAGAAATTTAATACGCTATCCCAGTTTATTTAAATACTATAAACATTATAGTATATTCAGATAATGAATATTTAGTCTCGGAAAATATTACTGATGAACTACTTATTTTTCAGAAATAATTAAACGTTAATATTAAATACGTAGTCTCGATTTATTATAAACTATACTTAATTATTCAGAAAAATAATTAATTAGTTGCAGGAAATATGACGTAAATATAAGTTATTACACAGAAAAGACTTACGTTTTCAGAAAGTTAGAACGCGGAAATTAAATACGCTTATACGTGAAAATGATTTATATGTCAAAAAAAAAAAAGGGGGCAGAAGAATGGGCCGAGGCCCATAGCAGAACCACAACCCACGAAATTTTGATAAAAGACGGGGGGAGTACAATTGTTTTGGAAACACAGATTATTAAAACCCTAAACAAAAGGAGGAGCTAGGGTTGTTGTCTCCTATTTTTCCTGCCGACACATAAGACAAAAAAAAGGGAAGCGGGCTAGGGTTGTCTTGGAGATAACCGCCAGCTGAAAACAAGAAACAAGAAAAGACAGTTTTGATTCACGACCGTTGGTAAATCCTTTTCTTTTTCTTTTCTTCCTTTTCTTTTGTTAATCACGAACATGTATTCATCGAATCAAGAACAAACGGGTTATAACCAGCAAACATGTTGTGGTTCACTAGGGTGTGGGGTTTCTGCTGACACATTAACCAAGACCATCAAGGAGTCTCGGTGTGTGTTTCTGTTTGGCCAGCCGCGACCCAAATGGGGTGCGGTGGTGGTTCTTGTGCCAGACGTGAGCCATCAACCCCAAACAGGGGATGCCGTGTAAAAATAAAGGGTGCGTGGTGGTGTTAGTAGACAGGCCAACCGAGATTTCAAGTCTCGGTGGCGAATTATTGTGACCAGCCGCAGCCAAACACAAACAGGGGGGCGTTTGGGACTGCAGTTTCCTGCAGGGGTGTTTGGGATTAATACGCAATGGGTAAAAAAAAAAAATAAATAAATAAGGACAGCAGGGGGAAATAATGCTATGACAGTGGGAACGTAGTAACAAATCAGTGGGAAGATATAGATAGAAAACAATGGCATTTTAAAGGAAATTAGCGACAGTTTTGTGACAGAAATTTCTGTCGCAGAATTGTCTTTTGACAGTTTTTGAAGTTTATACTTTTGGTGACAGTTTTTAGTGACAGTTTTTCTGTAGCTATTTCATATAGACAGATTTTATTAGATATTGTTTAATTATTTTATACCTTTTATTACTTGTTTTATAAATGTTTTAAATTGTATTTAAATGATTAAATTAAAATAGTTTCTAATATTTTAAAAGGGTATAAATTTATTATACAAATTAAATTGTTTTAAAAACTTTCTAATTAGAAACCTAATGTATTAACGAGTTAATTATTATAGTATTAAATAACGTTGGAACACGTTTGTATCATAATTATTAGTAGGTCATTAACATATTAGGAAGAATTATTATAAGATCAGATTAATCAGTTAAAATACGTACAGAATTTCAGAAATAAATAAATAAAGATCAGATCACTTATTCGCGTTTATTATTATTGTAGCTTACGTGAAGCCCGAGTAGTTTCGTTCAGTCTTCCATTCAGTCAGTTACTGGACAAGAGGTACGGATTCCCGTCCTATCAGTAAGGACTTCATTTCCTATGCATGATTAGGATTCCCCGTCTGCAGCCAAATGTTTCCCCAATATATGTTTAAGCTTATCAGCAATCATGTTAATAACTAAATAAATTGCCTGAGCATTATATACAAGCATGATCAGTTTATGTACTAGTTACGGAGGTACCGTAACCACGGCACTAGAGGCACCGGTGTCGTGACTCACATGCAGGAGAGTGATATCCTGCATCGTCCCACTCAGCTCAGCTTGGCCATTTTATCAGTATTATTAGTGGGGCGTATGGATGCATCCTAGGCTTATATGTGTTACAAGTTATCAGGGTGAATGTGGTGTGTGCTCTACATCCTTCACATTGGAGCTGATCCCTCCACCCAGCACAGTTATTTAGAGGTCACCCCTCTATAGCATGATGAGGTCACCCCTCCAGTTATTCATGCACGGTTGTTACAGCACGTGACCTATATAAGCTCTGGCAAATAAAATACAGTAAATGCATGTTTTCAGAATTAATAGTTATATTTC
The DNA here is from genome assembly GCA_025667525.1 of Glebionis coronaria. Lineage (NCBI taxonomy): Eukaryota > Viridiplantae > Streptophyta > Magnoliopsida > Asterales > Asteraceae > Glebionis > Glebionis coronaria. The sequence goes on along the minus strand of CM046878.1, from coordinate 303,370,764 downwards.
AGTATCAGTATATATGAACAAGGTTTCTCAGATTTTATGCAGAGTTCTACCACATGTTACATATCAGTCTTACAGCTTCAGTATTCTATCGCTTGTTTCATTCAATATATTCTTATCATGTTTTATATCCGTTCACTGAGCGTTATGCTCAGCCGTAGTTCCTTTCATGTTCTAACGGCAGGTACACCGGGACGCTCTTAGGATTCTGAGAGCACGTGCATTTGGAATGGAAGCTATACAGACTTCTTATTTTATGCACTTACGTTATTCTGCTTATTTGGACATTGTTTAGTCCTTTCTTTCAGTATTTCATTTTTCATGTTTTGAGCTTAGGTTGGATTACCGATGTTTGATTCCGGTATTCCGTTATGGTCATTTAATGTTTCATTACATTACCTTATGCTTTGATGACACGCCATAAATACACGTAACGGTCCACTTATCCAAGTGAGGTGTTACAATTATGGTATCAGAGCTATAGGTTCGACCTGTAGGCTCTAAAACTTGACCTGTGACTAGTGGGTAGTCACCAAGAACTTCCCAGATTTTGGCGTTGTTATCTTTCACGTTTCTCATGGCTTATTCAGTCAGTTTTCTTCATTTATCAGTCAGTTTTCTTAAAGTTTTGACTAAGCAAAAGGTTGATACATAACTAGCCATACTTAGTCGCATGTGCTTTTTAGCGAGTTATCGTTTTGGTAAACTGACCATAGGCGTTCACCCTTGCCGTTTGGATTTTTGTATAGGTGAACTGATCATGGGCGCTTATCCTTACTCATGTCAGATTCATGTTTTTAGTCCAGTATTACGTGGTGAACCAGCCCATATACGTTCACCAATGTTCAGATCAAATTCCATGCTTTTCAGTCAAATGTTGTTTTTGTGAACCGATCCATAGTTGTTCACATTTGTCATATCATGACATTTCATTAAATCTTGACAAAAATAAATTGGACTACAGCCAACCATATTTAGACCCAGATTATAAATTTCTATACATGACAGTTCTCAGAAAATTTTGACAAGCATGGATCGAACTAGAATCGCCCATACATAGTCATATGTTTGTTTCCTTGAATTATGTGGATTGAACCTTAGCCATCCACGTCAGTTGATGTTAAACTTCAGTTGATCATACTCTTATAGTCTTTATAACAATCCAGTTCGCACAATCTCAAGTTGATGTTGCTTCCACGCTGTTTCAGTTTCATGTCTCCGTGCGAGGGTCTTATGTCCAGCAGAATGATAAATGTCTCCATGCTAAGACACAAAAGAATTTCAGTAAAACCCGTTTTCATGATAAATCATGTTCTGGTCTTTATCAATCATGTCTTTATACTGAACGTTGATGGAACTTCATTTAATCATACTTTTAGCCTCTATACATCAACATTAAGTCTACGCAGAAATTATCAGCCTATCATGTTAACCGTTTCAGTTCAGTTTACTACCGTTTAAATCTCCATGTATAGTATTCCATAGGCACTCCACGTACAATGTCTCAGATATACTCCATGTGCAGTATTCATTTTGTACTTTATGTACAGTAGTCAAGGTGTACACCAGGTACCCTACTCCATGGATATTGCTAATCGATCCTCAATCATCTCAGGCGTTTCCACTTGTCGATATTCTACCAGGTGTTGATGCTGCTCGTGAGTTGAAGATTTTACCAGATGCTGATGCTGCTAACACTTTGAAGACCTCACAAATGCTGATGCTGCTGATACTTTGGAGATCTCTCGAGATGCTGATGTCGTTAATACAATGAAGATTCTACAGAAAAAGGACGAAAACTATAAATTTGAAATTTCTGACAAGAATAAATTTCAACCATCAGACACTACCATCCCATTTCATATTTTTTTTTACTTTCTCAGCTAGATGTCACACTTCACTCAACTAACCGTTCATTCAGAAGAGTGGGAACCGGAACCCAGCCGGCCACTCAGAAGAATAGTTACATGAATCACGGTCATGATAATGACCATCATAAAGTGACAGACAAAGCAGTAGTGACAATCATCGTACTTATAATTAATCAGCCAGTAACCATCGGAACTCCAGCACGGACGTGACCAGAAATACAAGAGGTCAGTAGTCTGACCGGTCCGCCAATCTTAGCAGTTACCAGATATTTTTAACCTTATTCAGATTCATCCACTAAAACACATGTCAAGACATCAGTCGAGAGATAGGTCTCAGGTATCATTTAGGAAGACACATATCAGAACACTAGTCATGGTACACGTCATACGAATCTTTTCTCAAAATACGAGTCAGAACTCATAACTCCAGTATGTTTCTAAATCAGGCCCTCAGAAATTCAGAGTACCCTTCAGAAAGGAGTATACCCGTTCTATTATGCCACTCATGAATCAGATCATTAAAATCCAGTCACCACACTAGTTTATTATTCAGATTAAACACACGGTAATCATTATGTGAGGTTACAGACGAACACATTTAGTGAAAAGTCGCCATGTTTACTTCACGTATTCATATGTCAGCTTTATCTTAAATCATGTAGTACCTACCTTCCAGCCAGAAAGACTCCACCATACCACCCAGATTTATTAAGTTTTTCTTTCAGTTAACGATGACATCCGTCTTACTAGATCCCAAATATTGTCATTTTAGTTTCTGCCAGAAAATCAGTACAAGTTATACTTTACAGCAAGTGACTTATTATTCTGAAGCTACGAAGACCTTTCAGCTACCGGTTATAAATTCACTTTTGAAATTCCTTAAATTCATGATCAGCAGACCATTCCAGAGTTCCAGATATAATTTCAGAAAGTTTTTCAGAAATTCATTCCTGACTACAAGACATAATTTAACATCGAGCTTGTCTCAAGAACGGAACCTGTCTTCAAAAATCTTATTTGCAGGGCTTTAGCTACGTTAAAAGAGTTGCAGCAATTGCTGCGAGAGTTACCGAAACAAGGCTTAATCGCCTAGCACATCACCAGAAAATGCACCGCTTTCTGTCCATCAGGAAGAAAGCCAGTAACATGAAATCATGTATCGACCACTAAATTTTTACCAGATCACCATTCTTAATCAATGTTCATTCCATAAATAGCAGGTTTATCTGATCTGCTACGCTATCTTAAATATTTTCCAGAACAAATTGCGATCATGCCGCCAGAAGTGGTGAGAGAAGAACATGATGTTTTCCGAACTGCTGTTGCACATATTATAGTCTCTCTAAAGATTTTGATTTTATAGTTCTGAACTCCCTAATGCTCCAGCTATATTATGGAATTTATGAGTATTTTTTTTCTATGATTCTCAGACAAAAATCGTCAGCGTATTCATTGATCACATTATGATCTGCTAAATTTTAGAGAAGAACACGAGAATCATCTTCTCACAGTTGTACAAAATCTTCAATAGGAGAAAACTTTATATACAGCTGTTCATATATGAATTCCAAATGAACAAGGTGGAATTTCTGAGCATTCTACCTTAGCAGAAAGAAATTTCAAACAATGCTGCGAAGGTGAAGGCCATCACCTGATGGTCCCGACCGACGCCTGTGAACGAAGTACAAACTTTTCTAGAACTCAATTGACTGCTACCGCAGAAATTGCTGATAGTTCTCACTAAAAATTTTATGACTATTCAACCAGAATTCCACCGAAATGTTCCATAATCCCAGGAAAAACTTTGATAGAAGCAGTATCACACAATAATGCAGCTATGTTCATATCTGGATGCCTGACATACCGCAGGTTCAAGATAGAACGCCGTCATCTTAGTGAGTTACTACAACCCTTAGGAATTTCTGAACAGAAATGAGACGAAAGTCCATGAAATTGTTATCAGCTACCACAGGCTCAGAGAAAGTATGATACTATCTAAGTTATCGTCAACCATGTAATCAGCCTGCGCGTTTCTTTCATCCGAAAGGATCACGCAGTAGCAGATCTGCAGAAAATTTTGAAATTCAGCAGTAAATCGTACGAATTCAAGGCATTCCATTGACCATCATATCAGACAGAATTCATGTTCACGATCAAGTGTATGTTTACGTTCACTTTAAGTTCATGTTTATTTTCACTTTCACGTTTACGTCTCATTCGCAGCATGATGCTGTTTTAGTTCATCTTTTATGCTAGCTCGTGATTTAAGCTCACGTTAGCGTTCATAACATTGTTCACGTTCAAGTTCGTGTGCCATTTCACGATACACGTTTCGCAGTTTATTACCGAATACGGTGACAGAAAACTTGAGAAACCATAATCAAGTTTAGCACAGCTATTCCATAACCAGGCAGACGTTCACATCTCAGGCCGTATCGTTCAGCATCCTTTCCTCAGTCATCATACGTCCATATGTTCTAGTAACACGTTCACAGTATGATTCACGTATCACATTCATGATATATTCCATTCCAAAGCTCCTCATACAATTATGAACCACGTTCACAATTGTTCACGTAGTTCGTCCCTATATATTGTCAGCAGTGTGCTCCGAGTTATGAATATTATCTTTTCAGGATATTTACACGTATCATCTCATGTATCATACATGCTATAGTTATTCAGCCTATCAGATTCGGAAAATCCATCTTAAATATGGAACCAGAAGCTATTCAACATCATCAGGACCAAGATTTTATTTATTATGTTAGACCTTTCAAGAAATCGTTTCGAGCGGGAGGCCACTCGAAACGGAGGAGTCCATCCGGACCTCTCATCCTTTTCTTCAATAAATCCAGTTAAGTTCTTTCAGTCAGGTTACGTTCCATGTCCTTTTCAGCCATGTCACGTTACATGATCATTTCAGTCATGTCAGGTTTATACCTATCAGCAGCATTTTGTCTTAATTAGAAGACAATTCATCCTTCAGCTTAGTTGTCTTTTCAGTCTACGTGTTCTTTCAGTTCTTATAACTTCATCAGCTTATTACCTTTAATTCGAGGACGAATTTCTTTTTTTTTAGAGGGGAAGAATTGTAAAACCCAGTATAGTCGTATCTTTAATTCGGGGACGAATTATTGTTTTTAGAGGGGAAGAATTGTAAAACCCGTATTTAAAATCAGAATATTTAAATACGCGGTTTAATTTTAATGAACTATATAAGTATAAATTATTAGACAGAGATATAAATGCAGAAATTTAATACGCTATCCCAGTTTATTTAAATACTATAAACATTACAGTATATTCAGATAATGAATATTTAGTCTCGGAAAATATTACAGATGAACTATTTATTTTTCAGAAATAATTAAACGTTAATATTAAATACGTAGTCTCGATTTATTATAAACTATACTTAATTATTCAGAAAAATAATTAATTAGTTGCAGGATATATGACGTAAATATAAGTTATTACACAGAAAAGACTTACGTTTTCAGAAAGTTAGAACGCGGAAATTAAATACGCTTATACGCGAAAATGATTTTTATGTCAAAAAAAAAAAAGGGGCAGAAGAATGGGCCGAGGCCCATAGCAGAACCACAACCCACGAAATTTTGATAAAAGACGGGGGGAGTACAATTGTTTTGGAAACACAGATTATTAAAACCCTAAACAAAAGGAGGAGCTAGGGTTGTTGTCTCCTATTTTTCCTGCCGACACATAAGACAAAAAAAAGGGTAGTGGGCTAGGGTTGTCTTGGAGATAACCGCCGGCTGAAAACAAGAAACAAGAAAAGACAGTTTTGATTCACGACAGTTGGTAAATCCTTTTCTTTTTCTTTTCTTCCTTTTCTTTTGTTAATCACGAACATGTATTCATCGAATCAAGAACAAACGGGTTATAACCAGCAAACATGTTGTGGTTCACTAGGGTGTGGGGTTTCTGCTGACACATTAACCGAGACCATCAAGGAGTCTCGGTGTGTGTTTCTGTTTGGCCAGCCGCGACCCAAATGGGGTGCGGTGGTGGTTCTTGTGCCAGACGTGAGCCATCAACCCCAAACAGGGGATGCCGTGTAAAAATAAAGGGTGCGTGGTGGTGTTAGTAGACTGGCCAGCCGAGATTTCAAGTCTCGGTGGCGAATTATTGTGACCAGCCGCAGCCAAACACAAACAGGGGGGCGTTTGGGACTGCAGTTTCCTGCAGGGGTGTTTGGGATTAATACGCAATGGGTAAAAAAAAATAAATAAATAAGGACAACAGGGGGAAATAATGCTATAACAGTGGGAACGTAGTAACAAATCAGTGGGAAGATATAGATAGAAAACAATGGCATTTTAAAGGAAATTAGCGACAGTTTTGCGACAGAAATTTCTGTCGTAGAATTGTCTTTTGACAGTTTTTGAAGTTTATACTTTTGGTGACAGTTTTTAGTGACAGTTTTTCTGTAGCTATTTCATATAGACAGATTTTATTAGATATTGTTTAATTATTTTATACCTTTTATTACTTGTTTTATAAATGTTTTAAATTGTATTTAAATGATTAAATTAAAATAGTTTCTAATATTTTAAAAGGGTATAAATTTATTATACAAATTAAATTGTTTTAAAAACTTTCTAATTAGAAACCTTATGTATTAACGAGTTAATTATTATAGTATTAAATAACGTTGGAACACGTTTGTATCATAATTATTAGTAGGTCATTAACATATTAGGAAGAATTATTATAAGATCAGATTAATCAGTTAAAATACGTACAAAATTTCAGAAATAAATAAATAAAGATCAGATCACTTATTCGCGTTTATTATTATTGTAGCTTACGTGAAGCCCGAGTAGTTTCGTTCAGTCTTCCATTCAGTCAGTTACTGGACAAGAGGTACGGATTCCCGTCCTATCAGTAAGGACTTCATTTCCTATGCATGATTAGGATTCCCCGTCTGCAGCCAAATGTTTTCCCCAGTATATGTTTAAGCTTATCAGCAATCATGTTAATAACTAAATAAATTGCCTGAGCATTATATACAAGCATGATTAGTTTATGTACTAGTTACGGAGGTACCGTAACCACGGCACTAGAGGCACCGGTGTCGTGACTCACATGCAGGAGAGTGATATCCTGCATCGTCCAACTCAGCTCAGCTTGGCCATTTTATCAGTATTATTAGTGGGGCGTATGGATGCATCCTAGGCTTATATGTGTTACAAGTTATCAGGGTGAATGTGGTGTGTGCTCTACATCCTTCACATTGGAGCTGATCCCTCCACCCAGCACAGTTATTTAGAGGTCACCCCTCTATAGCATGATGAGGTCACCCCTCCAGTTATTCATGCACGGTTGTTACAGCACGTGACCTATATAAGCTCTGGCAAATAAAATACAGTAAATGCATGTTTTCAGAATTAATAGTTATATTTCAGTATCAGTATATATGAACAAGGTTTCTCAGATTTTATGCAGAGTTCTACCACATGTTACATATCAGTCTTACAGCTTCAGTATTCTATCGCTTGTTTCATTCAATATATTCTTATCATGTTTTATATCCGTTCACTGAGCGTTATGCTCAGCCGTAGTTCCTTTCATGTTCTAACGGCAGGTACACCGGGACGCTCTTAGGATTCTGAGAGCACGTGCATTTGGAATGGAAGCTATACAGACTTCTTATTTTATGCACTTACATTATTCTGCTTATTTGGACTTTGTTTAATCCTTTCTTTCAGTATTTCATTTTTCATGTTTTGAGCTTAGGTTGGATTACCGATGTTTGATTCCGGTATTTCCGTTATGGTCATTTAATGTTTCATTACATTACCTTATGCTTTGATGACACGCCATAAATACACGTAACGGTCCACTTATCCAAGTGGGGTGTTACACCAACAAAGAGCATGTTTCCTGATAACTTTGGGTCCCGGTCCTCTTGTAAGAGATATACAAACTCCGTGGTTCTCTGGCTCAGGAATCAAATATGTCCTTCAATAAAATGAAATTGTTAGCAAATGAGGAATTTTTACAATAAAGAGAAAAAAATAAGACTTATCTTATATAATAAGTTATCTTTTGTTAAATTTAAATATGTAATCACACATTCACATGCTTTAACTAACATCTCTAAGCAACTGCGAAAAAGTAGATACCATCAAGTATTCGTGTCAACGTGTACATTTAATGCACTTTAGATGGTGACGGTAAAAATTCTGGATGTACATCTAAAACAGATTCTTGCCTCATTTATCATAGTCTTCATAATATAAATATTGAAGTTCAAGATATGAATATATCATGCATTCGTACACATTATCAAGTTTTGCTAAATGGTGCATGTTTGCAATTAATTAAAATAAACACATTATAATATTTAAAGTAAAGTATTATTAAAAAATAACTAAAAAAAGACTTAATTAGAGATAAAAAAGGTAAAACATACGGATTATTAACTAAAACTAACTTTAAAATGATCAAACTAATATATGTTGTGAAAAATTAAACAAAACTGAATATATTAAAAATTAAAATTAATAACAAATTTTATCTAATTAAAACTAATCTAATTTAACTTAAAAGAATAAAAAAATAAAAGAAAAAGAAAGATAGAAGAAAAAGAAAGATAGAAGTGAGTTTGAATTGTTTGTCTGTGTGATCGATTTTGACCAAACGACCGACTCGAATCGCTGGATGTAACGCGGACGACCGACTTCGAAATGGGTCGACCGAGTGAAGGCCGATATCGTTGCGAGTGGCCTTATAGAACAAGATCACCGGAAAGCAGTCAACTTATCTGTACATTTATTAGAAGATACAAAAAAATGATCGTATAAATTTGTGAGATCCACAATAATATTTTTGTGTAAGGCCTTTCTCAGCATCGATAAATGCCCGATTTACATAAAAATAAAAATACATGTCACGAATGATGACTCGGTCATAATTCAAAACAGTTTAGGTTGACTTGAGAATCCGTGAACCCGAATTTTAAAACAGCATACCCCAACACCATCTTTACATACAAAAAGTACGCGAATTAAGTGCATATTGAAAACTAATCTATATTTTCTAACTTTACTTAACTAAAGTTTTATTCGATTCATTTGCAACTAAAACTGCCAAATAGACCCATTCGTAATTTATGGGTCAACATTTTCGCACATTTATCCACTTACAATTCCTTTAATTTTTCTGACTTTCGTGTCTCTTGAATATCAGGATGGCAGTACCAAGACATTTCATTTACGCCGATAACAGCATACAAAAAATGCTTTTTTGGCACATGACATCCTAAAAAACAATGTTTTAAAACCCGGGTTGACCCGACCGGTTGAATCGTGACCCGGTCGAATGACCGGACACCGGCTTTGACCAAAAAACCCGGTTGAACCACCGGTTGAACCGTGACCCAGTGGCTCGACCGGGTCAATTAAAAAATCGGGTTTTAAAACATTCCTAAAAAATAGAAAATGCCTATTTGGCATGTGCCATCAATTTATTAAATAATTAATGTACAGAAAAATGGGTGGGCATGTCGAACATGCTGACTTTGTGTTTGACACTAATAAAGGACGTATATAGCTTAGTAGTAGTTATTATACCATAGTTATTATCTAAAAAACAACCATTATTGATCAATGAGTCTCTAAAAAACGTATAATTATTATATGGTGGTACTTGACGCTTCATAGCTTATTTGATCATGTAAATCATTCATCAAGTGTGATATCACATTTCATATTCAATAACGATGTTTTAAATTTTTAATGAACAATAAAATAAAGAACGGTATTCTCACACATACAGTTATATGACCAACTTTAGAATACACAAAAAGTATAGAAACAAACTATCTACGTTTACATGAACAAAATTGACATGAGAATAAACAAGTTTGTTAGGTGGGTCAAACCCTAAAAATAAATAAAAAAATCGCTTAAGTTTTCTTTTAACAAAACGAGCCCCACTACAAGAAAAACATAAACGTACTTTAATTTTTTAATGAAACTAACCTCTGCCACTACTGATATACTACTATTAGTAAATTTAGGTACAACTAAACTCTACAATAAAAGATTAACATGGGATAAAACACGACCTTTGGGTCGGCTAAGGCCTAAAAATATTAAAAATTAGTTTTTTTTAAAACGGGTCACAATACCAACATATATAACTAATACACAAACATACTTTTAGGAAACATTCACAAAACGAAACCAGTCAATTAAAAAGAAAACCCCAACTGTTGACCACAAATAAGCGTTACTTAAGCGTAAACTATAGCTAAAATATACTAAAGGTTATATTACAAATTTTAAAAACTAAAAACGCACGAAAAATAAACGCTATGGAACAAGAAAAAAATGACCCCGCCCGTTGGGTGGGTTACGACGCTAGTATATATATATACATATATATACATACATATATATATATATATATATATATATATATATATATATATATATATATATATATATATATATATATATATATATATATATATATATATATATATATATATATATATATATATATATATATATATATATATATATATATATATATATATATATATATATATATATATATATATATATATATATATATATATATATATATATATATCTTTACTTATATATGGGGCTAACTATGACTTAGATAATGCTGACTAGGATAATTCATAAAGGATGATGTGGCAGTTCAGTTTGGATCGTCTGTTTTTATTTGGTATTTTTATATTTTCTAGAAAAAAAGTCTTCATTACCAAAATAAACTTGATCTTCCAATATTTCAAAAATAAACTCAATCAAATCCTAATTCAATTGCACACTATGTACAATTGAATCTGGTATTCGTCAATCCTCAACACATAATCGAATTCTAATTCAATTGAATCGTTTATTCTTATCGATCATCCAAGATAACCACCGGTTCATTAAACTAGGATAAACCTAAATTATTCAATAACACACATACAAACGCAAACAAGTGAAAAATCCGACCATACATCAAAACTATCAACTACTTTCAGAATCATCTTTGGAGGTACTACTTTATTTAATTTGTTTGAATTAAATCAGTTAAGTGTTTGTCAACTATAATGTGCGATTTAGGGATTTATTTAGTCTGCAATTATGAATTTCAATTATTGATTTTAGTTTTAATGTATGGCGATTGATTTTAGTTTTGTCTCCCTGAGCGATCAAACAACAGCAGTTATATAAACAAGGAAAGAAAAAACGTTAATTTTGTTTGTTTAATTTATTTTATTTGTATACATCGATATTATATCCGTAATATATTTTTTTATTATTAAAAAACAAACAAACGTTGCCTATACTATGAGCAACGTAACCTAGACATGACAAGGTAACTTGGAGATGGCAATTAACCATTTTAAGCAGGCTATATCGTGTGATCCTAAATTTTGGAAGCTTATAATAATCTGGTAAGATTTATCTCCTTAACAGGTCACTATGACAACATCACTATAAGTAAACAAACGCTAGCTAAAATCTAAAGAAACCTCCACCATCGTACACCAAAAAGCTCCATAGAGTAGCTATGTGACTAATGCCAAACAAAACATGGCAATAAAAATACAAAGGCATCAATAGATCTTTGTAAGCCAAATACTTTGGAATTATGAACGTAAATTAGAGTACGTTAGGATCAAGCCACTAAAAAACAAAATAAGGTGTGTTTCGGTTAGGCTACTAGGAATGTAGCGGATGTGAAGCCTAGCTGTTATAGTATCTTAATAAAAATGGTTTACATATTTAACTCTCAACATGTGACAACTTAGCCTGTTTTGAGATAGATCACAAGAACAAGATCGATGTGTTATCAACTAACTGATTAAATACGGGAGCTGGCTGAACAAGTTTAGAAGTTATTTGAGCTAACTGTTTATTTCAAAGCTTAAAATGACACGAGTAGTTTTTTTTTCAATAATGATAGTGATGCCAGTTTGATATGAATGGAATTCCTAATGTTAGCAATTGAAACACATTAACTTTTTCTAATAATTTATTAACTAAATGATACCTATTCATTATTGTATGCAGGTTGTTCAACGTTTATAATGTCTACCCGATTAGCAATGTTGATATGATCGCTAATTTTGTAGTTAAGGTATATTACAATTGATGAAGATTAGTTCAGATCAGAAAGCTGGAAACTTGCTGCTCATCTGGCGGATCCTGAAGTGGGGGTCAATTATAGCAAAATAATGTGAGGTGAATAAAAGAGCTGATGAACATTCTCCTATGGTCATGGACAACGCTGCAAAAATCAGTCTAGCTACGATGATGTAGAAAGATTATTTTTATAGGAATTTGATTTAGTTGTGCTAGATTTTGACAAGTTGGTTACAGTTTTAGATGTTGCCAGATCATCAGACTTAAAGAGAAATATGACTTGACTGGCGCAAAGATATTATATCCGTGTATGCAGTGTGCAGCCGTACTTTTTCTAAAGGTAATTTTTTAAACTATTTCTTGCAGGGTAGATAAATTTTAATGTGTTAATAAACAAATAAATATATGTGTTTGTTTGAATAGGCTCATACACCGTATATATGTCCTTGAATGGAACTGATCATGTGCTTAGTTTAGCAAGCACAATGCTAAAGACCGTTCACACAAAGTCCTTTTAAGACGTGATATTTATTTGCAGCAACTAGGGGAAACCTTAAGACATGAGTAGTGACACAGTTAGAGGCTGAATTACTGGTAGCTCTGACAATGGGAAAAAATTTAGGCACCTCATCTGTAGCTGGTGTTGTTTATGATCGTAGACACAAAAATCAATTGACTTTGGCCAATGAAGAAATGACTCTTTAATCGGTTTATTAAGTAAGTTTCAGTACTGTAATTTACTTAAAAATAAAATAACATGAGAAGTTTATCATGCAAGTTTTGTTTTATAATAGGTTAACTTTGAGTTTAGTGTAATTTACTTCAAAATCAAATAACATGTAGTTTTGTATTTAAAGTGGGATAAATTCTCACTAAGGTGCATATCGATGATTATTTATATAGGTAAAATGTGTGGGTTTTGTAAGTTCGACAAAAGGTCAAATTCGGTCAGGTTGAGTAATGTTTAGTGTAAGTCACTTAACAAAAGTATATATTGAAACATAGAGTCTTTATGTTCCAGTAAGAGCACGCTAAGAAACCCACTCGATCTTTTAATTAGTTAATGTCTGTCTTTGGCATGGAATGGCTTGAAGATGGATGTAATCTTGCTTTTGTAGATATCATTATTTAGAAGGAATGTACACTCCCCTTTTATGGTAATTTAAGCTACAAGTTATTTTACAATCATAGAAATTGCTGCAATACATAAAGAGCTATACCAGTTCCGCGTGCTATTGATCATATTGCAGCCATTTCTATGATCTTTAAAGGATTGACAGTTGGGGTTTTAGTTCTTTGTTGCCTTAAGGTAATCACAACTAATATTTTATATTGGAATAATTGGATCAGAACCTATTAGTTAGATAATAATGATATTTAGTATATGTCAAATATAGTTAGAATTAGTTTAGTTATGCCTAGATAATCAGATTTGATTATCAAGGCTTTAGAAGGGAACACTTATATAGCCAATCTCTAAACGCAACACCAAACGTCTCTAAGATGTAAGGTCGGTAGCCCTGTGTACTAAAGTTTATTGGAGGTAGGTCTAGGATTTCATTTAGCAAGTATCAGTTTAAATTTTAGATATAACTTATTACATTTAATCTCTAGAGATTAAATTCAATTTTTGGCTTAATTATCATAATCTGGGTCATACTTTCACAAAGCATGTTGTTAGGACTTGACTTGGTTTAGTTTCATACTTTAAAAATTCGGTAAAGAATTTCAACAACACCAGCTTTACTTATAAATATTACTATAAAAATAATTTTTCTACGATGATGAGTACATGATTAAGTTTATATTTACTCTCATTCATTGCTTAGTTAACTATAAGTTTGTTTACGCTTAAACCTAAAACCTATCAATTACTCATTTGGTGGTGGTATTTGGTCTCCCACAACTGGAATTATGATCAATAACATAATGAGTGACTTCTTGGCACCTACAAAAATATCCCCCGACAGCCTTCCTCGGGTAAAGTAATTCATCCCCATTTATGATTGATTGATTAACACCATCATTAAATTTCATGAAGTAAACATTCTTTTTTTCCATTTGGAAAGAAAACTAAACTAAAAATTCAACTCAATTGATTGATTCTTCGGTTGTAGTTGTAGTGACATCGTGTTTAGCTTTTGGTCTTTGTAATCTGTAAATTCAATTGTTGTGTAATTAAAGGAACTATTGTAAGACTCATTTTGTGAAAGGAAAGTGCTAGATTTTTGAATTTTATTTTTGCCAAATTAAGTTTTTATCGTCCAAACAAAAGACGATTGTCTTTATCAAAAGCATAGACGAAAGAACACCGAAATGCCCCAATATGTGAACATTCATTTAATCTATTATCTACTGATTTGTAGATATAGTGGGAAGGGTTAATTCTTTTCATAGTCCTACACAAGGCGGTCAATTACATATGGTACACAAGCAGGAGATGGTAGATTTGTTGGTAATCACCCTTCACAAGGAGTAATGATAGGATCAGTTCATCCTCGTCTTCAACTGTCTAGAACCGGTGTTGATATGGTAGGACCCGCCTGCTGCTAACGTGTATTAGGAACCACAAAACGCTCAAATGAGTTGGCTTACTACTAAAATAATGGAACCATCAATATTAAGAATTAAATCATTGTGAGTCCCAAAAGAGGTATGGATTTGGTAGTTAGTAGGAGTTCCAATGTTGGTGTTATGTGGGTGGAATACATTCTAATTATTTGTTATGAATTTTCAGTAGACGCACGATGCTTATGATTTGGATATTTGGGATTGCTTATCTTAAAATAGTTATATGCATAATAATCTATGTAATTTGCTAATATTTCTCTAGAATAACTATATGTAAACCTTATCTCATTGCATCAGCTACATGCGGCCAATAAATACTTCAAGTGTTCGTGGTTGGTTGTGAAAGCCTGTAACTAGCCAATGAACAACAAAAGAAACTTCTGAATTACAGAATGTCACGGTTAGAAAATCACTCACTATGTTGTAAATAAACAGGTTCTAATAATATCATATGCTTAATATTAGTTCTGGGTAGCACTACTATTTTTCCAACTAGCTAAAGCATCTATTTTTCAACATTAAATATGTAGGTTCTTTTGCACAATACACATCTTGATATAGATGTACTTGATGAGCTCTTTAAAGTTGCTCAGGTATGAAGTTTTATGAACAACAATCAGAATGTCATATGAGAAATAGCCTTCCTCTAAAAAAATATTGTAAGGATGTGATAGAGAATATTTGAAGTTGTTGACTTGAAAAAGGAAGGAGCGGACATATACCCGTTTACTGTGATCTTATTTGGGATCTAATTTTAGACTTGCAATCATGTGTACCATGAGCACTTCTTGAAGTCATGTCGAGCAATCAAGAACACACACTACAACAAATTAATTACCTTTTCACACTTATTATGGCATTTCTTCACACTGTAAAATGTAAGAATTTGAAAAGATCACTCTATCATTAGTGTTCTTGGTGTGAACAAATTGGGTGTAACAAATAAATTCACACTTTTAAGTGTAAAATTTTATAATTAACTACACTTTTATGTGTAACTTTTAAATACTTCACACTTTTGTACGAACTTTTTAATACTTCACACTTATAAGTGTGAATATTTTACAAATAAAATTCACACTTTTTAAAGTGTGAAAAAATGTGAACAAAAGCTAATTTTGTTGTAGTGATAGCTGATTGCTTTGTTAGATATATTGTTTTCTAACTTTGGTAGGACTTCTTTTGTGTTTTCTTTTAGTTCTTTGTTTCTTTTAGTAGGGAAAATATGGAGTATTTTCAAAACGCCACAAAATGAAAGTTATTTGGTAGCTTTGTCATATTATTATGATTGATACATATTTTTATTGTTGTTACCATGTTATAATTCATCGTATATAAGTTAACATATGTATTTATTATTTGTATTTACTTAAAATTAGTGTTGCAAAAATCGACTTTGACGGCCGATTTATCGGGATAAATCGTTAGACGAGGATTAACTGCGACGGTTATCACTAATCGACCTTATTAATCGGCTTGGTTAAAATAGATAAATCGAGGATAAATTAGTCAAATTAGAAAAAAGATAAATCCGTCAAATCGGAAAAATCAGATAAAAATCAAATAAATCGGCCTAATCGAACATATACTTTCAATTTTTTAATTTACTATATCAAAATTTCAATGCGATTAATTCTTGATTAATCCCCGCCAAATTTATTAATCACTTGGTGACACTCGACTGCGTAGCTAGCGTCGATCGATTTTTACAACCTTGCTTAAAATGAGTTAATTTGGGTTTTATATTCAATCGGTCACGCGAAACCTGGTTAATTAGGAAATTAGGATGCTTAATAAGGTTTGAAATGCTTACAACCTGTCAGAATATTTTACATAAACTCAATCAACCAAACTTACTCATCTATTTTCTTTCACCTAACAATTTTTTTTTAAAATTAAATATCTCACAGACCGTTAATCGTTACGTAAATCAAAACATATCACAACACTGAGAAATAAATCACCAGATTTCCTTTTTAGCATATAACACATCAACCAATCACATTTATTCAAACCAAATTTTCACCTTTTTCTTAAAGATTAAATATCTCACAAACGGTAAATCGTCAAACGATAAAAAATACACTATTGCAACGAGAATTAAATCATCTTTCTATCGATGGGCACATGTATATACATTCTACGAACTATTTTTTCGATTTTTTTTAAGTCACTTTTGAGAAAATCATATATAATTTGTACCATGAATCATATATGATATTCTGAAATCATATATGATTTGTGATATTCTCATACGTGATTAGAAAAAAGAATTCGTAAAAGATATATACATGTGCCCCTTGACAACATAGACAATCTTTTTAGCATAAACTCACTCAACCAATCACAACCACCCACTATTTAGATTATACTTATCCATATGGTTTGGTAACTGATTAACATTAACATGTATTATATCTTTTACAGGTTCACAGGCTTCGTCTTCTAACAATTACAAAAATAATGGAAGTTTCACTTAAACATACATTAAATGAAACACTGCTCTCTCCACACCTACACCTCACTTAACGTAGTGTTTCTATCTTTTTGGCCATATTAAAATAGCTTATTCTTTTTTACTGAAATGTGTAATATAACGGGTTGATAAACCTTATTTCAAAATGATTCACGAATCGAACCCGCCTATTGGGCGGGTTACTTCACTAGTATATATATATATATATATATATATATATATATATATATATTCTTTTTTCTAGCCACTCATTTTTTTCAAGCCGCTCTTATTTTTCTTTGTTCCTCACAATAAATTAACACCTGCTAAATATGAAGCATGACAAAAGTCTAATACACATAAAACGGTCTAACTTAGAATCTCAATACGTACTTATAACAACCACGAATGATTAGCCAAAAAATGCATAAGAGACTAAAAACCGAGAAAACCGTTCTTGATTATTTATTAACATATATACATGCGTTGACAAGAAAGTAAAGGTTACTGATGGGAGTATAATAGCCACAGATAATTCGTATGAGGTTTATCTAGCCCTTTATACTTGCTTCAAACTCTATTATTTCTCAATCTTCACAATTTAAAATCTCAAATAATGAGACTCATGGATGCTTAGCCTAATAAACCGAATAAATGATTTACATAGTTATACGATGCTTGATTTTATTTCAAGAGTCTCTAGCTCGACTCGATTTCCCAAATTAATTCAAGGGAAATGTGGAGAGGGATGGAATCATCTCATGAGAGATGTCCACTACAAAGTACAACTTAACCCGTTGGCCATTAACTTTAAAGTTGGACCCATTTGGTTGAGCTAGCTCAATGGTGCCATATGGAAAAATTTAGGCCACGGTGAATGGATCGGACCAACGGCTTTTAAGTTTGCCCGAAAGATTTTCAACCGAGAGTTAAAAAGTAAAACTTGTGTAGAAACTAGAAGGGGGGGGGGGGGGGGGGGGTTGAATAGTTTCTTAAATTTACTTGTTAAAGATTGGTTTTTAAAAATCCTTTCCAAAAACTTAGGCTTGAGTATTTATGTGAAACCTTCTTATACACAATATGAACAAGGTATAGTGCAACTAAACTAATAATCACAAGTATAAAGAATAATGAATGTAAAGAGATAAGGGAAGGAAAGACCAAACCAAACACCAAGGATTTATAGTGGTTCGGCAACGAAGCTCACTCCTCGTTCCAACTCCACTCCTCGATTACTCCTTACTCGAGAGTTCACTAATCAACAAGCTCCTTAAGGTTGGAGAAACCGTACACAACATCGCTTATCCAATTTCCAACTCTAAACTAAAAGTCGAGCCCTAATCTTAGCTAGGACCAATCTACACTAATATACTTTAACGACCAAGTATTAACCTTAATACATACACAACTTCCAAATAGACACAACTACTTGAATCTACACAACAATGACACAACAACTAATAAATAAGTTTGGATCTTGAATGGATCTTTGAGATAGACACAACACTTCAAGGATGATAGTGTTATTCTCTTTGCACTTTGAGAGGAAGCGATGAGAGGAGAAAGATTCACTTCTAAACAAGTAGTAATCAAATAAATGATCAAGGATTTGAGTGATTTAAGAAGTATGAAAGAATCTGGAAATGTATGTGCAAAAGAGGTGAGGAGAAAGTCTTAGAATGGTCCACTATTTATAAGACAAACTTCCAACGGCTATATCTGCTCGTGGTTCCTTATTGAAGCTCGCGGTTCCTTATTGGAGCCCGCGGTTCCTTATCGATAAGGAACCACTATAGCCACTAAAGAACCGCCGGAGTATACTCCACTCCTTTTTACCTTTTAGTGAATAGGTTCGAATCTGGGGATTAACATATCCTGAAAGAATATTCCAAACCAAGTGTCATTTTCAAATTTTCAAATAATTAATTTAATAAATAAATTTCTTAAAAAGAAAGTTTAATAAAAACTTGTCACACTTAATAAAAAATGAGTTTTATGAAAAGATTAAATATTTGATCACTTAATTAGGATGATTACTTGTTTGTACATACCTTAAGTTATAATGCTTGAAATGAAAAATACTTGAACTCAAGAATTCGTTTTTCGTTGTTTTCGTAAATGCTTGTTTTTACATATTGTCGTAATCAAAACAATGCGAGACCGAAAAATGCAAGTAATGTTTTTAGGCATCATTGCATTAACAATCTCCCCTTTTTGATTCCGACAATACATAAAATCAATCATCTAATAAAGACAAGATTTTAGAAGACGAGTTTATTTCATTTCTCCCCCTTTGTCGAAGCAAAAAGGATGCAAAAGTCTTTGAAGAAGAAAAGAATCGGACTTTGCAAATGCTCCCCCTTGGTGCTTACTCCCCCTTGCTTGGGGCACCAAGGAATCGATATATAGTGACAAGCTACATAGAAGGGTTGGTAGTAGAGAAGAGATATCCAACAAGATATAGCAAAGGTCACTAAAAAAAATAAGAGAAGAGACAAAGATCCAAGATAAGTCATGTTAAAAGGAAACATGATAAAAGATACAAGGAAATAAATCATACAAAGATGTATGAGAAATAAAACAAGCCAAAGGAAAAGCATAAATCTAATCATAGTTAAACTAGAACTCTAAGATTTGCTTGAACTAGATGTCTTGAAGATAAGCAACCAATGCTTAGATAAAAGACAAGGTAGTGGCGGAAGGAGATGGTGGTGGCTTGGTAGAGATCTCATAGTCATAGTGAAGAGGAGGTTTGACTAAGAGACTCTTGATGTAGTTCAACTCTTCATAGATATGAGCCATAGCAAGATGTTGATATTGACAATAATGACAATATGTTCCATGATGCATGACATTATCATGTGAAGGAGGAAGAACACTAAAGGCTAGTGGTGGAAGATAAGAAGTTCCACAATCAACATTCTTAGAAGAAGAAGAGATGTGATTTTGAGTGTTCTTAGGTGAATTGAGATTGAAAGCAATTGTAGAAAATGGAGGAGAATCAAGGCTTTTATTTGGAGAATAAGACATTTTGATTTGAGAAAGGATGCAAAATGCTTAAGGTTAAATAGAGAAAGCCCAAGATATTTTGGGGGTGGTCAAAGGGTTGAAACAAAGATTCCAAAAAGTGTTGGAACAAATTTGCAGTTTCAGGAATACCCGAAAATGAAGGTACTGTGCGCGGTTCCTTATCTCCACAGGCGGTTCCTTATCGATAAGGAGCTGCGGTCTCAATGGAGAACCGCCCACAGTGGGTTGAATTTGGTGATGAGTGAGGATTTTCCAATTCAGCAAATCCTATTTTTCTAGTCTAACTAATCATGGAGATATGCTAAGAAGAAAAGATAGACAAGGAAAACACACAAGAACTCACCAAACAAGGTTTTGACCAAAATACATGGATTTTAAAGGAAATCGATGTAGGAGGTGTGTAGAACTAGACACAAAGTCATGACACAATGATCCTCCATAGTTCTCTTTTGTTCTTGCTATATTTGATAGACACATACATATGAATTATGTAATCTCATTATGAATAGCAAGAAGCTATGAAAAGCATTTTTAGAATGAATTAACAATGCAAAAACATTTCTGGACCATTTTTAAAGAACTTTGAGAATTTTGAAAAAGAGAATAGAAGTTTTCCAAAAAGAGTTTGCGATACTCAAAAGCTCAAAGAAAGAAAAGACTCAAAAGAGAAAAAGACTCGGTTAATTAAAATGCGCAATTAAGGAATATGTTCCATTAAACTGAAACCTATACGCAAGTAATTAAAAGGTCCCTCTTAAGTGGCTTAGTGAAGATGCCGACTAAGTTTTCTACCGAGGGCACCTTCTCAATCGAAATGTTCCCCTTTTAAACATTATCCCTAAGAAAATGGTGGCGAATCTCTATGTGCTTAGTTTGCGAATGTTGCACGGGATTCATGCTAAGGTCTATTGCACCCTTATTGTCGCACATGATGGGAACATCATCAAGAGAAATCCCGTAATCAACAAGAGCTTGCTTCATCCATAGAGCTTGTTGACAAGCTTTACCGACACTCACATACTTGGCTTCCATGGTGGATATAGAAAGAGCGGTTTGTTTCTTGGAGAACCAAGAAGTTAAACAAAAACCCATGAAGGTACAAACTCCACTAGTGATTTTCCGGTCCACATAGTCTACCGCATAATATGAACATGAAACATACACGTACTAAGCCTTAGCTTTTTTGCAACTTAGATGTTTAGATTATGTGATGCACACAACACACAACAACATATAAATGCCTCTAAAAAGGTAAAGACATAAATGTAAATGAAAGTACCGACATGATGATTTATATTTTTTCGATCACGAAGTTCCTCTTCGCCCTACTCCACTCCTCGAGTACCCAACTCGAGAGTTACTTCACTAGTCAACAAAACTCCTTTCAAGGCGGAGAAAACCATACACGTTGCTTACACCATTTCTGACACTAAGCTAGATGTCGAGTCCTAATCTTAGGTAGGACCAATCTACACACGTCGCCTACTTCACCATTTTTTGACACAAGGCTACATGTCAAGTTCTAATCTTAGGTAGAACCAATCTACACCCATCTACACCAATCTTCACACTAATTATGTTTTATGGCCCAACATAACAAACCTTGTGTTTTATGGCCTAAACACATAAACCATATAGATCTAAGTACACAACACTTAGATATATGACTCTAACACTATATCTAACTAATAACAAGACTTGGATCTACACACCTAACACCTAATCCAAGGATACACATCTCTTGGATCTACTACCCTTACAAATACATCCAAGTGTACCCAGAACTTGAATCTTCTACATATACTGTAAAACCCGCATGCTTTTACCTTGATTAGTACCCTTAAGATCGTACGTATATGATTAGAACTTTCCTTTTACAACATGTTTACGTTTGACGTATAAGAATTACGAGTATTACGTACGTGTTAGAACACCATAAGTTTTTATTACGTATGAACACATGATAATTATTCCAATAATAATTATAAACACGAACATGCGATCATGAAATCATGAACGTAAATTAATCACGAACTAATATTACGTATGTATATATATTTATTATGAACACGAATAAATATATTAAGTCACGATCGATAACTAATTAAAACACGTAAAACACGAACACGAGAACACACTTATTAATTAGACACGGAAAATGATCGGGTTACCCCATGTGGGCCCCATATACCACGAAATTAGGAAGAGGAAAAGGGCCTAGCCCATTATTTTTACTAAACATGGAAAAAGGAGGAAAACATGTTTCATTTTTACAAAAATTAGAAAACAAAGAAAACCCTAATCTTCCTTCTTCCTCTCCTTTTTGCCGCCACCTTAAATCACCATAAAGGGGTGTTCGAGTTGATTTTGATCTTGGATATTGTGCAAGGATTCGTGTGTGTTCATCCTCAATTGTTTCACGTAGTCGGTATAACCTTTTTAACGTTTTTCTTTTAGGTTTTGATTTAATGAATCACATAAAATCATGATGTTTTTAAAAACTAATTAAAAACAATTATTCTAAACATGTTAAGGATTATGGTGTAAATCAAACAAGGGTTTTAGGGGTGTTTGTTCCTAGCCGACGCCTAACCGAGCCCCATGGGGGTCTCGGCTTGGCTTATTACGCACCACCGAGACCATATGGTCTCGGTATGGTGGTGATGGTGTCACGGCAGCACCAAGGGGCAAGGGAACCCCGACCTTGGTCGGGGTATGGTGTTGATTATGGGTCCGGTTCATGGTTTTTAGTCACGGGTCCGGTTCATAAATTATTTTGTTAAAGGTTTATGATTTTTATGTTTAGACTTAAATTAAATTAATAAAACATGACATGATTAATTTAATTAACATGACTTAGGTTATAAATTTAATTATTAGATCATGAATTTTAACCTAAGTATTTATATTTAATTAGACTTTATAATTAATTAATTATTAAAAACCATGACTATAATTAATTAATTAACATGACTTAGGTTATATTATTAATAGTATAATAATACATGTTTTAACCTAAGTATTTTAACTTTATTTAATTAAAATAATGTTATATTTAATTAAATACTTTTAACCTATAGTTTATTTAATTCACATGTAATAATTAATAAACTATACCTTATAATCACATGACTTAGAATTATAATCAGAAAACACTTAAGCTTATATAATTAGCTTATTTAACCAGCTTATATCTACTTATGGAAACTTTCTATTTTTAGAAACTTATTTAATTAAGGCAGCTAATCTATTATGGAAACTTTCTATTTTTAGAAACTTATCTATTTTAAGCAATAATTCTATTTTTGGAAACTTTCTGTTTTTGGAAACTTTCTATTTTTAGAAACTTTCTATTTTTGGAAACTTTCTATTTTTGGAAACTTTCTATTTTTGGAAACTTTCTATTTTTGGAAACTTTCTATTTTAGGAAACCTGCTTTTTTTAGAAAGTTACTTATTATTACACAACAAGTATAATAATACATGAAATACAAGTAATACTTAATCAGAATAGACAGAATATAAGATAAACACAGTATAAAGCTTAAAACAGTAAAACATGACATGAACGTATAAAATAAGCTAAGACATGACATAAAACCAGTTACGTATTTAGTAATCAGATACTTATAAACGTATGTATTTATGTAGCATTAGTGATACCGAAGTAGGACTCTCTTCCGTTCGTCTTCTTCGTTCACTAGACATAAGGTACGGATTCCCGTCCTTTCAGTATGGACATTCTTTCCTTATTAGGATTCCCCGTATGCAGCCAACTGTTTTCCCATAGTATAAGTTTATATGTTTGATGCTTATGTTTAATTAGAATACCTAAAGCCATATACATGCATGACCAGTTTCACCTAGTTATGGAGGTACCATAACTATAACACTAGAGGCATTGGTGTTATGACTTCCCCACGGCGGAGTGATTGCTCGTGGCGTCCCTTCAGCTTTTGGCCATATTATTATATTTATCATGTGGGGCGTATGGGTGCATCCAATTACATGTTTTTCAGCAAATTACTTAGTGTGAATGTGGTGTGTGCCTTGCATCCTTCACAAGGAGCTGATCCCTCCTACCCAAAACTAGTATATTAAATTAGAGGCAGCCCCTCTAATTTGCATGATAAGGTCACTCCTCCAAGTATTCATGCACGATGGATTTTCATGACCTATATTGGCTAATGGTAAAATATGTTAAACAGTT
This sequence comes from Glebionis coronaria, assembly GCA_025667525.1. Classification (NCBI taxonomy): domain Eukaryota; kingdom Viridiplantae; phylum Streptophyta; class Magnoliopsida; order Asterales; family Asteraceae; genus Glebionis; species Glebionis coronaria. Next base: position 303,346,489 of record CM046878.1, on the reverse strand, counting down.
TTTACAAGATAAACATAAGGCTTTTCAAACTATAAAACCAGTTTTACTAAGACTTAACCGGGTTATTCATGACATAGCTTCTTTCGTTGTTTCATGCTTATATGCTTATATTATTCATGCTTTATTTATGCATCCGTGCACTAAGCGTTTCGCTCAGCCGTTACTTTCCTTTCCATGTCCCAAAACGGCAGGTACCCAGGACTCGAGCATTTGGAGGACGTGCATAGGATGGAAGCTGCCATAGACTTCTTCCTTTGCCTTCATATACCTATGCTTGTTTTGTCATTTCTTATTCCCTTTACTTTATTATGTTTTGGGCTTATGTTTGGAAACCGATGTTTGATTCCGGTTTTCCCTATGGTCATGTATGTTTTAGTACATTTACCTTGCATGCTTTGATGACGCGCCATAATTACGCGTGACATTCAACTTATCAAAATGGGGTGTTACAATTATGGTATCAGAGCCAAGGCTTTGACCTGTAGGCTCTAAGACTCGACCTGTGACTAGTGGGTAGTCACCAGGAGCTTCCTAAGACAACGTTTGTTATTCCACGTATTGATGTTTTCAGCGCATTGTTGTTTTAACCATGATGTTTTCAGTACCTTGAGGTTTTAACCTTGATGTTTTTCATCGATATTGTTTTACTAATATGTATGGACAACCGTCATTCATATTTAGTTATGTGTCATGGTTTCATGCATGACGTTCCTCGTGAACTGTGACTATGTGGACTGAACCTCAGTAGTTCATAATTAGTCACATAAAATTTTTTCTGATAAGTTTTGACAGATGAGTTTCATTTATTTATGTTTCATGTATCATTGTTGCAGGGATTATGACTAAGTAATGGTTGGTACAGGACTGACCCTATTTAATCGCATGTGCTTTTATCGAAACTTTTAACTTTGGGACCGACCCATAGGCGTCCCCTCGCCATGTATTTTGTTTTGGGACCGACCCATAGGCGTCCCCTCGCGCATAAAAAAAAGGGTTTTTATAAACTACATCATGCATTCATGCACTGTTTTTCATGCATAATTTTTTTTTCATGATTTATGGGCATATTTTTTTTGATGCCCCCTCATAAGTTATTATGTTTTTATGTTAAGTATGTTTTCATGCTACCATGGTTAACTTCATTTTCATGCTGATTATGTTTATACTCCTTCATGATTAATTCCATTCCAAGATTTTTATGTTGATTTCATCTTCATGTTAAGTATGTCTTAAGTCTCCTTATGTTGATTATGTTCTCATCATGTCGATCATGCCCTCATGCTAGACATTGAAAGATTCTAGTAAATCCTGCTTTCATGAATGTCATGGTTGGTTTTCATTGATCATGCTTTCAGGCAAAACATCTTGAATTTTGTGTAACCACACTTTAACGTTTCTTTATGCAACCAGAATGAGGTATATAGTGGCATTGCCAGGTTATCATGATGGTTTTCCTAACCGTTTAACCGATATACTATCCTTAAATCATGACAAATGATCGACCCCATACCGATCATTTCATGTGCATTCCATGTGTACTCCATGTATCGTATTCCATGTGTATTACACGTACCTAAATCCATGTGTCTTCCACTTGCAATACTTCACGAGTATTCGCTAGTCGATTCTGAATCATCTCAGGCATATGTCCACTTGTTGATATTCTAGAAGATTATTGATGCCGCTCATAGCTTGGAGATGTTACTAGGGTTGATGCTGCTGATGTTTGGAGACGCTACGAGATGCTGATGCTGTTCACAACCTGGAGATCTTACAAGATGAAGACAAAGGCGTTAGATCAAAGCGGTCGGACGAGAAGATGCTTCACCATCAGACGATTTTCATCAATCATTGTCCCTAATTCTTAGTTACATGTCATACGTCATTTAGTTGTCGTTTCAGTCATATGAGTGCAAGTCGGTACCAGCTGGACACTCAGCTAAATAGTCACATGAACCACCGTCATGAGAATGACCATCATGGAACTGACAGACAGGATGATAGTAACCACTATTATGACAACAACTATCCTAGAAATCACAAACGAGGCTCCGGCCGCGGACGTGATCAGACATACAAATGATCAGTACTCCAACCGATCCGCCAATTCTAGCATAATAACCTAATATTGTAGTTCTATTGTTTCACATCTCGAGACACATGTCAAGACATCAGTCAAGACACATGTCTCACGTATACTTTTTGAAGACACATGTCAAGACACCAGTCAAGACATATGTCATGCTTATATTTCCAAGACACGAGTTAAGACACATGACTCACGTCCAATTATGGAACATTTCTAAGAAATCCAGGGTACCCTCCCAGGGTATATCCATTTTTTTGTGCCATGTATTTATCAGGCCACAAGAATTTTAGTACCATTACCGGCGCATCAGTGAGAACTGTCACGTTGCCCGATGACACTTCCATTTCTTGTACCAATATCTCATAGATTCATGACCATGAAGGACGCCATTCGTATCACTCATGCATACGAAGGTTTCCTTCAGTCTACTGATAAGATCCAAGCTGCTAACGCATTTCCTCGGACAGATGCGGGTTGAATTTAATCCTAATTATGGACTACGAACAGCACACCATGCTACGATTCATGATTATGTACAGTGATGTTCAGGCTCCTGAATACATTCAACTTGATTTTCCATCAGGAAAATATGTATAAAATATCTATGCTTACAAGCATGTGCGTTGTTAGTCATGGTCGCTAAAATATCCTAGCTGTCAGTCAAGACACGGCCACTTAAGTCCTTTTACGCATAACCAACGGATTATTCCAAAATCGTTCCATATACTCCAGAAGAACCTTCAAGGAGAAGGACGGTAACATAAGATTATGTGTCGACTACCGTCAATTTTAAACAAATCACCATTTATAACCGTTACTCTCCTCCACGTATTAACAAGATCAGATTCATTTAGGGTGTTAATCACCTTTCCAAGATCGGATACATGATCATGCTGCCAACAACGACGAGTGAAAGAGCAGGACATGTCCATGACTGCTATTCGTACACGACTTGGTCATGCGAAATTCATGATTCTGTATTAGTCTCATAAATGCTCCAACAACATTATGGACTTAATAAATCGAGTTTCCATGAACTCATAAACAAATTCATCAGTATTTTCTTCAAGGACAACCTGATTTTCTCTAAGCCTGGAGAAGAGCAGGAAGAGCATATTTGCACTATGTTGCAAATTCTACGACAGGAGAAATTTCACCCTAGAAATTTTCCAATATCAATTCTGTTTGATTACAGTGACATGCTAAATCTTATGGATTCTCATGGTTAATCTTATCATGACTCAGCTTATGCATAAAGGTGAGAACCCTACACTACGTTAGGTGTTCTAAGAAAACCCTACGCTAAGAGAAGTCTAAATTTGGAGACTCATAGTTCCGCAAATTACTATGTATCGAGTTTCTACGAAGCAAGATACGCTTACGTTCATATCTAGGTACCTGACATACCAACAGGTTAAGGTAGGACACCAAACGACTAGGATGTTTTCATCATCTGAAACTATGAATTGAAATGGGACAAGATCTCCCTGGATTTTGGTTACCAGATTAACGCAAACTCAGAAGAAGCACGATGCTATCTGGGTTATTGCAAACAGTTTGATCAAGTCTGCAGAATCCTTACATCTGCAAGGATTTCAGAACCAACAGATTGATCGGACATGTTCCAGCCAAGGCTCATCCGATCACTTGGCAATCCCTCAGTTATCGAGTCAGACAAAGATTCGTAATTGTGCTCCTTATTTACTTCACGTCTTCATTAAAATTTCACGACTTGTTTTCACGCTCGCGTTCATGACACTATTCACGTTTATAATGGTATCTTCGCTTACGATTTTACGTTCATTTTTTTCTCATTCTGGGAAGTTTTACAAGAACATGAGAGACCAGACCCAAGTTTAGTATAACTCCCTATCCTTAAATAGATGTTTCACGTCATATTCCACATCTCACCTTGGCGTTACCGCTATTATATTCTATGTTCACGATATGTTTCACATGTCATGTTCATTTCACGTTCCTCATATCATGATCAAGATATGTTACACGTATCATGGATCACGATATGTTTACTCATAATACACTCACCATATCTCCACGTATCACGTTCAAAATTTTTCACGTATCACGTTCAAAATTTTTCACGTACTACGTTTCTTTATGTTTCGCGCGTCGTTCCTAATTATCATTTTAGTTAGAGTGTTTTGCACGATAACGTTTTAGTTGCCCATACACGTTAATTCTTATTCCCTCGATCAAATTTAGGGGATCTACCTTACGTTGATAACCAAGAACTTCTTCGTATTTCAAGTCAAGGTCAGGAGGCCTAAGATTTATCATTCGTGTCAAGATCTTGTGAAGGAACCATTCCAAGAGGGAAGCCACTTGGAAACGGACAAGTTCATCCAGACTTCTTATCCGTTTTTCTCTTATCAATTAGATATTTCCTTTCGGTCACGTCACGTTCCATGTCCTTTCAAGACATGTCACGTTCCATGTTCCTTCTACCATGTCACCTGCACGTTCATTTATCTTACATACCCTCTCAGTTTGATTCAGGTATGTTTCTCTTTCAGTTACGTTATCTATAATTCGGGGACGAATTATTCTTTTTAGGGGGGAAGAGTTGTAAAACCCGCATGCTTTTACCTTGAATATTACCCTTAAGATCGTACGTATATGATTATAACTTTCCTTTTACAACATGTTTACGTTTGACGTATAAGAATTACGAGTATTACGTACGTGTTAGAACACGATAAGTATTTAATTACGTATGAACACACGATAATTATTCCAATAATAATTATAAACACGAACATGCGATCATGAAATCATGAACGTAAATTAATCACGAACTAATATTACGTATGTATATATATTTATTACGAACACGAATAAATATATTAAGTCACGATCGATAACTAATTAAAACACGTAAAACACGAACACGAGAACACACTTATTAATTAGACACAGAAAATGATCGGGTTACCCCATGTGGGCCCCATATACCACGAAATTAGGAAGAGGAAAAGGGCCTAGCCCATTATTTTTACTAAACATGGAAAAAGGAGGAAAACATGTTTCATTTTTACAAAAATTAGAAAACAAAGAAAACCCTAATCTTCCTTCTTCCTCTCCTTTTTGCCGCCACCTTAAATCACCATAAAGGGGTGTTCGAGTTGATTTTGATCTTGGATATTGTGCAAGGATTCGTGTGTGTTCATCCTCAATTGTTTCACGTAGTCGGTATAACCTTTTTTAACCTTATTCTTTTAGGTTTTGATTTAATGAATCACATAAAATCATGATATTTTTAAAAACTAATTAAAAACAATTATTCTAAACATGTTAAGGATTATGGGGTAAATCAAACAAGGGTTTTAGGGGTGTTCGTTCCTAGCTGACGCCTAACCGAGCCCCATGGGGGTCTCGGCTTGGCTTATTACGCACCACCGAGACCATATGGTCTCGCTATGGTGGTGATGGTGTCACGACAGCAGCAAGGGGAAAGGGAACCCCGACCTTGGTCGGGGTATGGTGTTGATTACGGGTCCGGTTCATGGTTTTTAGCCACGGGTCCGGTTCATAAATTATTTTGTTAAAGGTTTATTATTTTTATGTTTAGACTTAAATTAAATTAATAAAACATGACATGATTAATTTAATTAACATGACTTAGGTTATAAATTTAATTATTAGATCATGAATTTTAACCTAAGTATTTATATTTAATTTGACTTTATAATTAATTAATTATTAAAAACCATGACTATAATTAATTAATTAACATGACTTAGTTTATATTGTTAATAGTATAATAATACATGTTTTAACCTAAGTATTTTAACTTTATTTAATTAAAATCATGTTATATTTAATTAAATACTTTTAACCTATAGTTTATTTAATTTACATGTAATAATTAATAAACTATACCTTATAATCACATGACTTAGAATTATAATCAGAAAACACTGAAGCTTATATAATTAGCTTATTTAACCAGCTTATATCTATTTATGGAAACTTTCTATTTTTAGAAACTTATTTAATTAAGGCAGCTAATCTATTTATGGAAACTTTCTATTTTTAGAAACTTATCTATTTTAAGCAGTAATTCTATTTTTGGAAACTTTCTATTTTTGGAAACTTTCTATTTTTGGTAACTTTCTATTTTTGGAAACTTTCAATTTTAGGAAACCTGCTATTTTTAGAAAGTTACTTATTATTACACAACAAGTATAATAATACATGAAATACAAGTAATACTTAATCAGAATAGACAGAATATAAGATAAACACAAAAGCTTAAAACAGTAAAACATGACATGAACGTATAAAATAAGCTAAGACATGACATAAAACCAGTTACGTATTTAGTAATCAGATACTTATACACGTATGTATTTATGTAGCATTAGTGATACCGAAGTAGGACTCTCTTCCGTTCGTCTTCTTCGTTCACTTGACATAAGGTACGGATTCCCGTCCTTTCAGTATGGACATTCTTTCCTTATTAGGATTCCCCGTATGCAGCCAACTGTTTTCCCATAGTATAAGTTTATATGTTTGATTGCTTATGTTTAATTAGAATACCTAAAGCCATATACATGCATGACCATTTTCACCTAGTTATGGAGGTACCATAACCATAACACTAGAGGCACTTGTGTTATGACTTCCCCATGGCAGAGTGATTGCTCGTGGCGTCCCTTCAGCTTTTGGCCATATTATTATATTTATCATGTGGGGCGTATGGGTGCATCCTAGTTACATGTTTTTCAGCAGATTACTCAGTGTGAATGTGGTGTGTGCCTTGCATCCTTCACAAGGAGCTGATCCCTCCTACCCATAACTAGTATATTAAATTAGAGGCAGCCCCTCTAATTTGCATGATGAGGTCACCCCTCCAAGTATTCATGCACGGTGGATTTTCATGACCTATATTGTCTAATGGTAAAATATGTTAAACGGTTTTTACAAGATAAACTTAAGGCTTTTCAAACTATAAAACCAGTTTTACTAAGACTTAACCGGGTTATTCATGACATAGTTTCTTCCGTTGTTTCATGCTTATATGCTTATATTATTCATGCTTTATTTGTACATCCGTGCACTAAGCGTTTTGCTCAGCCGTTACTTTCCTTTCCATGTCCCAAAACGACAGGTACCCAGGACTCGAGCATTTGGAGGACGTGCATAGGATGGAAGCTGCCATAGACTTCTTCCTTTGCCTTCATATACCTATGCTTGTTTTATCATTTCTTATTCCCTTTACTTTATTATGTTTTGGGCTTATGTTTGGGAACCGATGTTTGATTCCGGTTTTCCCTATGGTCATGTATGTTTTAGTACATTTACCTTGCATGCTTTGATGACACGCCATAATTACGCGTGACATTCCATTTATCAAAATGGGGTGTTACATATACATAGTAGCAAAACAATGACGTGATCTAGAAGGAGAGATCTTCATCATGTTGTGAACCCAACACTTCATGGTGATGAAAGTGTTCTTCTCGTTGCACTTGAAAGGATGAGAGGATTGAAGGAGAGAATCACATAACAAGATTAAACAAACAACTAATCAAGGATTAAGGTGTGTGAGAAAACCGAAAGATTTGTGCAAAAAGGGTTGAAAGAAAAGCTGGAAATGATCCACTATTTATAGGGCAAGAGTGCAACGGATATAAATACTCGCGGTTCCTTAATTATCCCCGTGGTTCCTTATCAATAACGAACCACGTGTTCCTTTAAGGAACCTCAGGCTTGGAGTTCGTGCATTTTTATCCTTTAGTGGGGGAATGCCATCTGGTGAAGTTTATGCCTCAAGGGCATATTCTTAGACCATTTGGAATATCGTAAATTCAAATTAAGGAATATTCTTTGGAATATGCCTTAGGGAATATTCTTTGGAATATGCCAAATTTAAATTTTCATTTTCTATTTTAATAAAACATTTTCTTAAAAACAAAGTTATTTAAAAAATACTTGTCACTTAGTAAGGTTAATGGCTTGTTTGTACATACCTTGAGTGATTCATGCCGAATACGATCTTGGAGGTGTCGAGAAAAGTATACAAATGTACTCTTGAGTGATTACGAGTACCTTAATATTTTACATAATGTATTGCAACTTATACGTTTGTTGAAAGTAAGGTTTTGCTAGGTTAAAAATTCATAGTTCACGGTGTCAAGTCGAATTGATCTCCGGTTAAAAGTGCGACTCAGTCGTTCTTGGTGTGAAAAGAAAATGTCGTTGATTGTCTATTGCTAATTAAAAAGTAAATGCGAAAAGTATTTAAAATTTAACTAAAGATAAATGATAAACAATAAAGAAATGAGACAAAATTTAAAACAAACTTATATTAAAACAACTACTAAAACAAATATTAAAACAAAAATTAAAAAGAAACAATTAATAAAAATAAAAGTAAAAATAAAAATTAACTTTCGAATTAAAAATAAAATTTACTAAATAAAAATGAAGGAAATTGGACTATATGGCTACTTTAAAAATAAACGAGACAAATATTAAAGCGGGCACTTAATAAAAATTACGACTTAAACTTTTCGAAAAAATACTAATACTAAAATTTGCGGAAAAATATAACTAAAAATAACTGACTTTTAGAATAAAAATTAAAACGACTTTCGGATAAAACCAGATCGATAACGGACCAAATGTCGAACAAAAGGTAGCATGTTCCCACATGGGGAACATGATTTTTTGGCGCCAAAAGTAAGCAAGCTAGAAGGCATGCATGTCAATTTCATATATAAGTCGGAATGTTGACTGCTTTCTCATTGTTATTCGGAATTCTGGTTGCTCAATGATTCGGATATGAAAGTGACAGTTTACTATAAATAAGTCGAAATGTTATTAGTTGTATTCGGAATCTATACATCAACCATAAGTCTGAATGCGTTTTATTATAAGTCGCAATATGCATGCATGTAAAATACTATTAATAAGTCGGAATCTAGGCATTCTTTTTGGCGAGAAATTTAGACATATTCCGACTTATAAGTCGGAATGTGTATTGCTAAAACTAGTTCGGAATAAATGTGCTAAAACTAATTCGGAATGTACAAAACGAACCTAGTTCGGAATAAACATATCTTAAACTAGTTCGGAATAAATAAATTTTATCTAAGTCGGAAAAGAGTGTTTTGCAATAAGTCGGAAAAAAAGAAAACACTATAATTCGGGAAAAAAGAGTTTTACTATCCGGATTAAATAAAAATAAGCAAAAAGCAAATAAGCACTTAACCAAAAATAAAACCAAACTAATTTTAAGAAAAAGCTAATAAGCCATAATTCAAAAACTCTAAAAACTTAAAATAATCAAAATATTAAAAATCAACTTTTTATAAAAAAATAAACTATTAAAGACACTTAATTAAAAATAAGAAAATCACACAATAAGAACTAAACACAATAAGCTAAAAAGATCAAACACATGAAAATCAATAAGCAAAATCAATCAAACACATCAATTACACAATAAGCATAAAAATTAAACAACTATATGATTAATCAATTCAAAACATAAGATTTAAAAACAAGAAAGGTAGAATGAGAATGATTAATGAAAAGCTTGAAATAAGATGAAGAATGAAGATTTAAGATTACAAAATTAAAGATTGAAAAGCTTGAAAACATGAAAGTAAATTTAGAGAGAGAAAGTAATTATCCTACTCCTACTCCTACTCCTAAACTAATCTATCTAATAATAAAAAAACTTTTTACAAATGATGGAAATGTAAACTATATACAGTGGAGGAGTGTAAGGTGTTGTTGCTTCCATCTTTCACTTTCTCTTCCCATCTTTTAGTTTCTTCGTCTTTCTCGACGTTGTCTCGAGATTTGTCGATATGAAATGAACTCGTATTCTAATTTTCTTCTTTTATTAGATTTGGTTCTTCGACTTTATTAAACTTCCGTCTTTAGACATTTTCTTCGATAAATCTTCAGAATAGGCCTTGGACTTCCGTTCTTTTTGCACTCTTGATCTTTTGACTTCGTATTTTGTATTTTTCTTCGATAAAAGCCCGTGAAAGCCCGTGTTTTCTTCCTTTTTCATATTTTGATCCTAAAACACAACAAAAACACAAACTACGCATAATTCTGACATTTACGACATAAAATACACGTTATGGTCTTGTTTTTATTAAAATTAGTGGTAAAAGGATGAGTGTTTTCACACCTATCATTTGTCATCAACAAAAAAAAAGAGATTATATCGACTAAACATCGTAATGTTTTCACTAAAAATCTCACCCTTTTTGATGATGACAAACAAGTAAACCGTAACGCATATTAAAATGTATAAGTTACTCGTTTACACTTACTTCTCCCCCTTTTGTCGAATCAAAAAGTTAGTCGACGTCTTGAAGAAGAGAAGAATCAACGCCGAGAGAACACATATCTAAAGTGTTAGTCATCGATTGCACGCCATTTGAAGAATAGAAGAACTGATGTCAAGAGAGCTTGCATCCGAACGGTAGTCTTCATTTGTAGATGAGGAGGATCAACTTCGAGAGAGCTTGTATCCTAAAAGCTAGTCGTCCCTTGTAGTCGTTGGTTGAGAGGCGAGAATCCAAACCGTAGACCCATCATCCAAAGATATTGAGCTTGCGTCATCCTAGTGTAGTCCTCAATCACCATAGGTTAACCAACTCCATGCATAACAATATGCTTATCTTTGAGATCCCATAATTCATTACTTGCAAGATGTTCAATGAATGCAATTTGAGTGAGTAAACGATCGCAAATGTAATGACTTGAACTCTTGCAAATGCTCCCCCTTGATATGAGCTCCCCCTTGCTTGAGATACCAACAAAGCAAGAAAAATGACAAGCTACAAAGAAGGGTTAGATGTCCTACAAAACAAGGTTAGTGGACAAGAGCATATATAGCAATGTCACCCAAGCGAAATTAGCTTTTAACAACTCGAGTACAAAGAGAGGGACTCAAGAGAAAGCTAAAATAATCTTGACTTTTTGAAGTGTCAATAATACGAAAAGTTAAGAAAAATAAGAGGGCTATTAGATAGAAAAGAGAACCCAACTTATTTTGGTGACACAAAAGAAAATAAAGAGGACTAAGAGAGAAAAGAGATGTCCAATTTATAAGAAAAATATTGTCGAGAGGACATACTCCACTTTAATATATTGGCAAGAATACCAAACTAAAGAGAGTATGACAAGAACAATAAAACAATTCGACATAGTCGAAAAGAGTAGATGAATGACTATGAAGGAAAAAGAAAACAAGGACGATAAACAAGTGGTTTCCAAAAAACAATGACAAGCATTGAAGAAAGAAGTGTTCACGTGATGCTATCAATCTAAAGATAAGGAGAAAATTTTGACAAGATCAATTCACAATTGTTGGAATAGAGGTAGAAAAGAAACATCCATACCAATTGCAATGATAATATGTCAAAGGGTTAAAAGCTTAGAATTGTTGGAATCACCCAATACAATTGCAAATTTTAACCGCAATCAACTCTCAACAATGAGAAAAACAAAAAATCTCAAACGAAAGACATTATAAGCAAAGATGCTTATGAATGTCGACATAAGAAAATGACTCCTTGATTTAGAGAAAGAGATCAAAGAAGCCAAAGAAAAGAAAAACAAGATGGATGGTGTTTAGCGTATGATAAACTACATGCTTAAAGTTTCATAGCTCTTCTCAAACATTGTGAATGTTCAAAGAACAAGTAAATGACGAGGAAAGGGTGAGGCTCGACTTGACTTAATTTAGAAAGGATAGAAGAGAGAGACTCGACTTAGAAAGGCATGATTAAAAGAAATCGAGAGAGACTCAACAAAGAAGTTAAGGAAAACTTCACGAGACAATTCAAGAATAGAGGTTCAAGAAGACAAGATCAATTCACAATTCAAGTTAAGGAAAACTTCACTTGACTTATATCCTAGTAGGTGATATTGAAATCTTGAAAGAAAACAAGAGAATAAACTTAAAGAGGTTCAAGAAGACATGATAGAGTTAGAAAAAAATCTAACACATAATCAAGTTTAGAATTCGCATTTTAAATTTCCCTTGATAAACGACTTTCTAGGATCAATTATAGGAACTTGCGAAAAGTTCTTGTTCTTAACCCGTAAGAGTTAAGACTTTCGCGTTTTAAAGTTCCCTATATAAAATCCTAGCAAAACTTGACTTAAACATGATAAGGATACTAGCTAGAGTAAACTTGGATAAGTAAACTCGGGTTGAGTCAAAAGATTCATGACGGACCTAATATATCAAAGACATCTAAACTCATTAAAACCATTTTATTTAACTTTATTTTTCTCTTTTGACTTTATTTTTGAAATGAAATATATACATACGATTCGATAACAAAAGGAAAGAACATAAAAGAGAATAAATGAAAAATACTATTTGGCCAAAATAGATCAAAATTTTTGAAAAATGTCGAAAAATTAATTTTTTCGGTTAAAATGAGGACAAATTAATGGAAAAGCCAACTTAACTTCGATAGAAGTCTCCCTACACTTGATATAAACATTGTCCTCAATGTTGAAGCATGTGGGAGTAAACTCCCCTACACTTAGGACATTGTGCACGTTGTTTAAATCTTGCTAAGGAAGAGAAAACTATAGTGATTTCAATGTGAACATATAAGATATGAAATATTGACTCACGATAGTTTAGGATAGAACCGGGAAGACGGGAACACGGGTCGTCAAATATCATCATAAGTGCTCTTTGAAAGCTTTAATCCTTACACATCATAAGAAACAAGACAACAAACACCTATGTAGCTCCCCCTACACTTATTATGAAAACGGGTAAAAAGGATAGAGCATCGGGTTGCCTCCCGAGAAGCGCTTGTTTTTGTTAACCGAGTCACGAGCCTGACTCGACCCAGAATTAATTCAAGCGAAACGTGGTGAGGGATGGAATCGTCTCATTAGAGATGTCCTCACCAAAGTACAACTTGACACGTTGGTCATTCACTTTAAAGTTTGGCCCATTTGGTTGCGATAACTCAATGGTGCCACAAAGGAAGACTTTGGCGACGGTGAATGGACCAGACCAACGGCTCTTAAGCTTGTCCGAAAAGATTTTCAACCGAGAGTTAAAGAGTAAAACTTGATCACCAATTTTAAACTCTCGGTTTTTGATCTTAGAATCGTGAATGAGCTTGGTTTTCTCCTTATAAATCAACGAATTTTCATAAGCTTCATTCCTCAGTTCATTAAGTTCATTGAGTTGGATCTTCCTAAGATCACCGGCTTTGTTGATATCAAAATTAGCCCATTTCAAGGCCCAATAAGCCTTATGCTCCAACTCAATGGGGAGGTGGCATGCCTTTCCGTAAACAAGATCATATGGAGTGTAACCAATAGGTGTCTTATATGCGGTACGGAAAGCCCACAAAGCATCATATAACTTATCGGCCCATGAGGCACGATGCTCTCCCACAGTTCGCTCTAAGATTCTCTTAAGTCCACGGTTTGAAATCTCGGCTTGACCATTTGTTTGTGGATGATACGCGATGGAAAGACGGTGATTGACACCATACTTGGCCATGACTCGAGCAAATTGATCATTGAAAAAATAAGTCCCGCGATCACTAATGATAGCACGAGGAACACCAAATCGAGTAAATAGTTGTTTCAAAAATTTCACAACCACCCTCGCATCGTTAGTAGGTAAAGCCTTTGCTTCAACCCATTTTGATACGTAGTCAACAGCTACGAGGATGTACTTGTTCCCTTTGGATGATGGAAATGGCCCCATAAAGTCGATGCCCCATACGTCAAATATTTCACACTCTTGGATGAAATTTTGAGGCATCTCATCTTTATGTGTGATCTTGCCTTGTCGCTGGCAAGCATCACAATGCTTAACCATTTCATGTGCATCACGATAAATGGAGGGCCAATAAAATCTAGAATCGAAAACTTTCTTCGCGGTGTAATTGAGACCAAAGTGACCACCGGTTAGTCCTTTATGGCAAGCTTCCAAGATTTGTAAAGCTGCGAGCCCGTCAACACACCGACGAAGGATCAAGTCAGCACATTTTTTAAAGAGATAAGGGTCGTCCCAATAGTAAGTTTTCACATCCTTGAAGAATTTCTTCTTTTGTTGGGACGATAACCCTTCGATGAGAATTCCACCCGCCAAGTAGTTTGCAAAGTCCGCAAACCATGGGGTCTCATCAAGATTGGAGTTAATAGACATCAAGGCCTCAAGGGGAAAAGATTCATTAATCTCTTGATTTGGGAGCTCCCCTTGATAAGGATCCTCGAGTCTACTAAGATGATCCGTGGCTAGGTTTTCCGCTCCCTTTTTATCACGAATTTCAATTTTGAATTCTTGAAGGAGCAAAACCCAAAGAAGAAGTCTTGGTTTAGAATCTTGTTTTGTTAACAAGTACTTCAACGCGGAATGATCGGTGTACACAATGGTGGTGGAAAGGACAAGATAGGGGCGGAATTTTTCAAAAGCATACACTACAGCTAAGCTCTTTTTCGGTAGTGGTATAATGCAATTGAGCCCCCGTCATTATCTTGCTAGCATAATGGATTGGTTGGAAATGTTTGTTAATTCTTTGTCCCAAAACCGCTCCAATAGCAAAGTCGCTATTCTCACACATCAATTCAAAAGGTAACTCCCAATTAGGGGTAACTAAGACCGGTGCCTTAGTTAATTTATCCTTAAGAAGATTGAAAGATTCGATACACTCTTTAGAAAAGATAAAGGGAGTATCTTTTTCCAAGAGGTGGGTCACCGGGCGAGCTATCTTAGAAAAATCTTGAATGAATCGACGATAGAAGCCCGCATGACCAAGAAAACTTCTCACACCCTTCACGGTTGAAGGAGGTAATTTAGCAATTACATCAACTTTAGCACGGTCGACTTCAAGACTGGCTCTGAAGATTTTATGTCCAAGAACAATACCTTCTTTTACCAAGAAATGGCATTTTTCCCAATTAAGAACAAGACGAGTGTCTTCACACCGTTTAAGCATACGTTCTAAATTGGCAAGGCAAGTAGAAAAAGAATCACCATAGACCGAGAAATAAAGACTTCCATAGTTTCTTCAACCATGTCATGGAATATAGCCATCATACACCTTTGGAAAGTCCCAGGAGCATTGCATAAGCCGAAAGGCATTTTTTTGTAAGCAAATGTTCCATAAGGACAAGTGAATGTGGTTTTCTCTTGGTCTTTTAGATCGATGGGAATTTGAAAATACCCGGAGAAACCGTCTAAGAAGCAATAGTAGTCATTACCCGCTAAATGCTCGAGCATTTGATCCATGACAGGAAGAGGAAAATGATCCTTACGAGTGGCATCATTGAGCTTGCGATAGTCGATGCAAACTCGCCAACCCGTGACAAGTCGAGTAGGAATCAACTCGTTGTTTTCATTGGGAACAACGGTTATTCCGCCTTTCCTAGGCACACAATAGACGAGACTAACCTATGGCGAATCCGAAATAGGGTAAATCATTCCGGCGTCTAAAAGTTTGATAACTTCTGTAGAAACTAGAGGGGGGGGGGGGGGGGGGTTAAATAGTTTCTCTTCGATTTGCGACCAAATTAAAATTACTTTCAATTTGGTTTGTATCAAAACTATCTTTTGTTTGAAGCTAAGTTGCATAATGATTAGGTTCAATTCAAATGCACTAGCAAAGATAATAGGTAAGTGTAATGATAATGAAATAAGTAAAGAGTAAGGAAGGAGACAACCTAGTGGGAAGACACCAAGATTTATAGTGGTTCGACAACGAGGCTCTATCCTCGTTTCTACTCCACTCCTCGAGTACACCTACTCGAGATATCCACTATATCCACAAGCTCCCTTCTCGGCGGAGAAAACCTTACATCGTTGCTTACATTATTTTTCGACACTAAGCTAAATGTCGAGACCTAATCTTTAGCTAGGACCAATCTACACAATGTTGCCTACTTCACAATTTAACGACGCAAGGCTAGATGTCAAGTTCTAATCTTAAGGTAGAACCAATCTTCACGACGTTGCCTACTTCACAATTTAACGACACAAGGCTAGATGTCGAGTTCTAATCTTAAGGTAGAACCAATCTTCACGACTCTTCAATTTGAAGCTAAGTGAGAACTTCACACAACGCAACTACTAATCACTTTCAAGTTTAGTGAGAACTCACAAGACACAACCACATCACTTTATTGTTTAGTGAGAACTACTAATCAAATCTATTACAACTCAACTAGACTTATCCAAGTACACACATGTAGCTTGGATTTACACAACACAAATCCAAGCAAACACATATGCAATGGATGTACACAACAAATCCAAGTATCCACAAATAACTCGGATGAACACAACTAGTCCAAGTATTCATAAATACAATGGATTGACACAAAACAAAAAAGGATATCATGATGAATATGACTAGCTCATAGATTCATCTTTATCACAACACTAATGAGTGAGTGATCTTCTCATTGGACAAGGTAAAGGAGGGGATCAAGAGGATAATCATATGTAAACATCCTTAACACTTTAAGTGATCATTTACTAATGATTATGCTATAGAAAATAGAAAGGAGGCTGAGAAAAACGTCCAAGAGGCTTGTTGGAAAACGATATTTGATCCATTATTTAAAGGAGACAAAGTATAACGGATCTATAACGGCTATCTATGCGCGGTACCTTATCTAGCCCGACGGTCCCATATCGATAAGGAACCGCGTAGCTACTTAAGGTACCGCCACTAGAGTACCCTCCGTTTTTTGTCTTTTAGTGGGGTAGGAATATCTGAGGTATTTGAAGCCTTCAAAGGATATTCTAACAGCATTTGGAATATGCTATTTTCAAATTTTCATTTTCCATTTTAATAAAACATTTTCTAAAAAAGAAAGTTTATTAAAAAGACTTTTGTCATATTAACAAAAGTGAGTTTTAAGGATAATAATTTTGATGATCACTAAGTATGATTAAGAAAGGTTAGTGATATGATTATTACCTTGATGATATTGTTAGTTAAATAATTCGTTTTTATGTTTTACACTAAATGTGTTGTATAGTTTGTTGTGATCAAAACTAAGAAAGATTAGTTAACACTAATAATGTTTTTAGGCATTACTTGCATTAACAATCTCCCCCTTTTTGATTACGACAAACGATAAACTCATTTACGTAGAAACATAAAATAACGAATTATTAACGAGTTTATCACTATCATTTCTCCCCCTTTGTCGTAGCAAAAAGGTTAGCACAAGTCTTCGAAGAACATCGAACTTTGCTAGTAGCTCCCCCTTGGTGGTTGCTCCCCCTTGCTTGGGGCACCAAGTATATGAGCTAAGGTGACATGCTACACAAAGGTTAGTAGAAAGGAAAGAAACACCAATGTATATATGATCACTACCTACTAAGTAACTTGAGAGGGAGAGAGAGAAGAAATCTCAAATTAGAAGCAAGTATTTTGCTAAGTATGTCCAAAGAGGTAATTGACAAAATCAAACTTCAATCCAATGAAGATGATAAGCTTATCAATGGGTTAAAGTTTAGAATTGATGGAATCACCCATAAGCAATTGTAAAAATTAACCATGATCAACTCAAAATAGAATTAAAGGGATAACACACAAAGGTTATATAATAGAAAAGACACAACAAAGTAGATAGTCATACACACAATATGAGTGTCTAAAGCAAAAGAAATATGGAAAATAAACCACTAAGCATAAGCTTATTCTAATAGTGATAATCTTCCAAGATTGCTTAAAAAATAAAAGACTCTAACAAGACGACGATGCATCATTCGAAGTTTTGTTCACCGGAACGAAAACTTGAATAGGAGGTCGAGTGAGGAGGAATTCAAGAAAATTTAACTTCTCATACACATGAGCAAGTTCAATTTGTTGAAATCGACAACAAGCACACGAGGATCCATGATGCAACACAAAATCGGTTGATGGGGGTATGGCATCAAACCTAGGGTTTGGTGGTGGAGGGGTAATGGGTTTAGGAATATTTTCACAATGCCTTGTGATGTTTGGGAAGGTTGAAAGGTCATTGAGTTGAGGGGTACTGAAGGATTGTGGAGGTGGGGGAACATTTTCTTTAGCTCCGGTGATGGGGTTAATGGTATAAGTCTCATTCCAATATTTGATTGGAGAGAAGGTAGGGTTTTTGGGTGGTTTGGAGGAAGATGGTTCATTCTTCTTAACCCAAATAGGTCGAACCGATATTTTTGGTTTCTTTGAAAGCTTGGATGAGGAAGCTTTGGGTGAGTGAGGTTGTGACAAAGAAATGTCAAGGTTAGGAATGGAGGAGTTAGGCATTGTGAGGGTGTGAGAATGAAATCTCAAGGTTGTGTGAGAATGAATTCTCAAGGTTGGGAAGGTGTGAGAATGAAATCTCAAGGTTGGGGTATAAGTAAAATGTAATCAAGGTAAGAATTTGAATACAAAATGTGAAGTGTCAAGGAATGTTTATTCAATTTGAGCAAACAAGGAATCTTGACAGGGTATAAGGTTTTAAAAGTTTTGACCAAAAAATCGTCAAAAAACAGTAACTGTCCGCGGTACCTTATAAGGACCGGCGGTTCCTTATCACATACGGAACCACGGGACTTTAAGGAACCGCGTCCAGTGGACTTGAAACCATGTTTTTCCAGGGTTTTGGGAAAAACTAAGACTTTTTCAAAAAGTTGCAAATCTTGGAATTTTACCTCTATTAGCACCAAATTATGCTGGGGTTGCATAAAGCAACACATTCACAAAGAATGTCTTGACAAAGGGTGACAAAATAATTTAGATATCATTTTGAACCAATTTTAGTCAAGTTTTTAGAGGTTGTGATAGATTTAGGTTCAATTTTAATTTCAAATTAAAGTTGATTAATGTGCACATAAGGATAGAAACACATAAAGCTAAATCCATAGAACAACTTCATGAAACACTCATGAAGGAAGCAAGTACAATGACAAATAAAACTAACTAATACATAGCTAGCTTAACACTTAAATCCAGATAAGTAGTCTTCTTTGGCTTGGTTTTGTTGAAAACACTTATTAAGAAAACTTCATCATTCATCTCTTAGGAGGAGGCATGGAGAACAAGGCAAGCAAGAACTCTTTCAATCTCCTATGTAGTCCAAAAATATCCATCCTAAGGTTATGGATGATGTAGTGGTTGTAAAGACAACATGGACAACTAGGACCATGTGTTTCTTGAATCGCATAGTATGGATCACCCAAAAGGAGGGAAAGTGGAACACCCAAAATTGGAATGTTTGAGTTGGGTGGAGGTGGAGGAGACATGTTCTACAAGGGTGATGTGGGTGAGAGTGGATGCATGTTCCCTAAAGGGGAAATGGGTGAGTGTGGAGGTATGTTCTCCAAGGTTGGTGAAATGGGTGAGTTAGGAGGGGTAAATGGTGAAGTCACCAAGGTGTCATCAAAGTCATTCATAAAAGGAATGCTTTGGATTGGTTGGGGTTGTGTGGTCACATCCAAGGGTGCACTTGGAGTGAAGGGTGAAGAGAGCTCATTCATTCTTGAGTTGAATGAAGAGGAGGTAGAACCAATGGAGAGGTTAGTACCATGGGTGGATGTTGTCTTGCATGGTGCAAGGGGTGGTGAAGGTGATGAAGAAATGAGGATAGGAACCATCTCATTCTTAGGTGTGTGGAAAGGTGAGGAGTTAGGCTTGGCTACCTTAATCCTAATCTTAAGTGTTTTCCTTGGGGTGTTTGAGGTTTTTGTAGAAACCATGGTTGACAAGGATGGTTTAAGGGTTAGGGAAGGATGTTTTGATGTGTGAAGAACATGACTAACAAGGTGGGTTTAATGGGTGAGGGGATGATCCAAACTAGTAATGGGTTAAAATCATTTTAGGTGAATAATGAATTTAGGCAACCTAGTTTAGGAAAAGTGCAGTTTATTACAGAAAATCATGCAGTGTTTACACAGAATTAAGAAAACAGTGTAAAGCAAAATATGCTGTCGGGAACAGTGGCCAGCGGTTCCTTATCTAGGACCGGCGGTTCCTTATCCATAAGGATCCACGGGTCGATATGGAACCGCGACCAGAGGTCTTTCAAAACTTTCACCTCCCAGTTTTTGATAAACCCAGATTTTTGCCAAAAGATTCACAAGCCAAAGTTAACTACAGATCATAATCTAATAAGCTAACTATCACAAAGATGCACAAAGCTATGTAAATTACAAACATCATGGCATAAACAATATTTAGGATAACAATCGAAACATGTAGCATAAGTTAATACACATCCAAGATAATAAAAAAATTGTTCAACATTACATGTTTACCAACATGTATTCTTTGAAATATTTCAAAGCTTTCACCTTCTCTTCTTGCCCAATCCCTTGATCATATTCCCCAAATACTTGAATCCCTTCCTTGACTCAACCCGGTGTTCATGAAATTCACCTCTAGTCCTAAGATTTTCACGGTAGAGATGCTCCATGTTGAGATCTTCCGGTACTTCACTAGAGGATTAATGAGGTGGGGGAGCTAAGTCTTCAAGTCCATCCACGAATGAGTTTGAGGATGGGTGGGAATTACTCGAAGAGTTGAAGTGAGAACTAGTACCTATGCCATCACCATCACTTGTTGGCATGTCCATGTCCTCATCATCCATCTCTTGATGAATGGATTTTCGTGATCCTCGATCACTTCTTGTCTTTCTTGTATATGCCTCTTGAATAGGCAACATAACCCGTTGAACCGGGTGAAAGCGAGAAAGATCGAGATGAGGAAAATCTTCACCAACCCTTCTAAAAAGGCGAGTAAGAAGCATATCACACGGAAGGTTTGTTTTGGGTTTGGAAAGAGCATAATTTATACGTCGAGCGATGTAGAATGCTAAATTGTACTCGGTTGATGTAAAGATGCAAAACAACATATGCACCATACAAGCCGGGATATGATCTCGGTTTCCACCAAGACAAAACACATTCTCCCTAAGGATGTTAGCCTATTGGACCATGAAATCCTTAAGGTCGCTTGAGAGCACTTCATAGCGATTCACATTTCGCACATTAGTATAAAGGCTTCTCACAACGTTTCCATCACGCTCTTTCGAGATGATATCAAGGATGAAATTTAGATCAACTTCGGTGATGTCATTTAAAGGTTTATCGTTGGACTCTACGAGAGCATCAAGTCTCCATTTGTCCGTAAAACGACAAGTGCCTCTATATGGCACACCAAGAATATCACCAAAATCATCGAGGGAATATTGAATGATTTGATCATTCAACATGAAACGAATAATGATTTGGCCATTGATTTCAAGCATGGAGTAAGTGCTAAAGAATTCAAGA
This sequence comes from Glebionis coronaria, assembly GCA_025667525.1. NCBI lineage: Eukaryota > Viridiplantae > Streptophyta > Magnoliopsida > Asterales > Asteraceae > Glebionis > Glebionis coronaria. Next base: position 303,325,106 of record CM046878.1, on the reverse strand, counting down.
AGAAACAAGGGATAAATTTCTTCGTCTATGAAGAGCAAGCAATCAAATCCAATATGCTCAAACATAGAGTTGATATATCTATACCCTATTATTCTTGTATCTACAACCCTACCCTCATGTAAATTTCGAGTGGAAAGGGATGGGAAAGAATTTTGAAGTTGGGGGGAAGCATAGGTTTGGGAAAGGTTTGGCATGTATTGTCTAGTGAGTTGATGATCTTTTTGATATTGAGAAGGCATGATTAATACCTAAGTACAAACAAGAAAAACATATTTCCAATCACTCATATGAAAAATAAAATCAAAGATACAAAATATGAGAATGTGTTATATCAATTTCTTGACAAAGAAAGGATTGAATCCATATCATTCTCATGTTCACAATGTATCTATTCCATTATTTACCAAGAACATATGAACTATGTTGGATCAACAATGGACTAGAACATTGGTTTTTCAAAACAAGGTTTTTAGGTAAGCATTAACAATGTCATTTCCTATTTGTTCATGGGTTCATCTCAAATCCATCTTTTAACCCAAAATCATTTAGCCTAAATTTGGATTTGTTCTACAAGTGGGTTTTAGTGAAATCTTAATGAATATGAACCTAAGGAATCATAGTAAACTAACCATGTCAACCCACATCCCTATTAAGGTTTTAATTCAATTTCAACTTTAAAAATCCCCAATTATGAAAGGATGAACCCTAGAACAAAATAGATGAAATTAAAAGAAAATACTTACAATTAATTGATGTTAGATGAAGGATGAGTGAAACCCACAACATGGAATCAATTAATTTGAGTGACTGAAGGTTTTGGAAGCTTCAACAATGGTGGAAAAAGAGTAAACCGTCGGCTGTGTGTTTTTGGGAGAGAGAGGGTTTGGTTTGAAAAAGAATAAAATAATCAAACTGGCGCTCTAACAGACTTTACTGCCCGCGGTACCTTATCGATAAGGAACCGCGGGTTTGAGCCGCTGAGATAAAGAACCGCCTACAGAGGCTGGTTTTTGTCAATGAAAAACGCCAAATTTTAAAAACCAAGTTCTTCTAAGATACTTAAAAATATATCATGAACCTTTTAGAATATCATTGGATCATCAAAAACACTAGGAAATATGTTTTAATGAAGGATTACGAGTTGAATCAAGATCGAAAAGAACCGAAACGGAAAAACGACTACTCGTAGCAAAACGACAAAGTGGAGAGAAGTCAAGGGAAGTGAATCAAGACTAGGACCAATGCTCAAGGGATTAATGACAATCTTCAAATAGTGGTAACGAAGAGCTTGTGTCATATATAGTGGTTTAAGACGTGCCTTTCCGGCGAAACGTTAAACGGCTTTGGTAATGAATAAATACAAAGCAATTATTCATGTATAGACTAAGATCACTTTGAATAATAGTCTTAGTCTAAACCAAAATATGAGCAAGGTATTAATTCACTTTCTCTCCCACAAAGGGCCTACTAACCGTATGGGTGCAAACCATAGAAATCATGCTTGATACTTTAAGCTACTACTAACTCACTCTACATCACCATAGTGAGTCAAGTATCCAAGCAATGAAGGTTTGAGAGGATAAAAGGAAAGAACCATAAACCACAAACAAATGTCAAGGCAAGGATGCCAAGAACAAGCACATAGTCAAGTAATGATCAAAAGAATGATCAAAGGGCGTGTGGAAGAACGAAAGCGTACCTTGGCCACAAAGAGCAATCCATCAAGGAATCAATTCTATGCCCAACAATGGCTATGATGAGTACTAAGTCTTCAAGGACTAGTATCATTCCCAATCATCTTGGTATCATCATTCAAAGATGTTAAAGATCAATGAAGATGAGTCTTCTACAAGTGCAAGTAACTCAATCCACAACCAATTAAGTGATTGATCTTCATGAGTACCTACACAAAGCAAGATGCAAACTAGTAGATACATTTCAAGAGTAGATCTAAAATGCATAAAGACTACTAACCTTAAGTGGGATGCAATATTATCAATTAAAAGACCTATTTTCAAAAACAAAATAGTTTTGACCAAAGAGAAACTTTAGTACAACTTGACCTTCTAATTTGAGGAGACAATGGATCGATCCAAGTTTCAAAGTACAATATACTTCAAAGATCTTGAGTGACCATCGCTCTGATACCAATTGTAGAAACTAGAAGGGGGGGGGGGGGGGGGGTTGAATAGTTTCTCTTCGATTGCTGACCAAATTAAAATTACTTTCAATTTGGTTTGTATCAAAACTATCTTTTGTTTGAAGCTAAGTTGCATAATGATTAGGTTCAATTCAAATGCACTAGCAAAGATAATAGGTAAGTGTAATGATAATGAAATAAGTAAAGAGTAAGGAAGGAGACAACCTAGTGGGAAGACACCAAGATTTATAGTGGTTCGACAACGAGGCTCTATCCTCGTTTCTACTCCACTCCTCGAGTACACCTACTCGAGATTTCCACTATATCTACAAGCTCCCTTCTCGGCGGAGAAAACCTTACATCGTTGCTTACATTATTTTCCGACACTAAGCTAAATGTCGAGACCTAATCTTTAGCTAGGACCAATCTACACAACGTTGCCTACTTCACAATTTAACGACACAAGGCTAGATGTCAAGTTCTAATCTTAAGGTAGAACCAATCTTCACGACGTTGCCTACTTCACAATTTAACGACATAAGGCTAGATGTCGAGTTCTAATCTTAAGGTAGAACCAATCTTCACGACTCTTCACTTTGAAGCTAAGTGAGAACTTCACACAACATAACTACTAATCACTTTCAAGTTTAGTGAGAACTCACAAGACACAACCACATCACTTTATAGTTTAGTGAGAACTACTAATCAAATCTATTACAACTCAACTAGACTTATCCAAGTACACACATGTAGCTTGGATTTACACAACACAAATCCAAGCAAACACATATGCAATGGATGTATACAACAAATCCAAGTATCCACAAATAACTTGGATGAACACAACTAGTCCAAGTATTCATAAATACAATGGATTGACATAAAAAAAAGGGTATCATGATGAATATGACTAGCTCATAGATTCATCTTTATCACAACACTAATGAGTGAGTGATCTTCTTATTGGACAAGGTAAAGGAGGGGATCAAGAGGATAATCATATGTAAACATCCTTAACACTTTAAGTGATCATTTACTAGTGATTATGCTATAGAAAATAGAAAGGGGGCTGAGAAAAACGTCCAAGAGGCTTGTTGGAAAATGAGATTTGACCCACTATTTAAAGGAGACAAAGTATAACGGATCTATAACGGCTATCTGTGCGCGGTACCTTATCTAGCCCGGCGGTTCCATATCGATAAGGAACCACGTAGCTACTTAAGGTACCGCCACTAGAGTACGCTCCGTTTTTTTGTATTTTATTGGGGTAGGAATATCTGAGGTATTTGAAGCCTTCAAAGGATATTCTAACCGCATTTGGAATATGCTATTTTCAAATTTTCATTTTCCATTTTAATAAAACATTTTCTAAAAAAGAAAGTTTATTAAAAAGACTTTTGTCATATTAACAAAAGTGAGTTTTAAGGATAATCATTTTGATGATCACTAAGTATGATTAAGAAAGGTTAGTGATATGATTATTACCTTGATGATAGTGTTAGTTAAATAATTCATTTTTATGTTTTACACTAAATGTGTTGTATAGTTTGTTGTGATCAAAACTAAGAAAGATTAGTTAACACTAATAATGTTTTTAGCCCATTACTTGCATTAACAACTTCTTTCTTGATGACGTCATGAATTTTTGGATTAACCCTTCTTTGGCTTTGGATTGCGGGTTAAGTCATCTTCCATGAGAATCTTATGAGTACAAAAGTTAGGATCAATTCCGCGGATGTCGGAAATTTTCCAAGCAGTTGCTTTCTTATGATTTTTGAGCACATCGAGAAGTCGAGATTTTTCATCCTCTTTAAGTCCTTTGCAATGATGACGGGTAACTTCTTATTGTCTTCTAGGAAAACATATTCGAGATGAGACGGTAAATCCTTAAGCTCTAAATCCGGAGGATTGTCAATGGAAGGCTTAGTCAAATTCGGATCATCGTTTGTAATTTCCATAGGAGAAGGTGGAGAAATATGGTGGTACGAATATCTTCGTCCCAATCAGAGGGAGAATCGTCATATTTTAAGTCCACATCCCCTAAGCTTGCTTCAAATTCTTTCAAAAGAAAATCACTTTCTCCAAATGGAGTCAGTGAGGGAGCAATAGAGGCAACGGTCTCAACAATGGGTGGAGAGGAAAAATCACTTTTACAAGCGTCTTTGAAGTGTTCTTCACAAGCCTCATCAAGTACGTCAATGAAATTAACGTTCTCGTGTTCATAAGGTTGCTTAGAAAGTTTACCCATGTTGAAGACGATTTTATCGTCACCAACTCTCATGATTAATTCGCCCGCGGCTACATCAATAAGAGTGCGACCGGTCCTCAAGAATGGACGTCTAACAATTAATGAAACACGGGGATCCATCTCGTAGTTTACGACGACAAAATCCGCCAGAAAGGTGAATTTCTCGACACCGACGAAGACATCTTCGGCTATCCCCACAGGATAAGCAACCGTACGGTTAGCTAATTCCAATGTCATTCGTGTGGGGACTAGCTCGGGTAGAGATAATTGTTTCCAAACACTTAATGGCATTAAGTTGATACTAGCACCTAGATCGGCTAGGGCCATACAATTCTCTACCCCGGGAAAGTTGTAAGGAATGAGAAAGTGACCCGGATAACCAAGTTTGAAATTACCGGGGAGCAGTTCTCATTAAGTTGGGTTTGAGCGATATCAAGGAGTTTTTCCTTATCACTGAGAAGATCTTTAAACATTTTAGCATATTTAGGCATGTGAGCGAGAGCCTCAGCAAAGGAGATGTTGAAATTCAATTGTTTAAACATTTTAAGAATGTTTGAAACTTGAATATCATCCTTGTTCTTCAATTTCTCTTTCCTCAACCTTGAAGGATAAGGTATGTCGGGTTGAGATGAAGGCTTTGGAATGGAATTCTCACTCGCATCCTTGGGTGGTGGAGGGGTAGAAGTAGAATGTGGAGGAATTGGTGAAGGGGGCTCGTTATCCTTTGTCACAATCACCGGTGTAGGTTTAGGAATCTCGGGTTCCTTATAACCTTTTCAACTTCAGGTGGTGATTGCTTTCATCTCCCCTCTTGGATTAGCAACGGTATTACTTGGAAGAGAGCCCGAACCAGAGGATTGATTACTTGGGAAGAAACTAGCCATCATATCCCTTAAGTCATTTGTTTGACTGCTTAAAGAGTTTCGTATGTCATTCCTAAGCTCGGCTCGAAGATCATTCCCTTGTTTCGCCATATCACCCTTCAAGTTAATAATTTGACTATGAAGATTCTTCACCAGCGCGTCATTAGTCCTCATGTACGTTTCAACCTCTTGATTATATGCCGTGGGTTGGTTGGGATGGGGAACTTGGTAAGCGGGTGGTTGATAAGTGGGTTGTTGGTAAACTTGATTATTTCCTTGAGGTAGATATGGGTTTCTTTGGGTTTGATATTGAGTAGGAGCTCGAGGTTTGTTTTGATTGTTGCGATTGAAGTTGTTTTGGTTTTGAGGAGGAAAACCGGGTGGTGAAAGGAAGTTGTTTGAACGATAACTTAGCAAATTGCGGTCACCTTGAGGACGAGCTTGATAGCCTCCCGTGGAAAAGTTAACGTTAGCCGCATACACGTTTTCTGGATTGTCATGAGTAGAAGGACAATCGGTGTATGAATGAGAACCCCCGCAAGTCTCACAAGAAGGTGTTACATCTTTGACTTGTTGAAATTGGTTCATAGCCATGGTTAAGAATTTTTTGTTCATCTAGGCTATTTGGCGGGTAAGTTCAGTTAACTCGGGGTTTGATGAAGTAGAACAAACATTGGCCCTCGGGTTATTTCTTGAAGATACGGATGAATCCCAATTTTTGTGATGAGTGGTCATGTTCTCTATAAGCTCTCTACACTCCTCGGGTCTTCTCTTCATTAATGTACCACCGGCGGCAGCATTAATCGTATCACGATCACGAAAAGTTAAACCATTGTAAAAAGTATCAATCAAAGTGACGGGGAGCATATTATGATTAGGACAACGATCGATCAAGACATTATAACGTTCCCAAGCATCGAAAAGTGACTCATCAGGTTCTTGAGTGAAACCACTGATTTGATTGCGAAGACTAGAAACCATGGATGGTGGAAAGTAGCGCGACAAAAACTTTTGAGTCACTTCGTCCCATGTATGAATTGAGTTTTTGGGAAGACGATCAAACCATTTTTCGGCATGGTGGGATAAAGTGTGTGGAAAAAGACGAAGGAAATCCATGGAAACACCGGACAATTTCATGCTTTGGTGACGATTATGAATTTATCGAGGTGTTTGTTGGCATCATCATCCGGTAATCCGCGAAATGGACAAGCGTTTTGAACTTGTTGGACCATGTGATGCTTCAACGAAAATTAGGGAGCCGTGATTTGCATCGGTGCAATCGGTCCTCCACGTCCGTTCATAGTTGGTTGACAAAGCTCCTCCATCGTACGAAGGTCGGGTGGAGAAGCATGGTTGTTATTATTCAAATTGGGATGAGGCGGGTTGTTATTATTATGCACACCGACCATATCTAAGTCTCTATGAGTCTCGGGCTCAGAATAAGACGAAGATCGAGTACGCATACACTAAAAATGAAATACAATATTTTTGATTTTTTATCTTTTTTTTTGAATTTTTGAAAATTTTATATTTTTTAGAATTTTTTTGAAATTTTTTATTGCTTGAAAATAACGTTCCTAAAAGAACGGATCCCAAAATCCAATTTTTCTCACTAAAAACCGTTAATCTTTACGAGAAGAGCCGGCAGCGGCGTCATTTGAAAGTAAGGTTTTGCTAGGTTAAAAATTCGTAGTTCACGGTGTCTAATCGAATTGATCTCCGGTAAAAAGTGCGACTCAGTCGTTCTTGGTGTGAAAAGAAAACGTTGTTGATTGTCTATTGCTAATTAAAAAGTAAATACAAAAAGTATTTAAAATTTAACTAAAGATAAACGATAAACAATAAAGAAATGAGACAAAAGTTAAAACAAACTTATATTAAAACAACTACTAAAACAAATATTAAAACAAAAATTAAAAAGAGACAATTAATAAAAATAAAAGTAAAAATAAAATTTAACTTTCGACTTAAAAATAAAATTTACCAAATAAAAATGAAGGAAATTAGACTATATGGCTACTTTAAAAATAAACGAGACACATATTAAAGCGGGCACTGATCGACGTCGAAGTGCCGGTCAAAAAATAACCTAATTACCTTATACTAGATAGGGTAAGCGGGTATCGATCCACGAGGACTATGTGATTTTAGTTTTAGTTTTGGGGTGATCACTGGTCAATAAAGGTTTTGATTTTGAAATCTAACTACTAAAATACTTTTAATAATAAAAATGCTGATTAAAAATAAAAATAATTATTAAACTAATAATAAAGCTATAAAAATATAATAAGTATGTAAACAATTAAAAGAAAAATGCAATCCCTTTCAGCTCCTAATATTTATGGTTGATCACACTTATGGATTATCGAAACTTTTTAGAACCGATTACAAAGATTATTTTGACTTAATATGAATGAATTAATGTCGGCATTTATTATGTTTATCAACGACTCGCAATAATAAATCTTATATTAATCCAACCAATAATTATGTTTTAACAATTTATTTAGGTACAACTTATGTTGATTATACGACCATCTCTTTTTTAACTAAATAAAATAACTATGAATCGTTAACTAACAATAAATTGTCTCACACAAATAATTAAACATAATATTAACTCAATAAAAATAATTTATAAATAAATTATAAATCAATGTAATAAAAACATAATAATGCAAAAGTGATGATCAAACCATAAATAAAGTTACCGGAAGGAATTACAACAAAATTAGCCGGACATCGCGATGTACCCGACCCGCGTATCAACCCTCATTCATACAAAAAAAAAATCAAATTCCAAAAAGATTGGAATTGTTTTTTCTTAATGTGTCATGCGTCCAACACAACACCCCTACCTCAATCACTTTTTTTTTGTTATATATAATAATCGGCTGTCCCCTTCAATCCTCTTTAGCCATCTTTTTTTATTCAAGTCGACCCCACTGTTGTCTTTTCCACCGTCCTTTTTTTTATTCCCTTGAGTCGTATTTTTAATTTAAGATGCGTCCTCTTTTTGTTTTTTTTTTCTTTTTATAATATCCACGGTGGGTTATTGGGTATTGGGCCCAAAAATTAATTTTTTTTCTTTTTATTCTTTTGCCATATAATAACTTTGGCCCAATAAAAAATAGCCCAACATCAATAGTTGCTCGAACGAAGCCCGGACAAATAAAAAATGACCAAAAATATTGCCGCGCTCAAATCTTTTTCTTCAATATTTCTTATTCATTTATCGGCGCTCACAATGTCTTTTCTCCAAAAAATTAATTAAGCGGCCATTTTATTCCATTTCGCTCGTAACCTACATAATCACAAAACACACTCAAAGTACATATATAACAACAAATAAATATACAATTATGCTAAATTAACATGCTATGAGGTGAATGCAAAATACACCGATTAAATCCTCTCAACTTAACTTTTACCGTCTTGAGTAAAAATAAAATAAAAATATACAAGCATGTTAATTTTATAATTTTTAATCATACTATTGAAATTTCATCAAAAAGATCACATTCAACCTAATACACTAGTAACCATCCTACATGACAAATAATCAAAAATGATTACCAATATTTTTGTCCTTCTTAAACACTTAGCATAACCATTCCCATTGATTCCATGTACTTTATGTTTCATATAATTAACCATGTGTCCAACGTACCTAATACACACCTATAATCAATCTAAACATTAATCTAAAACAAGAGGTGAGAATATCGTACACCTTTTATAACATTAGAGTTTTTAAACATAAGAGCACATCATAAGCCATCATACTTTAGCTTACATACTTCCACTTTTTTTTCACACATTTTTTTTCACATCACACATAAGCTCTCTATTTTTTAAGCCATTCGAGACCGTTTCTTATACAAGTCATCCTGAACGCTTTATACACTCCTTTTAAGGTTGATATAGAGACCAATTATTCATAAAAATGAATATTTATCCTATAGGTGCATATTAAGACACATTGGCACATGGGAACCGGTTAATTTAGTATGCTTTAATTAAATGGGAACAATTATACTTCGTGCCTACTGGTACATCACATGATGGAGTTATCTACCACATAGTATAATTATACAATGCACTAAATTAAACTAATCTTTGTAATTTGATTACAATAATACAAGGATTGGGTTATTTCACATAAAATTGTCTCAGCTAAGTGCAATGCTGTCCATCATAAAAATTGGCGTCTGACCCATGCTAACAACTAAAGTATCACCTTGCGTGGGTGACGAATCAGATAGACAAGCCCAACATATGACTACCACCAATAATTATGACAGTTCTCCAGCTCTTTTCTAAGGCCATCGTGCGCGGGTGACGAGCCGAATAAGATCAATTTCAAATGTCTTAACCCAACTATTACATTACTATATTTCATATTATTCTATTCAAATTTTTTACTCGATCTAAGCAAAGGTAAGTAAAGGGAACTCAACCGGCGTGGTTTGATCATTTAAATTATACATATGCCTAACTACATGCAAACAATCAAATCAATTTAATAACCAAATTATACAATGGAATCGGGTGCACCTAATAATTATGGCCAAATCCTCTAGCTTGCTCCAATAAATCATCCACAAGCTAATCTTTAAAATCTGCAAACACTTAACAAACATATATGTAGAAGAAACTACCACATCTAATTAGCACAAGACTCTTATAATGTGATGTAAAAGTTTAAAAAATTTTCAATTTTTCCCAAAAATCACATTTTAACCCATTTTGACAAAAATTTCACACAAAAACATGTAGCACGTGTGCCACCCCCCTCAACTTAAAGCATTGCATTGTCCCTAATGCAAAAACTTTAAATTGAAATTTTGGTTAAAAATCAATTTGAGAAACTCACACAAAAACAAAAACCTAACTCACTTTCGTAGGAATCACGGTTGCATTTAGCATATGCAACAAGCCTTTAAACCACTCGGTAGCCCGACTTGACGAGTTTTGTCTCGTGAGGGTTTGTAGTGAACACACCCACAAAGTTCCACAAACCACGGGTTGCCTCCCGCGAAGCGCTAAGTTTACCGTCTTCAGCCAGTCATAACTCAAATGAGCTATTGAGACGGTTGGAGTGGTTCCAAGTAAACCACATCCACCGTTTCCATCCGATCACTTTCCAACTCAACATACGGCTTCAAACGGTGTCCATTAACTTTAAAAGGCTCTCCACCCACCATATTTTTTATTTCAATGGATCCGTATGGAGAGACTTGAGTCACTATGTATGGACCCGTCCATTTACTTCTCAACTTTCCAGGAAAAAGCTTAAGTCTAGCATTGAATAACCAAACTTTTTGACCAACCAAGAAGGATTTCTTGGTGATGTGTCGATCATGAAAAGCTTTGTTTTTCTCCTTATAAATCCTAGAACTTTCATAGGCATCACGTCTAATCTCATCTAGTTCAGATAATGGAAGTTTCCTAGAACTACCCGCTTTCTCTAAATCCAGATTAACAGTCTTAATTGCCCATTCAGCCCTATGCTCTATCTCAACCGGTAAATGACACGCCTTGCCATATACCAACTTATACGGTGACATACCAATAGGAGTCTTAAAAGCCGTCCTATATGCCCACAAAGCATCATCTAACCTCAAGGACCAATCTTTCCTATCACTACGAACGATCTTTTCTAAAATTCGCTTAATCTCCCTATTTGATACTTCCACCTGTCCACTAGTCTGTAGGTGATAAGGGGTAGCTATCCTATGATTAACTCCATAGTGTTTCAATAATTTCCCAAATCTAAAGTTCTTAAAGTGGGAACCCCCATCACTAGTGATAGCCTTAGGAATTCCATGCCTAGCAAAGATATTCTTCTTAACAAACTTAAGAACTACACTATGGTCATTTGTTCTAGTAGCCTCAGCCTCTACCCACTTAGACACATAATCAACTGCCACTAAAATGTACACATTGCCATGGGAAGTGGGGAATGGTCCCATAAAATCAATATCCCACACATCAAAGATCTCAACAACAAGTATGGAATTCATAGGCATTTGATCACGCCTTGAAATCCCTCCAACTTGTTGGCAACGAATACATGCTTTCACAAAACATTGGGCATCCTTGAATATAGTCGGCCAAAAGAAACCGCTTTGTAGGACTTTATGCCCAGTTTTCGTAGCACAAAAGTGACCACCACATGCATAAGAATGGCAATGAGCCAATATGTGCATATGATCATGGTCGGGAACACATCTCCTAACAACTTGGTCAGCACACACCTTATAAAGCTCCAGATCTTCCCAAAAATAATGCTTCAACTGGGAGAAGAAGTATTTTCTTTGTTGCGTGGACCAAAAATCCGGAAGCTTTTTAACAGCTAGGTAATTGACTATATTTGCGTACCAAGGAACCTTAGAAACCTCAAATAGGCTTTCATCCGGAAAGCTTTCCTTAATCACATCAGAAGGGTTGAACGGCGGAGGGATAATTCTAGACAAATGGTCGGCAACTACATTTTCTGACCCCTTTTTTATCCCGAATTTCTAAATTAAATTCCTGTAAACGCAAAATCCACCTAAGCAACCTCGGTTTTGTCTCTTTCTTAGTCAAAAAATGTCTTAAGGTACTATGATCTGAAAATACTATCATCTTAGAATGCCCCCAAATATATGACCTAAACTTATCAAGAGCAAAAACCACGGCTAACAACTCTTTTTCAGTAGTGGTGTAATTCATTTGAGCTTCTGAAAAAGTCTTACTCGCATAAAAGATTACAACGGGTTTCTTATCGACCCGCTGTCCTAGAATCGCCCCAGCGGCATAATCACTCGCATCACACATGATCTCGAAAGGCTTCGACCAATAAGGTGATTGTAGAATAGGAGCTTCTACAAGCTTTTGCTTAAGCATATTGAATGCTTTAAGACATGATTCATTAAAGTCAAAGCGTGCATCTTTTAAGAGTAGATTGCAAAGAGGCTTTGATATAGCACTAAAATCTTTAATAAATCGCCTATAGAACCCGGCATGACCAAGAAAAGAACGCGCACCCTTGACGGTAGTGGGAGGAGGAAGGGTCGAAATTACTTGAACTTTGGCACGATCAACCTTAAATCCTTTTTCAGACACAACATGCCCTAATACAATTCCCTCTCGAACCATGAAATGGCTCATCTCCCAACTAAGCACCAAATTAGTTTCGGTGCATCTTTTTAACACACTTTCAAGCTGATCAAGGCAGCTTTCAAAGGATTGACCAAAGATGGAGAAATCATCCATAAATATCTCTACAGATTCTCCAACCATGTCAGAAAAGATACTCATCATGCACCGCTGAAAGGTAGCGGGTGCATTACAAAGGCCAAAAGGCATTCTTCGAAATGCAAATGTCCCATATGGACATGTAAACGTAGTTTTGGCCTGGTCATCAGGATGGATGGGTATTTGATTATAACCAGAGTACCCATCCAGGAAGCAATAAAATTTCTTACCAGAAAGCTTCTCAACTATTTGATCAATGAAGGGTAGTGGAAAGTGATCTTTAGACGTGGCATTATTCAGCTTACGGTAATCTATACACACTCTCCACCCAGTAACTGGTCGGGTTGTGAGCTTTTCCCCATTCTCGGTTTCAACAACGGTGATTCTGGCCTTTTTAGGCACCGTTTGAGTAGGACTTACCCATTTACTATCCGAGATGGGATAGATGATACCGACATCTAACCATTTAAGAACTTCGTCTTGACTACCTCTTTCATATTAGGATTCAGACGCCTTTGCGCATCTCTTGCTGGCTTAATATCTGGGTCCGTAACAATTTGATGCATACATAATGAAGGGCTGATCCCTTTCAAGTCTGCAATCGTCCATCTTACTGCTGCTTTGTACTTGGAAAGCACTTTTAGAAGTGCTTCCTCTTGTGATTAAGAGAGATCAGAAGCAACAATAACAGGTAAAGTATTATTAGGACCTAGAAAAGCATATTTGAGATTAGATGGCAAAGGTTTTAGTTCAAGAGCTGGAGGCACCTCTAGAGACGATTTCGTGGCCGTGTCAAAAGTAGAAGGCAAGGGCTCCACTTTATAAGACCAAGGTGGTTTTTGATGGTCCAAGGAACTGACCAAACACTCTTGAATCTCTTGAACTTCAGCAACATCAAGAATCTCCTCATTCTCACCAGTTAAATATAATTCCAAAGGATCATCCTTAAGCATACGGGGTGCATACTTTTGAACTTCCTCATCAATCACATCTACTTGGTAACATTCATTCATCGTAGGAGAATTCATAGAATTAAACACATTCAATCTTATCTTTTTATTACCGAATCCAATATCTATGGCACCAGTTCGACAATTAATCCTAGCATCTATCGTGGCTAAGAATGGGCGCCCAAGAATAATAGTTGGTTGAACATCTTTGTATTGTGACTCGGTGTCCATAACAAAGAAGTCAACTGGGTAATAGAAATCATCAACTTTCACAATAACATCCTCTAAGATACCTCTAGGAATTTTGGTAGATCGATCGGCTAAGGAAATAATGGTGTCAGTCTTACGAAGAGTTCCTAAGTCATACTTATCGACCAAACTAGCAGGAAGGATGTTGATACTGGCACCAAGATCAAGGAGCGCCTTCTTAATAGAAATATTTCCGACCACAACTGAAATCAACGGTGCTCCAAGATCTTTGAATTTAGGAGGAAGGGAGCTAGATAAGACTGCACTAACATGCTCAGTTAGGTCAATCTTTTTAGGAAAAGACGCCTTCAGCTTCATCTTCTGAGTACACAAGTCCTTTAAAAACATGGCATAAGCAGGAATTTGCTTGATAGCATCAATAAGGGGGAGATTGATCTTAACTTGCTTGAAAGTCTCCCACATATCCTCAGCGTGAGGACCCTTTTTAGCTAACCTTGCAGATGTCGATTTCTCCAAAGCCGTAGGGTAAGGTGTGCTGGACACACCACCCTCCCCAACTTCGGAAGATTCAGTAGCTTTAGGATTCGGTGTTGTTGGTTTAGGAAAATCATTTAACAAATCATTCACCAACTCAGAACCGGACTTAACATTATCAAAATTTTTACCTTCAACAATGATTTCGTCATCAGTAATGAAATCCTCGACATCAGGAGAATTTGGAATTCCCTTATCATTGCTATAGATTTTACCGTTTCGAAGAGATGTCACCATATTCACATGCTCATTTCCATTTTTCTTGTGTGCGGGATTCATGGTGGGGTAGCTCGGTAGCCTTCCCTCATCTCTTTTGCTTAATTGATCCGCTAATTGACCAACTTGTCTCTCAAGAGCTGCAATAGATTTAGTAGTGGTCTTGTGCCTTTGATTAGTGACCTCAAATTTTCTATTGATCTCTTGGGTTGGTAGATAATGAATCCATAAGCCTATCAAACTTTCGGTCAAGGTTCAAGAGACGGTTGTCATCTTGGCCTTGGCCCTGATTTGGATATTGTTGTTGTGGCCTATGATTGTAAGAATTTTGTTGGAAGTTAGACGAGTCGCCACCCTCATACCTTGGTTTGTAACCATAGTGTTGTTGTTGGGCATTATTAGGGCGACTGTCTTTCCAACAGAAATTGGGGTGCTTGCGCCATCCAGGATTGTAACTTTCGGAGAATGGGTCATTTCGTGGACGACCACCATAGACTCCATTTACCTCCTCATTTGATGGTGCCCCCCAACTTTGATAATTATCGACTGAGTGACTTGGATCACCACACATTGAACACCCACTATGCGACACATTAGACACATTTGGCACACCTTTTCCTATATTTTTCAACAAAAGATCAACTTTCTTACTTAACTCGCTAATTTCAGAATTTGTGCCACGTTGGTTAGACACATAATTGGCGGAAGATGGGTGGTTGTTTCGATCAACTGAAGCTTGGGTCTTGGAACATTTGCTTAGTTGTTCAAAAAACTCCCATTCTTCCTCCATAGGTCGCGAGAAAAACATACCCCCACTAGTGGCCATCACAAATTGTTGGTTGTTATAATCCAACCCATCATAGAAGACTTTGACAAGCTCCCATTTTGGAACATCGTGATGAGGGCATGTTCTTAATAACTCCTTAAGTCTACTAAATGCTTCATGAAACTGCTCGCCTGGGATTTGACGAAAGGATTTAATCTTATTTTTAATGGCAGCAGTTTTACTTATAGAATAAAACTCCTCAAGAAAAGCAGATTGCATTTCAGACCATGAGTTAATACTACCTGGCTCAAGAGATGAGAACCAGTCCTTAGCTTGATCTTTAAGTGAGAAAGGAAAAAGGCGAAGTCTTACCTCATCCTTGGTAATATTATTAACCTGATGTGTGTCAGCAATTGAGAAGAATTCTCGCAGATGTACGTATGGCTCCTCACGACCTCTAACACTGGCAAGATTGCTATGAGGTTCGACTGGATCTTGAAGTTACTTGTAACCCCTTTAACCGGATCCGGATAAACGATAGGCGAGGGATCCTCGAAGATCCCCGGCCTGTAATAAGAATCAGCACCCCGTGGTGGAGATTCTTCTCCGCTAATACTGCCGCTAGCACCTCCGCCAACATCTTCGTCACCTGGCATTTCAACGAAAAGCTCTGCTAAACCTGAAAAATCAAGATTAGTAGAAAACTGTCGAAACGTCTTCCTTCTTAACCTTGTACTTTTCTCAACCTCAGGATTGTAAGCTAACGGTGATGTACGTCCCGATCTACGTGTGCGCATACACTAACCTGCACACTCACAAGAAACAAAACAAACAAACAAGAAAAATAAAATCTTTTTGAATTTTTGTATTTTATTTAAAAAAAATATATTAACAAAAACATAAACGAAAAGCTCACTGAGTCCCCGGCAGCGGCGTCAAATTTTTGATCGACGTCGAAGGTCGGTCAAAAAAATAACCTAATTACCTTATACTAGGTAGGGTAAGCGGGTATCAATCCACGAGGACTATGTGGTTTTAGTTTAAGTTTTGGGGTGATCACTGATCAATAAAGGTTTTGGTTTTGAAATCTAACAACTAAAATACTTTTAATAATAAAAATGCTGATTAAAAATTAAAATACTTATTAAACTAATAATAAAGCTATAAAAATATAATAATGATGTAAACAATTAAAAGAAAAATGCAATCCCTTTCAGCTCCTAATATTTATGGTTGATCACACTTATGGATTATCGAAACTTTTTAGAACCGATTACAAAGATTATTTTGACTTAATATGAATGAATTAATGTCGGCATTTATTATGTTTATCAACGACTCGCAATAATAAATCTTATATTAATCCAACCAATAATTATGTTTTAACAATTTATTTAGGTACAACTTATGTTGATTATACGACCATCTTTTTTTTAACTAAATAAAACAAGTATGAATCGTTAACTAACAATAAATTGTCTCGCACAAATAATTAAACATAATATTAACTCAATAAAAATAATTTATAAATAAATTATAAATCAATGTAATAAAAACATAATAATCTAAAAGTGATGATCAAACCATAAATAAAGTTACCGGAAGGAATTACAACAAAATTAGCCGGACATCGCGATGTACCCGACCCGCGTATCAACCCTCATTCATCACAAAAAAAAAACAAATTCCAAAAACATTGGAATTGTTTTTTCTTAATGTGTCCTGCGTCCAACACAACACCCCTACCTCAATCACTTTTTTTTGTTATATATAATAATCGGCTGTCCCGTTCAATCCTCGTTAGCCATCTTTTTTTTTATTCAAGTCGACCCCACTGTTGTCTTTTCCACCGTCCTTTTTTTTAATTCCCTTGAGTCGTCTTTTTAATTTAAGATGCGTCCTCTTTTTGTTTTTTTATAATATCCACCGGTGGATTATTGGGTATTGGGCCCAAAAAATAATTTTTTTTCTTTTATTCTTTTGCCACATAATAACTTTGCCCTAATAAAAAAATAACCCAACATCAATAGTTGCTCGAACGAAGCCCGGACAAATAAAAAATGACCGAAAATATTGCGACGCGCTCAAATCTTTTTCTTCAATATTTGTTCTTCAATTATCGGCGCTCACAATGTCTTTTCTCCAAAAAATTAATTAAGCGGCCATTTTATTCCATTTCGCTCGTAACCTACATAATCACAAAACACACTCAAAGTACATATATAACAACAAATAAATATACAATTATGCTAAATTAACATGCTATGAGGTGAATGCAAAATACACCGATTAGGCACTTAATAAAAGTTACGACTTAAACTTTTCGAAAAAAATACTAATACTAAAATTTGCGGAAAATATAACTAAAAATAAATGAATTTTAGAATAAGAATTAAAACGACTTTCGGATAAAACCAGATCGATAACGGACCAAATGTTGAACAAATGGTAGCATCTTCCCACATGGGGAACATGATTTTTTGGCGCCAAAAGTAGGCAAGCTAGAAGGCATGCATGTCAATTTCATATATAAGTCGGAATGTTGACTGCTTTCTCATTGTTATTCGGAATTTTGGTTGCTCAATTATTCGGATAAGAAAGTGACAGTTTACTATAAATAAGTCGGAATGTTATTAGTTGTATTCGGAATCTATACATCAACCATAAGTCTGAATGCGTTTTATTATAAGTCGCAATATGCATGCATGTAAAATACTATTAATAAGTCAGAATCTAGGCATTCTTTTTGGCGGGAAATTTAGGCATATTCCGACTTATAAGTCGGAATGTGTATTGCTAAAACTAGTTCGGAATAAATGTGTTAAAACTAATTAGGAATGCACAACATGAACCTAGTTCGGAATAAACATATCTTAAACTAGTTCGGAATATATAAATTTTTTCTAAGTCGGAAAAAGAGGCTTTTGCAATAAGTCGGAATAAAAAGAAAACACTATAATTCGGGAAAAAGTGGTATTACTATCCGGATTAAATAAAAATAAACAAAAACAAATAAGCACTTAACCAAAAATAAAACCAAACTAATTTTAAGAAAAAGCTAATAAGCCACAATTCAAAAACTTTAAAAACATAAAATAATCAAAATATTAAAAATCAACTTTTTATAAAAATAAACTATTAAAGACACTTAATTAAAAATAAGAAAATCACACAATAAGCACTAAACACAATAAGCTAAAAAGATCAAACACATGAAAATCAATAAGCATAATCAATAAAACACATCAATTACACAATAAGCATAAAAATTAAACAACTATATGATTAATCAAATCAAAACATAAGATTTAAAAACAAGAAAGGTAGAATGAGAATGATCAATGAAAAGCTTGAAATAAGATGAAGAATGAAGATTCAAGATTACAAAATTAAAGATTGAAAAGCTTGAAAACATGAAAGTAAATCTAGAGAGAAAGTAATTATCCTACTCCTACTCCTAAAGTAATCTATCTAATAATAAAAAAAACTTTTTACAAATGATGGAAAAGTAAAATATATATAGTGGAGGAGTGTTGTTGCTTCCATCTTTCACTTTGTCTTCCCGTCTTTTAATTTCTTCGTCTTTCTCGACGTTGTCTCGGGATTTGTCGATATGAAATGAACTCGTCTTCTAATTTTCTTCTTTTATTAGATTTGGTTCTTCGATTTTATTAAACTTCCGTCTTTAGACATTTTCTTCGATAAATCTTCAGAATAGGCCTTGGACTTCCGTTCTTTTTGCACTCTTGATCTTTTGACTTCGTCTTTTGTCTTTTTCTTTGATAAAAGCCCGTGAAAGCCCGTGTTTTCTTCCTTTGTCATATTTTGATCCTAAAACACAATAAAAACACAAACCACGCATAATTCTGACATTTACGACATAAAATATACGTTATGGTCTTGTTTTGTTATAATTAAGTGGTAAAAGGATGGGTGTTTTCACACCTATCATTTGTCATCAACAAAACACGAAGAGATTATATCGACTAAACATCGTAATGTTTTCACTAAAAATCTCACCCATTTTGATATGACAAACAAGTAAACCGTAATGCATATTAAAATGTATAAGTTACTCGTTTACACTTACTTCCCCCCTTTTGTCGAATCAAAAAGTTAGTCGACGTCTTGAAGAAGAGAAGAATCAACACCGAGAGAACACACATCTAAAGTGTTAGTCATCGATTGCATGCCATTTGAAGAATAGAAGAATTGATGTCAAGAGATCTTGCATCCGAAAGGTAGTCTTCATTTGTAGAAGAGGAGGATCGACTTCGAGAGAGCTTGTATCCAAAAAGCTAGTCGTCCCTTGTAGTCGTTGGTTGAGAGGCGAGAATCCAAACCGTAGACCCATCATCCAAAGATATTGAGCTTGCGTCATCCTAGTGAAGTCTTCAATCACCATAGGTTAACCAACTCCATGCATAACAATATGCTTATCTTTGAGATCCCATAATTCATTACTTGCAAGATGTTCAATGAATGCACTTTGAGTGAGTAAACGATCGCAAATGTAATGACTTGAACTCTTGCATATGCTCCCCTTGATATGAGCTCCCCCTTGCTTGAGATACCAACAAAGCAAGAAAAATGACAAGCTACAAAGAAGGGTTAGATGTCCTACAAAACAAGGTTAGTAGACAAGAGCATATATAACAATGTCACCCAAGCGGAATTAACTTTTAACAACTCGAGTACAAAGAGAGGGACTTGATGTTGAGCAAAATACGTCTTTTAGGAAAAAGAGCGTAATTAGGGTAAGTACGACGATTTAGGAAAATCTTGCACAAATGACCCAAAGTGGGGATCGTTCTCAAGGAGGCTTGGTGTGTGTGTAATGAAATGATTAACTTTGTGATTATATTGTTATAAGAAAGAAAATAGAAATTGGATAAGAAGAGAGTGACGGTTACGATGACGGATTACACTAAGACGAAAGAGTCGTACACGTAAAACCGTAAAAGCACCAAATTTAAAAATTTACTCTAAAAATTCCTAACAAATTGCAATAAATCCTAAATAATGTATTAAGAGTTTACAAAAAATCAAAAATCACCCAAGCCTTTTATTTAATTAAATAATGATTTTTTAATGCTAATTAAAGCCCTAAAAATCAATTTAATTAACAAAAAGCCCAAAATGAGTTTTATCACTTTGTAAACCTCTAAAATACCCTAACTTAATTTAAAACTATTTTTGAAAATTTTAAAATTAATTAAAACTATTTAAAAACAATTAAAAACTATTAAAAATTAAAATAATTCTAGAACATAATTAAAAGACCCTAAAAATATTTAGAAAGTTGTAAAATTCCTAATTAAGTGTCTAGATTCTAGGAAAAATATAAAAACTTAGAAAATCAGATTTTAATTTTTAATAATAAAATAATATTAAAATATTAATAAAAATCCAAAAATCCTAAAAAATTCTAAAAAGTTGCAAACTAGCTTGATTTAACCTAAATAACTCAGAAATAAACTTGAAATTACCTAAATACCCTTAATGGGCCTAGAAAATGGGCTAAACCCAAAATAGACTCCTTAATGGGCCAAATTGAGCCCAATAACAAAAGGTTTGTAAAAATAGCCCAAAAAGCACTTCTTGACTCAAAATTTGATTCTGAACAACTTTTTCTAAAGGCCCAAAAGCTGAAAATGTGAAATAAGCAATCTTATACCAAACAGCTTATTCTTAATGGGCTTTTTGGCCCATTAAGCTATAAGCGAATGCCATAAGCTCAAATTAGACACGCAAGCTTCTTTTGAGCTAACTAAGACTTATGTAAAAAGAAATTTGAAATAAACCAAAGGAATAAGCCTGGAAATGCAAAAAGCAATCTACAGAAAACGACAAAATAGTCGTTTTTGAGTTCTAGGCTATCCCAAGAGCTGATTCAAATTGCAAAAGCTTTTAAATGACTTAAATAAGCTAAATAAACAAAAAGTTCTCAAGTAAGCAGACTCAAAAAGCTGGAAAAAGCAAATAAGCACTTATGAAAAAGTCAATTAAGTTGGTTTTCTAGCAAAAAGTCAAAGTCAAAGTCCAATAAGCTCCAGTTTAATCAAATGGGTCAAATAATGAAGATCTATCACAAAAAATAAGTTGTTGCTGGTCTGGATAAGCAAATATAGCTAATTGATAAGCAAACTGAAAAATTGCACTAGCAGTGGCTAGTTTTGGGTGTTGAGCAGTGGAAACTTTTTCCACTGCTTGACTTGTTGACTTTTTTGTCTTTAGTGACTTTTTTGGAGATTCAAGCTTCACAAAGGCACCCAATTGATCAGTGGATCAAGAGGAGTCAATAAAAATCATAAAATCACAATCAACAACAGCCAAATGATAGAGTTAATTCAAACAATCACCAGATCTGACACAGACATGAACAAATAAGCAGTTGAGGTTCAAAAAGCACTTATAGCATAATTCAGCCAGCCAAACTTAACCAAATGCATACACAAGCAATATTAAACTTAAATAAGCAAGTCTAAACAGGTTTCATGCAATGATTCAAAGTTTTAAGCAATATCCAAGCACCTTAAGTTTTTGATGAACACAAACACATGCAGTTTTATACTTTGCTGATGCAATTGACCAACAAGCCAGATTCAACCACTCAAATCTATCACATAGGTTATATAAATGATGTTTAAGCAACTTTTATCCCTAAGCATGCATAAAATCTAGGTTTTACCAAAATCTTAGGCCAAAATCAGTCAAACTCAACAAGATATAGCATAATGAATGATTCAAGGTTTCAAACTCAAAAACTTGCAGCAAACAACTCTCAACCAAGCATATATCAAATACCAAGCATAAACACAACCTTCTAACAACACAATAACCAATTATGAACTCAAACAGGTAATCCCAAACACCCCTTTATCTTTTTAATCCAAAAATTAAACAAGTATAAGTGTGATTTAGTTTACCAAATGACTAATCTAGCATACTAACAACATTAACATGCAGGATTAAGCAGATTCAAGCCAAGAAAACAACAAGAACACAAGTAGAGCACAAATCCACCATAAATCCAAAATTTATCAGATTTTCAAGGTTTTAAGACAAACCTCATGGATGTACATCCACACCCACGAATGTTAGAGCTTATGTACTAGCAAGAACAAGTACAAGCTTCCACAAACAACCCTGATAAGAATCAACAAGGTTAAGAGCACAATATAAAAATCAGAAAAAGTAAAAATCCTTGATTAATGCAACCTTGTTACCCCACACTTGATTATCCCCAAGTTATAAGCTTCACCACACCTTGATAACACAATATCAGGATGCTATGATCAGCCCTATAGCCCAAGAATCCCAAAGTTTGAACAAGAACTTAGCAAAATATCAATAAAAGTGGAAAATGTGAAAACTTTTGCACACTCCTTTTGAAAACAGGTATTTGATTCAAGAATAATGAACAAAGAACAATAACAAACAGATTATAAGAGTGGCACTTGAGCTTTCTTCAACAATTTCCCACACATTTCATTGATATGAATATGAGATTTACAGAAAAGTGAACAACTGAAAATTCAAGAGCAAAGTGCAAATGTTGCACACTAAGGCCTTTATATAGGCTACAAGTTATCTAGTAAAGCTAGAAAAAATGTAAACCCTAACTATGGAAGTCCCCAAATTGCCCTTGTAGCTTTTTGAACTCTTGTGAATCATGTGATTGCATTTTTTTGTTTTGTGGTAGCTGGCAAGGAGAAAGTTGATCAAAGGTCTTGTATCAAGCTTAGGATGTAAGCTGAAATCTCCAACGTTGGATGGCTGTCACAATTTTTGCAGTATGCATAAGCTTGTAGCAGGGGAATCTTGTGTGGGACAAGGAAGTGATGTGGCATGAGTTTTTGGTGTTGGGTTATGATTAAGACATGCTTAATCACTAATCTGGAGGTTTTCATGGCCTAATTACAACACAATTAAAAATACCCAATTGTGTTCTTGGAGTTAATAGTTTAGTGTTTGATCCGGTTTTGGGTTAATTAGGATTTAAATAAGTGTTAACGGCGCCAAGGTTTAACTAATTATTTAATCCAGGTGAGTGGAGTAGTGCCATGCCCAAAGGGTGAGTTGTGAATGGCTGGATGGAGTGAGTGGGGCACGTGTCACCCCCTCACTGGACTAGGTAACTATCTTGTCTAACATGATTCACCCTTCATCTTTCTTCTTCTTGTCATTTTAGCTTAAAACTTTAGCAACGCCAAAATCCTTTGTAACAACTTTTCCTTTTTCACACTTTTGCCCCAAAAAGTTTTGTAAAATGATTTCAGGGGTATTTCTTGCCAATTCTTGATTCTTGAAGGACTGATTTGGTATTTTCTTCAAAGATAATGGTCTAAACTTGTATGATTGACATTTTGGAGGACTGAAATTGCCAAATCATGTTTGATGAGGGACCATTTTTGCCAAGTCTTCAAAGTCAAGGGTCAATTTGGTAAATTTGATATTTTCAAAGGACCAAATTTGTAAGTCTTGTATCTTGGAGTTCTTCATGGTGTATTTGACTTTGAGAAGGACTAATATTGAAATTTTAGCTTTGTTGAGGGGCTAAAATTACCAATTCTTCAAAGTGGAGGGCCCTTTTTACAATTTTAACAAACTTTAGGGACCAAACTTGTAATTATGAAGATACAAGGGTATAAAGTGTCATTTATTCCATATTGGAGGACCCTTCTTCATAATTCTTCAAATCTTCAAGGGTTTTCTTGGGAAAATCTTCATTAGGGCTTAGTTCAATGTGCGGCTTCGTTTCCCGTGTTCGTTGTTGCATGATTCTTGTGATCTTTTGTCATTTTCTCAATATCAGTACCTAAAATACACAAGCAACAAACACAAGCATATATATGGGTATTTTGATGATATTTAATGCATTTTAAGGCCTTTTTAGACGATGAGACTATGTATAAAAGCAGTCTCATCACTCCCCCATACTAAACCATTGTCGTGCCCTCACGCAATGCTAGAATAAAGTATCGTAGCACCTCCAAATTTCATTTTTATTCACTTTATTGAATGATAAACTAGCTACACTACTACTATTACTACTACTTGCGTTTTAGACATAATGTATGATTTTCATCGCAAAATGGGACGTTTAGGTTCATAGAATAAGAACACGTGAATGCTTCTTTAGAAATAATTTCATCGTCCTCGATTTTCACCCCAATTCCATGCCAAGCATGCAACGAGATCATTGTCATTATAAGTTAGTAATGCTAACACTACTCATATGCCCTAATCACGTACTTATCCTCCCATTTTCCTAAGTTGTATCTCTTATATTTTATTTTGTCTTGAATGTTTCACGAGGGTACATTGTTTGACTTATGCGATAAAAGAGATTTAGGTCTAAAAATAGAGTCCTAACGGTGTAACCAAGACCATCAAATCAATAACCCCTCCTAATAGACAACGATGTCAAAAAATTAAGTCAACAAGAAGGATCGATAAACACGGTTTTATAACGGTTTTGAACATGAGACTTATTACCAAGACTTTTATACGCCTCCTAACGAAAGGGCCTTATTATCTTTGGTTTACCTCCATCTTTTATTCAACTTCGCCATGAAGCTTTTATTATGACTTCGGTCTTGCCTTGCCTTTTATTATCCACCTCATCGGTAGTTTTATTAGCCAAAGACGTATATCCTCACGTTAAGGCGAATTTTGGATCTTTAAAGCTTCAAAGATTAAGGCTTGATTCACTTTCAATTTTGCATAGATTTTTCGGCCTTGTGGGGCTTCAAATTGTTTGCTTGATTTAGGTGAGCACTTGAAATCTTATTATTGGGTGAAGCTTTTGATTATTCGGGTGCAAATACTTCAAAACCGTGACGCTGGCGATACCTTAATGTCTTCCTAATTTAATTACACGAAAGCTACTAGAAAAGACTAGAAACCCAAAAATCCCAACTAAACCGCTAAGTCAATATTTATTAAGAAAAAAATATTTACATGTGAAGGGAGAATAAGCAAACAACGAGAACACATGAGTTTTTGAAAGAATACGAGGACTCTAAGTTTCGCATAGTAACTTATAATTAACCCTATCATTTCTCGTCCTCATTTAAGAGACTTAGCCTAATGTGAAGTTAAGGAATCAAAGCTAAGTGCTCAACACGCACGGTCGAGTCACAAATTACTCTTATTCTCGCCATCAGAAAACCTACATTCGTGTCTTCAAACACTTATAAAACATGAGAAATTTTTTTAAATTTGGCCATTTTTAGCCTTATTTTGCAACAAAACGATAAACAAAAAGATAAACTTTGGAAAGCGTGAAGGTTTGGCAAGGCAAGTATCTATTCACCCCCCATACTTAAGTTAAACATTCTCCTCAATGTTTCGAGTCTAGGGGTGAAAACACCCCCATACTAGAGACGTAGTCGAATGCCTAATCTAGCATGGAAAGGTGATACTTAGATTTGCTATGGGGTTCAATTTTGTTCTCGATATCCTCTCGAATTGATCTCGGTTCTAAGTGGAATGATTTGTTCTTGGTTAGTAAAAAGTGGTTGGTTTGTTTATCTATTTTAAACTAATGACAAGAAATTAAGTGACGAAGAGTAAGATTAAAGACTTGAAAGTTTAAACTAAAAAGGCAAGTTAAAAGTAAATGCTTGAAAACTTAAAGATTATATTAGAGAAATAAGTTGACATTCA
The DNA here is from genome assembly GCA_025667525.1 of Glebionis coronaria. Classification (NCBI taxonomy): domain Eukaryota; kingdom Viridiplantae; phylum Streptophyta; class Magnoliopsida; order Asterales; family Asteraceae; genus Glebionis; species Glebionis coronaria. The sequence goes on along the minus strand of CM046878.1, from coordinate 303,299,263 downwards.
ATAAAAACTAACACTTGGAAAACTTTGTAAAAAAAATGAACTTGGTTGAAAAGTACTAAAAGAAAGTAAGAACGGAGTAAAGCAAAACAAGCCAAATCGGAATAAATTCTGATCAAATGATCGGAATGTAGAGGAAAACGGTGATCGGAATAGTAACAAAGAGGATCAATCGGAATATTCAGACACTACTCCAATCGGAATACTTAAACAACATCAATCGGAATAATCAAATTAAGCTACAATCGGAATCTGTTAAAAACTTGCCACAATCGGAATGTTGGTAACAGGCAACAATCGGAATCCTAAAATGTGAGCCCTATATTTTATATAGTCGAACAAGAATGTAATAGGTCATCTTAGTCGTTATTGGTCTTGTATTGTAATAGGTTAGTCGGGAAAACCGGGCTTGGACTTTAAGCTAATATTGTATAAGTTAGGGGCGTAAGCCCAAAAGAAAGCCAAGCCCGGCCCAAGATGAAGCCCACAAAGGCCTTAGTGCCGTGGGGTATATAACCCTCTTTCACATGTGAAAGAGGGTGTTGGTTCATTTCATTAAACACATAGTTTTAGTGTAAACCTTCCACTTCTCTCTCTACTTTCTCTTTCTACTTTTCTTCTCTTTCTCTCTCTAAGAATCTTGTGTTATGGATTAAATGGGAACAACATTTGGTATCAGAGCCAATAGTGGATAGGTGATTGAAGATTCGTGTGTGGTGTTCTTGATTTTTCGTGGCTTCTTTGATCCATATCTCACGTCCTATTTTTTCTTTTTGTGTTTTTATGGTCTTTTCTCGATACAAATCATATACATACTAGTAGTAGTGATTTGGGTATCTTGGTTTTGGCTAAAACACAAATCTTTTGGATCAAAAGTTGCGAAATTTCTTCTTGTTCTTCATTCCGAAATTCTAGCAGAAACTTTCATCGGAAAGTACAAATTGTACTTAGGCTTCCATCGGAAAGGGTTTGGTTCTACATTGCGATCGTGGTTTTTTTATTACTTATTCCGATCTGGACATTCCGATCGTACTTTGCGATCTGGATTCCGACGGGTATAAGGAAGTATTTTAAGTCGTTACTCTGCTTGAATTTTGACAGCCACATTGCGATCTGGACATTCCGATAGGCTTTGCTATATGAGTATTCCGATAGGCTTTGCGATCTGAGTATTCCGACAGGCTTTCCGATCTGGACATTACGATCTGGACATTACGATCTGAGCATTGCGATCTGAGCATTGCGATTGAGCATTGCGATCTGAGCATTGCGATTGAGCATTCCGATTGAGCATTCCGATCTGGACATTCCGATAAGTATTCCGATGGGTATTTTGTTTGAGTAATTTTTAGACTTAGCCACTATCTAGACTAGTTTCGGAACGTAGTTTACACGAAGATTAAAAAAAAAAAAAAAAAAAAAAAAAAAAAGAGTTAAAATTTTTAGGTCAAGTAAATTCAAATTTTTTCCCTACTAGTTTTTGGCTATTTCTAACTCAAATTCAAAATTTGGCGATACAAAATTTTTCGGCTTACCGTTTTGTCAGACTGAGGAATTTAATTGTCGGACTGAAAAAAAAAAATTTTGAATTTTCGGAATTTCAATTTTAACCACACATCATCACAACAAATCCACTAAGATCTGCAATTCATCCACAAGTTTTCACCATGTCTAACAACAACATCAACATTGCAACTGCTAATCAAATTCGTTTGGAACAAGGTGGCAACGGTAACCCACCTGTGCTCACTGCCGGTTGCTACGTTCAATGGAGATCTCGTTTTCTTAGATTTCTCGATGGAAAAGAAAACCGAACTGCTCTTCGTCACTGCCTTGAGAACCCACCTCCAGTTTTTGAATTCAAACCAATTACAACACAGGCAGAGGATGGTACTTCATCAACTATACGAGCTATGGAGGATTTTGACACATGTTCTGCTGAGAAAAAGAAACTCCTCCAAGCTGAAGCTGATGCTGTAAATTTCATACTCACTGGAATTGATAATGATATCTATTCCACAGTTGATGCATGCCCTAATGCTATGGAAATGTGGAATGCAATTCATCGATTGAAGCAAGGTGAGTCAATCAATGTTCAAGATCTCGAGACTAATCTACTTTGGGAGTTTGGAAAATTCACATCTGAAGATGGTGAATCCATTGACTCATATTACTCGAGATTCTACAAAATGATGAATGAGCTTGTAAGAAATCAGTGCACCATCTCCAATCATCATGCCAATGTTCAGTTTCTACTTCAACTCAAACCGGAATGGCAAAGGTTTGTGACTTTGGTCAAACAAAGGGAGGATATCAAGACTATATCTTACCACAAACTTTATGATATCTTGAAACAACATCAGAATGAAGTGAATGAACTAAGGGCTGAAAAGGCAGAACGGTCTGCTAATTCTATTGCTTTTGTGGCTGCTACTTCAACAAAACCCGTTCCTCGTCAACAACCACCTAATCATTCCTCGAAGTCATCAAGCTCATCCACCAAACCTCTAGCTGCTGCTAAACACAAAGCAAAAGCAATTGTCCCCACTCCACCTCCAAAGTATGACACCGAGTCAGATGGAGACAGTGATGATGAACAAACTTCAAGGGACAAGAAGATTGAAGAACTCATGTCTTTACTCACCACAACTTATAAGAAGATCTACAAACCTACCAACAACAACCTCAGATCATCATCCAATGCTAGATATAAGGAAGTTGATCATGCACCTAGGTATGATCGTGATGCTAGGTATGATAATCAGAGGATGCTGAATCAAGTTGGGGCTAGAGATACTGTAGGCACTCCGGTGGTGCAGAAGACTGGGATTCAATGCTTCAACTGCAAGGGATTTGGTCACATGGCTAGGGAATGTAAGAAGCCAAAACGGGTTAAGGATTCGGGATATCACAAGGAAAAGATGTTGCTGTGCAAGAAAGAAGAAGCAGGAATTCCACTCACAGCAGATGAAGTTGACTGGCGTGATGACACTGATGATGAAGCCGATGATCAAGAGTTAGAGGCACATTATGTGTACATGGCAAAGATTCAAGAAGTGATCCCAGAGACTGATGATACTTCTGGACCCATCTATGATTCTGAGCCACTTGAAAAGGTACCATCACATGATAACTATAATGTGTTTGCTAATGAACGACGGCATCCTGAGCAACCCGAAAGCATCAATGACACATATGTAATGGACACGGAGGATAGCAATATCTCTACGGATTCACAGCATATGTGTAATGATGACGGAAAAGCTGTTCAAGATACTGACTCGGATGAGGACCGTGATTTGCTTGCGTCTATTATTGATTCTTTAAAACGTGAAATTGATGAAAACAAAGAAGCTAATAAACGTTTGAAGCAAGCAAACACATCCTTAGCCGAGGAGATAGACAGGCTTAAAGAGTGTGATTATGTAAAAGAAGCCGATCGACGGGTTGCAATAGCTAATGGTTTGGTATATGAACGTAAGGTGCTCAACGAACAATATTGTTCTGAAGTAACACACGAAATTCATATGTCAAAACAGAAGATATCGGAACTTGAAGAACAACTGCTGCTACATAAACTCCAAATTACTGAATTAGAGTCGGTTAACAAAGAACAAACTGAGCTTTATAAAACTCGTGAAGAAAAGGATATTGAAAAAATTCTTGCTTTGGAAAAGAGAGTCGACACGTTAAACAACATTGTTTACAAAACGGGTCAGTCTATTCAAACTATGAATATGCTCAATAGAAATATGAAAACGAGTTTTGTCAAGCCTGAATATCTCAAGAAAGCTCAAAGTACCAAGCCTTCTCTTTATGATATCGGTTGTTATGTTGATAATCTTGCTCTTATGCTTTCCCCTGACTGCGACGAAATCATTCGTCAACAAGAAGAAAGTCGATCAAACTTAAGTGATTTAATAAACCTTTCTGATTCTAACAATCATATTAAGTTTGTCCCTCAAAAAGAACTTTCAAAAGAACAAAAGATGTATAATAGTGTTCCACCACCAAGTGATGAACCACAAAAGAAAGTTTCTTTAAAAAGGAGTTTCAAAAAGCAATCAATTTTGTTAGAAAAGCGAATTTTGGATGAAAAACGTAAATGGGATGAGAAAAGCAAAAGTGTTCAGCAATTTGAGTTTATAAAACAAGGGGTTTTAAATTTGTACAAAGGTGTCGTCGACTATGAAAAAGTTTCTAGGGATACCATTTGGAATATTAAACCTAACCCACAAGTAGAAGTCGTCATTCAACAATGTATTGTTCCAACCATTGATGATCTTTCAAAAAATGTGGAAATGTTTTATAATGCTCTTACTGAGGAAATGTTAACTGATTTAAGCTATGTCAAATCTCTTGAAGATGAAGTTGATTTTCTTCAAATTAAATTAAAGACACAAGAACACCAACTTTCTAACGAAATTGATCGACTTTCCAAGGAATATTTTTATGTTGACCATATGAATGCTATACTTGGTGTGTATACCGATCTGGATCAATATTGTCATGTAGCATGTCTAGTGTCAGAATCGGACGCGAAATGTCGCAATCTTGAAGTAGAGCTTTCGAAACAAATTCAGTCATATAACAAACTTTCGAAAAGTTTTTCTCAACTTGAGAAACACTCCATTTCTCTTGAACTTGTTTACAAAAAGGTCAAAAATCTCATAATCATAAAAAGTGTCAAGAAATGTCAGCTTCTTCGTTTCGTCTACTAAATGAAAAAGATTTCAAAATAAATGATTTGAAAGCTCAGCTAAAAGAAAGGGACATTGCCATTAGTGAGTTACAGAAACTCATTGAGAAAATGAAAGGAAAGTCTGTTTTGGGTAAACCATCTGCCGTTCGTCAACCGAATGCGGTTAAATGCCCTAAAACATCTATTTTGGGACAACCCCCACAGACTTTGCCTAAGATAGGAAATGATAAGAGCACTAATGTGATAGCACCTGGAATGTATAAGATGAACACTAGGTCCACTCAAACTGGAACAACGCAGTTACCTCAGAATACTAGGAAAACTAATCAACGTGTGTCTTCTTCTACAGGAGTAAATCCCACTACTAGTGTTAGCGGACCACAGCTTAAGAGCACTAGAGTTGAAGATAGAGTCATGCCTAAAAATAGTCAAGGGAAGAAGAATGAAGTAGAAGATCACCGTAGGAATTTTAAGTTTTCTAAGAATAAAACGTCTGTAACTGCATGTAATGACAGTTTAACTGCTAAGACCTCGAATGTTGAATTTGCTTGTGTTGAATGTGGCAAATGTGTTCGTACTTTCAATCATGATGCTTGTGCTCTTAATCATAATGGCGTGAATACTAGAACTAGGAAGCCTATTCGTATGCCCACTAGTACTAGTGAACCCACAAGAACTTTGAACCAATCCACTGAGCAACCACTTAAGAAACTAAGTGCGTTAGAATCCACTACTCTACGTAAACAAAGCAGGTTAAAGAAGCTTTATGAGAACATGATTAGGACATGTACACGGGGGTATTCGAGATTTACACCACCCGGATACAAATGGGTACCTAAGACAACCCCCATTCTAATTGGGTCTATGAATGTTAGCTTGCCTTTAGAATCTAGGTCCACTACTATTTTGGAACCCGTTTCTATCAAGGGCTCCCATTTGTCAAATGCTACATTGTCTTCTAATTCTTCTGCAGCTCGTCGGACTCATCCTATTCATAATGGACTCCGGGTGCACAAAGCACATGACGGGCAATCTCAAGCTTCTCATTAACTTCGTGGAGAAGTTTCTGGGTACGGTACGGTTTGGAAATAATCAATTTGCACCGATACTCGGATATGGAGACTTGGTTCAAGGGAATATCACTATAAAACGGGTTTATTACGTCGGGGGACTGAATCACAATTTATTCTCGGTTGGTCAATTTTGTGATGCGGATTTGGAAGTGGCTTTTCGGAAATCTACTTGCTATGTTAGAGACTACGATGGGAATGACTAATAAGTGTGAAAACACTTATCCTTTTACCACTTACTTCCAATAATAACAAGACCAAAACGTGTGATTTATGTCGTAAAAGTCGGAATTATGCGTGGTTTGTGTTTTTATTGTGTTTTAGGACCAAAAGATGAAAAAGGAAGAAAACACGGGCTTTCACGGGCTTTTATCGAAGAAAACGGGAAAAGACGAAGTCAAAAGATCAAGAGTGCTTAAAGAACGGATGTCCAAGACCTATTCTGGAGATTTATCGAAGAACAAGTCTAAAGACGGAAGTTTAATGAAGTCGAAGAACTTAAGTCTAATAGAAGAAGAAAATTAAAAGACAAGTTCAAATCCCGAGACTACAAAGACGAAGAGTTAAAATCGAGTCGAGAAGAAAAAGAAAGAAGAAAGCACCACACATGCCTCCCACTCCCCTATAAATACCCTCCTAATCACATTAGGAGGGGGTTAGCTAGTTTTTATTTTCTTTAGTTTTCTTTCTAAGTTTTTAGAGAGAGAAAGTCTTAAACTTTCTCTCACTAGTTCATCTTTTTCTTTTAATCTTTCAAGATTAAACACTTTTTTTTGTATTGCTTATTTCATTAATCAAAGTTCTATTTTAAGCTTTTAATCCTTATTCTCACTCTTCATTTCTTGATTTATCTTACTTTTGATCCGAATATCATACTTCATTCGTATGATTTTATGATTTCGTGGTTGAAGGATTGATCTTCTTTGTTTACACATAAGTTCTTTCGCGTTTAGGACATAAGCTTGTAATGCTTATTGGCTTATTCGAGTTTTAGCTTATTGATTTTCGGATTTGATAAAGGTGTTAGTTATTTGAAAAGTTTCTTTTCTAAAGTTTTTGATTTCATATCTCGAATAGTTTTCAAATTTAAGTTTTTCTTTTGTGATTAAGATCCGGTGAGACTAGCTTATTGCATTTGCTTATTGAGATTCACTCTTCCACCAATTTCGGAACTGTGGCCTTCCATCGCAAAACTAGGGTTTTGTACTCATTCCGACGGTTACTCCTCATTACGATAGCCTTGGTTTTTGATCGCAATAACCCATTAGGGTTTTACTTTGCGATCAGTTGGTTAACCCCCTTATTCCGATCTGGGTTGCGATCGCACATTGCGATCGCGTATTCCGACGGTTCTTAAGGACTTGGTTAAGACGAAGTGCTGCCCATTTTTCGATAACATCATTCCGATAGATAGACATTGCGACAGTAGCCTTTTACATCATTCCGATCTGGATCATTGCGATGGTGGCTTTCCGATAGATGGTCATTGCGATAGTATTGATCTGTTATATTCCGATGGTTGCTATTTGGTGTATTCCGATGAACATGAATCGTTTTCTTACAATTAATTAAGTTTTTCAAAGCTTTAAGTTTTAAGAATTTTCATAAATTAACTTCAAGATTAATTTTGTCAAAGCTTTAATTTACTCAACGACACTTTAATTACTTGCTAATAGTTTAAAATTAGATAAACAAACCAAACCATTCTCTTGATTCACCAAAAGACGATTGAGTCGCACTTAAGACCGGTTTTCAATTCGAAAAGATTCGGAACTATAACGAACTTGAACTTTAATATAGGGTGTCAAAAGCCTTGTATTAAATGGCGCCGCTGCCGGCTCTTTTCGTTAAGATAAACGGTTTCTAGTGAGAGACGCATTGAATTTTGGGATCCGTTCTTTGAACGTTATTTTCATTGCTATAAAAATTTTCAAAAATCCATAAAAAATATAAAATTCTTCAAAAATACAAAAACATTAAAAAAACCTATAAAAACCAAAAATATTATATTCTTTGTGTATATTTTTCTGCAGGTGTATGCGTACTAGATCTACAAACTATTCTGAGCCCGAGAATCGTGAAGATTTAGATATGGCTGGTGTTACCAACAACAATAATCACCCACCTCAAAATAATTTGAATAACAACCACAACAATAACGACAACAACAATGTCCTTCTACCTGATTTACGAACCATGGAGGAATTGTGCCAACCCACCATGAACGGACGCGGAGGCCCGATTGCGCCAATGCACGTCACGGCTCAGGAGTTTTCGTTGAAGCATCACATGATACAACAAGTGCAAACGAACCCGTTTCGTGGAATTCCGGATGATGATGCCAACAAACACCTCGACAAATTCATTACCATTACCCAAAGCATGAAGTGCCCCGGTGTTTCTATGGATGACCTTCGCCTCCAACTTTTTCCACACTCGCTTTCTCACCACGCCGAAAAATGGTTTGACCGTCTTCCTAAGAATTCTATTCATACGTGGAACGACATGACTCAACGCTTTTTATCGCGCTACTTTCCCCCATCCATGTCACTAGCCTTCGTAACCAAATCAGTGGATTTATGCAAGAGAATGATGAATCGCTTTTCGATGCTTGGGAACGTTACAATGATTTGATCGACCGCTGTCCTAATCACAATATGCTCCCCGTCACTCTCATTGACACCTTCTACAATGGTCTCACCTTTCGTGATCGTGACACGATCAATGCCGCCGCCGGTGGTACTTTTATGAAAAGGAGACCGGAAGAGTGTCGAGAGTTGATTGAAAACATGACTACTCACCACAAGAATTGGGATTCATCCGCATCCTCAAGATCTAACTCGAGAGTCAATGTTTCTTCTTCTTCCTCCAATCCTGAAATGTCTGAAATTTCTCGCCAACTCGCTGAAATGAACAAGAATTTCATGGCCATGGCCACAAACCACTTTCAACAAGCTAAAGCCGTTGCTATTTCTTGTGACACATGTGGTGGCCCTCACTCTTATAATGATTGTCCTTCTACCCAAGGCAATTATTCTGAAAACGTTAACGCAGCTTACGGCACTTATCCCACGGGAGGCTATCAAGCTCGCCCGCAAGGAGACCGTGGCTTGCTAAGTTATCGTTCCAACAATTATCTTGCTCCTCCCGGTTTCCCTCCTGCAAACCAAAACCAACAACAAAGCTACAATCAATCCCAACCTCGTGCAAACAATCAGTATCAATCCCAAAGAAACCCATACCCAACTCAAGGAAATTCTCAAGCTTACCAGGCTCCACCTCTCAATCAACCGATGGTAGTGAATCCAGAAGTCGAGACATTCATGAAGACTAATCGGGAGTTGGTGATGAATCTTCAGAGTCAAGTCCGTAACTTGAAGGGAGAAATGGCAAAGCAAGGGAACGATATTCGAGCCGAGCTAAGGAATGATATGGCCAAACACAATGATACAATGAATGCAAACATGCAAAACTCTTTTAACAATCAAGCTCTTCACCTTCGTGATATGATTAGTTCGCTCATCCAAAGTAATCAACCCTCTTCTTCGGGTACTCTTCCGAGTAATACCGTTGCGAATCCAAGAGGGGAGATGAAAGCAATCACCACTCGTAGTGGAAAAGGTAATATGGAACCCGAGCTTCCTACACCTCCACTGGTGATTGTGAATAAGGAAAAAGAGCAACTTTCTTCACCTCCTTCACCTTCTATCCCCATTTCCCCACCACCCGTGGTTGTGAGTGATCCTATTCCCTTAAAGCCTTCTTCTTCATCTAATATACCTTATCCTTCAAGGTTGCGGAAAGAGAAGCAAAAGAGCAAGGATGATATTCAGGTTTCAAACTTCCTAAAAATGTTTAAACAATTGAATTTTAACATCTCCTTTGCCGAGGCTCTCGCTCACATGCCCAAATACGCTAAGATGTTTAAAGATCTTTTAAGTGATAAAGAAAAGCTTCTTGACATTGCTCAGACCCACCTTAATGAGAACTGCTCCGCAGTGCTCTTAAGGCAATTGCCCACCAAACTTGGTGATCCGGGTCGCTTCTTGATTCCTTGCAACTTCCCGGGAGTAGAGAATTGCATGGCCCTAGCCGATCTAGGTGCCAGTATAAACTTAATGCCTTTAAGTGTTTGGAAGCAATTATCTCTCCCCGAGCTAGTCCCCACACGAATGACTTTGGAATTAGCCAACCGTACGGTTGCTTATCCAGTGGGGATTGCTGAAGATGTCTTTGTTGGCGTCGATAAATTCACCTTCCCGGCGGATTTTGTCGTCGTTGACTACGAGATGGATCCCCGTGTTCCATTAATCGTCGGACGTCCATTTCTGAGGACCGGTCGCACTCTTATTGATGTTGCCGCAGGCGAAATCATCATGAGAGTTGGTGACGATCAAATTGTCTTCAACATGGGTAAGATTTCTAAGCAACCTTATTCATATGAGAGTGTTAATGCTATTGATGTTCTCGATGAGGCTTGTGAAGAACATTTTCATGATGCTTGCAAAAGTACCCTCTCTTCTCTACCCAATGTTGAGACCGTTGCCTCAATAGCTCCAGCATTGACTCCTTTCGGAGAAAGTGATTTGGATGACTTCGAAGCTAGCTTGGGTCCTCTCGATATTAAGTATGATAATTTGTCCACAAATTGGGATGAAGACATTAGTACTATTGAGAGACTTCTCAATGAGGACCCATTCTCTCCTCCTGCTCCTAAAGAGGTGACTAATGATGATCCATCGTTAGGTTCACCATCTATTGAGAATCCTCCTACTCTTGAGCTTAAGGACCTACCCCCTCATCTTGAGTACGTTTTTCTGGAAGACAACGAGAAGCTACCGGTCATCATCGCTAAGGATCTGAAAGAAGACGAAAAAGAACGCCTTGTCGCTGTGTTGAAGAAGCATAAACGAGCTATCGCTTGGAAAATCTCGGACATCCGTGGAATTGATCCTCATTTCTGCACACATAAAATTCTCATGGAGGACGACTTTAAGCCCACTATTCAAAGCCAAAGAAGGGTGAATCCTAAAATACATGACGTCATCAAAAAAGAGGTTATCAAACTTCTTGATGCGGGTATGATTTACCCTATTTCGGATTCACCGTGGGTTAGTCCAGTCCATTGTGTGCCTAAGAAAGGCGGAATCACCGTTGTGCCCAATGCAAACAACGAGTTAATTCCTACCCGTCTCGTTACTGGGTGGAGAGTTTGTATAGATTACCGCAAACTCAATGATGCCACGAGAAAGGATCATTTCCCTCTACCTTTCATGGACCAAATGCTTGAACGTCTAGCTGGTAATGAATATTACTGCTTTCTGGATGGTTTCTCGGGTTATTTTCAAATACCCATCGATCCCCAAGATCAAGAGAAGACAACATTCACTTGTCCCTACGGCACATTTGCGTATAAAAGAATGCCATTTGGCTTATGCAATGCCCCCGGGACTTTCCAAAGGTGCATGTTGGCTATCTTCCATGACATGGTTGAGCAAACCATGGAAGTCTTCATGGATGATTTCTCGGTCTTCGGGGATTCCTTCTCTGCTTGCCTTGCCAATTTGGAACGTATGATTAAGCGGTGCGAAGACACTCGCCTTGTTCTGAATTGGGAAAAATGCCATTTTATGGTCAAAGAAGGCATTGTGCTAGGATACAAAATCTCTAAAGCCGGTCTTGAAGTCGACCGTGCTAAAGTTGATGTCATAGCCAAATTACCTCCACCTTCAACCGTGAAGGGTGTGAGAAGTTTTTTGGGTCATGCGGGTTTCTATCGTAGATTCATTCAAGATTTCTCTAAAATCGCTCGCCCGATGACCCACCTCTTGGAAAAAGATACTCCCTTTATCTTTTCTAAAGAATGTCTGGAAGCCTTCAATCTTCTTAAGGATAAGCTAACTAAAGCACCGGTCTTGGTTACCCCAAATTGGGAGCTGCCTTTTGAATTGATGTGCGATGCTAGCGACTTTGCTATTGGTGCGGTTTTGGGCCAAAGAGTGAATAAACACTTCCAACCGATCCACTATGCTAGCAAAACAATGACGGGGGCTCAACTGCATTATACGACAACCGAAAAAGAGCTTTTAGCTGTTGTCTATGCTTTTGAGAAATTTCGCCCCTATCTTGTTTTATCCACCACCATCGTATACACGGACCATTCCGCGTTGAAGTACTTGATGACAAAGAACGATTCTAAGCCAAGACTTCTTCGCTGGGTTTTGCTCCTTCAGGAATTCAACATTGAAATTCGTGACAAGAAGGGAGTCGAAAACCTGGCCGCGGATCATTTGAGTCGACTTGAGAATCCATATCAAGGGGATCATCCGAACAAAGAGATCAATGACTCTTTCCCCCTGGAGACTCTAATGTCTATAAATCTCAATCTTGATGGCACCCCGTGGTTTGCGGACATCGCAAACTACTTAGCGGGTGGTATTCTCATCCAAGGGTTAACATCCCAACAAAAGAAGAAGTTCTTGAATGATGTTAAGACTTACTTTTGGGATGACCCTTATCTATTCAAACAGTGTGCTGATCTGATTATTCGTCGATGTGTTGACGGACCGGCAGCTTTTGACATCCTCCAAGCTTGCCACAAAGGACCCACCGGCGGTCACTTTGGTCCCAACTACACCGCTAAGAAAGTGTTTGATTCTGGATTCTACTGGCCCACCATTTATCGTGACGCTCACGAAATGGTTAAGCATTGTGATGCTTGCCAACGTCAAGGCAAGATCACACATAAGGATGAGATGCCTCAAAATTTCATACAGGAATGTGAAATCTTTGATGTATGGGGCATCGACTTTATGGGGCCATTTCCATCATCCAAAGGGAACAAGTACATCCTCGTCGCCGTCGACTACGTCTCTAAATGGGTTGAAGCCAAGGCTCTTCCTACGAATGATGCGAGGGTGGTTGTGAACTTTTTGAAGCAGCTTTTCGCTCGATTTGGCGTTCCTCGTGCTATCATCAGTGACCGCGGGACTCATTTTTGCAACGATCAATTTGCACGAGTCATGGCAAAGTATGGTGTCAATCACCGTCTTTCCACCGCCTATCATCCCCAAACCAATGGGCAAGCCGAAATTTCCAATCGTGGCTTGAAGAGAATTTTGGAGCGTACTGTGGGAGAGCATCGTGCCGCGTGGGCCGATAAGTTAGATGATGCTCTGTGGGCTTTCCGTACTGCTTACAAGACCCCGATCGGTTGTACACCCTATCGTCTTGTGTACGGGAAAGCCTGCCACCTACCCATCGAGCTGGAACACAAGGCGCACTGGGCCTTGAAATGGGCAAACTTCGACATCATCAAAGCCGGTGATCATCGCAAGGTTCAACTCAACGAGCTACAAGAACTGAGGAATGAAGCTTATGAGAACTCGCTGATCTACAAGGAGAAGACGAAGATGATCCACGATGCTCAAATCAAGAACCGAGAGTTCCACGTTGGAGATCACGTCTTACTCTTTAACTCTCGGTTGAAGATCTTCTCTGGCAAGTTGAAGAGCCGCTGGACTGGTCCATTCACCGTCGCCAAAGTCTTTCCGTATGGGACCATTGAGCTTTCTCAGCCAAATGGGCCCAATTTCAAGGTGAATGGCCAGCGTTTAAAGCTGTACTTTGGTGAGGACATCTCTCAAGAGATGATACCATCCCTCACCACGTTCCCCATGAACTAAAATTGGGTCGAGTCAGGCTCATGACTCGGTGAACAAAAACAAGCGCTTCTCGGGAGGCAACCCGTGTTCTATCCCTTACTGTTTTCATAATAAGTGTAGGGGGAGCCCCGCATATGTTTGTTGTCTTGTTTCTTGTGCTGTGCAGGGATTTAAGCTTCAGAGAGCATCTGGATGACTTTTGACGAACCGTGATACCGTGTTTCCCATCTTCCCGGTTCTATCCTAAACTCTTGTGATTCAATATTTCATATTCTATATGTTCACATTGAATTCACTTTAGTTGTCCTTTCCTTAGCAAGAGTTAAACAAAGTGCACAATGTCCTAAGTGTAGGGGAGTTTCCTCCCACATGCTTAAACATTGAGGACAATGTTTATCTCAAGTGTAGGGGGGACTTCTATCGAAGTAAATGGTCTTTTCCATGAATTTGCCCTCATTTTAACCGGAAAATTTGATTTTTCAACATTTTTCAAAATTTTTAATCTATTTTGGCCTAGTTGTATAGTTGTATTTTCTTCTATTATGATTATTTTCTTCCTTTGCTAGAATAAGTTTTTAATAAAGTGGTTTTAGATTTTTCTAAGTCATGAACATTTTGACTCAACCCGAGTTTACTTACCTAAGTTTACTCTAGCTAGTATCCTTAACGTGTTTAAGTCAAGTTTTGCTAGGCTTTTATATAGGGAGCTATAAAACGCGAAAGTCTTAACTCTCACGGGTTAAGAACAAGAACTTTTCGCAAGTTCCTATAATTGATCCTAGAGAGTCGTTTATCAAGGGAACTTTAAAATGCGATTTCTAAACTTGAAAAAGTCTAAGAAATTGCAAGATCCTATAGGCGACTCGAAAACCCAAAACTTTGATTTAATAGGCTAAGCATCCACGAGTCTCATTCCTTGAGATTTTAAACTGTGAAGAACGAGAGATGATAGAGTCAATTATAAGTTCGGTACTCTTTCGTGAATTTATGTGAGTTAATTATGAGCCTATTCTCCCTCCGCTTGCTTAATAATTTATCTGCTAATAAATAAGGTTGTACGATTTAAAAGGTTACTTAGCTTCTAGCCCCAGATCGTTTAAAAGTTGCTCGGTAATGACGAGAGTTCATAGCCAAGGCATAACTTATGAAGCGGGGCGCGAAGATTGGCAAGTCCGAAAAGGCCCTAACAAGGCATGAGGGCTACATTTTGTTGCTAAAGATCCAAAAGTGATGTGAAGAATCATTTATCAAAAATCAATATGAAGGATCGAGACACACGACGAAAAGCAAAAACTCCCCAAAAGTCATGGAGAAGTCTATCCGAAAAGCCCTAACAAGGTATGAGGATAAATAGATCCAAGTCCTAAAAGGAGGCGGATCGTTGTATATCAAAGTCCAAAATAAAGATTGGAGAAAAATGAAGAAGTCGTGGTCCAAAGATGAAGAATCTCTCAAAAATTTCAAGTGAAGAAATTCCTATTATGAAGAGAAGACCATAATTTCAAGAACGTCTCTCGAAGATTCAAAGTATGAAGTCGCTGCCAAATATCGGCCCGAGAAAGGTCTCAAATCGCGAACCAAGTTATGCCAAGATATGAACTTTCTGATATCCCGAGAAGCAGTTTTAAAAGATTTGGTCCTTTAGCTAACTATTGATTAAATCGTCCACCTTATTTTCGGACTAAATAACTATCGAAATAAGTCAAACAATGCATCCTCGTGATCATTCAAGACAAAAATAAAATATAAGAGATACACCTAGGAATAAGGGAGTCTAAGTGAATAATTGGCCCACATGAGTTCGTGATAGTTTGCTAACTTATAATAACAATGATCTCGTTTCTAAGCTTGGTATGGGGAATGTGAAACTTGAGGATGATAAACGTTCATGGCTGCCAAAACCAATGTAAGTTTTTAATTTCTTTACTTATTTCTATCTTTTCATCTTTAGTATTTAATAAAGGCCAAAGTAGGTTATTTATGATGGGAAATGTAAACTGTGCTTAAAATTAATGCATTGCATGAGGGCATTGCAATGGTCAAGTGTAGGGGATTTAATAAGTGTGAAAACACTTATCCTTTTACCACTTACTTCCAATAATAACAAGACCAAAACGTGTGATTTATGTCGTAAAAGTCGGAATTATGCGTGGTTTGTGTTTTTATTGTGTTTTAGGACCAAAAGATGAAAAAGGAAGAAAACACGGGCTTTCACGGGCTTTTATCGAAGAAAACGGGAAAAGACGAAGTCAAAAGATCAAGAGTGCTTAAAGAACGGATGTCCAAGACCTATTCTGGAGATTTATCGAAGAACAAGTCTAAAGACGGAAGTTTAATGAAGTCGAAGAACTTAAGTCTAATAGAAGAAGAAAATTAAAAGACAAGTTCAAATCCCGAGACTACAAAGACGAAGAGTTAAAATCGAGTCGAGAAGAAAAAGAAAGAAGAAAGCACCACACATGCCTCCCACTCCCCTATAAATACCCTCCTAATCACATTAGGAGGGGGTTAGCTAGTTTTTATTTTCTTTAGTTTTCTTTCTAAGTTTTTAGAGAGAGAAAGTCTTAAACTTTCTCTCACTAGTTCATCTTTTTCTTTTAATCTTTCAAGATTAAACACTTTTTTTTGTATTGCTTATTTCATTAATCAAAGTTCTATTTTAAGCTTTTAATCCTTATTCTCACTCTTCATTTCTTGATTTATCTTACTTTTGATCCGAATATCATACTTCATTCGTATGATTTTATGATTTCGTGGTTGAAGGATTGATCTTCTTTGTTTACACATAAGTTCTTTCGCGTTTAGGACATAAGCTTGTAATGCTTATTGGCTTATTCGAGTTTTAGCTTATTGATTTTCGGATTTGATAAAGGTGTTAGTTATTTGAAAAGTTTCTTTTCTAAAGTTTTTGATTTCATATCTCGAATAGTTTTCAAATTTAAGTTTTTCTTTTGTGATTAAGATCCGGTGAGACTAGCTTATTGCATTTGCTTATTGAGATTCACTCTTCCACCAATTTCGGAACTGTGGCCTTCCATCGCAAAACTAGGGTTTTGTACTCATTCCGACGGTTACTCCTCATTACGATAGCCTTGGTTTTTGATCGCAATAACCCATTAAGGTTTTACTTTGCGATCAGTTGGTTAACCCCCTTATTCCGATCTGGGTTGCGATCGCACATTGCGATCGCGTATTCCGACGGTTCTTAAGGACTTGGTTAAGACGAAGTGCTGCCCATTTTTCGATAACATCATTCCGATAGATAGACATTGCGACAGTAGCCTTTTACATCATTCCGATCTGGATCATTGCGATGGTGGCTTTCCGATAGATGGTCATTGCGATAGTATTGATCTGTTATATTCCGATGGTTGCTATTTGGTGTATTCCGATGAACATGAATCGTTTTCTTACAATTAATTAAGTTTTTCAAAGCTTTAAGTTTTAAGAATTTTCATAAATTAACTTCAAGATTAATTTTGTCAAAGCTTTAATTTACTCAACGACACTTTAATTACTTGCTAATAGTTTAAAATTAGATAAACAAACCAAACCATTCTCTTGATTCACCAAAAGACGATTGAGTCGCACTTAAGACCGGTTTTCAATTCGAAAAGATTCGGAACTATAACGAACTTGAACTTTAATATAGGGTGTCAAAAGCCTTGTATTAATGACCTTCTTACAGGTTCTCGTGGTTCTGATCTCTACACAGTAACTCTTCAAGACACATCTTCAACAAATCCAATTTGCTTAATGGCTAAAGCATCATCATCTCAAGCATGGTTATGGCATCAACGATTGTCACATCTCAATTTTGACACCATCAACTTGCTTTCTAAGAATGATATTGTGACCGGACTTCCTAAGTTGAAATTCGTCAAAGACCATCTTTGTTCTTCTTGTGAGTTGGGGAAAGCAAAACGGAAGTCTTTCAAAACAAAGACTACCCCTAGCTCAAAAGGACGATTGGAACTTCTACACATGGATTTATGTGGTCCCATGCGTGTAGAGAGTATTAACGGGAAAAAGTATATTCTAGTGATTGTTGATGATTACTCTAGATACACATGGACTTTCTTCTTAAGGTCCAAAGATGAAACACCAGAGGTTCTCAAAAACTTTCTCAAGATGATACAACGCAATCTTCAAGCTCAAGTCTTAACCGTAAGAACGGATAGGGGTACTGAATTTTTGAACAAGAACTTGCAATCTTACTTTCAAGAAGAAGGCATCGAACATCAAACTTCTATTGCTCGAACTCCTGAACAAAACGGCGTTGTCGAAAGACGGAACCGTACTTTGGTTGAGGCTGCTCGAACAATGCTTTCTGCTTCAAAATTACCGCTATTCTTCTGGGCTGAAGCAATTGCAACTGCCTGTTATACTCAGAATCGTTCTCTCGTTATCCCTAGACATGAAAAGACACCTTACCACATCATCAATGGCAGGAAACCTACTGTAAAATTCTTTCACGTATTTGGATCTTTATGCTACATCCTTAAAGACGGTGAGAATCTCGACAAGATGAAAGAAAAAGGTGATGCATGTATTTTTGTGGGGTATGCTACATTGTCGAAAGGATATCGGGTCTATAACAAGAGAACAAAGATCATTGTCGAAACAATTCATGTGAACTTTGACGAATTGCCACAAATGGTACTTGATCACAACAGCTCAAGTCCCGCACCTCAATGTCCAGCAATGGCACCTACACACAACAGTGTACGTCCCGTGCAAGAATGTCAAGAAAACACTCCTATAGCAGACTCGACGGATACGACACAAATGAATGAGTTGGTTGATTTATATGATCCAATGTTTGATGAATATTACTATGGAAACAATCAAGTTGTGTCAAAGCCTTCCGCTGTCAATACTGCTGATGCACCATCACAAAGTCAACAAGACACAACTGCATCTACTTCAGCAACCGTTGCTCAAGAGACAATTCCAGTGGATACTCAACAAACTCAAGAAACTGTCATACAACCAACATCACCAACCATCAATGCTGAAGGAGAAAACAACAATCAAGCAGTCGATGCACAACCTGACAATGAAGAATTTATCAATCCGTTCGGTACATCGGTACACGAAGTCGGAGAGTCTTCTACTCAACATGTTGATCCGTCCAACATGCATACATTCTACCAACCATATCCATCCACTCACCATTGGACACGTGATCATCCATTGGTGCAAGTCATTGGAAATCCTTCACAACCGGTTCGAACACGCAGACAACTCGAAACCGATGGCGATGTGTGTATGTATGCACTCACCGTGAGTTCAACTATACCTACAAACATCAAACAAGCCATGACTGATCATGCGTGGATTGAATCAATGCAAGACGAAATTCATCAGTTTGAACGCCTAAATGTTTGGGAACTTGTTGACCGACCCTATGGAATGTCAATTTTAGATTTCAAATGGATCTGGAAAAACAAACTGGATGAAGAACAAACCATCATCAAAAACAAATCTCGTCTTGTGGTTAAGGGATACCGTCAACAAGAAGGCATAGACTACGATGAATCATTTGCTCCAGTCGCTCGTTTGGAAGCAGTCAGGATATTCCTTGCTTATGCTGCACATAAGGGCTTCACGGTTTTTCAGATGGACGTTAAAACTGCTTTTCTCAACGGTCATTTGAAGGAAGAAGTGTATGTGAATCAGCCGGAAGGATTCGTCGATCCTCATCATCCTGACAAAGTCTATCGTCTCAAGAAGGCTGTATATGGACTTAAACAAGCTCCCAGGGCATGGTACGAAGAACTTTCAAACTTCTTGGTGTCCAAAGGATTCTCCAAAGGTTCTATTGATCCTACTCTCTTTACTAATAAATATGGGTATGACATAATGCTGGTGCAAGTTTATGTTGATGACATTATTTTTGGTTCTACGAACCCAAAACTTTCAAAACGTTTTGAAAAATTAATGCACAGCAGATTTGAAATGTCAATGATGGGGGAGCTAAAATTCTTTTTAGGCCTCCAGATTCATCAATCCCCACGTGGTATCTTCATTAACCAAGCTAAGTATGCTCAAGAGATACTTAAAAAGCATGGTATGACCTCATGTGCTCGCGTTGGTACACCATTGTCGACCACATCCCTAGACGCTGACTTGTACTCATATCCCGTAGATCAAACGCGATATCGCAGTATGATCGGGTCACTTATGTACCTTACAGCCAGCAGGCCTGATATTCATCATGCCACATGCTATTGTGCACGATATCAAGCCAGACCTACTCAAAAGCACCTCAAAGAGGTTAAACGGATCTTTCGGTACCTTAAGAATACCATTCACATGGGACTCTGGTATCCGAGGGAAACCGGTTTTCATCTAACGGCTTTTTCAGATTCTGATCACGCAGGTTGTCTTGATAGTCGTAAAAGCACTTCTGGTAGCATACAATTTCTAGGGGAAGACAAGCTTGTCAGCTGGTCGTCAAAGAAGCAGGATTGCACTTCTCTCTCATCAGCTGAAGCAGAATATGTGGCTCTATCCGCGTGTTGTGCTCAAGTCCTCTGGATGAGAACTCAACTCACGGATTATGGCTTCCACTTTGATAAAATACCTATGTATTGTGACTCAAAGTCGGCCATAGCCATATCTTGCAATCCGGTTCAACACTCCCGCACCAAGAACATCGATGTCAGATATCACTTCATCAAGGAACAAGTGGAACGCGGCATCGTGGAATTATACTTTGTCAGAACTGAGTACCAGCTGGCAGACTTGTTTACAAAAGCTCTATCGAAAGATAGGTTTGCGTATCTCGTTGGCCGTCTTGGTATGAAGTATATGACTCCAGAAGACTTGGAGGTTTTGGCAAATGAAGCTGCTTGATATTCTCTCACAATGACTTCTAGGCGCATCACAGCTTAGAACTCGGACCTCAACTAAGGAAAGTTTATCTCGGACGATAACTTATCCTTCTCAACGAGAAATTCATATTTCTCGGTCATGAGCTTCTCATAAAAACATTCAAAGTTTTTAAGTTCATGAAAACGATTTCTAAGTAAATGTCAGCTTAGAACTCGAACTTCAACTTATGGAAAGTTTATCACGGATGATAACTTATCCTTCACAACGGGAAATTTATTTTTCTCGGTCATGAGCTAGTCACAATACAATCAAAGTTTTGAGCTCATGAAAAACGGACCCGAAAGGGGAGTGTACGTTTCAGTGCGCTTTCCCTAAGCAATAGAAGAGAAGTCTTCTATCCTGATTATTTTAAAACGTTGAACACAATTTTTCAAGAATTTCTCAAAAGGTTTTTCTAAATCTTTCAAAATTGTGTGTTCAACACTCCCTTCCTCATAAGTGGTTTTTATATCTCAAAATTGTCATATGTTATTTTGATCAATTTTTGAGGGGGAGCGTTTTAAAATCAAGCCTTTAATGTTGTTGGGTACATCTCCAAAATTGTCATATTTTATGTATCCAACACATTCCGAAAATGATATGAAATTGTCAAATGTAATATATTATATCGGAAAAGGCATCTCAACTCCGTACCTCAACATATTTTGCGGTGTCGTTTTTCTAAAATTTTGTCAAATTTTGTCTCAAGACACACATATATTGTTGAGGGGGAGCGACCCGACTGAAAATGTTCCATGATTCATGCGTGCACACATGTTTCTCTCCCATTGATTTCTCGGAAAATGTCATATTTTAATCAATTGGTATCTCTAATATTATATTTTTATATTAGAGATAGGGGGAGAAAATGTGATTAAAATGTAATATATCGCAACATGTGATATTAAAGACTCAAGTGCAACTCTTTCCTTCACATGCCAAACTATTTCGTATATCGATGCATGTGTGTAGGGGGAGCTTTTCGGAAATGTAAAACTTTCAAGTGTTAAAAGTTTTGATTTTTATCAAACACTTTGAATGGTTTTCAATGGTTTAATGGTTACGATCTATACCCAAAACAACCTACTATCCACGACGGAACGATGGAGTCAAAAGGTGGTTTAGGATAGGAAACTAAGTCCTATGATCCAACCAGAACCGGAGGGATCTACCCAAGGACATTCCATAGCTAGAAATAGTTGTCCTTAGGAAAGATGGAGTGAAATGAAGCTGAATGCGGACCAATTACTTAAGTTAGCACTAGAACAATCACAACAAGGTGCTAATGATGACGTATTGGTAAGCATTGAAGGAGTTGAATATTCTGTGCAACTTAGGTAGAAACCGGGTTAACACATCTTTTGAAGACAAGTGTCATGGACCCAGTGATGCGATGCACAACCCTTCCCCAGCCATTCGAGTTTCTCTCAAAAGAAACTTGTCTCATTGACACGGAGATCAACACGTATCTATTGACTTTCTCACTCCGAGTCAGTTAATATTGAAAAGGTGGCAGCCTGCTCCAGCCTCCGATTACCAAAGTGCACTTATTGAGTCTAGAGCCAAACGAGATCAATTTATCATCTCAATAGGACACAATCGAGTCATACGCATTATCCTTGTGATATTGCCAGAACATCTGAGTGATACGATTCACAATGAAGATGGAAATCCTGCTTGAGCCAACATCAAACAAGCTCATGGTAGATAACTTGTGCGATTCTACACGAATCAAACTTGTGAGAACTGGAAAGCAACTAAGTTTGGATTCTTAATTGATTCAAACTTGATTCCAGGTTTCTTCGCAAAATCCATGTGATCTTGCCAGAACATTCAGAGTGACACTCATTAGTGTTCACAGTGACGAATGGAAATCCTTCCAGTGTCAACATCAAACATCACTGCGGAAGGTAACTCGCAAGATTCTCTATGAATCAAGCTTGTGACAAACTGGAAAGCAACAATGGTGCGATTCTTTTAGAATCAAACTTGTTCCAGGAAATCTGAATTGACGACTCTAATCAGACGGATAATTTATCCTTATGATTCACTCTTTACGTTCGCAGTCTGCTTTGAGACGGTCGAGTAAAGAGAACTGGCTACTACCGCCGGGAAACCCTGTCAAGGAGGTTCTTAATCGAATCTACCTGATCACAGGTACGGTATTTAAATACCATTTAACGGTCTTCACCGACCGGAGGTAAAACGCTACCGAGTTAGGGTGAAATGTTCAAAGCCATTTCATCCGTGTCTATATATGTTGCTGCATATCAAGAAGGTGGCGTAGCTGTGCAACCGATGTCGATTCAGAAGTCACAAGAGCACAAGATGGCGATAATCAAGATACCTAAGAATGTAAGAATGTAATAGGTCATCTTAGTCACAAGGAGTACAGATGAAGATCTCAAGCACTCAAAGTCAAATGACAAAGGCTCAAGATAAAGATCACGAAAGCATGAAGGAACAAAGCTGTTACAAACAAGATCAAGACCAAGATACAAGACCAAAGCAGGAAGATCTCCTCTACAAGAATGTATTCACTCAACCATCTTATGCTTTTTTAAGCATTTTAAGATGACCGATACATTGGGGGAGATTGTGAGCCCTATATTTTATATAGTCGAACAAGACTGTAATAGGTCATCTTAGTCGTTATTGGTCTTGTATTGTAATAGGTTAGTCGGGAAAACCGGGCTTGGACTTTAAGCTAATATTGTATAAGTTAGGGGCGTAAGCCCAAAAGAAAGCCAAGCCCGGCCCAAGATGAAGCCCACAAAGGCCTTAGTGCCGTGGGGTATATAACCCTCTTTCACATGTGAAAGAGGGTGTTGGTTCATTTCATTAAACACATAGTTTTAGTGTAAACCTTCCACTTCTCTCTCTACTTTCTCTTTCTACTTTTCTTCTCTTTCTCTCTCTAAGAATCTTGTGTTATGGATTAAATGGGAACAACATAAAACAAGGTCCAGATCGGAAAGATCCAATCGGAAAGGGCTTATCAGAATCTGGTTAAAACCCTTATCCGATCTATAGATCGGAATAAAGGGGTGTCCTTGGTCTGAAAATACAATCGGAAAAGGGAGTTACCCTTTCCGAAAATGGTGCAATCCGAGACTTTAAGCTAGGGAATAAGCTATAGAATAAGCCAATCTCCAACAAGCTCGAATCCCATAATAAGCTGATCAAATACGCAATAAAAACAACTTTTCTAACTTTTAATAAGCAAACTTATAAATCGAATTAATAAAAAGATGAACTTTTCATAAAAACTTTAAAAAGTACATAAGCTAAGTCAACAAATAAGCCAATAAGAACAAGGATCTCAATGCTTATTCATGTATAAACTTAAGGAAACATAAAAAGTAATCAACTTTTTAAGCACAAATCATTGATGAACAACACGGATCATACGAGATTTGTACCAAAATCAATCAAAATCAAAGAAAGGAAGGATGAGATTAAAGATAAAAAGATAAAAACTTGAACTTGATTAATGAAAGATAATACAAAAGTTTGAATTTTAAAGAGAAAAAGATGAAATCTAGTGAGAGAAAGTTTAAAACTTTCTCTCTCTAAAACTAGAGAAAATCCAAAAACTAAAAACTAACTAAGTGTGTGAAATTTGTGAAGTAAGGGCCTTTATATAGGCGTATCTTGTGGTGGTGGGCTTGTGATTGGGCTTTGGCTTGGGCTTCTTTTTCTTCTTCCTTCTTTAGTCTTCACGCTTCTTTAAATAAACGTTTCCGACTTGGATTTGAGAAGTGTCGGTGAATAATTCCAACCCGTCTTATAATCTTTTGTTTAATAGACTCGAGTTCTTCGACATATATGAATCTTCCATCTTTGGCTCTATTCTTCGATAAATCTCCAAATAGGCACAACGACTTCAAATCTTTTGCATCTCTTGGACAATAGACTTCGTCTTGAGTCTTTTTCCTCGATAAAACCCGTGCAATCCCATGTTTTCTTCAATATTCATCCGGTTGACTCTGAAAACACAATAAACACAAAAACCACGCATAATTCCAAACAAATGATATCAAATACGTGTTTTGGTCTCGTTTTAGCCAGAATTAAGTGGTAAAAGGATGGGTGTTTTCACACCTATCAAATCCCCTACACTTAACCATTGCCATGCCCTCATGCAATGCTCAGTGACAAAGCACATTTACACTTTTCTCGTAATCAATCAACCTTGGCCTTATTAAAATACTACTAAAAAAAATTAAAGTACTAAGAGAAATTAAAACTTTAAAGTAAACAAAAGGATAGAAAATAGCTATGTGGTAATAACTTGCAAAGAGATCGAGGACTTACATTAGGGCTTCGGTGCTGCGAAGATTTATCACCCTCAAGTTTCACGTTCCCCAAACTAAGCTTAAAAACGAGATCATTGTTATTATAAGTTAGCAATTCAAACACTCACACACATGGCTTAATTAAATGCTTAAACTCCTTTATTCCTAGGTGTATCTCTTATATTTTATTTTTGTCTTAGAATGATCATGAAGATGCATTTTTGGACTTATTTTGATAGTTTATTTAGGCTGAAAGCAAAGTAGGACGATTTGATCAATAGTTAGCTAAAGGACAAAATCTCTTAAAACTGCTTCTCGGGATATCAAAAAGTTCATATCTTGGCATAACTTGGTTCGCGATTTGAGACCTTTCTCGGGCCGATATTTGGCATGTACTTCATACTTCATATCTTCGAGAGACGTTCTTGAGATAATGGTCTTCTCATCGTAATAGAGTTTCTTCACTTTGGAGACTTTTGAGGGTTACTCCAACTTTGTTGACCACGACTTCATGATTATTTCTTCAATCTCTATTTGGGATTTTGAGATACAACGATCCGCCTCCTTTTCAGACTTGGATCTATTTATCCTCATACCTTGTTAGGGTCTTTTCGGATAGACTTGTCCAACATCTTTATGGGAGTTGATTGCTTTTCGTCGTGAGTCTTGATCCTTCATATTGATTTAGGAATAATGCTTTTCACATCACTTTGGATCTTCAGCAATAAAATTGAATCCTCATGCCTTGTTAGGGCCTTTTCGGACTCGCCAATCTTCGCGCCCCGCTTCATAAGTTATGCCTTGGCTATGAACTCTTATCATTACCGAGCAACTTTTAAACGATCTTGGGCTAGAAGCTAAGTAACTTTTCAAATCGTACGACCTTACTTATTGCAGATAATTTATTAGCAAGTGATGGGAGAATAGGCAAATAATTACACCAAGTGAGCTTGTGCAAGAATACCGACTTATAATTGACTCTATCATTTCTCGTCCTCCACAATTTAAAATCTCAAGTAATGAGACTCGTGTATGCTTAGCCTAATAAACCAATTAAGGTCTACATGGTTAAGGATACTAGCTAGAATAAACTTAATTAAGTCTATTCGGGTTGAGTCAAAATAATCGCAACGGGCCTAATATGTCAAAGATTTCTAAACTAGCTACACCACTTTATTAATATTTTTGACTTTATTGCGGAATATATACATATGAAAGCAACGAGAAAAATTTAAAAATTTACGACTATATGGCCAAAGTTAATTAAAAATTTGAAAAATGTTGAAAAAGATGATTTTCCGGTTAAATGAAGGCATTTTCATGGAAAAGTCCACTTAAAACTTCGATAGATGTCCCCCCTAAACTTAAGATAAACATTGTCCTCAATGTTTAAGCATGTGGGAAAAGTCTCCCCTACACTTATGACATTGTGCACGTTGGTTAACTCAAGTTAAGGAAGAGACGACTAAAGTGATCAATTTCAAATGTGAGTATGAAGAAAATTGAATCACGATAGTTGAGAGATAGAACCGGATTTCGGATAACACGGGAGCACGGTTCTTCAAAGATTCCAAGAGTGCACTTATCCCTGTAATCACATCACCACACAAAGACAAACACCCTATAGAAGTCCCCCTACACTTAGGAGGTTAAAACATAAAAGGATAGATACTCGGGCTGCCTCCCGAGGAGTGCTTGTTTTTTTATAACCGAGTCACGAGCCTGACTCGACCCAAAATTAGTTCATGGGGAACGTGGTGAGGGATGGAATCATCTCCTGAGAGATGTCCTCACCAAAGTACAGCTTCAGACGCTGGCCATTCACCTTGAAATTGGGCCCATTTGGCTGAGAAAGCTCAATGGTCCCATATGGAAAGACTTTGGCGACGGTGAATGGACCAGACCAACGGCTCTTCAACTTGCCAGAGAAGATCTTCAACCGAGAGTTGAAAAGTAAGACTTGATCACCAACGTGGAACTCTCGGTTCTTGATTTTTGTGTCATGGAGGATCTTCGTCTTCTCTTTGTAGATCAGCGAGTTCTCATAAGCTTCATTCCTCAGTTCGTTGAGCTCGTTGAGTTGAATCTTACGATGATCACCGGCTTTGTTGATGTCGAAGTTAGCCTATTTCAAGGCCCAGTGCGCCTTATGTTCCAGCTCGATGGGAAGGTGGCATGCTTTCCCATACACAAGACGATACGGTGTACAACCGATCGGGGTCTTATAAGCAGTATGAAAAGCCCATAGAGCATCATCTAACTTATCAGCCCACGCGGCACGATGCTCTCCCACAGTACGCTCCAAAATTCGCTTCAATCCACGGTTGGATATCTCGGCCTGCCCATTGGTTTGGGGATGATAGGCGGTGGAAAGACGGTGATTGACACCATACTTAGCCATGACTCTTGCAAATTGATCGTTGGAAAAATGAGTCCCGCGGTCACTGATAATAGCACGAGGAACGCCGAATCGAGCGAACAGCGATTTCAAAAAGTTACAAACCACCCTTGCATCATTAGTAGGTAAAGCTTTGGCTTCAACCCACTTTGAAACGTAGTCAACGGCTATAAGGATGTATTTGTTTCCTTTAGATGAAGGGAATGGCCCCATAAAGTCGATACCCCAAACATCAAAGATTTAAAACTCTTGAATGAAATTTTGAGGCATCTCGTCTTTATGTGTGATCGTGCCTTGTTTTTGGCAAACATCACATCGTTTAACCATATTGTGAGCGTCACGATATATGGAGGGCCAATAAAATTCCGAATCAAACACTTTTTTGGCGCTGTAGTTGGGACCAAAGTGACCACCGGTGGGTCCTTTGTGGCAAGCATCAAGGATTTTCAAAGCTGCCGGTCCATCAACACATCAGCGAATAATCAGGTCGGCACATTGTTTGAATAGGTAAGGGTCGTCCCAAAAGTAAGTCTTAATGTCGGTGAAGAACTTTTTCTTATGTTGGGACGTCAACCCTTCCTTGAGAATTCCACCCGCCAAGTAGTTTGCAAAGTCCGCAAACCACGGGGTTGCATCAGAATTCGAATTTATAGACATTAAGGTCTCCAAGGGAAAAGAATCATTGATTTCTTTGTTCGGATGATCCCCTTGGTAAGGATCCTCAAGTCTGCTGAGATGATCCGCGGCTAGGTTTTCAACTCCTTTTTTATCGCGAATTTCGATTTTAAACTCTTGGAGTAGCAAAACCCAGCGAAGAAGTCTTGGTTTGGAGTCTTGCTTTGTCAACAAGTACTTCAGCGCGGAATGATCAGTGTAAACGATTGTGGTAGAAAGGATAAGATAGGGGCGGAACTTTTCAAAAGCATAGACAACAGCTAAAAGCTCTTTTTCGGTTGTCGTATAATGCAATTGAGCCCCAGTCATTGTCTTGCTAGCGTAATGGATCGGTTGGAAGTGTTTGTTCACTCTTTGGCCCAGATCCGCTCCAATAGCAAAGTCACTAGCATCGCACATTAACTCAAAGGGAAGCTCCCAATTAGGGGTAACAAAGACGGGTGCCTTAGTTAGCTTATCCTTAAGCGAGTTGAAGGCTTCAAGACACTCTTTGGAAAAGATAAAAGGAGTATCTTTTTCCAAGAGGTGGGTCATCGGGTGAGCGATTTGAGAAAAATCTTTGATGAATCGACGGTAGAAGCCCGCATGACCCAGAAAACTTCTCACACCCTTCACGGTTGAAGGTGGAGGCAACTTGGCGATAACATCGACTTTAGAACGGTCTACTTCAAGACCGGCTTTGGAAATCTTGTGTCCCAGCACGATGCCTTCTTTTACCATAAAATGGCATTTTTCCCAATTCAGAACAAGGCGAGTGTCTTCGCACCGCTTAAGCATACGTTCCAAATTGGCAAGGCAAGAAGAGAAGGAATCCCCGAAGACCGAGAAATCATCCATGAAGACTTCCATGCTTTGTTCAACCATGTCATGGAAGATAGCTAACATGCACCTTTGGAAAGTCCCGGGGGAATTACATAAGCCAAAAGGCATCCTTTTGTACGCAAATGTGCCATAGGGACAAGTGAATGTTGTCTTCTCTTGATCTTGGGGATCGATGGGTAT
The DNA here is from genome assembly GCA_025667525.1 of Glebionis coronaria. Lineage (NCBI taxonomy): Eukaryota > Viridiplantae > Streptophyta > Magnoliopsida > Asterales > Asteraceae > Glebionis > Glebionis coronaria. The sequence continues at coordinate 303,270,578 of CM046878.1, read as the reverse complement.
TTTAAAATAACCCGAGAAACCATCAAGAAAGCAGTAATATTCATTACCCGCTAAACTTTCAAGCATTTGGTCCATAAAAGGTAGAGGGAAATGATCCTTTCTCGTGGCATCATTGAGTTTGCGGTAGTCTATACAAACTCTCCACCCAGTAACGAGACGAGTGGAAATCAGCTCGTTGTGTTCATTGGGAACAACGGTTATTCCGCCCTTCTTGGGCACACAATGTATTGGACTAACCCATGGTGAATCCGAAATAGGGTAAATCATACCCGCATCAAGAAGTTTGATAACCTCTGTTTTGATGACTTCATGTATTTTTGGATTCACCATTCGTTGGCTTTGAATTGTGGGCTTAAAGTCGTCCTCCATGAGAATTTTGTGTGTGCAGAAGTGAGGATCAATTCCACGAATATCCGAGATTGTCCAAGCAATAGCCTTCTTGTGATCTTTAAGCACGGCGATGAGGCGAGATTTTTCTTCTTCCTTCAAGTCCTTCGCGATAATGACTGGCAACTTCTTCTCTTCTTTATGGAACACGTACTCGAGATGAGGCGGCAACTCCTTAAGTTCTAAATCCGTAGGATTTTCGACGGGAGGCGTATTCAAAGTCGGAGTATCGATAGCAATAACCGTGGGAGATGGTGGAGAAAGATTTTCTTCGTTGAGAAGGTTGTCAAAGAAATGCATGTCTTCATCCCCATCGGTGGGAGAATCATCAGTAGCTAAATTCACATCTCCCATGGTGTCTTCAAGATTGTTCCAAAACAAATCACTATCTCCAAATAGAGACAATGATGAATCAATAGAGGAAACGGTTTCAACATTGGGAAGAGAGGTAGGAATACTTTTGCAAGCATCTTTGAAGTGTTCTTCACAAGCCTCATCCAGAACGTCAATACAATTAACACTCTCGTATGAATAAGGTTGTTTGGACAACTTTCCCATGTTGAAGACGATTTTATCGTCACCCACTCTCATGATAAGCTCACCAGCTTCAACATCGATGAGAGTGCGACCGATCCTCAGGAATGGACGACCCACGATCAAGGGAACACGAGGGTCCATCTCGTAGTCGACGACGACGAAATCAGCAGGAAAAGTGAATTTGTTGACTCCTACAAAGACGTCTTCGGCTATCCCCACTGGATAAGCAACCGTACGGTTAGCTAATTCCAGAGTCATTTTGGTGGGGACTAGCTCAGGGAGAGATAATTGCTTCCAAACGCTTAGAGGCATTAGATTAATACTTGCACCTAGATCAGCTAGGGCCATGCAATTCTCTACTCGCGGGAAATTGCAAGGAAATAAGAAACGACCCGGATCACCAAGCTTGGTTGGCAATTTCCTTAAGAGCACTACAGAGCAATTCTCATTAAGTTGGGTGTTGGCAATATCAAGAAGCTTTTCCTTGTCACTCAGAAGATCTTTAAACATTTTTGCGTACTTAGGCATGTGAGCGAGAGCCTCAGCGAAGGAGATATTGAAATTCAGTTGTTTAAACATTTTAAGAAAGTTTGAAACCTGAATATCGTCCTTGCTTTTGAGCTTCTCTTTCCTCAACCTAGATGGATAAGGTATATTGGAAGAAGAGGAAGGCTTTGGGAGAATTGGATCACTCACATCCTTGGGTGGAGGAGGGGTAGAAGGAAGAGGTGGAGAAATTGGGGAAGTAGAAGGATGAGGAATAGGAGCAGGTGACTCGTTCTCCTTAGTCACAATCACCGGTGGAGGTATAGGAAGCTCGGGTTCCTTGGTACCTTTGCTACTGCGAGTAGTAATTGCTTTCATCTCCCCTCTTGGATTCGCAACGGTGTTACTCGGAAGAGTACCCGAAGAAGAGGGTTGATTACCGTGGAAGAAACTAGCCATCATGTTTCTTAAGTCATTCGTTTGACTATCCATAGTGTTTTTCATATCAGCTCTCAGATCATTCCCTTGTTTCATCAGGTCTGCTTTCAAGTTGCGCACTTCCTGTTGGAGATTATCCACGATCACATCGTTAGTCCTCATGTAGGTTCCAATGTCTTGATGTGATGCGGGGGTTTGGTTAGAAGGAGCAATGTATGCGGGTGGTTGATAAGCAGGTTGCTGGTAAACATGGTTGTTTCGTTGAGGTGGTTGTTGCTGCTTGTGAGGAGGGATGTATGGTGTACGAGGTTGTTGTTGTTGTTGAGGAGGGAGATTGAGGTTTTGTTTTTGGTTTGGGTTGGTAGGAGGAAAACCAGGTGGTGAAAGATAGTTGTTGGAGCGGTAGCTAAGTAAATTACGGTCACCTTGAGGTCGAGCTTGATAAGCGGGTTTAGGATAGGTGCCATATGCCGCATTCACATTTTCAGAAGGATAGTCTTGGGTGGCAGTACAAGTGGTGTAAGAGTGAGGACCCCCGCATATCTCGCATGGTTGGCTGACAGCATTGACTTGAGCGTTTTTAGCGTTGTTGCTGTTGTTGTTGTTGTTAACAGTGTGGGTAACAAGCGATTCAAGAAGCACAGTGATTTTGTCAAGTCGCTTGTCGCTGTCACTAGTGCTAGCACTAGCGACATTAGTCCGAACACTCTTGGTTTGCACACGAGACTTATTCTCAATGATATCCCAAGCAGCATTAGAAGTCTTAGCCAAGAGATTACCCCCCGAGGCACTGTTTAGTGAATCTTGGTCACTCATGCTTAAACCATTGTAAAAAGTATTAATTTGATGTACTTTGGTAAAACCATGTTGTGGGCATTTTCTCAAAAGGTCTTTGAAACGGTCCCAAGATTCACTGAACGAATCATCGTACTTTTGTTCAAAATTTATGATCTCATTCCGCAAAGCGGTAGTACGAGAGGGTGGGAAAAAGTAATTGATAAATTTGGTTTCCAAATCCGTCCACGAGAGAATACTCTGTGGCGGTTCCTTAGCAAGCCAATGCCGGGCTTGTCCCTCTAAAGAAAAGGGAAAAAGTTGTAACCTGATAACCTCTTGTGGAACACCATTGAATTTGACCGTGTTGGTTAGTTGCAAGAATCTCTTAATATGGTCATGTGGATCATCAATGGTACGCCCCAAGAATGGTTGAGCGGAGACCATCTGGATAAAGCCTGATTTTAGCTCAAAGTTGTTGGCTGCAATTGGTGGTATAACAATTGGATCAGTGTTGCCATCTACATGAGCTTGCAGCAGTTCAATCATCGGGCGATTATCCGGTTGAGGCTCATTGTTGTTGTTATTATTCATGTTGTTGAAAGGTGGGTTGTTGTTGTTAGTATTGTTGTTTGGAGGTGGTATGTTGTTGTTGTTTTGTACACCGGCCATGTCTAAGTTATCGAGAGGCTCGGGCTCTTGATAAGACGTGGATCGAGTGCGCATACACCTGCAAAAGAACGAACAAAGAAAAACAAAGCAAAAATATTTTTGGTTTTTATGTTTTTTTTAATTTTTTTGTATTTTTGAAAATTTTATATTTTTTAGGATTTTTGAAAAACTTTTTTTGAAAAAGTAACGTTCACGGGGAACGGATCCCAAAATCTAATTTCTCACAAAAAACTTTTGATCTTAACGAGAAGAGCCGGCAGCGGCGCCATTTGATACTTAGATTTGCCATGGGGTTCAATTTTGTTCTCGATATCCTCTCGAATTGATCTCGGTTCTAAGTGGAATGATTTGTTCTTGGTTAGTAAAAAGTGGTTGGTTTGTTTATCTATTTTAAACTAATGACAAGAAATAAGTGACGAAGAGTAAGATTAAAGACTTGAAAGTTTAAACTAAAAAGGCAAGTTAAAAGTAAATGCTTGAAAACTTAAAGATTATATTAGAGAAATAAGTTGACATTCAATAAAAACTAACACTTGGAAAACTTTGTAAAAAAATGAACTTGGTTGAAAAGTACTAAAAGAAAGTAAGAACGGAGTAAAGCAAAACAAGCCAAATCGGAATAAATTCCGATCAAATGATCGGAATGTAGAGGAAAACGGTGATCGGAATAGTAACAAAGAGGATCAATCGGAATATTCAGACACTACACCAATCGGAATACTTAAACAACATCAATCGGAATAATCAAATTAAGCTACAATCGGAATCTGTTAAAAACTTGCCACAATCGGAATGTTGGTAACAGGCAACAATCGGAATCCTAAAACAAGGTCCAGATCGGAAAGATCCAATCGGAAAGGGCTTATCAGAATCTGGTTAAAACCCTTATCCGATCTATAGATCGGAATAAAGGGGTGTCCTTGGTCGGAAAATACAATCGGAAAAGGGAGTTACCCTTTCCGAAAATGGTGCAATCCGAGACTTTAAGCAAGGTAATAAGCTATAGAATAAGCCAATCTCCAACAAGCTCGAATCCCATAATAAGCTGATCAAATACGCAATAAAAACAACTTTTCTAACTTTTAATAAGCAAACTTATAAATCGAATTAATAAAAAGATGAACTTTTCATAAAAACTTTAAAAAGTACATAAGCTAAATCAACAAATAAGCAAATAAGAACAAGGATCTCAAAGCTTATTCATGTATAAACTTAAGGAAACATAAAAAGTAATCAACTTTTTAAGCACAAATCATTGATGAACAACACGGATCATACGAGATTTGTACCAAAATCAATCAAAATCAAAGAAAGGAAGGATGAGATTAAAGATAAAAAGATAAAAACTTGAACTTGATTAATGAAAGATAATACAAAAGTTTGAATTTGAAAGAGAAAAAGATGAAATCTAGTGAGAGAAAGTTTAAAACTTTCTCTCTCTAAAACTAGAGAAAATCCAAAAACTAAAAACTAACTAAGTGTGTGAAATTTGTGAAGTAAGGGCCTTTATATAGGCGTGTCTTGTGGTGGTGGGCTTGTGATTGGGCTTTGGCTTGGGCTTCTTTTTCTTCTTCCTTCTTTAGTCTTCACGCTTCTTTAAATAAACGTTTCCGACTTGGATTTGAGAAGTGTCAGTGAATAATTCCAACTCGTCTTATAATCTTTTGTTTAATAGACTCGAGTTCTTCGACATATATGAATCTTCCATCTTTGGCTCTATTCTTCGATAAATCTCCAAATAGGCACAACGACTTCAAATCTTTTGCATCTCTTGGACAATAGACTTCGTCTTGAGTCTTTTTCCTCGATAAAACCCGTGCAATCCCATGTTTTCTTCAATATTCATCCGGTTGACTCTGAAAACACAATAAACAAAAAACCACGCATAATTCCAAACAAATGATATCAAATACGTGTTTTGGTCTCGTTTTAGCCAGAATTAAGTGGTAAAAGGATGGGTGTTTTCATACCTATCAAAAGGGTGTAACCGTTAAATTTAAAGCCGTTTATGAAGTGTGCTATAAACCCAAGGTTAGAACATCAAAGGATATATCATGGGTATTGAGAAAATCTTCAAAGCAAACGATCGAGTGCTCCCATAAAACGAACATGAGAGGCTCCAATCGTGAAGATCATGATCATCTAAAAACCACAATTCACAAACAACCACGGAACAAAGGTTGGAAGGGCACAAATGCTCACACATTACTACATTAGAAAGCGATAATATGTACATAGGATAAGCATGGGACTCCCCCACGAGGCACCTCGTTTTTGATTACCGAGTCATGAGCTCGACTCGATCCCCTCAATACTAATTATCATTGGGGAAGGTGACTTGGTCGAGGTAGTTCAAGGATGGAACTTCCCCGCCAAAGTAGTGCTTCAACCTATGTCCATTCACCTTGAAATTGGGGCCATCATTTTGAGCTAGCTCGATGGTCCCATATGGAAAAACTTGGGTCACGGTGAATGGGCCGGACCAACGGGATTTCAACTTACCGGAAAAGATTTTCAATCGAGAATTAAAAAGCAAAACTTGATCCCCAATGTTAAAAACCCGGTTTTTAATTTTAGAATCATGCAACTTTTTAGTTTTTTCTTTATAAATCAATGAATTTTCATAAGGAATATCCCTTAATTCATCCATTTCATTTAATTGCATTTTCTGGTGTTTTCCCGCGGTCTCCATATCATCATTACAATGCTTTAGGGCCCAATAAGCCTTGTGTTCCAATTCAATTGGCAAGTGACAATTCTTCCCATACACAAGCTTATAGGGAGTGCACCCAATGGGCGTCTTATGAGCGGTCCTAAAGGCCCATAAAGCATCGTCCAACTTATCCGACCAAGATTGTCAGTTTTCCCCAATGGATCTCTCCAAGATCCTCTTCAACGCTCAGTTTGAAAGCTCGACTTGCCCACTCGTTTGTGGGTGATAAGCCGTAGAAAGCTGATGTGTAACCCCATATTTCCTTAGGACCCTCTCGAATTGATCGTTACAAAAATGGGTTCCACGATCGCTTATGATCGCACGAGGGGTTCCAAACCGAGAAAACAAGCTTTTCAAAAACTTGACTATCACACGAGCATCATTGGTGGGCAAAGCCTTAGCTTCCACCCACTTAGATAGGTAGTCAACCACAACAAGGATGTACTTATTACCACGAGATGATGGGAACGGCCTCATAAAGTCGATGCCCCAAACGTCAAAGATCTCACACACTTGGAAGATATTTTGTGGCATTTTCATCTTTTTTTTAGGCTTTTCCTTGTTGTTGGCATGAGTTACATGACTTCACAAGTTCATGTGCATCTGGGTAAATAGTAGGCCAAAAGAAGCCAGCATCAAACACCTTTTTAGCCGTGAGATTAGCACCATGGTGACCACCCGTGGGTCCCTCGTGACAAGCTCTAAGGGTGTTAGAAGCTTCGGTGCCAAATACACAACGTCGGATGATTTGATCCGCACAAGTTCGAAACAAGTAAGGTTCGTTCCAAAAATAGAACTTGACGTCACGAAAGAATTTTTGTTTTTCTTGAGTCGTCATACCCTTGATGATGAAGTTGCCCGCATGGTAATTTGCGATGTCCGCAAACCATGGGGTGGAAGAATCAAGCCTAGAATTCACTACACCAACTGTCTCGAGCAGAAATGTTTCGGTGATTTCCTTGGGCTCGTAAACACTTTGGTGAGGATCTTCCAAACGAGAAAGATGATCGGCCGCTAGATTCTCGGCTCCTTTTTTTCAACAATTTTGTGATCAAATTCTTGAAGGAGGAGAATCCAACAAAGTAATCTCGGCTTTGCATCTTGTTTAGCCATAAGATACTTGATAGCCGAATGATCCGTATACACTATGCATTTCGTCAGGACGAGATAAGGTCGAAATTTCTCAAATGCATACACCACGGTAAGGAACTCCTTCTCCGTCGTAGTGTATTTAAGTTGAGCCTCGGTCATCATCTTGCTAGCATAGTGAATAGGCAAGAAGTGCTTTTCTTGACGTTGCCCCAATACGGCCCCAATAGCGTAGTCACTAGTATCACACATGAGCTCAAAGGGGAGGTTCCAATTCGGAGCAACAAGAATGGGAGCTTCGGTAAGTTTCCTCTTAAGGATTTCAAAGGCTCGTACACAATCTTCGTCAAAGACAAAATGTGCCTCTTTTTCAAGAAGATGTGTAATAGGTCGAGAAATCTTTGAAAAATCCTTGATGAATCGACGATAAAAGCCCGCGTGGCCTAGGAAACTCCTAACTCCCTTAACAGTTTTGGGGTGAGGTAATTTGGCGATGACGTCTACCTTAGCTTGATCTACCTCAATCCCCGCTTTCGAAACCTTGTGCCCTAAGACGATTCCACTTTTAACCATAAAATGACACTTTTCCCAATTGAGCACAAGGTTGGTTTCCTCACAACGTTTCAACATTCTCTCAAGATTCGACAAACACGAAGTGAACGAATTACCAAACACGGAAAAGTCATCCATGAAGACTTCCATCGTCTTCTCGATCATGTCATGAAAAATAGCCATCATGCACCTTTGAAAGGTTCCCGGTGCATTACAAAGTCCGAATGGCATTCTACGATAGGCAAACGTTCCATATGGACACGTAAACGTAATTTTTTCTTGATCACGAGGATCGATGGGGATTTGGAAGTAACCGGAAAAACCATCTAAAAAGCAATAGAAATCGTTTCCTGCAAGACGCTCCAACATTTGGTCCATGAAGGGCAAGGGAAAATGGTCTTTTCGAGTGGCTTCATTCAACTTACGATAGTCAATGCACACTCTCCATCCGGTCACGAGTCTAGTGGGAATTAACTCGTTGGCATCGTTTGGCACAATGAATAGGACTCACCCAAGGGCTATCGGAAATAGGGTAAATCATTCCCGCGTCAAGGAGTTTAAGGACTTCCTTTTTGATGACGTCGTGAATTTTGGGGTTCACCCTCCTTTGACATTGGATTGCGGGCTTGTAATCCTCCTCCATTAAGATTTTGTGGGTACAAAATTTGGGATCGATCCCCTTAATGTCGGATAACTTCCACACAATTGCCCCTTTGTGATCCTTTAGAACATCGACAAGTGCGGTTTTTTCATCATTCGAAAGTTCCTTCGCAATAATAACCGGCAACTTGTCGCCCTCCTCCAAATAGACATATTCGAGATGAGGAGGTAAATCTTTCAACTCGAGGATAGGTGGTTCCTCAATTGAAGATTTGGGCTCGATACTCATAACCTCCTCGGGTGGAGGAATTGGGAAATCGTTGAGAAAATCCTTGATAATCGAGAAGTCCTCATCGTTGTCGAGGTCTTCGTTACAAGTACGTGGAACATCGAATTCTTCCAACGTAAAACCACCACCTTCAAATGGAGTGAAGGTTGGTGTCGAGTTATCAAGGATGGGATCTAACATAGTGGGATTGCCACTATTTTTATCATCACCAAAACCTAGAACTTCTTGTGAAAATTCCTCGCAAACCACGTCAATCATATCAACGAGGTTTATGGTTGCAACGGAATAAACATGAGAAATTTGAGAGTTTTGAGTTGCGTTTATAACAAGCTCCTCGTCGTTGAAACGTAAGGTGATCTTTCTAGCATGAACATCGATCAAAGCCATAGACGTATCTAAAAACGAATGACCTAAAATGAGAGGAACTTGAGGATCCGTGGGAATATCGACAACGATAAAGTCTACGGGATATTAGAACTTCCCCACTTTCACAAAAACGTCTTCCGCCAATCCACATACGGGAATCGTGGAATGGTCGGCCAACTCGATAGACATTAGTGAAGGAGTAAGATTAGGAAGATTGAGCGACTTGAAGATTGAAAATGGCATCAAGTTAATGCTAGCATCAAGATCGGCCAAGGCAAAGCATTCTTCCATATCTTGGATTGCACAAGGGATCAAAAATTTACCGGGATCACCGACTTTTTGAGGTATGCGATTAAGATAAACCGATGAACAACTAGACAATTGATGCAATTTCTCCTTGTTGTTCAACATACTCTTAAAGTTAGCGGCAAATCGAGGCATCATGACCAAAGCATCGACGAAACTCACATTAAAGTGTAAATCACGAAACATTTTCATAAAAAACTCAAATTGGTAATTGTCGCGCTCTTGACGTTTCTCCTTCCTAAGTCTCGATGGATAGGGCAAAGGTGGTGTGGGTTAAGGCATAGGAATAGCCTTTGGAATCTCGGGTTCCAATGTTGGTAATGGGTCAACCGTAGGTGTGGCATGAGCGGTACTTCGTGAGATTGGAACATGCTCCTTTTGGACCACCACCTCGGGTTCTTCCTCAATTGGTTCCTCCGTAGGAGCAATTGGTTGAGGAGTCGGTTCCTTAAGTATCTTACCACTACGTGTGGTAATCACTTTCATCTCACCATTAGGGTTTGACACGGAGTTGCTAGGAAGACTACTCGAAGATGGTTTACACATAATTGCCTCAAACATAGATGAAATTTTATCTTCAAACATGGATTGCCTCTTCTCGGCCTTAATCATTTCTTGTTTAATCTCATGTTGCCCTTGTTCCATTTTTTGTTGGTTTTGTTGTAACCTAGTTACATTCCCTTCCATCTTGTTGGTATTGATTTTAAGCTCATTTGCTAACTCATTTTTCAATTGTTTCTTCAAGTCATTCTTAAACTCGGATCTTAGGCTAATGATTTCTCTTTGAATGTTGTCAAACCTAGCATCGTTCCCATAGCGTATTCAACAAATTCATTTTGAAGATCTTTCAACGTTTGCAAACTTTTGTTGTTTTGAAAATCATTTTGATTTTTGTTTGAAACTTGATTATTAGCCCCTTGATTACCATAGTTTCCCTTGTTGTAATTTTTTTTGAAACCAACTTGATTGTTGCGATAGTTATTGTTAGCATTTTGATTTGAACCAAAACCCGGTGGAGTCAATTGATTAGAGCGGGTAACTTGACCGTTTTGGTTGTAAGTTCCCGTGGTCGCATAGGCACTCGAAGTGTTACCACCGTTGGTAATGCACTCGGAGAAATCATGACCTCCACCATAATACATGCATGAAACCTCAACCGCTTTAGCCGTAGCAGGAGCACTTGGTTCTTCAACTTTGAACTCTTTCAAAAGACCTTTAAGCTTATCAAAGACTTTGTTTTCCAAATTCGCCTCAATTTGGCAAGCATCGATGGTAGTAGACAAAGAAGGTGAAGACGAAGACGAATCCTTACGAACACTAGACGTGCTACGAGGACTATACACCTTAGATCTCTTCTCAATTATCACCAAAGCTTCCTCAACCGTTTTACACAAAAAATTACCACCCGCGGCGGCATTTAAATAATCCCTTTCATGATCATTAAGTCCATTGTAAAACGTGTCAATTTGATGCAAGTCGGAAAAACCGTGATGAGGACATTCATGTAACATTTCCTTAAACCTATTCCAAGCCGTTGAAAAACTTTCATTAAACTCTTGTGAAAATTTTGAAATCTCGTTTTTCAAATGCGTGGTCTTAGAGGGCGGAAAAAATTGGTTCACAAATTTAGACACGAGATCCTTCCACGTCAATATAGAATTGGGTGGCTCTTTCTCTAACCAAATTTTAGCGGGCCCCGCTAAGGAATACGGAAAAGCATCATCTTAATCGAGTCATTAGAGACATCCTTAAACTTGCAAGTGGCGGTAAGATGATTGAATTGGCGGACATGGTTTGTGTGGATTGTCCTTCTCATCACCACGGAATTTGTTGTTTTGGATCATCGACAACAAACCCGTTTTCACTTCAAAATTCTCCGCAATGATAGCGGGAATCACAATAGCCTCTCCATAACCCTCGGTGGGTGCTTGAAGTAACTCCATCATAGTACGATTCGCCATGGTTGGTTCTTTCTCTACAATGGGTTCAACAATGGGAGATTCTTCACTAGAAGATGTTTGGTTTCCTTCCTTTTGACGACGTTTACGTGCACGTCTTGCTTTGGAGCGAGTTTGCATAAACGTCACGTACAACGAGGGGATGAGCAAAGAAGATTCTTTTTGGTGTTTTGTATTTTTCCAATTCTTTTGTGGTTTTTGATGTTTTTACTTTTTTTGGATTTTTGTGATTGTATTAGGCAGACCAAAATCTACAAATATCCTCCTTAATCAAATCTCTTGATTAAAGAAGCCTTAAGGAATGAAAACGATCTCGTGAAGTGAACGCCTTCGATGACTTTAGAACGTTGGTGGAACACCAAAGCGTTCAAGAGGGTTTAATCGAATGAATCCAAGAAAGTATATATGATATTTAGTAATACTTTGGGCGGCAAAACCCTCGATTAGCTCTCAAAATCAAATACTCACAAGCAAGCGGGGATACGAGGCGGCGCGAAGCACTTAAGAGCCTTTTTCCTTAGGATATATTTTATAATATCCGCCTTATACCCACCTTATAGTTCGTATTTTTCAAAATTGAGCTTCACGAAAGTATTTATCTACTTTTGCCTTTTTCTTTGGTTTGAGATTCGAATACAATGATCGGGTAATGACCTCCCAAGTCAAGGTTGTGATTTCTCACGTATTTGGAGTACTTGTGAATTTATTGTTCTACGTATACAATATTGTAATAGTATTCACACAAAGAAACGAAAATCCGATAATACGTATTAGTAGAGTGCTACTAATACAAATACTATTATGGCTATATATAAAAACAACAATTTCCAAATCAAAACACAACACGCCTCCCCGGCAACGGCGCCAACATGATGTTGAGCAAAATACGTCTTTTAGGAAAAAGAGCGTAATTAGGGTAAGTACGATGATTTAGGAAAATCGTGCACAAATGACCCAAAGTGGGGATCGTTCTCAAGGAGGCTTGGTGTGTGTGTAATGAAATGATTAACTTTGTGATTATATTGTTATGAGAGAGAAAATAGAAATGGGATAAGAAGAGAGTGACGGTTACGATGACGGATTACACTAAGACGAAAGAGTCGTACACGTAAAACCGTAAAAGCACCAAATTTAAAAATTTACTCAAAAAATTCCTAAAAAAATTGCAATAAATCCTAAATAATGTATTAAGAGTTTACAAAAAATCAAAAATCACCCAAACCTTTTATTTAATTAAATAATGATTTTTAATGCTAATTAAAGCCCTAAAAATCAATTTAATTAACAAAAATCCCAAAATGAGTTTTATCACTTTGTAAACCTCTAAAATACCCTAACTTAATTTAAAACTATTTTTGAAAATTTTAAAATTGATTAAAAATACTTAAAATCAGTTAAAAACTATTAAAACTTAAAATAATCCTAAAACATAATTAAAAGACCCTAAAAATATTTGGAAAGTTATAAAATTCCTAATTAAGTGTCTATATTCTAGGAAAAATATAAAAACTTAGAAAATTAGACTTTTAATTTTTAATAATAAAATAATATTAAAATATTAATAAAAATCCAAAAAACCTAAACAATTCTAAAAAGTTGCAAACTAGCTTGATTTAACCTAATTAACTCAGAAATGAACTTGAAATTACCTAAATACCCTTAATGGGCCTAGAAAATGGGCTAAACCCAAAACAGACTCCTTAATGGGCCAAATTGAGCCCAATAACAAAAAGTTTGTAAAAATGGCCCAAAAAGCACTACTTGACTCAAAATTTGATTCAGAACAACTTTTTCCAAAAGCTCAAAAGCTGAAAATGTGAAATAAGCAAGCTTATACCAAACAGCTTATTCTTAATGGGCTTTTTGCCCCATTAAGCTATAAGCTAATGCCATACTCGAATTAGACACACAAGCTTCTTTTGAGCTAACTAAGACTTATGTATAAAGAAATTTGAAATAAGCCTGAAAATGCAAAAAGAAATCTACACAAAACGACAAAATAGTCGTTTTTGAGTTCTAGGCTATCCCAAGAGCTGATTCAAATTGCAAAAGCTTTTAAATGACTTATATAAGCTAAATCAAAAAAAAGTTTTCAAATAAGCTGACTCAATAAGCTGGAAAAAGCAAATAAGCACTTATGAAAAAGTCAATTAAGTTGGTAATCTAGCAAAAAGTCAAAGTCAAAGTCCAATAAGCTCCAGTCTAATCAAATGGGTCAAATAATGAAGATCTATCACAAAAAATAAGTTGTTGCAGGTCTGGATAAGAAAATATAGCTTATTGATAAGCAAACTGAAAAATTGCACTAGCAGGGGCTAGTTTTGGGTGTTGAGCAGTGGAAACTTTTTCCACTGCTTGACTTGTTGACTTTTTTGTCTTTAGTGACTTTTTTTGGAGATTCAAGCTTCAGAAAGGCACCCAATTGATCAGTGGATCAAGAGGAGTCAATAACAATCACAAAATCACAATCAACAACAGCCAAATGATACAGTTAATTCAAACAATCACCAGATCTGACACAGACATGAACAAATAAGCAGTTGAGGTTCAAAAAGCACTTATAGCACAATTCAGCCAGCCAAACTTAACCAAATGCATACACAAGCAATATTAAACTTAAATAAGCAAGTCTAAACAGGTTTCATGCAATGATTCAAAGTTTTAAGCAAGATTCAAGCACCTTAAGTTTCTGATGAACACAAACACATGCAGTTTTATACTTTGCTGATGCAATTGACCAACAAGCCAGATTCAACCACTCAAATCTATCACATAGGTTATATAAATGATGTTTAAGCAACTTTTATCCCTAAGCATGCATAAAATCTGGGTTTTACCAAAATCTTAGGCCAAAATCAGTCAAACTCAACAAGATATAGCATAATGAATGATTCAAGGTTTCAAACTCAAAAACTTGCAGCAAACAACTCTCAACTAAGCATATATCAAATACCAAGCATAAACACAACCATCTAACAACACAATAACCAATTATGAACTCAAACAGGTAATCCCAAACACCCTTTTATCTTTTTAATCCAAAAATTAAACAAGTATAAGTGTGATTCAGTTTACCAAATGACTAATCTAGCATACTAACAACATTAACATGCAGGATTAAGCATATTCCAGCCAAGAAAACAACAAGAACACAAGTAGAGCACAAATCCGCCAAAAATCTAAAATTTATCAGATTTTCAAGGTTTTAAGACAAACCTTGTGGATGTACATCCACACCCACGAATGTTAGAGCTTATGTACTAGCAAGAACAAGTACAAGCTTCCACAAACAACCCTGCTAAGAATCAACAAGGTTAAGAGCACAATATAAAAATCAGAAAAAGTAAAAATCCTTGATTAATGCAACCTTGTTACCCCATACTTGAATATCCCCAAGTTATAAGCTTCACCACACCTTGATAACACAATATCAGGATGCTATGATCAACCCTATAGCCCAAGAATTCCAAGGTTTGAACAAGAACTTAGCAAAATATCAAGAAAAGTGGAAAATGTGCAAACTTTTGCACACTCCTTTTGAAAATAGGTTCTTGATTCAAGAATAATGAACAAAGAACAATAACAAACAGATTATAAGAGTGGCACTTGAGCTTTCTTCAACAATTTCCAACACATTTCATTGATATGAATATGAGATTTACAGAAAAGTGAACAACTGAAAATTCAAGAGAAAAGTGCAAATGAAGCCTTTATATAGGCTACAAGTTATCTAGTAAAGCTGGAAAAAACGTAAACCCTAACTATGGAAGTCACCAAATTGCCCTTGTAGCTTTTTGAACTCTTGTGAATCATGTGACTGCATTTTGTTGTTTTGTGGTAGCTGGAAAGGAGAAAGTTGATCAAAGGGCTTGTATCAAGCTTAGGATGTAAGCTGAAATCTCCAACGTTGGATGGCTGTCACAATTTTGGCAGTATGCATAAGCTTGTAGCAGGGGAATCTTGTGTGGGACAAGGAAGTGAAGTGGCATGAGTTTTTGTTGTTGGGTTATGATTAAGACATGCTTAATAACTAATCTGGAGGTTTTCATGGCCTAATTACAACACAATTAAAAATACCCAATTGTGTTCTTGGAGTGGATAGTTTAGTGTTTGATCCGGTTTTGGGTTAATTAGGATTTAATTAAGTGTTAATGGCGCCAAGGTTTAACTAATTATTTAATCCAGGTGAGTGGAGTAGCGACATGGCCAAAGGGTGAGTTGTGATTGGCTGGATGGAGTGAGTGGGGCACGTGTCACCCCCTCACTGGACTAGGTAACTATCTTGTATGCCATGATTCACCCTTCATCTTTCTTCTTCTTGTCATTTCAGCTTAAAACTTTAACAACGCCAAAATCCTTTGTAACAACTTTTCCTTTTTCACACTTTTGCCCCAAAAAGTTTTGTAAAATGATTTCAAGGGTATTTCTTGCCAATTCTTGATTCTTGAAGGACTGATTTGGTATTTTCTTCAAGGATAATGGTCTAAACTTGTATGATTGACATTTTGGAGGACTGAAATTGCCAAATCATGTTTGATGAGGGACCATTTTTGCCAAGTCTTCAAAGTCAAGGGTCCTTTTGGTAAATTTGATATTTTCAAAGGACCAAATTTGTAAGTCTTGTATCTTGGAGTTCTTCATGGTGTATAACAACTAGGTTTTTGGCCAGGTAAAAAGATTCGTTTAAGTATGTCTCTTCGAATTGAAAACTGTGTTTAGTGTGCGACTCAGTCGTTCTTTGGTGGAAACAAAAGTTGTGTCGTTGTAGTATATTAAAAAGTGCAAAACAATTAAAGTAAATGGCGGTAAATTAAATCTAAACCTAATTAAAGTTTTTATTAGCAATATTAAAAACTTTGAAAAGTAAATTAATTTAAATGACTTAAATTTAAAGCGTGACGAAAATTAAATTTGACAAAGTATTAAAAGGTAACTTAAAAACAAAACAAAACAGATTATAATCCCAAAACCACAACCATCGGAATGTTAGATCGGAATGCTGTCACCATACCCATCGGAATCTAGATCGCATTGTAGCTATCGGAATGTAGAAAAATGCTATCTATCGGAATGTAACCTATCGGAAAATGGTCCAGATCGGAATGTTGTTTAGATCGGAAAGCTTCAGATCGCAATCCCCAGATCGGAATGTTGCTTAGGAAAATTGGGCAGCACTTCGTTTCAGTGAAGCCTTAAGAGCCGTCGCAATCCCGATCGCAATGTGCGATCGGAATCTTGATCGGAATAAGGGGGAATTTCAGATCGGAAAGCACCGTCGCAATGTCCCGTCGCAAAAAGCTGTCGAAATCAAATAACCTTATTCCAAAACTGTCACCATCGGAATGTGGCTAAATGATGTTGTCGTAATGTGGAGAACCCTTATTTTCCGATGGATAACAAATTCGTAATAAGCTCAAGTCCAAATAAGCTATGACTAATAAGCATTAACAAAGACCAAAACGAAGTGAAAAAAAAAACGAGACAATAAGCTAAAAAGTTAAAACTTTTCAAAATTTATAAAATGAAACTTAATGAAATAGAATTTAGAAAGATAAAACTTTTAAGAAAACTTTGAGATCAATTAAGCTAAATACAAAATAAGCCAATAAGGTTGTCAATCTAATAGCCTAATACGTATGAAAACTTAGAACAGAATAAGAAAATAAACGTGATAAGCAACAAGATTAAGCAAAAACACTTTTAAATCCGAACCAAAATCAAATTAAAAACAAGAAGAGGAGAATGAGAAGATTGTAAAAAATTGATAAAAAGAAAGGTGCAAAGATTAAAGAACACGAATTTAAAGAACACGAATTAAAAACTTACTTGGAATTAAAAGGGTAATTAAGTGTGCAAGACAAGTATTTAAATTGACATGTATTTAAAGAGCAAGAAATTAAAAGGTGGAAGAACTAGTGTCACTCTAGCCAACAAAAACTAATGAAATGAAAATGAAGGCTATATATAGGAGATTAGGAAGGTGTTTAGAGGAAGCTTCCTCCCCTCCTTCCTTTCTTCTTAATTGCATGATCAAGTCCTTAAGCTTCTTTAATCTTCTTAAATCTTCTTAATACTTGGACTTTGTTTTGGGATTTCTTCGAACTCGTCTTTTAATTCTTCAATAAATAAGACTCGAGTTCTTCGGCTTTAAGTAAACTTCCGTCTTTTGACTTTTTCTTCGATAAATCTTTAGAATTGGTCCTGGACTTCCGTTCTTTTCGCACTATTGACTTCTTGACTTCATCTTTCATCTTTTTCTTCAATAAAAGCCCATGAATGCCCGTGTTTTCTCCACTTTTCACCTTTTCGTCCTAAATCACAACAAAAACACAAACCACGCATAATTCCGACATAAAAGACATAAAATACACGTTTTGGCTCGGTTATTATTGTAATTAAGTGGTAAAAAGGATGGGTGTTTACACACCTATCAAATCCCCTACACTTGACCATTGCAATGTCCTCATGCAATGCATTAGTTACAAAGCACGTTTACATTTTTCATCATAATCAATCCACGTTGGCCTTTATTCAAGAGATAGAAAACTATAAACATTAAAAGGAAGAAAACAAAGAAATAAAAAACATACCTTCGGGTTTTGGAAATGTTATGAATGATCATCATCCTCAAGTGTTCACTTTCTCTAAACCAAGCTTAAAAACGAGATCATTGTTATTATAAGTTAGCAAACAAACACGAACTCATGTGGGCCAATTATTCACTTAGACTCCCTTATTCCTAGGTGTATCTCTTATATTTTATTGTTGTCTTGAATGATCCAAAGGATGCATTGTTTGACTTATTTCGATAGTTATTTAGGCCGAAAATAAAGTGAACGATTTAATCAATAGTTAGCTAAAGGACAAAATCTTTTAAAACTGCTTCGCGGGACCTCATAAAGTTCATATCTTGGCATTACTCGTTTCGCGATTTGAGACCTTTCTCGGACCGATATTTGGCAGCGACTTCATACTTCAAACCTTGAGAGACGTTCATGAAATGATGGCCTTCTCTTCATAATGGAATTTCTTCACTTGAAGTTTTGAGAGATTCATACTTGGACCACGACTTCTTCATTTTTTCTCCAATCATTATTTTGGACTTTGATATACAACGATCCGCCTCCTTTTATGACTTGGATCTATTTATCCTCATACCTTGCTAGGGTCTTTTCGGATACACTTCTCCATGACTTTTGGGGAGTTTTTGCTTTTCGTCGTGTGTCTCGATCCTTCATATTGATTTTCGATAAATGATTCTTCACATCACTTTGGATCTTTAGTAACAAAATATAGCCCTCATGCCTTGTTAGGGCCTTTTCGGACTCTCCAATCTTTGCATCCCGCTTCAATAAGTTATGCCTTGGCTATGCACTCTAATCCATACCGAGCAACTTTTAAACGATCTTGGGCTAGAAGCTAAGTAACTTTTCAAATCGTACAACCTTATTTATTGCAGATAAATTTATTAACAAGCGATGGGAGAATAGGCTCATAATTAACTCACATAAATTCACGAAAGAATAATAAACTTATAATTGGCTCTATCATCTCTCGTTCTCCACAGTTTAAAATCTCAAGTAATGAAACTCGTGGATGCTTAGCCTATTAAATCAAAGTTTTGGGTTTTCGAGTCGCCTATAGGATCTTGCAAATTCTTAGACTTTTTCAAGTTTAGAAATCGCGTTTTAAAGTTCCCTTGATAAACGACTCTCTAGGATCAGTTATAGGAACTTGCGAAAAGTTCTTGTTCTTAACCCGTGAGAGTTAAGACTTTTGCGTTTTATAGCTCCCTATATAAAAGCCTAGCAAAACTTGACTTAAACACGTTAAGGATACTAGCTAGAGTAACTTAGATAAGTAAACTCGGGTTGAGTTAAAAGGTTCACAATGTTTGAAAATTAAAACCACTTTATTAAACATTTATTCTAGCAAAGAAAGAAAATAACTATACAAAGGGAAAAACTAATAGGCCAAAATAGATCAAAAATTTTGAAAAATGTCGAAAAATTGATTTTCCGGTTAAAATGAGGACAAATACAAGGAAAAGGCCACTTAACTTCGATAGAAGTCCCCCTACACTTAACATAAACATTGTCCTCAATGTTTAAGCATGTGGGAGTAAACTCCCCTACACTTAGGACATTGTGCACTTTGTTTAAATCTCGCTAAGGAAGAGACAACTAAAGAGATTCCTATTTTAATATTGAGAAAATATAAAATAGTGAATCGAAAAGAGTTTAGGATAGAAGCGGGAAGAAGTAAATACGGAGGCACGGGTCGTCAAGAATCATCAAGAGTGGATATTTGAAGCTCGAATCCCTGATTAAGAGAGGAGAGGAAATAGCAAACACCAACGGGTCTCCCCTACACTTAGGATAAAGAAAGCTAAAAGATAGATGCATGGGTTGCCTCCCAAGAAGCGCTTGATTTTTGATTACCGAGTTGTGAGCCTGACTCGACCTTGATCATCATAGGAAGAAGCATGAAATATATCCACTAGGATCAAAGACATAGTTTTCGTCCATCAAATAGCACAAGCTTAAGGCAAACAAGGCAAGCCAAAGAAGAATAGGCAAGGTTCCCTTAAGCTATGATGGAGCACGGTGGGAGCAAGTATGGTGAGGTGCAAGCATGTCTTCAATATTTCCAAAGATTTTTCCTTTTATTTCATCAGGGGGATACTAAGATGGCTTAAAGATTTCAATACCGGGGTCGAACACCTTTTCCTTTAAGGGAAAATAGCACTCAGGCTCAGCAGAATGGGAAGAAGATCCGCGAAGAAGCACAACCTCGTCCTCAAAAGGGGGACAAAGAGGTGTTAAATCATACGTGCTACGGATATTGGTGACGACCGGTTTCTTCTCCTTTGAAAGAATGTTCTTCAAATCCAAAGTAGGATCAAGACGATAATATTCAAAATCATAAGGAGGTGCATCACTCTCATGAGGGAAGTAAGTATTGAGAAAAGTAGAGAAATCTTCCTCAAATGAGTAATCGTCCAAAGTAGGATCGACTGATGGCTAAGGATCTTCATCATGTGAAGAATCGCTCGAAAGAGTATCGGCCTCATCGAAATCATCATACGTAGGAAGGTCGGGATACTCAGAGGTAAGGTCATCATAATCATCCGAATCTGAGCTAGAATCATCATCATAAGCATCAAAGATCGGTGGAGAATCATAAATGGGAGAAGGTTCCAAATTGGAGAGAGAATCATCCACATCGTCTTGAAAAAATGGATTATCAATGGAAGAATCAAATAGAGGATTATTGTAGACGACAAAATCATCAAGCACATTAATCATATTCACAGATTCTCGTCCAAAGGATTTGCTTATAAGCTTCCCCATTTTAAAAACTTGTGAATCATTCCCGACTCTTAAGATTAACTCACCTTCGGCAACATCAACTAAAGCTCGTCCGGTTCTCAAGAATGGCCGACCAAGTATTAAAGGAATACGAGGGTCCATTTCATAATCAATAACGACAAAATCGACCGGGAAAGTAAATGTGCCAACTTTAATGAACACGTCTTCGGCTATACCAACGGGGTAAGCGAGAGTGCGATTTGCAAGTTCAAGAGTCATCTTTGTTGGAGTAAGGTCAGGTAATGATAGTGTTTTCCAAACACTCAAAGGCATAAGATTAATACTGGCCCCGAGATAAGCAAGGGCAGTAAATTCTTCAGTTTTGTTGAAAACGCAAGGCAACACAAAGCGACCGGGATCTCCAAGCTTTTCCGGAAGTTCTTTAAGAATAACTGCAGAGCAGTTTTCATTTAAGCGTGTGTTGGCGAGCTCAATCAACTTCTCCTTTTTATTAAGCAATTCCTTAAATGCTTTAACAAATTTCGGCATGTGGACAAGTGCTTCGAGAAAGCTAATGTTGAAGTTCATTTGAGAGATCATCTTCACATAGCTCGACACTTCAGAGTTGTCCTTGGTTAGCATTTTGGTCTTGCCTAAACGAGAGGGATAAGGGATATTGGGTTTGGGTAGTGAAGGTGCAGGTGTAGTAGGTAAAGGTTGAGATGTTGAAGGGTCCTTCCTAGGTACATCGTCATGACGAGGCGGAGACGGTAATGATGCACTAATACTAGGTGTAGGAAGAGTAGGGATAAATGGTGGTGGAGGAGGTGTAGATGATGGGGGCGGGATAGGTGGTCCTACGATGGTAACTCCACTACGGGTAGTAATAGCACTCACATTTGCTCGCGGATTGGTGACGGTGTTTGAAGGTAGAGAATTTGAAGTAGAAGGTTGAGCTGCGGGCAAGAAACTAGCAAGCATATTCTTCAAATCATTTGTTTGATTGCTGAAGGAAGATTGGATATAATCTCGAAGCTCGGATCTTATCTCATTTCCTTGCTTGGTAATATCTCCTTTACGATTGATAATTTGACTCTGTATATTCTTGATTTGCTCACCTTGGGTTCTCATTATGGCTTCAACATCGGGGTTAATGGGTGGGGTTTGTTGGGCGGGTGGGTGATAAGGATTAGAAGCTCTTGGTGGGATTTGGTTGCTTCTAGTGTAGTTGTTGGCGGGGTTTTAGTTTTGAGGAGAAAAACCGGGTGAAAGGTAGTTGTTTGATCGGTAACTCAGCAGATTTCTATCCCCTTGAGGTCGAGCTTGGTAATTTTCCGGTGAATAATTACCGTAAGCTGCATACACGTTTTCCGGATTTCCTTGTGTAGAAGGACAATCGGTGTATGAGTGAGGACCGCCGCATGTTTCACAAGAAGGTGCAACCGCTTTAACTTGTTGTTGTTGGTTTGAAGCGAGAAGCAAGATACTTTTGCTCATTTCAGTCATCATGCGGGTGAGTTCGGTCATATCAGGGTTTGCTGAAGTGGAAGAAACATTGACTCTCGGTTTGTTCCTTGAAGAAGCAGAGGAATCCCAGTTTTGTGGTGAGTAGTCATGTTCTCAATAAGCTCTCTACACTCCTCGGGTCTTCGTTTCATGAATGTGCCACCGACGGATGCATTAATCGTATCACGATCTCGAAAGGTCAAACCGTTGTAGAAAGTATCAATCAATGTGACTGGAACCATGTTGTGGTTTGGACAACGATCAATCAAGACATTATATCTTTCCCAAGCATCAAAAAGAGATTCATCGGGATCTTGCATGAAACCGCTGATTTGATTGCGAAGGCTCGTGACCATGAATGGTGGAAAGTAGCGCGACAAAAAGCGTTGAGTCATGTCATCCCAAGTATGAATTGAATTCTTCGGGAGACGATCAAACCATTTCTCGGCATGATGTGATAAAGTATGTGGGAATAGTTGAAGGCGTAGAACATCCATTGTGGCACCAGGCAACTTCATGCTTTGGGTGATTGTAATGAACTTGTCGAGGTGTTTGTTGGCATCATCATCAGGCATTCCGGCGAATGGATTAGTTTGCACTTGCTGAATCATGTGGTGCTTCAACGAAAACTCCGGAGCCGTGATTTGCATTGGCGCAATCGGTCCTCCTCGTCCAAACATGGTGGGTTGACAAAGCTCCTCCATTGTCCGAAGATCGGGCTGTGGAAGAACATTGTTGTTATTGTTGAGGTGCGGTGGATTATTGTTGTTGTTAACACCTGACATACTTAAATCTTCTCGAGTCTCGGGCTCTTGATAATTAGAAGATCTAGTACGCATACACCTGAAAATGCAAAAGAAACCAAACACAAAGACAAAATATATACACAATAAAAATAAAATCTTTTTGGATTTTTAAAATTTTTAATTTTTATGGATTTTTATCAATTTTAATTTTTATGATTTTTTGAATTTTTTATGCAAGAAAGATAACGCTCACGAATGAACGGATCCCAAAAAGCAACGCGTCTGTCACAGAAAACCGTTAATCTTTACGAAAAGAGCCGGCAGCGGCGCCATTTAATAACTAGGTTTTTAGCCAGGTAAAAAGATTCGTTTAAGTATGTCTCTTCGAATTGAAAACTGTGTTTAGTGTGCGACTCAGTCGTTCTTTGGTGGAAACAAAAGTTGTGTCGTTTTAGTATATTAAAAAGTGCAAAACAATTAAAGTAAATGGCGGTAAATTAAATCTAAACCTAATTAAAGTTTATATTAGCAATATTAAAAACTTTGAAAAGTAAATTAATTTAAATGACTTAAAATTAAAGCGTGACGAAAATTAAATTTGACGAAGTATTAAAAGGTAACTTAAAAACAAAACAAAACAAATTATAATCCCAAAACCACAACCATCGGAATGTTAGATCGGAATGATGTCACCATACCCATCGGAATCCAGATCGCATTGTAGCTATCGGAATGTAGAAAAATGCTATCTATCGGAATGTAACCTATCGGAAAATGGTCCAGATCGGAATGTTGTTCAGATCGGAAAGCTTCAGATCGCAATCCCCAGATCGGAATGTTGCTAGGAAAATTGGGTAGCACTTCGTTTCAGTGAAGCCTTAAGAGCCGTCGCAATCCCGATCGCAATGTGCGATCGGAATCTTGATCGGAATAAGGGGGAATTTCAGATCGGAAAGCACCGTCGCAATGTCCCGTCACAAAAAGCTGTCGAAATCAAATAACCTTATTCCAAAACTGTCACCATCGGAATGTGGCTAAATGATGCTGTCGCAATGTGGAGAACCCTTATTTTCCGATGGATAACAAATTCGTAATAAGCTCAAGTCCAAATAAGCTATGACTAATAAGCAGTAACAAAGACCAAAACGAAGTGAAACAAAACGAGACAATAAGCTAAAAAGTTAAAACTTTTCAAAATTTATAAAATGGAACTTAATGAAATAGAATTTAGAAAGATAAAACTTTTAAGAAAACTTTGAGATCAATTAAGCTAAATACAAAATAAGCCAATAAGGTTGTCAATCTAATAGCCTAATCCGTATGAAAACTTAGAACGGAATAAGAAAATAAACGTGATAAGCAACAAGATTAAGCAAAAACACTTTTAAATCCGAACCAAAATCAAATTAAAAACAAGAAGAGGAGAATGAGAAGATTGTAAAAACTTGATAAAAAGAAAGGTGTAAAGATTAAAGAACACGAATTTAAAGGACACGAATTAAAAACTTACTTGGAATTAAAAGGGTAATTAAGTGTGCAAGACAAGTATTTAAATTGACATGTATTTAAAGAGCAAGAAATTAAAAGGTGGAAGAACTAGTGTCACTCTAGCCAACAAAAACTAATGAAATGAAAATGAAGGCTATATATAGGAGATTAGGAAGGTGTTTAGAGGAAGCTTCCTCCCCTCCTTCCTTTCTTCTTAATTGCATGATCAAGTCCTTAAGCTTCTTTAATCTTCTTAAATCTTCTTAATACTTGGACTTTGTTTTGGGATTTCTTCGAACTCGTCTTTTACTTCTTTAATAAATAAGACTCGAGTTCTTCGGCTTTAAGTAAACTTCCGTCTTATGACTTTTTCTTCGATAAATCTTCAGAATTGGTCTTGGACTTCCGTTCTTTTCGCACTCTTGACTTCTTGACTTCATCTTTCATCTTTTTCTTCAATAAAAGCCCGTGAATGCCCGTGTTTTCTCCACTTTTCACCTTTTCGTCCTAAATCACAACAAAAACACAAACCACGCATAATTCTGACATAAAAGACATAAAATACACGTTTTGGCTCGGTTATTATTGTAATTAAGTGGTAAAAAGGATGGGTGTTTACACACCTATCAATGTATTTGACTTTGAGAAGGACTAATATTGACATTTTAGCTTTGTCGAGGGGCTAAAATTGCCAATTCTTCAAAGTGGAGGGCCCTTTTTGCAATTTTGACAAACTTTAGGGGCCAAACTTTTAATTATGAAGATACAAGGGTATAAAGTGTCAATTCTTCCATATTGGAGGACCCTTCTTCATAATTCTTCAAATCTTCAAGGGTTTTATTGGGAAAATCTTCATTAGGGCTTGGTTCAATGTGCGGCTTCGTTTCCCATGTTCGTTTTTGCATGATTCTTGTGATCGTTTGTCATTTTCTCAATATCTGTACCTAAAATACACAAGAAACAAACACAAGTATATATATGGGTATTTTGATGATATTTAATGCATTTTAAGCCCTTTTTGGACGATGAGACTATGTATAAAAGCAGTTTCATCAGGACTCAAGAGAAAGCTAAAATAATCTTAACTTTTAGAAGTGTCAATAATACGAAAAGTTAAGAAAAATAAGAGGGCTATTAGATAGAAAAGAGAACCCAACTTATTTTGGTGACACAAAAGAAAATAAAGAGGACTAAGAGAGAAAAGAGATGTCCAATTTATAAGAAAAATATTGTCGAGAGGACATACTCCACTTTAATATATTGGCAAGAATACCAAACTAAAGAGAGTATGATAAGAACAATAAAACAATTCGACATAGTCGAAAAGAGAGGAAGAATGACTAAGAAGGAAAAAGAAAACAAGGACGATAAACAAGTCGTTTCCACAAACAATGACAAGCATTGAAGAAAGAAGTGTTCACGTGATGCTATCAATCTAAAGATAAGGAGAAGATTTTGACAAGATCAATTCAGAATTGTTGGAATAGAGGTAGAAAAGAAACATGCATGCCAATTGCAATGATAATATGTCAAAGGGTTAAAAGCTTAGAAATGTTCAATACAATTGCAAATTTTAACCGCAATCAACTCTCAATAACGAGAAAAACAAAAAATCTCAAACCAAAGACATTATAAGCAAAGATGCTTATGAATGTCGACATAAGAAAATGACTCCTTGATTTAGAGAAAGAGATCAAAGAAGCCAAAGAAAAGAAAAACAAGATGGATGGTGTTTAGCGTACGATAAACTACATGCTTAACGTTTCGTATCTCTTCTCAATCATTGTGAATGTTCAAAGAACATTAAAATGACGAGGAAAGGGTGAGGCTCGACTTGACTTAATTTAGAAAGGATAGAAGAGAGAGACTCGACTTAGAAAGGCATGATTAAAAGAAATCGAGAGAGACTCAACAAAGAAGTTAAGGAAAACTTCACGAGACAATTCAAGAATACTATATCCTAGTAGGTGATAGTGAAATCTTTAAAGAAAACGAGAGAATAAACTTAAAGAGGTTCAAGAAGACATGATAGAGTTAGCAAAAAATCTAACACATAATCAAGTAGGCACATAGGATAAATCATGCAAAGCCTAATGTAATCATAGAAGAAGGATATACATTAAGAGAAGATCCTAATTAATGCCTATATGTAACAAAAAGGATATGGTGGTTTACTTAATATTCAAGAAAGTAAAACCTAACTCAACTAAGCATGCAAAATCAAGGAAAGAGTTCCATCACTTCTACACCTAAACGCAAGTAGGTTTAAGAATGTAAGCATACGCATGTAAGCATAACCATATAAGCATAACCATGTGAGCATAAGCATGTAAGCGCAATTAAGCAAGCATCAAAACACTAACCAAAGAGATTAATGTGCACGACTAAATGTAATCTAGAGACTTGTCGAGAAAAGGAAAGCCTAATAAAGTCTAAAATAAACCAATATAGAGAATGTGCACAATTAACACATATAACATGCTAGAAACATGATTATTTAAAAATAGAAGACTAAGTGAAATATGTTAGCACTTAGCATATAAGGACATGCATGAGTTAGACAAATCTAAGATATATTATACCAGAATTGCTCAACAAAGACAAAACCTTCATAATAAGCATGCATTGTAACACCCCACTTTGATAAGTATAACTTCACATGATAATTATGGCTTGTCATCAAAGCATGCAAGATAATATGTCCTAAAACATACATGACCAAAAAGAAAACCAGAATCAAACATCGGTTCCAAAACATAATCCCAAAACATGCATAAAGTAAATGAAGTAGAAGGACCAAAATAAGTGTGCAAGCAAGCATAAATATCTGAAGTGCAAAACGAAGAGAAGTCTAAGGTAGCTCCCATCCTAAGCACGTACTCTCAATAGCTTATGTCTGTCTTTGGGTACCTGCCGCATAGGACATGGAAAGGAAAATACGGTTGAGCAATACGCTCAGTGAACGGATATAATGACATGATATGAATAATTGAAACATAAGTAAAGTATGAAGATGTAGTGGAATAATGTAAGTCCTTGAAAACCTGGAATCATGTTTTATAACTGGTTTATATCTGAAAAGCCTTATGTTTTATCATGAAAACGTATTTTAAATGCCAAAAGCCCATATAGGTCATAGAGGGGTGACATCGTCATGCAATTAGAGGGGTTGCCTCTAATTATATTAGTATGGGTGGAGGGATCAACTCCATGTAATGGATGTAGAGCACACACCATAGTTACCGTGAAAATCTGATAAACATGTACAAGGATACACCCATTCGCCCCACATGATAATAATAATAATACTGGCCAAAATGTGAAGGGACACCGCGAGCAATGACTCGCGTCGTGGATGAGTCATAACACCGGTGTCTCAAGTGTTATGCTTATGGTACCTCCATAACTAGGTGAAACATGACATGCGTGTATATAGCTTAGCCAATTTAAAATCATAGCATGGTAATTACTGATAAGTTTAATGACATGTAACCTACTGGGGAAAACAGATGGCAGCAAACGGGGATTCCTAACCATACATATAAAAGGAATGTCCTTACTAAAGGACGGAATATCCGTACCTTATGTCTAGTAACGAAATGAAGATGAAAGGCGGAAAGAAATCTACTCCGACTTTACGAGTGCTACATAAATAAGGGACGTGAATGAGTTGTGTGTTCACTTGTTGATTATTAGTTTAACTTGACTTGTTCTTGACTTGTTCTTGACTTGTTTTACATGTTCTTGACTTGTTTTACATGTTGTTGACTTGTTTTACATGTTCTAAACTTGTCTTACATGTTCTTAACTTCTCTTGCTGTTTCATGGGTTATCATGTATTTCTTAGTGTTTTCATGTGTTCTTGATCACTGTATTTCATCTTTCATGTGTTATTATACTTTATGTTTCATAATGAGTAACTTTCTAAAAGTAACAGGTTTCTATATATAGTAACTTTCCAAAAATAGCAGGTTTCCATATATAGCAACTTTCTAAAAATAGCAAGTTTCCAAAAATAGTAAGTTTCCAAAAAATAGAAGGTTTCCATAATTAGTAAGTTTCCAAAAATAAAATTTTCCACAAATAGTATGTTTCTATAAATAGCATGTTTCTATAATCAGTATGTTTCCATAAATAGCATTTTTCCATAGTTAGTATGTTTTCATAAAAAGCATGTTTCCATAATTAGTATGTTTCCATAAATAGCATGTTTCCATAAATAAATATAAGATTATTTAATAAGCATTTGATATAAACTAAAGCTTTATAATTATATCTATAAGTCATGATTAATTAAAAGTCATAATATAGTAAAGTTTATTAACAAATAAATACTTTAGGTTAACATGATAATTATTAATTAATATTATAATACATGGTTTATAAATAATTATTAATTATAATATAGTTTGATTTAATATTAATAATATTTTACCATAAGTTGATATTGTATAATTAAATTAAAATAAGACATTAATTTAATTAAACCATGGTTAACATGTAATTAAAGTAATTATGCTAAGTCCTTAATTAATTTAACAATGTAACATGTAATTTATCACGAATAACTATATGCATAATTATCATAATATATAGTTTATTTAATTAATGGCCATGTCAATTTTCATGATTAAATAATAAATTATATCCTAAGTCTTGATTAATTTAGTTAACTATGACATGATTAATATAACTTAAGTAAATTAATAACATAATTTAACAAAAACAAAATCCAAACACATCCCTTTTTCCCTGGGTTAACCGAACCTAACAATAGCCCACCGAGTCCTAGTGACTCGGTTGCAGGAAGTGACAAAGCTAAACAAACATCATCACCAGAATGCTTAGCGACATAATTTTCTGTCGCTGTTCTGTCGCTAACCTAACACAGGTTTGTCGCGAATCTGTCCATGGTAATCTGCGACAGAATTACTGTCACAGAATCTGTCGCTAACCTGAATAACAAACCAAACCGAATAAATCCCCATCATTTACATTTTTCACTCATCTAAAATCATATGTTCTTGTTATTAATTTAATAGACTCAGAAATAAAAGAAATAAGAATAAAAGATTAAGGATTTAGGGATACCGAATGTGTAATGGTCTTGAAGAACACACACGAACAATTACCCGTAATAAATCAAAGATTAAAAGCTTTTTTCCGTTTCTTTTTCCTTGCAAAACCGGTGGCTACAAGCTATAATTTTCTTGAAACTTGTAAATTGAATGAAATGTTTGTTTTCATGTGTTTATTGTTTGACCATAGGCCGAGTCTTGGGGCCTTCTTGTTTTGTTTCATAACCGGCCAACAAACCCCCTTAAAGTATACATTTAGTGTTTTTCATGAATTTCGTGTGCCAGGAATATTCATGATTTAGGTTCCTGTTTTAAATCATGTTCATGATTATTTATTATAAGTAAATAATTATCGTGTATTTATTAATTATTCGAAATGCTTGTCGTGAATTAATATACATACCTTTCGTGTCATACATAAACTATACGTTATTACTTGTCTTGAATTCATGATTTTAAATCTCGTGTTGTATCTTGTCGTGTCGTATTAAATGTACGTAATTACTTGTCATGAATATATTTAATTATTAAATTTTTAAATTTCATGATATTTTCATGTATTTTTCATGCGGGTTTTATAACTCTTCCCCTCTAAAAAGAATAATTCGTCCTCGAATTAGAGACATGATATGGCTGAAAGAACATGGACGTGACGTGGCTAAAAAGAATATACTTGGACCGTGGAAGGAAACGAGGATACAAAGTCCGGATTGACTCCACCGCTTCCCAAGTGGCTTGTCGCTCGGGATGGTTCTTCCAAGGATCTTGACGAAAAGAAATAATCTTGGTCTTCATGACCCTGTCTTGACGATACGGAAAAATTTCTGGTTCTTCATTGTAAGATAAATCCTCACGAATCTGATCGAGTGGATAAGAAATAACATGCAAGATACATGAAATGATAAGATACGAAATAGCCTGAACATAATGGTATTAACAACCTCTGAGCAGTGATACGCGAGACATATTGGAAACGTAGTACATGAACAAATGTGAACGTGATGCGTGAGCAATTGAGAACGTGATACGTGGACATGGTGACTGATAAATGAAACATATAGTGAACGTGATACGTAAAACATATCATGATCGTGATACGTGAAACATATCGCGAACGTGATATGGAAAAACATATCGTGAATGTGATATGTGAAACATACCATGAACGTGCCATAACGGAGGAGGTATCTTTTAATAATACGAGATGAGACGTGAAATCTGACGTGAAACATCTGTCTGAGGATGGAAAGTTGTGTTAAACTTGAGTCTGGTCTCCCAAGTTTTCCGCAACCCTTCCCGAAATAAGACGTGAAATGTGAATCGCGATATGAAATGAGAACATGAACGCGGACAAGATTGTGAACACGAACGTGAAGCGTAAATCGTGAGAGAAATACTGATACAAGGATTTTTGCTATGGTTCAGATTAAGTTCTCGGTATCTCCTCGAATTGATCACAACCTAAAGTGGAATGATTTGTTCTTGGTGACAAAAAGTAGGTTTGGTTTTCTATCCTATTGAAAAGATAAATGACTAAAGTAAATTTAATTTTAAACCAAAACAATTGCTTAAATAAAACTAGAATTTAAGTTTAACAGTTAAATGATAAAATAGTAAATAAAACTCACTGGAACTGGCTCTATTCGGAATAATGGTGGCTATCCGGAATAATGATGGTTATGCGGAATATAAGACCCATTCGGAATAATTGAGCCTATGCTGAATAAAATCACTACTCGGAATAATCTACTACTCGGAATAAAGATGCTATACGGAAAAATGATCTTACTCGGAATATTTTTGTCTATGTGGAATAACGACTACTCGGAATATCAAAGATCATTCGGAATAATCGAAGGAACCTTTATGCGGAATGTAAGCTTATTCGGAACATATGAAATATTCCGAATAAAGAAAGCTAAACAGTGCTATTCGGAATAACTGAAATATTCCGAATAATGGAAAAGAAGGAATGCTATCCGGAATCTTGAAGTTACTCGGAATATGTAAATATTCCGAATAAAGGAAAAAGTAATTAGGCTATGCGGAACAAATGAATATTCCGAATAAAGGTGGAATTAAACAGACTATTCGAAATATATATATATTCCGAATAGGGGACAAAAAGAATAGCTTATGCGGAATAAACTGGGGACGAAGAACAACAACAGATATTTAAACAGAGGACACGAATTTCAACCGAATCGAACCACATAAACAGAAAGGTTTAACCAAATTAACCACAAATCATCTACTAACTACAAGGATCAAATCCCAATCATAAAAACACAAATTCGACAACTTCTTAAAATCAAAATTCAACTAAATAAACGCTTAAGAACTTTAAATAAAAAGATGATGAAGAACAAGATGAATGAAAAGATTAAAGGAAGACTTGTATTGATGATTAAGATTCAGTAAACAAAAGGAAAGGATCAAACTTACAAGATTAAAGAAGAAATCAAAGAGATGAAAACCACTCCTTAAGGGAGATGGTTTCCTACGAACTAGGAAAAATGTAACTGAAAGAAAAACTAGATCCAAATTTTTGTGAGGGATTTCCTTTTATAGGCTAAGTGGTTGGTTGGTGAGTGGGCTTTCTCCCTTTCTTCTTGTCTTCTCGTCTTTTCAGAAAAGTTGACATTTTCGATTCTGATTCGGGATTTGTCGATGATTAAATTCAACTCGTCTTTTAATTTCTTCGTTTAATAGACTTGAGTTTCTTCGACATATGTAAATATTCCATCTTTGGTCCTTTTCTTCGATAAATCTTCAAATAGGCCCATTAACTTCAAATCTTTTGCATCTCTTGGACAATAGACTTTGTCTTTAGTCTTTTTCCTTGATAAAACCCGTGCAATCCCATGTTTTCTTCAATATTCATCCGGTTGGCTCTGAAAACACAATAAACACAAAAACCACGCATAATTCCAAACAAATGATATTAAACACGCGTTTTGGTCTTGTTTTAGTAAGAAATAAGTGGTAAAAGGATGGGTGTTTTCACACATATCAAATCCCCTACACTTAACCATTGCCATGCCCTCATGCAATGCTTAGTGATAAAGCAAATTTACATTTTCCCATAATCAATCAACCTTGGCCTTATTAACATACTACTAAACAAAAATTAAGTACTAAGAAAAATTAAAACTTTAAAGTAAACAAAAGGATAGAAAACCATTTTCACTTGAAAATTGTTACATGGAAATAACTTGCAAAGAGATCAAGCACTTACATTAGGGCTTTGGTGCTGCGAAGATTTATCATCCTCAAGTTTCACGTTCCCCAAACTAAGCTTAAAAACGAGATCATTGTTATTATAAGTTAGCATATCAAACACTTACACACATGGCTTAATTAAATGCTTAAAATCCCTTATTCCTAGGTGTATCTCTTATATTTTATTTTTGTCTTAGAATGATCATGAAGATGCATTTTTGGACTTATTTCGATAGTTTATTTAGGCTGAAAGTAAAGTAGGACGATTTGATCAATAGTTAGCTAAAGGACAAAATCTCTTAAAACTGCTTCTCGGGATTTCAAAAAGTTCATATCTTGGCATAACTCGGTTCACGATTTGAGACCTTTCTCGGGCCGATATTTGGCATGTACTTCATACTTCATATCTTGAGAGACGTTCTTGAGATAATGGTCTTCTCATCGTAATAGAGTTTCTTCACTTGGAGACTTTTGAGGGGTACTCCAAATTTGTTGACCACGACTTCATGATTATTCTTCAATCTCTAATTGGGATTTTGAGATACAACGATCCGCCTCCTTTTCGGACTTGGATCTATTTATCCTCATACCTTGTTAGGGTCTTTTCGGATAGACTTCTCCATGATCTTTATGGGAGTTGATTGCTTTTCGTCGTGAGTCTTGATCCTTCATATTGATTTTGGAAATAATGCTTTTCACATCACTTTGGATCTTCAGCAATAAAATGGAATCCTCATGCCTTGTTAGGGCCTTTTCGGACTCGCCAATCTTCGCGCCGCGCTTCATAAGTTATGCCTTGGCTATGAACTCTTATCATTACCGAGCAACTTTTAAACGATCTTGGGCTAGAATCTAAGTAACTTTTCAAATCGTACGACCTTACTTATTGAAGATAAATTATTAGCAAGTGATGGGAGAATAGGCAAATAATTACACCAAGTGAGCTTGCGCAAGATTACCGACTTATAATTAACTCTATCATTTCTCGTTCTCCATTATTTAAAATCTCAAGTAATGAGATTCGTGGATGCTTAGCCTAATAAACCAATTAAGGTCTACATGGTTAAGGATACTAGCTAGAATAAACTTGAATAAGTCTATTCGGGTTGAGTCAAAATAATCGCAACGGGCCTAATATGTCAAAGACTTCTAAACTAGC
The DNA here is from genome assembly GCA_025667525.1 of Glebionis coronaria. Classification (NCBI taxonomy): domain Eukaryota; kingdom Viridiplantae; phylum Streptophyta; class Magnoliopsida; order Asterales; family Asteraceae; genus Glebionis; species Glebionis coronaria. Next base: position 303,236,901 of record CM046878.1, on the reverse strand, counting down.
TACACCACTTTATTAATATTTTTGACTTTATTGCGGGATATATACATATGGAAGCAACGATAAAAATTTAAAAATTACGACTATATGGCCAAAGTTAATTAAAAATTTGAAAAATGTTGAAAAGGATGATTTTCCGGTTAAATGAAGGCATTTTCATGGAAAAGTCCACTTAAAACTTCGATAGAAGTCCCCCCTACACTTAAGATAAACATTGTCCTCAATGTTTAAGCATGTGGGAAAAGTCCCCCTACACTTATGACATTGTGCACGTTGGTTAAATCAAGTTAAGGAAGAGACGACTAACGTGATCAATTTCAAATGTGAGTATGAAGAAAATTGAATCACGATAGTTGAGAGATAGAACCGGATTTCGGATAATCACGGAAGCACGGTTTCTTCAAAGGTTCCAAAAGTGCATTAATCCCTGTAATCACATCACCACACAAATACAAACACATATATAGGTTCCCCTACACTTAGGAGGTTAAAACAGGAAAGGATAGATACTCGGGCTGCCTCCCGAGGAGCGCTTGTTTTTGATAACCGAGTCACGAGCCTGACTCGACCCAAAATTAGTTCATGGGGAACGTGGTGAGGGATGGAATCATCTCCTGAGAGATGTCCTCACCAAAGTAAAACTTCACTCGTTGGCCATTCACCTTAAAATTTGGTCCAGTAGGTTGAGCGAGCTCGAGAGTACCATATGGAAAAATTTGGGCAATGGTGAATGGGCCGGACCAACGAGATTTCAGCTTGCCCGAAAAGATTTTCAACCGAGAGTTAAAGAGTAAAACTTTCTCTCCAACTTGGAACTCTCGGTTCTTAATCTTAGAGTCGTGAATGAGCTTAGTCTTTTCCTTATAGATCAAAGAATTTTCATAAGCCTCATTCCGAAGTTCATTCAGCTCATTGAGTTGGATCTTGCGTAGGTCACCGGCTTTGTTGATGTCAAAATTAGCCCACTTCAAGGCCCAGTAAGCCTTGTGCTCCAACTCAATAGGGAGGTGGCACGCTTTCCCGTACACGAGACGATATGGTGTACAACCAATCGGAGTCTTATGAGCGGTACGAAAAGCCCACAAAGCATCATCAAGTTTATCAGCCCATGAGGCATGATGCTCTCCCACGGTTCTTTCCAGAATTCGCTTTAATCCTCGGTTGGATATTTCAGCCTGGCCATTAGTTTGTGGGTGGTAAGCGGTGGAAAGACGATGATTTACACCATACTTAGCCATGACTCTTGCGAATTGGTCATTGCAAAAATGAGTCTCGCGATCACTAATAATGGCACGAGGCACACCGAATCTAGCGAATAGCGATTTCAAAACGTTACAAACCACCCTTGCGTCATTAGTGGGTAAAGCTTTGGCTTCAACCCATTTGGAGACGTAGTCAACGGCTACAAGGATGTATTTGTTTCCTTTAGAAGAAGGGAATGGCCCCATAAAGTCGATACCCCAAACATCAAAGATTTCACATTCCTGAATGAAATTCTGAGGCATCTCGTCTTTATGTGTGATCTTGCCTTGTTTTTGGCAAGCATCACAATGTTTAACCATCTCGTGAGCGTCACGGTAAATGGTGGGCCACTAAAATCCCGAGTCAAACACTTTTTTGGCGGTGTACTTGGGACCAAAGTGACCACCGGTGGGTCCTTTGTGGCAAGCATCAAGGATTTCAAAAGCTGCCGATCCATCAACACATCGGCGAATAATCAAGTCGGCACATTGTTTGAATAGGTAAGGGTCGTCCCAGAAATAATGTTCAACATCTTTAAAGAACTTTTTCTTTTGATGGGATGTTAACCCTTCCTTAAGAATTCCACCCGCCAAGTAGTTTGCAATGTCCGCAAACCACGGGGTTTCATCAGAATTCGAATTGATAGACATTAAGGTCTCTAAGGGGAAAGAATCATTGATTTCTTTGTTCGGATGATCCCCTTGGTAAGGATCCTCAAGTCTACTGAGATGATCCGCGGCTAGGTTTTCAGCTCCTTTCTTATCGCGAATTTCGATTTTAAATTCTTGGAGAAGCAAAACCCAGCGGAGAAGCCTTGGTTTGGAATCTTGTTTAGTCAACAAGTACTTCAACGCGGAATGATCGGTGTAAACGATTGTAGTGGAAAGGACAAGATAAGGGCGGAACTTTTCAAAAGCATAGACAACAGCTAAAAGCTCTTTTTCGGTTGTCGTATAATGCAATTGGGCCCCCGTCATTGTCTTGCTAGCGTAATGGATCAGTTGGAAGTGTTTGTTCACTCTTTGTCCCAGAACCGCTCCAATATCAAAGTCACTAGCATCGCACATCAACTCAAAGGGAAGCTCCCAATTAGGGGTAACCAAGACGGGTGCCTTAGTTAGCTTATCCTTAAGCGAGTTGAAGGCTTCAAGACACTCTTTGGAAAAGATAAAAGGAGTATCTTTTTCCAAGAGGTGGGTCATCGGGCGAGCGATTTGAGAAAAATATTTGATGAATCGACGGTAGAAGCCCGCATGACCCAGGAAACTTCTCACACCCTTCACGGTTGAAGGTGGAGGCAACTTAGCGATAACATCGACTTTAGCACGGTCTACTTCGAGACCGGCTTTGGAAATTTTGTGTCCTAGCACGATGACCTCTTTTACCATGAAATGGCATTTTTCCCAATTAAGAACAAGGCGAGTGTCTTCACACCGCTTCAGCATACGTTTTAAATTGGCAAGGCAAGAAGAGAAAGAATCGCCATAAACCGAGAAAACATCCATGAATACTTCTGATAGGTGTGTAAACACCCATCTTTTCTACCACTTAATTACAATAATAACCGGACCAAAACGTGTATTTTATGTCTTTTATGTCGGAATTATGCGTGGTTTGTGTTTTTGTTGTAATTTAGGACGAAATTGTGAAAAGTGGAGAAAACACGGGAATTCACGGGCATTCACAGCTTTTATTGAAGAAAAAGATGAAAGACGGAGTCGAGAAGTCAAAAGTGGAAAAAGAACGGAAGTCCAAGGCCAATTCTGAAGATTTATCGAAGAAAAAGTCAAAAGACGGAAGTTTATCAAAAGCCGAAGAACTCGAGTCTAATTTATTGAAGAAATTAAAGACGAGTTTAAAAGAAATCCCGAGCCACAAGTCATTAGAGTCCAAGTAAAGAAGATTAGAAGGAAAAAGGACTAATGGTGCAATTAATGAAGACTATATGCTTAAGGACCTAATGACGCAATTAAGAGAAAAGGAAGAAGGGGAGGAAGCTTCCTAATCCTCCCCTATATATAGTTAGGATTTGTTAATCATTTCTTTTTTGTTGGCTAATCGTGATAATTAGTCCTTCCACTTTTTATTACCTTGTCATTTAAATACTTGTCCATTTTAATTACCTTGTCTTGCACCTTAATTACCATTTAATTCAAGTAAGTTTTTCTTTTTAAGTATTGTCAAGCTTTATCTTTATCTTGTTAATCTCATTCTTCCTTTCTTAATCTTTGATTGTTATTGTTTATGTTTATGTTCTTGATTTTTGTTGATTTATTTAAGTGGGTTTTGATTATCTTGATCTTTATTGTTTGATTTGTTGTTTTGGATTGATTGTTTATGCTTATTAGTTGTTTATTTGCTTGTTTGATTTGATCTTGCGTTTATTTTAGCTTTGTTTTGTCTAAATTCGTGTTTCCTTCTTTGTCCCGTGTTCTTCGCTGCTATCCTTTTCCAGTTACTGATCTTCATTTATTCCGAGTAAAGGGAACTCTAAGTATTCTATGCGGAATAATCTTTATTCCGTATAAAGGTTTTTGCAAAGCTAGTCCATGCGGAATTTTTGATATTCCGCATAAGGTGATTATTCCGAATAGACTTGGTTTTCCGCATAGATTTGGTTTTCCGCATAGACTTGGTTTTCCGCATAGGGAAGTATTTTCCGCATAGAAGATCTTTCCGAATAGGCTGGATTTTCCGAATAGGCTGGATTTTCCGAATAGGCTCAATTTTCCGAATAGGCCCAATATTCCAAGTAGGACTTTATTCCGAATAGGGACAGATATTCCGAATAGAGGTATTATTCCGAATAGGAGGCACATTCCGCATAAGGGTCAATATTCCGAGTAGACAATTATTCCGAATAGGGCTAATCTTTCCGAATAGGTGACAGATATTCCGAATAGCATTTATTCCGAATAGGAGTTTATTCCGGATAGGGAAATTTTAGTTTTTAGTTTTCTGCCTTTTCATTTTAAACTTTATTTTTTCCCGCCTTTTTCCTTACTCGCACTTTAAGTTTATTTGCCTTAGTTTAAGTTTTAGTTTTAGTTGCGTTTTAAGTTTGCCTTAGTTAGATTTAAGTTTGCGTTATTTACATTATTGCCCTTTAGTTTTAGTCGCGCTTTAAATACTTGCACTTTATTTTAATTAGATTTAGATTTACTTTAATTGCACTTTTACTTTAATTGTTCTGCACCTTTTATTTTCAAAACTACAACGACACATCTTTGTTCCACCAAAGTTCAACTAAGTCACACATTAAACAACAAGTTTTTCAATTCGAAGAGTTTGGTACAACGAATATTTTTAACCTGAGTAAAATCGAGTTATCAAATGGCGCCGCTGCCGGCTCTTTTCGTAAAGATCAAAAGTTTTTTGTGAGAGACACGTTGCTTTTTGGGATCCGTTCACTTGTGAACGTTATTTTTCTTACATAAAAAATTCAAAATTCATAAAAATTAAAAAATTCATAAAAATCATAAAAAATTAAAAATTTCAAAAATCCAAAAAGATTTTATCTTTCTTGTGTATATATATTGTCTTTGTGTTTGGTTTTGTTTCCTTTTGCATTTTCAGGTGTATGCGTACTAGATCTTCTAATTATCAAGAGCCCGAGCCTCAAGAAGATTTAGATATGGCATGTGTTAACAACAACATGCCACCGCACCTCAATAATAATAATAACAACAATGCTCTTCCACAGCCCGATCTTCGGACCATGGAGGAACTTTGTCAACCAACAATGTTTGGACGAGGAGGACCGATTGCGCCGATGCAAATCAACGCTCCTGAGTTTTCGTTGAAGCACCACATGATTCAGCAAGTACAAACAAACCCATTTAGAGGATTGCCTGATGATGATGCCAACAAACACCTCGACAAGTTCATTACAATCACCCAAAGCATGAAGTTGGCCGGTGCCACAATGGATGAACTTCGCCTACAACTCTTTCCACACACTCTATTACATCATGCCAAGAAATGGTTTGATCGTCTCCCGAAGAATTCTATTCACACTTGGGATGACATGACTCAACGCTTTCTTTCGCGCTACTTTCCACCATCCATGGTCACAAGCCTTCGCAATCAGATCAGCGGTTTCATGCAAGATCCCGATGAATCTCTTTTCGATGCATGGGAGAGATATAATGTCTTGATCGACCGTTGTCCAAACCACAATATGCTTCCCGTCACTTTGATAGATACTTTCTACAACGGATTGACTTTTCGAGATCGTGATACGATCAATGCAGCCGCCGGTGGCACATTCATGAAAAGGAGACCCGAGGAGTGTAGAGAGTTAATTGAAAACATGACTACTCATCATAAGAACTGGGATTCCTCTGCTTCTTCTAGAAACAACACGAGAGTCAATGTTTCTTCTACCTCAGCAAACCCTGAGATGACCGAACTCACTCGCATGATGGCTGAAATGAGCAAAAGTATTACGCTTCTCGCTTCAAACCAACAACAACAACAAGTTAAAGCGGTTGCTAATCCTTGTGAAACATGTGGCGGTCCTCACTCATACACCGATTGTCCTTCGACACAAGGAAATCCGGAAAATGTGTATGCAGCTTACGGTAATTATTCACAGGAAAATTACCAAGCTAGACAACAAGGGGATAGAAATCTGCTGAGCTACCGTTCCAACAACTACCTTTCACCCGGTTTTTCTCCTCAAAACCAAAATCCCGCCAACAACTACAATAGAAGCAACCAAATCCCACCTCGTGCTTCTAACCCTTATCAACCACCCACCCAACAACACCCACCCATTAATCCCGATGTTGACACAATCATGAGAACTCAAGGTGAGCAAATCAAGAATCTACAGAGCCAAATAATCAATTTGAAAGGAGATATCTTGAAGCAAGGTAATGACATCAGAACCGAGGTTCGTGATAATCTTCAATCCTCTTTCATCACTCAAACAACTGAATTGAAGAATCTGTTGGCTAGTTTCTTGCCCGAAGCTCAACCTTCTTCTTCTTCGGGTTCTCTACCTTCAAACACCGTCACTAATCCGCGAGCTAATGTGAGTGCTATAACTACGCGTAGTGGAATTACCATTGTCAATCCACCTGATTCACCACCATCATCTACACCTCCTCCACCACCATATATCCCTACTCCTCTTACACTTAGTGATAGTACACCATTACCGTCTCCGCCTCGTCATGACGATGTATCTCGGAAGGACCCTTCAACATCACAACCTTCACCAACTACACCTTCACCTAACCCTTATCAACCTAGAATCCCATACCCTTCTCGCATAGGCAAGACCAATGATCTAACCAAGAATGACTGCCAAGTATCGAAATATGTGGACATGCTATCTAAAATGACCATCAACATTAGCCTTGTTGAAGCACTTTGCCACATGCCGAAATTTGTCAAAGCATTCAAGGAATTGCTTAGCAAGAAGGAGAAGCTGATTGAACTCGCCAACACACGCTTAAATGAAAACTGCTCTGCAGTTCTTCTTAGAGAACTTCCGGAAAAGCTTGGAGATCCCGGTCGTTTTGTGTTGCCTTGCGTGTTCAACAAAACTGAAGAATTTACTGCCCTTGCCGATCTCGGGGCTAGTATTAATCTTATGCCACTGAGTGTTTGGAAACACTATCATTGCCCGACCTCATTCCAACAAAGATGACTCTCGAACTTGCTAATCGCACTCTCGCTTACCCCGTCGGTATAGCCGAAGATGTGTTTCTTAAAGTTGGCACATTTACTTTTCCGGTTGACTTTGTCGTAGTAGATTATGAAATGGACCCTCGTATTCCTTTAATACTTGGTCGGCCATTCTTGAGAACCGGACGTGCTTTAATAGATGTGGCCGAAGGTGAGTTAATCTTACGAGTCGGGGATGATTCTAAAGTTTTTAAAATGGGGAAGCTTACAGGAAAATCCTTTAGAGGCCGAGAATCAGTGAATATGATCAATGTGCTCGATGAATTTACCGTCTATGACAATCCTCTATTCGAGTCTTCCACTGATAATCCACTCTTTGAAGATAATGTGGATGATTCTCCCCCTGCTTTTGACGCTTCTCCCATTTATGATTCACCACCGGTCTTTGATGCTTATGATGATGATGATTCTAGCTCAGACTCGGATGATTTTGATTGTACTTCTGAGTATCCCGAGCTGCCCACATTCGATGATTTTGATGAGGCTGATACTCTTTCGAGCGATTCTTCACACGATGAAGATCCTCCGCCATCACTCGATCCTACTTTGGACGATTATTCATTTGAGGAAGATTTCTCTGAATTTCTCAACACATACTTCCCTCATGAGAGTGATGCTCCTCCTTTAGGCTTTGAAGATTATCTCCTTGATCCTACTTTGGATTTGAAGAGCATTTTGTCAAAGGAGAAGAAACCGGTTGACACCGAAATCCGTTGCACGTATGATTTAACACCTCTTTGTCCCACTTCTGAGGACGAGGTTGTGCTTCTTTGCGGATCTTCTTCACACTCGGCTGAGCCGGAGTGCTATTTTCCCCTGAAGGAAAAGGTGTTCGATCCCGGTATTGCAATCTTAGAGCCATCTCAGTATCCACCTGATGAAATAAAAGGAAAAATCTTTGGAATTATTGAAGACATGCTCGCACCGCTTCATACTTGCTCCCACCGTGCTCCATCACTGCTTAAGGGAACCTTGCCTACTCTTCTTTGGCTTGCCTTGTTCGCCTTAAGCTCTTGCTTATTGATGGATGAAAACTATGTATTTGATCCTGGTGGATTTGTTTCATGCTTCTTCCGTTGATGATCAAGGTCGAGTCAGGCTCCCGACTCGGTAAACAAAAACCAAGCGCTTCTTGGGAGGCAACCCATGCATCTATCTTTTCGCTTTCTTTACCATAAGTGTAGGGGGGACCTTTTGGTTTGCTATTTCCTCTCCTCACTTCTTCATCAGGGATTCGAGGTTCAATGATCCACTCTTGATGATTCTTGACGACCCGTGATTCTGTGTTCTACTTCTTCCCGGTTCTATCCTAAACTCTTTTCGATTCACTATTTTATATTTTCTCAATATTAAACTAGGAATCTCTTTAGTTGTCTTTTCCTTAGCAAAATTTAAACAACGTGCACAATGTCCTAAGTGTAGGGGAGTTTACTCCCACATGCTTAAACATTGAGGACAATTTTTATCTTAAGTGTAGGGGGGACTTCTATCGAAGTTAAGTGGTCTTTTCCTTGTATTTGTCCTCATTTTAACCGGAAAATCAATTTTTCGACATTTTTCAAAATTTTTGACCTATTTTGGCCTATTAGTTTTTCCTTTGTATAATTAATTTCGTTCTTTGCTAGAATAAATGTTTAATAAGTGGTTTTAATTTTCAAGCGTTGTGAATCTTTTGACTCAATCCGAGTTTACTCTAGCTGGTATCCTTAACATGTTTAAGTCAAGTTTTGCTAGGCTTTTATATAGGGAGCTATAAAACGCGAAAGTCTTAACTCTCACGGGTTAAGAAAAAGAACTTTTCGCAAGTTCCTATATTTGATCCTAGAGAGTCGTTTATCAAGGGAACTTTAAAATGCGATTTCTAAACTTGAAAAAGTCTAAGAATTTGCAAGATCCTATAGGCGACTCGAAAACCCAAAACTTTGATTTAATAGGCTAAGCATCCACGAGTCTCATTACTTGAGATTTTAAACTGTGGAGAACGAGAGATGATAGAGCCAATTATAAGTTCGGTATTCTTTCGTGAATTTATGTGAGTTAATTATAAGCCTATTCTCCCATCGCTTGCTAATAAATTTATCTGCTAATAAATAAGGTTGTACGATTTGAAAAGTTACTTAGCTTCTAGCCCCATATCGTTTAAAAGTTGCTCGGTAATGACGAGAGTTCATAGCCAAGGCATAACTTATGAAGCGGGGCGCGAAGATTGGTGAGTCCAAAAAGGCCCTAACAAGGCATGAGGGCTATGTTTTGTTGCTAAAGATCCAAAAGTGATGTGAAGAATCATTTATCGAAAATCAATATGAAGGATCGAGACACACGACGAAAAGCAAAAACTCCCAAAAAGTCATGGAGAAGTGTATCCGAAAAGACCCTAACAAGGTATGAGGATAAATAGATCCAAGTCAATAAAGGAGGTGGATCGTTGTATATCAAAATCCAAAATAAGATTGGAGAAAAATGAAGAAGTCGTGGTCCATATATGAAGAATCTCTCAAAAATTCCAAGTGAAGAAATTCCAATTATGAAGAGAAGACCATTATTTCATGAACGTCTCTCAAGATTTGAAGTATGAAGTCGCTGCCAAATATCGGCCCGAGAAAGGTCTCAAATCGCGAACCAAGTTATGCCAAGATATGAACTTTTTGATATCCCGAGAAGCAGTTTTAAAAGATTTGGTCCTTTAGCTAACTATTGATTAAATCGTGCACTTTATTTTCAGACTAAATAATTATCGAAATAAGTCAAACAATGCATCTTCATGATCATTCAAGACAAATAATAAAATATAAGAGATACCCATAGGAATAAGGGATCTAAGTGAATAATTAGCCCACATGAGTTCGTGTTAGTTTACTAACTTATAATAACAATGATCTCGTTTTTAAGCTTGGTTTGGAGAAAGTGAAAAGTTGAGGATGATGATTATTCATGACATTTTCAAAACCCAAGGTATGCTTTTAATTTCTCTGCTTTGCATTTTTATAAATTTCTATCTCTTTAATAAAGGCCAACATGGATTGATTATGATGAAAAGTGTAAACATGCTTTGTAACTAATGCATTGCATGAGGACATTGCAATGGTCAAGTGTAGGGGATTTGATAGGTGTGTAAACACCCATCTTTTCTACCACTTAATTACAATAATAACCGGACCAAAACGTGTATTTTATGTCTTTTATGTCGGAATTATGCGTGGTTTGTGTTTTTGTTGTAATTTAGGATGAAATTGTGAAAAGTGGAGAAAACACGGGAATTCACGGGCATTCACAGCTTTTATTGAAGAAAAAGATGAAAGACGGAGTCGAGAAGTCAAAAGTGGAAAAAGAACGGAAGTCCAAGGCCAATTCTGAAGATTTATCGAAGAAAAAGTCAAAAGACGGAAGTTTATCAAAAGCCGAAGAACTCGAGTCTAATTTATTGAAGAAATTAAAGACGAGTTTAAAAGAAATCCCGAGCCACAAGTCATTAGAGTCCAAGTAAAGAAGATTAGAAGGAAAAAGGACTAATGGTGCAATTAATGAAGACTATATGCTTAAGGACCTAATGACGCAATTAAGAGAAAAGGAAGAAGGGGAGGAAGCTTCCTAATCCTCCCCTATATATAGTTAGGATTTGTTAATCATTTCTTTTTTGTTGGCTAATCGTGACAATTAGTCCTTCCACTTTTTATTACCTTGTCATTTAAATACTTGTCCATTTTAATTACCTTGTCTTGCACCTTAATTACCATTTAATTCAAGTAAGTTTTTCTTTTTAATTATTGTCAAGCTTTATCTTTATCTTGTTAATCTCATTCTTCCTTTCTTAATCTTTGATTGTTATTGTTTATGTTTATGTTCTTGATTTTTGTTGATTTATTTAAGTGGGTTTTGATTATCTTGATCTTTATTGTTTGATTTGTTGTTTTGGATTGATTGTTTATGCTTATTAGTTGTTTATTTGCTTGTTTGATTTGATCTTGCGTTTATTTTAGCTTTGTTTTGTCTAAATTCGTGTTTCCTTCTTTGTCCCGTGTTCTTCGCTGCTATCCTTTTCCAGTTACTGATCTTCATTTATTCCGAGTAAAGGGAACTCTAAGTATTCTATGCGGAATAATCTTTATTCCGTATAAAGGTTTTTGCAAAGCTAGTCCATGCGGAATTTTTGATATTCCGCATAAGGTGACTATTCCGAATAGACTTGGTTTTCCGCATAGATTTGGTTTTCCGCATAGACTTGGTTTTCCGCATAGGGAAGTATTTTCCGCATAGAAGATCTTTCCGAATAGGCTGGATTTTCCGAATAGGCTAGATTTTCCGAATAGGCTCAATTTTCCGAATAGGCCCAATATTCCGAGTAGGACTTTATTCCAAATAGGGACAGATATTCCGAATAGAGGTATTATTCCGAATAGGAGGCACATTCCGCATAAGGGTCAATATTCCGAGTAGACAATTATTCCGAATAGGGCTAATCTTTCCGAATAGGTGACAGATATTCCGAATAGCATTTATTCCGAATAGGAGTTTATTCCGGATAGGGAAATTTTAGTTTTTAGTTTTCTGCCTTTTCATTTTAAACTTTATTTTTTCCCGCCTTTTTCCTTACTCGCACTTTAAGTTTATTTGCCTTAGTTTAAGTTTTAGTTTTAGTTGCGTTTTAAGTTTGCCTTAGTTAGATTTAAGTTTGCGTTATTTACATTATTGCCCTTTAGTTTTAGTCGCGCTTTAAATACTTGCACTTTATTTTAATTAGATTTAGATTTACTTTAATTGCACTTTTACTTTAATTGTTCTGCACCTTTTATTTTCAAAACTACAACGACACATCTTTGTTCCACCAAAGTTCAACTGAGTCACACATTAAACAACAAGTTTTTCAATTCGAAGAGTTTGGTACAACGAATATTTTTAACCTGAGTAAAATCGAGTTATCAACTTCCATAGTGTCTTCCACCATGTCATGGAAGATAGCCATCATACACCTTTGGAACGTCACAGGAGCATTACATAAACCAAAAGGCATGCGTTTGTAAGCAAATGTTCCATAGGGACAAGTGAATGTGGTCTTTTCTTGGTCCTTGGGATCGATGGGGATTTGAAAATACCCGGAGAAACCGTCTAAGAAGCAGTAATAGTCATTACCAGCTAGACGCTCGAGCATTTGATCCATGAAGGGAAGAGGAAAGTGATCTTTTCTCGTGGCATCATTGAGCTTGCGATAATCAATACAAACTCTCCACCCAGTAACGAGACGAGTGGGAATCAACTCGTTGTGTTCATTGGAAACAACGGTTATTCCGCCCTTCTTGGGCACACAATGGACGGGACTTACCCACGGCGAATCCAAAATAGGGTAGATCAAGCCGGCATCTAGAAGTTTGATAACCTCTTGTTTGATGACGTCATGAATTTTAGGATTAACCCTTCTTTGGCTCTGGATTGCGGGTTTAAAGTCATCTTCCATGAGAATCTTGTGAGTACAAAAGTTCGGATCAATTCCGCGGATATCGGAAATTTTCCAAGCAATTGCCTTCTTGTGAGCTTTAAGCACAGCGATGAGACGAGTTTTCTCTTCTTCTTTCAAGTCCTTAGCGATGATGACGGGTGACTTCTTCTCTTCTTCCAGGAACACGTACTCGAGATGGGGCGGCAACTCCTTAAGTTCTAAATCCGGAGGTTTTTCGATGGAAGGCGTTTTCAAAGTCGGAGTATCGATAGCAATAACCTTAGGAGATGGTGGAGAAAGATTGTCTTCGTTGAGAAGGTTTTCAAAGAAATGCATGTCTTCATCCCAATTGGTGGTAGAATCTTTATTAGCTAAGTTCACATCTCCCATGGTGGCTTCAAGATCTTGCAAAAACAAATCACTTTCTCCAAATAGAGACAGTGATGAATCAATAGAGGAAACGGTCTCAACATTGGGAAGAGAGGTAGGAATATTTTTACAAGCATCAATAAAGTGTTCTTCACAAGCCTCATCCAGAACGTCAATACAATTAACACTCTCGTATGAATAAGGTTGTTTAGACAACTTTCCCATGTTGAAGACGATTTTATCGTCACCCACTCTCATGATAATCTCACCGGCTTCAACATCGATGAGAGTGCGACCGGTCCTCGGGAATGGACGACCCATGATCAAGGGAACACGAGGGTCCATCTCGTAGTCGACGACGACGGAATCGTCAGGAAAAGTGAATTTGTCGACTCCTACAAAGACTTCTTCGGCTATCCCCACTGGATAAGCAACCGTACGGTTAGCTAATTCCAAAGTCATTTTGGTGGGGACTAGCTCAGGGAGAGATAATTGCTTCCAAACGCTTAGAGGCATTAGATTAATACTGGCACCTATATCGGCTAGGGCCATGCAATTCTCTACTCCCGGGAAATTGCAAGGGATTAAGAAACGACCCGGATCACCAAGTTTGGTTGGCAATTTCCTTAAGATCACTGCAGAGCAATTCTCATTAAGTTGGGTGTTGGCAATATCAAGAAGCTTTTCCTTGTCACTCAGAAGATCTTTAAACATTTTTGCGTACTTAGGCATGTGAGCGAGAGCCTCAGCGAAGGAGATGTTGAAATTCAATTGTTTGAACATTTTAAGAAAGTTCGAGAATATCATCCTTGCTTTTGAGCTTCTCTTTCCTCAACCTAGATGGATAAGGTATATTAGAAGAAGAGGAAGGCTTTGGGATCGAAGGATCACTCACATCCTTGGGTGGAGGAGGGGTAGAAGTAAGAGGTGGAGAAATTGGGGAAGTAGAAGGATGAGGAATAGGAGCAGGTGACTCGGTCTCCTTAGTCACAACCACCGGTGGAGGTATAGGAAGCTCGGGTTCCTTGGTACCTTTGCCACTGCGAGTGGTGATTGCTTTCATCTCCCCTCTTGGATTCGCAACGGTGTTACTCGGAAGAGTACCTGAAGAAGAGGGTTGATTACCGTGGAAGAAACTGGCCATCATGTTTCTTAAGTCATTCGTTTGACTATCCATAGTGTTTCTCATATCAGCTCTCAGATCGTTCGCTTGTTTTACCAGGTCTGCTTTCAAGTTGCGCACTTCCTGTTGGAGATTGTCCATGAGCATATCGTTAGTCTTCATGTAGGTTCCAATGTCTTGGTGTAATGCGGTGGGTTGGTTGGAAGGAGCATTGTATGCGGGTGGTTGATAAGCAGGTTGCTGGTAAACTTGGTTGTTTCTTTGTTGTTTGTGAGGTGGTATGTATGGTCTACGAGATTGTTGTTGTTGTTGAGGAGGGCGGTTGAGGTTTTGTTGTTGGTTTTGGTTGTTAGGAGTAAACCCAGGTGGTGAGAGATAGTTGTTGGAACGGTAGCTAAGGAGGTTACGGTCACCTTGAGGACGAGCTTGATAAGCGGGTTGAGGATAGGTACCGTATGCTGCATTCACGTTCTCAGAAGGGTAGTCTTGGGTGGCAGTACAAGTGGTGTAAGAGTGAGGACCCCCGCATATCTCACATAGTTGGCTAACAGCATTGACTTGAGCGTCTTTAGCGTTTCTAGCGTTGATGCTGTTGGTGTTACTGGCGGTTTGGGTAGCAAGCGATTCAAGAAGCGCAGTGATTTTGTCAATTCGCTTGTTGCTGTCACTAGTACTAGCACTAGCAACATTGGTCCGCACACTCTTGGTTTGCACACGAGACTTATTCTCAATTATATCCCAAGCAGCATTGGAAGTCTTAGCCAAAAGATTACCCCCCGAGGCACTGTTTAGTGAATCTTGGTCATTCATGTTCAAACCATTATAAAAAGTATTAATTTGATGCACTTTGGTAAAACCATGTTGTGGGCATTTTCTCAAAAGGTCTTTGAAACGGTCCCAAGATTCACTGAACGACTCATCGTACTTTTGTTCAAAATTGATAATTTCATTCCGCAAAGTGGTAGTACGAGAGGGTGGGAAAAAGTAATTGATAAATTTGGTCTTCAAATCCGTCCACGAAAGAATACTCTGAGGCGGTTCCTTAGCAAGCCAATGCCGGGCTTGTCCCTCTAAAGAAAAGGGAAAAAGTTGTAAATGGATTACCTCTTGTAGAACACCATTGAATTTGACCGTATTGGTGAGTTGCAAGAATCTCTTGATGTGGTCATGTGGATCATCAATGGTACGCCCCAAGAATGGTTGAGCGGAGACCATCTGGATAAAGCCGGATTTGAGCTCAAAATTGTTGGCTGCAATCGCGGGTATAACAATTGGATCAGTGTTGCCATCTACATGGGCTTGCAGAAGTTCAATCATCGGGCGATTGTCTGGTAGAGGCTCATTGTTAAGAGGTGGATTGTTATTGTTGTTGTTATTATTGTTGTTGAGAGGTGGGTTATTGTTGTTGTTTTGTACACCGGCCATATCTAAGTCTTCGAGAGGCTCGGGCTCTTGATAAGACGTTGATCGTGTACGCATGCACCTACAAAAGAACTAACAAGGCAAAAACAAATCAAAAATATTTTTAGTTTTTATGTTTTTAATTTTTTTTTTTTTTGTATTTTTGAAAATTTTATATATTTTTTTAGGATTTTTATAAAATTTTATGAAAAAGTAACGTTCACGGGGAACGGATCCCAAAATCCAAGTTCTCACAAAAAACTGTTGATCTTAACGAGAAGAGCCGGCAGCGGCGCCATTTGATACAAGGATTTTTGCTATGGTTCAGATTAAGTTCTCGGTATCTCCTCGAATTGATCACAGCCTAAAGTGGAATGATTTGTTCTTGGTGACAAAAAGTGGGTTTGGTTTTCTATCCTATTGAAAAGATAAATGACTAAAGTAAAGTTAATTTTAAACCAAAACAACTGCTTAAATAAAACTAGAATTTAAGTTGAACAGTTAAATGATAAAATAGTAAATAAAACTCACTTGAACTGGCTCTATTCGGAATAATGGTGGCTATCCGGAATAATGATGGTTATGCGGAATATAAGACCCATTCGGAATAATTGAGCCTATGCTGAATAAAATCACTACTCGGAATAATCTACTACTCGGAATAAAAATGCTATGCGGAAAAATGATCTTACTCGGAATATTTTTGTCTATGCGGAATAACGACTACTCGGAATATCAAAGATCATTCGGAATAATCGAAGGAACCTTTATGCGGAATGTAAGCTTATTCGGAACATATGAAATATTCCGAATAAAGAAAGCTAAACAGTGCTATTCGGAATAACTGAAATATTCCGAATAATGGAAAAGAAGGAATGCTATCCAGAATCTTGAAGTTACTCGGAATATGTAAATATTCCGAATAAAGGAAAAAGTAATTAGGCTATGCGGAACAAATGAATATTCCGAATAAAGGAGGAATTAAACAGACTATTCGGAATATATATATATATATATTCCGAATAGGGGACAAAAAGAATAGCTTATGCGGAATAAACTGGGGACGAAGAACAGCAGCAGATATTTAAACAGAGGACACAAATTTCAACCGAATCGAACCAAATAAACAAAAAGTTTTAACCAAATTAACCAGAAATCATCTACTAACTACAAGGATCAAATCCTAATCATAAAAACACAAATTCGATAACTTCTTAAAATCAAAACTCAACTAAATAAACGCTTAAGAACTTTAAATAAAAAGATGACGAAGAACAAGATGAATGAAAAGATTAAAGGAAGACTTGTATTGATGATTAAGATTCAGTAAACAAAAGGAAAGGATCAAACTTACAAGATTAAAGAAGAAATCAAAGAGATGAAAACCACTCCTTAAGGGAGATGGTTTCCTACGAACTAGGAAAAATGTAACTGAAAGAAAAACTAGATCCAAATTTTTGTGAGGGATTTCCTTTTATAGGATAAGTGGTTGGTTGGTGAGTGGGCTTTCTCCCTTTCTTCTTGTCTTCTCGTCTTTTCAGAAAAGTTGTCGTTTTCGATTCTGATTCGGGATTTGTCGACGATTAAATTCAACTCGTCTTTTAATTTCTTCGTTTAATAAACTTGAGTTTCTTCGACATATGTAAATCTTCCATCTTTGGTCCTTTTCTTCGATAAATCTTCAAATAGGCCCATTAACTTCAAATCTTTTGCATCTCTTGGACAATAGACTTTGTCTTTAGTCTTTTTCCTTGATAAAACTCGTGCAATCCCATGTTTTCTTCAATATTCATCCGGTTGGCTCTAAAAACACAATAAACACAAAAACCACGCATAATTCCAAACAAATGATATTAAACACGCGTTTTGGTCTTGTTTTAGTAAGAAATAAGTGGTAAAAGGATGGGTGTTTTCACACCTATCAAATACGATCATGAACGTGAACAATGTCATGGACGTGAAGTTGAAAAGTAAATCATGAAATGGAACACAACGTGAGCGCGTACAGGGTCGTGATCGCGAACGTAAGCCGTAATTGTGAGCGTCAACGTAACGTGAATGTGAACGTAAACGTGAACATGAACGCGAACGTGAACGTGAACGTGGACATAAATTTCTATTTGATATGAATATTGATGGAGTACTTCGAAATCGTACGAGCTCAAGTTCAAATAACTCTGTCAACTAGTTGAGTGTATAATTCTTACGGATAAGGTGGAAATGTGAAGGCTTGTCAACGATCGACAAAATCTCCGATAGCATCATGCCTCCTCTGAGTCTGTGGTCGTATGGTGATAAAATCCATGGAGATCTTGTCCACTTCCATTGGGAATTTCCGATGGTTGAAATAAACTACTAGCATGTTGGTGTTGTATCTTCAACTCTTTTAACTCAAGGAAGCCTTGCGATAAAGAGCCTTGGAGACTGGTTCTGATTCCGAAACATGCTCAATGTTAAACTCCACCTTGCAGTAGGGAGTATACTCGGAAGTTCTCCTGGAAGTACATCTGGAAACTCAAAAATAAAAGGCTAATCATGGATTTTAGAAACTTCAGAAATCGCGTCATAAATGGTAGCTGGAAATTTTCGTAGCCATGGGATAATAAAGCACGTGCTCGTAAAGCAGAAATAATTTATACAGATCTTCCTAGTAGGGGATCATGTTGAATGTATTCAAGGGCTTGTGTATCACCGAATATGACCCGATATGAGTGGTAATAAATCGTAGCATGGAGTGCTACTAACCAGTTCATGCCTGAAATCGTATTAAACTCGCACATGCCCAATGAAAAGTGCGCTAACAGAATGGTTCTTGTCGTCAAACTAAAAAGAATTTCTTTATACCTGGTGATACGAACAAAGTCTTTTCTGGGAGTGGTTAAAGGTAATACATGATCATGAAATGAAGGTGCCATGTCAATACATGAAGTAAATGTGGTGAATCTCACTGAATGTGTTTCGCCAGTATTAAACAGAGTGAACACTACATGTCCAAACATGAACAATGCGTCAGTGATGGTACCTGACATTCTAGTGGTCTGATTCACACATGACACAACAGAATGGATGTACCCCTGGGAGGTATCCTGAAATACTAAGGGCCTGGTACAGGAGTTATGTGTATTAACTCGTGTCTTAAAAAAATATACTTATGACATGCGTCTTGACTGGTGTCTTGACATGTGTTTTTCTAGAAAAATATACGTGAGAAGTGTGTCTTGACGGATGTCTTGACATGTGTCTTCAAAAAATATACGTGAGAAATGTGCCTTAACGGGTGTCTTGACATGAATCTCAAGATGTAAAAATGAATAAAATGAAACTTTTAGGTTCTAATGCCAAAATTGGCGGATCGGTTGGACTCCTGACCCTTTGTATTCTGGTCACATTCGTTTCCAGACTTTTTGTCTTTATTGCCAGAATAGTTGTTGTCATGGTAATTTTCATTATCACCTTGCCTGTCAGCTTCATGATGGTCATAAAATATGACCGTGATTCATGTAACTTATTCAGCTGAGTGGCTGACTGGGTACCGGTTCCCACTCCTATGTCGGAAAGAACAACTGAGTGATGTGTGACATTTAACTGAGAAGGTAGAGACATGGAATGGAATGGTAGCGTCTGGTGGGTGAAGTATATTCTTGTCTGGTAGTTCCAATCTATAGTCTTCGTCCTTGTTCTGTAGAATCTTCATATCATGAGCAGCATCAGAATCTTGTGGAATCTCCATATTATGAGTAGCATCAGCATCTTGTAGAATCTCAAAATTATGAGCAGCTTCAGCATCTTGTTGAATATCGGCAAGTGGAATACGCCTGAGATGATTGAGGATCAATTAACAATACACATGGAGTATGGTAAGTGGAATACTAATGGAATACAGTACGTGGAGTACACATGGAATTCGGTATATGGAGTACACATGGAATTCACACAAGAAGATCGATACGGGTGTCAATCAATTGACATGATCAAAGGAAGGAAACTGGTTAAACGGTCTTAAGATCAACCTGAAAAGGGTAACATGATAGCCTAGCTATTCCAGCTTAGACATACTTTCGGTTGCATAAGAAACACAAAAACATGATTAAACGAAATTCAACAATGATCAGCATTGGAAGCATGATTATGAAGACCACCCACGACTTATCATGAAAGTAGGATTAAATGAAATCCATCACTGTCTAGCATGAAGGCATCATCGACCTGATGAAAACATAATTAACATAAGGAGGCATAAAACATAATCAGCATGAAAATAAAACTAACATGAGAGTATGAAACATGATCGTCATGAAAAACATAAAAAGATAATCAACAGAGAATTAACATTGACTGGTGTGAACGGCTATGGTTCAATCCACAAAATTCGAAGAAAAGCCATGTGACTAAGTATGGACAATTATGGTTCAATCCATACTTGTCAAAGTTTCAAGAGAAAACATCATGGATAGAATCAACAACATGTGACCATGTATGGATGAATGTGGTTCACTCCATACTAGTCAAAACTTCAAATGAAAACATCGTAAGTGAGACTCAGCAATACTCAGAAAATATCAGCACATGGAATGTAGCAAACGTCATTTTAGGAAGAGCCTGGTGACTACCCACTAGTCACATGTCAAGTTTTAGAGCCTACAAGTCTAAACCTTGGGCTCTAATACCATAATTGTAACACCCTACTTTGATAAGTAGAATGTTACATGATAATTATGGCGTGTCATCAAAGCATGCAAGATAGTATGTCCTAAAATAGGGCTGAGCTTCGGGACTAAACCGAACCGACCCGACCCGTCCCGACAAATACCAAAACCGAGAAAAGACCAAAATCTAAACCGAAACCGAAACCGAAAAGTTCAGTTCGATTCGGTTTAATATCGGGCCAACTCGGGTTTTACTCGGTTTATATCGAAACCGAGATCTTAACCCAAACACCCCTTTAGCACCCTCTTATCAGCAAGAAAAATAATCTGAAAAATTAAATCCAAACACCCCTTTAGCAGAAAAAAAAACAGTGGGTTTAATCTAGCAACATTACAAGTTCCACAGTGGATGTAATCATCATCTACAATTGATCTTCGGATCGAGTAAGGGGAATCCCAGATCGCCATTGTTGGAATTGCTTGTTTTATTTAAAAAGAAGAAGATGAAACAATAGATGTAAAATTTGAATTGGAAGAAATTATCAAAGAAGAAGAAAAAGAAAATGATGAAGAATACGATGAAGAAGATGATGCAGAATACGATGAATAAGATGAATATGATGATGACAACGAATATGTTTATACGGATTTGTTAGTTGGGTTAATCCTGATTCATGTGAAACTATTCATGGGATAAGTTTTGAGAGAAAGAGAAGACAACGACTGTTATTATTGCTTATTTCTAAACCTAATGAATATATATCGGGTTAAGTCGGGCCACTCGGGACTTTTCGGTTTTTGGACCGAACGAGTCTGAAACCGAAAATTGCACAATTTACAAACCGAAAACCGAACCGAATACCTCGGTTTCGGTTTCGGTTCAGTCGGTTTTTCGGTTTCGGTCGGGACATTTCGGTTTCGGTCGGGCCTGCTCAGCCCTAACCTAAAACATACATAACCAAAACGAAAACTCGGAATCAAACATCTCGGTTCCCAAACATAAGCCCAAAACATGCATAAAGTAAATGAAGTAGAAGGACCAAAATAATTGTCCAAGCAAGCATAAATATATGAAGTACAAAAGGAAGAGAAGTCTAAGGTAGCTCCCATCCTATGAAAATACTCACAATATCTTATGTCTGTCGTTGGGTACTTGTCGTATGGGACATGGAAAAGAAAATACGGCTGAGCAATACACTCAGTGACCGGATATAATGACATGATATGAATAACTGAAACATAAGTAAAGTATGAAGATGGAGAGGAATAATGTAAGTCATAGAAAACCTGGAATCATGTTTTATAACTGGTTTATATCTGAAAAGCCTTATGTTTTATCATGAAAACGTGTTTTAAATGCCAAAAACCCATATAGGTCATGTAAGGTATCAACGTGCATGAATACATAGAGGGGTGACCTCGTCATGCAATTAGAGTGCCTCTAATTATATTAGTCTGAGTGGAGGGATCAGCTCCATGTAATGGACGTAGAGCACACACCACAGTTACCGTGTAAATCTGATAAACATGTACTAGGATGCACCAATTCGCCCTACATAATAATAATAATAATAATAATAATAATAATAATAATAATAATAATAATAATAATAATAATAATAATAATAATAATAATAATAATAATAATAACGGACAAAACGTGAAGGGACGCCGGGAGCAATCACTCTCGTCGGTGAAGAGTCATAACACCGGTGTCTCAAGTGTGATGGTTATCGTACCTCCATAACTAAGTGAAACATGGCATGCGTGTATATAGCTTAGGCAATTTAAAATCATAGCATGGTAATTACGGATAAGTTTAATGATATTTAAACTACTAGGGAAAACAGATAGCAGCAAACAGTGATTCCTAATCATACATAGAAAAGTAATGTCCTCACTGAAGGACGGAATATCCGTATCTTATGTCCAGTAACAAAATGAAGATGAAAAGGCGGAAAGAAATCTACTCCGACTTCACGAGTGCTACATAAATAAGGGACGTGAATGAGTTGTGTGTTCATGCATAACTTACTGATTATTAGTTTAACTTTACTTGTTCTTGACTTGTTTTACATGTTCTTGACTTGTTTTACATGTTCTTGACTTGTTTTACATGTTCTTAACTTGTCTTATATGTTCTTAACTTTTCTTGTTGTTTCATGGGTTATCATGTATTTCTTAGTGTTTTCATGTGTTCTTGATTACTGTATTTCATGTTTCATGTGTTATTATACTTGATGTTCCACAATGAGTAACTTTCTAAAAATAGCAGGTTTCTATACATAGTAACATTCCAAAAATAGCAGGTTTCCATATATAAAAACTTTACAAAAATAACAAATTTCCGTAAATAGTAAATTTCTAAAAATAGAAGGTTTCCATAATTAGTAAGTTTCCAAAAATAGAAAGTTTCCATAAATAATATGTTTCCATAAATAGCATGTTTTCCATAATTAGTATGTTTCCATAAATAGCATGTTTCCATAATTAGTATGTTTCCATAAATAACATGTTTCCATAGTTAGTATGTTTCCATAAATAGCATGTTTCTATAAATAAATATAAGTTTATTTAATCATGTGATATAAGCTAAGGCTTAATAATTATATTTATAAGTCATGATTAATTAAAAGTCATAATATAGTAAAGTTTATTAATAAATAAATACTTTAGGTTAACATGATAATTAATTAATATTATAATACATGGTTTATAAATAATTATTAATTAATAATATAGGTTGATTTAATATTAATAATACTTTACCATAACTTGATATTGTATAATTAAATTAAAATAAGATATTAATTTAATTAAACCATGTTTAACATGTAATTAAAGTAATTATGCTAAGTCCTTAAGTAATTTAGCAATGTAACATGTAATTTATCATGATAATTATATGCATAATTATCATAATGTATAGTTTATTTAATTAAGGGTCATGTCAACTTTTATGATTAAATAATAAAATTATATCCTAAGTCTTGATTAATTTTATTAACTATAACATGATTAATATAACTTAATTAAATTAATAACATTAATTTAGCAAAACCAAAATCCAAACACACCCCTTTTTGCCTTGGTTAACCGAACCTAATAATACCCATCGAGTCCTAGTGACTCGGTTGCACGAAGTGACAAAGCTAAACAAACATCACCACCAGAATATTTAGTGACATAATTTTTTGTCGCTGTTCTGTCGCTAACCTAACATAGGTTTGTCACGAATCTGTCCATGGTAATCTGCAATAGAATTACTGTCATAGAATCTGTCGCTAATCTGAATAACAAAGCAAACCGAATATATCCTCATCATTTATATGTTTTACTCACCCAAAATCACGTGTTCTTGTTATTAATTTAATAGATTCATGAATAAAAGAAATAAGAATAAAAGATTAAGGATTTAGGGATACCGAATGTGTAATGGTCTTGAAGAACACACACGAACAATTACCCGTAATAAATCAAAGATTAAAAAGCTTTTTCCCCTTTCTTCTTCCTTGCAAAAATGGCGGCTACAAGCTATGAGGAGGCTAGGGTTTTCTAATTTTCTTGAAACTTGTAAAATGAATGAAAATTTTGTTTTACTGTGTTTATTATTTGACTATGGGCAGGGCCTTGGGCCCTTCTTGTTTTCTTTCATAACCGGCCAACAAACCCCCTTAATGTATACATTTAGTGTTTTTCATGTATTTTGTCTGTCCGGAATATTTGTGATTTAGGTTCATGTTTTAAATCGTGTTCATGATTATTTATTATAAATAAATAATTATCGTGTATTTATTAATTATTCGAAATGCTTGTCGTGAATTTATATACATACCTTTCGTGTCGTAAATAAACTATACGTTATTACTTGTCTTGAATTCATGATTTTAAATCTCATGTTGTATCTTGTCGTGTCGTATTAAATGTACGTAATTACTTGTCGCGAATAGATTTAATTATTAAAGTTTTAAATTTCATGGTATTTTCATTTATTCTTCATGCGGGTTTTACACGCATTCAATAGCTAAGCAATTAAGCATATAGCATAAGGATAAACAAGAAGATATATGAGCATGTAAAATACAAGCAAGTTATCAATCTAGATATCACATATCAAGCAACACGTAGTGTAAATCTCCAAGGAAAATCCTAATTCTTACTAATTATAATACGGAAGACTCAAGAAAGAAATAAAAGAGCAACAAGATCCAAGACTCACAGATAAATCATGTTGAAAACATTAAAAGAGCTACAAGAAAACAAAGATCATACAAAGATGTATGAAACACATGCCTAAATCTTAAGCATAATTCTAATCCTAGTTACATAGAATTATAAGATTTGTTTAAATTAGGTGTCTTATTAATAAGCAACACACATGCTTAATTAGAAGACAAAGAGGTAGCGAAATTTGGTGGAAAAAGGCTTGGTGATAATCTTGTAATTCAACTCATCATATATATGAGGCATGAAAAGATGTTGATATTGACAATGATGACAATATGTTCCATGATGCATGACATTATCATGTGATGGAGGAAGAACACAAAAGGGAAGTGGTGGAAAAGGAGAGTTCCCAAAATCAATTTCCTTAGTAGGAGAAGAGATTTCATTTTGTATGTTCTTTGGTGGAAAATCAAGGCTTTCATTTGGTGAATAAGACATTTTGGTTTGGTGTGAAAGAGATGCAAAAATGATTAGGGTTATGTTTGAAAGCACAAGATATTTTAGGAATGGTCAAAGGCTTGAAAAAAAAGATTCCAAAAATCGTTAGAATATTTATGGAGTTTCAGAAAACAAGTTTTTGACTATTTCTGCCCACGGTTCGATAATTGTACCTACGGTTCAATAAATAATATATTGAGCCGCTAGACAATTAAAGAACCGCCCACAGAGGGTATGTTTTGGGTGATAAGGGAATTTTTCCAATTCAGCAACTCCTAATGTTCTAGTCTAACTTATCATAAAGTTATTCTAAAGAGCAATAAAAACTAGAACACCCACAAAGGAAAAACACATAGGTTCAATTAGCACGTAGGAAGAAAGCTAAGAAAAACCTAATGGCTGCAAAATAAAAATACTCCTAATGCCATACAAAGTTCATCGATGTAAACTATCATTAGTCATATTTAGGAAGAGCTATTTAATCAATTTAGAGAATAAGTATGAGACTATCACTAGAGGTGCTCAATTAAGGCTAAGCACGACAATTTTTATGAGTTATCCACTAACTCAACTTCTCACATTTTATTTCTAGTGCAATAGATTCTCTGGTAGTCATTCTCAAGTTAGACAAAATATAATTCCTACATTTTCCTAATGAAGTGTGGCAAGGATGAAACTTGCATAACCACACAATGCATGACCTAATGGGGTTTAAGAATGTACCATTGCATATCTTGTCAAAAGAGCCTAGTTAAGGTTATTTACCTTAATAGATCTTGAGGCCAATAACATTGAATTATATAAACGAAGTTTACACAATTTGTTAGAACACTCTTGATTGGTCTTTTGGAAATAACGTATTTACCAATTGTATTTCAATGTAAATTACTTGAGTATTTCGGATGAAACATAGAGATTCTAGACGGTGGACCTTACGTTCCTATGGCTGTTTCCTTTACCCTTGAGAGACCCATTAAGAAGCCTGTCAAACAATGGTCTCCAGCGGATAGACGTTTGACTAACCAGGACAAGAGACTTAAAAGTATCATTGTCTCTTGCCTACCCAAAAACATAATGAAGTCCATCATTAAATGTAACTCTGCTTAAGAGATGTGGACTGAACTAGTTCTTGGGTATGAAGGTCCATAGGAAACAAAGGAAACCAAAATTCAAGCACTAAGACTTAAGTTTAATGCCTTTAAAGCTCTAAACACTGAAATTGTTGCTCAAACCTACACAAGGCTTAAGATTTTGCTCAATGATCTAGGAGATAATGGTGTAGTCCTACCAAAGGCTGAGGTTAATGCTAATTTTTTCAATAGTTTGCCTAGGAAATGGCTTAGTTTAAACCAGACCCTAAGAGCCAACAATGCTATTAAGAATGACACTCTGACACAACTGTTTGGTAGATACAACTATGAAGAAGGATTAATTGGATCTATCTATAAGTCTGAAACTGATAGGTTTATTACTCAGATCACTGGATCAAAAGCTCTTGTTGCCAATCACTCTTTTTAGGACAGTGACTCTTACGTTGAAGAAGATACAAGAAGCAGTCAAGAATTACTTGATGAGCTGAACGCTGAGTTTCATGACAGAGCTCTTCTTGCTGATCAAAAGAGATACTAAAAGAGATCTTGGAGAGTTAGAGCAGCCAAATCTGACAAATCTAAAGTGGCTTGCTACACTTGTGAAAAGATTGGACATTTTTAGAAAGATTGCTGGTCTAGTAGAACCTCTTCCCCAAGCTTTCATTCCTCCAGCTATGGTCAAAACAAGAAAAAGTTCACTCTTTCATCTTTCAAACAAGCCTCTCTCTCTAACTCAAAAGGCAAGAAAGACTACAAGGTCAAATACAAGGCACTGAAAGCTGAGCTAATGAAGCTAAATCAAAAAGCTGATGATGCAGCCACGAAGAAAGAGAGTAAAAAGACTAAAAAAGGTCTGATTCTTGCCTCATTTGACTGGGATGATGAACCTCTCACTTCAGAAGATGAAACCACCACTACTGTCAGCGCCTTCATGGCTGTTGCTGAATATGAACCAGCAGTGGGGAAAAGTGAAGCAAGATCTGGCCAATGGCTAGATATCATGATGAAAAAGGTACAAAGACCCACTCACTATGCCTGAAGATCAGGACAAAGACCATGTCCTTGACTACACTCTGGTTGACCTCCACTTTGTAGAAGAACAAAGAAAAAATATGTTAAATAAATTTCATAATGTTAAACAGGATTTAAATTTTTGTCAATCTGAAATAACCAATCTCAAACCTTTTGTTGCTCTTGAAAATCAACTTCAAAATGAAGTAAGTAGACTCTCTTCTGAAAATGAGTCTCTGACTGACGAAAATGCTAAACTCAAAATAACAACTGAAAAGTGGAACAAAGGTCAATACACTGTGGAAGAAATTGTCTCTGAATGCATTCCAGGGAATGTGGTTCAGGCAATTGGAGGAAAGGGTAGGTATAAAAATCATATACCTGTGGCCAAAGTAAAATTTGTACCTTCAGATGATCTGTCTCCTAAAACCACCTCTGTGGTTGAGAATGACTCTGAAGAGGAGTCAGAGGATCTCATCCCCCTCACAACCTTACCTAAACTTGCTGGGGTTGATCCTTCTGATTCTTTACTTGGTCCCATACCAGCCACCAAAGCCTCTGGTACACCCAACCATGTCAAACCTACAACCGAAGCTGTCGAAAAAACCTATAAAAAGGTTTTTGTGGCTAAGGAACCCAATGATAACGCCCAAACACAACATGTTTTCTTGAGCGTTTTGCATGGTTTTTGGTTATACTAACGAGCGTTTTAGTTGATATATATGTGAAGTTGTGTTTTGTTTTGTTTGTTAGCAAAGAACAAGAAAAGACAAGGAAAGAAAGAATAAACGATGATTCATGCATATACAAAGGAATCCCGACAAGTACAAGCCTTTGAAGATCCATTTCGGGTGCAAGAACAAGTGTTTTCAAGAAATGGACAAGTCACTTAGCATGAAAGTTGCCACGATAGAATCCAAAGTTGCCACCTACTTTCATGTTGGCAGATTTTTGACTACATACATGCAATTTTGAGGCTTCTAAAAGAACATACAAGAATACACATGAAGCTTCTATTGGAGATTCTCGAACTACTTTGGGAACAAGCATACAACTTTGGCTCCAAGCCAAGCATTGAAGTTCATGCCTTAATTTCAAGCATAAATAAGACCCTTGGGATCATGTAACCACATCACTTCATCGCTTTCATAACCAAAATCATTATTCACCAAGGGAACTCTCCTAACCTTGGTGAAAGTCCCCATTCCCGGATTTAATATTGGTGTGCCAAAAAGTGACGTTTTTGAAGCTCCAGTCATCAAAATAACCTTGCCAAACTCTAAGGGATCATTACCCTTATCATTGGTAGTGTTTCTTGATACTTAAATCACCACCAATCTTCACCAAACCTCCCCAAAACCTACCTCAAATATCAAATACGAATTTTATTTCCATATCCCGAAAGACCGCAAACTCCTACCTTGGTTCGAAACTTGTAGTCAATTGAAGGCCTAAGGATTGCTCTAATTCCTTCAAATTATTTAATGTATTCATACTTTGGGTAAACTTTTGTTACTTTCATGATGTTGAACTCTATATCATATGTTGAATGTTTATTCTTGATTAATATGATTATAGAGTAGTGTTCTTATACTTGTTTGGAATAATGTAAACATGGATATGGAGTGTTTATTATTTTGCAATATTGAATTAGGATTTTGTTAATAAGTTTGTTTGAATTGATATGAGTCTTGATAGCTTGTTGGTAAACCATAATCGGGTCTAAAGGTCGAAAGGATTCCTTATTATGTTTTTGTAAAACCCGCATGCTTTTACCATGCATAGTACCTTAGGATCGTACGTACTAGTTAAAAACTTTCCTAATATAGCATGATTACGATTACGTGTTAGGAGTTTATGTATTACGTACGTGTTAGAACACGATAAGTATTTTATTTGCACGATCACGTAATAATTATTTAGCAATAATTAATCACGAACTTACGATCACGAAATCACGAGCGTAATTAAAACACGAACTATGATTAATTACTAATTACGTATAAATATTTAATACGAGCGTAATTAAATATATAAGAGTATGGTATTTACGTAAAGAGAACATTTAAAACATGAACATAATTAAACATAAACGTGTACTAAATAACAAGACACGAAACGAGGTACGGGAACCCCACGGGGGAGTCCCTACCCGCGGCCAAAACAAGGTAATGGGCCAAGCCCATTACCAATTTTACTAAGAGGGGGTTAAATAGATTTTTACTACTCAAAAATCACTTTTATAGAAGATTTCAAGAAAACCTAAAATCTCCTTTTTCTCCTCTCTTTGTGCCGCCACCTTCAAATCACCAACAAGGTGATTTCTTGATCTTTGATCTTGTTGATTTATTGTTTGTTCGTGTTTGTTCTTCACCCTCTTGATCCACGAATACGGTAAAACCTTTTTAAACCTTTCTTTTAATTAATCTTTTATTTAATTATGAACACGTGATGTTTTTTATAAAAACACATTAATTAAACATAGATCTAACATGTTTTGATCATTAATTAAATCAGAGGGTCGATTAAGAGGTGTTTGTATTTGGGCCGCAGGATACAACCGACCCCAAGGGGGTTCGGTTTATTTTAGCCGACCATCACCAAGACCTTTTTGGTCTTGGTTGGTGCGTGTGGGTCCCACGGCAGCAAGGGGTACCCCGATTTGGGCCGGGGTACGGTGTCGATTCATGTCTGGTTCATGTTTTTAAGCTTAGATCCGGATCATGGTTATGTTAGTTTTTTTTATATGTTATGAACTTATGTTAAGAAATAAATTAATAAAGATGTAATTAATTTAATAACATGACTTAGGTTAATTAATTATAAATAATCATGAAATTATTTTAACCTAAGGATTTATATTATTAAGACTTATAATTAATTAATTATTTTAAAAACCATGGATATAATTAATTAATTAACATGACTTAGGTTATATTATTAATATTTAATAATACATACTTTAACCTAATTTTTAATATATTTAATTAAAAACATGTCATACTTTAATTAAATATTATAACCTATAGTTTAATTAAATTACATGAAATAATTATTAAACTATACAATATATCATATGACTTAGAAATAATCATGAAAACACTTAGGCTTATTTACTTAGCTTATTTAACCAGCTTATTTCTAATTATGGAAACTTTCTATTTTTAGAAACTTAATTAAATAAGGCAGCTAATTTATTTATGGAAACCAGCTATTTTTAGAAACTTATTTATTTAAGGCAGCTAATCTATTTATGGAAACTTATTTAATTAAGGCAGCTAATCTATTTATGGAAACTTTCTATTTTTAGAAACTTATCTATTTTAAGCAGTAAATCTATTTTTGGAAACTTTCTATTTTTGGAAACTTTCTATTTTTGAAAACTTTATATTTTTGGAAACTTTCTATTTTTGGAAACTTTCTACTTTTGGTAACTTTCTATTTTTGGAAACTTTCTATTTTAGGAAACCTGCTATTTTTGGAAAGTTACTTATTATTACACAGTAAGTATAATAACACATGAAATATCATAAATACTTAATCAGAATGATAGAATATAGGATTTAACACAGTTTTAGGCTTTAAACAGTGTAATATAGTAAGAACACATAAAATAAGCTAAGACATGATATAAAACTAGCTATGTATTTAGTAAGCAGATACTTATTTCATGTACGTATTTATGTAGCACTAGTGTTTCGGAAGTAGGATTCTCGCAGTTCATCGTTCCCGTTCACTAGACATAAGGTACGGATTCCCGTCCTTTCAGTATGGACATTCTTTCCTTATTAGGATTTCCTCGTATGCAGCCAACTGTTTTCCCGTAGTATAAGTATGAGTTTGATTGCTTATGTTTAAATATGATTACCTATAGCCATATACATGCATGACCAGTTTCACCTAGTTATGGAGGTACCATAACCATAACATTAGAGGCACTGATGTTATGACTTCACCACGGCGGAGTGATTGCTCGTGGCGTCCCTTCAGCTTTGGCCATTTATTTATATTTATCATGTGGGGCGTATGGGTGCATCCTAGTTACACGTTTTTATTCAGGATTACATGGTGAATGTGGTGTGTGCCTTGCATCCTTCACAAGGAGCTGATCCCTCCTACCCATAAACCAGTATATTAAATTAGAGGCAGCCCCTCTAATTTGCATGATGAGGTCACCCCTCCAATTATTCATGCACGGTGGATATTCATGACCTATATTGGCTAATGGTAAAATATGACAAACAGTTTTTATAAGATAAACATAAGACTTTCAAACTATAAAACCAGTTTTATTAAGACTTAACCAGGTTACTCGGGACTTAGTTTCTTCCGCTGTTATTATGTTATATGCTTATCCTATTCATGCTTTATTGTACATCCGTGCACTGAGCGTATTGCTCAGTCGTTTTCCTTTTCTATGTTCCCAAAACGGCAGGTACTCAGGGACGCTCGTAGACACTAAGAGTACGTGCATATGGACTGGAAGCTGTCTAGCCTTCTTTACATTATGCATTTCTTTTCTTTATGATACTTATGCTTTGGACATTGTTTCGTCCTTTTCCTTTACTATGCTATGTTTGTGTGTGATGAGCTTTACTTTTGGACTACCGATGTTTGATTCTGGTATTTTCCTTTATATGGTCAAGTAATGTTTAGACATTTTACCTTGTATGCTTTGATGACACGCCATAATTTCTGTGATATTTCCATTTCCAAAATGGGGTGTTACATATATGGTATCAGAGCTAAGGCTTCGACCTGTAGGCTCTCAAATACGACCTGTGATTAGTGGGTAGTCACTACGGTCTTCCTAGAACTGATAGTTGTTTTCATGCATTCATCATTTTTAAGCATACATATATATGTCATTGTTATAGGGTTTTTGACTAAGTAATGGTTGGTACAGGACTGGCCCAATTTAGTCGCATGTGTTTTATCGAAACTTTTAGATTTGGGACCGACCCATAGGCGTCCCCTCGATATGTCTTTTGTTTTGAGTGAACTGACCAGAGGCGTCCACTCTCGAGCATCCAAAGTTTTCATAAAACTGCATCATGCATTCATACAAAAATTTTCTTGCATAAAATTTTGCTCGTGAAATTTTAAGTATAAATTTTTTCATGTATATATTTTATATTTTATGTTTTGAACTGTTTAATCATATGTTTTATGTTTTACTGTCAGATGGTTCTCACACGCGAACAGGAGCAGCTCAATGCTGCAATTCAGGCTGCCATGCAAGCCTTGCTTCCTCAACTGAGGAATGACATCTGGGCTGAAGTTCAAGCTGCCAACAATCAGCAGCAGCACAATCAGCCACCTCCTCCTCCTTCTCCAGTGACATTAGCAGTATGGCTGGAGAGATTCAACAAGCTCCGCCCTCGAGCTTTTGAGAAGACAGATAGCCCTAGTGATGCTGAAAGCTGGTTGGCTCACATCGAGAAGATCTTCAACGCTATGGGCTGTGACCCCGCTTACAAGGCGAGGTTGACATGCTATCGGTTCGAAGGCGATGTACTCAACTGGTGGTTAGCTTTGATGCAATCTGAAGGTGGTGATGAGTGGGTTGCTGGTTTGACTTGGGCTTAGTTCAAGGACCGGGTGATGGAGCAGTTCTTTCCCAAGGCTGAGCAGGACAAGCTCAAGAGAGAGTACCATGGGATCCGTCAGAGAGCTGGGGAGAATAGCAACGAGTTTATGCAGCGCTTTCTTCGGTTGGCTGGTTTCCTTGGTGCGACAGCAGGTACTCCTGAAGAGCAGGCACATCACTTCAGATGGGCTCTTCGCACAACGGTCGTAAACAATCTTGTAGAAACTAGAAGAGGGGGTTGAATAGTTTCTAGTTCATTTTCAAAACATTTCGGCTCAATCTACTGCCTGCGGTTCCTTATCTCTGCCCGCGGTTCCTTATTGATAAGGAACCGCCGGTCCAATAACGAACCGCCGACAGTGGACGTAGCAACATTGTTAATTTGAAACCTTAACAATCCTTTGTATCTAATTTCTTATCAACCTTGACTAGATGTGAGATGTGTTTGATTGAGAGATAAATACTACAAGTAAGAAAACACACAGGCACATCAAATCAAGAGTACATCAAGCAATAGTCTAAACACTAAGCACACACGTACTAAGCACAAGCTTTTCCGAAACTAGGATGTTTAGACTAAGTGATGTACACTTGACCATAATCTAAACATGAAGCACACACGTACTTAGCCATAGCTTTTCCGCAACTTAGATGTTTAGATTATGTGATGCACACAAAGACACACAACACAAGTAAGCAATTATAAATACATCTACAAAGGTAAAGACATAAATGTAAATGAAAGTACCGACACGATGATTTATAGTGGTTCGGTCACGAAGCTCCTCTTCGCCCTACTCCACTCCTCGAGTACACCTTACTCGAGAGTTACTTCACTAGTCAATAAACTCCTTAAGGTGGAGAAACCATACACAACGTCGCTTATCCAATTTCCGACTCTAAGCTAAAATTAGAGTCCTAATCTTAGGTAGGACCAATCTACACAACGTCGCCCACTTCACCATTTAACGACACAAGGCTAGATGTCGAGTTCTAATCGAAAGCTAGAACCAATCTTCACGACTCTTCACTTTGAAGCTAAGTGAGAACTTCACACAACACAACTACTAATCACTTTAAAGCTAAGTGAGAACTCACAAGACACAACCACATCACTTTATAGTTTAGTGAGAACTACCTAGACACAACCACATCACTTTATAGTTTAGTGAGAACTACCTAGACACAACCACATCACTTTAGAGTTTAGTGAGAACTACCAAGACACAACCTAATCTACCCACTAGTTATGTTTTATGGCCCAACATAACAAACCTTGTGTTTTATGGCCCAAACACATAAACCATATAGATCTAAGCACACAACACTTAGATCTATAACTCTAACACTATATCCAAGTACTAACAAGACTTGGATCTACACAACTAACACCTAATCCAAGGATACCCATCACTTGGATATTCTACCCTTACAAACACATCCAAGTGTACCCAACACTTGGATCTTCTACATATACATAGTATGAAGACTAAAAACATAACTTAGATCTATAGAAGGAAAGATCTTCATCATGTAGTGAACCCAACACATCATGGTAATGATAGTGTTCTTCTCTTTGCACTTGTGAGGATGAGGAGATTGAAGATTGAATCACATCTTAAACAAGATTAATCAAAACTAACTAATCAAGGATCTAAGATGGTTTTTGAAAGAAACTGTGCAAAAAGGGTTAAAAGAAAACCTGGAAATGATCCACTATTTATAGGACAACATTGCAACGGTCAAAAACACCCGCGGTTCCTTATCTCTACCCGCGGTACCTTATCAATAAGGAACCGCGGGTTCCTTTAAGGAACCTCCGTGTCGGAGTCCGTGCAAATTTGTCCTTTAGTGGGGATATGCCATCTGGGGTAGTTTATACCCTCAAAGGATATTCCTTTGGCATATGGAATATGCCAAATTCAAATTTCCATTTTCTTTTTAATAAAACATTTTCTTAAAAATAAAGTTAATTAAAATCTTTTGTCACATTTGATTAAAATGTGAGTTTTAAGAAAATATTAATCCTTGATCACTTAGTTAGGTTAATGACATGTTTGTACATACCTTGAGTGATTCATGCCGAATGCGGTCTTGGAGGTGTCGAGAGAAGTATACAAATGTATTCTTGAGTGATTACGAGTACCTTGACATTTTACATAATGTATTGCGAATTATACGTTTGTCATCAACAAAACACAAAGAGATTATATCGACAAAGCATCGTAATGTTTGCACTAACAATCTCCCCCTTTTTGATGATGACAAACAAGTAAACCGCAACACATATTAAAATGCATAAGTTACTCGTTTACACTTACTTCTCCCCCTTTTGTCGAATCAAAAAGGTAGTCAATGTCTTGAAGAAGAGAAGAATCAACGTCGAGAGAGCGCACGCCCAAAGTGGTAGACATCGATAGCACGTCCTTTGAAGAGTAGAAGAATTAACGTCACACGAGCTTGCATCCAAAAGGTAGATCATCACTAGTGGTCATCGGTTGAGAGGCGAGAATCCAAACTATAAACCCATCATCCAAAGATATTGAGCTTGCGTCATCCTAGTGAAGTCTTCAGTCACCATAGGTTAACCAACAACAAGCATAATAATATGCTTATCTACGAGTGTCCAAAATTCATTACTTGCAAGATGTTCGATGAATGCAATTTGAGTGAGTCAACGATCGCAAATGTAATGACTTGAACTCTTGCAAATGCTCCCCCTTGATATGAGCTCCCCCTTGCTTGAGGTACCAACAAAGCAAGAATAGTGACGAGCTACAAAAATGGGTTAGAATTGTCCTACAAAACAAGGTTAGTAGACAAGAGCATATATAAAAAGAGATGTCACCCAAACGGGGATGATAAACAAGTCGTTTGCACAAACAATGACAAGAAAAGAAGTGTGCATGCGATGCTATCAATCCAAAGACAAATCAAAGGAGAGGATCTTGACAAGATCAATTCACAATTGTTGGAATAGAGATAGGAAAGAAACATCCATACCAATTGTAATGATAATATGTCAAAGGGTAAAAAGCTTAGAATTTTTGGAATCACCCAAGAAAATTTAAGATTTAACCATCAACTCTAAAAAAAAGACAAGGAGAGGATTTTGAGGAAATCAATTCAAAATTGTTGGAGTAGAGGTAGAAAACATCCAAGAATTTGAAGATATCATCTCAAGGTGTCAAAAACTTAGAATTGATGGAATCACCCATACCAATTGTAAATTTTAACCGCAATCAACTCTCAAAAACAGGAACAAAAATATCTAAACCTAGAGACATTTTTGACCAAAAAAATAAAATAAAGGAAAACCAAAGGCGGATAAATCGACGCTTTAAGAAAAATACGGGATATAGGACATTATAGGCAAAAATGCGTATGAATGTCGACACCAAATGGTGTTTAGCATACGATAAACTACATGCTCAAAGTTTCGTAGCTCTTCTCAATCATTAAGGATGTTCAAGGAACAATTACATGATGAGGAAAGGGTAAGGTTCGACTCAACTTAGTTTAGAAAGACTAGAAGAAAGAGACACGACATAAAAGAGCATGATTAACATGAATTGAGAGAGACTCAACAAAGAAGTTAAGGATAACTTTACGAAACGAGAGAAGAAACTCAAAAGAAGCTCAAGAAGACATGAAAGAGTTAGTACAAAATCTAACACATAATCAAGTAAGCACATACGATAATTCATGCAATTCCTAATGAAGTCTACAATAAAGCAATGTAGAGAAGGGTGCAATTAACACGTATGGCATGCAAGAAACATGATTACTT
The DNA here is from genome assembly GCA_025667525.1 of Glebionis coronaria. Classification (NCBI taxonomy): domain Eukaryota; kingdom Viridiplantae; phylum Streptophyta; class Magnoliopsida; order Asterales; family Asteraceae; genus Glebionis; species Glebionis coronaria. The sequence continues at coordinate 303,200,848 of CM046878.1, read as the reverse complement.
AAAAAGAGAAGACTAAGTAAAACATGTTAGCACGTAGCATTTAAGGACATGCATGAGTTAGACACATCTAAGAGATATTATATCGGATTTGCTTGACAAAGACAAAACCTTTATAATAAGCATGCATTCATTAACTAATCAGTTAAGCATATAGCATACGGATAAGCAAGAAGATATATAAGCAAGTAGCATACAAGCAAGTCATCTATCTAGATATCACAAATCAAGCTACATGTAATGTAAATCTCCAAGAAGATTCCTAGTTCTTATTAGTTTAAGAAAAGGACTCAAAATAAGAGAAAAGAAAGAAAAATAATAACAACAACATTCAAGACTCAAAGAAAAATCATGTTGAAAAACATGAAAGGAAATACAAGAGAATAAAAAACAAGCCTAAAACTTAAGCATAATTCTAATCTTAGTTACACTAGAATCCTAAGATTTGCTTAAATTAGATGTCTTAGCAGTAAGCAATCCACATGCTTAAATGAAAGACAAGGGTGGTGGCGGAATTTGGTGGGGTGAAAGGTGAAGTCACCAAGGGTTCAACAAAGTCATTCACAATGGGAATGCTTTGGATGGGTTGAGGTTGGTTAGTCACATCCAAGAGAGTACTTGGAGTGAATGGTGAGGTTAGCTCATTCATTCTAGATAGGAATGAAGAGGAGGTAGAACCATGAGAATGGTTGGTACCATGGGTTGAGGTAGTCTTGCATGGAGCAAGAGGTGGTGAGGGTGATGAAGAGATGAGAATTGGAACAATCTCATTCTTGTGTGTGTGAAAGGGTTAAGAGTTAAGTTTGGGTAACTTAATCTTAATTTTGAGGTGCCTCTTTGAAGAGGAGGTTTGTGACAAAGAAATGTCAAGGTTATGAAAGGGAGAGTTAGGCATTGTGGATGTGTGAGAATGAAATCTCAAGGTTGGGGAGGTGTGAGAAACATGGCTAACAAGGTGGGTTTAAAAGGGTGAGGGGATGATCCAAACTAGTAAAGGGTTTAAAAAAAAGGAAAGCCCAAGATATTTTGGGAGTGATCAAAGGTTTGAAACAAAGATTCCAAAGGGTGATGGAACAATTGGGAAGTTTCAGAAAACCCGAATTTGAGAGCTTCTGCCCGCGGTTCTTTATCTCCATCGGCGGTTCCATATTGATATGGAGCCGCGGTCTATTTAAAGAACCGCCTACAGAGGCTTGGTTAAGGTGGTGAGGCTTGGTTTAGGTGGTGAAGGAGGATTTTCCAATTAAGCAAATCCTAATGTTCTAGTCTAACTTATCATAAAGTCATGCTTAAGATCAATAAAAACTAGAACATACACAAAGGAAAGACATAGGTTCAATTAGCACGTAAGAAGAAAGCTAAGAAAAACCTAATGGCTATAAAAGAAAAAGACTCCTAATGACATACAAAGTTCATCAAAGTAAACTATCATTAGTCATATATAGGAAGATCCATTTAGCCAATTTAGAGAATGAGTATGAGACTATCACTAGAGGTGCTCAATTAAGGCTAAACACGACTATTTTTACGAGTTATACACCAACTCAACTTCCCACGTGGAAGTAATTCAACCGTTAGGTCAAATTAAGATCCTAGTGCATAAATTCTCTAGTAGTCATTCTCAAGTTAGACAAAATGTAATTCCAACATTTGCCTAATAAAGATTAGCAAGGATGAAACTTGCATGGCCACACAATGCATGACCTAATGAGGGTTAAGAATGCACCATTGCATATCTTGAAAAAAGAGTCTAGTTTAGGTTAATTACCTTAATAGATCTTGGGGCCAATAACATTGAATTGTACAAACCAAGTTTACACAATTTGTTAGAACACTCTTGATTGGTCTTTCGGAAATGACACATTTATAAATTGCATAGCAATGTAAATTACTTGAGTATTTCGGATGAAACATCCAAGTTATCAAACCGACTCTATTGTGCATTATAAGTAATTATTAAACAAAATATGTCTAACAATTTGAACAAGTAGATTCAATATAACACCATCAACACAAGTGTGAGTTATGATCCGATGTATATTATTAATAGACCACATTCATGTCTACACTAAAAAACATGTCAATTAGATTCGATAATGATACCAATCATAGTTTGAATAATGCATTGATATTTAATCGAAGTCTTTCTTGATTCCCACAAACACTCTTTTAAGAGAAAATAGCTAAGATTTTCAAAGGGTGTTTCATGTTTTATAGTGAGACATTTATCTACTTGAACTAATAACACAATGATCGAGTAAGACGACCCAAATCAATAGATTTGACAAGCTCCCAAAGCTTTCAAACCTAAAAGTGTTAAAGAACATGCCGAGGTGTACAAGATGTTTATGTAACATTTGTAAACCAAGAGATGTTAATCCTATATGCAATACACACATAATGTTGCAACTAAAATGCAAGAAATCTAGCATACATCCTAATTAGGAAAAACTAGATACTAACAAATACCAAGCAAGGCACAAGAGACTAGACATATAAGCAATACTATTACAAATAGCAAGGAACACTTAATAATGTCTACATATAATAATAACACACAAGGAAACACACACAAACAATTAGCTTAACGCATAAAAGCATCCGTCCATGTTTTAAGTGTTAGATACAACAAAGTATTCATAGCTTGATTTTATTTTAAAATAGTCTTTGACCCATTTAAAATTTATTTAAGTTTAACACTTTGTAAATATATCAATTTTCAAAGATATATCACCAAGAGATGTCCAACTTAAAAGAAAAGAGTAAAACACAAGTTTTAAGACAAACCGACGCTCAATACTTTGGACAAAGTATGGAACTTAGAAATCATCCAAATTTTAAAGTTCGAATAAAGGTTTGGAAGCATTTTTAATTGAAAGAAAATTCAATTACGTTCGAAATGACGGGTGGCACGACTTCTACGGACTTACGGTTGATTTTATATGATTTTTCAAAGTTTTCAAAAATCTGAGTCAGACTGACTGCGGTTCCTTATTGATAAGGATCCGCGGGGAACAATAAAGAACCGCGGTCAGAGAACAAAAAAATGAGTTTTTGGCCAAAATCATTTGGTAACTTTTTGGAAGGACTTAGGACTCTAAAAAATCATTTTAGACACATAGAACTCGTATTTTAGAGTTAATTATGACACAAAAGATTTTTATACTTCCAAACATGAAAATATTTAATTCAAGCTATTATACAAAGTTTATTTAACACCAAAACTTGTATGAATAAAACAACAAAACACATTTCATAAGTAATCACTCTTTATGAACAATTTGATACAAAGATCGTCTCTATTTTTAAAAACCATTTGTTTTGAAAAAGAGAGCAAAGATCGATCCAAGCTTTAAAGTACAATATACTTCAAAGATCTTGAGTAACCTCGCTCTGATACCAATTGTAGAAACTAGAAGGGGGGGTTTAATAGTTTCTAGTTCATTTTCAAAACATTTCAGCTCAATCTACTGCATGCGGTTCCTTATCTCTGCCCGCGGTTCCTTATTGATAAGGAACCGCCGGTCCAATAACGAACCGCCGACAGTGGGTGTAGCAACATTGTTAATTTGAAACCTTAACAATCCTTTGTATCTAATTCCTTATCAACCTTGACTAGATGTGAGATGTGTTTGATTGAGAGATAAATACTACAAGTAAGAAAACACACGAGCACATCAAATCAAGAGTACATCAAGCAATAGTCTAAACACTAAGCACACACGTACTAAGCACAAGCTTTTCCGAAACTAGGATGTTTAGACTAAGTGATGTACACTTGACCATAATCTAAACATGAAGCACACACGTACTTAGCCATAGCTTTTCCGCAACTTAGATGTTTAGATTATGTGATGCACACAAAGACACACAACACAAGTAAGCAATTATAAATACATCTACAAAGGTAAAGACATAAATGTAAATGAAAGTACCGACACAATGATTTATAGTGGTTCGGTCACGAAGCTCCTCTTCGCCCTACTCCACTCCTCGAGTACACCTTACTCGAGAGTTACTTCACTAGTCAACAAACTCCTTAAGGTGGAGAAACCATACACAACGTCGCTTATCCAATTTCCGACTCTAAGCTAAAAGTCGAGTCCTAATCTTAGGTAGGACCAATCTACACAACGTCGCCCACTTCACCATTTAATGACACAAGGCTAGATGTCGAGTTCTAATCGAAAGCTAGAACCAATCTTAACGACTCTTCACTTTGAAGCTAAGTGAGAACTTTACACAACACAACTACTAATCACTTTAAAGCTAAGTGAGAACTCACAAGACACAACCACATCACTTTATAGTTTAGTGAGAACTACCTAGACATAACCTGTAACACCCCATTTTGGAAATGGAATCTTACGCATAATCATGGCGTGTCATCAAAGCATACAAGGATAAATGTCTAAGCATTATTTGACCATAAAAGGGAAATACCGGAATCAAACATCGGTAACCCCAAAGTAGAGCTCATCACACACAAACATAAATACTGTAAAAGGAAAGGACGAAACAATGTCCATAGCAAACTGTATTAAAGTAAAGGAAATGCATAAAGTAAAGAAAGACAGTAAAGCTTCCAATCCATATGCACGTACGTTTGAGATCTACGAGCGTCCCTGAGTACCTGCCGTTTTGGGAACATGAAAAGGAAAACGGCTGAGCAAGACGCTCAGTGCACGGATGTACAATATAGCATGAAATAGGATAAGCATGTAACATATAACAGCGGAAGACTAAGTTCTGAGTAAACTGGTTAAGTATTAAGAAAACTGGTTTTATAGTTTGAAAAGCCTTATGTTTATCTTATGAAAACTGTCTTAACATAAATATACCATAGCCCATATAGGTCATGAAAAGGTCACGTGCGTGAATACTTGGAGGGGTGACCTCATCATGCTGATTAGAGGGGATGCCTCTAATTAATATACTGGTTTGGGTAGGAGGGATCAACTCCTTGTGAAGGATGCAAGGCACACACCACATTCACCATGATATACTGAATAAAACATGTAACTAGGATGCACCCATACGCTCCACCTGATATAATAATATGGCCAAACTGAAAGGGACGCCACGAGCAATCACTCCGCCGTGGGGAAGTCATAACATTGGTGCCTCCAATGTTATGGTTATGGTACCTCCATAACTAGGTGAAACTGGTCATGCTTGTATATGGCTATAGATTATGCTAATTAAACATAAGCAGTTCAAAACAATAAAACAATTACTGGGGAAAACAGTTGGCTGCATACGGGGAAATCCTAATAAGGAAAGAATGTCCATACTGAAAGGACGGGAATCCGTACCTCAAGTCCAGTGAATGAACGGAAGAAAGACTCCTACTTCTGGATCACTAAAGCTACATGAATACACACGTGTATAAGTATCGATTCACTGATTACGTACTGGGTTTTATGTCTCGTCTTAGCTTACTTTGCCTGTTTTAGGTCATGGTTTACTGTTTAAAGCGTTAAACTGTGTTTATCTTGTATTCTGATTAATCTGATTAAGTATTACTGGTATTTCATGTATTATTATACTTACTGTGTAATAATAAGTAACTTTCCAAAAATAGCAGTTTTCCAAAAATAGAAAGTTTCCAAAATAGAAAGTTTCCAAAAATAGAAAGTTTCCAAAAATAGAAAGTTACCAAAAATAGAAAGTTTCCAAAAATAGAAAGTTTCCAAAAATAGAAAGTTTCCAAAAATATAAAGTTTCCAAAAATAGAAAGTTTCCTAAAATAGAATTTACTGCTTAAAATAGATTAGTTTCTAAAAATAGAAAGTTTCCAAAAATAGATCAGCTGCCTTAATTAAATAAGTTTCCATATATAGAAGGTTTCCATGATTAGATTAGCTGCCTGAAATAGATAGATTTCCATATATAGAAGGTTTCCATTAATAGATTAGTTGCCTTATTTAATTAAGTTTCTATAAATAGAAGTTTCCATATTTAGAATTAAGCTGGTTACATAAGCTAACATATAAGTCTAAGTGTTTATAAGCTTATTTTCTTAAGTCATATGATATAGTGTATAGTTTAATTATTATTTCATGTATTTTAATTAAACTATAGGTTAAGCATCTTAATTAAAGTATAACATGTTTTAATTAAAATGGAATAAAATACTTAGGTTAAAATGTGTATTATTATGTATTAATAACATAACCTAAGTCATGTCTAAATTAATTAATTATAGGCATGTTTTAAATAATTAATTAATTATAACTTATAACATAAAGTACTTAGGTTAAATTAATATCATGCTAAATTAATAATTAAAATAACCTAAGTCATGATTTAATTAATATCTCATGTTATTAATTAATTTATATCCTAAGTTCATAATTCATAAAAATTAACATGTAGCATAAATCATGATTTAACCAACGAACCATGAATCGGGCATGAACTCGACACCGTACCCCGAGCCAAACTCTGGGTACGTGTGCCCCCTTGCTGCCGTGGGTCCCACAAGCACCAACCAAGACCAACAATGGTCTTGGTGGTGGCGGCTAAAAGCAAACCGAACCCCCCCCCCCCTCGGGTTGGTTATGCTAGGCGGCCAAAACAAACACCCTTTTATATCATCCTTTGATTTTAATTTACCCCAAAACATGTTAGATCAATGTTTAATTATCATGTTTTAATAAGAATATTAATAACATGTTCATGAAAATAATCAAAGATTAAAAAGAATTAAAAATAAAGGTTTAGAATGATATACCAATACGTAGCTTGAAAGGGGATGAACAAACACGGTTTCTAGCACTTGTTTTTAATGTCAAAAATCAACAACACCTTCCTATGGTGTTGTTATGGGTGGCGGCACAAGGAGGAACAAGGAGGAGAAGGAGAAAAATCTTTTAGGGTTTTATGTTTATTTTCTTGAAAAGTGAAAATGAATGTAGTTTTTACCATTTACCCCCCTTTCATGTAAACTTGATGGGCTTAGCCCATTTCTTGATTGTTGTGCCGTGGGTATGGGGGCCCCACATGGGGTACCCGTACCTTTTCTCGTGTCCTGATGTTTCGTGTTCGTTCGTGGTTAAACGTGTTCGTGTTTAAAGTGTTTCTGTTTATTTTATCATGTAGTTTATCGTAATCTTAACGCTCGTAATTATATTATATGTATTTACGTAATTATTCTAGTTCGTATTTTAAATGGTGATCATGATTTAATTACGTTCACGTGACATATTTACTAACTGTTTATCATGGGTTCGTACGTAATCGATACTTATCATGTCATACACGTATGCACTTGCTTGATTATAGCACATGAATGTGATCAATACTAAATAAGGTAAGTTTAAATCTAGGACGTATGATCTTAGGGCACTATTCATGGTAAAATCATGCTGGTTTTACAATTCTTCCCCCCTAAAAAGAATAATTCGTCCCTGAATTATAGATAAAGCAAACTGGAAAGAAGTAACATACCCGAACTCAAAATATGAAGTGAGGGTAAGAAGCCCGGATAGACTCCTCTGTTTCCCAAGTGGCTTCCCGCTCGGTATGGTCCCTCCAAAGAATTTTGACGAATGGAATCGTCTTCCTTCTCATGACTCATTCTTGCCTGTCGAGCACTCGTTCGGGTTCCTCTATAAAAGTGAGATTTTCACGTATCTGTTCCAGTGGATACTGAACCATGTGAAGGGGATGATACTTGTACCCTCTGAGTAAGGACACATGGAACACGTTATGCACGTGCGAAAGCTGAGGAGGTAACGCCAATCGGTAAGATACTTCACCGATTCGTTCAATGATATCAAAAGGTCCGATGAAACGAGGACTGAGTTTCCCTTTGATCCCGAAGCGTTTAACACCACGTGCCGGCGTAACCTTGAGGAAGACGTGATCTCCCACACTAAAATGTATGTCCCTACGATGCTTATCGGCGTAACTCTTCTGACGTGACCGTGCTTCCTGCAGCTTTTGCTTAGCTACTTCGATCTTCTCATTGGTCAATTCTATAATCTCTGGTCCTTCGAGTGTTCGCTCTCCCACTTGATCCCAGCAGGTTGGAGCGCGACACTTTCTGCCATACAACATTTCGAAAGGAGCACATTTGATACTTGCGTGCCAGCTGTTGTTGTATGCAAACTCGACCAAACAGATGTAATCGTCCCAATCACTTGTCCATTCCAACGCACACGACCTTAAGATATCTTCCAATGTCTGAATTGTTCGCTCCGACTGTCCGTCCGTTTGAGGATGAAAGGCCGTACTCAGCTTAAGTTGTGTACCCCAAGCTTTTTGCAGACCTTTCCAGAATCGCGACGTGAAACGAGGATCTCTGTCTGAGACGATGCTGGAGGGAGTACCGTGGAGTCTCATGATCTCCCTTCTGTAAGTATCTGCGAGTTTACTTACCGGATCTTCCTTGTGTATCGGTAAGAAATGAGCTGATTTGGTGAGTCGATCAACAATGACCCAAATAGCATCGTGCTTCTTCTTGGTAGGCGGAAGACCGGTAACAAAATCCATGGTGATTTTGTCCCACTTCCACTCTGGAATATCCAACGGTTGAAGGAGACCACCCGATCGCTGATGTTCAATCTTAACCTGCTGGCAGGTAAGACATTTGGAAACATAAGTGGCTACATCCTGTTTCATACCACTCCACCAAAAGTGCTGTCTGATGTCATGGTACATTTTTGTCGACCCAGGATGTATAGAAAATGGGGAGCTGTGAGCTTCAGCTAACAATGCTTCCCGGAGTTCTTGATTGTCAGGAACACAAAGTCTCGTGCCCTGCCAAACGATACCGTCTGCGTCCATTCTGAATTCTGTCTGCTTCTCCAAATTCTGAATTATCGCCCAAATTTCTCCATCATCCTTCTGCTCTTCCTTGATCCTTGACAGTAACTCAGGTTCTACTCTAAGATTCTCCCAGTATCCGTGTTGCCCATGTACCATGATTTTGATGTCTAGCCGCTCCAAATCTCTTATGTTTTGTTCCTTGATTTCAATGCCGTTGATCATTCCGGACTTTCTGCTTAGTGCATCTGCTACTACGTTAGCTTTCCCGGGATGATACTGTAGATTAATATCATAATCCTTCAACAGTTCCAACCATCTCCTTTGTCTCATGTTCAATTCTCGTTGAGTGAAGATATACTTCAAGCTCTTGTGATCCGTGAAAATGTCGCATGATTCTCCGTATAAGTAATGCCTCTATATTTTCAATGCGAACACCACTGCAGCAAGTTCCAGGTCATGGGTAGGATAGTTTTCTTCATAGGGCTTAAGCTGCCGTGAAGCATAAGCGATCACTTTCCCATGTTGCATGAGAACACAGCCCAGTCCCTTCCCCGATGCATCGCTATAGATCTGAAATCCACCTGTACCATATGGGAGAGTAAGAATAGGTGCAGATACTAACTTCTGCTTTAGGTCTTCGAAGCTCTTCTCTCGTTCTTCTGTCCAGACGAATTTCTCTCCTTTTCGCATCAGTTTGGTGAGATGTAGTGCCAAGCGGGAAAAGTTCTCCACGAATCTGCGGTAATATCCAGCTAAGCCTAAGAAACTGCGGACTTCTGTCGCTGACGTTGGTCTTGGCCATTTAGTGATAGCCTCAACCTTCGCTGGGTCCATAGTGATCCCTTCTGCTGATACAATGTGACCTAAGAATGCCACCTTGTTTAACCAGAACTCACACTTGGAGAATTTCGCATACAGCTGCTTCTGACGAAGAATTTGTAGTACCGTACGGAGATGGTCTTCGTGTTCCTCCGTGGACTTTGAGAAAATCAGGATGTCATCGATGAATACAATGACAAACTTATCAAGGAATTCGTGGAAGATTCTGTTCATCAGATCCATGAATACTGCTGGAGCATTAGTCAGGCCGAATGGCATAGCCACAAACTCATAATGGCCATAGCGGGTACGAAAAGCAGTCTTGGCAATATCCTGCTCTTTAACCCTTAGCTGATGGTAGCCTGACCTTAGATCGATCTTTGAGAAGTGTTTGGCTCCTTGAAGTTGGTCAAACAGATCATCTATACGTGGCAGTGGATATCTATTGCGGATGGTAATCTTATTAAGTTCACGGTAGTCAATGCAAAGTCGCATGCTGCCGTCCTTCTTCTTAACGAACAAGACCGGTGCGCCTCATGGAGATGCGCTTGGTCTAATGAACCCTCGTTCAAGAAGTTCCTGCAGTTGGTACTTCTGTTCTTTTAGCTCTATGGGAGCCATACGATACGGAGCCTTAGAGATTGGCTCAGCTCCTGGAACAAGGTCGATGTTGATCTCCACTTCTCGTGCAGGTGGTATGCCTGGAAGTTCAGCTGGGAAGACGTCTTGAAATTCCGAAACTACTGGTTGATCCTGAATCGATGGGGATTCAGCATCCATGTCGTGAACCGTAGCTAGATAACCCTCGTAGCCATGTGACAGTAATGCACGTGCTTGCAAGGTAGATATGACTTGTACAGACCGTCCGGGTACGAACCCGTTATGAATGTACTCTGGTGCATTAATGTCGCCGAAGATCACCCGATATGAGTGGCAGTCTATGGTAGCATGGTGCTTGGATAGCCAGTCCATGCCGAGAATCATATCGAATTCAATCATGTCTAGGGGAAGTGCATCTACTGCACGAACTTTATCATCAAACTCTAGAGGAAGACTCTTGTATACATGAGTTATTAATACAGAGTCCCTCAAAGGCGTGGAAATGGTAAGCCTATTTTCTAATGGCAAGGGAAGTGTCCTGATGTTCTTAGCATAAGTAGTGGAAATAACTGAGTGAGTGGCACCCGTGTCGAAAAGAACACATGCAGCTTGGCCGTACATATACAAAATTCCAGTAATGGTACCTGTAGATTTGTTTGCCTGATCACGAGATGTCGTGTAGACACGCCCAGTGGTAGGAGGCGGCTTAGTATCAGCATGACCCGAAGTACCCTCCATTTCACCCTTACGGCAATCTCTCATACGATGGCTAGGGAGGCCGCACTTGTAGCATGCGTCGGAATCACGACGACATGGGCCAGGGTGTCTGCGATGGCAAGTGCTGCAAAGAGGATGAGTGAATCCTCCAGCAGGAGTCCTTGCTTGCTGAGGGCCTGCTGATGACAAAATGTGTTAAAATGAAGTATATGCACGAGTATAAGACATATGCATCATAAGATGTTCACCAGTGTTAGCTGAACGGTTAGGCTGAGAACCCCTGTGGTTCTGGTCCTTCCCGTTACCGTGGTTCCTGGTAGAGATTAATATAGTGTCAGCATGAGAGATATAATCATGAAATCATAAGAAGATGCGTAAATAGTAGGACCTGCTGTTGTTGGAGTGTCCAACGTTGTTACGGTAATTATCATTACCGCTACGCCTTTCCACAACAGAACGGTCGTTAGTGTGACCGTTTCCTTTGGGCTGATGAGGCTGCTGCTGAGTAGCCGGCTGAGACCGGTCCCCAGTTTTCTGCCTGGAAGATACAGTTTAAGAGATGATTATAGAACATATCATGATAGGATGCGGTTTGGTTATCGATAGAATACGAAATGTTTTACCTCTTGTCGGGTCTTTCAGCTTCCCCGAACTCATCTCGTTCCTGCAACATCTCTAGCTTCCTTGCTGCGTCGGCCACTTGTGCTACTGTATTGAACGTAGCACATACCAGATTGTTCGCGACCGAGGTGCGAAGTGCCCACCTAAAGTGGTGTGCCTGCTCCTCAGGAGTACCAGCTGCTGCTCCCAGAAAACCAGCTAAGCGAAGAAAGCGCTGCATGAATTCGTTGCTATTCTCGCCCGCTCTCTGACGTATCCCATGGTACTCTCGCTTGAGCTTGTCCTGCTCTGCCTTTGGAAAGAACTGCTCCATCACTCTCTCCTTGAATTGGGCCCATGTCAAACCAGCGACCCAATCATCACCTCCTTCCGACTGCGTCAAGGCTAGCCACCAGTTGAGTACATCGCCTTCAAACCGGTAGCATGCCAATCTCGCCTTGAATGCGGGGTCACATCCCATAGCATTGAAAATCTTCTCGATATGAGTCAACCAGCTTTCAGCATCGCTGGGGCTATCAGTCTTTTCAAAAGCTCTAGGACGGAGCTTGTCGAATCTTTCCAACCACACTGCTAGTGTCACTGGGGGAGGAGGAGGTGCCTGATTCTGCTGCTGCTGATTGTTAGCAGCTTGGATTTCAGCACGAATGTCATTCCTCAGTTGAGGAAGCAAGGCTTGCATGGCAGCCTGAATTGCAGCATTGAGCTGCTCTTGCTCGCGTGTGAGAACCATCTGACAGTATAACATAAAACATATGATTAACAGTTCAAAACATAAAATATAACTTATATATATACATGAAAAAAAAAATTTATACCAAAAATTTCACGAGAAAAATTTTATGCAAGAAAATCTTTGTATGAATGCATGATGCAGTTTATGAAAACTTTTGATGCCTGGGAGTGAACGCCTCTGGTCAGTTCACTCAAAATAAAAGACATATCGAGGGGACGCCTATGGGTCGGTCCCAAATCTAAAAGTTTCGATAAAACACATGCGACTAAATAGGGCCAGTCCTGTACCAACCATTACTTAGTCAAAAATCCTGTAACAATGGCATGTATATGTATGCTTAAAATGATGAATGCATGAAAACAACTGTCAGTTCTAGGAAGACCGTAGTGACTACCCACTAATCACAGGTCATATTTGAGAGCCTACAGGTCGAAACCTTGGCTCTGATACCATAATTGTAACACCCCATTTTGGAAATGGAATCTTACGCATTATCATGGCGTGTCATCAAAGCATACAAGGATAAATGTCTAAGCATTATTTGACCATAAAAGGGAAATACCGGAATCAAACATCGGTAACCCCAAAGTAGAGCTCATCACACACAAACATAAATACTGTAAAAGGAAAGGACGAAACAATGTCCATAGCAAACTGTATTAAAGTAAAGGAAATGCATAAAGTAAAGAAAGACAGTAAAGCTTCCAATCCATATGCACGTACGTTTGAGATCTACGAGCGTCCCTGAGTACCTGCCGTTTTGGGAACATGAAAAGGAAAACGGATGAGTAAGACGCTCAGTGCACGGATGTACAATATAGCATGAAATAGGATAAGCATGTAACATATAACAGCGGAAGACTAAGTTCTGAGTAAACTGGTTAAGTATTAAGAAAACTGGTTTTATAGTTTGAAAAGCCTTATGTTTATCTTATGAAAACTGTTTTAACATAAATATACCATAGCCCATATAGGTCATGAAAAGGTCACGTGCGTGAATACTTGGAGGGGTGACCTCATCATGCTGATTAGAGGGGATGCCTCTAATTAATATACTGGTTTGGGTAGGAGGGATCAACTCCTTGTGAAGGATGCAAGGCACACACCACATTCACCATGATATACTGAATAAAACATGTAACTAGGATGCACCCATACGCCCCACCTGATATAATAATATGGCCAAACTGAAAGGGACGCCACGAGCAATCACTCCGCCGTGGGGAAGTCATAACATTGGTGCCTCCAATGTTATGGTTATGGTACCTCCATAACTAGGTGAAACTGGTCATGCTTGTATATGGCTATAGATTATGCTAATTAAACATAAGCAGTTCAAAACAATAAAACAATTACTGGGGAAAACAGTTGGCTACATACGGGGAAATCCTAATAAGGAAAGAATGTCCATATTGAAAGGACGGGAATCCGTACCTCAAGTCCAGTGAATGAACGGAAGAAAGACTCCTACTTCTGGATCACTAAAGCTACATGAATACACACGTGTATAAGTATCGATTCACTGATTATGTATTGGGTTTTATGTCTCGTCTTAGCTTACTTTGCCTGTTTTAGGTCATGGTTTACTGTTTAAAGCCTTAAACTGTGTTTATCTTGTATTCTGATTAATCTGATTAAGTATTACTGGTATTTCATGTATTATTATACTTACTGTGTAATAATAAGTAACTTTCCAAAAATAGCAGTTTTCCAAAAATAGAAAGTTTCCAAAAATAAAAAGTTTCCAAAAATAGAAAGTTTCCAAAAATAGACAGTTACCAAAAATAGAAAGTTTCCAAAAATAGAAAGTTTCCAAAAATAGAAAGTTTCCAAAATTAGAAAGTTTCCAAAAATAGAAAGTTTCCTAAAATAGACATTACTGCTTAAAATAGATTAGTTTCTAAAAATAGAAAGTTTCCAAAAATAGATCAGTTGCCTTAATTAAATAAGTTTCCATATATAGAAGGTTTCCATGATTAGATTAGCTGCCTGAAATAGATAGATTTCCATATATAGAAGGTTTCCATTAATAGATTAGTTGCCTTATTTAATTAAGTTTCTATAAATAGAAGTTTCCATATTTAGAATTAAGCTGGTTACATAAGCTAACATATAAGTCTAAGTGTTTATAAGCTTATTTTCTTAAGTCATATGATATAGTGTATAGTTTAATTATTATTTCATGTATTTTAATTAAACTATAGGTTAAGCATCTTAATTAAAGTATAACATGTTTTAATTAAAATGGAATAAAATACTTAGGTTAAAATGTGTATTATTATGTATTAATAACATAACCTAAGTCATGTCTAAATTAATTAATTATAGGCATGTTTTAAATAATTAATTAATTATAACTTATAACATAAAGTACTTAGGTTAAATTAATATCATGCTAAATTAATAATTAAAATAACCTAAGTCATGATTTAATTAATATCTCATGTTATTAATTAATTTATATCCTAAGTTCATAATTCATAAAAATTAACATGTAGCATAAATCATGATTTAACCAACGAACCATGAATCGGGCATGAACTCGACACCGTACCCCGAGCCAAACTCGAGGTACGTGTGCCCCCTTGCTGCCGTGGGTCCCACAAGCACCAACCAAGACCAACAATGGTCTTGGTGGTGGCGGCTAAAAGCAAACCGAACCCCCCCTCGGGTTGGTTATGCTAGGCGGCCAAAACAAACACCCTTTTATATCATCCTTTGATTTTAATTTACCCTAAAACATGTTAGATCAATGTTTAATTATCATGTTTTAATAAGAATATTAATAACATGTTCATGAAAATAATCAAAGATTAAAAAGAATTAAAAAGAAAGGTTTAGAATGATATACCAATACGTAGCTTGAAAGGGGATGAACAAACACGGTTTCTAGCACTTGTTTTTAATGTCAAAAATCAACAACACCTTCCTATGGTGTTGTTATGGGTGGCGGCACAAGGAGGAACAAGGAGGAGAAGGAGAAAAATCTTTTAGGGTTTTATGTTTATTTTCTTGAAAAGTGAAAATGAATGTAGTTTTTACCATTTACCCCCCTTTCATGTAAACTTGATGGGCTTAGCCCATTTCTTGATTGTTGTGCCGTGGGTATGGGGGCCCCACATGGGGTACCCGTACCTTTTCTCGTGTCCCGATGTTTCGTGTTCGTTCGTGGTTAAACGTGTTCGTGTTTAAAGTGTTTCTGTTTATTTTATCATGTAGTTTATCGTAATCTTAACGCTCGTAATTATATTATATGTATTTACGTAATTATTCTAGTTCGTATTTTAAATGGTGATCATGATTTAATTACGTTCACGTGACATATTTACTAACTGTTTATCATGGGTTCGTACGTAATCGATACTTATCATGTCATACACGTATGCACTTGCTTGATTATAGCACATGAATGTGATCAATACTAAATAAGGTAAGTTTAAATCTAGGACGTACGATCTTAGGGCACTATTCATGGTAAAAGCATGCGGGTTTTACACAACCACATCACTTTAGAGTTTAGTGAGAACTACCAAGACACAACCTAATCTACCCACTAGTTATGTTTTATGGCCCAACATAACAAACCTTGTGTTTTATGGCCCAAACACATAAACCATATAGATCTAAGCACACAACACTTAGATCTATAACTCTAACACTATATCCAAGTACTAACAAGACTTGGATCTACACAACTAACACCTAATCCAAGGATACCCATCACTTGGATATTCTACCCTTACAAACACATCCAAGTGTACCCAACACTTGGATCTTCTACATATACATAGTAGGAAGACTAAAAACATAACTTAGATCTATAGAAGGAAAGATCTTCATCATGTAGTGAACCCAACACATCATGGTAATGATAGTGTTCTTCTCTTTGCACTTGTGAGGATGAGGAGATTGAAGACTGAATCACATCTTAAACAAGATTAATCAAAACTAACTAATCAAGGATCTAAGATGGTTTTTGAAAGAAACTGTGCAAAAAGGGTTAAAAGAAAACCTGGAAATGATCCACTATTTATAGGACAACATTGCAACGGTCAAAAACACCCGCGGTTGCTTATCTCTACCCGCGGTACCTTATCAATAAGGAACCACGGGTTCCTTTAAGGAACCTCCGTGTCGGAGTCCGTGCAAATTTGTCCTTTAGTGGGGATATGCCATCTGGGGTAGTTTATACCCTCAAAGGATATTCCTTTGGCATATGGAATATGCCAAATTCAAATTTCCATTTTCTTTTTAATAAAACATTTTCTTAAAAATAAAGTCAATTAAAATCTTTTGTCACATTTGATTAAAATGTGAGTTTTAAGAAAATATTAATCCTTGATCACTTAGTTAGGTTAATGACATGTTTGTACATACCTTGAGTGATTCATGCCGAATGCGGTCTTGGAGGTGTCGAGAGAAGTATACAAATGTATTCTTGAGTGATTACGAGTACCTTGACATTTTACATAATGTATTGCGAATTATACGTTTGTCATCAACAAAACAAAAAGAGATTATATCGACAAAGCATCGTAATGTTTGCACTAACAAATCTGGTGTGTGCTACGTTCAATACTGTAGCACAAGTGGCCGATGCAGCACGAAAACTGGAGATGCTGCAGGAGAGGGATGAGTTCGGGGAAGCTGAAAGACCCGACAAGAGGTAAACCTTCGTATTCAAGCGGTGATCAATCCGTATACTTTCCATATGTCAATTTTTCATCTCTTTAACTGTATCTTCCAGGCAGAAAACTGGGGACCGGTCACAGCCGGCTACTCAGCAGCAGCCTCATCAGCCCAAGGGAAACGGTCAGACTAATGACCGATCTGCTACGGATAGGCGTGGCGGTAATGACAATTACCGTAACAACGTCTGGAAATCCAGCAACAGCAGGTCCTAATACTTACGAAATTCCTTATGTTTTATGTTATGATTCATATTCTGACACTTTAAGCAAACTTCTACCAGGAACCATGGAAACGGTAGGGACCAGAACCAGAGAGGTTTGCAGCCTAGCCGTCCAGCTATCATTGGTATTCAATCTTTCGATTATCCGCTTTGTCCTTTGTACCCAACTATTATGTCTTATGTAAATGTTTTATCAGGTCCTCAGCCAGCCAGAGCACCTGCAGGAGGATACACTCATCCTCTTTGCTCTACTTGCCACCGTAGGCACCCAGGACCATGTCGCCGTAATACTGATGCGTGCTTCAAGTGTGGTCTTCCTGGCCATATTATGAAGGATTGTCGTAAGGGCGAGATAGAGGGTACATCGGGACATGCTGATACCAAGCCACCTCCTACTGCCGGGCGTGTCTACACGACATCTCGAGACCAGGCCAACAAGTCTACAGGTACCATCACTGGAATCTTGTATATGTATGGTCGCGCTGCATGTGTTCTTTTCGATACGGGTGCTACTCACTCGGTTGTTTCTACTGCTTATGCTAAGAACATTAGGATGCCTCCCTTGCCACTAGAAAATAGGCTTACTATTTCCACGCCTTTGAGGGACTCTGTATTAATCACCCATGTATACAAGAGTCTTCCCCTAGAATTTGATGATAAGGTTCGACCTGTCGACGCACTTCCGCTGGACATGAATGACTTTGACATGATTTTGGGCATGGATTGGCTATCCAAGTATCATGCTACCATAGACTGCCATTCATATCGAGTTATCTTCGGTGATGTCAATGCACCAGAGTACATTCATAACGGGTTCATACCCGGACGGTCGGTGCAAGTCATATCTACCCTGCAAGCGCGTGCACTACTATCACATGGCTGCGAGGGTTATCTAGCTACGGTTCATGACATGGATGCTGAATCTCTATCGATTCAGGATCAACCAATAGTGTCGGAATTCCAAGATGTATTTCCAGCAGAACTTCCGGGCATACCACCTGCGCGAGAAGTGGAATTCAGTATCAAACTGGTTCCAGGAGCTGAACCAATCTCCAAGGCTCCTTATCGCATGGCTCCCATAGAGCTGAAGGAGCTGAAGGATCAACTGCAAGAACTTCTTGAGCGAGGTTTCATTCGACCGAGCGCATCTCCATGGGGCGCACCGGTCTTGTTTGTTAAGAAGAAGGACGGTAGTATGCGTCTTTGCATAGACTATCGCGAACTCAACAAGATTACTATTCGGAATAGGTATCCACTGCCACGCATTGACGGTGTGTTTGACCAACTCCAAGGGGCCAAACACTTCTCCAAGATCGATCTTAGATCAGGCTATCATCAGCTATGGGTCAAGGAGCAGGACATCGCTAAGACTGCCTTTCGTACCCGTTATGGCCACTACGAGTTTGTAGTTATGCCATTTGGCCTGACAAATGCTCCAGCAGTGTTCATGGATCTGATGAACAGAATCTTCCATGAATTTCTGGACAAGTTTGTCATTGTTTTCATCGATGACATCCTGATTTTCTCTAAATCCAAGGAGGAGCACGAAGACCATCTTCGTACAATACTACAGATTCTTCGCCAGAAGCAGCTGTATGCTAAATTCTCCAAGTGTGAGTTCTGGTTAGACAAGGTGGCATTCTTAGGTCACATTGTATCAGCAGAAGGAATCACTATAGATCCAGCGAAGGTTGAGGCCATTACTAAGTGGCCGAGGCCGACATCACCGACGGAAGTCCGCAGTTTCTTAGGCTTAGTTGGCTATTACCGTAGGTTCGTAGAGAACTTTTCCCGCCTAGCACTACCATTGACCAAACTGATGCGGAAAGGGGAGAAATTCGTCTGGACTGAAGATCGAGAGAAGAGCTTTGAAGACCTGAAGCAGAAGCTAGTATCTGCACCTATTCTTACTCTACCATCTGGTATGGGTGGATTTCAAATCTACAGCGATGCATCGAGGAAGGGACTTGGCTGTGTTCTCATGCAACATGGGAAAGTGATCGCGTACGCTTCACGACAGATTAAGCCTTATGAAGAGAATTACCCCACGCACGATCTGGAACTTGCTGCAGTCGTGTTTGCATTGAAGATATGGAGACACTACTTATATGGAGAATCATGTGACATTTTCACGGACCACAAGAGCTTGAAGTATATCTTCACTCAGCGTGAATTGAACATGAGGCAGAGGAGATGGTTAGAGCTGTTGAAGGATTATGACATTAATCTACAGTATCATGCCGGAAAGGCAAATGTAGTAGCAGATGCCCTTAGCAGGAAGTCCGGAATGATCAACAGCATTAGAATCGAAGAGGAAATCATAAGAGACTTGGAGCGACTAGACATCGAGATCATGGTACGTGGACATCACGGTTACTAGGCTAATATTAGAGTAGAACCCGAGTTACTATCTAAGATCAAGGAAGCTCAGAAGGATGACGGAGAATTATGGGCGATAGTTCAAAATTTGGAGAAGTAGACAGAATTCAGAGTAGATGCAGACGGTATCGTATGGCAGGGCACTAGACTTTGTGTTCCTGGCGACCAAGAACTCCGGGAAGCTTTGCTAGCAGAAGCTCATAGCTCCCCATTCTCGATACATCCTGGTTCAACTAAAATGTACCAAGACATCAAGCAGTACTTTTGGTGGAGTGGTATGAAACAGGATGTGGCTACTTACGTCTCCAAATGTCTTACCTGCCAGCAGGTTAAGATCGAGCATCAGCGATCTGGCGGTCTCCTTCAACCGTTAGATATTCCATAGTGGAAGTGGGATAAAATCACCATGGATTTTGTTACCGGTCTTCCGCCTACCAAAAGGAAGCACGATGCAATTTGGGTTATCGTTGATCGACTTACCAAATCAGCTCATTTCTTACCGATTCGCAAGGAAGATCCGGTAAGTAAACTCGCAGATACGTACATACGAGAGATCATGAGACTACACGGTGCACCATCTAGCATCGTCTCAGACAGGGATCCTCGATTCACTTCGCGCTTTTGGAAAAGTCTGCAGAAAGCTTGGGGTACACAACTTAAGCTTAGCACGGCTTTTCATCCTCAAACGGACGGACAGTCGGAGCGAACCATTCAAACATTGGAGGATATGTTGAGATCATGTGCGTTGGAATGGACGGGTGATTGGGACGAATACATCTGTTTGGTGGAGTTTGCGTACAACAACAGCTGGCACGCGAGCATCAAGTGTGCTCCATTTGAGATGTTGTATGGCAGAAAGTGTCGCGCCCCAATCTGCTGGGATCAGGTTGGCGAGCGAACACTCGAAGGACCAGAAATCATAGAGATGACAAACGAGAAGATCGCAGTAACTAGGCAGAAGATTCAGGAGGCACGGTCACGTCAAAAGAGTTACGCCGACAAGCATCGTAGGGATTTACACTTTAATGTAGGAGATCACGTCTTCCTTAAGGTTTCACCGGCACGTGGTGTTAGACGCTTCGGGATTAAAGGGAAGCTCAGTCCTCGTTTCATCGGACCGTTTGATATCATCGAACGAGTCGGTGAAGTATCTTACCGATTGGCGTTACCTCCGCAGCTTTCGCATGTGCACAATGTGTTTCATGTGTCCTTACTCAGAGGGTACCAATATCATCCCCTTCACATGGTTCAGTATCCACTGGAACAGATACGTGGAGACCTCACTTTTATAGAAGAACCCGAACGAGTTCTTGACAGGCAAGAACGAGTCATGAGAAAGAAGACGATTCCATTCGTCAAAATTCTATGGAGGGATCATACCGAGCGGGAAGCCACTTGGGAAACGGAGGAGTCTATCCGGGCTTCTTACCCTCATTTCATATTTTGAATTCGGGTATGTTCTTCTTTTCCAGTTTACTTTATCTATAATTCGGGGACGAATTATTCTTTTTAGGGGGGAAGAGTTGTAAAACCCGCATGCTTTTACCATGCATAGTACCTTAGGATCGTACGTACTAGTTAAAAACTTTCCTAATATAGCATGATTACGATTACGTGTTAGGAGTTTATGTATTACGTACGTGTTAGAACACGATAAGTATTTTATTTGCACGATCACGTAATAATTATTTAGCAATAATTAATCACGAACTTACGATCACGAAATCACGAGCGTAATTAAAACACGAACAATGATTAACGTATATATATTTAATACGAGCGTAATTAAATATATAAGAGTATGGTATTTACGTAAAGAGAACATTTAAAACACGAACATAATTAAACATAAACGTGTACTAAATAACAAGACACGAAACGAGGTACGGGAACCCCACGGGGGAGTCCCTACCCGCAGCCAAAACAAGGTAATGGGCCAAGCCCATTACCAATTTTACTAAGAGGGGGTTAAATAGATTTTTACTACTCAAAAATCACTTTTACAGAAGATTTCAAGAAAACCTAAAATCTCCTTTTTCTCCTCTCTTTGTGCCGCCACCTTCAAATCACCAACAAGGTGATTTCTTGATCTTTGATCTTGTTGATTTATTGTTTGTTCGTGTTTGTTCTTCACCCTCTTGATCCACGAATAAGGTAAAACCTTTTTAAACCTTTCTTTTAATTAATCTTTTATTTAATTATGAACATGTGATGTTTTTTATAAAAACACATTAATTAAACATAGATCTAACATGTTTTGATCATTAATTAAATCAGAGGGTCGATTAAGGGGTGTTTGTTTTTGGGCTGCAGGATACAACCGACCCCAAGGGGGTTCGGTTTGTTTTAGCCAACCACCATTTTTGGTCTTGGTTGGTGCGTGTGGGTCCCACGGCAGCAAGGGGTACCCCGATTTGGGTCGGGGTACGGTGTCGATTCATGTCCGGTTCATGTTTTTAAGCTTAGATCCGGATCATGGTTATGTTAGTTTTTTTATATGTTATGAACTTATGTTAAGAATTAAATTAATAAAGATGTAATTAATTTAATAACATGACTTAGGTTAATTAATTATAAATAATCATGAAATTATTTTAACCTAAGTATTTATATTATTAAGACTTATAATTAATTAATTATTTTAAAAACCATGGATATAATTAATTAATTAACATGACTTAGGTTATATTATTAATATTTAATAATACATACTTTAACCTAAGTATTTAATATATTTAATTAAAAACATGTCATACTTTAATTAAATATTATAACCTATAGTTTAATTAAATTACATGAAATAATTATTAAACTATACAATATATCATATGACTTAGAAATAATCATGAAAACACTTAGGCTTATTTACTTAGCTTATTTAACCAGCTTATTTCTAATTATAGAAACTTTCTATTTTTAGAAACTTAATTAAATAAGGCAGCTAATTTATTTATGGAAACCAGCTATTTTTAGAAACTTATTTATTTAAGGCAGCTAATTTATTTATGGAAACTTATTTAATTAAGGCAGCTAAACTATTTATGGAAACTTTCTATTTTTAGAAACTTATCTTTTTTAAACAGTAAATCTATTTTTGGAAACTTTCTATTTTTGGAAACTTTCTATTTTTGGAAACTTTCTATTTTTGGAAACTTTCTATTTTTGGAAACTTTCTATTTTTGGAAACTTACTATTTTTGGTAACTTTCTATTTTTGGAAACTTTCTATTTTAGGAAACCTGCTATTTTTGGAAAGTTACTTATTATTACACAGTAAGTATAATAACACATGAAATATCAGAAATACTTAATCAGAATGATAGAATATAGGATTTAACACAGTTTAAGGCTTTAAACAGTGTAATATAGTAAGAACACATAAAATAAGCTAAGACATGATATAAAACTAGCTATGTATTTAGTAAGCAGATACTTATTTCATGTACGTATTTATGTAGCACTAGTGTTTCGGAAGTAGGATTCTCGCAGTTCATCGTTCCCGTTCACTGGACATAAGGTACGGATTCCCGTCCTTTCAGTATGGACATTCTTTCCTTATTAGGATTTCCCCGTATGCAGCCAACTGTTTTCCCGTAGTATAAGTATGAGTTTGATTGCTTATGTTTAAATATGATTACCTATAGCCATATACATGCATGACCAGTTTCACCTAGTTATGGAGGTACCATAACCATAACATTAGAGGCACTGATGTTATGACTTCACCACGGCGGAGTGATTGCTCGTGGCGTCCCTTCAGCTTTGGCCATTTATTTATATTTATCATGTAGGGCGTATGGGTGCATCCTAGTTACACGTTTTTATTCAGGATTACATGGTGAATGTGGTGTGTGCCTTGCATCCTTTACAAGGAGCTGATCCCTCCTACCCATAAACTAGTATATTAAATTAGAGGCAGCCCCTCTAATTTGCATGATGAGGTCACCCCTCCAATTATTCATGCACGGTGGATATTCATGACCTATATTGGCTAATGGTAAAATATGACAAACATTTTTTATAAGATAAACATAAGACTTTCAAACTATAAAACCAGTTTTATTAAGACTTAACCAAGTTACTCGGGACTTAGTTTCTTCCGCTGTTATTATGTTATATGCTTATCCTATTCATGCTTTATTGTACATCCGTGCACTGAGCGTATTGCTCAGCTGTTTTCCTTTTCTATGTTCCCAAAACGGCAAGTACTCAGGGACGCTCGGAGACACTAAGAGTACGTGCATATGGACTGGAAGCTGTCTAGCCTTCTTTACATTATGCATTTCTTTTCTTTATGATACTTATGCTTTGGACATTGTTTCGTCCTTTTCCTTTACTATGCTATGTTTGTGTGTGATGAGCTTTACTTTTGGACTACCGATGTTTGATTCCGGTATTTTCCTTTATATGGTCAAGTAATGCTTAGACATTTTACCTTGTATGCTTTGATGACACGCCATAATTTCTGTGATATTTCCATTTCCAAAATGGGGCGTTACAGTTTTGTTCCAAATGTTAATGCGCATATATGTTTGGTGTATCATGATTGACAACCATGAGTAAACAAGGTAAATGGATTTATAAAATTTTAATCTAGAGTATAGGTCGAAAGGGCTCTAATAAACAAGTTGGTTAAAATCATACTTCTCACAAATAGATTTTAACTACCGGTTTGTAATATTGATCATAGGTCGAAAGGGTTCTTTATTCTAAACCGTATCATGTGCAATTTCATGATATTACTCATTGACTTGGAATTGTATACTTATAATTTGTGTGCTATTGCTTAAATATCTACCCGATAATCTATTCACTCCATTGAAATGAATACTAGTTCTAAACAAGTATCCTTTAATATCATTGTTATCATCTCATTTTAGTTGCTTAATCATCATATTCGTGTTACTTGTTATCACTTGTTCAATTGTTACTTACATGGTAATTTTGGGAGTGACAACCATCTTTACAAATAACGTTACATTGTTACTTAGATTCTCTACAACCGAAAACACCCAAATCCTAGTGAACGACCTCGGCTTACCACAACAAGCTAGCTACAAACGAAATGGTCATACTTG
Source organism: Glebionis coronaria (assembly GCA_025667525.1). Taxonomy (NCBI): domain Eukaryota; kingdom Viridiplantae; phylum Streptophyta; class Magnoliopsida; order Asterales; family Asteraceae; genus Glebionis; species Glebionis coronaria. Next base: position 303,176,218 of record CM046878.1, on the reverse strand, counting down.
TCCGTGTATTCTTAGCTTATTTGGTATTCCGTGTTATAAATTTAAAACTTGTGCACACCACAAGAAAGTACATCAAGTTTTTGGCGCCGCTGTCGGGGATTTATGTTTTGTGCTTTTAATGTTTTGAATCTTTCTTTCATATCGTGTATCGTTTAATCTCCTTTGTGCTTATTTGTTTTGTGCTTGTTTGGTTTAAAACAAAAGTGTGTTTACATTAAGCTTTTTAGTCATTATTTCATCACCCCAACAAATTTTTTTAAGTGTTGATAGATTTTTCTAAATAATAATAATAATAATAATAATAATAATAATAATAATAATAATAATTCACAAAATCGATTTGGCTACCGGCAAAGCCTTTTGCCGACCGGCAACATCTCCATAGAACCACTTTTGCTGATCGGCAAACCCTTGCCAACCTATACACTCCCACGAACACCCTTTTGCTGCCGACAGCCGTTCAATTTTTTTCACAGTATCAATTTTGCCGACTGACAAAATTGAAAGTAGCCGTCGGCAACTCGTGATCTGGTAAAAAAATAAATCAAAAAAAATAAATAAATCTTCTTTTATTTAAACCAAGCCTTGTTCAAACCCATTCCTAATTGTGTTTTAACTCGTTTAACGTCCGTTCTTCGAGTTAATAACCAATTATCTTTGTTTGATCATAACCTGCCCAACCGCCCCGTTTAATCTATTTGTGCCTCGTTCGTATTTCTATGCGCTCCAATTAATTCCCAAACCCCGTGGATAGAACCTGAAGTCATTTGAACCATCCGGTTTGATTGATTGGTACAATAATTCATTTGCGTTTTCTTTCTTATTTTTCTTGTTTCTTTAGTTGTTTTATTTAATTAAAAAAATAGTAATAATAGTAGTAGAAAAAAATATATATACAAAAATATTTTCGGTCTTATTTGTTTTATTTAGTTTATTTTTCTATGATGTTTTGCAAATCACTTCGGGTTTGTATAAACTCGCGTTCTTGGGGAAAACAACTCGTTCGTCCATTCCAAAAGCTTAAACGTAAGATCAAAAATAGGACGACATCCGATAAAACACCAATCATACCCCTTGAAATTGAATCACCCGAACCATACATCAAACCACCGTTCATCAAAGAATTTTTTGTCGTCTCCTCCAAAGACGACGTATTCGACACCGAAGTCGAGACGATATTCAAAAATCCATTCCATATTGAAGGAATCTCATCCTATGAAATCAAATCCAATTCCTCAACCATTTTTACCATTGATCCCGATGACCAACCAATGTGGTCAAACACTAGGATTGGTGCTCCAACCCCTAGTTCCTCTATTGTTCAATTCCCTATTTTGAACAATTTCACTATCACGAGTACCCACATGAAAATGATTAGGAAGAACAAATTTGATGGACAAGCCCTATCTGATTCTCACCGACACGTTCTCGATTTTATTGAGATTAGTAGCCTATTCGAATATGGTGAAAATCAAGAAGAAGCCATTAACTTGACGACGTTCCCATTCTCATTAACCAGAGAATCTAAGATTTGTTTGAATGAAGTAAATGAAGGAACTATTACTTCGTGGAACGAATGAAGAAAAGCTTTTATTAGTCGATTCTTTTCACCCTAAAGTTTAAACGTCTCCTAAACGACATTCATGACTTTGACCAACTCGATGACGAGACTCTCGATGAAGCTTAGCTTCGAATGAAAGAAATGCTTCGCGCTTGTTATGGACATGATCTAACCAAGAGAACGATAATTAAAACATTTTATCGTGGTTTAGACGATCCAACTGAAGTATCTATCGACACCAGAGGAATCTTCCTCTATAATACTCCGAACGAAGCTTAATCTTCGATGACAAGGTCCTTATCAAGTTCGATTTTCGAAGTATTCTCATATCCATCCTAAACCGAAAACCGTTGTTTCTGCCGGTGGAAATAACATCATTTCCGATCACACCGTGTTGATGGAGAAATTCGAAGCTCTCGCTAGGCTTATCGATTCCCAGGTCCTAATCATAAGGAATGAACTAAAAGATATGCGAGACGATCGTAGAAACGATCACAATCCAAAAACCACCATGAAGGATGACACGCTGATGTCTGAATCTAATGAAGCGAATTATGTCGTAGAATATCACGAAGGATATCACGACCAAAATTCAAGGAATTTACATTCCTATCTTACCCTAAACCCGAATCCTCTCCTTCCTCAATTTCGACCGCGAGATGTGATGTCATACTCATCACAATATCACCAAAAACCTAAAACCTCAACGGAGGAGACGATGATAAAATTTATGGCTTGGCAAACAGAAGAAAATGAACGTTTTAAGAACAATTTGGTTGACTTGGAGTTTCAAATCAATCTAAGGCTCCGAAACCACACAGCCATGATCGATGACTTGGAGAGACAAACCGATGAGTTAGAAAATTTAATCCAATGTACCAAGTCCCTTCCTCAAATCACCAACACCAAAACAAGAGATAAACTACCCTCTATCTGAAACGACAATGATAAGGGTGATGTTTCATTCATCGAGGAAGAAGAAGAACCTATTCCAACCGTGCCAAAACCGAACACTATCATTTCTAACTCACCTTTTCCCAAGGATTGCGCCGTGCATATCCCATACACAAAGACGTTTGAAAATGATGTATCATCAAGTAATGACGCGGAGTTGAAATCAATAAATGACGTTGGAAGTAGAAGGATGATAAAGATGGACGACAATGATGTGGCAAAGAATCTGTTCAAAGTTTGGAATATGAATGACGAATTGCTTCCTTTCAATGTAGAAAACTATCAAAATCAATGGCACCCAAACGGAGTTCCCCACTTGTGTCGTATCGTCAAAGAATCCTAATATCAAGGGGAATAGTCTAGCTAATGACTCAATAATAAATTAAGCGCTTCTCGGGAGGCAACCCGTGCTTTAATTTTTTATGTGATTAATTTTGTGTGTTTCAAATAAATATGTACACCCCAAAATTTTTTTTTCAAACTTGGAAAATATTAAGTGTGGAGGGTGTACTTTTCTAGTAGTGTTTTATATCTATGCGTGCTTGCGTGTTTGTTTGTTTTGTTTTGTTTTGTTTTGTTTTGTTTTGTTTGAATAAATGCAGTAATAGGTAATGGAGGAGGATGCATGAAGGAATGAAGTATCAAGAATCGATCGATCTCACAAGCTTATCATGTAGCATTGTATCACATGGAGATCAATTGTAATTTCTTAGCCCGGGAAGTTTCGTTTCTCTTGGATTATTTATTTTCCTCACTTTTCATGCTTTGAAGTGTATTTTTAACATTGAGTCAAATCCAAACTTAAGTGTGAGGGGAAATAAATGGGAAAACGAAACCAATTTTTGATTAATATAAAAAAATTAAAAAAACTAAAAGGGAGAGTTTGTATACTTGTTTGCCCTTAGGATCTAATTTTTTTCACACGCTTGTTGTAAATATATTTCAATAATCGTCCCCATGGTAAAAAAATTAGTGAGATCACACTTGTGTGATATAAGTGTATATGCGTGATAAAGAGGAAACCTTAGGAATAAAACCCAAATAGCTTTTTCCATTTTCCTTTTAGCTCGTTGCATCGATTAGCTAACCACCCATATTAACCCTTTTGTTAGCACTCTCGTCTAGTGCTAGATACCCTTAGAACACCCATTGAGCCATTTTTTTCATTTTTGTTAAAACCACTAAAAGAAAAAATATATTTAACCTTACACCTTAGCCTAACCCTTGTCGAAGTCCAAATGGTGGGTTGCTAGTTGCTTGGTATGGTGGATCATTTTTTATGCTTTTGCCACACTTCGCATGTGTCTGTGCCATTCCAACGAAGATGAATGATGAGATGGCATTTATACATGATCTCATCGTTCTTTTCGGGCTTTAAATGCATAAAAATGTCATAATATACCATATATATGCTTGTGTTTGTTTACTTGTGTATTTTAGGTATGGATATCGTGAAAAAGACAAAAGATCACAAGATACAAGGAAAAACGGACATGAGAAACGAAGCCGTACAAAGAACCGGGCCCTAAATCATGGAATATTCAACAAATACCCTTGAAGACTTGAAGACATACAAGATTGATCCTCATTTATTGAATAAATGACACTTAAAACCCTTGTATATTAATAATTACAAGTTTGGTCCTTTAAGTTTGTCAAAATTACACAAATGGTCCTTCAACTTTGAAGAAATGGCAAGTTTAGTCCCTCAACAAATCAAAATTGCTAATTATGGTCCCTCATGATGCCAAAGATACATTGAAGACCTTTGAAGATCAAGAATGTCCAAAATCAGTCCTTGAAATATCCCAAAATGGCAAAATCAACCCTTTGAAACCTATTTCCAAAGTTTTGTGCCAAAACTGCCAAAGTGTGAAAGATAATAACAAAGGGATGGAAGTTTTTAAGCAGAAAAACGTGTTATACATGTTTTACCAAAATATAAGGGCCAATGTGTACACTGAAACATTCAAATATACAAATTGCGCCAAACAACTCCACTTCCCCCAATTTCGGATCAAACGTGTCACTATTCACTTTTTCACACCCAGATTTTACATCAACTTAAACAAAGGGTAAATCTAAATTAACCTTACTCACACTTGATTCACACGCCTATAATCCCATCCCAACCTTAAAACCCTCACTCCCACTCACCAAGGGGCCCCACACTCAAAACCGTTTCACCCATCACATCACCACTTCTTCCCAAAGGCATGCCACGTGTCAAGATCAACAGCTGAGAGCCTTTGCTTCACCCTAAAGCTACTTTGAACGTCTAGGATCATTTTGGACAGCTCACAACCAAGAATTATCTAGAAGCACTCAAGGGCATTTTAGAGAAATCAGTGCTAGGGTTTGTGAATAGTGTAGCCTGGCATTTGCCTATAAAAGGAGACATCAACATGTGAGAGTCCCTTTGTTCCAGTTTTAGGCTATCAATCTTTGTAATTCCTTTTTAAGTTTAATAAATTTGAATTTCTAAAAATTTTGAATTCTCTTTTTGATTTGATTAAAAGTTGGTGTTAGAATAGCCTAAATCTGAGTTCCATTTGATCGTTAAGACCTTCCTTAATCTTGTGGTTAAGGCACGTCTTGGTTCATAAGGTTTTTAATGTTCAAATACCTTGAAGTCCTTGTTTCTGATTTTGGTTTTATTTGTTTACTAACCCTTAGCCATAAGCCTTGAGCTCCTTCAAGCTTGTTGACACCAAGCCTGGGAAGAGTTCTAAGCCCTTGGTTGAGTTTGTTTGCTGTTTGTGTTGAAGACATATCATAATCAAAGCCTTGTTCTACTTTGAACATCAACAGGCTTTGATCATCTCCTTTGAAGTACCTTGGTCTTGTTCTATTTGTTGAACAAGGTCCAAGAAGCATAGCTGGCCCTCCTAGGATGTTGTGGAGGGCAGGTATAATCTCTTGATTAAGTTTCCTCTCAAAAATTCATGTTACTGCCTGTTTTGGATTTTGAGCTTTGATTTTGGGTTCTTGTGTTTGTGCTGGTAATTTTTGTGTTTGATTATGTTAGTTGGTGCCTAGTAAGTGTTTTTGATCATTAAAATCAGTAGGTTGTGTTTGAAAATCAGAAGTTTGTTTGAAAAGTGGTTGATAAAGGATTGTTTGGGATTACTGGTTCATAAGGCCTTGTGGCCTTGTGCCCTTGGTTCTTAGGGTTTGGGAGGTCTAAACAAGTCTTAATATACAAGTTTTAGTCATTGGTTTACTTTCTGAAAGTTTGGAAAAGGGATTTGAAGTTTTGCAAAAATCTGATAAAAGTGGTTTTGGAATTGGTCAAACACATCAGATCCAATAACTTCTTTGTTACTTGGATCTAAGGTCTGAAATCAGGTTTGGGAATAATTTGGGTGATAAGCTATCTATTGGTTATCTGGTTGTTGAATTTGGTGGCTTATTGTGATTGTTATAGCTTATCAAAAGTTGCTGAAGTGGTCATTTGCATCAGCAAAGTGACCACCTCAATTTGTGCTTGCATTTGTTATCCTAGTGTATGCCTTGTGATTTTTCTACTTGGAACTTGTTTATGTGCTGCTTGTGAGTGGATTTTGCTATTTGGTGTGCTTTGTATCTGGCTTATAAGCTAACTGGCTTATTAAGCCCTTATTGCCAAAATTTGTCATCAAAAGGTCAACTGACCTCTTGATTCACAAGGCCTCCTCCTTGAGTCCTTCACAAAACTTGCTTATAACAAGCCCTTATACCATTCCTGATCATTTGGTTAACTTTGGAGTACTTTGACTTTTGGTCAAATAAGCACAAATTGGCTTATTTTTTAGAACTACTTATTGGCACATGCAACAACTTGGCTTTTGTAATAGAAATCATTTTTCTTAGCTTAATATCAAATCTAGAAGGTTACAAGTCTTTTGGTTAAGCTTTTGCTAGAAAACTAGCTTATTTGGCTTTTTCAGCCAGCTTATTTGCTCCTACAGCTTATTCTACTTGGCTTTTTGTGGTTTTCTTGATTGATTATTCTTAGTTAAGCTATTTGTGAGCTTTTGCAACAAACTAGAGCTTCTGAGGTGCCCTAAATCTCAAACCCGACTATTTTGTCGTTTTGTGGATTTTTACTTTGCTTATTTCTGGCTTATTGAGTGTGATTTTTCAAAATTTCTTTTTACAGATCTCATAAGCATCCCAAAAGAAGGTTGTGTGTCAAATTAGAGCTTATGGCATTGGCTTATTGCTTAATGGGCTGAAAAGCCCAATAAGAATAAGCTGCCTGCTTATTAAGCTGTGATAAGCTCACATTCAGCTTTTGGGCCTTTAGAGTTTTGTTCTTAGAATTAAATTTTAAGTCAGATCGGGCTTTTCCAAGTCAATTGGGCCAAGTTTGACTTTTTGGGCCCAAAAGCCCATTAAGGTTGACTGTTTTTGGTTTTGGCCAATTTGAGGGCCCAGTAGGGGTATTCTGGTCATTTCACTTTGATTTACTGATTATTTAGGTTAAAATAAACTAGTTTGCACGTTTTTAGAATTTTTTAGAATTTTTGGATTTTTAATATTATTTTAATATTACTTTATTATTATTTTTCAAATTTCACATTTTCCAACTTTTTACATTTTTTTTAGCTTTAATACATTAAAATAGGAATTTAGCAACTTTTAGAATAATTTTACCACTTTTAGATTAAATTTTATAATTATTTTAAGTTTTAATAGTTTTTAAATCATTTTAAATAGTTTTATTAGTTTAAAAATTTCTAAAAATAGTTTTTAATCTTTTTAAGTCATTTTAGAGGTTTACCAATTGAAAAATATTTATTTGGGCTTTTTGATAATTTATTTGATTTTTAGGGCTTTAATTAGCATTTAAAAATTGAATATTTAATTATTTAAAAGGTTTGAAAAAGTTTTGATCATTGGTAAACTCTTAGTTTATTAATTTGATTTTTAGTGAATTTTTGGTAATTTTTAGAATTAATTTTTATTTTTGTAGTTTTTACGGTTTTACGTTTTATCATTCTAGTAGTAATTTTCACGTCTTCGTCATCTTCTTTTCTCATCCCCTTCTAAACCAATCATTAATCACAAACATTTAACAAGTTTTTCACACACATATACCTCCTTGGGAAAACGAACTTTCACACCTTAAGGGTCATTAACACTTGGTTTTTCCTAAAATCATTTGTTTAATTCTTACCGCTTTTACGCACCTTTTCCTAAAGGTCGTAATTTACCACAATCATTTTGGCGCCGCTGCCGGGGAGGTGTGTCGTGATTAATTTGTATTGTTGTTTTTAATATTAACCAAAATAGTATTTGTATTAGTAGAACTCTACTAATACGTTTTATCGGTTTTCTTGGTTTTTCTTGTAAAAATATTATTACTATATTGTATTAAGTATCACAACAAATAAACAATATCTCCAAAAGTGTGAAAACACAACCTTAATTGGGATTTCATCACTCAATTATTGTATTCGAATCTCAAACAAAAAGAAAAATGCAAAAATAGATAAATACTTTCGTGAAGCTCGATTTTGAGAAATACAAACTATAAGGTGGGTATAAGGCGGGTATTATAAATTATACCTTAAGGAAAAAGGCTCTTAAGTGCTTCGCGCCGCCTCGTTTCCCCGCTTGCTTGTGAGTATTTTGAGATTGAAGGCTAATCGAGGGTTTTGCCGCCCAAAGTATTATTACGTATAATATATTTGCTTGGTCTCTTTGTGATTAAAACCTCTTGAACAATTTGGTTTTCACCAAAGTTCTAAAGTCATTCGAAGGCGTTCACTCCACGTGATCGTTTTCATTCCTTTGAGGCTTCTTTAATCAAGAGTTTGATTCGAGGAGAGATTTTGTAGATTGTTGTCTACGAAGATACACCAGAATCCAAAAAAAATTAAATACAATCAAAAACACAAAAAAATTGAAAATTCACAAAATACCCAAAAAGAATCTTCTTTGCTCACCTCCCATTCTTCGTGAAGTTTATGATCACTCGTAATCAAGCAAAACGAGCTCGTAAACGTCTTCAAAAGCAAGCCAATCAAGAAACGTTGATTGAGGAACAACCTCCAATTGTTGAACCTATTGTAGAACAAGAAGTCGTCATGGCTAATCGTACTATGATGGAGTTGCTACAAGCACCCACCGAGGGTTTTGGAGAGGCCATTGTGATTCCCGCCATCCTTGCGGAGAATTTCAAGATTAAGACGGTTTAATGTCAATGTTGCAAGCAAATAAGTTTAGAGGTCATGAGAAAGACAACCCGCACTATCACATTAGGAATTTTAACCGTCTCACCGCTACTAGCAAGTTTAAGGATGTTCCACATGACGCCATTAAGATGATGTTGTTTCCATACTCGTTAGATGGACCCGCAAAAATTTGGCTTGAGAAAGAACCGCCAAATTCGATTTTGACATGGGCCGATCTCGTTTCTAAGTTTGTGAACAAGTTTTTTCCACCATCTAAAACAACACATTTGAAAAATGAGATTTCATGATTTGTGCAAAGAAATAATGAAAGTTTTTCAATGGCATGGGAACGCTTTAAAGAAATGTTACATGAATGTCCACACCATGATTTTTCGGAATTGCATCAAATTGATACTTTTTATAATGGGCTTAATGATCATGAACGAGATTATTTGAATGCCGCCGCGGGTGGTAATTTTTTGTGTAAGACGACAAATGAGGCTTTGAAAATCATCGAGAATAGATCTAAGGTTTATAGCCCTCGTAACACACCGAGTGTTGCCAATTTGGGTTCGTCTTCATCGTCATCGTCTCGTAGCATTAATGCCTTACATGATGAAGCTAATGAGGAAAATCGGTTTTTTGATAGATTTGCTAATCTTATGTCCCAATGGAAAGCTCAAGAAGCTTCAAATTCCGCTTCGATTAAAGCGGTTGCTAAGAGTTGTTTGTCTTGTGGTGGAGCTCATGATCTTTCCGAGTGCATTACCGCGGATGGTAACACTTCGAGTGCTTATGTAGCAACGGGAACTTACAGCCAAAACGGTCAAGGTTCCCGCCCAAATCAAGCTCCACCAAACCAAAATGCTAATAATTATCGAAACAACAACCAAGGTGGTAATTACCAAGGCAATTCACGTAACTACAACAAAGGGAATTATCAAAATGGGAATGGACAAGTCACTAATCAAAACCAAAACCGTGATTTTCAAAACACTACACAAGGTTTTCAAAATGCTCATACTAAAAATCTTCAAGGAGAATTTTTGGATTATGCTAAAGCAAATGATGCTAAATTTGATAACATGCAACGTGAGATGATTAGCTTAAGATCCGAGTTGAAAAACGAGCTAAAAAATGAACTTGCTAATGAACTTAAAACTCATGCAAACAAAATGTAAGGAAATGTCCAACGTCTTTAACAAAACCAACAAAAGATGGAATTAGGACAACATGAGATTAAGCAAGAGTTATTAAAAGCGGATGCTAGGCAATCAAAATTTGAGGATCGAATGGCTAAGATGTTTGAAGCAATCATGTGTAAACCCTCTTCCTCGGGTGGTCTTCCTAGTGATACCATTTCAAACCCGAAGGGAGAAATGAAGGTTATTACTACACGAAGTTGTAAAACTTTCAAGGAACCAATCTCTCGTCCAAGTACTTCTACGGAGAAGGAAATCGAGAAAGAACCCGAGGTGATGGTCAAAAAGGATCACATTACAATCCCACGAAGTACCGCTCATACCACACCTACGGTTGAACCAATACCAATTGTGGAACCCGAGTTTCCAAGGCCGTTGCCTAATGACCAACCCACACCACCTTTACCCTACCCTTCGAGACAAAACAAAGAGAAGTTGCAAGAATGTAACAAACAACAAATCGAGCTTTTTATAAAGATGTTTCAACAAGTGCATTTTGATGTGAGTTTAGCCGACGCGTTGTTGTATATGCCTCGTTTCGCTTCCACTTTTAAAAGTATGATGAGCGATAAGGAAAAGCTTTCAAAGCTTGCTAATTGTTCTTCGGTTTATCTTAACCGCATACCGGAAAAAGTTGGTGATCCCGGAAAGTTTCTCATTCCTTGTGACATACAAGATATGAAAGAATGCCTCGCCTTGGCCGATCTTGGTGCGAGCATTAATTTGATGCCATTTTCCATTTGGAAATCGCTTTCGCTTCCGGCTCTTATTCCTTCGAACTTGTCTATCGAGATGGCCGATCATTCTACGATTTTATCATGTGGAGTAGCCGAAGATGTTTTCATGAAAGTAGGGAAGTTCTACTATCCCGTTGATTTTATAGTAGTTGACATCCCCGCGGATCCTCAAGTTCCTCTAATTTCAGGTCGTTCATTTTTAGACACTTCGAGATCGCTTATCAATGTTCATGCAAGAACTATCACTTTGAGATTCAACGAAGAGGAACTTGTTATAAATGCTACTCAAAACTCGAAACCTTCTCATGTTTATGCAATCGCTACCATCAATCACATTGACATCGTTGATGTGGTTTGTGATGAGTTTTCACAAGAAGTGTTAGGTTTTTCCGATAGCTCGTCAAGTGGAAATCCCACTATTTTGGATCCAATTCTTGCTAATTCCACACCAAATCTCACTCCATTCCAAGGAGGCGATCTCACTTCAAATGAAATCGACAATGAAGATGAGGTGTTGATTAGCGATGATACTCCTATTCCACCATTTCTTCCGCCGATGGAAGTTATGAGTGTTGAACCAAAATCTTCAATCAAGGAACCACCTATCCTTGAATTGAAAGATCTTACTTCTCACCTTGAATACGCATTCTTGGAAGGTGATGACAAGTTGCCGGTTATTATTGCAAGAGGTCTTGCTAATGATGAAAAAACCGAGCTCTTGAAAGTTCTTAAGGCTCATAAAGGGGCAATTGCGTGGAAAATATCCGACATTAAGGGTATTGACCCAAAATTTTGTACTCACAAGATTTTAATGGAGGAGGACTACAAACCCGCAATTCAAAGTCAAAGAAGGGTGAATCCCAAAATTCACGATGTCATTAAAAAGGAGGTCCTTAAACTCCTTGACGCGGGAATGATTTATCCTATATCCGATAGCCCATGGGTGAGCCCAATCCATTGTGTCCCTAAAAAGGGAGGAATGACCGTTGTGCCTAATGAAAACAACGAGTTAATTCCCACTCGTGTTGTGACCGATTGGAGGGTGTGTATTGACTACCGAAAGTTAAATGACGCCACTCGTAAAGACCATTTTCCTTTGCCCTTCATGGATCAAATGTTGGAGCGACTCGCGGGAAATGAATTCTATTGCTTTTTAGATGGTTTTTCCGGTTACTTTCAAATCCCTATCGACCCTCGTGATCAAGAGAAGACTACGTTTACGTGTCCTTATGGAACGTTCGCTTATCGTAGGATGCCTTTCGGACTTTGTAATGCACCGGGTACGTTTCAACGGTGTATGATGTCGATTTTTCACGATATGATCGAGAAGTCGATGGAAGTGTTTATGGATGACTTCTCGGTGTTTGGAAATTCTTTCACGTCATGTTTATCTAATCTCGAGAAAATGTTAAAACATTGTGAAGAAACCAATCTTGTGCTTAATTGGGAAAAATGTCATTTTATGTGTAAACAAGGAATCGTCTTAGGACATAAGGTGTCGAAGGCGGGGATTGAGGTCGATAAAGCTAAGGTAGACGTCATCGCCAAGTTACCTCATCCCAAAACCGTTAAGGGAGTTAGGAGTTTCCTAGGCCACGCGGGCTTTTATCGTCGTTTCATCAAGGACTTTTTGAAAATCTCTCGACCTATGACACACCTTCTCGAGAAGGATGCTCCTTTTAACTTCAATGAGGATTGTGTTAGAGCTTTTGAAACTCTCAAAAGGAAACTTACCGAAGCTCCCATTCTTGTTGCTCCTAATTGGGAATTACCCTTTGAAATCATGTGCGATGCAAGTGATTATGCTATAGGGGCCGTCTTAGGGCAACGTTATGACAAGCATTTCCGTCCTATCCACTATGCTAGTAAGACGATGACCGAGGCTCAATTAAAGTACACCACAACGGAAAAGGAATTCCTTGCCGTGGTCTATGCTTTTGAGAAATTCCGACCTTATCTCGTCTTAACTAAAAGCATCGTGTATATCGACCATTCGGCTATCAAGTATCTCTTAGCTAAGCAAGATGCTAAGCCGAGATTGCTTCGTTGGATGTTTCTCCTCCAAGAATTTGATGTCACCGTGCTTGACAAAAAAGGAGCCGAGAATCTAGCGGCCGATCATCTCTCTCGTCTAGAAGATCCTCACAAAGATGTTTTCGAGAACAAGGAAATCACCGAAACATTTCCTCTCGAGACTCTCGGTGTAGTGAATTCTAAAGACATTACCCCATGGTTTGCCGACATTGCAAATTACCATGCGGGCAATTTCATAATCAAGGGTATGACGACACAACAAAAACGAAAATTCTTTCGTGACGTCAAGTTCTATTTTTGGGACGACCCTTATCTCTTTCGGGTTTGTACGGATCAACTCGTTCGACGTTGTGTTTTTGGTGCCGAAGCTTCTAATATCCTTAGAGCTTGTCACGAGGGACCCACGGGTGGTCACCACGGTGCTAATATCACGGCTAAGAAAGTGTTCAATGCCGGCTTCTTTTGGCCTTCTATCTATCGTGATGCACACACACTTGTGAAGTCGTCTGATTCGTGCCAACGTCAAGGAAAATCGTCTCAACGTAATGAAATGCCGCAAAACATAATTCAAGTGTGTGAGATTTTCGACATATGGGGAATAGACTTTATGGGGTCGTTCCCATCGTCTCATGGCAACAAATATATCCTAGTCGCGGTAGACTACCTTTCTAAGTGGGTGGAAGCTAAGGCTTTTCCTACTAATGATGCTCGTGTGGTAGTGAAGTTTTTGAAGCAACTATTCTCTCGGTTCGGAACCCCTCGTGCTATTATAAGCGATCGTGGAACCTATTTTTGTAATGACCAATTCGAAAAGGTTATAAGGAAATATGGAGTTACTCATCGTCTTTCTACGGCTTATCACCCACAAACAAGTGGGCAAGTCGATGTTTCGAACCGAGCTTTGAAAAGGATTTTAGAGAGGTCAATTGGAGAAGACCGTACTTCATGGTCCGACAAACTTGATGACGCTTTATGGGGCTTTAGGACCGCTTATAAGACACCTACCGGTTGCACTCCTTATAAGTTAGTCTATGGGAAGAATTGTCATTTGCCCATTGAGTTGGAGCACAAGGCATATTGGGCCCTTAAGCATGCAAACTTTGACTTGAAGACCACGGGAGATCACCGGAAAATACAATTGAATGAATTGGATGAATTAAGAGATAATGCTTATGAAAATTCATTAATTTTTAAAGAAAAGACTAAAAAGTTTCATGATTCAAAGATTAAAAACCGGGTTTTTAACGTTGGTGATCAAGTGTTACTTTTTAACTCTCAACATAAGATATTTTCCGGGAAATTGAAATCTCGTTGGTCGGGTCCGTTCACCATTACACAAGTGTTTCCTTATGGGACCATCGAGCTAGCTCAAGATGATGGTCCTAATTTTAAGGTGAATGGACATAGACTTAAGCACTACTTTGGTGGGGAAATTCCTTCAATGGTTGCCCTCGACCAAGTCAACTTCCCCAATGATAATTAGCATTGAGGGGATCGAGTCGAGCTCATGACTCGGTAATCAAAAACGAGGTGCCTCGTGGGGGAGATCCCATGCTTATCCTTTATGCTTACTATTCACTAATAAGGGGACTTGTACCCTTTCAACTCGTTGTCTCGTGGTTGTTTGTGATTGTGTTATCTAGATCATCATCGTCATCTACGATTGAAGACTCTCGTGTTCGTTTATGTGATCCTCCATCGTTTGCTTGAAGAAGTTTTTCACGAATCCATGACATATCCTTTATTGTTCTAACAATTATCTTTTAGCATACTTAATAAACGGCTTTAGATATATTGTTGATCACCCTTTCCATGCTGGATCCTAAGCATTCGATTCTTCGTCTCTAGTATGGGGGTGCTCCACCCTTAGACTCGAAACATTGAGGACAATGTTTGCTTTTAGTATGGGGGGGTGAATAGGTACTTGCTTTGCTACGCCCTCACGTTTTCCAATTTTCAATGTTTTGTTTTGTTGCTAATAAGGCTAAAAATGGCCAAATTTTAAAATTTTTCTTAGTTTTCATAAGTGTTTTTAAGACACGAATGTATATTTTCCGATGGGTAGAATAAGAGTTAATTTTTGACTTGATGGGCATTTAGAGCCATTTACATTCCTTAACCCGCTCAATTCATGTTTTGCTAGACTTTTATATAGGGAGCTTTAAAACGCGAAAGTCTTAACTCATTCGGGTTAAGAACAAGAACTTTTCGCAAGTTCCTATAATTGATCCTAGAAAGTCACTTATCAAGGGAACTACAAAATGCATTCTCTAAACTTGAAAAAGTCCAAGAAAGTGCAAGATCCTATAGGTGGCTTGAAAACCCAAAACTTTGATTTGATATAGTCTTAATGAAAGCTAATCCAAATTTGGCTTAATTTTGACTTGCATGGCTATATATAGTGAAGAACGAGAGATGATAGAGTTAGACATGTGATCATGCTAAACGTAGAACATGAAAATGTTCTTTCAAAAACTCATATGTTTTTAATTGGGCTTTTTCTTCCCATAAGATCAATGCATTAGGAATAAATCATAATTGCAATAAGTAAGGTCGTACGATTTGAAATGTTACTTAGCCTCTAGCGCAAGATCGTTTAAAAGTTGCTCGGGGTTGAATAGAGTTCATAGCCAAGGCATAACTTATTGAAGCGGGACGCGAAGATTGGCGATCATCCAAAAAGTCCCTAACAAGGCATGAGGAGCTCTATTTTTTGCTAAAGATCCAAGATGATGTGAAGTATCATTATTCCTAAATCAATATGAAGGATCGAGACACACGACGAGAAGCAATTACTCCCCTAAAGATCATGGAGAAAGTCTATCCAAAAAGACCCTTACAAGGTATGAGGATAAATATATCCAAGTCCGAAAAGGAGGCGGATCGTTGTATATCAAAATCCAAAGTAAAGATTGAAGAAAAATGATGAAGTCGTGGTCCAAGTATGAAGAATCTCTCAAAAACGTCAAGTGAAGAAATTCCAAATATATGAAGAGAAGACCATAATTTCAAGAACGTCTTCCCAAGATTTGAAGTATGAAGTACATGCCAAATATCGGTCCGAGAAAGGTCTCAAATCGTGAAACGAGTTATGCCAAGATATGAACTTAAGGAGATACACGAGAAGCCGTTTTAAAAGATTTTGTCCTTCGGCTAACTATCGATTAAATCGTGCTACTTTGCTTTCGGACTTATAACTACTCAAATAAGTCAATATGAATCACTTGTGATCCATGACAAATAGTTAAAAAATGCTAGTAACCCATTTCTTTTTATAATAACTAGGATTGCGGGGAGAAAAAGTATTACACAATTTGGACGTATGAGTAGTGTTAGCATTGTGACTTGTACCAACAATGATCTCATTTTTGCACTTAGCATGGAATGTATGACAATCAAGGATGACGAAGTTTACTCTAAGGGACATTTGCTTGTTTCTATTCTTTGACCCTAAAAGTCACTTTCGTGATGAAAATCATATATTATGTCTTTACACATTTTCGTAGTAAGTTGCAAGTCTTTTACTCTTCAATAAAGGTTAATAAGATTGAACTTTGGTGATGCTTAGATACTTTATTCTAGCATTGCGTGAGGGCACGGTAATGGCTTAGTATGGGGAGTGATGAGATGGCATTTATACATGATCTCATCGTTCTTTTCGGGCTTTAAATGCATAAAAATGTCATAATATACCATATATATTCTTGTGTTTGTTTACTTGTGTATTTTAGGTATGGATATCGTGAAAAAGACAAAAGATCACAAGATACAAGGAAAAACGGACACGAGAAACGAAGCCGTACAAAGAACCGGGCCCTAAATCATGGAATATTCAACAAATACCCTTGAAGACTTGAAGACATACAAGATTGATCCTCATTTATTGAAGAAATGACACTTAAAACCCTTGTATATTAATAATTACAAGTTTGGTCCTTTAAGTTTGTCAAAATTACACAAATGGTCCTTCAACTTTGAAGAAATGGCAAGTTTAGTCCCTCAACAAATCAAAATTGCCAATTATGGTCCCTCATGATGCCAAAGATACATTGAAGACCTTTGAAGATCAAGAATGTCCAAAATCAGTCCTTGAATATCCCAAAATGGCAAAATCAACCCTTTGAAACCTATTTCCAAAGTTTTGTGCCAAAACTGCCAAAGTGTGAAAGATAATAACAAAGGGATGGAAGTTTTTAAGCTGAAAAACGTGTTATACATGTTTTACCAAAATACAAAGGCCAAATGTGTACACTGAAACATTCAAATATACAAATTACGCCAAACAACTCCACTTCCCCCAATTTTGGATCAAACGTGTCAATATTCACTTTTTCACACCCAGATTTTACATCAACTTAAACAAAGGGTAAATCTAAATTAACCTTACTCACACTTGATTCACACGCCTATAATCCCATCCCAACCTTAAAACCCTCACTCCCACTCACCAAGGGGCCCCACACTCAAAACCGTTTCACCCATCACATCACCACTTCTTCCCAAAGGCATGCCACGTGTCAAGATCAACAGCTGAGAGCCTTTGCTTCACCCCAAAGCTACTGTAAACGTCTAGGATCATTTTGGACATCTCACAACCAAGAATTATCTAGAAGCACTCAAGGGCATTTTAGAGAAATCAGTGCTAGGGTTTGTGAATAGTGTAGCCTGGCATTTGCCTATAAAAGGAGACCTCAACATGTGAGAGTCCCTTTGTTCCAGTTTTAGGCTATCAATCTTTGTAATTCCTTTTTAAGTTTAATAAAATTTGAATTTCTGAAAATTTTGAATTCTCTTTTTGATTTGATTAAAAGTTGGTGTTAGAATAGCCTAAATCTGAGTTCCATTTGATTGTTAAGACCTTCCTTAATCTTGTGGTTAAGGCACGTCTTGGTTCATAAGGTTTTTAATGTTCAAACACCTTTAAGTCCTTGTTTCTGATTTTGGTTTTATTTGTGTACTAACCCTTAGCCATAAGCCTTGAGCTCCTTCAAGCTTGTTGACACCAAGCCTGGGAAGAGTTCTAAGCCCTTGGTTGAGTTTGTTTGCTGTTTGTGTTGAAGACATATCATAATCAAAGCCTTGTTCTACTTTGAACATCAGAAGGCTTTGATCATCTCCTTTGAAGTACCTTGGTCTTGTTCTAGTTGTTGAACAAGGTCCAAGGAGCATAGCTGGCCCTCCTAGGATGTTGTGGAGGGCAGGTATAATCTCTTGATTAAGTTTCCTCTCAAAAGTTCATGTTACTGCCTGTTTTGGATTATGAGCTTTGATTTTGTGTTCTTGTGTTTGTGTTGGTGATTTTTGTGTTTGATTATGTTAGTTGGTGCCTAGTAAGTGTTTTTGATCATTAAAATCAATAGGTTGTGTTTGAAAATCAGAAGTTTGTTTGAAAAGTGGTTGATAAAGGATTGTTTGGGATTACTGGTTCATAAGGCCTTGTGGCCTTGTGACCTTGGTTCTTAGGGTTTGGGAGGTCTAAACAAGTCTTAATATACAAGTTTTAGTCATTGGTTTACTTTCTGAAAGTTTGGAAAAGGGATTTGAAGTTTTGCAAAAATCTGATAAAAGTGGTTTTGGAATTGGTCAAACACATCAGATCCAATAACTTCTTTGTTACTTGGATCTAAGGTCTAAAATCAGGTTTGGGAATAGTTTGGGTGATAAGCTATCTATTGGTTATCTGGTTGTTGAATTTGGTGGCTTATTGTGATTGTTATAGCTTATCAAAAGTTGTTGAAGTGGTCATTTGCATCAGCAAAGTGACCACCTCAATTTGTGCTTGCATTTGTTATCCTAGTGTATGCCTTGTGATTTTGCTGCTTGGAACTTGTTTATGTGCTGCTTGTGAGTGGATTTTGCTATTTGGTGTGCTTTTTATCTGGCTTAAAAGCTAACCGACTTATTAAGCCCTTATTGCCAAAATTTGTCATCAAAAGGTCAACTGACCTCTTGATTCACAAGGCCTCCTCCTTGAGTCCTTCACAAAACTTGCTTATAACAAGCCCTTACGCCATTCCTGATCATTTGGTTAACTTTGGAGTACTTTTACTTTTGGTCAAATAAGCACAAATTGGCTTATTTTTGAGAACTGCTTATTGGCACATGCAACAACTTGGCTTTTGTAATAGAAATCATTTTTCTTAGCTTAATATCAAATCTGGAAGGTTACAAGTCTTTTGATTAAGCTTTTGCTAGAAAACGAGCTTATTTGGCTTTTTCAGCCAGCTTATTTGCTCTTACAGCTTATTCTACTTGGCTTTTTGTGGTTTTCTTGATTGATTATTCTTAGTTAAGCTATTTGTGAGCTTTTGCAACAAACTAGAGCTTCTGAGGTGCCCTAAATCTCAAACCCGACTATTTTGCCGTTTTGTGGATTTTTACTTTGCTTATTTCTGGCTTATTGAGTGTGCTTTTTCAAAATTTCTTTTTACAGATATCATAAGCATCCCAAAAGAAGGTTGTGTGTCAAATTAGAGCTTATGGCATTGGCTTATTGCTTAATGGGCTGAAAAGCCCAATAAGAATAAGATGCCTGCTTATTAAGCTGTGATAAGCTCACATTCAGCTTTTGGGACTTTGGAGTTTTGTTCTTAGAATTAAATTTTAAGTCAGATAGGGCTTTTCCAAGTCAATTGGGCCAAGTTTGACTTTTTGGGCCCAAAAGCCCATTAAGGGTGACTGTTTTTGGTTTTGGCCCATTTGAGGGCCCAGTAGGGGTATTCTGGTCATTTCACTTTGATTTTCTGATTATTTAGGTTAAAATAAACTAGTTTGCAAGTTTTTAGAATTTTTTAGAATTTTTGGATTTTTAATATTATTTTAATATTATTTTATTATTATTTTTCAAATTTCACATTTTCCAACTTTTTACATTTTTTAGCTTTAATACATTAAAATAGGAATTTAACAACTTTTAGAATAATTTTACCCCTTTTAGATTAATTTTTATAATTATTTTAAGTTTTAATAGTTTTTAAATCATTTTAAATAGTTTTTATTAGTTTAAAAATTTCTGAAAATATTTTTTAATCTTTTTAAGTCATTTTAGAGGTTTACCAATTGAAAAATCTTTATTTGGGCTTTTTGATAATTTATTTGATTTTAGGGCTTTAATTAGCATTTAAAAATTGAATATTTAAATATTTAAAAGGTTTGAAAAAGTTTTGATCATTGGTAAACTCTTAGTTTATTAATTTTGATTTTTGGTGAATTTTTGGTAATTTTTAGAATTAATTTTTATTTTTGTAGTTTTTACGGTTTTACGTTTTATCATTCTAGTAGTAATTTTCACGTCTTCGTCATCTTCTTTTCTCATCCCCTTCTAAACCAATCATTAATCACAAACATTTAACAAGTTTTTCACACACATATACCTCCTTGGGAAAACGAACTTTCACACCTTAAGGGTCATTAACACTTGGTTTTTCCTAAAATCATTTGTTTAATTCTTACCGCTTTTACGCACCTTTTCCTAAAGGTCGTAATTTACCACAATCAATGAAGTAGGCCGATTCTTATTTGTATTTTTTTGTGGTGTATGTTTATGCGAAGTGTGAGGGGTGAATGTGATGTATGTTGAAAAAAAATGAAAAAAAGAGGAGGACGAGAAAAAAAAAAAAAGTCATCGAAAAAAGAAAAAAAGTGATGACAAAAATAACCAATGAGCTATAATAACTTATAAAGATGAAGGAAGAAGAAGTATGTTTGGATATCGATTAGCCATTGTGCTAAGACGTGATATATTTGTGTTGATTGATATATATTGAATAAAGCTCGTAGCTATGATCATTTTTTGGCTTGTGATTTGTTCGGTAACTAGCAACATGGGACTTAGACTTTTTACCTTGTATATTCGTGATAGACCTCTCATAAAATATCCCATGTCTTATCCATACCCATTAACCCGAACCCTTAGCCTTGTAACCGAATAAAATTCCTCTTTAGATATGTACACTTGGTGCTCATGCCATTTGGTTTAATCTTGTTTGTACTATGTAGATTTTCATCTTATTTTTCTAAACCATTTCATGCACCATGTTGAAAGTAATTTTTTTTTACTTTCTTGAGGACAAGCAAACTCTTAAGTGTGAGGAGGTTTGCACCTTTAGCGTTTTCTTATAAAAACTAAAAAATATTTTCAATAAAATTTAAAAAAAATCTTTTCTTTTAGTATATAGGTATCTAGTTTCTAACTTTGTTTTATTTTTATTTTTATTTGCTTGAGGGAAAGCAAATTTTTTCTTTTCCTTGCACGAGGACGAGCAAAACTTAAGTGTGAGGGGATTTTATAACGTCCAAATCCAACATGTTTTCTTGAGCATTATCCGTATATTTTGCATGGTTTTGGTTATACTAACGAGCGTTTTAGTTCATATATATGTGAAGTTATGTTTTGTGTTGTTAGTTAGCCAAGAACAAGAAAAGACAAGGAAAGAAAGAATAAACGATGATTCATGCATATACGAAGGAATCCCGACAAGTACAAGCCTTTGAAGATCCATTTCGGGTGCAAGAACAAGTGTTTTCAAGAAATGTACAAGTCACTTAGCATGGAAGTTGCCACCGACAGAATCCAAAGTTGCCACCTAATTTCATGTTGGCAGATTTTTGACTACATACATGAAATTTCCAGGCTTCTAAAAGAACATACAAGAATACACATGAAGCTTCTATTGGAGATTCTAGAACTATTTTGGGAACAAGCATACAACTTTGGTTCCAAGTTATTTTCTTTGGCTCCAAGCCAAGCATTGAAGTTCATGCCTTAGTTTCAAGCATAAATAAGACCCTTGGGGTCATGTAACCACACCACTTCATCACTTTCATAACCAACATCATTATTCACCAAGGGAACTCTCCCAACCTTGGTGAAAGTCCTCATTCCCGGATTTAATATTGGTGTGCCAAAAAGTGACGTTTTCGAAGCTCCAATTATCAAAAGAACCTTGCCAAACTCTAAGGGATCATTACCCTTATCATTGGTAGTGTTTCTTGATACTTAAATCACCACCAATCTTCACCAAACCTCTCCTAAACCTGCCTCAAATATCAAATACGAATTTCATTTACATATCCCGAAAGACCACAAACTCCTGACTTGGTTCGAAACTTATAGTCAATTGAAGGCCTAAGGATTGCTCTAATTACTTCCATTTACTTATTGAATTCATACTTCTGGTAAACTTTGTTACTTTCATGATGTTGAACTCTATATCATATGTTGAATGTTTGTTCTTGATTAATATGATTATGGAGTAGTGTTCTTAAACTTGTTTGAAATAATGTAAACATGGATATGGAGTGTTTATTATTTTTCAATATTGAATTATGATTTTGTTAATAAGTTTGTTTGAATTGATAAGAGTCTTGATAACTTGTTGATAAACCATAATCGGGTCTAAAGGTAGAAAGGATTTCTTGTTATGTTTTGTTCCAAATGTTAATGCGCATATATGTTTGGTGTATCATGATTGACAAACATGAGTAAACAAGGTAAATGGATTTATAAAGATTTAATCTAGAGTATAGGTCAAAAGGGCTCTAATGAACAAGTTGTCTAAAATCATACTTCTCACAAATGGATTTAACTACCGGTTTGTAATATTAATCATAGGTCAAAAGGGTTCTTTATTCTAAACCGTGTCATGTGCAATTTCATGATATTACCTATTGACTTGGAATTGTATACTTATAATTTGTAGCTATTTCTTAACTATCTACCCGATAATCTATTCACTCCATTGAAATGAATACTAGTTCTAAACAAGTATCCTTTATTATTATTGTTATCATCTCATTTTAGTTGCTTAATCATCATAATCATGTTACTTGTTATTACTTGTTTAATTGTTACTTACATGGTAATTTTGGGAGTGACAACCATCTTTACCAATAATGTTACATTGTTACTTAGATTCTCTACAACAAAAAAAACCCAAATCCTAGTGAACGACCTCGGCTTACCACAACAAGCTAGCTATAAACGAAGGGTCATATTTGCTCGTGTGTTGTTAGCTTATTTGTAATTTTGTGTTATAAATTTAAAACTTTTGCACACCACAAGAAAGCACATCACCCAAAGATACTAAACCAAATCTCTCCTCTGAAGAGCTATCTCCCACCAAGAAACTTCTTTTTACCATAATGGAAGAAGTTAAAGGTTTGAAAGAACAAATCAAACCTCTGTCTGACAGCCCATCTGTTGGCTCTCATGGTGAAGTGTCCAGCAATAGCTCTAAAGGAAGAACTATGTTCAGACCTTGCAAATACTGTGGGTTAAAATCACTTGTCTGAAAATTGTTTAAAGAAACCCAAATGTATCGCATGTGAGTCTAATGAACATACCTCCAGAGAAAACGAGGAGATCATAGCTGTAAAAAAGGCGAGACTTAAAATAAGATCTAAAACTCCTCATAAGTCCTCTAGGAGACCTAAACCTAGACCCAAAGCCTCTCCTCAGAGACTTAGACCCTTCCATCCTTGCAAGTACTGTGGTTTTTATGATCATCACTCTGATGAATGTGAACACTATCCCCGATGTGACATCTGTGGTAGTATGCATCATGAAACTAGATACTGCCACCAAAGAGGGGAGAAAGGAACCAAAGACGACCTAATGTCGCTTGTCAGCGACATAATGGGCCCACAAGAAAGTGAGTTCATCGTCGAAAATAATTTGGTTCCATTTTATCTATGTAGGAACACTTGAAGAAATCTGTTTGGTATCTGGATAGTGGGTGCTCCAGACACATGACATGGGTTAAACAATATCTGCATAGATATAAACGGGAGTCTGGTCCCAAGGTAGTCTTTGGAGATGACTCCTCGGGGGCTACTAAAGGACATGGCTTAGTGGATTTCAATGGAATCACCTTCACAAGGGTCTCTTATGTCAATGGACTAAAGCACAACTTAATCAACATCAGTCAACTCTATGATGCTGGATTCAAAGTTCTGTTCACCAATATCCAAGGAACGATCTTTAATCAAAATGATGATGTTGTTATTGTTGCACCAAGAATAAGGGACGTGTATGTTATTGACATGACATCATGTCCAGAAGGAAGCAACACTTGTCTCTTCGCCTAAGCCTCTGATAGTGAAAACTAGCTCTGACATAAGAGACTCTCACACCTCAACTTCAAAAACATCAACAAATTGTCCAAGAATGATTTAGTTGTTGGACTTCCCTCTCTAACCTTCTCCAAAGATAGGACATGTTCAACATGTGAAAAAGGGAAGCATCACAGAGCTTCTTTCAAAACCAAACAATCATTCTCAATCAATAAGTGCCTACATCTTCTTCATATGGACTTATTTGGACCAGTAAAACCTCAATCCCTCACTCACAACAAATACACATTAGTCATTGTTGATCAATTCTCTAGATTCACTTGGGTATTCTTTCTTCAAAGAAAAAGTGAAGCAGGTGATCAGATCATGTCCTTCATAAGAGAAATAGAGAACTTCAATGACTGCAGAGTTAAGGCTATCAAAAGTGATAATGGCACATAATTCATGAATCATGCCATGGAAGCCTTTTGTGATGAGAAGGGAATTTCACAGAACTTTTCAAACCCAGGCACCCCAGAACAAAATGGTGTCGCTGAAAGAAGGAAGAAAAGCCTCATAGAGGTTGTCAGGACAATGCTCGGCGAATTAAGACTTCCAAAGCAATTTTGGGGTGAAGCTGTATACACATCATGTTACACACACAACAAATCCATCATTGTGAAGAGACATGGCAAAATCGCTTATGAAGTCTATAAGAAGATAGCCCCTGATGTAAGCTACTTCCATGTCTTTGGTTGCCTTGTTTTCATTCACAACTACAAGGATCATCTAGGTAAATTTGACGAAAATTCAGATGATGGATTATTTCTTGGATACTCTCCTACCTCCAGAGCATTTAGAGTGTTCAATATCCGCAGGCAAGAGCTAGAAGAATCCATCCATGTCACCTTTTTGGGTAAAGGGGAATCAACCCCGGTAAAATATATTCCCAAAAGTGTTGAAGTACAATGGAATGTAGCTGCAATGCTACATTAACCTCAAGCAAAAGCTTGAATAACCACTATATCATATGACATGTCATATGATCCTACTAAAAAATTATAAAACAAATAACACCAATAGGAAAAAAACCACCTAAAGGTGCATGAACAATGAAAGTAAAACGACATCACGATTAACACTTAGAGCGAACATCAAGCTGACGAGAGCCATGCCAATCATCAATCGATATGACTTCTTCAACCTCACTATCACTAGCATTAACCACATCTTCCTTGGTGTTAAAACCATCCTCCCAATCTGTACCATCATCTATCTTATCCCAAAGAGCACTAAAAGAATTATGAGAACTCTTCTCCTTATAATTAGTCTTAGCTACAAAACTCGGGGCTTTGTTATTCAAGAAACCCTTCTTAAGCATAGGAGCAGCCGGCTTAGGATTCTTACCCGTAGCTTTAGAGGTCTCACCCCTCTCAACATTACGAAACTGAAGATTAAGAGCCGGTTTAGTTAACTTGATACCTGCAACTTGTGGTTTCTTCTTCTTACCCTTATTCTTCTTATTCTTAACCACCTCAAACCCATCATCTACCACAACACTAGTAGCATGAGTGACCACTTCCTTAGGTAATTTCGGGCACCTATCATTAATATGATAAAAAATCAAGCATGTAGAGCATCTAGGTGGTTTCCATTCGTACTCGATATCAATCGTAACTAAAGAATGACCTTTATCACGACCTTTAGGAACAGCAATTACCATCGAATCCAGTAACTCAACATCAACTGAAACCTCAATAAGAGCACGAGCATAGGTGCTACGACCCCATGAGTTAGCACACATATTACTCGTATAAGAATCAAGCATAATGGGTATACCAATTTGGGTAGTGATAAGACTAAGACCAACCTTCGAATAAGCAACAATCGGCACATGATGAAGTTTAACCCACACCGGTGCTTTCTTGATCTCCGCCTTTTGCAAATAGTAGTCGGCGACCATATGTTCAAGATACTTGTAACATTGACTTCAATGAAGTCAAATCATACCTAGAGGATGATTTCTCAATACCCAAAGAATCATCTCAAATAGGTCACAAGGACTTCCCTTATGTTCATGCATTTGATCCCCACTCCATCTCTGATCTTTCCCCAGAGATTGCAGTAGCTGAATCACTCACTCCACCTCTGGTTGTTGAAAATGTTGATCCTGATTCTCTCAACTCTCAAATGGATGAAGAGATCATGGATGAAGAAATCATAGGTGAGGAACCTAATGTGACTCCTGAACCCACAGAGACTCCTGCTCCTCAATCAAAATGGAGTAGAAACCAAGATATTCTTCTTGTAAATATCCTTGGTGAACCCTCTAAAGAAGTCACTACCAGAGGAAAATTAAGATCTTTGGAAACTGCCTCAGCGAATAAATGCCTTTTCGCTTACTTCCTCTCTAAAGATGAACCTAAGAACGTTGCTGCTGCTCTACTTGATGAAGGATAGGTTGTGGCTATGCAAGAAGAGTTGAATCAAATAAAAAGGAATAAGGTGTGGACTCTAGTAAAATCTCCAACTGGAAAGCAAGTAGTTGGAACCAATAGGGTCTACAGGAACACAAGGGATGAAGCTGGCATGATTGTTAATAACAAAGCTAGACTAGTGGTGTTAGGTTACAATCAATAAGAGGGAATTTATTATGATGAAACCTTTGCACCTGTTGCCAGATTAGAAGCTATCAGAATTTTTTTAGCCTATCCAACTTATATGGGTTTCATGGTATACCAGATGGACGTGAGGAGTGCTTTTCTCAATGGGAAGCTTGTTGAGGAAGTTTATGTTAAACAACCTCCAGGGTTTGAAAATGTTGAATCCAAGATCTTGAGACTCAAACAGCCTAAACCGTTTATCTAGGTTATCAATTGTATATGTGACGAACACAGTGGAATAATACAATTGACAAGAACAAGATGTTAACAAAGATGAATAATTCCCAAAGGTTGTTTGCATTAATCATGAACACAAACAACTCTAGGTGTGTATACATTGAATCCCACACCTTGAGAACAAAGACACTGTAGGTTACATTTCGAGAGTAGGAAATGATATTAAAATCTACGGTCTGGTGGTTTCTTTATATACTAGAAAACCACAGACTGTTACAAAAGATATTAGTTAAACTAAATCTCCTATATGTTTGACTTGATCTTCTGAATTCTTATCTTCATACTTTCTTCACTAGCTTGAAAAATTCATCATTGGCAGATTTAGTCCTTTTCTTTTTGTTTTGACTTATCAACTCACATTTGACCCAACAATCTTCCCCTATTTGATGATGTCAAAACACTTCCCTTAAGCATATATCTTTTGTAAACCATACGACATCAAGGATCAACAAATTGCATTTGTAGAATTTTCTTTCCCTTTTTGACATGATCTAAATAGGGGTCTTGTATGTAAGCAACCTTGATCTCAACCACTACTAACCAATATCATACTCCTAACCCAAGTGTTATGCGCCCCAAATTACCCTCCATTAAGTTTTTCGCATCTTAAAATGAATTTAAGAAGTAGAAACTTACGTTAGTTGTAGTAGTCTTGATGAGCAGTGGCAAAAATATTCACCTTAATACCATATGTAAATGATTAACACTTTAACAAATGAGCTTCCCCTTAAAGTGTGCTAACCATTTCTTTTGATCAAAAGTAGAAGTATCAACCATAAGAAGAAAACGAAGAACTAACCACTTGAAGAACAAATACTATGTAGTACCATCCATGAAGAGTAGTACCAGAAATTAACATGTAGTACTTTGTGAAAAATGACCACACCAGTAGATGACCCAAGCAGTAGTAAATTCTGAAGAACAACTTCGTTATTGTTGAATAGAACAAATAAGAACGACTTTTGTCAAGCAGTTGCTGTGAATGAATCAAACTCCAAAACAATTAATCAAGCAAGGGGAACTTTCACAAAACAGTGGGAATTATCAAAGGCAGGGAAAATAGCAGGGGGAACTTTTTCAAAAGGAGGGGAAACTTTTAATGCCACCGTTCTTGTTACTAAACTGTCACAAACTCAAACAGGGCGATTGAATTTGTAACAGTGGTAAAAATAACAAAAACAGGGGGAACCAAAAATATACCCTCTGTGACCTATATAACGTCCCATTGCTTTATATCATAAGAAAATAACAACTGCTGTGAAAGCATCAATATTTCTTCCAAACAATTTATACCACACGTGATAACAGTAGCTTCCATTTGAACACTTTTCAACATGCTGCTATGTTCACGTGATGTCCTTATATCCAGTCAACAATATACCCACATTTTACTTCTTTGTCTTTAATGAATATATATTAGATAAACCAATTCATTGAATATAAATTATCGTACCTAATTGTTGTTCATGGTATCCCACGTCTTCTCCTATCTGCTCATTTTTCCTATAATATCTCACGTCACTTATATCTCAACTATATATTTTATCTCAACTTCGTGAATCACTTAGCGACTAGATGTACACTGCATATCATGGATAACAATATACACCAATAGCCAAAGGCTTCACGTCATGAAATAAGTATGGACCAATCACACCTCTTTGCCATTTAACTTTATCACGTCAATAATAGATCTTTTTCTTGTCAACGAAACAAGCATTGAACCTTTTCTTTGACGAAACAAATACTTCACCGGCACTTAATTAAATTACGACTTTATTTTATCCACCAATATTTTTAGGGCTTTGAGGAATTTACCCTCTCAATAAACCCTAAAATCACGATCATCTTTACAGCAACAAAAATTTCTAATCTAAGGTTCTTTAATCAAACCCTAAAAACAAAAAAATCAAAGATTCACTTCTTCTTTTTACCTCTTCTTTTTCTGAATTTATGCCTACAATACAACCAATCGCATCTCAGCTAGGGTTCATCATTGATCCCGGACCAAATCACCCTAACTAGTCGAAACAACAATAACAATTGATTGGTCCCGAACCAATGCTCATTATTATTGTCAGATGCAATCAATAGCTTGTAAACAAAAATTAAATTAGGAAGAAATAAAAATAAAAACCAAACCTCATCTTTTTAGCAATTAAGGGTTTCTTGAGAAAACCTAAATTAGATCTTTTAGCGACACTAATTCTGTCACAGAATTGTCACAGACCTGGAAAACCGTCGCTATTCTGTCGCTAAAACCATCGCGAATTCTGGACAACAACTTCACAGCAACATGAACACGAAAAACATCTTGATCTCCTAGATATCGAGAGCCTTAGGCTCTGATACCACATGTTGAATCCAAGATCTTGTGATTCAAACAGCCTAAACCGTTTATCTAGGTTATCAATTATATATGTGATGAACACAGCGAAAAAATACAATTGACAAGAACAAGATGTTTAACAAAGATGAATAATTCCCAAAGGTTGTTTTCATTAATCATGAACACAAACAACTCTAGGTGTGTATACATTGAATCACACACCTAGAGAAAAAAGACATTGTAGATTATATTTTAATAGTAGAAAATGATATTGAAACCTATGGTCTGGCGGTTTCTTTATATACTAGAAAACCACAGACTGTTACAAAAGATATTAATTAAACTAAATCTCCTATATATATGACTTGATCTTTGGAATTCTTATCTTGATACTTTCTCCACCAGCTTTAAGAAGTCATCATTGGCATATTTAGTCCTTTTATTTTTGTTTTAACTTATCAACTTACATTTGACCCAACAAAAAACATTGACTACCCTAACCACGTTTGTAGACTTCAGAAACCACTATATGGGCTGAAACAAGCGCCTAGAGCCTGGTATGAAACCTTGTCAAAATTCCTACTTGAAAATAAATTTGTTAGAGATACTATTAACCAAACCTTGTTCACTTATAGGTCCAAGGGTGATGTCATTATAGTACAGATTTATGTGGATGATATAAATTTTGGTTCAACCAGCATAACCTTGAGCAAGCAATTTGCCAGATTAATGACAAAAAAGTATGAAATGAGCATGATGGGAGAACTAAAAAATTTCTTGGGTTTTCAAATTAAACAAAATTCAAAAGGAATTTCCATTTGTCAAGAGAAATATGTTAGAGACTTGCTCAAGAAGTATGATCTGTCTGATTGTGCATAAGTGAAATGCCCCATGCTTCCTCCCAACAATTTAGGTGCTGATGACTCAGGGGTATCTGTCAATGAGACCTTGTATAGGGGCATGATTGGTTTACTGATGTACCTCACTGCGAGCAGACCAGATATCCAATTTTCTACATGTCTCTGTGCTAGGTGCCAAGCTAACCCCAATGAATCCCACCTTGTAGCTGTCAAAAGAATTTTCAGGTACCTCAAAGGATCTCCCTCATTGGGTCTCTGGTATCCCAATGGATCAGGATTTGATCTTAAAGTCTACTCAATACTCAAACTATGTTGGATGCTACCTTAATAGAAAGAGCACCTTTGGAAATTGTCAGATCCTTGGAGGAAAGTTAGTATGTTGGAGTGCAAAGAAGCAAAACTCTGTGGCCATGTCATCAGCTGAAGTTGAGTATGTCGTTGCCGCTGGTTGTTGTGCACAAGTTCTCCGGATGAAGATTCAATTGGCTGACTATGTGATCAACTATGAAAAGGTTCCCATATTATGTGACAACACAAGTGCCATTGCCATCTCAAATAATCCGGTACTTCGTTCCAAAATTAAACATATTGACATCAGATATCACTTTATCAGAGACCACATTTTAAAAGGTGATATTGAGCTTCACTTTATACCCACTGAATACCAGCTCGCTGATATTTTCACCAAGCCTCTACCTGAGCTAAGTTTTACTAGGCTGGTTGCTGAGCTAGGTATGCTCAATATTGGGAAATAAAATCTGATAAAGTGATCTTTGTCTCTGGGTATTTAAGGGAATTCAATGTAACTGAGTAGTTACATCTCAAATGAAATTTATATATTCTCAATATTTATTTTAAATGATTTCTTTTTAATGTCAACAACTTTCCCGCTTTCCAAGGGGACAAAGTTTAACCGAAGAGTCAAGGGCCCCTACGTTTTCTATGAAAAGTGATCTTTGCATTAAATGCTTAAAAAGTAAAAATGGCTCATATCTTTTCATTACCCCTTGACTCATCTTTTCTGTCCATCACTATCTCTTTTCTCGCACACACTATTTCTCCCTCTAATCCTCAAAACCGTCAAACCTTCAACAATGGCATCTTCAACACAAACCTAAAAGTTCTTCGTCTTGGCTGCATCAAACGTTAGCATGGATGATGGAAAGATCGCCCTAAACAACTGCATCGCATTTCTTGAGCACCAAAACACTCTCTACTCACCCATGCTCAACTTCTTGAAGAACAGAACCATTGTTGAAGCCATAACTAGAGCTCCTTCATCCTGTTATGCTCAATACCTCAAGGAGTTCTTGTTTTCAGCCGAAGTAGATCAATCTACTATGAGTATTACCTTCCACCTTTCCACTCATCCACATACCCTCACCTTTGATTTTACAGACTTTGCAAGAGTCATTGGGCTGCAAGTGAATGCTAACATGGTCTCTGTGACCAACAACGACACTGTAAAGAAGGCGATCATGACTCTTAGACCTCATGATGATGACAACATACCCTTCACAACAATTGATTTCCAACAGATATCCCTAATCGAAGTCAACTACTTCTCTCCTATTTGGAAGACTCTAATGATGTACATTGTAAACTGTTTGGGAGGAAACCAGGGGTCCCATGACCAGCTGAATGGATCTCAGCTAGCGATTGCCTATAGTCTCATCCAGGGACTCGACATTGGGATACCTCACATTCTTTACACTGATCTGATTGCCAAGCTCGAAAACAAAGGAAAGAAGAACATGCACTCCACCATATGCTATACCAAATACATCTCTCTCATATTTGAGGATATCTTAGGAGAATCTTACCACAACGCGGATCTACACTCTTTCTCACCTTTCCGCATCACACCAGCCCCCCTAAAGACTCCTTCAGAGGATAAAGTCCCAATTACTAGACATACAATAAAGGTAGCTGGTATCATTGAATCAGAAGATCACATGATCCCTCAACTTGAGGAGCATGCTAAAGGTTCGACTGACAAGTCTTTGTCTAAGACCTCTGTGCAGTCCACTTCTCACCCCAAGGGTCTAAAGGACAAGAAGAAGAAGAGGAAAGAAACTTGTTGGGTCCACGATATCGTGTAATCTTAACACGATTATCTAATAACACAAATTGTACTTTTCAAGGTCTAATTCATTATTATTATAGCTATACCAAAGAATTATACCCGGTTGTTTGCGGAATAACAACTGGGATTGAATGAAAAGTTTTCTCTCTTGATGAACAAGAGAGGAAAAATCCCTATCGATACATCTTGTGTGTATTTGTGGAGGAAAACTTAATCAATCCCTACCTACAACCTTTCTATATGTAGGAAAAGAAAAACACTAAAGCTTCCAAAGGAAGCTATTAATAAAGTGAGCCCCATGTTCTCCCATGTGCTCTTTCCCGTCAAAGTAAAAAAGTAAATAATACTTTTGACTTTCTTATTGGCTGTACAAGTAACCACTCTTATACTTCCCGCCAATATCTTCAGGTTGTATATCGAGAGATAGATGAACATCGTTCAACTTGGTTTGTCACTCGAAGCTGAACTGGAGGCAACTTTATTCAGGTCTTATCCTTCAGATGCTGATCCACACCAGCTACTGAAGTGAAGACTTTGTTTTCAAAGTACTCTGGAAGTGCTGGTGCTGAACTGTCTTCAATTGGACCAGGTGCTGAAGTGTCTTTAGCAAATTTTGAAGATGTCTTCAGTAATTCTTTAAGTCTTCAGCTGCTATTTTATATTCAAATACTTGTGAGGAACAATTGGGTCAAAACTTGACCCAACAATCTCTCCCTATTTGGATATAAAAATAGCCCGAGTTTTCGTCTTCTTTGTTCAAGTCTTCTTTGTCCGCTGACCATCTTTAGTCACTGAAGCTTGAAATCTTGAAGATGCCCAATTGAGTGTTTTTCACTCAGTACATACACTTAGACTATTTGTTGTTCAAATCCTCTCCCCCTATTTGGACATAAGAATAGCTAAGTTATATCAATCAGATGTGAGTGAGCAAATACAACTTCTTCTCAAATTCTGATGTTACAAAGAATAAAATGATAAACAAATGTGTACATATTTTGTTGTTGTTGTTGTTGTTGCAAAATAGTAAACTCTAAAACATGAAACAATAACATCAGTGACTCATTTTTTTGAAATCACATTCTGGTACAAAGTTTAGAGTCTTGGTAAGTTCAACAACGTGGGTGTAGTGAAGGGTTTAATGGGTTGAAAAACTCAACATCGGTACCTGGAGGTTTAAACGTATGTTGTTCAGAGGATAATAGTGGTGATCAATCACTATGTATACACTTAACAACAAACTTTCAGCTTCTCCACAACCTGATTAAACATAATCTTTTTCTTAACCCCATCATCGGCTCTTTTCAAGGCTGATCAAACACTAACCTAATTTTCAACCGGCTGCATCCTCTTGACAAGAACATCATCTTACACCGCATTCAATACATCACTTCCTCGACACACCCAATACCATTTGCGTTTTACAAACACACCCGCTCCCTCTTCAGGTTTTTTTTTGTAAGGTTTGGAAAGTGTTTTGTTGTAAGATTGGTTTTGGTTTATGGTTTGTCCTTGTAGTATTTGTTGAATGAAACATGGTTTTGTTATCCCTGATGCTTCTTGTTAATATTAGTGTATTTCTCTCCCTCAAAAATTGCATAACATTAGCAATTTTTAAAAGTTTACACTAATAATGTAGCAATAAAATGATAGCATCAGGATATGAATGAAGTTTTTACCTGCTGATGTTTCAGTCAGGACATGTTGAAGGTTCGTCCAGAATCAATCGCTGGAGGTTCACCTTCAGGTTTGGGCTTCAGATTTACTGAAGGTTCAATCACTGCTGGTGGTTCAAATTCAGTGCTGAAAGGGGATCTCTTATTTCTGCTGGAGGTCTAATTTGATGAGGATTCGTCTAGTCTGCTGAGGGGGTCCGGACTTGCTGGAGGGGGTCCAGTCTTTGTTGAAGGGGTCAATTCAACTTAAGGGGTTCAGGTTCAGCAAGAAGTACAGGTTCACGACCTGCTGATGGTTCAAGACCTAAAGGTTCAAATTTGCTGGAGGCTTCTAAAGGGGTTTAGAATTGACTGAAAGTTCATGATGTTCAGTCTGCTGGAGGGTTCAGATTCAGCGAGAGGGTTCATCATCAATTGGGCTTCAGCAGCAATTGGGCTTCAACCTTCATTTGGTGCTTCAGTATTAAATGTAAATACTGAACATTGTTCTTCAGTTTATTCCCTTCGAAAACTGAATAACACATTTTGTACCTAAATGTTTTACCCATGCACTGACCACATACACCATATGCGCTTCAGTATTTTTTTACCGACCCAACTTTTGGCATCTATAAATTTTTTGTCATTGCTCCCGCAGATTCTAACAATTTCTTTAAATTTTAAAAGCTCCAGTATATTCCCTTTATCCAACCCATACCTGAACAAAAAAACTACCCTTTTTTTCCACCAGTATCTTTAACAACTGATCAACCTATATTACCTCCCTTCTTCAGCTTCTTTTTTCGAAGCTGGTCATATCAAGACCACCACAATACCCTCATTTGTTCTCAGCTTTTCTTTTAAGCTGATGAAACATCAAATCACATATCACTCTTATTCCAGCCACCCACGTTAGAGTATTTTATACTCTTTTTTTACATCAGTAGCCCCATCTAACTTCAGTACCAAATACTGATCAACCACCATCATCAGCTTATTGGCTCAAACCCTTATAGCCGCCACTGATATCGAGCATTGATTGTAGTAAATTACCACTCTTGTTTAGGAAAACAAAAGAGCGTAAATGAGGGAAAGTATTAAATACGACGGTTTAGGAAAACCGTGTACAAATGACCCAAAGATGAAAGTTCGTTTCCCAAGGAGGTATATGCGTGTGACTAAAATGTGACAAGATTTGAGATTAATATTTGAAAGAAGGGGATGAGAAAATAGAATGACGAAGATGTGAAATTAATTACTACGACGACTAAACGTAAAACCGTAAAAAGAGCAAAAAATAAAAATTAATTCTAAAAATTCCCTAAAAATTATCAAAAAACGAAATAAATAAACTAAGAGTTTATCAATGATCAAAACTTTTTCAAACCTTTTAATTAATTAAATATTAATTTTTAAATGCTAATTAAATCCCTAAAAATCAAATTAATTATCAAAAATCCCAAATAAAGATTTTCAATTGGTAAACCTCTAAAATGACTTAAAAAGATTAAAAACAATTTATGAAAAATTTTAAACTAAGAAAAACTATTTAAAATGATTTAAAAACTATTAAAACTTAAAAATATTATAAAAATTAATCTAATGATGATAAAAATAATCTAAGAGTTACAAAAATCCTATTTTAATGTATTAAAGCTAAGAAAAATATAAAAAGTGCAAAAATGTGAAATTTGAAATTTAATAATAAAATAATATTAAAATAATATTAAAAATCTAAAAATTATAAAAAATTCTAAAAACTTACAAACTAGTTTATTTTAACCTAAATAATCAAAAAACGAAAGTTAAATTACCAAATTACCCCTAATGGGCCCCCAAATGGGCAAAAAGCAAAAATAATCAACACTAATGGGCTTTTGGGCCCAAAAAGTCAAACTAGGCCCAAATGACCTGGAAAAGCCCTATCTGACTCAAAATTTAATTCTAAGCACAAAAGTCTGAAGGCCCAAAAGCTGATTTTGAGCTTATCACAGCTTAAATAACAAACAACTTATTCTTATTGGGCCAATAAGACCATTAAGCAATAAGCCAATGCCATAAGCTCTAGTTAAACACACAACCTTCTTTTGAGATGCCTAAGAGATCTGTGAAAAGAAGTTTTGAAAAAGCACACTCAATAAGCCATAAATAAGCCAAGAAGATTTTCACAAAAAGACAAAATAGTCGACTTGGAGTTCTAGACCACCTCAGGACTTGATTCAACTTGCAATAGACTCTAAACAACTTAATTAAGCCAAAACAATCAAGAAAAGTTCAATAAGCAAAGACAAATAAGCTGGATAAGCCAATAAGCACTTATGAAAAAGTCAAATGAGTTGGTTTTCTAGTCAAACCCTAAAGTCAACCCTCCAAATGCTCCAGTATGAACAAATCGGTCAAATAATGAGCACCTATTACAAAATTAAAGTTGTTGCACGTTTAAATAAGCTGGAATAGCTTATTGATAAGCTGAACACCAAATTACACTAGCAGTGGCTAGCAGCAGGGGAAAGGAGTTCCCACTGCTTTGACTTTTTGACCTGTGATTTGTGAGAGATCCAGTTGGATTCAAATGGAAAAAAGGGCACCCTTGTGATTAGTGAATCACAAGGAGTCACAATCAAGCAGAAAATTACACTTCCAATAAGCCAATAAGCACAGAAAAAGCCAACAATGCCTAGATATAACACAGACCTAGCAAATAAGCAGATATGCACTCTTAAGCATTTTTAGCATAAATAAGCAAACCAGAATGAACCAAAAGCATATAAAAGCTATTATAACTGTTAATAAGCACACACAAACTTATTCCAATCACTGAATCAAAGATTACAATCAAATCAAAGCATATGCAGGTTACTGATTATGAACTTCAAGAACACAAATGCCTTACCTGATATAGATGACCACAAATCCAATTTTAGCACTCAAATCCTACTTCCCTGGTTGTATTAACTTAGATTTAACACTTGTTAACCCTAGTCTATGATTAGATCTAGGTGTCCTCTAAATTTCAGCCAATTTAACCAAGTAATCAAGATTTTATAGCCTATTTTAGGATCTAGGTGTTAATAGCCACAAAACTTGCAGATAACCAACACTTAACAATAGATAAGCATGCACAAACTCAATAGAACCAAGAACAATAAAAAGGAATGCTTAAACCCCTTTAAATCAGTTAACCCAAACACCCCTTTGGAATCTGATTTTGAAATCTTCCAAAGGATTATTGTGTTTTAACCTATCAAACAAGATCCAATCCACCCTAACAACTCATGAAAAGGGAGAGAGATTGAAAAGGGAGAGAGATGCAAACCTCCAAGACTTACATCCAAGCCTTGGAATGTTTGAGCTGAGGTGCTAGGAAAACAAGCACCAACTTCCTTGTACGTGCTAAGATCAACAAACCACAATGATGAACACAAACTATGAAACTTCTGATTTTTGAAACACAAGCTTTATTGCTTAAAACCTTGCCTCAAAAACCATCATGAATATGGAACTCAGATCTTAGCTTATCAAATACCAAACTTTTATAAAACACAAAGGGAAATCACAATTTTTCAGAAAATCCAACTTTTATTTAACAAAAAGGAATTACAAAGATTTAAAGCTAAAATCTGGAACAAGGGACTCTCATAAGTTGAGGTCTCCTTATATAGGACTAGTAGATGATTCTAGAATGCTAAAAACAAAGAAAACCCTAGCTATGAATTTCCAGGAATACCCTTGAGTGCTTGATGGCGTTTGATGTTTGTGAGCTGTCCAAATGCATCAAAACCGTTCATTTTAGCTTTGGGGTTAAGCTAAGAGTCTAAGCTGTTGATTTGGCCACGTCAGATTCCTTGGGGAATAAGTTGTGATGTGATAGGTGGACGAGGTTGAGTGTGGGGCCCTTTGGTGAGTGGAGGTGAGGGTTTCGGGTGTGGGATAGGTTTCTGCATGTGTGAATCAAGCGTTGGTAAGGTTAATTTGGATTTACCCTTTGTTAAGTGGAAGTAATTTCTGGGGGTGAAGAACATGAATAGTGGTAACTTTTGATCCGAAAAGGGTGGGATGGGGTGTTTGGCGCGTGTTTGTGAGTTTGAACTTTGGGAATTGGCACATATGGTCCTTGTGTTTTGGGAGATATGGTAAAACAAGTTTTCAGCCAACAAAACCCGTTTTCCTTTGTTAATAAACTTTCAAAGTTTATACTTTGGCCACAAAACTTTTGCAAAAAGTAATCAAGGGTTATTTTTGCCATGTTTGCATATTTGAAGGACTGATTTTGGACTTTCTTGATCTTCAAAGGTCTTCATTGTATCTTTGACTTCATGAGGGACCATTATTGGCAATTTAGAATAGTTGAGGGACTAAACTTGCCAATTCTTCAAAGTTGAAGGACCATTTTGTAATTTTGACAAACTTAAGGGGCCAAACTTGTCATTATGAATATACAAGGGTTTTAAGTGTCATTTCTTCATATTTTGAGGATCAATCTTGTATATCTTCAAGTCTTCAATGGTTAATCTTGGATATATCATAAACTAGGGCCCGGTTCTTTGTACGGCTTCGTTTCTAGTGTCTGTTTTTCCTTGTTTCTTGTGATGTTTTGTCTTTTTCACGATATCCATACCTAAAACACACAAGTAAACAAATACAAGCATAGATATGGTATTTTATGACATTTTAATGCATTTAAAGCCCGAAAAGAACCATGAGATCATGTACAAATGCCATCTCATCACTCCCCCATACTAAGCCATTGCCGTGACCTCACGCAATGCTAGAATAAAGTATCTAAGCATCACCAAAATTCAATTTTATTAACCTTTATTGAAGAGTTAAATACTTGCAACAATACTACCAAGATGTGTAAATACATAATGTATGATTTTCATCACGAATGTGACTTTTAGGGTAAATGAATAGAAACAAGTAAATGTCCCTTAGAGTAAATTTCGTCACCCTTGATTGTCATACATTCCATGCTAAGTGCAAAAACGAGATCATTGTTGGTACAAGTCACAATGCTAACACTACTCATACGTCCAAATTGTGTAATACTTTTTCTCCCCGCAATCCTAGTTATTATAAAAGGAAATGGGCTACTAAAATTTTTTAACTATTTGTCATGGATCACAAGTGATTCATATTGACTTATTTGAGTATTTATTAGACCGAAAGCAAAGTAGCACGATTTAATCGATAGTTAGCCGAAGGACAAAAACTTTTAAAACGGCTTCTCGTGAATCTCCTTAAGTTCATATCTTGGCATAACTCGTTTCACGATTTGAGACCTTTCTCGGACCGATATTTGGCATGTACTTCATACTTCAAATCTTGGGAAGACGTTCTTGAAATTATGGTCTTCTCTTCATATTTTGGAATTTCTTCACTTGACGTTTTTGAGAGATTCTTCATATTTGGACCACGACTTCATCATTTTCTTCAATCTTTATTTTGGACTTTGATATACAACGATCCGCCTCCTTTTCGGACTTGGATATATTTATCCTCATACCTTGTAAGGGTCTTTTTGGATAGACTTTCTCCATGATCTTTAGGGAAGTAATTGCATTTCGTCGTGTGTCTCGATCCTTCATATTGATTTAGGAATAATGATACTTCACATCATCTTGGATCTTTAGCAACAAAATAAAGCTCCTCATGCCTTGTTAGGGCCTTTTTGGATCTTCACCAATCTTCGCGTCCCGCTTCAATAAGTTATGCCTTGGCTATGAACTCTATTCAACCCTGAGCAACTTTTAAACGATCATGTGCTAGAAGCTAAGTAACCTTTCAAATCAAACGACCTTACTTATTTCAATTATTTTTATTCATAATGCATTGATCTTATTGGAAGAAAAAGCTACAATTAAAAACATATGAGTTTTTGAAAGAACATTTTCATGTTCTACGTTTAGCATGATCACTTGTCTAACTCTATCATTTCTCGTTCTTCACTATTTAAAGACCTTTAATTAAAGAGACTCGTGAATACTTAGCCATGCAAGTCAAAATTAAGCCAAATTTGGATTAGCTTTCATTAAGACTATATCAAATCAAAGTTTTGGGTTTTCAAGCCACCAATAGGATCTTGTACTTTCTTTGACTTTTTCAGGTTTAGAGAATGCATTTTATAGTTCCCTTGATAAGTGACTTTCTAGGATCAATTATAGGAACTTGCGAAAAGTTCTTGTTCTTAACCCAAATGAGCTAAGACTTTCGCGTTTTAAAGTTCCCTATATAAAAGTCTAGCAAAACTTGAATTGAGCGGGATAAGGAATGTAAAGGGCTCCAAATGCCCATCAAGTCAAAAATTAGCTCTTATTATACCCATCGGAAAATATACATTCATGTCTTAAAAACACTTATTAAAACTAAGAAAAATTTTAAAATTTGGCCATTTTTAGCCTTATTAGCAACAAAATAAAACAAAACGTTGAAAGTTGGAAGACGTGAGGGCATAGCAAAGCAAGTATCTATTCACTTCCCCATACTAAAATTAAACATTGTCCTCAATGTTTCGAGTCTAAAGGTGGAGCACCACCATACTAGAGACGAAGAGTCGAATGCTTAGGATCTAGCATGGAAAGGGTGATCAACAATATATCTAAAGCCGTTTATTAATTATGCTAAAAGATAATTGTTAGAACAATAAAGGATATGTCATGGATTCGTGAAAAACTTCTTCAAGCAAACAATGGAGGCTCACGTAAACAAACACGAGAGTCTTCAATCGTAGATGATGATGATCTAGATAACACAATCACAAACAAACACGAGACAACGAGTTGGAAGGACATAAATCCCCTTTCATTATTTATTAGAAATCATAAAAAGATAAGCGTGGGATCTCCCCCACGAGGCACCTCGTTTTTGATTACCGAGTCATGAACTCGACTCGATCCCCTCAAAATGTGAACATTTAGGGAAAATCATGGTATGGTCAATTTTTAATGGGGCTTACATGATAAACAAGGCCCAAAAAGCAACCAGTATTAAGGACTAAGTCCTTTAGTGATGCAAAATACCGGGATCAAAGATGGCGTCTTCGTTTTCATTGGATAAACAATTCAACGTCACTTCAACACGTGCCATAAACTCAAAGAGTGAGAAGTAGAAGGGTGGGACAATTGGTAAGACAAACTTTTGAGCTACTCGAGGTAGACTCGCACCAAGCAAATAGATATAGTTTCCATTTATTGCATCGGTGGAAGACCGAGATTTCCCTTTATAAGAAATTCCGGGATCGAATATCTCGTCCTCGGTGGACAAGGATGAGGGAACATAAGGGGCTTCCCCCATACTAAACCCACACAAAGCATCGTCAAAAGGAGTAGACGAGCTTGTAGCACTCAAAACACGTGGTTATGACGGAGTTAGAATTGTAGAAAAATCAATTAAATCACATCTAAAATCTTTTCCTTTTTTACCTTTTAAACTCTCCTTATGAAAACCCTTTTTGATTATGTCAAAAATATTTGGTGTTTCTAAGACGATGTTAGTCACACTAAAAATTCTTGCATTTGAAAACCGTTTTGGTTTTGGTGGTGGTAAGTTCTCAAAACGTGTGTCGACAAAGAAAACCTCCCCATCGGGGTCTACATATTCGTCATCCGAAAGATCTTCCGTAGAAACCGGCAACTTATCAACACTTTTCAAGAATGAATGTTCGAGGTGAGGCGAAGGATTTTTCGATTCAAGTATTGACGGTTTCTTCTTTGTAGGCTTTACACTCATAACCTCCACCGACGAAGGAAATGGTAAATTGTTTTTGGTGACATTTCCTAAAACTTTTGGTGAAAATTCTTTGCAAACGACATTGGTTGAATCACCATGGTTTAAAGTTGCAATAGAATAGACATGAGAAAGATTGGAGTTTTGTGTTGCATTGATGACAAGTTATTCCTCATTGAAACGAAGGGTGACTTTTCGAGCATGAACATCAATAAGTGCTCTCGATGTATCCAAAAATAAACGACCCAAAATGAGAGGAACTTTTCGATCGATGGGAATGTCTACAACGATAAAGTCAACGGGATAGTAAAACTTTCCGACTTTGACGAAGACGTCCTCGGCTTCTCCACATGCTAAAATCGTAGAATGATCGGCCATCTCGATAGACATGTTCGAAGGAGTAAGAGCCGGAAGCGAAAGCGATTTAAAAATCTCAAGAGGCATTAAATTGATACTAGCACCAAGATCGGCCAAGGCGTAGCATTCCTCCATATCTTGAATTGCACACGGAATCAAAAATTTACCGGGATCACCGACTTTTTGTGGTATGCGGCTAAGAAAAACCGATGAACAACTAGACGATTGTTGTAACTTCTCTTTGTTGTTTAGCATACTTTTGAAGTTTACAGCGAATCGAGGCATCATGATAAGAGCGTCGTCAAAACTTATGTTAAAATGTATGTCACGAAACATTTTCATAAAAAGCTCAAATTGATAATTATTCCGTTCTTGTGCCTTTTCCTTGTCACGTCTCGAAGGGTAAGGTAAGGGTGGTGTGGGTTGGACATTAGGCAACGGCCTTAGAATCTCGGGTTCCATGATTGATATTGGTTCAACCGTAGGTGTGGTATGAGCGGTACTTCGTGGGTTTGTGATATGCTCCTTTTCGACCATCACCTCGGGGTCTTTCTCAATTTCCTTCTCCGTAGAAGTACATGGACGAGAGATTGGTTCCTTGAAAGTTTTACCACTACGAGTAGTAATAACCTTCATTTCTCCCTTCAGGTTTGCAATGGTATCACTAGGAAGACCACCCGAGGAAGAGGGTTTACACATGATTGCTTCAAACATTTTTGCCATTCGGTCTTTAAATTTTGATTGCCTAGCATCCGCTTTTAACAATTCTTGCTTAATCTCATGTTGTCCTTGTTCCATCTTTTGTTGATCTTGTTGAAGACGTTGAACATTTCCTTCCATTTTATTAGCATGAGTCTTAAGTTCATTAGCAATTTCGTTTTTAAGCTCGTTTTTCAACTCGGATCTTAAGCTAATCATCTCACGTTGCATATTATCAAATTTAGCATCATTTGCTTTAGCATAATCCAAAAATTCTCCTTGAAGATTTTTAGTGTGAGCATTTTGAAAACCTTGTGTAGTGTTTTGAAAATCACGGTTTTGGTTTTGATTAGTAACTTATCCATTCCCACTTTGATAATTCCCTTTGTTGTAGTTACGTGAATTGCCTTGATAATTAACACTTTGGTTGTTGTTTCGATAGTTATTAGCATTTTGATTTGGGGTGGAGCTTGATTTGGGTGGGAACCTTGGCCGTTTTGGTTGTAAGTTCCCGTTGCTATGTAAGCACTCGAAGTGTTACCACCGGCGGTAATGCACTCGGAAAGATCATGAGCTCCACCACAAGACAAACAACTCTTATCAACCGCTTTAACCGATGCAGAGTTCAAAGAATCTTGTGCTTTCCAATGAGTCATAAGATTTGAAAACCTATCGAAAAAATGATTTTCCTCATTAGCTTCATCATGTAAGGCATTAATGCTACGAGACAATGATGACGATGACG
The DNA here is from genome assembly GCA_025667525.1 of Glebionis coronaria. Classification (NCBI taxonomy): domain Eukaryota; kingdom Viridiplantae; phylum Streptophyta; class Magnoliopsida; order Asterales; family Asteraceae; genus Glebionis; species Glebionis coronaria. The sequence goes on along the minus strand of CM046878.1, from coordinate 303,133,164 downwards.
AACCCATATTGGCAACACTCTGTGTGTTACGAGGGTTGTAAACCTTAGATCTATTCTCGATAATCTTTAAAGCTTCATCGGTCGTTTTGCACAAAAAATTACCACCCGCGGCGGCATTCAAATAATCTTCTTCATGATCATTAAGCCCATTATAGAAAGTATCTATTTGATGCAATTCCGAAAAATCATGGTGTGGACATTCATGTAACATTTCCTTAAATCGTTCCCATGCCATTGAAAAACTCTCATTATTCCGTTGTGTAAACCTTGAAATCTCATTTTTCAAATGTGTTGTTTTAGATGGTGGAAAAAATTGGTTCACAAACTTAGAAACGAGATCACCCCATGTCAAAGTCGAATTTGGCGGTTCTTTCTCGAGCCAAATTTTAGCGGGTCCATCTAACGAGTATGGAAACAACATCATCTTAATGGCGTCATGTGGAACATCCTTAAACTTGCTAGTTGTGGTGAGACGATTAAAATTCCTTATGTGATAATGCGGGTTGTCTTTCTCATGACCTCTAAACTTATTTGCTTGCAACATACACATTAAATCCGTCTTAATCTCGAAATTCTCCCAAGGATAGCGGGAATCACAATGGCTTCTCCAAAACCCTCGGTGGGTGCTTGAAGCAACTCCATCATAGTACGATTAGCCATTACGACTTCTTGTTCTATAATAGGTTCAACAATTGGAGTTTGTTCTTCAATCAACGTCTCTTGATTTCCTTGATTTTGACGACGTTTACGAGCTCGTTTAGCTTGACTACGAGTTAGCATAAACTTCACGTAGAATGGGAGGTGAGCAAAGAAGATTCTTTTTGGGTGTTTTGTGAATTTTCAATTTTTTTGTGTTTTTGATTGTTTTTAATTTTTTGGATTTTGTGTATCTTCGTAGACAACAATCTACCAAATCTCTCCTCGGATCAAACTCTTGATTAAAGAAGCCTCAAAAGAATGAAAACGATCACGTGGAGTGAACGCCGTCGAATGACTTTAGAACTTTGGTGAAAACCAAATTGTTCAAGAGGGTTTAATCACAAAGAAAACCAAGCAAATATATATGGTACGTAATAATACTTTGGGCGGCAAAACCCTCGATTAGCCTTCAATCTCAAAATACTCACAAGCAAGCGGGGAAACGGGGCGACGCGAAGCACTTAAGAGCCTTTTTCCTTAGGGTATATTTTATAATACCCGCCTTATACCCACCTTATAGTTCGTATTTTCAAAATCGAGCTTCACGAAAGTATTTATCTATTTTTGCCTTTTTCTTTTTGTTTGAGATTCGAATACAATAATTAGGAGATCAAATCCCAATTAAGGTTGTGTTTTCACACTTTTGGAGATATTTTGTATTGATTGTGATACTTAATACAATATAGTAATAATAATTTCACAAGAAAAAACGAAAAAAAACCGATAATACGTATTAGTAGATTTCTACTAATACAAATACTATTTATGGTTATTATTAAAAACAACAAGACAAATTAATCACGACACACCTCCCCGGCAGCGGCGCCAAAATGATTGTAGTAAATTACCACTCTTGTTTAGGAAAACAAAAGAGCGTAAATGAGGTAAAGTATTAAATACGACGGTTTAGGAAAACCGTGTACAAATGACCCAAAGGTGAAAGTTCGTTTCCCAAAGAGGTATATGTGTGTGACTAAAATGTGACAAGATTTGAGATTAATTAATAATACGACAACTAAACGTAAAACCGTAAAAAGAGCAAAAATAAAAATTAATTCTAAAAATTCTCAAAAAATTACCAAAAATCAAAATAAATAAACTAAGAGTTTACCAATGATCAAAACTTTTTCAAACCTTTTAATTAATTAAATATTAATTTTTAAATGCTAACTAAAGCCCTAAAAATCAAATTAATTATCAAAAAGCCCAAATAAAGATTTTCAATTGTTAAACCTCTAAAATGACTTAAAAAGATTAAAAACTATTTTTGAAAAATTTTAAACTAAGAAAAACTATTTAAAATGATTTAAAAACTATTAAAATTTAAAATAACTATAAAAATTAATCTAACGATGATAAAAAAATCTAAGAGTTGCAAAAATCCTATTTTAATGTATTAAAGCTAAGAAAAATATAAAAAGTGCAAAAATGTGAAATTTGAAATTTAATAATAAAATAATATTAAAATAATATTAAAAAGCAAAAAATTATAAAAAATTCTAAAAACTTGCAAACTAGTTTATTTTAACCTAAATAATCAGAAAATGAAAGTTAAATTAGCAAATTACCCCTAATGGGCCCCCAAATGGGCTAAAAGCAAAAACAGTCAACACTAATGGGCTTTTGGGCCCAAAAAGTCAAACTAGGCCCAAATGACCTGGAAAAGCCCTATCTGACTCAAAATTTAATTCTAAGCTCAAAAGTCTGAAGGCCCAAAAGCGGATTTTGAGCTTATCACAACTTAAATAACAAACAGCTTATTCTTATTGGGCCAATAAGCCCATTAAGCAATAAGCCAATGCCATAAGCTCTGCTTAAACACACAACCTTCTTTTGAGATGCCTAAGAGATCTGTGAAAAGAAATTTTGAAAAAGCACACTCAATAAGCCAGAAATAAGCCAAGAAGATTTTCACAAAAAGACAAAATAGTCGACTTGGAGTTCTAGACCACCTCAAGACTTGATTCAACTTGCAATAGACTCTAAACAACTTAATTAAGCCAAAACAATCAAGAAAAGTTCAATAAGCAAAGCAGAATAAGCTGGATAAGCCAATAAGCACTTATGAAAAAGTCAAATGAGTTGGTTTTCTAGTCAAACCCTAAAGTCAACCCTCCAAATGATCCAGTATGAACAAATGGGTCAAATAATGAGCACCTATTACAAAATTAAAGTTGTTGCACGTTTGAATAAGCTGGAATAGCTTATTGATAAGCTGAACACCAAATTACACTAGCAGTAGCTAGCAGCAGGGGAAAGGAGTTCCCACTGCTTTGACTTTTTGACCTGTGATTTGTGAGAGATCCAGTTGGATTCAAATGGAAACAAGGGCACCCTTGTGATCAGTGAATCACAAGGAGTCACAATCAAGCAGAAAATCACACTTCCAATAAGCCAATAAGCACGGAAAAAGCCAACAATGCCCAGATATAGCACATACCTAGAAAATAAGTAGTTATGCACTTTTAAGCAGTTTTAGCATAAATAAGCAAACCAGAATGAACCAAAAGCATACAAAAGCTATTATAACTGTTAATAAGCACACACAAACTTATTCCAATCACTGAATCAAAGATTACAATCAAATCAAAGCATATGCAGGTTACTGATTATGAACTTCAAGAACACAAATGCCTTATCTGATATAGAGGACCACAAATCCAATTTTAGCACTCAAATCCTACTTCCCTGGTTGTATTAACTTAGATTTAACACTTGTTAACCCTAGTCTATGACTAGATCTATATGTCCTCTAAATTTCAGCCAATTTAACCAAGTAATCAAGATTTTATAGCCTATTTTAGGATCTAGGTGTTAATAGCCACAAAACTTGTAGATAACCAACACTTAACAATAGATAAGCATGCACAAACTCAATAGAACCAAGAACACTAACAAAGGAAGGCTTAAACCCCTTTGAACCAGTTAACCCAAACATCCCTTTGGAATCTGATTTTGCAATCATCCAAAGGATTATTGTGTTTTAACCTATCAAACAAGATCCAATCCACCCTAACAACTGCTAAACAACCTCAGAAACTTAAATCAAGCCACAAAACACCAATCCACAACAAATCATGCAAAATCACCAAAAATACAATAAAATTCAGAAAAATTGAAAAGGGGGAGAGATGCAAACCTCCAAGACTTACATCCAAGCCTTGGAATGTTTGAGCTGAGGTGCTAGCAAAACAAGCACCAGCTTCCTTGTACCTGCTAAGATCAACAAACCACAATGATGAACACAAACTATGAAACTTCTGATTTTTGAAACACAAGCTTTATTGCTTAAAACCTTGCCTCAAAAACCATCAAACATGAATATGGAACTCAGATCTTAGCTTATCAAATACCAAACTTTTATAAAACACAAAGGGAAATCACAATTTTTCAGAAAATCCAACTTTTATTTAATAAAAAGGAATTACAAAGATTTAAAGCTAAAATCTGGAACAAGGGACTCTCACAAGTTGAGGTCTCCTTATATAGGACTAGTAGATGATTCTAGAATGCTAAAAACAAAGAAATCCCTAGCTATGAATTTCCAAGAATGCCCTTGAGTGCTTGATGGCGTTTGATGTTTGTGAGCTGTCCAAATGCATCAAAACCGTTCATTTTAGCTTTGGGGTTAAGCTAAGAGTCTAAGCTGTTGATTTGGCCATGTCAGATTCCTCGGGGAATAAGTTGTGATGTGATAGGTGGACGAGGTTGAGTGTGGGGCCCTTTGGTGAGTGGAGGTGAGGATTTTGGGTGTGGGATAGGTTTCTGCATGTGTGAATCAAGCGTGGGTAAGGTTAATTTGGATTTACCCTTTGTTAAGTGGAAGTAATTTCTAGGGGTGAAGAACATGAATAGTGGTAACTTTTGATCCGAAAAGGGTGTGATGGGATGTTTGGCGTGTGTTTGTGAGTTTGAACTTTGGGAATTGGCACATATGGTCCTTGTGTTTTGGGAAATATGGTAAAACAAGTTTTCATCCAACAAAACCCGTTTTCCTTTGTTAATAAACTTTCAAAGTTTATACTTTGGCCACAAAACTTTTGCAAAAAGTAATCAAGGGTTATTTTTGCCATGTTTGCATATTTGAAGGACTGATTTTGGCATTTCTTGATCTTCAAAGGTCTTCATTGTATCTTTGACTTCATGAGGGACCATTATTGGCAATTTAGAATAGTTTAGGGACTAAACATGCCAATTCTTCAAAGTTGAAGGACCATTTTGTAATTTTGACAAACTTAAGGGACCAAACTTGTAATTATGAATGTACAAGGGTTTTAAGTGTCATTTCTTCATATTTTGAGGATCAATCTTGTATATCTTCAAGTCTTCAAGGGTTAATCTTGGATATTTCATGAACTAGGGCCCGGTTCTTTGTACGGCTTCGTTTCTCGTGTCCGTTTTTCCTTGTTTCTTGTGATCTTTTGTCTTTTTCACGATATCCATACCTAAAACACACAAGTAAACAAATACAAGCATATATATGGTATTTTATGACATTTTAATGCGTTTAAAGCCCGAAAAGAACGATGAGATCATGTACAAATGCCATCTCATCAAGCATCACAGCTGCCACCGAATCCCTTCATCTCATCACAACCCATTTTTCTTGACAAATAAATCCATAACCACAACAAACAACCCATATATGGAACAACTCTTTTTGAGTTTTTGATGACTACCGTCGCTGCCCTCCATCATCCGAGACACAACTTTTAATCAACCCATCTAGCAAAATATTGATTCTTCAAGTAATTAATTAATCCATTCATATGGCCACATGAAAAGGATTTATAGTTACTCTCTCGATATGATTGTTTTGATCTGTGTTTTTTGATTTTGGGTTTTGTGGATCTCGTGTTTGATAACCACCGCTATTTTTTGTGGGTTTTATGGTTATCGGTGTAACAAGTTTTATGATTTTGATGAGTGAATCGTGGGATTTAGATTTGAATGAAGAGAACGTTGGTTTTTTTGTGACGATTTTTTTAAAAGATATGGATCTGTATTTTTTTGTAATGGGGTTTGGTGGTGATGTATGTGGATTTATGATATGTGGGTGTCGTTTTTTCTTGTGATTTGGTCAGATCTAGGTTTTGTTTTAGACGGTGATGATATAGATTTTGGTTTAGGATAAGATTTGTGTGGGGGTGTATATGGGTTTATCTTTCGACTATCAATATTAGTGTATTTCTTCCCTTCAAAAAATGCCACCAGTAGTAATTTTTGAAGCATTAAACTAATTTGAAGCATTATGATGTTATCAGCAGTTATCTGAACGGATCTAGATCATAAGAATAATCCACCCGCTCTGATACCACTTGTTGGGTCCTCGATATCGTGTAATCTTAACACGATTAGACCGATTAACTACTAATAACACAACTTATACTTTTCAACGTCTAATTCATTATTAGTATAGCTATACCAGAGAATTATACCCGGTTGTTTGCGAAATAACAACCAGGATTGAATGAAAAGTTTTCTCTCTTGATGAACAAGAGAGGAAGAATACCTATCTATACATCTTGTGTGTATTTGTGGAGGAAAACTTAATCTATCTGTCGACGTACAGTCTGGAGTCGGCCTGACCCGACAGGCCCGCAGCCCACACATACCTAACTTACCTTTCAAGAAACCCTAGTCCTATAGATACAAGGGTAGGGGTCTCATTCTACATTAGGTTATCGCTCTCAACTACACCTCTTTTACAATATATCGCAGTGATACTAACTTGACCGTCGGAGGTGGACCCCGGGACCCCGGACTCAGGTCTACTCCTAACCGGTTTACCTTTGTTTGCAGCATCACTAAGGACCCGGGAAGACAATGAACGGCCTAGGAGAGTCGTTAAACCGTCCAGCTAAAATATGCTCCAACAAGTTGGCGCCATCCTAGGACCATGAACAATACATGTTTCGTGTTCTCGCTATATCTGAAAGCAGAGATCATGTTCCAACGTGGGTAATTCTAACAATCCTAGTATCTTTGTTTTTATTCATCACATACTACCTTGCGCGTATATAGTTCAACAGATCTACGGATCACACTCTTTTAAAATAAATAAATACCAAGTCGTATCTACGCTGCATTAATGGGTGCTACGTTAAATTTGTTAAAAAAACCACCAAGTTATATCTTTGTTTTTTTTACTCTTAATTTTCTCATGTAAAATCATTTCTGAGAATCAATTCAGAATTAGAATTAATTATGTTAAATTCAGAATTAGAATCACAATAATATTGTTCCTACGTTAAATTCGGAATGGGAATCAATTATGTGAATCAGTAACGCATTAGTGGTTCATTCTCACAATAAAACCTGTATGCTTTTTGATAAAATCTGCATTAATGTGTTATTCATTTTACTTACGGTTTACAATTAATGTTTTGTGTTCTCGCATCACTGAAAAATCGATCTCAAAAGTCAGTAATCTTGAAAATTTTCGTCTTTTCACAAACTGCGTTATGTGTTGCATTCTGCTGCCATTGCACATATGCTCATTCCTTATAACTCATATTTGATGATTCATTTAGAATACTCGGTTAATATTCATTTAGCATACTCATTCTATCTAATGTTTTGTGCTGCAACAATATTAAGTAAAATATCTTTTAGATCACATCTTAAAATTGTTGATGTCTTTGAATATGTACTATAAATAAATAAATAAAGCTAATGCTTTTTACAAAGTATGTAATCTATCGTTATTCCATTAAGTCTACATCTGGTTGGATGACAAAATTACAATTCTACATGTATTTTTAGTTGCGGACTAGGCAATGATATGTTTTGCTATTTAATAAGATATTACCCATATCGTTTAAAGTTCAAAAAATATATTGTCAATATTTTTTTATATTAATAAAAGATATTACATATATCTTTTAAATTGGCAAGGGGATATTACATATATCTTTTTTTTAATTAATATATTTTTCGTATATGTCGCGACCCGACGTATTAATATCGTGATTCGCGATCATGGCTCGTTCATCCGCACTCATCTGCAAATTCAGTAATTATTCTATTTTTTATTCGCGGTCATGGTATGTCTGACCGTGCTCGTCCGTATGATTCGTTCATATTTTATTTTTTCATTGCGGTGATGAGCTGCGTCTTCCGTATTAATCCGCACGTTCGGATATATTGTTTATATTAATAAGAGATATTACGCATATCTTTTTAATTTAACAAAAAGATATTCCCTCTATCTTCTAAAAAATATATATTATCTTTTTTTATATTAATAAAAGATATTACGTATGTGTTTTAAATCGGTACATGGATATTACATATATGTTTTGAATTATTTTTCGCATACGTGATAGGTGTGTAAACACCCATCCTTTTTCCACTTATTTCTGGCTAAAACGAGACCAAAACGCGTATTTAATATCATTTGTTTGGAATTATGCGTGGTTTTTTTGTTTATTGTGTTTTCAGAGCCAACCGGATAAATATTGAAGAAAACATGGGATTGCACGGGTTTTATCGAAGAAAAAGACTCAAGACGAAGTCTATTGTCCAAGAGATGCAAAAGATTTGAAGTCAATGGGCCTATTTGAAGATTTATCGAAGAAAAGGACCAAAGATGGAAGATTTACATATGTCGAAGGAACTCAAGTCTATTAAACGAAGAAATTAAAAGACGAGTTGAATTTATTCATCGACAAATCCCGAACCAGAATCGAAAACGTCGACTTTACTGAAAAGACGAGAAGATGAAAAGAAAGAAGAAAGCCCACTCACCAACCAACCACTTGTCCTATATAAAGAGATCGCCCTCACACTTTTTGAGCTAGTTTTTTAGTTTCTAGTTTTTTCTTTTCTTTTGTAGGAAGCCAACACCATTAAGGTGTTGGTGATTTTTCATCATTGTCAAATCTTTAATCTTGTAAGTGTTTAATCTTTCCTTTTGTTTACTATACCTTAATCAATCAACTTAATCTTTCCATTAATCTTGTTCATCTTGTTCTTATTGATTTAAAGTTTTCAAGTTTTATTTGGTTGATTTGATCTTCAAAAGTTAGTGAGTTTTGTGTTTTTATTGTTGGGATTTGATGTTTATGGTTGATAAATGATTAGTGTTTAAATTGGTTTAAGTTTTGGTTAAAAACTTGGTTGATTTTTGGTAAAATCGTATTGCCCTGTTTTTCTGTTTAACTGTTCTTCATTCCCAGTATTCCGAATCAAAGTAAACATTTCGCATCAATATTGTTCATCCGGAATATTTTATATTCCGGCTCAAAGCCTTTCATCCGGAATAATCAATTATTCCGGATCAACCCTCTTATTCCGAATCAAGCTCATTTCCATTTTATTCCGCATCAAGTTCATCCATCCGGAATATCCATTATTCCGGATCAATCTTGTTTATTAGGAATATCCATTATTCCGCATCAACTCTTTATTCCGCATTAACTCATTTATTCCGGATCAACGTTTTTATTCCGCATCAACAATTTATTCCGCATGAACTATCATTCCGCATGATTTTATATTCCGCATCAACAGTTTATTCCGCATGAGCCGATTATTCCGCATGAGTTTATATTCCGCATCAACAGTTTATTCCGCATTAAGGATTTTTGTCTGATATATTCCGAATAAAGGGTACATTCCGAATCAAGCATTTTTCAGGGTATTTACAGTTACTTTTTTATTTTAATTTTAATTCAAGTTTTATTTTTATTAATTAATTGCTTCTAGTTTACTTTTATTTACTTCACGCATTTACCTTTTTAGTAGAATAGAAAACCAAACCCCCTATTTGTCACCAAGAACAATTATTCCACTTTGAGCTGTGATCAATTCGAGAAGATTCCGCGAGACTTAATCTGAACCCCAATGAAAACCTTAGTATCAAATGGCGCCGCTGTCGGCTCTTCTCGTAAAGATTAACAGTTTTTTGTGAGAACTTGGATTTTGGGATCCGTGAACGTTACTTTTTCATAAAAAATTTCAAAAACCCTAAAAAATATAAAATTTTATAAAATCCTAAAAATTAAAAAACATAAAAAACCAAAAATATTTCTTGTTTGCTTTGTTAGTTCTTTTGCAGGTGCATGCGTACACGTTCAACGTCTTATCAAGAGCCCGAGCCTCTCGAAGACTTAAACATGGCCGGTGTACACAACAACAACAACAATAATCCACCGCAAAACAACATGAATAACAACAACGATGAGCCTCTACCGGACAATCGCCCTATGATTGAACTTTTGCAAGCACATGTAGACGGAAACAATGATCCAATCGTCATACCCGCGATTGCAGCCAACAACTTTGAGCTCAAATCCGGCTTTATTCAGATGGTCTCTGCTCAACCATTCTCGGGGCGTACCATTGATGATCCTCATGACCACATCAAAAGGTTCCTGCAACTCACGAATACGGTCAAATTCAATGGTGTTCCACAAGAGGTAATCCGTTTACAACTTTTTCCTTTCTCTTTAGAGGGACAAGCCCGGCATTGGCTTGCAAAGGAACCGCCACAAAGTATTCTGACGTGGACGGATTTGGAGACCAAATTCATAAACTACTTTTTCCCCCCCTCTCGTACTACCGCTTTGCGGAAGGAAATCATTAATTTTGAACAAAAGTACGATGAGTCTTTTAGTGAATCTTGGGACCGTTTTAAAGACCTTTTAAGAAAGTGCCCACAACATGGTTTTACCAAAGTGCACCAAATTAATACTTTTTACAATGGTTTAAGCATGAATGACCAAGATTCACTAAACAGTGCCTCGGGGGGTAATATTTTGGTTAAAAGCTCTAATGCCGCTTGGGATATTATTGAGAATAAGTCTAGAGTGCAAACCAAGAGTGTTCGGACCAATGCCGCTAGTGCTAGTACTAGTGACAACGACAAGAGACTTGACAAAATTACGTCGCTTCTTGAATCGCTTGCTACCCAAACCGCTAGCAACACCAACAGCATCAACGCTAAAAACGCTCAAGTCAATGCTGTTAGCCAACCATGTGAAATATGCGGGGGTCCTCACTCTTACACCACTTGTACTTCCACCCAAGACTACCCTTCTAAGAATGTTAGCGCAGCATACGGTACCTATCCTCCGGCCGCTTATCAAGCTCGTCCTTAAGGAGACCGCAACTTGCTTAGCTACCTCTCAAACAACTTTCTTTCCCCGCCCGGTTTTCCCCCACCCAATCAAAACCAACAACAAAACCTTAACCGACCAAACCAAAACCAACCTCGAGCACCATACCAACCACCTCAAAGACAACCATATCCACCTCAAAGAAACAACCAAGTTTACCAACAACCTGTTTATCAACCACCCGCCTACCATGCTCCTCCTCCCAACCAACCCACCGCATTACACCAAGATATTAGAACCTACATGAGGACTAATGATGTGATCGTGGACAATCTCCAGCGGGAAGTGCTCAACTTGAAAGCAGACATGGTGAAACAAGGGAACGATCTTCGAGCTGATATGCGAAACACTTTTGCAAGTCAAACGAATGACTTAAGGAACATGATGGATGGTTTCTTCCAAGGTAATCAATCCTCTTCTTCGGGTACTCTTTCGAGTAACACCGTTGCGAATCCAAGAGGGGAGATGAAAGCAATCACCACTCGCAGTGGCAAAGGTACCAAGGAACCCGAGCTTCCTATACCTCCACCGGTGATTGTGACTAAGGAAAACGAGTCACCTACTCATATTCCTCATCTTGCTACTTCCCCAATTCCTCCACCTCTTACTTCTACCCCTCCTCCACCCAAGGATGTGAGTGATCCTACTCTCCAAAAGCCTTCCTCTTCTTCCGATATACCTTATCCCTCAAGTTTGAGGAAAGAGAAGCTCAAAAGCAAGGACGATATTCAAGTTTCAAACTTTCTCAAAGTGTTTAAACAATTGAATTTCAAGATCTCCTTCGCTGAGGCTCTCGCTCACATGCCTAAATACGCGAAGATGTTTAAGGATCTTCTTAGTGACAAGGAAAAGCTTCATGATATCGCTAACACCCAACTTAATGAGAATTGCTCTGCAGTGCTCTTAAGGAAATTGCCAACCAAACTTGGTGATCCGGGTCGCTTCTTAATCCCTTGCAACTTCCCAGGAGTAGAGAATTGCATGGCCCTAGCCGATCTAGGTGCCAGTATTAACTTAATGCCTTTAAGTGTTTGGAAGCAATTATCTCTCCCTGAGCTAGTCCCCACCAAAATGACTTTGGAATTAGCTAACCGTACGGTTGCTCATCCAGTGGGGATAGCCGAAGAAGTTTTTGTAGGAGTCGACAAATTCACTTTTCCTGCCGATTTCGTCGTGGTCGACTACGATATGGACCCTCGTGTGCCATTAATCGTTGGACGTCCATTCTTGAGGACCGGTCGCACTCTCATCGATGTTGAAGCGGGTGAGCTTATCATGAGAGTGGCTGACGATAAAATTGTCTTCAACATGGGAAAGCTTTCTTAACAGCCTTATTCATACGAGAGTGTTAATTGTATCGACGTTCTTGATAAGGCTTGTGAAGAACACTTTAAAGATGCTTGTAAAAGTATTCCTACCTCTCCTCCCAATGATGAGACCGTTTCCTCTATCGATTCATCACTAACTCTATTTGGAGAAAGTGATTTCCTTTGGAAAGATCTTGAAGCCACCATGGGAGATGTGAACTTAGAATATGACGATTCTCCCACCGATTGGGATGAAGACATTCGTCTCATTGAGAAACTTCTCAAAGAGGACCATATTTCTCCACCATCTCCTAAGGCTATTGCTATTAATGAACAGAATTTGAATACGCCTCCCATCGAAAATCCTCCAGATCTAGAGCTTAAGGAGTTGCCGCCCCATCTCGAGTACGTATTCCTTGAAGATAAGAAGAAGTCGCCCGTCATCATTGCTAAGGACTTGAAAGAAGAAGAGAAATCTCGCCTCATCGCCGTGCTTAAAGATCATAAGAAGGCAATTGCTTGGAAAATTTCTGATATCCGCGGAATTGATCCAAACTTTTGTACTCACAAGATTCTCATAGAAGATGACTTTAAACCCGCAATCCAAAGCCAAAGAAGGGTTAATCCCCGCATTCATGACGTCATCAAACAAGAGGTTATCAAACTTCTTGATGCCGGCTTGATTTACCCTATTTTGGATTCGCCATGGGTAAGTCTCGTACATTGTGTGCCTAAGAAGGGCGGAATAACCGTTGTTCCCAATGAACACCACGAGTTGATTCCTACTCGTCTCGTTACTGGGTGGAGAGTTTGTATCGACTATCGCAAACTCAATGATGCCACGAGAAAATATCACTTTCCTCTTCCTTTCATAGATCAAATGCTCGAGCGTCTAGCGGGTAATGACTATTACTGCTTTTTAGATGGTTTCTCCGGGTATTTTCAAATTCCCATCGATCCCAAAGACCAAGAAAAGACCACATTCACTTGTCCCTATGGAACATTCGCTTACAAACGCATGCCTTTTGGTTTATGTAATGCTCCTGGGACGTTCCAAAGGTGTATGATGGCTATCTTCCATAACATGGTTGAAGAAACTATGGAAATCTTCATGGATGATTTCTCGGTTTATGGTGATTCTTTCTCTGCTTGCCTTGCCAATTTAGAACGTATGCTTAAGCGGTGTGAAGACACTCGCCTTGTTCTTAATTGGAAAAAATGCCATTTCATGGTAAAATAGGGCATCGTGCTAGGACACAAAATCTCCAAAGCCGGTCTTGAAGTGGACCGTGCTAAAGTCGATGTTAATGCTAAATTGCCTCCACCTTCAACCGTGAAGGGTGTGAGAAGTTTCCTTGGTCATGCGGGCTTTTACCGTCGCTTTATCAAAGATTTTTCTAAAATCGCTCGCCCGATGACCCACCTCTTGGAAAAAGATACTCCTTTTATCTTTTCCAAAGAGTGTATTGAAGCCTTCAACCTTCTTAAGGATAAGCTAACTAAGGCACCGGTCTTGGTTACCCCTAATTGGGAGCTGCCTTTCGAATTGATGTGCGATGCTAGCGACTTTGCTATTGGAGCGGTTTTGGGCCAACGAGTGAACAAACACTTCCAACCGATCCATTATGCTAGCAAGACAATGACAGGGGCTCAATTGCATTATACGACAACCGAAAAAGAGGTTTTAGCTGTTTTCTATGCTTTTGAAAAGTTCCGCCCCTATCTTGTCCTTTCTACCACCATCGTGTATACCGATCATTCCGCGTTGAAGTACTTGTTAACTAAACAAGATTCTAAACCAAGACTTCTTCACTGGGTTTTGCTACTTCAAGAATTTAAAATCGAAATTCGTGATAAGAAGGGAGCTGAAAACCTACCCGCGGATCATCTCAGTAGACTTGAGGATCCTTATCAAGGGGATCATCCGAACAAAGAGATCAATGATTTTTTTCCCCTGGAGACCTTAATGTCTATCAACTCGAGTAATGATGAAGCCCCGTGGTTTGCGGACATTGCAAACTACTTGGCGGGTGGAATTCTCATTGACGGGTTAACATCCCAGCAAAAGAAAAAGTTCTTCAAAGACATTAAGACTTACTTTTGGGATGACCCGTATCTATTCAAACAATGTGCTGATTTGATTATTCGCCGATGTGTTGATGGACCGGCAGCTTTAGACATTCTCGAAGCTTGCCACAAAGGACCCACCGGTGGTCACTTTGGTCCCAACTACACCGCCAAAAAAGTGTTTGACTCGGGATTTTATTGGCCCACCATTTATCGTGATGCTCACGAGATGGTTAAACATTGTGATGCTTGCCAAAAACAAGGCAAGATCACACATAAAGATGAGATGCCTCAAACTTTCATACAAGAATGTGAAATCTTTGATGTATGGGGTATCGACTTTATGGGGCCATTCCCTTCATCTAAAGGAAACAAATACATCCTTGTAGCCGTTGACTACGTTTCTAAATGGGTTGAAGCCAAAACTTTACCCACTAATGACGCAAGGGTGGTTTGTAACTTTTTGAAATCGTTGTTCACTAGATTCGGTGTGCCTCGTGCCATTATTAATGATCGCGGGACTCATTTTTACAATGATCAATTCGCAAGAGTCATGGCTAAGTATGGTGTAAATCATCGTCTTTCCACCGCCTACCACCTACAAACTAATGGCCAGGCTGAAATCTCTAACCGAGGATTAAAGCGAATTCTTGAAAGAACCATGGGAGAGCATCGTGCCTCATGGGCCGATAAACTTGATGATGCTTTGTGGGCTTTTCGTACCGCATAGAAGACTCCGATTGGTTGTACACCATATCGTCTCGTGTACGGGAAAGCATGCCACCTCCCCATTGAGTTGGAGCACAAGGCTTACTGGGCCTTGAAGTGGGCTAATTTAAATATCAACAAAGCCGGTGACCTACGCAAGATCCAACTCAATGAGCTGAATGAACTCCGGAATGAGGCTTATGAAAATTCCTTGATCTATAAGGAAAGTACTAAGCTCATTCACGACTCTAAGATTAAAAACCGAGTTCCAAGTTGGAGACAAAGTTTTACTCTTCAACTCTCGGTTGAAAATCTTTTCGGGCAAGCTGAAATCTCGTTGGTCCGGCCCATTCACCATTGCCCAAATTTTTCCATATGGTACTCTCGAGCTCGCTCAACCTAATGGACCTAATTTTAAGGTGAATGGCCAACGAGTGAAGTTGTACTTTGTTGAGGACATCTCTCATGAGATGATTCCATCCCTCACCACGTTTCCCATGAAGTAATTTTGGGTCGAGTCAGGCTCGTGACTCGGTTATCAAAAACAAGCGCTCCTCGATAGGCAACCCGAGTATCTATCCTTTTCCGTTTTAACCTCCTAAGTGTATGGGGACCTATTAGGTTGTTTGTGTTTGTATGGTGATGTGATTACAGGGATGAATGCACTTTTGGAACCTTTGAAGAACCGTGCTCCCGTGTTATCCAAAATCCGGTTCTATCCCTCAACTATCGTGATTCAATTTTCTTCATACTCACATTTGAAATTGATCACTTTAGTCGTCTCTTCCTTAACTTGATTTAACCAACGTGCACAATGTCATAAGTGTAGGGGAAACTTTTCCCACATGGTTAAACATTGAGGACAATGTTTATCTTAAGTGTAGGGGGACTTCTATCGAAGTTTTAAGTGGACTTTTCTATGAAAATGCCTTCATTTAACCGGAAAATCATCTTTTTCAGCATTTTTCAATTTTTTTATTAACTTTGGCCATATAGTCGTAATTTTTAAATTTTTATCGTTGCTTTCATATGTATATATCCCGCAATAAAATCAAAAATATTAATAAAGTGGTGTAGCTAGTTTTGAAGTCTTTGACATATTAGGCCCGTTGCGATTATTTTGACTCAACCCGAATAGACTTATCCAAGTTTATTCTAGCAAGTATCCTTAACCAGGTAGACCTTAATTGGTTTATTAGGCTAAGCATCCATGAGTCTCATTACTTTAGATTTTAAATTATGGAGAACGAGAAATGATAGAGTCAATTATAAGTCGGTATTCTTGCACAAGCTCACTTGGTGTGATTATTTGCCTATTCTCCCATCACTTGCTAATAACTTATCTGCAATAAGTAAGGTCCTACGATTTGAAAGGTTACTTAGCTTCTAGCCCAAGATCGTTTAAAAGTTGCTCGGTAATGATAAGAGTTCATAGCCAAGGCATAACTTATGAAGCGGGGCACGAAGATTGGCGAGTCCGAAAAGGCCCTAACAAGGCATGAGGATTCAATCTTATTGCTAAAGATCCAAGGTGATGTAAGAAGCATTATTCCCAAAATCAATTTGAAGGATCAACACTCACGACGAAAAGCAATCAACTCCCATAAAGATCATGGAGAAGTCTATCCAAAAAGACCCTAACAAGGTATGAGGATAAATAGATCCAAGTCCGAAAAGGAGCCGGATCGTTGTATATCAAAATCCCAATTAGCGATTGAAGAAATAATGATGAAGTCGTGGTCAACAAAGTGGAGTATCCCTAAAAAATACTCCAAGTGAAGAACTCTATTAACGAAGAGAAGACCATTATCTCAAGAACGTCTCTCAAGATATGAAGTATGAAGTACATGCCAAATATCGGCCCGAGAAAGGTCTCAAATCGTGAAGCGATTTATGCCAAGATATGAACTTTTTGATATCCCGAGAAGCAGTTTTAAGAGATTTTGTCCTTTAGCTAACTATTAATCAAATCGTCCTACTTTGCTTTCGGCCTAAATAAACTATCGCAATAAGTCCAAAAATGCATCTTCATGATCATTCTAAGACAAAAATAAAATATAAGAGATACACCTAGGAATAAGGGAGTTTAAGCATATAATTAAGCCATGTGTGTAAGTGTTTGATTTGCTAACTTATAATAACAATGATCTCGTTTTTAAGCTTAGTTTGAGGAACGTGAAACTTGAGGGTGATAAATCTTCGCAGCACCGAAGCCCTAATGTAAGTCCTTGATATCTTTGCAAGTTATTTCCATATAGCTATTTTCAAGTGAAAATGGTTTTCTATCCTTTTGTTTACTTTAAAATTTTAATTTCTCTTAGTACTTTAAATTTTTTTTAGTAATATTTTAATAAGGCCAAGGTTGATTGATTATGAGAGAAGTGTAAATTTGCTTTATCACTAAGCATTGCATGAGGGCATGGCAATGGTTAAGTGTAGGCGATTTGATAGGTGTGTAAACACCCATCCTTTTTCCACTTATTTCTGGCTAAAACGAGACCAAAACGCGTATTTAATATCATTTGTTTGGAATTATGCGTGGTTTTTGTGTTTATTGTGTTTTCAGAGCCAACCGGATAAATACTGATGAAAACATGGGATTGCACGGGTTTTATCGAAGAAAAAGACTCAAGACGAAGTCTATTGTCCAAGAGATGCAAAAGATTTGAAGTCAATGGGCCCATTTGAAGATTTATCGAAGACATGGACCAAAGATGGAAGATTTACATATGTCGAAGGAACTCAAGTCTATTAAACGAAGAAATTAAAAGACGAGTTGAATTTATTCGTCGACAAATCCCGAATCAGAATCGAAAACGTCGACTTTACTGAAAAGACGAGAAGACGAAAAGAAAGAAGAAAGCCCACTCACCAACCAACCACTTGGCCTATATAAAGAGATCACCCTCACACTTTTTGAGCTAGTTTTTTAGTTTCCAGTTTTTTCTTTTCTTTCGTAGGAAGCCAACACCATTAAGGTGTTGGTGATTTTTCATCATTGTCAAATCTTTAATCTTGTAAGTGTTTAATCTTTCCTTTTGTTTACTATACCTTAATCAATCAATTTAATCTTTCCATTAATCTTGTTTATCTTGTTCTTATTGATTTAAAGTTTTCAAGTTTTATTTGGTTGATTTGATCTTCAAAAGTTAGTGGGTTTTGTGTTTTTATTGTTGGATTTGATATTTATGGTTGATAAATGATTAGTGTTTAAATTGGTTTAAGTTTTGGTTAAAAACTTGGTTGATTTTTGGTAAAATCGTATTGCCCTGTTTTTCTGTTTAACTGTTCTTCATTCCCAGTATTCCGAATCAAAGTAAACATTCCGCATCAATATTGTTCATCCAGAATATTTTATATTCCGGATCAAAGCCTTTCATCCGGAATAATCAATTATTCCGGATCAACCCTCTTATTCCGAATCAAGCTCATTTCCATTTTATTCCGTATCAAGTTCATCCATCCGGAATATCCATTATTCCGGATCAATCTTGTTTATTCGGAATATCCATTATTCCGCATCAACTCTTTATTCCGCATCAACTCATTTATTCCGGATCAACGTTTTTATTCCGCATCAACAGTTTATTCCGCATGAGCTATCATTCCGCATGAGTTTATATTCCGCATCAACAGTTTATTCCGCATGAGCCGATTATTCCGCATGAGTTTATATTCCGCATCAACAATTTATTACGCATGAGTAAGATATTCCGCATGAAGGATTTTTGTCTGATATATTCCGAATAAAGGGTACATTCCGAATCAAGCATTTTTCAGGGTATTTACAGTTACTGTTTTATTTTAATTTTAATTCAAGTTTTATTTTTATTAATTAATTGCTTCTAGTTTACTTTTATTTACTTCACGCATTTACCTTTTTAGTAGAATAGAAAACCAAACCCCCTATTTGTCACCAAGAACAATTATTCCACTTTGAGCTGTGATCAATTCGAGAAGATTTCGCGAGACTTAATATGAACCCCAATGAAAACCTTAGTATCAATACGTCGCTGCGCGACTACTAATATCGTGTCGTGACCCGACCTTTCTATCCGCGGTTATAGCCCGTCCTTCTGCGATAGTCGCACGTCCGAGCAAAGATTATTATTACTTTTTATACCAATCTATGATCTACATGGTAAATAGTTATGGCGAACTAAAATATCTACAAGATTGCGAAAAATAATAATGAATAGTTTGTTGCTTTCTATATATCTCGTTTATGTAGAACTATAATGTTATGGCGTAACTATTTAAAATTCATATTATATAGATTAAGACTTAAATAATATATTTCAACGGATTATCGTTACATATAATACATTTTATCATGAAATCCATTCGCATTACTCCGTACATCCGGACATCTTTAGCCTACGGGCGTACATGTACTTATTGTACCCATGTGGAATAAGAGGATTGAGTGAACCTAATAATTCAAATTGTCGTGTAAGAGGGATGCAACCCCAACGACCACGGATCATGTATCCTTGTTAGACACCTGCTATCAAGACGTTGTAGTAAGTTATGCAAACCACGTGATTCATGATGGACTTGCAAAAGCCACACTGTGTACGTCTAACAATATTTTTGTCAAAACTTTGACCGTCCTTATGGTAGTAGCGGTAGCCGCACGTAATGGAATAGCCCATCCCATGAGTTAGTTAAGATACGTCTTATACTATGTGACAATTTTCGGTTATGGCACACCCATCCGCGTTGATCCGCACATTCGGACCCAATTTTTATCTTTTGTACGCAGCTATAGTACGTCCATTCGCGTTGTCTACGCGACCGTAATTTTTTAAATACTTCATTAAGTTTAATACTACTAATCGAGTGTCGCACCATTAAACTTGGGAGGCTACTAGGGTATAATAATACCACTATTTCCGTGCATGTCACGCAAATATCTTTGGATTTATTCTTTTGACGCAGAGGTCCGTCTTCTGCCGGTTTATTTCTTTGCCGCGGAATTACTCCTTCTGCGCGCTTATTTCTTCGTCACAGAAGTATCTAATTTGTTGGCTTAGTTATGCGCCAAGGAAGTATCTCTTCCACGGGCTTTTTATCTTCGCCTTGGAAGTATCTCTTCCACGAGCTTATTATCTTCGCCGTGGAAGTATCTCTTCCACGTGCTCATTATCCTTCGCCATGGAAGTACTCCTTCCACTAGCGCATTATTTTTGCCGTGGAAGTATCTCTTCCATGGGCTCATTATCTTCGCCGTGGGAGTATCTCTTCCACGTGTTCATTCTTTTCTCCATGGAAGTATCTCTTCCACGTGCTCATTATCCTTCGTCGTGGAAGTACTCCTTCCACTGGCGCATTATTTTCTCCGTGGAAGTGTCTCTTCCACGTGCTCATTATATTCGTTGTTGAAGAATCTCTTCCACGTTCTCATTATCCTTCGCCGTGAAAGTACACCTTCCACTGGCGCATTATATTCGCCGTAGAAGTATCTCTTCTACGTGCTCATTATCTTCGCCGTGAAAGTATCTCTTCCAAGTGCTCATTCTTTTCGCCGTGGAAGTATCTCTTCCACGTGCTCATTATTTTCGTTGTGGAAGTGTCTCTTCCACGTTCTCGTTATTTTCACCGTCGAAGTATCTCTTCCACGTGCTCATTATTTTCGCCGTAGAAGTATCTCTTCCACGTGCTTATTATCTTCGCCGTGGAAGTATCTCTTCCACATGCTCATTATATTCGCCGTGGAAGCATCTCTTCAATGTGCTCATTATCCTTCGCCGTGGAAGTACTTCCACTAGCGCACTATTTACACCGTGGAAGTATCTCTTCCACGTGCTCATTATCTTCTCCATGGAAGTATCTCTTCCACGTGCTCATTATTTACGCCGTGGAAGTGTCTCTTCTAGGTGCTCATTATCTTCGCCTTGGAAGTATCTCTTCCACGTGCTCATTATATTCGTCGTGGAAGCATCTCTTCCACGTGCTCAATATCCTTCGCCATGGAAGTACTCCATCCACTGGCGCATTATTTTCGCCGTGGAAGTATCTCTTCCACGTGCTCATTCTTTTCACGGTGGAAGTATCTCTTCCACGTGCTCATTATCCTTCGTCGTGGAAGTATCTCTTCCAAGTGCTCATTATCTTTCGCCGTGGGAGTACTCTTCCACGGGCTCATTATTTTACTCCTTCCACTGGCGTATTGTTTTCGCTGTGGAAGTATTATTCCACGTGCTCATTATCTTCGCTGTTGAAGTACTCTTCCACGGGCTCATTATTTTCGCCGTGGAAGTACTCCTTCCACATGCTCATTATTTTTGTCGTGGAAGTATCTCTTCCACATGCTCATTATATTCGTCGTGGAAGCATCTCTTCCACGGGCTCATTATCCTTCGCCGTGGGAGTATCTCTTTCCACTGGCGCATTATTTTCGCCGTTGAAGTATCTCTTCCACGTGCTCATTATCTTCGCCATGGAAGTATCTCTTCCACGTGCTCATTCTTTTCGCCGTGGAATTATCTCTTCCACGTGCTCGTTCTTTTCGCCGTGGAATTATGTCTTCCACGTGCTCATTATTTACACTGTAGAAGTGTCTCTTCCACGTGCTCATTATCTTCGCCGTGGAAGTATGTCTTCCACGTGCTCATTATATTCGTTTTGGAAGCATCTCTTCCACGTGCTCATTATCCTTCGCCGTGGAAGTATTCTTCCACGGGCTCATTATCTTCGCCGTGGAAGTACTCTGCCACGGGATCATTATTTTCGCTATGTAAGTACTCCTTCCACGTGCTCATTATATTCGTCGTGGATGCTTCCACGGGCTAATTATCCTACGTTGTGGGACTATGTCCTTCCATTGGCACATTATTTTCTCCGTGGAAGTATCTCTTCCACGGGCTCATTAACTTCACCGTGGGATTATCTCTTCCACGTGCTCATTCTTTTCTCCGTGGAAGTATCTCTTCCACGTGTTCATTATCCTTCGCCGTGGAAGTACTCCTTCCACTGGCGCATTATTTTCGCCGTGGAAGTATCTCTTCCACGTGCTCATTATCTACACCGTGGAAGTATCTCTTCCACGTGCTCATTCTTTTTGCCGTGGAAGTATCTCTTCCACGTGATCATTATTTTCGCCGTGGAAGTGTCTCTTCCACGTGCTCATTATCTTCGCCGTCGAATTATCTCTTCCACGTGCTCATTATCTTCATTGTGGAAGTATCTCTTCCACGTGCTTATTATCTTCGCCGTGGAAGTATCTCTTCCATATGCTCATTATATTCGCCGTGGAAGCATCTCTTCCACGTGCTCATTATCCTTCGTCGTGGAAGTTCTCCTTCCATTGGCCCATTATTTTAGCCGTGGAAGTGTCTCTTCCACCTGGTCATTATCTTTGCCGTGGAATTATCTCTTCCACGTGCTCATTATCTTTCGTCGTGGAAGTACTCCTTCCATTGGCGCATTATTTTAGTCGTGGAAGTATCTCTTCCACGTGCTCATTATCTTCGCCATGGAAGTATCTCTTCGACGTGCTTATTATTTACGCCGTGGAAGTGTCTCTTCCACGTGCTCATTATCTTCGACGTGGAAGTATCTCTTCCACGTGCTCATTATATTCGCCAAGGAAGCATCTCTTCCACGTGCTCGTTATCCTTCGTCGTGGAAGTACTTCTTCCACTGGCGCATTACTTTAACCGTGGAAGTATCTCTTCCACGTGCTCATTCTTTTCGCCGTGGAAGTATCTCTTCCACGTGATCATTATCCTTCGCCGTGGAAGTACGCCTTCCACTGGCGAATTATTTTTGTCCTGGAAGTACACCTTCCACTGGCGCATTATTTTTGCCGTGGAAGTGTCTCTTCCAAGTGCTCATTATCTTCGTCGTGGAAGTATCTCTTCCAAGTGCTCATTATCTTTCGCCGTGGAAGTACTTTTCCACGGGCTCATTATTTTTGCCGTGGAAGTACTCTTTCCACTGGCGCATTGTTTTTGCTGTGGAATTATTATTCCACGTGCTCATTATCCTCCGACGTGCAAGTATTCTTCCACGGGCTCATTATCTTCGTCGTGGAAGTACTCTTCCATGGGCTCATTATTTTCGCCGTGGAAGTAATCCTTCCAGGTGCTCATTATTTTTGCCGTGGAAGTATCTCTTCCACGTGCTCATTATATTTGTCGTGGAAGCATCTCTTCCACGGGCTCATTATCTTTCGCCGTGGGAGTATCTCTTTCCAATGGCGCATTATTTTCGCCGTGGAAGTATATATTCCACGTGCTCATTATCTTCACCATGGAAGTATCTCATTCAGGTTCTCATTCTTTTCGCCGTTGAAGTATCTCTTTCACGTGCTCATTATTTATGCCGTGGAAGTGTCTCTTCCACGTGCTCATTATCTTCGTCATGGAAGTATCTCTTCTACGTGCTCATTATATTTGTCGTGGAAGCATCACTTCCATGTGCTCATTATCCTTCGTCGTGGAAGTATTCTTCCACGGGCTCATTATTTTCTCCGTGGAAGTACTCTTCCACGGGCTCATTAATTTCGCCGTGGAAGTACTCTTTCCACGTGTTCATTATATTCGCCGTGGAAGAATCTCTTCCACGGGCTCATTATCCTTTCTCGTGGGAGTATCTCCTTCCACTGGCGCATTATTTTCACCGTGGAAGTGTCTCTTCCACGTGTTCATTATCTTCGTCGTGGAAATATCTCTTCCATGTGCTCATTATCTTTCGCCGTGGAAGTACTCTTCCACGGGATCATTATTTTCGTCGTGGAAGTACTCTTTCCACTGGCGCATTGTTTTCATTGTGGAAGTATTATTCCACATGCTCCATTATCCTCCGGCGTGGAAGTATTCTTCCACGGGCTCATTATCTTCGCCGTGGAAGTACTCTTCCATGGGCTCATTATTTTCGTCGTGGAAGTAATCCTTCCAGGTGCTCATTATTTTTGTCGTGGAAGTATCTCTTCCACGTGCTCATTATATTCTCCGTGGAAGCATCTCTTCCACGGGCTCATTATCCTTCGCCGTGGGAGTATCTTTTTCCCTTGGCGCATTATTTTCTCCGTGGAAGTATCTCTTCCACGTGCTCATTATCTTCGCCATGGAAGTATCTCTTTCAGGTGCTCATTCTTTTTGCCGTGGAAGTATCTCTTCCACGTGCTCATTATTTACGCCGTGGAAGTGTCTCTTCCACGTGCTCATTATCTTCGTCGTAGAAGTAACTCTTCCACGTGCTCATTATATTCTTCGTGGAAGCATCTCTTCCATGTGCTCATTATCCTTCGCCGTGGAAGATTTCTTCCACGGGCTCATTCTTTTCGCCGGGGAAGTACTCTTCCACGGGCTCATTATTTTCGCCGTGGAAGTACTCCTTCCACGTGCTCATTATATTCGCTGTGGAAGCATCTCTTCCGCGGGTTCATTATCCTTCACTGTGGGAGTATCTCCTTCCACTGGCGCATTATTTTCACCGTGGAAGTATCTCTTCCACGGGCTCATCATCTTCGCCGTGGGGGTATCTCTTCCACGTTCTCATTCTTTTCGCCGTAGAAGTATCTCTTCCACGTGCTCATTATCCTTCGTCGTGGAAGTACTCCTTCCACTAGCGTATTATTTTCTCCATGGAAGTGACTCTTCCACGTGCTCATTATATTCGTCGTGGATGCATCCCTTCCACGTGCTCATTATCCTTCATCGTAGAAGTACTCCTTCCACTGGCGCATTATTTTCGTCGTGGAAGTGTCTCTTCCACGTACTCATTATCTTTGTCGTGGAAGTATCTCTTCCACGTGCTCATTAGCCTTCGCCGTGGAAGTGTCTCTTCCGCGTGCTTATTATCTTCGCCATGGAAGTATCTCTTCCACGTACTCATTATTTACGTTGTGGAAGTGTCTCTTCCACGTGTTCATTATCTTCGTCGTGGAAGTATCTCTTCCACTTGCTCATTATATTCGTCGTGGAAGCATCTCTTCCACGTGCTCATTATCCTTCGCCATGGAAGTACTCCTTCCACTGGCGCATTATTTTCGTCATGGAAGTATTTCTTCCACGTGCTCATTCTTTTCGCCGTGTAAGTATCTCTTCCACGTGCTCATTATCCTTCAACATGGAAGTACGCCTTCCACTGGCGCATTATTTTCGCCATGGAAGTATCTCTTGCACCTGTGAGACCCCCAGAATCTGACATGGGACAACTAGGCATCGAGGGAGTCACACGTCAAGGTACAAGTAACAATGAGTTATAAATGACCCAAAAATGACGTAATAAAAGACATATATATATCACATCACGGTTTATCAGAGTTTTAAAGCATCGGTCCCACAAGTTTTAAAAACTTAACAAAGTACCAGTACATGATGGTTTAAAGTTTTAAGATAACAAAAGATAAGCAGAAGACTTTGACAGCGTCATTTATAACAAAATCATAAACATAACACAACACAGATCTTTCCAAGCTGCCAACATCCTGCGGTACCTTATCTAAGCATATTAAACATTATTATTTGAGATTAAAACATGTAAAATCAGTCAACAAAAAGTTGAGGGATATTCATAGGTTTAGTAAACTAAGTAATGGAACATAATGGAATTTGTAAAACTAGTAATGGGGGGATAACTATATACATTGTCCTAGTCACGATGTATATTATTGCTGTTTAGTTCATGAACCAAAGCTTAACTCAATGTAAGTTCCTCTAGGGAGTACTCAGCCTAAATACTCAAGTATAAACAAATGTAAGTGCGTCAATGTAATCGGGACGGGGATTGTCAATCCCGATGGATCCACCCACAACATTCGCGCTTAGTGCAAAGCATACGGGACAATTAACGGTTCATGATCAGTAGAGGAAACTTAAGGCTAACGTCTAAAAGCAAATATATCATTGAATTCATCTGGCAGCATACAGTTCTGGATAGCATACAGTTTAAAGATTGTGTTCCAACATGATAATCTCACCCCGTGTTTAGAAATAATGTGCACGTAAAAAGGGGCTATGAATTCACCTTAGCTATAAGGTGGAATCAACACGGAACTTGAGGGCTCAGTAGTAACAACGGAAATCAAGCAACTTTAAGTCATCCGAGACCTACGATAACGAGACGCGGAAGTCTAGAAGAAACGAAATAAATGTTTAGAAAACACTTGAATTGAAATTAGTACATAACCTAAGTTATGACACACAAGAAAAATCCGTGCAAGTGATACTTCTAGACACCTCTAAAAGTTTGATTTTACTAGACAATGCTTTCGATAAAAATCTACCGGTACATACCAAATGTACGGGCTGTTTTACCTTACTTAGACACGTCAAAAGTTTATGGTACTAATTGAGAAGCTCATTTAATATCTATAGGAGGTCCTCAAAAAGACTCGTCAAAAGTTTATACGTCTTTGACTCGTAAAATCATTTTGGCCTTTCTAATCAATACCGTTTTCCAAACCGACACTTGAGTTTAAAAATAGACTCACAACCCTAGGTTTAGAGCCCAAGAACAGCCTTTGAATATTTTTAAAACTCGACTTATAGTCCCCGGAATTCGATCCAAATATCGACAACAAATTTAAATTGTACCGATACTTGTCTCCCGGTACACGAATAATCAAAATATGGTAACTTCTTACTAGTTTTGAGTTAGAAGCTCTACTTTATATCAAATCAAAGGTATTGAAAATCTCTACAACCCTATCTAACTAGTTTAATAATAAACAAAGCTTTGAATACCTAAAATCAACCTTGACTTTCTGCCTAAAATCACCACTTTGAAAATCATATAAAAACACTTTTTCTACACAAACCAACCATTTTTCTACCCATAATATCATCCTATAATCATCCTCTAACAACCTTAACCCTTGCATGCATCAAAAACAAAAGATCAAAATCAAAACATCAAAATCAAAATCTTAAATTTTTAAACATCAAAATAATAAGATTTAGCCATGATCATCATATAAACAATGATCAAACATCAACCCAACCAATAAATCATCAAAACATGAAAAGTAGTTGCATGTGTAAAATTTTTGTATGTTTAGGATCACCTTTCAATTTTAGGAGGTGGTCTAGATTTTGTTTTAGCTAAATTAGGTTGGATGATGATGATTCAAGGGGTGTTTGTGGTAGAGTTCACGGCAACAAAGGGAGGGAGAGGGTGGTTGTGTGTTTTTTTTTATAAAATGGTTAAGTATGTGTTGTAGTGGAAGAAAGAATGAATTTATATGGGCTTTAGGTGGAGGGTTAAACTTGCAACTTTTGAAACTTTAACACTAGAAAATAAATACTTTAGTTTAAAAGTGGAAAATGACTATTAGTCAATTTTACAAATTTTTACGGGACTCGGGTTTCGTAAAAATACTTCTCAAAAGTTAAACGTACCCAAAATATGATAATATAGACTCCCGACTCGACTTAACGTGTCCTTAAAAGAAAACATCGAAAACATCGAACATTGAAACAATTGACAATAAAATGTGAAATACAAGAATTTAACAATGTGCCCGTTATTAGTCTAGACTTAATACAATGTAAAGATTAACATCTTTAGGTCGAAATATTTAGCCCTCGGTTCTTGTTCGATGATTCAAGTAGACTTTTGTAAAAATGCACGCGGATGTTTTTAAATCAAAATATTTGATTTAAATAAATATAGAAATATTAAATAAAAATCATTTTATAATTTCGAATAAGTATTAACAATGATTAAAATAATGAATAAGAGTAAAATAATTACCAGGAAAATACAAGATCTCACAGTCTTCCCCCTAAAGGAACTCCCGTCCCTCAGAGTTTAACTGGAGATGGAAGAAGAAGACGAGAAAAAATGGGGATACTTAGTCTTGAACTGATCTTCGCTTTCCCAAGTAAACTCAGCACCCCGGCGTGAATCCCAACAAACCTTAATGATAGGAATCAAACTACGTTTCAGCTTCTTGACTTGGCGATCCATAAATCCTATCGGTTCTTCAGTGAAGTACATTTTCTCGTCCACCCTTATTTCTTCTAACGGTATCTGAACATCTGATTCGGCTAAACATTTCTTAAGATTGGAAACATGGAATACATCGTGAACACAACTTAACTCCTGAGGTAACTTCAGTCGATAGGCTACCGAACCAACACGATCAATGATCTCGAATGGTCCTACAAAACGTGGTGCAAGTTTTCCTCTTTTATCGAACCTCACAATACCTTTCCATGGAGATACTCGAAGCAACACACGGTCTCCGACTTGAAATTCAAGGGGTCTACGTAACTCTTTTGGCGACTTCTAGCAGTTTTCAGTCTTTTCCTAATATGTATAATCTTGTCTTTAGTTTCTAGCACTAATTCAGGCCCTATCAGTTGACCTTCACCTACTTCGTTCCATATCACTGGCGATCTACATTTACGTCCGTATAAAGCCTCAAATGGCGAACACTTGACAGTTTTATGATAAATATTGTTATAGGAGAATTCAACTAAGGGTATATGAGTATCCCAACTACCACCAAAATCCATAACACATGCCCGCAGCATGTCTTCCAAAGTCTGGATAGTGCGTTCACTTTGTCCATCCGTCTTTGGGTGATAAGTTATACTCATTAATACTTGCGTACCCAACGCCTTTTGAAGTGCTTTCTAGAAATGAGACGCAAAACGACCATCCCTATCAGAAATAATCGACACTGGTACTCCATGTTTTGCAAAAATCTCATTAATATAAATTCGAGCTAATCTATTTGTTTTATATTCCTCACGAATAGGAAGGAAGTGAGCAGATTTGGTTAATCTATCGACAATTACCCAAA
Source organism: Glebionis coronaria (assembly GCA_025667525.1). NCBI lineage: Eukaryota > Viridiplantae > Streptophyta > Magnoliopsida > Asterales > Asteraceae > Glebionis > Glebionis coronaria. The sequence continues at coordinate 303,104,500 of CM046878.1, read as the reverse complement.
TTGCATCAAAACCACCACTGCTTCTAGGCAGCCTTGTGACTAAGTCCATTGTAATCCTTTCCGATTTCCATTCAGGAACTTCTGGTTGTTGTAAAAGACCTGAGGGTTTCTGATGTACTGCTTTAACCTTTTAACAAGTCAGACACTTGTTAACGTACTCTTCTATACCTTTCTTCATACCTGTCCACCAATAAATATCCCTTAAATCGTAGTACATCTTATCTACACCAGGGTGAATCGAATATCTTGAAGCATGTGCTTCATGCATTATTACATTTCTTAATCCTCCAACTAATGGTATCCATATCCGTCCAACAAAGTAAATTGTTCCATCGTCTTTCCTTTCAAATTGAGCATCTAATCCTCGCAGCAATTCAGCTGGAGCCTTAAAGTCCTTTGCAGCTTCTTGCTGTTCTTCTAAAATCTTAGTCTTGAGGCTAGATTTAATTGTTATACTCATAACACGCACTCTCCTAGGTTTAAGTCTTTCCTTTCGACTTAGGGCATCCTCTACAACATTAGCCTTTCCTGGATGATACTTAATTTCACACTCGTAGTCACTAAGGAGTTCTAACCAACGTCTTTGACGCATGTTCAAGTCCTTTTGGTTAAAAATATACCGGAGACTCTTATGGTCAATGTATATTACACTTTTCGTCCCATAAAGATAATGTCTCCATATTTTCAAGACAAATACTACTGCACCTAACTCCAAATCGTGTAGTATAGTTTTGTTCATGGACTTTAAGTTGTCTGGAGGCATAAGCAATCACTTTTCCTCGCTTCATTAAGACACACCCGTAACCTTGATGGGATGCATCACAATAAACTACAAAATCATTCGGTCTGTCAAGAAGTGTTAATACTGGGGCATTACACAATTTTTCCTTCAGTAAGCAAAAGGCTTGCTCTTGCTCTTCATTCCAAATGTATTCCTTGTTCTTTTGTGTAAGAAGGGTTAAAGGCTTAGCAATCTTGGAGAAGTTTTTAATGAACCTGCGATAGTATCCGGCTAAACCGAGAAATGAACGGACCTCAGTAGGTGATTTAGGAGATTTCCAATTCTTAACTGCTTCAACTTTACTAGGATCCACGTGTATACCATCCTGATTTACCACGTGTCCTAAAAACTGAACCTCTTTCAACCAAAATTCACACTTAGAGAATTTGGCATACAACTTCTATTTCCCCAGAAGACTTAAGATTGTTCTCAGATGGTGTTCATGATCTTTTTTCAGATTTCGAGTAAATGAGGATGTCGTCAGTAAAGACTATGACAAACTTATCAAGGTAGGGTTTGCAAACACGGTTCATTAGGTCCATAAAACTGCAGGAGCATTGGTAAGACCGAATGGCATAACAATTTATTCAAAGTGACCATAACGGGTTCTAAATGCGGTTTTGGAGATGTCACTTTCATGCACTCTTAACTGATGGTAACCTGAACAAAGATCTATCTTGGAGAAACAGCAAGCACCTTGTAATTGATCAAATAATTCGTCTATACGAGGGAGAGGGTAACGATTCTTGATTGTCAGCTTATTCAATTCCCTGTAGTTAATACACATTCTCATTGCACTCCTTTTTCTTAACAAAGAGCACAGGCGCTCCCCACGGCGAATGACTCAGTCTAATGAAACCTTTCTCTTGTAATTCCTTATGCTGATTCGGCAATTCACTCATTTCAGACGAGGCTAAATGATAAGGAGACTTGGCAACAGGCAGTGCACCCAGAATAAGATCGATACGAAATTCAACTTCACGTACAGGAGTTAATCCTGACAATTCGTCTGGGAATACTCTAGGAAATTCACAAACAATATGAATATCATCAAGCTTTTTCTCATCAGCCTTGATAGAAAGAAGAGAATTCGGATTGTCATTCGGCTTCTCACCGCGAAGTTCTAAGGTTTTACCCGAAGAAAGAGGATACGCACGATTCGTTCAGAACAAACAATGCCAGCACGATGAGACGCTAACCAATCCATACCCACAATAACATCAAAACTGCCGAGATGCGTCGATAAAAGGTCGATTAAAAACAAATGACTAAGCAAGTCAAGGGTACAACCACGCAAGACTGTATTGGTACTAACAATCTTACCGTCTGCTAATTCTACTTCATAGCTAGTGTCTAAAGCAGAAGAAGTATATCAATGAAAGGAGTAAAGGCAGAAGACACAAAACTTTTCTCAGCACCAGAATCGAATAAAACACTGACATAGTGACCGTTAACAATATACGTACCCGCGACCACTTGAGGATTCGGCTGAGCGTTATTACCCACATGATACACCCTGCCTTGAGCTACATCGTTGTGTGGATCCTTAGCCTTTGGACACCTATTCTGGTAATGACCTTTTTCACCACAGTTAAGGCATACATTGCAGTATCCTTCCTTATGGCCAATTCGCTTACAAATTGCACACTTAGGAGGACACACACCAACATGATGCCAATTGCATTGATCACACTTAGGCAGCTTCCTAGTATAACCTCGTCTGCCATTAGGAGTAGCAGGAGTAATAGGAGCAGCAAGAGTAACGGAAGCAGCAGGAGTAACAGGAGCAGTAGGAACAGCAGGAGCAGCTTCATACATGGTTGATGTCTCTTGTCTCTTGTTGGATTGTCGGTTATTGTTCATGTTGGAGTTTCTATTGTTGCCTCGCTTGTTGTTACAGTTATTGCCCTGATTGTTCCCCTGTTTGTTTCCTTTATTCTCCTCCCATTTTCGTTTGTTATCAAAATTTAACTTAGCAGCTTTACCTTCCACAGACTGCTCGACCAATTCACGAGCCATGTTCACTGCTTCATGCAGGGAGGAAGGTTTTGATGAAGTAATGTGTCCTTTAATCCTTTCAAGAAATCCCTTGACATACCTTTTTATTTTCTTCTTCTCATCTGGAACCATTTCAGGACACATTAAGGCCAACTCATGAAACCTATTAGTGTAGGTTTCAATATCATCATTCTTCATTTGTAAATTCCATAGCTCATGCTCCATCCGAGCTATCTCAATCTCAGGGCAGTATTCAGTAGTCATCATTATTTTAAACTTTCTCCAAGGGATTTTGTTTGCATTATCGAGGCCTAAGGTTTGAATATTCCCATTCCACCATGTAAGTGCAATACCTTCCAAAGTACTAGCAGCATAAATTACCTTATCCTCTTTAGCACATTTGCAATTTCCAAACACTTGCTCCATTTTTTCAAACCAACATGTCAAACCAACGACACCTTCGGTCCCTTTGAAAGAGCGTGGCTTTCCAGACATGAAGGTCTTGTGCGAACATCCTTTTGCACTTGCAGAACTTTCAGCTTTAGTTTGAGTCACTCGGCTCTTTTCGTATTCAACAACTGATTTCTTTACCCTTTTTGCAATGATTCTCTCCATAGTAGCCCAGTGGAATCTCCTAGGTCCATCATCTCTACGAATTCTGGTAGGTGGCATGTTTCTGTCAGCAACGCAATACAAAATTCAGCATGAACTTGTATAAGTATGCTATTTCAAGATTTATGAAAATGGAGGAAATAGAATAAGAAGAGATTTTAGATATGGATAACTGATTGTCAACAAGGAATGCAACACTAAGGAGTGGAGAATATATATATATATATATATATATATATATATATATATATATATATATATATATATATATATATATATATATATATATATATATATATATATATATATATATATATATATATATATATATATATATATATATATATATATATATATATATATATATATATATATATATATATATATATATATATATATATACATATATACATATACATATATATATATATATATATATATATACATATATATATATATATACATATACATATATATATATATATATATATATATATATATATATATATATATATATATATATATATATATATATATATATATATATATATATATATATATATATATATATATATATATATATATATTTATATATATTTATATATATATATATATATATATATATATATATATATATATATATATATATTTTATATATATATATATTTTATATATATATATATATATATATATATATATATATATATATATATATATATATATATATATATATATATATATATATATATATATATATATATATATATATATATATATATATATATATATATATATATATATATATATATATATATATATATATATATATATATATATATATATATATATATATATATATATATATATATATATATATATTTAGATTTCGGTTCAAATGAGAACTTTTTAAAGTTGAAAAAATAAGAACCAGCTAAAATCTCACAAATGACACTCTACTTCAAATAATTTTTAAACGAGATTAACTAAAACTAAGTTTTTAAATAATTTGATGGGCTTTCTTTTGAAAATTGACGAATTCTAGGTGATACATCTTGATTTAAGGTGTGATTTGTATCATGTTTTGGTATCGTGTATCATGTTATTTAGTGGTGGTTGTGTATCTAATGTACCATTTTATGTATATGATATTATCTTGTTGAGATTTTGATGTATGTGTATCACATTTTTAATTGTGTATCAGTAATACGTTACACACTAAGTCGTCGTTTATTAGTAAATAGAATGTTAAGTTGTATAAATAATGTATATTTTGGTGTATTATTGGTAATATGATTATGTATCAATGTTTTATTGGTGTTTTAGACTAGTTCTTATTTTTACAACTTTAAAAAAGCTCTCACATTAACCTTCCTCTATTTATATATATGTATATATATATATATATATATATATATATATATATATATATATATATATATATATATATATATATATATATATATATATATATATATATATATATATATATATATATATATATATACATATATATACATATATATATATATATTATATAGGTATAATTATGATTTGAAACCGTAGCTTTTAATCTAGTCATATCCCAGTCACATCTTTTAGCCAATAGTATTTCAATAATTCCTAGAAATTCTCCATTTTCACGTTTTTAGTGACTTGAAATCGCACTTTTATAAATCGTGTTTTTGAAACGCAGCTTTGAAATTACATTCTGTTTTCAAAACTGAGACACAGTTTTTAAAAATGCGTTTTTAAAAAAATGAATATTCATAACTAGGGTTCGAACTTGGGTCTCTTTGTTATAATTCTAGCACCTTTACCAACTAAGCTAACTAATAGTTTGTGTTCTATTCTCAACAACATTATTAATAAAGTCAGGAAAGAAATATATTGTTTTAAAGAAACATTTTAAATCAGGATACGTCTATTGTTTTACGTAACAAATATCTTAACGCATTTAACAAATATATCTTTTGAATTAAAAAAGATTATCCAAAAAAACACCCTAATTCTATCTAAACGAAAACACACGTAAAAATAATACTCCCTCCGTCCCAAAATTATAGTCCCTCTTTCCTTTTCGGGTTGTCCCAAATTAATTGTCCACTTATAAAACTTCTAAAAATAGGTAGGAATTTTAGACCGAGATTACTAGATTACCCTTAATTGAAATCATAATTACAAACTTTTAAAAGGTTTTAAATTAATTGGTTAAGGGTAAAACTGTCTTTCTGTAAAAAGTAAGAGAGAGAAAGCTGAAAAGATGGTACTTTTCTTAAACTGTGTGTTTTTTGTCGGGGAGGACTGAGGGAGTACCTCTTCTTCTCAAACACTACTCTCAAATCTAATGTAACTGTGTTTTTTTACAGGTTAAATATTCCTTGTATTCGTATGTTTTTTGTATGTGTTTTATTTTTACAGGTTAATCTTCATGAAACCATAATATTAACATACGTGTTTTTTTTGTATGTGTTTTAATTTTGCAGGTTCTCTACTCTTTCTCCTGATCCTAATCACAAGGTTTCTTTGTATTTTTTAGATTGTCTATGTTGATCCTATCAATCCATGTATTTTTTGCCATTGTCTTCTCCTTAAACTGTATTAAAACCATGACCGCACAAACCCAATAATGATGACGTCATCATCTCTCCCTGATTCTTCTAATGATGATGATTGATTGACGCCACGACTATTACTGTAAGTATGAGCAATGGGCCTTTGTTATGTGTTTTTCTCAGCATATAGCAGCATCAAAAGGAAGTGTCAACTGTTGATGTGCTGCTAGAGTATGGAGCAGATCTGAAATCCACAGATTCAGAAGGAAACGTTCCTTTGTAGGAGGCAATTACGAGTGGTTATGATACTGTGGTGCATAAATCTGCCTCCTTATACCACTCGGCTAAACTGTATGATCTGTGAACAACATTTATTGTTGAATGGTTAAAGCAGCGAGCTTGGGGAGTGGAGTATATTTTGGTGGATATCACAACATCGATGACATGGTGTTGATTTATTACATTTGCTCAAAACAAGGTAGGATACGGTTTTCTTTTTTATGGTTATATTCATTATATATTCTTCGAACCTTGATCATCATAAAAGATTCAAAACTTATGGCTTCTATGTTTTAATCATGACAGGTACAAACCCTTTTAAAACCCAAATGATTATATCAATGTATGTTTTTCTGAATATATCATCTGTTACATTAAGTCTGCTATAATAATTTTAGGGTTTTTATCTGATTGCTAGCAGCAGTGAATCAGGTAAGTCAATTTAGGTAATGTCAAGCATACCCAAAAAACTTAGTATAAAACATGTAAGTTTATCTTTCATCAGAATTACGTTACTGGGTCATACTATTTAACCAATATCTTTATTGGGTCAGTAACTAATGTTGTTATTTGTTTTGTCCAGGATCAATCCCACTATTGAAGTAATGAAACACATAAAAGCTTTACAATTTCTGCATTCGAAAAGGAAGATAGACAAAATGCGGGAAGTATACTAATAGTTTTGACATGATATTTTTATCAGGTGCTTTGAATGTCCCGGTACTTTTACGGGCCATTCACTTAGATGTGACAATATATGAACACTGCATTTACACTTGCCCGCCACTACCACAACTTCTTCCCAGGAAGCCTCAGACGTGCCACCTCAAAATGAGCCTCTTCTATTAGACTACCATCAGGGTGATAATGTCAGCTGTGCTGATGTATCCATTGAAACGATTGATGACCCACAATGTGTCTTGGTAGATTAACCTCAGGCCAACAGCGAAGACGTGTCTAAATTGTTCAATTTGCCAGTGCAAAATGAGTTGGAATCCAAGTCTGTGAAGCATGAATAAATAATCAATGAAGTTGATTATGACATGGATTATGATGTGTATTATCTTATTGATGAACCGTTTTTTGATGCTTCTATTGGCGACTTACAATTTGATGGGAATGCAAAATCAAATGACTTGCAAACTAAAGTCCAGCCAGAGCCTCGTGTTGAAATGTATAATGATTATAGCTCATTTCTTAATCCAGAGGTAGAAAATTTGGATTATGCTATTGAGGTACACACCTTTGCAGTTTCTCTTTATTGCTTCTCATTAATATCTTATAACTAATTTGATTATATTTGTTTGTATTAGAATAAATTATGGTCATGTTAAAGTCTAAAGATTATGTCTTGTAATGTGATTAAGGTTTTTGTGTAAGCTTATTAGATGATCTATTAGCGTATTGCGTATATGGAAACGATAAGCTATAGGTAAGCTCATTTATGGTGTTTATATTAGCTAATTTAAAGTTTATATGATAGTTGAACACTCTTGAATGATTTATGAACATGTCTCTGACCGGACTCGCTGACCTATGACATATTCGGTTTTGTTCCTAACATATTAGTGGAAAATGATAGTCTTGGTATAAGATATAGGGAGTTTGTTGACTGTTTTGAATTGATATGCATGTTAAGGTCACATCAGAACTCCCATAAAACCTGACTGCCTGTAAATTTGTCGATGACAGTCACAACTTCTGTGCGACACCGCTCTGCCCTTTTGATGGAGTTGGGAGCTCTGGTAGAATTGGCAGCTTCAGCACCTCCTCTTTTTGCCTCTTCCCTGCTAATTTGGAAAATGTTCACTTTTGTCTCCCATTCTTAAAATTCAAGGTGGATAGCATTTTTGGGTTATTTATAAAACACATTGTATACATATAAGTTGTGGTGAAATTGGTCAAAATGCAGTACTTTGATCAACCGCTCACAAGGTCCTGTCCAAACAACCCCTAATCTGGATTTTTTAAAGTTTTTCTTCACTCTTTTGATGTCAAAATAGTCCTCCAAACAAAAGAGATTAGTTATTGCAAATCAGCTTAGTGTTAAATTTGTTTAATTTGTGTTTTCTCACTTATTGTTGTTCAGGTATACCAGTGGACGTGCGCGAAACCTCTTCAAGTTGCGAGAGACGCAAGTGGCTGCCTGAATTTGATTCTCATAGGTTCCAAATGCAATATGAGTCTGTTGTGCGGAATGTGAGGTTGCTGTGTTTAACTGGTTGCACAAATACTGATGTTGACAAAATATAAAAGTGGCCAATGGATCTGCTTACAGCGGTGTAGGAGTTAGGCATGTAAGTCCACCTGTTGTAAACAACGTCGAGGGATCTGGTCATGTTCAGAACGAAGGCAAACATCATATCTGTATTTTCTTAGACCACTACAGTAGCACTTGGGATTTTATATAGTCCGTTATTGTTTTTGTAACTAAAAGTACTTTTTGTTGTTGTAGATCATTTCTTACATCTTTTTTTGTCCATGAATATATCTCGTGAACCCAATGCTGCAAACTCTCCGTGACACTACGACTCAGTATAACCAACACAGGTTGCGAGCACGTGCTACGGATTATTGAATGACCAACAGGAGGTAATGTAAGACTTAAGATGTATCAAGGATATCTTCTATGGTATTAAACAGTTGTAACATTTGTTTGGTGCACAAGTTTTCTGTCGTGGATCATATGTATAGTGCAAACACATATATATGGACAATTCATCAATCTAATTTGCTAAACGGTCTGCGCATTACAGTATATCAGAGTACATAGCTTTCAACATATTTAGAAAATGATGATGACAAAAGAAATTATATGATAACAACAGATGGATGCTAGGGTGGATGCCCCAAAATCTACCTGAATATATACTGATAACAAAAGGTAAGCCGACATATTTATTCAGTCTGTGTGCCCTTCCTTGAATTTGAGGGGACGCTGGAGATACAACCACATTCTATTTTAGCTGATAATGACCCGTAGCAACTGTATGTTGCTTCAAAAGTGCAGCTTGCAACAGCAGCCCCACGAATGAGTTCGTGAAAAGAAATTGGAAGGACCATGTGTCGGCCAAACCCGTAAGCTTTTGGTGAAGCCACACCTAACCAACCCCTTTCGGCTAGAGCATGTAGAGCCACGGTTAGACATGATTAGTTAAATACTCAAAAGGGTACATCTTTGCATCTGCTTCACGTCATTTAATTCTTTAATCTTGCATAATCAGTTTGCTATCTTGACAATGTTCTTCTATCTTGACATAGAATGAGCAAACTTACAAATTAAGGAGTATATGGAAACCCTAGAAACGATACACAAGCTTTTGATGAACGCTTTAATATGGCGAAGGTTACCAAGGAGCCGAGAGTAGATGAAACTGTTCGATGATGATGGAAGAAAGCAGTAGAATGATGATGTGTGAACCTGTTGATCATCCTTCTCGAATTATCCATGTCCCTACAATTCAGTAAGTGACTTTACGCCATTATGGTGTTAAAAAGGTTTCAGAATTTTTATGCATAAACGATTTATAATGTTGATAATTTTTTATGTCAAAATTGTCAACCGACATGATTTTATAGGTTTCTATTTCTTAACAGTGAGTATATAACAATGATTTTTTAATAGCAAGCCAAGTTTGGTGTATCCACTTCTGATCACAAGAATTCTACATTTGACCGTGTTCTGATTATTTACTGAACGATACTCAATTGTATTCGTCTTTATTAATGGAACAACAGGACAACTCCAAGTCTTGATATGAATGAGTGAAGAGTATAGCTACAACATAGCTACATAGGCAATTGAAACGCAAAAGATGCCGGAAAACTAAGACACAACTTCCTTATGTGGCTATGCTTACTTGATTATTGTTAACTAAGCACATTAAAAAAGTGTTGAAAACTTGGGCGGGGTGGTGTTAGGTGATCGTATTGAAAATTCAGTCTGCACAGTGAGTATTTTTTTCTTTCCTTACGTTTTTTATTCGTAATATGAGTTGTGATCTGAGTTTTTGATCTCTATATCAATTTCGCACGAGAGAGGAGCTCCCATGTGAACTAAAGCCGTTCAAAAAAAGGAAAAAATTAATGATGAGTATCGTTTTATCACGTATGTGCCATTTGTTTCAAATCCCAACCTATATAAGACCCTGTTAGAACTACAAATGGAAAAGATCTTCACTCTTCAGTAGTCCAATCAGTCTAGATCGACAATACTGTGTAGTTTGTTATTCTCATTTTACAACAGCTTTTTACTTTAAATGCGAAAGGCTGAATTGTGGGTTTATGTTCAGTGTACATGTTTATCTCTTATGTAGTTAGACCAGGTTTTAGTTGATCATAGATATTCAGATTAGGGTAATGTTTTGTAGACGGTGATAGGTCCCACTTGATGATTATCAGCTGTGCCCGGTGTTGTGCTTTTTTTTAACTGATTTTACACACACAAATCAAGAAGTATCTTGGCTCATCCAAAATTCCAAACTCTCAGTAATCACCATCTTTATCTTTCTGGTTTTGTAGGTAAGGGGTGATCCATGCACTTTGATGTCGTTGCTAATACAACTGTTCAGTTAGTAGGGATTTTAACTATGCGTGGTTGTTGGGCTTCTCGCGGAAACATTTCTGAGGTGACACAAATGTGCACTGGTATGTATTTTTTTCCCTTTCAAAATTTATTCTATAAATATATTTGTGGGTTTTAATTTTAGATTGTTTAAAAAAGCCCAACTATTATAAAGTTTAGATTCAATTTATCAAAAAAATGGGATTTTTTTAATCAGAATGTAAGAATCACGTTGGTTTTTCTTAGTTTCTTTCACAGTTACAATTTTATAATGATGATTATGTTATATTAATGAAGTATATGGGTTTATATCATTATGTGACCAAATATATGGGATTTTGGATCATTATGATGATGTTATATTATAGCTGTTGTTTTTTTGTAACACCCGCGATATGGACCGGTAGAACCAAACCAGAAGCGTTGTCGTTAATGCTCTATTGTTTGTAAACAAAAGCCATGGAATTATTCTGGATAACAGGACCGGGCGCTATGTTAGTCGTGTAAGAGTTGCTTTTTTTTGAAGAAAAAGTTTCACTTAACGATAGCTGCACGAGTCTCTATTATAGCTTTTAAGTTATAGGAGGGCATGTTTGTAAATTTACGATAGAGGAGTCATCCAGGTGAGACACAGGATGGCATCATGTGCACAGGTTTATGTACTGAGCATAAGGTAAGTGAGCCTGACATGTTGCGTTTGGTTAACCACTGCCAACTTATGTCATAAGTATGCATTCTTTGTTTTTACAAGCTTCTATAAGATAGGGTGATTCGTTGCTTCCGAAAGTTGGCTTCATAGAAAAATAAAAAGTAGAAAAATGACATCCTAGATGTTCATTATTTCCGTGTTTGGTTGATTGGCAGGGAGGGTGGAAGATACACGTGAGCTTACAAAAAGATCATATGCGGTGAAAGAAATTATCGAATAGTTAGCAGCAAACTTAAAGATACTCAAATACGTTTCCATAGGCATAGTTTTAGTGAAGCATGTGCATTTTCTCGGCATATGATTGGGATTCTTTGTCTTCACATTTAGTTAAAATAGGGACCATACGTTGATAAATGTCAATAAGGAAGTGTCAAATGAAAGTGTTTCTATCCATGAGTATAAGCTGAGTTTTATAGTAATGTGTTTACCATACATACAATGTGGGCCAACTTTTATGGCATGGTAGAAAAGTTAGTTCTTGCATTTCATATGTTAAAAAAGTTTAGAATTATAAGAAGTCAGCATTAAAGTTATGTTATCGTTCATGTGTATGGGTCATAGCCCATTACAGAGGGGCCTGTCATTGGTTTTCTGTAGGACACAACATAAATTACCCCGTGCAATGTTTTCAGACCCGGGTTGATCTGGCCGGGTCAACCGGTTGACCCGGTTCCGGCCGAAAAAACGGGTCATATTGACCCGGGTTTTATATTTTCGAAACCCGGCTCGACCCGCCGGGATTGGGGTGACCCGGGTCAACCCGGTTCTCGAGACACGGCCGGGTTTCAATTTTTCAGGGTTTTTGTTGAAAAAATATGTAAATTTTACGTATTTGCGACGGAATTTTATTTTTATAATATATTTCTAATATACGGAAGTTTTTATAATTTTTATAACTGTTAGTTATTAAAAATTTAAATTTCTTTTTTAGAAAACCGGGTTAACCCGGACCCAGTGACTCGACCAGGTCGATTTAAGACCCAGGTTTCAAAATATTGCATAACAATGATTAGAAAGAGGAAGCAAAAAATATTCTTTAAAAGCGACTTTTATGCGTTAAGATGTCAACTTTATGGGTTGAGAATTGTAAAAATAAAGATCATTCTTTGGCTAAAGTTATTAAATATTAATGTGGTTTTTCCTTTTTTTCGATTTTGCCAATATGGTAACTAAAATACTAATATCACCAACGAAACTTGCTGGTTACCGACTATTATTACCAATATGACCTGTTATTACGAGTTCGGGACTTCCAATGTAACCATTTAATGAGAAAAATCATTTGTAAAGTTATTCTATTAATAAATAATTACAAAGTTAGTCCCAATGCAAAAAATTATAAAAATTGAAAAAAAAAAATTTCTAAATAACTTTTCGAAAATAAATTAAAAAAATAAAAATATCTTTAAAAAAAATTAAAAAATTATGTTTTTGGAAAAATTATTACTTTTTTTTAACTTTTTTAAAAAAACTCAAAGTTTTGTATAAAAAATCGAAATTTTTTTTAAAAAAAGAAAGTTTAGTATATTTAAGAAATTCGAAAAAAAATATATGTAAATATTTTTTATAAGAAACTGAAATATTAATTTTTTTTCACAATTTTTATTATTTTTTTAATTCTGAATTTTTTTTAACTTTCTTTTTCTTCGAATTTTTCAGAAAAAAAATTTTGAAAAAAAAATTCAATTTTTATATAAAAAAATTCGAGTTTTTAAAAAAGATAAAAAAAAAAGTAATAGTTTATCCCAAAAAAAATATTTTTTAGTTTAAAAAAAAAATTTATTTTTTTATTTTACTTTCGAAAATTTATTTTATAAAAAAAGATTTTTTTAAAATTTATAATTTTTTTTAAGTTTTTATGATTTTTATAATATTTTTGCATTTGGACTAACTTTGCAATTATTTATTAATGGACTAATTTTACAAGTGATTTTTATCGTTAAATGGTTACATTGCAAATCCTTAACCTGTAATAGCAGGTCATATTAGGTCATACTGGTAATAATAGTCGGTAACCAGCATGTTTTATTGGTGATATTAGTATTTTAGTCACCATATTGGTAAAGTTGGGAAAAAACACGTTGGTATTTAATAGCTTTAAGCCTTCTTTGCTAAAACTAAGAGAAAAGTACTCCCTCCGTCCCATAATAATAGTCCACCGACCAAACACACGCAGTTTAATAAAAACACCACTTTTTCAGCTTTCTCTCTCTTACTTTTTACACAATTACAATTATACCCTTAACCAATTAATTTACAACTTCTTTATTAGTTGTAATAATACCTTAAAGTAAGAGTAATATTGTAAACTTGATCTACATTTCTTATCTATTTTTGGACTGGACTATTAATATGGGACGTCCAAAAATAGTAACATGGACTGTTACTATGGGACGGAGGGAGTAACTATTTTTGCCTGATTAGATGTCATACACTTGAATTTACAAAGAAGGATGCATACCCTGCATCGTCATAGCCGCAAGCACCCATCAAAATAGTCAGTCTTTTTGCTTTCATCACAAACTTACTGCACGAAATTAGAAACATTAATTATAATGAAATTAGAAACATTAATTGCACGAAATTAGAAACATTAAACAATAGCGTTGTCATGTATGTAATAAACAAGTTAACGAGAAGGGCTACCGCTTTGAAGCTCGGAAGATTGAACCAACATCGATCAAAATGGACATACATAAGAACAACCGGGAGAAGAAGATGTACATAAGTAATAATCGAGATTGAAGAACAGAGAAAAAATGCAACTATGGATTGGCAAGTTTTGTGTTTACAAGAGTTTTGATATAACTGATAAGTATCATTTTTGTAGGACTAAATGCGTACTTTTGTGTTAACTTAATACACTAAGGTGCCGTTTGGTTGGGGCATATTGGAGGATATTGGGGGATATTCAAAATTTTGACATTTTAATTTCCTCCAAATATTGTGTTTGGTATGACTAACGAAGAAATTTTAAATTCCCCGAATTCCCAAAATGAAGGATATTGAAATTACTAAAAAAAGTGAGGAATTTTAATTTACTTGAAAACAAATTTTTATAAACCTTTTTTCTAATAATTTTTATTCGGGATTTTATGTTTATATAAAAAACTATAAAAATTATTTTTTCGATTTTTACTCTTTTAAATAGCAAAATAAAATTTATATTAAAAACTTATAGAATTTTTTTTATAAAATTTATAGGATTTTTTACAAAATTTATATAAATTCTATAAAAAAATTATTGAAATTTTTTATAAATTTATAATTTTTTTTTAAAATTTATATTACTTTTTATAAAGTTTATTTAATTTTTTTATAAAATTTATATAAAATTTTTATAAACTTTAAATAAACTTTTTATAAAATTTATAAAAAAAATTTATAAATTTCTTTTAAAAAAACCTATATAATTTTTTTAAAAAAATATAGAAAGTTAAAATTCGCTTTTTAATTCTTAATAATTTTTTATAAGATTTATATAAATATTTTTATAAAACTTATATAAATTTTTTATAAACGGTTATATAAACTTTTTATAAAATTTAATGAATTTTTTTTATAAAATTTAATGATCTTTTTATAAAATTTTTATAAGATTTACATAAAAAATTTATAACTCTTTTTATAAAATTTATAGAATGGTTTCTACAATTTATATAAATTTTATAAAAACATTCTATAAAACTTTTTTATAAAATTTATATAAAAAGTGAACATTTTATTTTTACTCTTTTAAATAAAAAAATTTGTCTATAAAAAATTTATTCGTTAAAACTATTACAGATTTTTGTCAACCAAACAGGATTAGGCATTTTAAATTCTAGAATTTTAAATTCTTGGGAATTCTAATTTACTAAATATTAGAATTCCATAATTTTAAAATACTGAACCAAACGGCCCCTAAGTTTTTTCTATTGTAGTGTTTTTCTTTCATTCTTTCAAACATGAGTGGGTGTATCGGAAAGCTGAATAAGTACACTTGGTTTCATTTAAACACCACGCGTATATATTGTTAGACAAGTCTTTAAAACATCGTATTTTAAAATTTGTTGAAGACAAGTCTTTTTTTTACGAGTATATATTACTCTTCTTTAAGTACATATAAAGTTACTAAAAAACAATTGTATAAATTTGATAAACTGACGAGTTCGACTTATTACATTTCTTATTTTTTTATTTGTTATTTTCAATTATTTTGGTGAAGTAAGAGATATAAGAACGTTTCCAGAAGCCTTAACAACTAGTTAGAATTGCGAACATAATTTTAAACAGATATAAATCATATAGATATGTAATTACATCATTATAAGTAAACATAAAACGCACAAAAGCATAAAAAAATAATACAAAAATTGCAAAAAAAAAAACACAAAATGCAATCCACACATCAGTTACAAATATTCAAATTCTTTTAGAAAAAATAACACGACTCTAAAAAATCAAAAAAGAAAAAAAACATAACTACGAAATTATAAAAAAATACTAATTTAAAAAAATTAATTAAAAAACACTCCGGAACAATAAAAAAAGACCCCGCCCGTTGGGCGGGTTACGAAGCTAGTATATATATATCTTTATATTATATATAGGTATAATTATGATTTGAAACCACACTTTTTAATCCAGTCATATCCCAGTCACATCTTTAAACCAATAGGATTTAAGAAATTCCTAGAAAATATCCAATTTCCATGTTTTTATTGGATTTGAAATCGCAGTTTTCTGAAACTGCGTTTTGGAAACGTTGTTTTAGAACTTTTATGAAACTGCGTTTTGGAAATTGTGTTTTCGAAACAACGCATTTTTGAAACCTGCGTTTTCGAAACGCAGTTTTTGATTATTTCTATTTTTTGAAAAAAAAAATATGCCATTTGCAAGAATTGAACATGTGACCTTTCATTTAGGGGTAATCAAACTTACCAACTTGCTATGGTAAGGTTTTTGTTTAATTGTTACTAACCCATATACTTAAACTCACTAAAATTGAATACCTTTATTTTTTGTTTTTAAATTTCGAAATATTATATTGATTTTCTTTTTAAGTTTCATTTTTTTTATTTTCTAACTTTCAGATTAAAAGCATGTTTATTTCACTTTTTTCAATATTTTCCAAAAATCATGAAATTTTCATTTTATAATTTTTTTTATTGAAACTAGAAAACCCCATTTTACCGTTTTCTACTTCTTTTCTCAAATACAAATAAAACGTGTTCACATTTTTTATCGTTTCGACAGTTTCTCACGTTTTTGTCACTTTTCTTTACGTTTCTTCATTTTTCACGTTTTCGCCGTTTTTTTACGTTTTTGTCATTTTTTTATGTCTTTGTCACTTTTTTTTACGTTTTGGTTAGTTTTTCACGTTCTTTTCATTTTTTTTACGTTTTCATAAGTTTTTTTAAGTTTTTTTTCTTCGATTTAGTACGTGTTCGTTAGTATTTTTACGTTTTCATCAGTAATTTTAAGTTTTCGTCATTATTATTACGTTTTCGTTCGAACTTTTACGTTTCGTCAGATTTTTTACGCTTTCGTCATAATATATACGTTTTCGTCCGAATTTTTACTTTTTCTTCCGATTTTTTACGTTTTCGTCAGTACTTTTACGTTTTTGTCTGGTTTTCTATGTTATCGTCCGATTTTTATACGCTTTTTTCCGATTTTTTTACGTTTTGTCAGCTTTTTTTACGTTTTCATCCGATTTGTATACGTTTAAGTCAGGTTTTTTACGTTTTCGTCCGAGTTCTTTGTTTTCGACCGGTTTTTTTTTTGTTTTAGTCTAATTTTTTATGTTTTCATCAGTGTTTTTTTACGTTTTTCATCATTTTTTTACGTTTTCGTCAGGAATTTTACATTTTCATCTGTATTTTTATATTTTTGTCATTATTTTTACGTTGTCGTCCGAAATGTGCAAAACGTTCTAAGCAAAACGTGAAAAATGCTGATGAAAATGTAAAAGACGCTGATGAAAAAGTAAAAAACGGACGAAAACATTAAAATATATAAAAAATATTAAAATACTGACGAAAACGTAAAAATTTGGACGTAAACGTAAAAATACTGACGAAAAGGTATAAATATTGAAGAAATCGTAAAAATGCGGACAATAACGTAAAATTAATGACTAAAACGTAAAATTACGGACGAAAACGTAAAATTACTGATGAAAATATTAATATACTGATGAAAACGTAAAAATTTAGACGAAAACGTAAAAACGCTGATGAACCGCTAAAAAGTCGGACGAAAACGAAAAAAAATCGGGCGAAAACGTAAATAAACATGATGAAACCATTAAAAAATCGGAAGATTACATAATAATACTGATGAAACAAAAAACGCCGATGAAAACATAAAAAACTTGATGAAAGCGTAAAAGAACTTACTAAAACGTGAAAACAGTAGACGGGAAAAAACAGATTAAAACATAAAAAAACTAGCAAAAATGTGAAAAAGATTGATCATAAAAAAATGATAAACTATATTTTCGTCTAAACATTGTTCTCTTTTGTAGAAAATGAAATATACCATCTAAACAGGTGTTCAAGATTCTCAACTCTACCCTAGAAACGAAAACTTTTTCCTTCTCTTGAAATTTAGAAGCAGAAAATTATGAAATTTTTTCCACAACTAAACAGCCCCTTTATTTTTCGTTTTTAATTTTTAAAATATTTTTATTAGTTTTTCTTTTTAAGTTTCAAAAATTTTTATTTTCTAAATTCCGGATTAATTTTCACAACTCAATAATTATCCGAGTGCAAAGGTTTTGACATGTAAAAATTATCATGGAATAATACAAATTAAAAACAAAAACTTGCGTCGGGTAAAATATATTTAAAGACCCAAAGTAATAATTGCTACTATTAAACTTGCAACGTTGTTTTTGTAAAATTTGGTATTCCTTTTAAGGTAAAGGTTTTTGTTTTCATTAATGCGTGTTTGTGAGGTTTAGACATAGAATTTATTTTATTAATTTACAAAATATTTTTTTAAAAATTAAGATTGAATTTTAAATCTCTTAAAAATATTTATTTTTAATATAAATTTAAGAATCATATTATAGCAAATATCTCAGGTTGCGGTTTCACCACCGGGTCAACCCGGCCAAGTCACCGGGTAACGAGATAGGTCATTGGGTCAACCTGATCGAGTCACCGGGTCACGGGTTCATCATCAGTGGTTCATTCATATAAAGAAAAAAACAATCCCGTCCGTTGACCACAAGTAAACGTTGCTTAAGCGTAAACTATAACTAAAATATACTAAAGGTTAAATTACAAATTCAAGAAACTAAAAACGCACAACAATAAACCCTTTGGAACAAAAATGACGTAATAAAAGACATATATATCACATCACGGTTTATCTGAGTTTTAAAGCATCGGTCCGACAAGTTTTAAAAACATAACAAAGTACCATTACATGATGTTTTAAAGTTTTAAGATAACAAAAGATAAGCGGAAGGCTTTGACAAAGTCATTTATAAGAAAAGCATAAACATAACACAACACATATCTTTCCAAGATGCCAACATCCTGCGGTACCTCATCCTAGCATATTAAGCATTATTACCTGAGATTAAAACATGTAAAACTCGTCAACAAAAAGTTGAGTGATATTCATAGGTTTAGTAAACTAAGTAATGGAACACAATGGAATTTGTAAAACTATTAATGGGGGGGATAACTATGTACATTGTCTATAGTCACGATGTATATTATTGCTATTTAGTTCATGAACTGAAGCTTAACTCAATGTAAGTTCCTTTAGGGAGTATTCAGCCTAAATACTCAAGTATAAACAAATGTAAGTGCGTCAAGGTAATCGAGACGGGGATTGTCAATCCCGATGGATCCACCCACAACATTCGCGCTTAGCGCAAAGCATACAGGACAATTACCGGTTCATAATCAATAGAGGAAACTTAAGGCTAACGTCTAAAAGTAATAATATCATTGAATTCATCTGGCAGCATACAGTTCCGGATAGCATATAGTTTGAAAGATTTGTGTTCCAACATGATAATCTCACATCACGTTTAGAAACAATGTGCACGTAAAAAAGGGCTATGAACTCACCTTAGCTATAAGGTGGAATCAACACGAAACTTGAGGGCTCAGTAGTAACAACGGAAATCAAGCAACTTTAAGTCATCCGAGACCTACGATAACGTGACGCGAAAGTTTAGAAGACACGAAATAAGTGTTTAGAAAACACTTGAATTGAAATTAGTATATAAACCAAGTTATGACACACAAGAAAAATCCATGCAAGTGATACTTCTAGACACCTCTAAAAGTTTACTTTTACTAGACAATGCTTTCGATAAAAATCTGCCGGTACATACCAAATGTACGGGCTGTTTTACCTTACTTAGACACGTCAAAAGTTTATGGTACTAACTGAGAAGCTCATTTAATATCTATAGGAAGTCCTCAAAAAGACTCGTCAAAATATTATACTTCTAAGACTCACTCCCCGACACATCTTTGAACTACAAAAATCGGACAGATTTACGTCTTTGACTCGTAAAACCATTTGACCTTTCTAATCAATACCGTTTTCAAAACCGACACTTGAGTTTGAAAATAGACTCGCAACCCTAGGTTTAGAGCCCAAGAACAGCCTTTGACTATTTTTAAAACACGACATATAGTCCCCGGGATACGATCCAAATATCGACAACAACTTTAAATTGTGCCGATACTCGTCTCCCGGTACACGAATAATCAAACTATCATAACTTCTTTACTCGTTTTGAGTTAGAAACTCTACTTTATATCAAATCAAAGGTATTGAAAATCTCTACAGCCCTATCTTATTAGTTTAATAATAAACCAAGCTTTGAATACCCAAAATCAACCTTGACTTTCTGCCTAAAATCACTATTTTGAAAATCATATAAAAACACTTTTTCTACACAAACCAACCATTTTTCTACCCATAATATCATCCTATAATCATCCTCTAACAACCTTAGCCCTTGCATGCATAAAAAACAAAAGATCAAAATCAAAATCTTAAAATTTTAAACATCAAAACAATAAAATTTAGCCATGATCATCATATAAACAATGATCAAACATCAACGCAACCAACAAATCATCAAAACATGAAAAGTAGTTGCATGTGTAAAATTTTTATATGTTTAGGATCACCTTTCAATTTTATGAGGTGGTCTAGATTTTGTTTTAGCTAAATTAGGATGGATGATAATGATTCAAGGTGTGTTTGTGGTGGAGTTCACGGCAACAAGGGGAGGGAGAGGGTGGTTGTGTGTTTTTTTTTTATAAAATGGTTAAGTATGTGTTGTAGTAGAAGAAAGAATAAATTTATATGGGCTTTAGGTGGAGGGTTAAACTTGCAACTTTTGAAACTTTAGGACTAGAAAATAAATACTTTAGTTAAAAAGTGAGAAATGACTATTTGTCAATTTTACAAATATCTACGGGACTAGGGTTTCGTAAAAATACTTCTCAAAAGTTAAAACGTACCCAAAACATGATAATATAGACTCCCGACTCGAATTAACGTGTCCTTAAAAGAAAACATCGAAAACATCGAACATTGAAACAATTGACAATAAAATGTGAAATACAAGAATTTAACAATGTGCCCGTTATCGGTCTAGACTTAATACAATGTAAAGATTAACATCTTTAGGTCGAAATATTTAGCCCTCGGTTCTCGTTAGGTTGATTCAAGCATTGTAAAAATGCACGCGGGTATTTTTAAATCAAAATATTTGATTTAAATAAATATAGAAATATAAATTAAAAATCATTTTATAATTTTGAATAAGTATTAACAATGATTAAAATAATGAATAAGAGTAAAATAATTACCATGAAAATACGAGATCTCATAGCACGTGCTCATTATCTTCGCCGTGGAAGTATCTCTTCCACATGCTCATTATCTTTCGTCGTGGAAGTACTCTTCCACGGGCTCATTATTTTCACCGTATTCCACTGGCGCATTGTTTTCGCCGTGGAAGTACTATTCCACGTCTCATTATCCTTCGCCGTGGAAGTATTCTTCCACGGGCTCATTATCTTCGCCGTGGAAGTACTCTTCCATGGTCTCATTATTTTCGCCGTGGAAGTAATCCTTCCACGTGCTCATTATTTTCACCGTGGAAGTATCTCTTCCACATGCTCATTCTATTCTCCGTAGAAGCATCTCTTCCACGGGCTCATTATCCTTCGCCGTGGGAGTATCTCTTTCCACTGGCGCATTATTTTTGTTGTGGATGTATCTCTTCCACGTGCTCATTATCTTCGCCGTAGAGGTATCTCTTCCAAGTGCTCATTCTGTTCGCCGTGGAAGTATCTCTTCCACGTGCTCAATACTTACGTCGTGGAAGTGTCTCTTTCACGTGCTCATTATCTTCGCCGTGGAAGTATCTATTCCACGTGCTCATTATATTCGTCCTGGAAGCATCTCTTCCACGTGCTCATTATCCTTCGTCGTGGAAGTATTCTTCCACGGGCTCATTATCCTTCGTCGTGGAAGTATTCTTCCACGGGCTCATTATCTTCGTCGTGGAAGTACTCTTCCACGGGCTCATTATTTTCACCGTGGAAGTACTCCTTCCACGTGCTCATTATATTTGTCGTGGAAGCATCTCTTCCACGGGCTCATTATCCTTCACCGTTCCACTGGCGCATTATTTTCACCGTGGAAGTATCTCTTCCACGGGCTCATTATCTTCTCCGTGGGAGTATCTCTTCACGTGCTCATTCTTTTTGCCGTTGAAGTATCTCTTCTACGTGCTCATTATCCTTCGCCGTGGAAGTACTCCTTCCACTAGCGCATTATTTTCGTCGTCGAAGTGTCTCTTCCACGTTCTCATGATATTCGTCGTGGAAGCATCTCTTCCACGTGCTCATTATCCGCTTACCGAGGGTTCGAATCCCTCTATTTCCTTACCTTCACCTAATTGGTGGAAGTACTCCTTCCACTGGTGCATTTTTTCCGCCGTGGAAGTATCTCTTCCACGTACTCATTATCTTCGCCGTGGAAGTATCTCTTCCACGTGCTCATTCTTTTCACCGTGGAAGTATCTCTTCCACGTGCTCATTATCTTTTCCGTCAAAGTATGTCTTCCACGTGCTCATTATTTTCGCCGTGGAAGTATCTCTTCCACGTGCTTATTATCTTCGCCGTGGAAGTATCTCTTCCAAGTGCTCATTATATCCGCCGTGGAAGCATCTCTTCAACGTGCTCATTATCCTTCACCGTGGAAGTACTCCTTCCACTGTCGCCTTATTTTTGTCGTGGAAGTGTCTCTTCCACGTGCTCATAACCTTTGCCATGGAAGTATCTCTTCCACGTGCTCATTATCCTTTGTCGTGGAAGTACTCCCTTCCACATGCTCATTATCTTCGCCATGGAAGTATCTCTTCCACGTGCTCATTATTTACGCCGTGGAAGTGTCTCATCCACGTGCTCATTATCTTCGCCGTGGAAGTATCTCTTCCACGTGCTCATTATATTCTTCGTTGAAGCATCTCTTCCACGTGCTCATTATCCTTCGCCGTGGAAGTATCTCTTCCACGTGTTCATTCTTTTTTCCATGGAAGTTTCTCTTCCACGTGCTCATTATCCTTCGCCGAGGAAGTACGCCTTCCACTGGCGCATTATTTTCGCTGTGGAAGTGACTCTTCAACGTGCTCATTATCTTCACCATGGAAGTATCTCTTCCACGTTCTCATTATCTTTCGCCGTAGAAGTACTCTTCTAGGGGCTCATTATTTTCGTCGTGGAAGTACTCCTTCCACTGGCGCAATTTTTACGCTGTGGAAGTATTATTCCATATGCTCATTATCCTTCGCCGTGGAAGTATTCTTCCACGGGCTCTTTATCTTCGTCGTGGAAGTAGTCTTCCACGGGCTCACTATTTTCGCCGTGGAAGTACTCCTTCCACGTGCTCATTATTATCGCCGTGGAAGTATCTCTTCTACGTGCTCATTATATTCTCCGTGGAAGCATCTCTTACAAAGGCTCATTATCCTTTGCCGTAGGAGTATCTCTTTCCACTGGCGCATTATTTTCGCCGTAGAAGTATCTCTTCCACGTGCTCATTCTTTTCTCCTTGGAAGTATCTCTTCCACGTGCTCATTATTTACGCCGTGGAAGTGTCTCTTCCACGTGCTCATTATCTTTGCCATGGAAGTATCGCTTTCACGTGCTCATTATATTCGTCGTGGAAGCATCTCTTCTACATGCTCATTATCATTCGCCGTGGAAGTATTCTTCTACGGGCTTATTATCTTCGCCGTGGAAGTACTCTTCCACGGGCTCATTATTTTTGCAGTGGAATTACTCCTTCCACGTGGTCATTATATTCGTCGTGGAAGCATCTCTTCCACGGGTTCATTATCCTTTACCGTGGGAGTATCTCTTTCCACTGGCGCATTATTTTCACCATGGAAGTATCTCTTCCACGTGCTCATTATCTTCGCCGTGGAAGTATCTTTTCCACGTGCTCATTCTTTTCGCCTAGGAAGTATCTCTTCCATGTGCTCATTATTTACGCCGTGGAAGTGTCTCTTCCACGTGCTCATTATCTTCATCGTGGAAGTATCTCTTCCACATGCTCATTATATTCGTCGTGGAAGCATCTCTTCCACGTGCTCATTATCCTACGCCGTGAAAGTACTCCTTCCACTGGCACATTATCTTCGCCGTGGTAGTATCTCTTCCACGTGCTCGTTATCCTTCGCCATGGAAGTACGCCTTCCACTGGCGCATTATTTTCGCCGTGGAAGTGTCTCTTCCACGTGCTCATTACTTCGCCGTGGAAGTATCTCTTCCACGTGCTCATTATCTTTCGCCGTGGAAGTACTCTTCCACGGGCTAATTATTTTCGTCGTGGAAGTACTCTTTCTACTGGCGCATTGTCTTCGCCGTGGAAGTATCTCTTCCTCGTGCTCATTATATTCATCGTGGAAGCATCTCTTATACGTTCTCATTATCCTTCGACGTGGAAGTAATTCTTCCACGGGCTCATAATCTTCGCCGTGGAAGTACTCTTCCACGGGCTCATTAATTTCGCCGTGAAAGTACTCCTTCCACGTGCTCATAGTTTTCGTCGTGGAAGTATCTCTTCCACGTGCTCATTATATTAGTCGTGGAAGCATCTCTTCCACATGCTCATTATCCTTCGCTGTGGGAGTTTCTTTTTCCACTAGCGCATTATTTTTGCCGTGGAAGTATCTCTTCCACGTGCTCATTATCATCGCCGTGGAAGTATCTCTTCCACGTGCTCATTATTTTCGCCGTGGAAGTATCTCTTCCGCGTGCTCATTATTTATGCCGTGGAAGTGTCTCTTCCACGTGCTCATTCTCTCTGCCAAGTATCTCTTCGACGTGCTCATTATATTCGTCGTGGAAGCATCTCTTCCACGTGCTCATTCTTTTCTCCGTGGAAGTATCTCTTCCACGTGCTCATTATTTTCTCCGTGGAAGTATCTCTTCCACGTGCTCATTATATTCGTCGTGGAAGCATCTCTTCCACGTGCTCATTATCTTTCGCCGTGGAAGTACTCCTTCCACTATCGTATTATTTTCGCCGTGGAATTATCTCTTCCGCGTACTCATTATCTTCGTCGTGGAAGTATCTCTTCCACGTGCTCATTCTTTTCACCGTGGAAGTATCTCTTCCACGTTCTCATTATTTTCAGCGTAGAAGTGTCTCTTCCACGTG
The DNA here is from genome assembly GCA_025667525.1 of Glebionis coronaria. Classification (NCBI taxonomy): domain Eukaryota; kingdom Viridiplantae; phylum Streptophyta; class Magnoliopsida; order Asterales; family Asteraceae; genus Glebionis; species Glebionis coronaria. Next base: position 303,079,297 of record CM046878.1, on the reverse strand, counting down.
CTCATTATCTTCGCCGTGGAAGTATCTCTTCCACGTGCTCATTATTTTCGACCGTGGAAGTATCTTTTCCTCGTGCTTATTATCTTCGCCGTGGAAGTATCTCTTCCACGTGCTCATTATATTCATCGTGGAAGGATCTCTTCCACGTGCTCATTATCCTTCGCCGTGGAAGTACTCCTTCCACTTGCGCATTGTTTTCGTTGTGGAAGTATTCTTCCCACGTTCTCATTATCTTTCGCCGTGGAAGTACTCATCCACTGGCTCATTATCCTTCGCCATGAAAGTACGCCTTCCACTGGCTCATTCTGCCACGGAAGTACATCTTCTGTTGGTTCATATCTTTGTTGTGGAAGTACGTCTTTCGCGACGAATTACTTTGCCCGGCCAAGAAGTGATTTCTTTAAAGTTTGCATTGTTTTGACCTTAATTAGGTGAAGCCTGATCAACTACGTGTGGTTCAGGAAAAAAAGTGAAAATTTAAGTCATTATCGGATGTCGTGGCCACAAGACGGGTGTACCATCCGCCTCACCTTACCATAGAGGTACATCTTCTGTTGCCTTAATTCGAATGCAATATTCACACTATGCTGCATCATTAGTGGGTAGAAGAAGTACGCCTTCTAAGTATTCACGATGTAACATAAGGGTTCCACCTTCACAAAACAATCTTATCATCCTCATGATAACGATGAATAAGAATTATACCTTGCTGATGCCAGTGGTACCCTGGTTATAGAACATGTTTTCTTCTTACGGGGTCTTTACCGTCGCATAACGGGAAACCAAGCATTCGAGCACAACCACTCGTCTTATGTATACGGGTTCCTGATTTCTTTCGATGTAGATACGCTTGCAGGTGGCGGATATGATGTAATGTCTAGTAACCTTGGTGACAACCTCGCATACTAGACTGGGGGGGACATGATGACGTATAGTGGCTATGCTCACTATTCGCAATCCCAGCTCATCATCTTTTTTCTAAAGGAAGCCCATTACGAGTGCAGCCATATGTTACAGACGACCTACGAGGATGTCCAAGCAGCAAGATGCACGCGGTTGTTTAGTAAGCGTGATACATGAATAAGTCTAGGATAACATGATCATGGACCATATCATACTAGACTGGGGGACATGTCGACGTATAGTCTGGAGTCGGCCTGACCCGACAGGCCCGCGGCCCACACATACCTAACTTTCCTTTCAAGAAACCCTAGTCCTATAAATACAAGGGTAGGAGTCTCATTCTGCAAAAGGTTATCACTCTCAACTAACCTCTTTACAATATATCACACCAATACTAACTTGACCGTCAAAGGTGGACCCCGGGGCTCCGTCCTCGGGTCCACCCCTAACCGGTTTACCTTTGTTTGCAGCATCACTAAGGACCCGAGAAGATGATGAATGGCCTAGGAGAGTCGTCAAACCGGTCCAGCCAAAATATGCTCCAACACTATCCCTACCTACAACCTTTTTATATATAGAAAAAGGAAAACACTAAAGCTTCCAAAGGAAGCTTTTAATAAAGTGAAGCCCCATGTGCTCTTTCCCATTAAAGTATAAAAGTAAATAATACTTTTGACTTTCTTATTGGCTGTACAAGTAACCACTCTTATACTTCCCGCCGGTATTTTCAGGTTGTATATCGAGAGATAGATGAACATCGTTCAGCTTGGTTTGTCACTCCAAGCTGAACTGAAGGCAAATTCATTCAGGTCTTATCCTTCAGATGCTGATCCACATCAGCTACTGAAATGAAGACTTTTTCTTCAAAGTACTCTGGAAGTGCTGGTGTTGAACTGTCTTCAGCTGGACCTGGTGCTGAACTGTTTTCAGCAAATTCTAAAGATTTCTTCAACAATTCTTCAAGTCTCCAACCGCTACTTTATATTCAAATACTTGTGAGGAACAATTGGGTCAAAACTTGACCCAACAAACCCCCCCTCTCATATGAAGCCTAATCTTCTAAAGTTCCTACAAATAAGAAGAAAACAAAGAAGATCCCATCTACTACTTTGGCAGATGAGGAGACAGAGCCCCATGCTGGAAAAAAACCAGAGTCTACTGTCTCTAAGTCAGCTGAGACCACAAGGAACCCTCTTGACTCTGATATATCTCAAATATTAGTTTGTTCTTATTTTTTCTTTTGGAGGTTCACAAGCAATCACTCTCAAACATCTGTAAGAGAGAGTGATGAAGTTTAGGGTTTGCCTCAACCCTTAGAGTGTTTGTGTCTACACCTAGCCCTTCTAAGACCTCTCTACACTTTGTCTCTGCATCAGAATGTGATTCATTTGTGCTTATAATGCACCCCGATGATGCTACACCCACTGGACTGTACTTTGACAAATAACAACCGGAGTACTTATAAGTTTCGACCCAGAGTCTCTGAACCTCACTCAGTCTCTGGGTCCCCTCATGATTAAAAGAGTCCCAAATAATTTATTCTTTTGGGGAGGCTGAATAATCATCCTCAGCCTTCCTAGGGACAGCGGAATAAATGGCGACCATTACCCTCAGATAATTCACACTTAAAAGAGTCTCAAGGAGAAATCCTTTAGGTAGATCTGGATAATCACACCCAGCTATCATAGGGATAGAGAACGGCGACCATACACCATATCATGTTTCATAACTAAAAGAGTCCCAAGGAGAAATCCTTATGAGGGAGCTGGATAATCACACCCAACTATCCTAGGGGCAGAGAACAACGACCATTCATCATACCATATTTTCACCTTAAAAGAGTCCCAAGGAGAAATCCTTCAGCGGGATGGATAATCACACCCAGCTATCGTAGGGTCAGCGAATGGTGACCACTTACCATATCTTAATTCATAATAAAATAATCCCAAGGAGAAATCCTTAAGGGGGCTGGATAATCAAACCCATCTTTCCTAGGGGCATCGAATGGCGATCTTCACCTATATTATAAAATCATCTCACGTGAACTAACAACTCTTATAACAGGGAATAAACTTACATGACGAACAGATGAATGAGGATCCATTCACATTTGCAGAGGATGACATCGTTGGAGCTTAGACTATTGATCTATCTGTTGTCTCTGATCTAGACTCCATGCCTGATGATGAAGTTTACATCATCGAGGATGACATCACAATCTCTGGATTTAAGGACATGGACGATACTGATGATCAAGTGTCCTCTGCTGAGCTCAAGCTAATTCCATTCCCCTCAATGGTCAACGTACAAGAACTTGCTGCAAAGCATGTATGGGACCAGAGGAAAATCACACCAAGCCCAGTTCCATTTCCTACTATGCCAAATATTATGGAACTGGGTGCAAAAAAGCACTAGGAGAACTTGCAGCAGATCAAACCCATTCCCTTCACTAAAATGACAAACGTTCAGGCTTTGGGAGCTGAAGAACTCAAGGTTAGAAGAGGAGACATAAGCATCACCAAACCAAAAATCACCAAGGAGGCCATCTTCTCTGAACTCAAGAATCTCACCAATGCTGAAGAGGACTTGACAAACAACTTAGAAAGTTCTATGACTAAGTCGATGGAGTCAACACTCAAGTCCATGCTTCCTTAATTTCTAGGAAATGCTCTGCTAACACACCTTTCTCAAGTTGTAAACCAGAGTCTTGAGCAGCACATTCCCTCTTTCCGGAAAGCAGCTGTTCAAGCCAATGTGGCTGAAATTGCCAAGGTATCTGAACCCTCCAGAACTATTCTTCAAGAACTTCTTCAAGAACTTCTTCAAGAACTTCTTCAAGAACTTCTTTAAGAACTTCTTCAAGAAGAAATTAAGGAACTTTGCTTATTTATCCATCAAGAGTTCGAGAAGTAAAACAAGGTAGGGTCAGGCACAACTACCTCTGGCGCTGCACCTGAGGGGGAGAAATCTGCCACCTCTTCCTCAACTGATGAACAAGACACTGGATTTGAGGGGGAGCAGCAAACCAAGCAACCAAAACCCACAAAGCAACCAAAACCTACCATAATTCCCACACCCATTCCTCTGCGATCTATCCCTACCAAGGATTTTGAAAATTTTGTTGCTCACCTCAACCAAGCCTATGAAACAACCTTCTCACGATCTCCCATCCCAGAATTTTCATTAGATAAAGGTAAAAGCATTGCAAGTACTGATGATCAAATGATGTCCCTGAACTCATTACAAGAAGAAGGAGGATCCACTATTAAGCTCCCAGAGCTTAATAAGTTCAAAAGAACTGATGAACTGCTAATGACACCTGAGCAAGCAAAAGCTCAATCGATTGAACATAAAAGGCTTGTTGATCTTAAAGCTGCTGAACAGAAAAGCAGAGAGACTCTCAACCAACTCTCTCTCCTGCTATAAGGGAAGCTCAAAAGAAAAAGCTCAAAGAGCTAGAAGCAAAGAGAAACAGTCTTAAAAATGAATACCTGAAGACTATAAATGAGATGGCAGATCTAGAGCAAATCACCAAGTACACATGCTATACTAACAAGGACAAAAAGATGGTGATGACTTTATATAGAGGAAACCAGATCACAAACTACAAAGTCATTTGTGACTTCAAGTTGAAAATTATGGGACTCTCTAAGTGGCTGGAACTCTTGTCTCTTGCCCAAATAAATCTGAACTTGGTGCAGTCCAGATGATGAAGAACATAAAATTCAAGGTCAACTGGGTGACAGGGACTGCCCAAAAGCTAAAGCTTCCTCTGCCTCCTCAACTATCACAACAACAACCTCAGAGCTCAAGGAAAAGGAAAAACCCAATGGGGCCACTCATTGATAAGTTGGTCACAGAGGATTTGATAGTCGATGGGATGTATAGAAATCTGGTGCTTCCAAAAGAAATCCCCAAACCTGTTAATGGTCAAGCTTACACAGAACCAGAGAAGGGGATGGCTTTCATGAACATAAATTGTGACTACGGCTTCCAGAGGGAGAGAGAGCTACATGTTGCATCCACTGTTCATCTAATTAGACTCAAGCAATGTCTCTTACAAAACTGTAAGAATGCTAGTGTCTTCGCGTATAAGATTGAGCTGATCATCAACTCAAGAGCTGACAAAGTTGAAGCACAGAGAATTTGTGACCAAAACCTTAACCACTGAAGAACCTTTGTATTTTTTATTCTTTTGTTTCACCTCTGGGTGCTCATATAATAGGTTAGGTTCTTTTTAATAAAAGTTGAGGTATGTTTGTTAAATTATGTGTAAGAAGAAGCTATGTACTCACTTACAATAATTTCAGACTTAGTATAATTTATAAACAAATAAGAGGAGATTGTTGGGCCAATAAAAATTCTAACTATGGCCCAATATAGATTTGTATAAATTATACTAAGTGTTATGAGTCACTGTGAAGACCAGCGACAGAGACTAGACCAGCTGAAGGTAAACCCTTAACTGGCACACCAGAAACATTCAAGTCAAAGACAATGTCATAGAAGTCGAAGATTATCTGAAGGGTCATACTCACAAGCGGTTATGGACAAGCTGGGATGTAGAAGAAATGTACTGGTGTTCAAGGATATCTGATATGACAATACTCAAAGATCACTTACAACCCTTTTGAATACTGAGCAAGTAGAGACTTGCCTTACCTTATATATTTTAGGCGAGAGAATCTCTAAATTACTTTGGACGGGACAAAGTGGATATTCAAGATAAAGCCTAGTACGACCTAGTGGGATAAAGTGAACAGTTGGCAGAACTGTTCACCTAAAGTTGGTTAAAGGTATGTCTCCTTATAGACATGCATTTAATGCGGTGTACCACTTCCATTCAGAAGTGGACACGTATCAACTACTCCCACTAAGGAAGCATCCTCGTACCACTATAAATAAGGGAGAAAGAAGATAAACACAACCCTTGTGCTTGGAAGATTTATCTAAGGGGGTGCTTGGTTAACTTGAAGGGAATAGGAATAGGTAAGGTTAAAGGAATACAAAAGAATGTAATGAACATTCCTTGGTATTATCATTATCATTGTTGGTGCTTGGTTAATATAAGATGTGGTGTCGAAGGTGGTGGTGGCTTCAGAGGGTGGTGGTGTCGGAGAGTGGTGGTGATGTTAGGAGGGTGGTGGTAGCAACTATGGTGGTGGTGGCGTCTGAGAGTGGTGTCCGAGAGTGGTGGTGGCGTTAGGAGAGTGGTGGTAGCGACAATGGTGGTGGTGACGTGGGAGAGTGGTGGTGTCAGAGAGTGGTGGTGGCGTTCAGGAGGGTTGTGGTAGCGACAATGCTGGTGGTCAGTGGTGGTGTGGCGTCGAAGATTGGTGGTGGCGAAGAGTGGTGGTGGCGTTAGGAGAGTGGTGGTAGCGACAATGGTGGTGGTCAGTGGTGGTGGTGGTGGTGGTGGTGGTGACGTTGGAGAGTAGTGGTTTCGGAGAGTGGTGGTGACGTTAGGAGGGTGGTGGTAGCGACAATGGCGGTGGTGGCGTCGGAGAGTGGTGGTGTTGGAGAGTGGTCGTGGCGTTAGGAGGGTGGTGGTAGCGACAGTGGTGGTGGTCAGTGGTGGTGTCGGAGAGTGGTGGTGGCGTTAGGAGGGTGGTGGTAGCGACAATGGTGGTGGTGGTGGAGTGGGAGAGTGGTGGTTTCGGAGAGTGGTGGTGGCGTTAGAAGGGTTGTGGTAGCGACAATGGTGGTGGTCATTGGTGGTGGTCAATGGTGGTGGTAGCGTCAGAGATTGGTGGTGACGTTAGGAGGGTGGTATTAGCGACAATGGTGGTGGTCAATGGTGGTGGTGGCGTTAGAGAGCGGTGGTGTTGGAGAGTGGTGGTGGCGTTAGGAGGGTGGTGGTAGCGATAATGATTATGGTCAGTGGTGGTGGTGGCGCTAAAGAGTTGTGGTGTCGGAGAGTGATGGTAGTGTTAGGAGGGTGGTAGCGACAATGGTGGTGGTGGCATCCGAGAGTGGTGGTGTCGGAGAATGGTGGTGGCGTTAGGAGGGTGGTGGTTAGTGGTGGTGGTGGTGTCAGAGAATGGTGGTGTCAGAGACTGGTGGTGGCGTTTGGAGGGTGGTGGTAGCGACGATAGTGGTGGTCAGTGATGGTGGTGGTAGGTAGAGACACACATATTCATACGTCAATCTATTACCTTGAATCTATTCCTCCCAATTTACAGGGGAATGGTTCATTACCAAATACTGGGTAATGATTACCTATATTTTTATTAACCAAGCAGTATTAATCATTCCCTTTTCCATTCCTTACCCCTTAATACCATTAACCAAACACGCACTAAGTCTTTTCTCCTAATTGAAACTCTGAGTCCCCAGCTGTCTACCAACGACTCTAAGATTTAGTCGTAAACTTGAGTCTCGAATCAAGTTTACTTGTCTAACGGGTTCTTTCTTTATTGTCATTCAACCGGTGTATTCATAACACTTTGTAATACTTTGTTTATAGATTTAATAAAGCATTACGTGTTTGAAAAGTAAATCATCGAGTGTTATCTTTACATATGAGTTATAGTATCAACAATAGTCATATTTTGGGACTTTTAATGAAGTTTCTTAGGGCGTTGCATCCTAAGTGGGGAGCTAAAGTCACGACGATTGAAGAATCGAAGGAGCTTACTACATTATCACTTGATGAGCTTATTGATAACTTAAAAGTTCATGAAATGATAATTTTGAAGGACTCGAAAATGGTGAAAACCAAGAGTGAAAGAAAGTCCCTAGCACTAAAAGCCAAGAAAGTGCAAAGTGACCATGATAGCTCCTCTTCAGATAGTGATGATGAGGAATATGATATGGCGGTTAGAGACTTCAAGAAGTTCTTCAAAAGGAGAGGCGAACACGTGAGACAACCAATCAACGACAAGAAAGCCTTCTCTAAAAACTGATTTGTCAAGAATGACAAAGGTGATAGGAAATGCTTTAGATGTGGTGACCCAAATCATTTCATCGGTGAATATCCCAATCCATCTCGCGACAAGAATCACACGGATTTTGTTGGAGGTTCATGGAGCGATAGTGGTGAAGAATGTGATGATGATGCTAAAGACGTGAAGTGTCTCATTGCTCATTCTTCTAAAGAGGTACATTCCGAAACCGAATACTATAGCAATGATAGTTCCTCTCTAGATGATTTAGAATTAGAAGGTCAATATAATAACTTATGCAAACTAAGTCTAAAATTCATTGAAAAGAACAAAGCACTGAAATCAACTAGGACCAAGCTTGAAAATGAGATTAGTGATCTAAGAGATAAATTATCTAAGCTTGAGAAAAATAAAGAAATTGATTTAGGGTGTCTAAGTTGTGAAAGTCTTAGACAAGAGAATGAAGATCTCAAGAGCACCTCCAACAACTTGGAAAAGTTCATGAAAAGTACTAGTGCTCTTGATGATATGTTAAGTAGACAAATTCATTCTAGGGAAAGAATTGGGTTGGGATTTGTCACTAATGAAGCATCTACTAGTGAACCAAAACAAGTCAGGTTTTCAGAAAAATGTCCCACTGCCCACGATTCTCCAAAATATGGGGCGGTTCCATATCATTATGGAACCGCGGACAGAAGATGAAATTGGTGAAAATTCACAACTTTCTGAAAAGTCTATTTTAGGTAAAGGCCCAAAACATCTTATGGTTAACAATGTTAAATTACCTATAATTGATAAAAAGTAACTTGATAAACTCTACAAGACTTTAAGTAAACCTTTAATGGGAATGAGAAATTTATCAAGACAATCATCTACTTCTCCAAGAGTACGAAATGATTCAAGGCCTAGAAGTAAAACACCAACACCTAAAAGAAATGATCACTCTAAGTCACGACCTAGGAGTAAAACACCAACACCTATAAACAATAATAACTCTAGGTCTAGATCAAAGACTCCTATGAAAAACAATAGACATCAAAATGCTCATATGAATTGGAATAATTTTCAACAATGTTTTTCTCCATGGAGCATGTGTCCTCCATTCATGCATCCTAAACAAATGCAAGGGATGTTTGGAACTAACAACTTTGGACCCATGAGATATTGGGGACCAAATGTTTGATTTTGTGTGTTGTTACCTAGACATGCTTGGGAATTGATTTGGAGCCCGATGAGTGGATTAAGGATAGTGGTTGTTCTAAACACATGATGGGTAATCGAAGTTTGTTCTCATCTTACAAAGCATATAATGGATGTAACGTCATTTTCACTAGTAAGCTACGTGGTAACATCATTGGCAAAGGTATGGTTTCTCTTGACTCCATGACCATTGAAAATGTTGAGCACGTAGATAACTTAGGTTTTAATTTAGTAAGTATATGTCAAATTTGTGACAATAAGTGTATGGTCATCTTTTCAGAACATGATAGCGAAATCGTAAAAGATGGAAAGATCATTGGAAAAGGTGTTAGAAAGCATAGGCTTTATGTCATGAAGGTCAATAGGAAGTCAAATAACAACTTATGTCTAGCGACTTTAGATGATAGTTCTACTCTTTGGCATAGGAGATTAGGTCACGCTAGTATGCGTTTAATTCAATCTTTAGTCTCTAAGGAGTTGGTAAGACATCTCCCCAAGATTAAGTTTGATAGTCACTTTTGTGATGCTTGCAAAGTTGGGAAGCAAGTTCACTCAAGTCACAAGGCCAAAAATTTGGTATCGGCCTCTCGGTGCCTAGAGCTCCTACATATGGATCTCTATGGACCTTCCGCCATATGAAGTTATGTAGGTAACCTTTATACCCTAGTTATAGTTGACGACTATTCAAAATTCAGTTGGACTAGATTTTTGACTACTAAGAATGAAACTTTTGATCATTTCAAAACCTTTAGTCGAATGATCCAAAATCAACTAGGATGTTAAATTGTCTCAATTAGGACGGATCATGGTAGGGAATTTGATAATGAAGTGCGGTATTACCCATAACTTCTCGGCTCCTCGCACTCCATAATGAAATGGGGTAGTCGAAAGGAAGAATAGGATTATCCAAGAGATGAGTAGGACCATGTTAAACGAGCAATCTTTGCCTCAAAATATTTGGTGCAATGCCGTTGACACATCGACCTATATTTTCAACCGAATTCTTATTCGACATTTCCTAGGAAAGACCCCTTATGAGATTCTTAAAGGTAAGAAGCCCTCATTCGAATACTTTAAGGTGTTTGGAATCAAGTGCTTCATTCTCAACACCAATGACTACCTTACTAAGTTCGACCCAAAGTCGTACGTGAAAGTTTATAGACTTATATTTAATAGTCGTGTGATAGGATCGAACTCGAGATTACGGGATTGCACACAATACGTTAAGAGTTAATTTAATTAATAAATATATTTATTGTATTTATTAATTTATTTAATAAATATATATTTATGTATTTATTAAATTATACCGAGACATAACTTTAACGATCGTTAAATAATTAAAAGTTAAGTATTAACGAATATTAAATAAATATATAGTAAGTAAATTAAAAAGAAAGAAGTTTGGAAGGTTCTAGAACACCTCATGGGGGTGTTCTAGCCGTCGGTTATAGGGGATAAAAGGAAGGGGAAAACTTTCCTTTTATTTGTTTTAGGTTACAAGCTTAGGCCTATATAAACAATCCCTCTCCTCATAATTCAAGACACATCACAAATCTCTTCCCCTCTCTCTCTCTCTTTGGTCGATGGCAAAAGAAACCCACAAAGGGGGTTTGGTTGGTTTTCTTGTTTGATCAATTTACTTATTATCTAGTCCTAGCCCCTCTCTAGGGTTGTTGGGTAGATTATTTACAAGCGTTGTAGCTCGTTTTACACTTGCTAGAATCACGGTTAGCTCGTTGTATTACGTATATACAAGATCGTTTATAGTCTTACTTTAGATTATTTCTTGGTGATATACGGTATAAACCCGAATTGGTGATTCGTTCTTCGTCTTGTGAATTTGCTTTAGTGTCAAGGTATGTAACCCTAAATTCGATTAATTATAATTGTGTTATTATTATGATCTTTTTAAATCGCTTACGCTATGTGTGCTTTGATCTCGTTTAGGGTTTTATATAATTGTTATGATGTTAATAAACCATCAGTGGTATTAGAGCCTGGTTTAACATGTTATAATTATCGAAAATATGAAGTTTTTAACTAATAATTGTTTTGAGTTAAAACTACATGTTTTTTAGGTTTTCTTAAAATTAGAGTTTTGTTTTTTAAAAATTAGGGTTTTGGCCGAATTTTTAATAAATAAAAAGAATTGTTTTAAAACTCTAGATTACATGTGGGATAATTTTAGATTATATTGCATGATTAATTGTTATGTCATGTATGGTTACGATCCGTAGAGATTTAATTATTAAGATTTATGGGGAGTCCATGATAACGTGCATGTTTTCATGGATCATAAAATTTTATGTTTATATGATTTTATGTGTTATGTGATTATTTGATTCAATAAATTTAGAATTAGGGAAGACTTTTATATTAATATAAAGACCTAGATTTGATGATTATTGCATAAGTCGTATGCATGTGGCTATTTGATTTATTATTGCACATTATAAATTGTTATTATGTGTTTATGATTTAGTTTTTTTACTTGTTTATATTAAAAATTGTTGAATTGTTGTAAACAATGGTTTTCTTAAAAGAAATAATATGGACTAAATCATATTTAAATAAAGATTTGTTAGAGATCAAAATTACATAAGATTACGTTGATTGGTGAATTGCAATAATAATCTAACGACCTACTCCTTTTGACAAACTATAAAGTGGGTTTAACGCACCGCTGGTCATGTACCCGGTTAAGGAAGGAGGTGTTATGCCATTAGTCGCTGACCAAATTCCCGGCTCGCCTGTGCGTCAAATTGAAATTACCTACAATTATTAATTGAATTGTATCTTAAGGGTGACTTACTACAAATCCACATCAGAAACACAATGAATAAGGGTATTTCTTTAGGCGTAGCCGAGTTCTAGCAAAATTACGTTATGAATAAGTTGTGGGTATTTCAGGCAGCCCTATCCGAGCTAAAACCCCTAAAACATTTTCTCTATGTGGCGATTTCAGGCAGCCCCTCTTTCTTATCTTTTCCGGCCAAAACTTTCATTATAGTTGCCTCTCTATCTATTGTTATTAATTGGATTTGATTGCCTAGTCTAGGGTTGTTGTTGGTTTCTTTTCAAGAATCCATTCAACGCCTTAATCTAGCCTCTTGGCCCTTTTAATTAACTTAGATATGCAATCGGTTTTGATGGAAGTTTTCTTTCTTAAGAGAGGTTTGCTTTGGAATCGCCACATACTACAAGCCGTTACCCTCACCCTAATTATTAGGGTTTCATGTCTGATTATCTTTATTAGGGTTTTAGGCTGGTTGTCTGTTGCTGGGGTTAAACCTGGTGGAGTCGATTTTTGTTTGGTTATTTGTTGTGTATGGAGGAACCAAGAGACCCTAATTTATTTTAAGGTTTTATACTTACATGTAAATCGTTTGTGGTTTGTTGTATGCTGTTGATTTGATTCTAGGGTTTGTTATGCTGTATTTTTATTAATTTCCTATTTCCTAGGTATCATTCTATGCAAACCTAGAATTCGTCCTTTGTTTTACAAGGGTCTTCATGGCGGCTGTTTTGATATCGTTATGATTACACATGGTTTAATTGGATCCGATCCGATTAGGGTTATCGCAGGCAGTGCGTGCGTTTGATCTTTCTTGACATATTAGCCCTTTTAGGGTTTGCTTGCCTACTGAATTTATCCTTTGATACAAGGACGCTGAATTGGGAATGTGATTGCAACGATGGTTGCTTGGGTGATGGTTGTTACCAAGGAGTTGCTATTCGTGGGTTAGAGAGGAGGCACTTTGGAAACCCTAATTCGTAATAGGGTAATTATGTCATGTGACTTTCACGTGACTATGGTGTGCGTGAGCAGGTTATGGTGTGCGTGAGCAGGTTATGGTGTGCGTGAGCAGGTCAACATAATTTGTTTGTTAAGCAATAATGACAGCATGTTTTTTGCATGGAAGTTATTTGATTCCATATTTCTAGTGATTGATTGCTTTTGGATCACGTGGGTCAAGTATTGAAGTTGGAAACGTACAAATTGGAAAAACAACATTGTAATTTTTATTATTTATTGTTTTTCAATTTGTTTAGTAGTTATAAAAGTGGCATGTCACTTTTATATACGGGTTTGGTTTGTGCACATTGAGTATGTGCTGCTTGTTCCCATGTAACGGGCCATGATGTTAGGATTTCACCTACATCCGATTGTACTTCAACGTTTTTTGGTGTAATATAATTTACCAGGGTGTTTTCCCCTTTACCCAAAAAATAAGTTGTGGGTAAATTCTTTAATTGGTTTAACCAATACCTCAACATAATTTATGTAGAAATTTAGTCTGGTGAAAAAGTTTACTAAATGTTTTATTAAACTTATGCTATGGAGTTGTATGCATGCTTCTCCATACATTGATTTTGACATCAATTTATACCGTTAAAGTTTAATTCGAATGCTCCTAATTGACGAACACTTGAAATTACTACGTCATCAAATGAGATTTTGGGTGATGTTGTAATGGAGAGAAAACTTTCATAGATGGGAATTCGTATGATGGTTTTACGTTACTCAGATTAGACGACTTAATTAAGTTACTCGGTGAGATCTGGAAACTTAAGGCATTTCAGAAGGGATGAACATGTTTACAATGAAAAATGTTTTTGGCAATGTAAATCCCTTAAATATCTAGAAATTGAAAATTGTTTGTCAATTGAATTGTTCGACAAGTCGCTCTGTTGGGTACATTCATTACTAGCAAATCAACTGATGTAATGGATCTATGTCAATATAGTTCTAGAACCCAAGGAAAATAATTTGGATTTTTAACTGGGGTAATTTTATTTTCTTGAAAGTATTTTCTTATTGAAAATACTAATACTTGAACTTATTTCTGTAGAAATGTCTCAACCCGCCAATAACACTATAAGTTCCGTGTTCAAAGCTTTCTTTGAACATCCTGAACTTACTGGCCCCAACTTCAATGATTGGTACCGCTCGCTAATAATTGTCTTGAGAGCAAGGGATTGATATCTTGACTAATCCCTATCCGGAGGATCTTGCTGAAGGAGCATCTGATGTGCAAAGGCTTGAACACACTGATAATGTTAAGAAGCACTCTGAGGTGGCTTGCTTAATGCTTGGAAAAATGGCTCCTCCACTTCAATAGAAGTATGAGTTATTTACACCAAAGTGAATGCTTGATGAGCTCAAGGATATGTTCGAGAAGCCGCAAGCTGTGGAGATCTACGACTTAGTAGATGCTTTGCATAGCTGCAAGCAAGCTCTTGGAATGTCTATAAGTTCCCATTATATGGAGATGAGGGGTTATATGGAACAGCTAATTGCACTAGGACAACCCTATGATCATAATATGGCTATCAACTTGATCAATAGGTCCCTTAACAAGAACTTTAATGATTTCGTTCGGAACTATAATATGCATTGCACGGGGAATACAGTTAATGATTTGCATGCAATGCTCATTGACTATGAAAAGGGGTTGAAAGACAAGGCATCTACTTCTACGCCTTCTGTACTAACCATACAAAAAGGTAGAGTGAGTAAGCCAAAACCGCAAGAGAACAAGAAGAAAGGCAAAGGCAAGGGTGATAAGGGAAAACAAGTTGCGACTTATTCAAATCCTAAGCAGAACTTTGTCAAGAAGAATAGATCTCAGAAGGATGAAACTTGTCACCATTGTAAGGAAAATGGTCACTGGAAGAGGAATTGCCCTCTTTACCTCGAAGAGTTGCGAGAAATAAAGAAGTCTAAGCAGAGCGCTGCAGCTTCAGGTACTTTATTTATGATTGAATTGTTCAATTTAACATACAAGTTAGTTTCTTGGGTATATGATACGGGATGTGGTATTAATATTTGTAATACGCTGCAGGGATTTAATCTGGAAAGGAAGCTTTCCCATGGGGAATAATTTCTGCAAGTGGGCGATGGCGCACAAGCAGCAGTTGAAGGTATAGGGACATTTAATCTAGTTTTACCTTCGAGTTTAGTACTGATTTTAAATGATTGTCATTATGCACCTAAAATTGTTAGGGGTGTTATTTCCTTTTCTTGTTTGTTGAATAATGGATTCGCTCACACGATTGATAATAATGGAATTTCTGTTTGGAAAAATGGTATTTTCTATTTTAATGCAATTTCTGTGAATGGTATGTTTGAAATAGACATGCATGATGATGAATCCAAGAATAATAAATCTATCTTTAGCATGAATAAGAATAGAAAGTATGACAAGAACTCTTCTTATCTTTGGCATTGTAGACTTGACCATATCGGGAAGACTCGTATACAAAAGCTTCAACGCGAAGGTCTTTTGGAAAATATCAATGATGAATCATTTGATAAATGTGAGTTGTAAGAACCCGTACTTTCCCAGCATTACTTTATTCTTTTATTCGTGCTTATTAAATTTTCCAACGTATTACATTTTTTTGGATTCCTTATATGTAAATCCTGAGATCATGATAATTTTAATAAATTATACTTTTTAAGTATTTTCTGATCATTGATAATACTTTACTTGAAATTATAAAAATTTTATTTTATTTTTCCATATTTATTTAAATCAAAGTTTTTTATTTAAAATCACCCGCGTACATTTTACAACGAGTTTACTCAAAATCAATGAACAACGAGAATTCCTAGTGATCGTGATACCGTTGGATGCCCAAAATTTTACGTTTTATTATCGATTGTTTTGATAATTAATATTTTTGACGATTTCGTTTTAGTTACGTGTTAAGTCGTGTTGGGAAATCCTAAAATCATATTTACGATGCATTGTAACTCTTGAAAAAGTATTTTTACAAAACCCGAGCCCCGTAAATATTTTCAGTATTTATTAATAATCATTTTCTATCCTTTTGACTATTAAATTGCTTTTAGATCCAAAAGATTTCACATTCGGCAAAACGATCCCCTCCACCCACTATATATTATTTTTCCACCAAAATAACCTCATTTTCATCTCACAAAAACACACACTAAACAAAAATGCTCTCTCCTTTCTTTTTCTTAAAAATTCTGCCACCTTAAACAACCCAAACACCCAAAAATTTTGATTTTGATAATGATCTAGCTAAAATTAATCCAAGACCACATCATAAAATCTTGTTGTGGTTCTTTTGATACCAAATCATATACATGCATCAACTTTCAAGACTTTTATGATTTTTATGGTTGTGAGGGTTTTGATCATCTTGCATGTGTTGTTTATGTAATGATCTTCATGTTTGCATGCTAAAAAGGTTTGGTTTTTTATCTTTGATTTTGGTAAAATTTGTCATTTGATGGGTATGGTAGTAGAGTAACATTAGAGGTATGGAATGGTGTAATTGAGTCAAAATGATGTTTTTCTATGATTTTCTAAAGTGTATATTACGTCAGCAGGTTTAGAACAGATTTTCGTGGGTTTAAGTTTAGATATAGGCTTAGATCATTTGATTTTGTTGTAGAGTTTTTTGAGACGCTCGTTTTGGTATAAGATAGAGCTTCTAACACATTACAGATCAAAAGTTATGCTAGTTTTAGTATTCGTGTACCGGGAGACGCAAATCGGCATAATCCGAAATTGTGGCTGATTTTGGGTCGACTCTCGGGGACTTTAGGCATGGTTAGATAAATGATATTACTGGTTTTTAACGTTTATTAACCTAATATGATGAGTCTATTAGTGAATTTAAAAGGCGGATTGTCAAGATAATTCTTTTAAAGTAGTATAGACGGTTTTATAAAACAAGTGTACAGTCTGTCCCAAAATTTAGAGTCGAGTAAAATGTCGAGCTGATGGGTTTTAAAGTATGAACGTTGGCTCAAATTTTGGCAGGTTCTTATACAGGTTATAAGTGACCTTGGCACCCAATTTCATCTAAATTGGACAAGTCTAGATAGGGTAGATCGTTCTATACATTTGGAGTGTACATGTTGATTGGTATTTGGACACATAGTTCAATGCTTGTGTGGCGTGAGTTTGAGTATTCACTATTGGACATGGTGACTTACTCAAGTGTTTAGTCATTATATAAATGACTTCACTACTGGTCCGAATAAGTTAAAGGGATAGTTTGACTTGCGTTGACTTGGCGTCTTATGATGGGTCAATTTCAAGTGTACAAGTGTTTAAACGGGTAGTGTTGGATAAATAGGTTAATATGGATTCATTTGGTTCGTGTCAATGGTTTAGAAATATAAATACTTTTAAAATACTTAAGTCATATTATACTTGGTATATAACGATATTTTAGTTCGAGTCTTAACGCGCGCCTTATGTTGATAGGTTGCGGTTTTCGTGTTTCCAGGGTATCCATATCGTCGGTGATCGTCTCACTACCATTGTTACTACTCAGTTGCTGAGTACCGTGATTCACTTACCTCGTGGATAAGGTGAGTTCATAGCCCCTTTTTACTTGTACATGGTTTCTAAGCACGGTGTGAGATTTTACATGGTGGAACACAACCATTTAAAAACTGTATGCTATCCAGAACTTGTATGCTATCCAAAACGTGTATGCTTTCCAGACTTTTGATATTATTATTCCTTTTTAGTCTATAGCCTTAAGTTTCCTCTCCCTATCATGAACCGTTAATTTCGAGTACTAAACGCGAATGTTATGGGTGGATCCATCGGGATTGACAATCCCCGTCCCGATTACCTTGACGCACTAATATTTGTTTATACTTGAGTATTTAGGTTGAATACTCTCTAGAGAAACTTACATTGAGTTAAGCTTCGGTTCATGAACTGAACAGCAATAATAATAATAGTTTCGGACAATAGTTACTGTACATAACCATTTTCCCTAATTCGTGCTTACAAATGAATGCTTGTGTTCCATATTTTTACTGCTAAACCTATGAATATCACTCAACTTTATGTTGACGATTTTACATGTTTAATCTCAGGTATTATTACTTAGATTTGCTTGGATGGGAGCCCGCAAGATATTATCGCAGCTTGGAGATTTCTGTGTATATTTCAACTTTGGTTTTATCTAAAAAAACGTCAGAATATTTTTCTGTATTTTGGTAACCAAGTGTTATAAATCATGATGAAATAATAAATCTTTCCGCATATAAAACTCTGGGACCTATGTTTAAACTCTGATATTTTTATTATGTAATGTACATGTTTTTATTACGTCAACTTTGTGTCAACAGTAATTCATTGTTTCTTGTACCATGACGTGGAACCCCCTTGCTGCCTAGTTGTTCCCTTGTCTGATTCTGGGTGTCTCACAGATTGGTATTAGAGCGATGGTTATAGGGAACTGAGTCGTTTTTCAAAACTTAGTTTATAACCGGAAGTTCAAATATTTCATGTTTCTAAGTGTCAACCACATAATCTGCCAATGTTGTTCGATATCTGCGTAGGTAACTCTCTAATCCTTATTATTTACTTTTACTTATCATTGTAGTATTTCATCTCTTGATTACATGTTGAGATATTACATTACCTTAACGACGATAATTACTATGTCTTTTCAAAGCCTTTGTGCTTTATGAATTATCATTGGATATTACTTGATTACATATGCTCTTACTGCATTTCTTAAATTTCTTGTTCTTGTGAACTGATCTTGTTACAATGATTTTATATTGTTATGACGTTACCTACTTGTATTCAAAGCACGTATGCTGCCGACTTTTCATGCTCATTTTTCTGAGTACTATTGCTATTTCATTTATGCGTGATACGACTGACTTCATATTCTCGTTCATTTTGAACCGTCTGTTTTTCTCGACTCACTGTTACATGTTGTGCATACTCACGTGATACCATTGTTCGGGATTGGATAAGTGTTTTTTTCGATGAAACTTCTTATTTTTATTTTACTACCGTGCATGTTGCTTTCATTGTTAAATCTCTTTAAAATATCTATTTAGATATCCAGATTGTTTACCGACCATTCGTGATTGGATGTCTAGTCTATAGACCATTGGCTCAGTGTGTCTTTGGAAAAAGACTAAAGGACACCGTGTGAGTCACACATCTCGAAGCATTCCTTTAGTCTGTAATGAACAATATCGTGGGTTTTCGTAACCTTGATTGACTTTTACGTCATTGTTTTACACAATACTTGTATATCGATTAAATATTCATTCATTGACCATTCTACGTTTCAACTTCGAAATTCAACGTCCATTTGTACCTTGAAAACATCATCGTCATCTTGTGATTCATCCTCTATTATGTGACAATTTTTTTGGAATACGATTCCACTTCTATAAACTTGTATCCTCCCCTTTCATTAAACCTCCTCGCTCCAAGAGTGTGACTTGTTATTGTTCCATTTCTTTCTCTATATGTCTCGTGATTTTGGAAAATCACGCTACCAAGAGACCTTCCTGTATTGCATCTTGCAATCGAAGACACGGAGGTCATGCGTCGTTTTTTTTCTCTCAGATTATCATTGGTATTCATAAACCAATCTTATATCATGTTTTTCTTTACATGATTAATTATACAATTTATTCTTTTTCATCTTTATGGAATCCACAAGTCTTGTGTGTACATTAATTTTGGGTTATTATGAAATTGGATTTAATTTCAAGGTATGTCGAAAACTATACTTTGTGCAGAAGATTTACAGATAATTTAATGATATCAAGAAAATATTTTTATAAACTTTTAGACATAAAAATATATTCCTACTTGTTGAAGACATTCGTTTAGGATATAAAATTCGACCCGAAAATCTTAAAGACGAGCAAGTTACGCTCATTTGAAATTGTAAAATTTAACAACTCATTTTCTGTACATTTATAAAATGTCATGTTGTTGACAGATTTAATGCAAGGGCATTTTCGTCCATTTTTAATCCGTTTCAAGTCTCGGGTAAAACTAGAAAGTTGTTCAAAATATCGTTTTGCACTCAATTGCTTTAGACTTCGAGCATTAAAAATGTCATTTAGTGAATCAATTGGTCTAGTCAAACCCAAAAGTCAAAGTTGACTAAAAAGGTCAAAACTGATAGAAGTTAAAAATAGGGTTTGAAGCATTTTGAGTTCGTGTGAGCTCGTAAAACTTTAACTAACGATATTTTAGAACCATGAAACATCGATTGCGTTTGAAAACGTTTACAAATAGTAACTTGAGCTCTGTCATACATATATCTTGAACTTTTAGGAACCAGGTGATTTGATAAACTGATGCTCTACTTTCTTAAAAGTGTATTTTTGTCAAATAAATTACAATGTGCACACCTACGGATTCCTTTATCCTTTCTTTTATATATAACTTATTTGTCATTCTATATTGTCTTTCTTTGCTTCTATCGTACCACTGATTTGGAACGAGGTTGAAGTTCTTGCTTTCGTATCGTTCGTTACCATCTTGACACGTGTCTCCTAACGATTCCCGCTAAACCTCTTGAAACCCTATCACCTTGTAACCATTTCATTGATTGTCTCGAATTACTCTTTATTATCCTCATGTAACCCGCTCGCTATTTTACAAGTTACCATATAAACCCAAACTTGTATTGTTTGCGAATCATTTTATAAAATGTTCCACTTTGACCTTATTAAAATACTTGAATGATATCTTATAAAATTAATTTATATTAATTTTACAATGTATTCTCAAAAATTGGTCTGCATTGGTCTTGTTAAGAGTTCTTGCAACAATAAAATGGTTGACTTAAACATTAGTTATTGGTGAAAAGTTTCATAAATTATTCTAATTCCTGCTTTTACAAATGGCATTATATACATATTCTAAATCATATGACATGTAATACTGGTTTGACGAAGCTGAGCATCGCATTGCTAGTCCTAAATTATGCATGGTCTGACCACCTATGCGTAATTTAGAAGGAGCCATGCGAGGCCAAATAGTAGTCACCTTAAATATTTGGTCAAGAACCAACTTTTTAATTATGTTATTTAAAAAGTTAGATAAAATAAAGTTTAGAAAACTTTTACATCTTATGCGAGTAGCACCAGTTCGCGAATTACACATATGAACCCTTATCTTTTCTTGAACAAGGTACATGCCTCACACACATATTTCCTTACTCAACGATCTTTGTTTTACTTGTTACCTCATCTTCCTTCGTGATATAATTCTCGTTACCACTTGTCTAGTTTCTTACCATTGATACCAGACTTAAAAGTTTCAATGTTGTTATGCTTCTTCATCGATCAATCTTCTCTATCTATTCGGGTAGACCTTCGAAACGTCTCTGGACGCGTACAATGATTTATGACTGGACGTAAACAATGATTTCGTGTATTTGTCATGATGTGTGTTAGACTCTATTCTCTTGAAATCCTTTCATGTGAACCATGTGTTGATTCCCCTCTCATTGCTAATGTTGTTCATTTTACTAGAATTACTCTCAAGTGAATTCTTAAGAATTTTCTGTGATACGAAAATTTATTGTGTGGTTTTTCTCTTTTGATCGTGTATCGACCACCGAGAATTTAATAAGCCATTGGTGGTGACGCCAACCACACTCGTGAATTAATCTTGCTAAATCCTTTGTTTCTTATTGTCTTTATCATTGATGCATCTACTCTAGCATGTTCGTTAAGAACTTGATACGAACTTCGTTTTATTCCCTTGTGTTATTGCTCGCGTACAAATTGTTGACCTTTATATGTTTCATATTCGTTGTTGTCTTGTCACCTTTTGAAAACCAGAAAATATTACGTGTTATCATTTGATACCTTAATCACCTACTTGAATTTCTAACGATTGTTACAAATTTTTAAGAACGTTTTACACATTTTATCAAATGTTTAAATTACCAAAATATCTGTTTCAAATTTAATGTCGGATCTATGCATCCTATTTGATATATTTATAACTAATGTTTAAAAGGATGTCAAGCTGTATCTTTTAAAGTATTTGATTTTATCATACTTTACTTTCAATATAATGAGATTATTAAATTAATTTATAATTTCTAACAATGATTCTAAATAACTTGGAAAATCTGATTTTCTCTAATGGTAACGATAAACCTGAGCTTCTAACATAAATTTCATGCGGTCATCCGAAAGTTCTTAAGCCGACCAGGATAACTATTTTGAACTGTTCTACTTTTGCTTTGAAATCCTGATCAAGAAAAAGATATAGCAACAGCTTACTGACTAAATATAGATAGTTTGATTTTAAATCACTACACCTTGTAAAATTTTCTTTTAATCAAGAAAATACTTAAACTGAGTTTTAAAGTAATACCAAAATCCTAGACAACTGATTTTGACAGCTTGTATTTTAAATGATCATATGTAATTCATTTTTCCCTTCTATTTCTCTTATAACTAGATTTTTACATTTTCAGATTATCATGTTTTACAGTTTGCGCGATTTGCGATTTCTTGATGATTAACGATCTTGATTCATTTTAGCACACCTTGTTCATTTAAGCAATTTTTGTGTTCATTCTATCTCTTGATATTTCTCCGAACTGAGAGGTCATTATTCTAATCCGAGTTTAAAAATCTTGTTCGAAAAGGAGTTAAGAAACTGAAGCATAGTGAATCCTAATTGTTAAGGTACGTCGTGGTGCAGAAATTACCTGGGAAACAATGAATTTGTTCTACACTTTGCATCTCCCTTTGTTTGCATCTTCCTTCGTCTCTAGGAGAACTCTGAGGGACCAGAGTTCCTTTAGGGGGGAAGACTGTAAGAACCCATACTTTCCCAGCATTACTTTGTTCTTTTATTCGTGCTTCTTGAATTTTTCAACGTATTACATTTTCTTGAATTCCTTATATGTATATCCTGATATCATGATAATTTTAATAAATTATACTTTTTAAGTCTTTTCTGATCATTGATAATACTTTACTTGAAGTTATAAAAAATTTATTTTATTTTTCTATATTTATTTTAATCAAAGTTTTTGATTTAAAATCACCCGCTTACATTTTACAACGAGTTTACTCAAAATCAATGAACAACGAGAATTCCTAGTGATCGCGATACGGACGAATGCCCAAAATTTTACGTTTTATTATCGATTGTTTCGATAATTAATATTTTCGACGATTTCGTTTTAATTACGTGTTAAGTCGTGTCGGGAAATCCTAAAATCATATTTATGATTCATTGTAACTTTTGAAAAAGTATTTTTTTCGAAACCCGAGCCCCGTAAATATTTTCAATATTTACTAATAGTCATTTTCTACCCTTTTGACTATTAAATTGCTTTTAGATCCAAAAGATTTCACATTTGACAAAACAAGCCCCTCCACCCACTATATATTATTTTTCTACCAAAATCACCTCATTTTCATCTCACAAAAACACACACTAAACAAAAATGCTCACTACCTTTCTTTTTCTTAAAAATTCCGCCACCCTAAACACCCCAAACACCCAAAAATTTTGATTTTGATAATGATCTAGCTAAAATTAATCCAAGACCACATCATAAAATCTTGTTGTGGTTCTTTTGATACCAAAATCATATACATTCATCAACTTTCAAGACTTTTATGATTTTTATGGATGTGAGGGTTTTAATCATCTTGCATGTGTTGTTTATGTAATGATCTTTATGTTTTTATGGTAAAAAGGTTTGGTTTTTTATCCTTGATTTTGGTAAAATTTGTCATCCAATTGTTTTAGGAGTGTTTGTTTGATGGGTATGATAGTAGGGTAATATTAGAGATATGGATCATGGTAGAATTGAGTCAAAATGATGTTTTTCTATGATTTTCTAAAGTGTATATTACATCAGCAGGTTTAGAACAGATTTTCGTGGGTTTAAGTTTGGATATAGGCTGAGATCATGTGATATTGTTGTAGAGTTTTCCGAGACGCTCGTCAGTAAATTTTCGTTTTCGTCAGTAAATTTATGTTTTCGTCAGTAATTACGTTTTCGTCAGTTAATTTACGTTTTCGTCAGTAAATTTACGTTTTCGTTAGAAAATTTACGTTTTCATCAGTAAATTTATGTATTCATCAGTAAATTTTTGTTTTCGTCAGTAAATTTACGTTTTCGTCAGTAAGTTTACGTTTTTGTCAGTAAATTTACGTTTTCGTCAGTAAATTCACGTTTTCGTTAGAAAATTTTCGTTTTCGTCAGTAAATTTAAGTTTTCGTCAGTAAGTTTACGTATTCGTAAGAAATTTTACGTTTTCGTCAGAAAATTTACGTTTTAGTCAGTAAATTTACGTTTTCGTCAGAAAATTTACGTATTCGTCATAAAATTTTCGTTTTCGTCAGTAAATTTTCGTTTTCGTCAGTAAATTTTCGTTTTCGTACGAAAACGTAAATTTACTGACGAAAACTTAAATTTTCGACGAAAACGTAAATTCACAGAAGAAAACGTAAATTTACTATGAAAACATAAATTTCCTGACAAAAACGTAAATTTTCTGATGAAAAAGTGAATTTACTGAAGAAAACGTAAATTTACTGACGAAAACGTAAATATACTAACGAAAACGTAAATTTACTGACGAAAACGTAAATTTACTGACGAACATAAATTTTCTGACGAATACGTAAATTTACTAACGAAAACGTAAATTTTATGACGAAAACGTAAATTTACTGACGAAAACGTAAATTTACTGACGAAAACAAAAATTTTCTGACGAAAACGTAAATTTACTGATGAAAACGTAAATTTACTGACGAAAACATAAATTTACTGACGAAAACGTAAATATACTAACGAAAACGTAAATTTACTGACGAAAACATAATTTTTTTGACAAAAACGTAAATTTACTGACGAAAATTTACGTAATTATGTAAAAAAAGAAACTAACCTTTTGGTGGAATGGGTTGAAATTGCCACCTCTTGTAATTATGTAAAAAAAGAAAAAGGGTAATATCGTCATTTTAGGGTCATATTGATAAAGTCAATAATCAATTTGAAAGTTCATTGGTAATGTCTAGCGATTAAATTGTAAGTGTTTAAAGTCGGTACATTTTGATAAGTACGATGGTATTGTATAGTTTTTACCCTTTTAGTATTCGTGTACCGGGAGACGCAAATCAGCACAATCCAAAATTATGGCTGATTTTGGGTCGACTCTCGGGGACTTTAGGCATGGTTAGATAAATGATACTACTGTTTATTAAGGTTTATAAACCTAAAATGATGAATCTATTAGCGGATTTAAAAGGCGGATTGTCAAGATAATACTTTTCAAGTAGTATAAACGGTTTTATAAAACAAGTGTAGATTCTGTCCCAAAATTTAGAGTCGAGTAAAGTGTCGAGCTGATGGGTTTTAAAGTATAAACTTTGGCTTAAATTTTGGCAGGTTCTTATACAGGTTATGAGTGACCTTGGCACCCAATGTTATTAAATCGGACAAGTCTAGATAGGGTAGATCGGTGTGTACATTTGGAGTGTACATGCTGATTGGTATTTGGACACATAGTTCAATGCTTGTGTGGCGTGAGTTTGAGTATTCAATATTGGACATGGTGACTTACTCAAGTGTTTAGTCATTATATAAATGACTTAACTACTGGTCCGAATAAGGTAAAGGGATAGTTTGACTTGCGTTGACTTGGCGTCTTATGACGGGTCAATTTCAAGTGTACAATTGTTTAAACGAGTAGTGTTGGATAAATGGGTTAATATGGATTCATTTTGTTCATGTCAATGGTTTTGAAATATGAATACTTTGAAAATACTTAAGTCATATTATACTTGGTATATAACGATATTTAAGTTCGAGTCTTAACGCGCGTCTTATTTTGATAGGTTGCGGTTTCCGTGTTTCCCGGGCATCCATATCGTCGGTGATCGTCTCACTACCATTGTTTCTACTAAGTTGATGAGTACCGTGATTCACTTAACTCGTGGCTAATGTTAGTTCATAGCCCCTTTTTACTTGTACATGGTTTCTAAACACAGGGTGAGATTTTACATGGTGCCACATGTAAAATCCATGATTTTATCATTATAAAATATAATAATTTTGTACCCAATAATGCTAGAACATTTTCTCATGTATTATATTTTTATAAAATATGTGAACATGCCTTATGTGTATTTATGCACTTACATGCTTTTACTCATAATCACATAACACTTACCTTGTAATTATACATGGACAAATAATAAAAAGCATGCATTTGTGATTTTACACAATACTTAACAAAGATGAAAACAATTTCTACCCTACCTTTGTGTGCTAGACGTGTATGTACATCATACATGCATGCACTTCCCTTGAAAAATGTGGAAGCCCACACTTTGCCTTTTGGTTAATCCCCACAACACTTGGCAAACTTTTGTTGCTTCCCTTTTGATCACCATCACACGGAAACGATAGAGAAGGTGAAAGGATGTCTTGTTCTTGGTGAAGACACTACACTTGGCAAGGTTTGTCTTACCAAGGAGATATTATTCTCCATTCTCTCCTCTTTAAGCCGAAACACACGCATATCACACATTTATTCTCATGCAAAACAAATTTCACAACTCTCTCTCATTCCATCTCTCTCAATCATACGGATTGAGGTATCCATATACATCCAAGAACATATTAACTTCAAGATCCTTGTCTTCATCCACATAACTCCTAATCATTTGGTAAAATCTTTACCAACTTGAACTCCATAAACAATCAAGATAAACCCTAGTCGAACAAATCTAGGTTACGGTTTGGATTTGCTTTAGGGTTTCATCATCTTCAAGATTGAAACACTAATCCCCTTAGTCCTCTTGATCTTTCCTTGGTAACATTAACTAGAAGTTATTACTAATCTTACTTTACTTCATTTACTTATATTTTTTTTTGCATGCATAATCATTCACTTGATAAATACATATGATGAACTTATAAAATTTCAAGATTGGTAAAACCATGACCTATATAGGTCACGACATATTTTGATGTGTCATAAGACATGTATAAAAATTTTAGTAACAAACATATGATTATGTATTTATGATAATCATGGGAAATATCATTCATTTGATAATCATATATGAAGAACTTGTTGGGAACTCAAAACTAAAAAAATCATGACCTTAAAGGTCATGACTTTTTTTTTACACACCAAAGGTTTGTGTAACAAGGTTTTAATGAAGGAATATGTAAATTTCTATGTATAATGACTTAATAAAAATCATAAAAACATTTTATGTAAGTAATTATAGCCATGGGCTAAAAACCTCACGGTTGGATTTTTGATGAACATGCAAGCTTATGATAAACCTAGATCTCATGTTTATACTTTAAATTGATTTTTAATCATGTAATAAACATAGATCTTATAATGAAAACCCATGGAGATTGATATATGATAGGTGTGAAAACACCCATCCTTTTACCACTTATTTCTGGCTAAAACAAGACCAAAACACGTATTTAATATCATTTGTTTGGAATTATGCGTGGTTTTTGTGTTTATTGTGTTTTCAGAGTCAACCGGATAAATATGGAAGAAAACATGGGATTGCACGGGTTTTATCGAAGAAAAACACTCAAGACGAAGTCTATTGTCCAAAAGATGCAAAAGATTCGAAGTCATTGTGCCTATTTGAAGATTTATCGAAGAAAAGGGCCAAAGATTGAAGATTCATATATGTCGAAGAACTCGAGTCTATTAAACAAAATATTATAAGACGAGTTGGAATTATTCCCCGACACTTCTCAAAATCCAAAGTCGGAAACGTTTATTTAAAGAAACGTAAAGACTAAAGAAAAAAGGAGAAAAGGAGCCCAAAACCAAAGCCCATTCACAAGCCCACAAGCACACGCCTATAAATAGGACTTCACTTCACCATTTTAGAGCTAGTTAGTTCTTAGTTTTAGTGTTAGTTTTTCATTTCCTCTAGTTTTAGAGAGAGAAAGTTCTCAACTTTCTCTCACTAAGTTTCATCTTTTCTTTTATCTTTCAAGATTAAATCTTTATGTATTTTTGATTTCATTAATCAAGTTTAGATTCAAGCTTTTAAGCTTTAATCTCTTTCTACCTTTCTTTGATTTTTAGATTGATTTTGGTACGAATTTCATATGATCCGTGTTGTTCATTAATGTTTTCGTGCTTAAAAAGTTAATCTTTTTATGTTTATTTAAGTTTTCATACGAATAAGCTTTAAGATCTTTGTGCTTATTGGCTTATTTTTATGTTTAGCTTATTTGCTTTGTACAAGTTTTCTTAAAAAATTTATCTTTTTATGGTTTGATTAAAAAGTTTGCTTAATTTAAGTTTAGATAAGTTGTATTTGTGCTTATTTGATCCGTTTAATATTAGATTCGTTATAGTTTGGGAATTAGCTTATTGAAATAGCTTATTCCTTTGCTCTACCTTCGGATCAAAAAGGCATCGGAAAGGGTAAAACCCTTTTCCGATTGGTTCATTCCGATCAGCTCACCTCGCCCCTTATTCCGATCTATAGATCGGAAAAGGGTTTCGCTATTCCGATTGGAGGTTTTGTTTAACATTCCTATTTGGTTTTGATGTGTGGACATTCCGATTGGTGCTCTCCCCTATATTCCGATTAACCTTGTTTGATAGTATTCCGATTGGTTTGTTTTCCATTCATTCCGATTTGAGCTGTTTTTTTTAGATATTCCGATTGTGGCTTATTGGCATTATTCCGATTGTGGTCCTTAGCACATTCCGATTAGAGTCATAACCCCCATATTCCGATCACCCTCATTTCCAGTATTTCGATCAGTCTGTTTGTTACGTACTCCGATCAGTCACATTTACAACATTCCGATTAGCTTGATTTCCATATATTCCGATTGCACTTTCCGATAAAACATTCCGATCATGTTTAGGTTTTGTTTTCCGATGGTTTTAATTTCTTGTTTTTACAAAGTTTCCAAGTGTTAGTTTCATTAAGTTTTCAAGTATTTTTCTAATATAGTATTTAAGTTTTCTAGCATTTATTTTTAACTCGTCAATTTAGTTTAATCTTTTAAAGCTTTAACTTTGCTCAACGCCTTTTACATTTATTTGTTATTAGTTTAAAATAGATGAACAAACCAACACCTTCTTATTAACCAAGAACAAATCATTCCACTTTGAACCGTGAATCAATTCGAGGAGATACCGAGAACTAAATCTGAACCATAACAAACGCAAGTATTAAATGGCGCCGCTGCCGGCTCTTCTTGTTAAGATCAACAGTTTTTTATGAGAACTTGGATTTTGGGATCCGTTCCCCGTGAACGTTACTTTTTCATAAAAAATTTCAAAAAACCCAAAAAAATATAAAATTTTCAAAAATGCAAAAAAAATTAAAAAACATAAAAAACCAAAAATATTTCTTGTTTGCTTTGTTAGTTCTTTTGCAGGTGCATGCGTACACGATCGACGTCTTATCAAGAGCCCGAGCCTCTCGAAGACTTAGACATGGCCGGTGTACAAAACAACAACAATAACCCACCTCTCAACAACAATAATAATAACAACAATAACAATCCACCTCTCAGCAACAATAATAACAACAACAATGAACCTTTACCGGACAATCGCCCTATGATTGAACTGTTACAAGTACATGTAGAGGGCAACAATGATCCAATTGTCATACCCGCGATTGCAGCCAACAACTTTGAGCTCAAATCCGGCTTTATTCAGATGGTATCCGCTCAATCATTCTTGGGGCATACCATTGATGATCCACATGACCACATCAAGAGATTCTTGCAACTCACGAATACGGTCAAATTCAATGGTGTTCCACAAGAGGTAATCCGTTTACAACTTTTTCCCTTTTCTTTAGAGGGACAAGCCCGTCATTGGCTTGCAAAGGAACCACCACAAAGTATTCTGACGTGGACGGATTTGGAGACCAAGTTCATAAATTACTTTTTCCCACCCTCTCGTACTACCGCTTTGCGGAATGAAATTATCAATGTTGAACAAAAGTACGATGAGTCTTTTAGTGAATCTTGGGACCGTTTAAAAGATCTTTTGAGAAAGTTCCCACAACATGGTTTACCAAAGTGCACCAAATTAATACTTTTTATAATGATTTAAGCATGAATGACCAAGATTCACTAAACAGTGCCTCGGGGGTAATATTTTGGTTAAGACTTCTAATGCCGCTTGGGATATTATTGAAAATAAGTCTCGTGTGCAAACCAAGAGTGTGCGGACCAATGCCGCTAGTGCTAGTACTAGTGACAACGATAAGCGATTTGACAAAATCACTACGCTTCTTGAATCGCTTGCCGCCCAAACCGCCAGCAACACCAACAACATCAACGCTAAAAACGCTCAAGACGCTCAAGTCAATGTTGTTAGCCAACCATGTGAGATATGCGGGGGTCCTCACTCTTACACCACTTGTACCGCCACCCAAGACTATCCATCTGAGAATGTTAATGCAGCATACGGTACCTGATTGTGGTAAATTACACCCTTTAGGAAAAAGGCGTAAAAGCGGTAAGTATTGAACAAATGACTTTAGGAAAAATCAAGTGTTAACGACCCAATTAAGTTCGTTTCCCAACGAGGTATATGTGTGTGACTAAGATGTACAAGATTTGAGATTAATATTTGGTTTAGAAGGGGATTAGAAGAGAAAATGACGAAGACGTAAAAATAAAAATTAATACAAAATCACTACTAGAAAGTTAAAACGTAGAACCTTAAAAACCACAAAAATAAAAATAAATTCTAAAAATTACAAAAAATTCACCAAAAATAAAAAATAATAAACTAAGAGTTTACCAATGATCAAAACTTTTTCAAACCTTTTAAATAATTAAATATTCAATTTTTAAATGCTAATTAAAGCCCTAAAAATCAAATAAATTATCAAAAAGCCCAAATAAAGATTTTTCAATTGATAAAACTCAAAAATGACCTAAAATGATTAAAAACTATTTTTAGAAATTTTAAAAACAATAAAAACTATTTAAAATGATTTAAAAACTATTAAAACTTAAAATAATTATAAAAATTAATCTAAAAGTGATAAAATTATTCTAAAAGTTGCTAAATTCCTATTTTAATGTATTTAACCTAAGAAAAATGTAAAAAGTTGGAAAAAGTGAAATTTTAAAAATAATAATAAAATAATAATAAAATAATATTAAAAATCCAAAAATTATAAAAAATTCTAAAAACTTGCAAACTAGTTTATTTTAACCTAAATAATCAGAAAATGAAAGTGAAATTACCAAAATACCCCTAATGGGCCCTCAAATGGGCCAAATCCAAATTCAGTCAACCTAAATGGGCTTTTGGGCCCAAAAAGTCAAACTTGGCCCAATTGACTTGGAAAAGCCCTATCTGACTTAAAATTCAATTCTAAGAACAAAACTCTAAAGGCCCAAAAGCTGAAAATGTAACACCCCATTTGGATAAATGGAATGTCACAGGATAATCATGGCGTAATATCAAAGCATAAGGTAAATGTCCTAAAACATTACATGACCATAAAGGATAACCGGAATCAAACATCGGTCCCCAATATAAACTCATAAACATAGCATAAAGTAAAAGTAATGCAAATTAAACAGAAACATATAATAGCTCCCATCCTATGCATAACCTTTCCATGCTCCTGACCTTGTGTACCTGCCGTTTGGGGACATGAAAAGGAAAACGGCTGAGAAAGGAAAACGGCTGAGCGAGAAGCTCAGTGCGCGGATATATAATAATAACATGGAATAGCATAACATAAGTGAAGGCTGATATGAAAGCGTAATAATGAAAATGCAGCGGAATAATGTAAGTCCTGGGAAACTTGTTGACATGTAATAAACTTGTAACTAGTAATAACTGGTTTATTCTAAAAGTCTCATGTTCATGTAAATACTAAAAGTCTGTTGTTTAATCATGATAACTAAAATTTAAATGCCAAAGAGCCCATATAGGTCATGAAGTATATCAACGTGCATGAATACATAGAGGGGTGACCTCGTCATGCAATTAGAGGGGTGACCTCTAAATACTGTGCTGGGTGGAGGGATCAGCTCCAATGTGAAGGATGTAGAGTACACACCACATTCACCCTGATAACTTGTAACACTTATAAGCCTAGGATGCATCCATACGCCCCACTAAACATACATATAAAAATGGCCAAACTGAACATGAGTGGGACGATGCAGGATATCACTCTCCTGCATGTGAGTCACGACACCGGTGCCTTTAGTGCCGTGGTTACGGTACCTCTGTAACTAGTACATAACTGATCATGCTTGTATATAATGCTCATGCAATTTATTTAGTTATTAACATGATTACTAATAAGCTTAAACATATACTGGGGAAAACATTTGGCTGAAGATGGGGAATCCTAATCATGCATAGAAAGGAAGTCCTTACTGAAAGGACGGAAAATCCGTACCTTACGTCCGGTACTGCAAACGAAGAAGAACGTAGAAGATGAAAACGTGAAGAAGATCATACTCCATAAATGCTAAATAATAAAGAGGGGCGTGTATGAGTATATTGTTTACTACGTACGTAACGGATTATATTATGTCTTGGCCTGCTTGATATGTTTTAGTCTGGTTTTACTGATCTTACTGTTATACTGTACTTATCATGTGTTTTAAGTATTCTGATTAAGTATTTAACTGATGTTCTTGTATTATTATACTTGTAGCGTAATAACAAGTAACTTTCCAAAAGTAGCAGGTTTCCTAAAATAGAAAGTTTCCAAAAATAGAAAGTTTCCAAAAATAGAATTACTGCTTAAAATAGATGAGTTTCTAAAAATAGAAAGTTTCCATAAATAGATTAGCTGCCTGAAATAAATAAGTTTCTAAAATAGAAGGTTTCCACAATTAGAATTAAGCTGGTTAAATAAGCTAAGTATATAAGCCTAAGTGTTTACTGATTATTATTCTAAGTCATGTAATAACATAGTATAGTTTATTAATTATTACATGTAATTTAAATAAACTATAGGTTAAAAGTATTTAATTAAATATATCATGATTTAATTAAATTAAGTGTATAAAAATACTTAGGTTAAAACATGTATTAACATTAATATTAATATAACCTAAGTCATGGTAATTAATTAATTCTATGTCATGTTTTAATAGTTAATTAATTATTATAGTCTAAATTAAATACTTAGTATAAACTTATAATCATTAATTAATAATAAATATTTCATGGTATCTTGAGTATTTATTAATAAATAATAATCCATGATTTATATATAAAACTTACCAAAAAAATAAATAAAATATAAATTAATTATTTAATTAATTTCATGTACATGAATAATTATGTAAATAATTATTAAATCATAAATTTCAATTGAATAAAATGATCATAATTAACCATGGTTTTACAATTTATAACCTAAGTCATGAATAATAATTAATTTAAGTAAGATGCTTTAATTA
Organism: Glebionis coronaria; assembly: GCA_025667525.1. Classification (NCBI taxonomy): domain Eukaryota; kingdom Viridiplantae; phylum Streptophyta; class Magnoliopsida; order Asterales; family Asteraceae; genus Glebionis; species Glebionis coronaria. The sequence continues at coordinate 303,046,070 of CM046878.1, read as the reverse complement.
AACTAGCTAAATAAAACTAAAATACATGTTATATATCCCTAGCCAAACACCCCCTTAACTGCCTTAACCTGTAAACCAAACAACCCTTTTAACTTCCCTTAAACATTGAACCAAACACCCCCTTAACTGCGACAGCCCCTGGCTGTGGCTTTATTCCCACCGACAGCAGCAGGTTCCCACCGGCTGTAGCCGGTTCCTACTGTTGCCCAGGTCTCGGTTCCCACCGTTATAAACGAAACTCCCCTTGTGGGATCGTTGTGGTTGCCACCGTCAGACCCAAAACCCCCACTGCCACCATTAGGGTTGCGGGTGGTGGCATTTAATCACCACCGAGACCAAGGATGGTCTCGGTTTTGTGTGTAAACTGACAACCCGACATAAACCTACAGCCTTGATTAATTCCCACGCCTTATAACATGTTATCAAATCTGTTTTATTAGATTCTTGATTAATTACCCATAACGAATTAAAAGAACAATAGCTTAATGATTACCTGAATTTCGTTTAGGGTTTAGGAGTATAGGGCACGAACCACAAACAACCTAGAACCTGGGATTAACTCACGATCTTCTCCTTGTTTGTTGATGTTGAAAGTGACGGCAGGAGAAGAAAGATAAAAAAATGATCGTTGCTTGTTTTAGTTTTAGGGTTTTGTGTTTGGATCGGGAATTGGTGTCGAATGAATAAAAGAAAAAAAAAACATTCCTTCCGGTTTTATTTTGTTTGAGGGTCGGTTTGGTCTTTCATTTAGTGGGCTTCGGCCCAACTGGCCATTCCTTAGCTAATCCGCCCAACAGCAGCCTTACTTTGTTTTATATTTTTTTTCGTGACTTGTAAAATATTACGCGTAGTCGTGTTTTAATTGTCGTAAATCTTAATTATTATAATTATTCATGTTATACGTTTCATAATTATATTCGTAATTACTTATCGTGTTTAATCACCTACAAACCATATTCGTGTGTATTCGCTTTTATTTAAATACGTACGCGCGTTCATGTGTTTTTAAATGTCGTGTTTTAATATATGTAATTCGTGATTACATAAAATATATTAATAATAATAATAGTATACTTAGTTCTTGTCGTGCTAAAATAATATACGTAATAAATATATTAAACATTCTCAAAACATATCATATATACGTAAATCCTAATTTTTAAATTTTTACGTAATTTCATGTACGTAGTATTCTAGGAATATTTGCGGGTTTTACAGAAAATGTTCTTATCACAGCTTATTGAACACAAAGCTTATTCTTATTGGGCTTTTCAGCCCATTAAGCCATAAGCTAATGCCATAAGCTCTAATTTGACACACAACCCTCTTTTAGGATGCTTAAGAGATCTGTCAAAAGAAATTTCCAATAAGCACACTCAATAAGCCAGAAAATAGAAAAGCAAAAATCTACAAAACGACAAAATAGTCGTTTTTGAGAAATAATGCACCTCAGAAGCTGATTCAACTTGCAAAAGCTTTCAAATGGACTCAATAAGCAATATCAATCAACAAAAATCCAATAAGCACAAGCAATAAGCCAGAATAAGCACAAATGAACTTATGTAAAAGTCAAAGGAGTTGGTTTTCTAGTCAAACCTAAAAGTCAACCACCCAAATGCTCCAGGATGAACAAATGGGTCAAAATATGAGCACCTATTACAAAAACAAAGTTGTTGCTGGTTAAAATAAGCTATTATAGCTTATTGATAAGCTGACACAAAATTTGCACTATCAGTGGCAACCAGCAGGGGAAAGGAGTTCCCACTGCTTTGACTAATTGACCAAGCTTATTTGAGAGTTCTGGTTTGATTCAATTGGAAACAAAGGCACCCTTGTGATCAGTGAACCACAAGGAGTCAATAGCAACAATAAAATCACAAAATGATCCACACAATAAGCCACAATAAGCCAAACAGTCCACAGATATGCTCCAGATAAGCAAATAAGCAGTTAAGCACTTAATAAGCAGATTTAAGCAAAATAAGCCAACCAAACTTAACCAGATGCACATACAAGCTATATAAACTAACAATAAACACAAAGCAACAAGAATCAAACACTGAATCAAAGTAAATAGCAAGATCAAAGCATAAAAAGTTTCTGATGAACAAAGAACAATATGCAGAAACAGTTTGCTGATATACTTGACACTTGATCCAATTTCAAGCCCCAAATTCTTCTACCCTGGTGTGATTAACTATGATTTAGCACTTGTTACCCTTAACCTATGCTTAGATCTAGGTGTCCTCAAAATCCTAGCCAATTTTACCAAGTTATGAAGATTTTATAGCCAATCTATGAATCAATGTGTTCAAAGCCTCAAAACCTGCAAACAGATGAACATATGCTCCCAAATAACAGATACCAATACTTGCATAAAACACACAAGCACTTAACAAGCCACAAATCCAACTTATGCAGTAATCCCAAACACCCTTTTAAAACTTATTTTCACAAATTTTCAAAGGCTTATGAAGATTCAACCCACAAATCAGATCAGTAACACCTCATTAACATCAAACAAAGCCAAATCAACAATAATCAACCACAATACCACAGATTCAAGCAATAATCCACAAAAATCACAAATAATCAGAAACTTAAAGAGAAAATGAAAAGGGAAGAAGGTGCAAACCTCCAAGACCTACATCCAGGCCCTGGATTGTTTGAGCTGAGGTACTAGCAGAACAAGTACCAGCTTCCAATGCTGCTAAGATGAACAAACACAAAGTGAGATAAAAAATAATGCCAACTTTCTAATTTTTGAAGCCCAAGCTTTATCAACTAAAACCTTGCCTCAAAAACCTTCAAACATATAAATGGAACTCAGATTTTAGCTTCTCAAACACCAAACTTTTATAAATAACAAATTAGAACTCAAAATTTTAAGAACTTCAAACTTTATTTCATAAAAAGGAATTACAAAGATTAAAAGCTAAAATCTGGAACAAAGGGACTCTCACATGTTGAGGTCTCCTTTTATAGGCAAATGCCTGGCTAAACACTATTCACAAACCCTAGAAGTGAAATTCCCTAAATGCCCTAAGTCTTCTAGACGTTTTCTTGATGTGAGCTGTCCAAAATGCATCCAAACCGTTTATAATAGCTTTGTGATGAAGCAAATGATGTGGGCTATTGATCTTGACACGTGGCAATCCTTGGTGAGGAAGTTGTCACATGATGGTGAAACGGTTTTGGTGGTGGGGCCATTTGGTGAGTGGGAGTGAGTGTTTTAAGGTTGGGATGAGATTATAGGCGTGTGAATCAAGTGTGGGTAAGGGTAATTTCATTTTACCCTTTGTTTAAGTTGGTGTAAAATCTGGGTTCTTGACTGCTACAGTAACAACTTTTGATCCGTTTTTATAGGATTAGGGAAGTGTTTGGCGCATTTTTGTGTTTAAATGTTTCATATGCACAACATTAGCCCTCCTCTTTCCTTTCTTTTGTCACTTGGAGATAAAAGTCTGTCAGCGCCCAATTATACTTGTAACAACTTTCACCACTTGGCAATTTTGGCACATAACTTTTCAAAAGGGTTTTCAAGGGTTCTTTTTGCCATTTTGAGATATTTCAAGGACTGATTTTGAACATTCTTGATCTTCAAAGGTCTTCATTTTAACTTTGACTTCATGAGGGACCATTATTGGCAATTTTGATTTGTTGAGGGACTAATCTTGCCATTTCTTCAAAGTTGAGGGACCTTTTGTGTAATTTTGACAAACTTAAGGGACCAAACTTGTAATTATGAATATACAAGGGTTTTAAGTGTCATTTCTTCAATAAATGAGGATCAATCTTGTTTTTCTTCAAGTCTTCAAGGGTATTTGTTGAGAATTCCATGATTAGGGCCCGGTTCTTTCTACGGCTTCGTTTCTCGTGTCCGTTTTTCCTTGTAACTTGTGATCTTTTGTCTTTTTCACGATATCCATACCTAGAATACACAAGTAAACAAACACAAGCATATATATGGTATTTTATGACATTTTTATGCATTTAAAGTCCGAAAAGAACGATGAGATCATGTATAAATGCCATCTCATCACTCCCCCATACTAAACCATTGCCGTGCCCTCACGCAATGCTAGAATAAAGTATCTAAGCATCACCAAAGTTCAATTTTATTAACCTTTATTGAAAAGTAAAAAGACTTGCAACATACTACGAAGATGTGTAAAAGACATAACATATGATTTTCATCACAAAAAGTGACTTTTAGGGTCAAAGAATAGAAACAAGTAAATGTCCCTTAGAGTAAACTTCGTCATCCTTGATTGTCATACATTCCATGCTAAGTGCAAAAACGAGATCATTGTTGGTACAAGTCACAATGCTAACACTACTCATACGTCCAAATTGTGTAATACTTTTTTCTCCCCGCAATCCTAGTTATTATAAAAGGAAATGGGTTACTAGCATTTTTATCTAATTGTCATGGATCACGAGTGATTCATATTGACTTATTTGAGTAGTTATTAGTCCGAAAGCAAAGTAGCACGATTTGATCAATAGTTAGCCGAAGGACAAAATCTTTTAAAACGGCTTCTCGTGTATCTCCTTAAGTTCATATCTTGGCATAACTCGTTTCACGATTTGAGACCTTTCTCGGACCGATATTTGGCATGTACTTCATACTTCAAATCTTGGGAAGACGTTCTTGAAATTATGGTCTTCTCTTCATATATTTGGAATTTATTCACTTGACATTTTTGAGAGATTCTTCATATAGGACCACGACTTCATCATTTTTCTTCAATCTTTACTTTGGATTTTGATATACAACGATCCGCCTCCTTTACGGACTTGGATATATTTATCCTCATACCTTGTTAGGGTCTTTCTGGATAGACTTTCTCCATTCTTTAGGGGAGTAATTGCTTCTCGTCGTGTGTCTCGATCCTTCATATTGATTTAGGAATAATGATACTTCACATCATCTTTGGATCTTTAGCAAAAATAGAGCTCCTCATGCCTTGTTAGGGCCTTTTTGGATGATCGCCAATTTTCGCGTCCCGCTTCAATAAGTTATGCCTTGGCTATGAACTCTATTCAACCCCGAGCAACTTTTAAACGATCTTGCGCTAGAGGCTAAGTAACCTTTCAAATCGTACGACCTTACTTATTGCAATTATGATTTATTCCTAATGCATTGATCTTATGGGAAGAAAAAGCCACAATTAAAAACATATGAGTTTTTGAAAGAACACATTCATGTTCTACGTTTAGCATTATCACTTGTCTAACTCTATCATTTCTCGTTCTTCACTATATAAAGACCTCTAATTAAAGAGACTCGTGAATACTTAGCCATGCAAGTCAAAATTAAGCCAAATTTGGATTAGCTTTCATTAAGACTATATCAAATCAAAGTTTTGGGTTTTCAAGCCACCTATAGGATCTTGCACTTTCTTGGACTTTTTCAAGTTTAGAGAATGCGTTTTAAAGTTCCCTTGATAAGTGACTTTCTAGAATCAATTATAGGAACTTGCGAAAAGTTCTTGTTCTTAACCCGAATGAATTAAGACTTTCGCGTTTTAAAGCTCCCTATATAAAAGTCTAGCAAAACTTGAATTGAGCGGGTTAAGGAATGTAAATGGCTCCAAATGCCCATCAAGTCAAAAATTAACTCTTATTCTACCCAACGAAAAATATACATTCGTGTCTTAAAAACACTTATGAAAACTAAGAAAAATTTTAAAATTTGGCCATTTTTAGCCTTATTAGCAAAACAAAACATTGAAAATTGCAAAGCGTGAGGGCGTAGCAAAGCAAGTACCTATTCACCCCCCCCCCCCCATACTAAAAGTAAACATTGTCCTCAATGTTTCGAGTCTAAAGGTGGAGCACCCCCATACTAGAGACGAAGAGTCGAATGCTTAGGATCTAGCATGGAAAGGGTGATCAACAATATATCTAAAGCCGTTTATTAAGTATGCTAAAAGATAATTGTTAGAACAATAAAGGATATGTCATGGAATCGTGAAAAACTTCTTCAAACGAACGATGGAGGCTCACGTAAACGAACACGAGAGTCTTCAATCGTAGATGATGATGATGATCTAGATAACACAATCACAAACAATCACGAGACAACGCGTTGAAAGGGTACAAGTCCCCTTATTAGTGAATAGTGAGCATAAAAGATAAGCATGGGATCTCCCCCACGAGGCACCTCGTTTTTGATTACCGAGTCATGAGCTCGACTCGATCCCCTCAATGCTAATTATCATTGGGGAAGGTGTCTTGGTCGGGGGCAACCATTGAAGGAATTTCCCCACCAAAGTAGTGCTTAAGCCAATGTCCATTCACCTTGAAATTAGGACCATCATCTTGAGCTAGCTCAATGGTCCCATATGGAAACACTTGTGTAATGGTGAACGGACCCGACCAACGAGATTTCAATTTCCCGGAAAATATCTTAAGACGAGAGTTAAAAAGCAACACTTGATCACCAACGTTAAAAACCCGGTTTTTAATCTTTGAATCATGAAACTTTTTAGTCTTTTCTTTAAAAATTAATGAATTTTCATAAGCATTATCCCTTAATTCATCCAATTCATTCAATTGTATTTTCCGGTGATTTCCCGCGGTTTTCAAGTCAAAATTAGCATGCTTAAGGGCCCAATATGCCTTATGCTCCAACTCAATGGGCAAATGACAATTCTTCCCATAGACTAACTTATAAGGAGTGCAACCGATAGGTGTCTTATAAGCGGTCCTAAAGGCCCATAAAGCGTCATCGAGTTTGTCGGACCATGAAGCACGGTTTTCTCCAATTGACCTCGCTAAAATCCTCTTCAAAGCTCGGTTCGAAACCTCGACTTGCCCACTCGTTTGCGGGTGATAAGCCGTAGAAAGACGATGTGTAACCCCATATTTCTTTAGAACCTTTTCGAATTGGTCATTACAAAAATGGGTTCCACGATCGCCTATAATAGCACGAGGGGTTCCGAACCGAGAGAATAGTTGCTTCAAAAACTTCACTACCACACGAGCATCATTAGTAGGCAAAGCCTTAGCTTCCACCCACTTAGAAAGGTAGTCCACCGCGACGAGGATATATTGGTTGCCATGAGACGATGGGAACGGCCCCATAAAGTCTATTCCCCATATGTCGAAAATCTCACAAACTTGAATTATGTTTTGCGGCATTTCATCACGTTGAGGCGATTTTCCTTGACGTTGGCACGAATCACACGACTTCACAAGTGCGTGTGCATCACGATAGATAGAAGGCCAAAAGAAACCGGCATCGAACACTTTCTTAGCCGTGAGATTAGCACCGTGGTGACCACCCGTGGGTCCCTCGTGACAAGCTCTAAGGATATTAGAAGCTTCGGCACCAAACACACAACGTCGAACGAGTTGATCCGCACAAATCCGAAAGAGATAAGGGTCGTCCCAAAAATAGAACTTGACGTCACGAAAGAATTTTCGTTTTTGTTGTGTCGTCATACCCTTGATTATGAAATTGCCCGCATGGTAATTTTCAATGTCGGCAAACCATGGGGTTGTGTCTTTAGAATTCACTACACCGAGAGTCTCAAGAGGAAATGTTTCGGTAATTTACTTGTTCTCGAAAACATCTTTGTGAGGATCTTCTAGACGAGAGAGATGATCGGCCGCTAGATTCTCGGCTCCTTTTTTGTCAAGCACGGTGACATCAAATTCTTGGAGGAGGAGCATCCAACGAAGAAATCTCGGCTTAGCATCTTGCTTAGCTAAGAGATACTTGATAGCCGAATGGTCGGTATACATGATGCTTTTAGTCAAGACGAGATAAGGTCGGAATTTCTCAAAAGCATAGACCACGGCAAGGAATTCCTTTTCCGTTGTGGTGTACTTTAATTGAGCCTCGGTCATCATCTTACTAGCATAGTGGATAGGACGGAAATGCTTGTCATAACGTTGCCCTAAGACGGCCCCTATAGCATAATCACTTGCATCGCACATGATTTCAAAGGGTAATTCCCAATTAGGAGCAACAATAATGGGAGCTTCGGTAAGTTTCCTTCTGAGAGTTTCGAAAGCCTTAACACAATCCTCATTAAAGTTAAAAGGAGCATCCTTCTCGAGAAGGTGTGTCATAGGACGAGAAATCTTCGAAAAGTCTTTGATGAAACGACGATAAAAGCCCGCGTGGCCTAGGAAACTCCTAACTCCCTTAACGGTTTTGGGATGAGGTAACTTGGCGATGACGTCTACCTTAGCTTTATCGACCTCAATCCCCGCCTTCGACACCTTATGTCCTAAGACGATTCCTTGTTTACACATGAAATGACATTTCTCCCAATTAAGCACAAGATTGGTTTCTTCGCAATGTTTTAACATTTGCTCGAGATTAGATAAACATGACGTGAACGAATTACCAAACACCGAGAAGTCATCCATAAACACTTCCATCGACTTCTCGATCATATCGTGAAAAATCGCCATCATACACCGTTGAAACGTACCGGGTGCATTACAAAGTCCGAAAGGCATCCTACGATAAGCGAACGTTCCATAAGGACACGTAAAAGTAGTCTTCTCTTGATCACGAGGGTCGATAGGGATTTGAAAGTAACCGGAAAAACCATCTAAAAATCAATAGAATTCGTTTCCCGCAAGTCGCTCCAACATTTGATCCATGAAGGACAAAGGAAAGTGGTCTTTACGAGTGGCGTCATTTAACTTTCGGTAGACAATACACACCCTCCAACCGGTCACAACACGAGTGGGAATTAACTCGTTGTTTTCATTAGGCACAACGGTCATTCCTCCCTTTTTAGGGACACAATGGATTGGGCTCACCCATGGGCTATCGGATATAGGATAAATCATTCCCGTGTCAAGGAGTTTAAGGACCTCCTTTTTAATGACATCGTGAATTTTAGGATTTACCCTTCTTTGACTTTGACTTGCGGGTTTGTAGTCCTCCTCCATTAAAATCTTGTGAGTACAAAATTTTGGGTCAATACCCTTAATGTCGGAAATTTTCCACGCAATTGCCCCTTTATGAGCCTTAAGAACTTTCAAGAGCTCGGTTTTTTCATCATTAGCAAGACCTTTTGCAATAATAACCGGCAACTTGTCATCACCTTCCAAGAATGCGTATTCAAGGTGAGAAGGAAGATCTTTCAATTCAAGGATAGGTGGTTCCTCGATTGAAGATTTTGTTTCAACACTCATAACTTCCATCGGCGAAAGAAATGGTGGAATAGAAGTATCATCACTAATCAACACCTCATCTTCATTGTCGATTTCATTTGAAGTGAAATCGCCTCCTTGGAATGGAGTGAGATTTGGTGTGGAATTAGCAAGAATCGGATCCAAAATAGTGGGATTGCCACTTGACGAGCTATCGGAAAAACCTAACACTTTTTGTGAAAACTCATCGCAAACCACATCAACGATGTCAATGTGATTGATGGTAGCGATTGCATAAACATGAGAAGGTTTCGAGTTTTGAGTAGCGTTTATAACAAGTTCCTCTTTGTTGAATCTCAAAGTGATAGTTCTCGCATGAACATCGATAAGCGATCTCGAAGTATCTAAAAATGATCGTCCTAAAATTAGAGGAACTTGAGGATCCGCGGGGATGTCAACTACTATAAAATCAACGGGATAGTAGAACTTCCCCACTTTCACGAAAACATCTTCGGCTACTCCACATGCCATAATCGTAGAATGATCGGCCATCTCGGTGGACATGTTCGAAGGAATGAGAGCCGGAAGCGAAAGCAATTTCCAAATGGAAAATGGCATCAAATTAATGCTCGCACCAAGATCGGCCAAGGCGAGGCATTCTTTCATATCTTGTATGTCACAAGGAATGAGAAACTTTCCGGGATCACCAACTTTTTCCGGTATGCGGTTAAGATAAACCGAAGAACAATTAGCAAGCTTTGAAAGCTTTTCCTTATCGCTCATCATACTTTTAAAAGTGGAAGCGAAACGAGGCATATATAACAACGCGTCGGCTAAACTCACATCAAAATGCACTTGTTGAAACATTTTTATAAAAAGCTCGATTTGTTGTTTGTTACGTTCTTGCATTTTCTCTTTGTTTCGTCTTAAAGGGTAGGGTAAAGGTGGTGTGGGTTGGTCATTAGGCAATGTCCTTGGAAACTCGGGTTCCACAATTGGTATTGGTTCAACCGTAGGTGTGGTATGAGCGGTACTTCGTGGGATTGTAATGTGCTCCTTTTCGACCATCACCTCGGGTTCTTTCTCGATTTATTTATCCTTAGAAGTACTTGGACGAGAGATTGGTTCCTTGAAAGTTTTACCACTTCGTGTAGTAATAACCTTCATTTCTCCCTTCGGGTTTGCAATGGTATCACTAGGAAGACCACCCGAAGAAGAGGGTTTGCACATGATTGCTTCAAACATCTTAGCCATTCGGTCCTCAAATTTTGATTGCCTAGCATCCGCTTTTAATAACTCTTGCTTAATATTTGGTTTAGAAGGGGATTAGAAGAGAAAATGACGAAGACGTAAAAATAAAAATTAATACAAAATCACTACTAGAAAGTTAAAACGTAGAACCTTAAAAACCACAAAAATAAAAATAAATTCTAAAAATTACCAAAAATTCACCAAAAATCAAAAAGAATAAACTAAGAGTTTACCAATGATCAAAACTTTTTCAAACCTTTTAAATAATTAAATATTCAATTTTTAAATGCTAATTAAAGTCCTAAAAATCAAATAAATTATCAAAAAGCCCAAATAAAGATTTTTCAATTGATAAAACTCAAAAATGACCTAAAATGATTAAAAACTATTTTTAGAAATTTTAAAAACAATAAAAACTATTTAAAATGATTTAAAAACTATTAAAACTTAAAATAATTATAAAAATTAATCTAAAAGTGATAAAATTATTCTAAAAGTTGATAAATTCCTATTTTAATGTATTTAACCTAAGAAAAATGTAAAAAGTTGGAAAAAGTGAAATTTTAAAAATAATAATAAAATAATATTAAAAATCCAAAAATTATAAAAAATTCTAAAAACTTGCAAACTAGTTTATTTTAACCTAAATAATCAGAAAATGAAATTGAAATTACCAAAATACCCCTAATGGGCCCTCAAATGGGCCAAATCCAAATTCAGTCAACCTAAATGGGCTTTTGGGCCCAAAAAGTCAAACTTGACCCAATTGACTTGGAAAAGCCCTATCTGACTTAAAATTCAATTCTAAGAACAAAACTCTAAAGGCCCAAAAGCTGAAAATATGCTTATCACAGCTTATTGAACACAAAGCTTATTCTTATTGGGCTTTTCAGCCCATTAAACCATAAGCTAATGCCATAAGCTCTAATTTGACACACAACCCTCTTTTAGGATGCTTAAGAGATCTGTCAAAAGAAATTTCCAATAAGCACACTCAATAAGCCAGAAAATAGAAAAGCAAAAATCCACAAAACGACAAAATAGTCGTTTTTGAGAAATAATACACCTCAGAAGCTGATTCAACTTGCAAAAGCTTTCAAATGGACTCAATAAGCAATATCAATCAACAAAAATCCAATAAGCACAAGCAATAAGCCAGAATAAGCACAAATGAACTTATGTAAAAGTCAAAGGAGTTGGTTTTCTAGTCAAACCTAAAAGTCAACCACCCAAATGCTCCAGGATGAACAAATGGGTCAAAATATGAGCACCTATTACAAAAAAAAAGTTGTTGCTGGTTAAAATAAGCTATTATAGCTTATTGATAAGCTGACACAAAATTTGCACTATCAGTGGCAACCAGTAGGGGAAAGGAGTTCCCACTGCTTTGACTAATTGACCAAGCTTATTTGAGAGTTCTGGTTTGATTCAATTGGAAACAAAGGCACCCTTGTGATCAGTGAACCACAAGGAGTCAATAGCAATAATAAAATCCCAAAATGATCCACACAATAAGCCACAATAAGCCAAACAGTCCACAGATATGCTCCAGATAAGCAAATAAGCAGTTAAGCACTTAATAAGAAGATTTAAGCAAAATAAGCCAACCAAACTTAACCAGATGCACACACAAGCTATATAAACTAACAATAAACACAAAGCAACAAGAATCAAACACTGAATCAAAGTAAATAGCAAGATTAAAGCATAAAAAGTTTCTGATGAACAAAGAACAATATGCAGAAACAGTTTGCTGATATACTTGACACTTGATCCAATTTCAAGCCCCAAATTATTCTACCCTGGTGTGATTAACTATGATTTAGCACTTGTTACCCTTAACCTATGCTTAGATCTAGGTGTCCTCAAAGTCCTAGCCAATTTTACCAAGTTATGAAGATTTTATAGCCAATCTATGAATCAATGTGTTCAAAGCCTCAAAACCTGCAAACAGATGAACATATGCTCCCAAATAACAGATACCAATACTTGCATACAACACACAAGCACTTAACAAGCCACAAATCCAACTTATGCAGTAATCCCAAACACCCTTTTAAAACTTATTTTCACAAATTTTCAAAGGCTTATGAAGATTCAACCCACAAATCAGATCAGTAACACCTCATTAACATCAAACAAAGCCAAATCAACAATAATCAACCACAATACCACAGATTCAAGCAATAATCCACAAAAATCACAAATAATCAGAAACTTAAAGAGAAAATGAAAAGGGAAGAAGGTGCAAACCTCCAAGACCTACATCCAGGCCCTGGATTGTTTGAGCTGAGGTACTAGCAGAACAAGTACCAGCTTCCAATGCTGCTAAGATGAACAAACACAAAGTGAGATCAAAAATAATGCCAACTTTCTGATTTTTGAAGCCCAAGCTTTATCAACTAAAACCTTGCCTCAAAAACCTTCAAACATATAAATGAAACTCAGATTTTAGCTTCTCAAACACCAAACTTTTATAAATAACAAATTAGAACTCAAAATTTTAAGAAATTCAAACTTTATTTCATAAAAAGGAATTACAAAGATTAAAAGCTAAAATCTAGAACAAAGGGACTCTCACATGTTGAGGTCTCCTTTTATAGGCAAATGCCTGGCTAAACACTATTCACAAACCCTAGAAGTGAAATTCCCTAAATGCCCTAAGTCTTCTAGACGTTTTCTTGATGTGAGCTGTCCAAAATGCATCCAAACCGTTTATAATAGCTTTGTGATGAAGCAAATGATGTGGGTTGTTGATCTTGACACGTGGCAATCCTTGGTGAGGAAGTTGTCACATGATGGTGAAACGGTTTTGGTGGTGGGGCCATTTGGTGAGTGGGGGTGAGTGTTTTAAGGTTGGGATGAGATTATAGGCGTGTGAATCAAGTGTGGGTAAGGGTAATTTCATTTTACCCTTTGTTTAAGTTGGTGTAAAATCTGGGTTCTTGACTGCTACAGTAACAACTTTTGATCCGTTTTTATAGGATTGGGGAAGTGTTTGGCGCATTTTTGTGTTTAAATGTTTCATATGCACAACATTAGCCCTCTTCTTTCCTTTCTTTTGTCACTTGGAGATAAAAGTCTGTTAGCGCCCAATTATACTTGTAACAACTTTCACCACTTGGCAATTTTGGCACATAACTTTTCAAAAGGGTTTTCAAGGGTTCTTTTTGCCATTTTGAGATATTTCAAGGACTGATTTTGAACATTCTTGATCTTCAAAGGTCTTCATTGTAACTTTGACTTCATGAGGGACCATTATTGGCAATTTTGATTTGTTGAGGGACTAATCTTGCCATTTCTTCAAAGTTGAGGGACCTTTTGTGTAATTTTGACAAGCTTAAGGGACCAAACTTGTAATTATGAATATACAAGGGTTTTAAGTGTCATTTCTTCAATAAATGAGGATCAATCTTGTTTGTCTTCAAGTCTTCAAGGGTATTTGTTGAGAATTCCATGATTAGGGCCCGGTTCTTTGTACGGCTTCGTTTCTCGTGTCCGTTTTTCCTTGTAACTTGTGATCTTTTGTCTTTTTCACGATATCCATACCTAGAATACACAAGTAAACAAACACAAGCATATATATGGTATTTTATGACATTTTTATGCATTTAAAGTCTGAAAAGAACGATGAGATCATGTATAAATGCCATCTCATCAGTACCTATCCTCCAGCCGCTTATCAAGCTCGTCCTCAAGGTGACCGCAACTTGCTTAGCTACCGCTCACACAACTATCTCTCACCACCCGGTTTTCCTCCTAACAATCCAAACCAACAACAAAACCTCAATCGCCCTCCTCAACAACAACAACAACCTCGTGCACCATACCTACCACCTCACAAACAACCATATCCACCTCAAAGAAACAACCAAGTTTACCAACAACCTGCTTATCAACCACCCGCCTATAATGCTCCTCCCAACCAACCCACCACATTACCTCAAGATATTGGAACCTACATGAGGACTAATGATGTGATCGTGGACAATCTCCAGCGGGAAGTGCTCAACTTGAAAGCAGACACGGTGAAACAAGGAAACGATCGGAGAGCTGATATGAGAAACACTTTGGCAAGTCAAACGAATGACTTAAGGAACATGATGGCCAGTTTCTTCCAAGGTAATCAACTCTCTTCTTCGGGCACTCTTCCGAGTAACACCGTTGCGAATCCAAGAGGGGAGATGAAAGCAATCACCACTCGCAGTGGCAAAGGTACCAAGGAACCCGAGCTTCCTATACCTCCACCGGTGATTGTGACTAAGGAAAACGAGTCACCTGCTCCTATTCCTCATCCTTCTACTTCCCCAATTTCTCCACCTCTTACTTCTACCCCTCCTCCACCCAAGGATGTGAGTGATCCTATTCTCCCAAAGCCTTCCTCTTCTTCCGATATACCTTATCCATCTAGGTTGAGGAAAGAGAAGCTCAAAAGCAAGGACGATATTCAGGTTTCAAACTTTCTCAAAATGTTTAAACAATTGAATTTCAACATCTCCTTCGCTGAGGCTCTCGCTCACATGCCTAAATACGCGAAAATGTTCAAAGATCTTCTTAGCGACAAGGAGAAGCTTCTTGATATTGCTAACACCCAACTTAATGAGAATTTCTCTGCAGTGCTCTTAAGGAAATTACCAACCAAGCTTGGTGATCCGGGTCGCTTCTTAATCCCTTTCAACTTCCCGAGAGTAGAGAATTGCATGGACCTAGCCGATCTAGGTGCCAGTATTAACTTAATGCCCTTAAGCGTTTGGAAGCAATTATCTCTCCCTGAGCTAGTCCCCACCAAAATGACTTTGGAGTTAGCTAACCATACGGTTTCTTATCCAGTGGGGATAGCCGAAGACGTCTTTGTAGGAGTCGACAAATTCACTTTTCCTGTCAATTTCGTTGTCGTCGACTACGACATGGACCCTAGTGTGCCATTAATTGTTGGTCGTCCATTCTTGAGGACCGGTCGCACTCTCATCGATGTTGAAGCCGGTGAGCTTATCATGAGAGTGGGTGACGATAAAATCGTCTTCAACATGGGAAAGTTGTCTAAACAGCCCTATTCATTCGAGAGTGTTAATTGTATTGACGTTCTTGATGAGGCTTGTGAAGAACACTTCAAAGATGCTTGTAAAAGTATTCCTACCTCTCTTCCCAATGTTGAGACCGTTTCCTCTATTGATTCATCACTATCTCTCTTTGGAGAAAGTGATTTCCTTTGGAAAGATTTGGAAGCCACCATGGGAGATGTGAACTTAGCAAATGACGATTCTACCACTGATTGGGATGAAGATCTTCGACTCATTGAGAATATTCTTAAAGAAGACAATATTTCTCCACCATCTCCCACGGTTATTGCTATCGATGCTCCGACTTTGAATACGCCTCCCATCGAAAATCCTCCGGATTTAGAACTTAAGGAGTTGCCTCCCCATCTCGAGTACGTGTTCCTTGAAGAAAACAACAAGTCTCCCGTCACCATCGCAAAGGACTTGAAAGAAGAAGAGAAAACTCGCCTCATCGCCGTGCTTAAAGATCATAAGAAGGCAATTTCTTGGAAAATTTCCGATATCCGCGGAATGGATCCGAACTTTTGTACTCACAAGATTCTCATGGAAGATGACTTTAAACCCGCAATCCAGAGCCAAAGAAGGATTAATCCTCGTATTCATGACGTCATCAAACAAGAGGTTATCAAACTTCTAGATGCCGACTTGATTTACCCTATTTCGGATTCGCCGTGGGTAAGTCCCGTCCCTTGTGTGCCCAAGAAGGGCGGAATAACCGTTGTTTCCAATGAACACAACGAGTTGATTCCCACTCGTCTCGTTACTGGGTGGAGAGTTTGCATCGATTATCGCAAGCTCAATGATGCCACAAGAAAAGACCACTTTCCTCTTCCTTTCATGGATCAAATGCTCGAGCGTCTTGCGGGTAATGACTATTACTGCTTCTTAGACGGTTTCTCCGGTTATTTTCAAATTCCCATCGATCCCAAAGACCAAGAAAAGACCACATTCACTTGTCCCTACGGAACATTTGCTTACAAACGCATGCCTTTTGGTTTATGCAATGCTCCTGGGACATTCCAAAGGTGTATGATGGCTATCTTTCATGACATGGTGGAAGACACTATGGAAGTATTCATGGATGATTTCTCGGTTTATGGCGATTCTTTCTCTGCTTGCCTTGCCAATTTAGAACGTATGCTTAAGCGGTGTGAAGACACTCGCCTTGTTCTTAATTGGGAAAAATGCCATTTCATGGTAAAAGAGGGCATCGTGCTAGGACACAAGATCTCCAAAGCCGGTCTTGAAGTAGACCGTGCTAAAGTCAATGTTATTTCTAAGTTTCCTCCACCTTCAACCGTGAAGGGTGTGAGAAGTTTCCTCGGTCATCCGGCTTCTACCGTCGTTTCATCAAAGATTTTTCTAAAATCGCTCGCCCGATGACCCACCTCTTGGAAAAAGATACTCCTTTTATCTTCTCCAACGAGTGTCTTGAAGCCTTCAACTCGCTTAAGGATAAGCTAACAAAGGCACCCGTCTTGGTTACCCCTAATTGGGAGCTTCCTTTTGAGTTGATGTGTGATGCTAGCGACTTTGCTATTGGAGCGGTTTTGGGCCAAAGAGTGAACAAACACTTCCAACCAATCCACTATGCTAGCAAGACAATGACGGGGGCTCAATTGCATTACACGACAACCGAAAAAGAGCTTTTAGCTGTTGTCTATGCTTTTGAAAAATTTTGCCCCTATCTTGACCTTTCTACCACAATCGTTTATACCGATCATTCCGCGTTGAAGTACTTGTTAACTAAACAAGATTCCAAACCAAGACTTCTTCGCTGGGTTTTGCTACTTCAAGAATTTAAAATCGAAATTCGTGATAAGAAGGGAGCTGAAAACCTAGCCGCGGATCATCTCAGTAGACTTGAGGATCCTTATCAAGGGGATCATCCGAACAAAGAAATCAATGATTCTTTTCCCCTGGAGACCTTAATGTCTATCAACTCGACTTCTGATGAAACCCCGTGGTTTACGGGCATTGCAAACTACTTGGCGGGTGGAATTCTCGTTGACGGGTTAACATCCCAACAAAAGAAGAAGTTCTTCCAAGACATTAAGACTTACTTTTGGGATGACCCGTATCTATTCAAACAATGTGCTGATTTGATTATTCGCCGATGTGTTGATGGACCGGCAGCTTTAGAAATCCTCGAAGCTTGCCACAAAGGACCCACCGGTGGTCACTTTGGTCCCAACTACACCGCCAAAAAAGTGTTTGACTCGGGATTTTATTGGCCCACCATTTATCGTGATGCTCACGAGATGGTTAAACGTTGTGATGCTTGCCAAAAACAAGGCAAGATCACACATAAAGATGAGATGCCTCAAAATTTCATACAAGAATGTGAAATCTTTGATGTTTGGGGTATCGACTTTATGGGGCCATTCCCTTCCTCTAAAGGAAACAAATACATCCTTGTAGCCGTTGACTACGTTTCAAAGTGGGTTGAAGCCAAAGCTTTACCTACTAATGACGCAAGGGTGGTTTGTAACTTTTTGAAATCGCTGTTCGCTAGATTCGGTGTGCCTCGTGCCATTATTAGTGATCGCGGGACTCATTTTTGCAATGACCAATTCGCAAGAGTCATGGCTAAGTATGGTGTAAATCATCGTCTTTCCACCGCCTTCCACCCACAAACTAATGGCCAGGCTAAAATATCTAACCGAGGATTAAAGCGAATTCTAGAAATAACCGTGGGAGAGCATCGTGCCTCATGGGCTGATAAACTTGATGATGCTCTGTGGGCTTTTCGTACCGCATACAAGACTCCGATTGGTTGTACAACATATCGTCTCGTGTACGGGAAAGCATGCCACCCCCCCATTGAGTTGGAGAACAAGGCTTACTGGGCCTTGAAGTGGGCTAATTTCGATATCAACAAAGCCGGTGACCTACGCAAGATCCAACTCAATGAACTCCGTAATGAGGCTTATGAAAATTCTTTGATCTATAAGGAAAAGACTAAGCTCATTCACGACTCTAAGATTAAAAACCGAGAGTTCCAAGTTGGAGACAAAGTTTTTCTCTTTAACTCACGGTTGAAAATCTTTTCGGGCAAGCTGAAATCTCGTTGGTCCGGCCCATTCACCATTGCCCAAATTTTTCCATATGGTACTCTCGAGCTCGCTCAACCTAATGGACCTAATTTTAAGGTGAATCGCCAACGAGTGAAGTTGTACTTTGGTGAGGACATATCTCATGAGATGATTCAATCCCTCACCACGTTTCCCAAAACTAATTTTGGGTCGAGTCAGGCTCGTGACTCGGTTATCAAAAACAAGCGCTCCTCGGGAGGCAGCCCGAGTATCTATCCTTTTCCGTTTTAACCTCCTAAGTGTAGGGGGACCTATATAGGTGTTTGTATTTGTGTGGTGATGTGATTACAGGGATGAATGCACTTTTGGAACCTTAGAAGAACCGTGCTCCCGTGTTATCCGAAATCCGGTTCTATCTCTCAACTATCGTGATTCAATTTTCTTCATACTCACATTTGAAATTGATCACTTTAGTCGTCTCTTCCTTAGCTTGATTTAACCAACGTGCACAATGTCATAAGTGTAGGGGAGATTTTCCCACATGCTTAAACATTGAGGACAATGTTTATCTAAGTGTAGGGGGGACTTCTATCGAAGTTTTAAGTGGAGTTTTCCATGAAAATGCCTTCATTTAACCGGAAAATCATCTTTTTCAACATTTTTCAATTCTTTTATTAACTTTGGCCATTTAGTCGTAATTTTTATATTTTTATCGTTGCTTTCATATGTATATATTCCACAATAGAGTCAAAAATATTAATAAAGTGGTGTAGCTAGTTTAGAAGTCTTTGACATATTAGGCCCGTTGCGTTTATTTTGACTCAACCCGAATAGGCTTATCCAAGTTTATTCTAGCTAGTATCCTTAACCATGTAGACCTTAATTGGTTTATTAGGCTAAGCATCCACGAGTCTCATTACTTGAGATTTCAAATTGTGGAGAACGAGAAATGATAGAGTCAATTATAAGTCGGTATTCTGGCACAAGCTCACTTGGTGTAATTATTCGCCTATTCTCCCATCACTTGCTAATAAATTATCTGCAATAAGTAAGGTCGTACGATTTAAAAAGTTACTTAGCTTCTAGCCCAAGATCGTTTAAAAGTTGCTCGGTAATGATAAGAGTTCATAGCCAAGGCATAACTTATGAAGCGGGGCGCGAAGATTAGCGAGTCCGAAAAGGCCCTAACAAGGCATGAGGATTTCATTTTATTGCTGAAGATCCAAAGTGATGTGAAAAGCATTATTCCCAAAATCAATATGAAGGATCAAGACTCACGACGAAAAGTAATCAACTCCCATAAAGATCATGGAGAAGTCTATCCGAAAAGACCCTAACAAGGTATGAGGATAAATAGATCCAAGTCCGAAAAGGAGGCGGATCGTTGTATCTCAAAATCCCTATTAGAGATTGAAGAAATAATCATGAAGTCGTGGTCAACAAAGTTGGAGTACCCCTCAAAAGTCTCCAAGTGAAGAAACTCTATTACGAAGAGAAGACCATTATCTCAAGAACGTCTCTCAAGATATGAAGTATGAAGTACATGCCAAATATCGGCCTGAGAAAGGTCTCAAATCGTGAACCGAGTTATGCCAAGATATGAACTTTTTGATATCCCGAGAAGCAGTTTTAAGAGATTTTGTCCTTTAGCTAACTATTGATCAAATCGTCCTACTTTGCTTTCTGCCTAAATAAACTATCAAAATAAGTCCAAAAATGCATCTTCATGATCATTCTAAGACAAAAATAAAATATAAGAGATACACCTAGGAATAAGGGAGTTTAAGCATTTAATTAAGCCATGTGTGTAAGTGTTTGATTTGCTAACTTATAATAACAATGATCTCGTTTTTAAGCTTAGTTTGGGGGACGTGAAACTTGAGGGTGATAAATCTTCGCAACACCGAAACCCTAATGTAAGTCCTTGATCTCTTTGCAAGTTATATCCACGTAGCTATTTTCTATCCTTTTGTTTACTTTAAAGTTTTGATTTCTCTTAGTACTTTAATTTTTTGTTTAGTATGTTAATAAGGCAAAGGTTGATTGATTATGAGAAAGTGTAAATTTGCTTTATCACTAAGCATTGCATGAGGGCATGGCAATGGTTAAGTGTAGGGGATTTGATAGGTGTGAAAACACCCATCCTTTTACCACTTATTTCTTGCTAAAACAAGACCAAAACACGTATTTAATATCATTTGTTTGGAATTATGCGTGGTTTTTGTGTTTATTGTGTTTTTAGAGTCAACCGGATGAATATTGAAGAAAACATGGGATTGCACGGGTTTTATCGAAGAAAAAGACTCAAGACGAAGTCTATTGTCCAAAAGATGCAAAAGATTCGAAGTCATTGTGCCTATTTGAAGAGTTATAGAAGAAAAGGGCCAAAGATTGAAGATTCATATATGTCGAAGAACTCGAGTCTATTAAACAAAAGATTATAAGACGAGTTGGAATTATTCAGCGACACTTCTCAAAATCCAAAGTCGGAAACGTTTATTTAAAGAAACGTAAAGACTAAAGAAGAAAGAAGAAAGGAGAAAAAACCAAAGCCCATTCACAAGCCCACAAGCACACGCCTATAAATAGAACTTCACTTCACTATTTTGGAGCTAGTTAGTTCTTAGTTTTAGTTTTAGTTTTTCATTTCCTCTAGTTTTAGAGAGAGAAAGTTCTCACCTTTCTCTCACTAAGTTTCATCTTTTCTTTTATCTTTCAAGATTAAATCTTTATGTATTGTTGATTTCATTAATCAAGTTTAGATTCAAGCTTTTAATCTTTAATCTCTTTCTACCTTTCTTTGATTTTTAGATTGATTTTTGTACGAATTTCATATGATCCGTGTTGTTCATTAATGTTTTCGTGCTTAAAAAGTTAATATTTTTATGTTTATTTAAGTTTTCATACGAATAAGCTTTAAGATCTTTGTGCTTATTGGCTTATTTTTATGTTTAGCTTATTTGCTTTGTACAAGTTTTCTTAAAAAGTTTATCTTTTTATGGTTTGATTAAAAAGTTTGCTTAATTTAAGTTTAGATAAGTTGTATTTGTGCTTATTTGATCCGTTTAATATTAGATTCGTTATAGTTTGGGAATTAGCTTATTGAAATAGCTTATTCCTTTGCTCTACCTTCGGATCAAAAAGGCATCGGAAAGGGTAAAACCCTTTTCCGATTGGTTCATTCCGATCAGCTCACCTCGCCCCTTATTCCGATCTATAGATTGGTTTCGCTATTCCGATTGGAGGTTTTGTTTAACATTCCTATTTGGTTTTGATGTGTGGACATTCTGATTGGTGCTCTCCCCTATATTCCGATTAACCTTGTTTGATAGTATTTTGATTGGTTTGTTTTCCATTCATTCCGATTTGAGCTGTTTTTTTAGATATTCTGATTGTGGCTTATTGGCATTATTCCGATTGTGGTCCTTAACACATTCTGATTAGAGTCATAACCCCCATATTCCGATCACCCTCATTTCCAGTATTCCGATCAGTCTGTTTGTTACGTATTCTGATCAGTCACATTTCCAACATTCCGATTAGCTTGATTTCCATATATTCCGATTGCACTTTCCGATAAAACATTCCGATCATGTTTAGGTTTTGTTTTCCGATGGTTTGAATTTCTTGTTTTTACAAAGTTTCCAAGTGTTAGTTTCATTAAGTTTTCAAGTATTTTTCTAATATAGTATTTAAGTTTTCTAGCATTTATTTTTAACTCGTCAATTTAGTTTAATCTTTTAAAGCTTTAACTTTGCTCAACGCCTTTTACATTTATTTGTTATTAGTTTAAAATAGATGAACAAACCAACACCTTTTTATTATCATGAACAAATCATTCCACTTTGAACCGTGAATCAATCCAAGGAGATACCAAGAACTAAATCTGAACCATAACAAACGCAAGTATTAATATATCCTTGGGCTATATAGTTCCTTGTGAACTTATGGTTGACTTATAAACTTGTAAACAACCTATATATCATTAGGGGACTTTTAAACTTACATGCAAACATATAACAAGCTTGGACTTATTTTGTTATACTATAAATAATTATAGCCGTGGGTTATAAGCTTATATTAAGGCTTATGACTAACATGCAACCTATAATTAACTTGGATCTTATTTGAAACACACCAAAT
Organism: Glebionis coronaria; assembly: GCA_025667525.1. Classification (NCBI taxonomy): domain Eukaryota; kingdom Viridiplantae; phylum Streptophyta; class Magnoliopsida; order Asterales; family Asteraceae; genus Glebionis; species Glebionis coronaria. The sequence goes on along the minus strand of CM046878.1, from coordinate 303,023,455 downwards.
AAAAACATGCCATGGGTTTTACTCTCTATTTTAGAGATCTTGACTTAATTATTATAAACCAATAATAAGCTTGTAAAAGTCCATAGATTCTATACCTTGATAAATGGTTAAGTAGTATTAATGGACTAATCAAGCCCATGCAACATTAGCTCAAAACTTAAATAGGCCCAATAAGCCCAATACAATATAGTCGTGTATATGTAAGAGCCCATTAGGCCCATTTAATGCCTTGTAAGCCCACTTAACTAATCCTAGTTTATTAATGGACTTAAAAATATGTTTAGGCCCATTAGATAGCCCATTAACTCTTTTAACACATTTAATAAGCCCACTTGGTATTTTAATATTCGAATAAAGTTTTTATAACAAAAATATAACATATAAAAACTTTTGGACTAAAAATGTAAAATAATAAAACTTATGGATTAAAACCGTGACATTTGAAACTTGTTTTGATAAAACATTAAGTATAAGGACTAGCATTGTAAATATCCAAAAGTTTAAAGGTTCATTAATTCCATTCGGGACTTATTAAACCCTAGGGACCATTTTTGTAAATTTCCTAAAGTTAAATTATAATTTTATGACCTTAAGGACTATTTATGTAATAAGCCGAAACATTTAGAAGCCCTAGGGACTACTCTTTTCATTTTATGAAAGCTATAAAACCTAATTATAACTAGAGGGACTATTTTTGCCATAACCCGAAAGTATTACAAGCCCTAGGTACTAAAAGTGTTATGATCCGAAAGTTTTAACTTAATAAAATATGGAGGGACTAGTTTTGTATATATCCAAAACTTAAACAAGTCCTAAACCCTTAATTCGTTTAAATTAGTAAAACTTGAATAGATCTTAAACTATAAGGACTAAAACTGTAATTCCTTAAACTTGTAACTTATAAACTATTTAGTAAATGTTGGAAACTTTTGGTGACTTTAAGTTAAATAAAATATTTATTTTTTACTTTATAAAATAATATAAACAATATATATAAATTAAATACAAGTATACTTATAAAAAAACTGTAAGTAAAACATTTTTACTTAAATAGGAAATTCGTTTACAAGTTTAATTGAACGTTATTAATACTTGTACTACAATAATATAAATAAACTATCTAAAATTTATATAAGCATGCACATACGTTTCCTGCCTTATTTACTGAGACTGTACTATTTAATTAGGCAGTTGACTATGACGTGAGCATTACCTGGATTTCTTTTATTGCACAGCCATTACTAACACTAAGGTGAGTTTACAATCCCACACAAGATATTGATAAACTTTTAAAATCCTCTATCGGGGAGAAAACATGCAACTTCTTTTAAGGACATAAACTAAACTGTACAAACTTTGATTACGATTGCCTATTGTAGAAACTGTTAAAATTATTGCAATTTCCCGAATGTTATAGATAGATCTATTTGGGATTGATGATCCCCATCTGGGTGAGTAGCAATCACTGTGCCTTGGTCTGGACAACAGATGTATACCATGTTGGAACTAGAATTGGAAGCCTTTTGTAAGGCAACGGGGTCCTCAACTGTTGAGAACCATGGAGTTAAGCCTCAGTTTTGGGCAATAGGGAATGTAATTACCTTTTAGTATAAATGCTTTGTGCATTGCTACTACTACTGTGATCGTTTACTGTCTAAACTTATTTTATTAAACCTGTAAATTCACCAACTTTATGTTGACCCTCTAAGCATGTTTTTCTCAAGAAAATGAAGCTAGTACGTGGTGTGTGCATGGACTCAAGCATCATAATAGACTGCATTGTAGGACTCATCAGGGGTTTCCATTTTGGGAAAATGAACGATCTATTTTTATAATGATAAGACAATTTTTATAAATTTGTAACACTGTTCATGTAATATATGTTAGATAATCTTTTATCCTATGCTCTATGTACTATTTGCTATCGATCTACCCCTCTGACATCCAAATATTATTTTTGCTGAATTCGACCCGACCCGGGGTGTCACAGAGAATGATATCAGAGCGACAGTTATAGAGAATCAGATCAATTTAAATAAAATAAAAATAATTTTTCTTTTATTTAAACTGGACTATAACTAAACAAAAATCTTTTGGTGGTTTTTTTTGGGACTATATTAGTTAAGCATGTAGAACGTAGGGCATATATATATATATATATATATATATATATATATATATATATATATATATATATATATATATATATATATATATATATATATATATATATATATATATATATATATATATATATATATATATATATATATATATATATATATATATATATATATATATATTATGTGAGCTAAGTGTGCATTGATTATTAACAATCCGGTTAATTAATCTTATAAGTATTAACATAACCTTAAAACATTGAGTTTTATGTTTAAAAAGGGTATACACTATACACTTGTAACCAAATTTTTTTATTTTGTTTGTAAGCTTATACTTACGTCAAACTTAAAATAATACTATTTTCAGAGTATCATGACTCCACCTGTTGCATCTCCGACTATTCTACCAGAAGCAGCCCCCGCTCCAGCTATCTCTAAGTCACCAAGATCTATACACTGTGGATGGTTGTTGGCCTGAGATTCTGAGGACAGCCAGACTGTCGGAGCTGCATTTCCTGATGACTCTCTCATTGCTCCGCCATCAGCTACACTGGTCCCCATCACTGTGGAGGAGGACCAGGTGACTCCCGACCTACCACCACTAGCACCTCCATCGTCGCTACAGGGCTACATTCCCGGATCTCTACTTCCCCGTAAGAGGAGGTACGAGGTTACCCCCAACTCCACTTTCGAGATCGGAGAGGGTTCCGGGACGGGACATGCTGATACGGTCCAAGCCCAGATTGCCGCTCTGGTCGCACGCCAGGAGCAGGACATGTCGGATGTCCACAGCCTGTTGATAGTAGGCCAGGCGGGGTACACTGTCGTGCATGAGCGCATAGACTCTCTCTCTCGGATCATGTGGGTAGAAGCCCAGGCAGCTGATATGAGTGAAATTACTCATATCAATTATATCATAAAACGAACATAAAATTCATAATTTGTATGAATATTGTATTGTATATGCATGTTTTATTGTTTCATGTGTGTTCCCCAATCTGATATTATAGTGCCGGTATAGACCGAAATTCTGTTATAGTTCAATTCTGACTGGTTTAGGTACTAAGTTCACAAAAATCGGCAATATCGACACGAGTTTGAAGATAATTTCAAGAATCCAAAAGTCAAGTTTGATTTTATTCGCGGATTTATCAGAGTTTAAGGACAAGTAGGGCCCACATGAGCTGAATGGGTCAAAGCCCATTAATATACTATGATTTCATTTTGGGTTAAGGCCCATATCAATGTCCAATAAGTAAACGGATTGGAGTTTATTTGTTTTAAAATAAATATGGTCCAAAGCCCAATTTGACAAAGAAAGGACGAATGGAGGGGTGATTGGGTCCAGCCAAAGCCCATGTGCACAAAATATAACCGGTGGAAAAGTAATATATACTTTTTACTTTTGGTCAAACGTTACAAAGTAAACACAAGAAAGAAAAAAAAAGAGGAACGAAAGGATTTGGGGAAAAACTACCCAGCAGATGAACCCTAGCTATTTTGGGGGTTTTCAATTCATTAGAGATTATACCTCACGCGCCTTGGATAAATCCCCAAGATTATAGGAAGAGAGTGCTGGCACCAGGCATCCAACGTGGCACCTACTCTCGTCACATCTCGCACCCTATTGGTCAGTTACTTATCAATCAATTATTGAAGCCAATGATCTCAAGCCACCTCATCAAGAAACAAACATAACTAGAACACCTTGTGCCACGGTGGCAATCCGTGTGCACAAGGGCGTTTTTTAGCCAACGGATCGAAACAAAAAAGAAAGAGAAAGAGATGAGATGATCTAAGGGCCAAGAATTGATCTACCTCAACACCCACACCCCCTAGGTTCATCTATAAAAACCCTTCTTTCCCTGTAATTTTCATTATCCCTTTCTTTTTGTATTGCTATAATGATAGTTTTAGATTAAGTAGTTGTAATTTTCTTTTTATTAAAGTTGTAACGTTTTATATTGAATTAATAAAAGTTTCAGTTTCATAATATTTGATCTCATGTCCTTGTTAATTTTTATTAAAATATTTACAATTTTAATCTTTAAGCTATATATTATGATTGTGGATGTTTATATAAGCTGAATGTTATAGCTTTTATGAATATTAGAATGACATAGGGATAACTATTTATTCCACTGAATAAATATTAAAAAGTTATTGGTTCGATATGGTGCTATGATTCGTGGTGTTTTTTTAAATGATGGTTCGTGGGTTATGATGTCCTCAATGGTGGTGTTTTGGAGTCGAGTTGATTAAAAAGGTAGCTCAGCGCTACCTTCGTCATCAAAGGATCTCTCTCAAATGGTTAAGCTCATTTTATATTATTTGCATAATTCTTAAATCTGCTATAAGTCATTTTGTATGATTATTGTGAATTTGAATTTGGTGGTTATGTTTAGATGCTGTCTAGTTATAATGTATTATTTTGGATTGTTTATTTTCAGTTAATCTCTATGAACTGTTATAGCTATTCCTACTTTAGTGTGTTAAAGATTTTGATCTGCTAGGCATTTGTATCTGATAATGTGATATATTTGGTCTAGATTGCTAGTTCATGAGCTGAGGTATTTTGGTTTGGATATTTCTAACTTGCTGACTATTTTAAGTTATTTGTGATTGAATTCGATTTCGCTACTAAATCTGCTTAGTTTATGATAGAGGATATGCTGAGTATATGAATGAATATGATTTTTGGTTTAGTTTTCTATATATCTGTTTGATTTCGATTTGAGAGATTAAATATGTTTTTAGTTTATTGTTGCTAGGTTGACTATTATTGCCTGTGATAGATGTGGTTGTGGAATAAGTTTAAGTTTATTTAAGTTGCTTGATTATAGCTTAAATGAGTTTCAATTTCAGTAAATAAGTTCTGGGAATTTTGAATCTGTTATCTTATCTGATCTGTGGTACTTTTGGGTGATTACTGATATCTCTGTTAATTTTCATAGCTATCTGAGTTGTTTGATAATTGTCTAACTGTTTTTTAAGTTGTCTGTTAATTTTGATTGGTTGTTTGAACTCGTTTATTAGTTATTTGTGTATTATTGTTTGTTTATTGGCCAACATTCTCAAAATTGGGAGTGTTTGGTGCTGTATGGAACTAAAATAAATAATTCACAAAAAACTCGTCCTCAGGGGGTCTCGAACTCGAGACCTCCCCCTTAAAAAAAATAAGAATAAATATTTTTATTACTTTTAAAATTAATTTTGTTTTAATATTGATTATTTAATTTTGTTTTAATAAATTTTGTTAAAATACTTTTGTTGAATTAAAAAGTAAAAGTAAAATAAAACTAAAAAAAAGTAAAATTATATAGATTTAATATTGTCTTTTAGATTTAAGTTTGGGTAGACGATTCATGCATTTTAGGTTAAAAAGTAGAATTAATTTAGATAAAAAAACCGACGAATTCAAATCAATTGTCTAATTCAAATCGAAAGTCTCAAATTCACAATTTCCTTGTGTACAACGAACCGGGATCACTCTCGTGTTTAATTAATCCGTCTTTAGCTTATTTTGGATTATTACCTTTTCCTATAACGTATTATATTAAAATACACCGACACTTTCCCACACATCAAAAATTTTGGCGCCGCTGCCGGGGATCTTGTGTACGATTCTTTCATGGAGATTTGTTGATCGTTGATTTGAAGACCCTTTCCATCCTCGGAAAGTTTTGTTATTTTTCTATTACTATATTATATATATCGTTTTTCGTGTTTTTTGTTATTAATATATTATATTATGTAGAAAAATAAATTCACCTACCTCCAAAAGCGTGAAAACGTAAACCTTAGTTGGGATTTCATCACCTAGCTATTGTATTCGAATCCAAAACAAAAATAAAAGGCAAAATAGATAAATACTAATAAAAAGTTTGAACTCGATTTATACCAACTATAAGGTGGGTATAAGGCGACGAGCTATAAAAGGCCGTCTAAGGAAAGTTTTTTAAGCGCTTTGTGCCACCTAGTTTTCCCGCTTGCTTGTGCGTATATTGAGACGGACGACCGATTATTGGTTTGCCAACTCAAGTAGTAATAAATCTTATTTTTTGTTGTTTACTTATTGCACCTCGAGACGTTTAGGTTTTCACCTACGTTTCAAAGTCGACCGAGGGTATTTTACTTCCATAGTAATTATCCTTACTCCTTGTTTTTTATCAATATTTGATTGAACAATACCAAATAAAAATTCCAAAAATAATCTTCTTAATCCTCTATCATGTTTAATTATTTTCTCCTCACCCTCTTATTTTTAATTCTTCTATGAATTCTTTCGTCCGTTGTGTAGGGTGTGGAGAACCGTTATATGGTCTTTTACCATGTCGGTGGTGTACGTACGAGCGTTGTGGTAATGATTTACTTAACGATTTATGAGTTGTATGTTGTTCTTTTTGTAATGATATTACTTCATGTGGAAACCCGAATTTTTCAAATAACTCTCTCGATTTTTACCCACCTCCACACCCCACATACGAGACACCCTCGTGTGAGTTATGTGCAAACGATTCTCATTTTAGTGTTGATTGTTAGGGGGAGTTTGATATGAGTGAAATTACTCATATCAATTATATCATAAAACGAACATAAAATGCATAATTTCTATGAATATTGTATTGTATATGCATGTTTTTATTGTTTCATGTGTGTAGGTACCAAGTTCACAAAAACCGGCAATATCGACACGAGTTTGAAGATAAGTTCAAGAAGCCAAAAGTCAAGTTCGATTTTATTCGCCGATTTATCAAAGTTTGAGGTCAAGTGGGGCCCACATGAGCTTAATGGGTCAAAGCCCATTAATATGCTATGTTTTCATTTTGGGTTAAGGCCCATATCAAAGACCAATAAGTAAACGGATTGGAGTTTATTTGTTTTGAAAGAAATATGGTCCAAAGCCCAATTTGACAAAGAAAGGACGAATGGAGTGGTGATTGGGTCCAGCCAAAGCCCATGTGCACAAAATATAACCGGTGGAAAAGTAATATATACTTTTTACTTTTGGTCAAACGTTACAAAGTAAACACAAGAAAGAAAAAAAAAGAGGAACGAAAGGATTTGGGGAAAAACTATCCAGCAGATGAACCGTAGCTATTTTGGGGGTTTTCAATTCATTAGAGATTGAACCTCACGCGCCTTGGATAAATCCCCAAGTATATAGGAAGAGAGTGCTGGCACCAGGAATCCAACGTGGCACCTACTCTCGTCACATCTCGCACCCTATTGGTCAGTTACTTATCAATCAATCATTGAAGCCAATGATCTTAAGCCACCTCATCAAGAAACAAACACAACTAGCACACCTTGTGCCATGATAGCAATCTGTGTGCACAAGGGCGTTTTCAGCCAATGGATCGAAACAGAAAAGAAAGAGAAAGAGATGAGATGATCTAAGGGCCAAGAATCGCTCTACCTCAACACCCACACCCCCTAGGTTCATCTATAAAAACCCCTCTTTCCCTGTAATTTTCAGTATCCCTTTCTTTTTGTACTGTTATAATGATAGTTTTAGATTAAGTAGTTGTAATTTTCTTTTTATTAAAGTTGTAACGTTTTAAATTGAATTAATAAAAGTTTCATTAAAATTTTAATCTTTAAGCTATATATTATGATTGTGGATGTTTATATAAGCTGAATGTTATAGCTTTTATGAATATTTGAATGAGATAAGGATAATTATTTATTCCACTGAATAAATATTAAAAAGTTACTGGTACGAGATGGTGTTATGATTCGATGTGTTTGTTTAAATGATGGTTCGTGGGTTATGATGTCCTCAATGGTGGTGTTTTGGAATCGAGTTGATTAAAAAGGTAGCTCAACGCTACCTTCGTCATGAAAGGATCTCTCTCAAATGGTTAAGCTCATTTTATATTATTTGCATAAGTCTTAAATCTGCTATAAGTCATTTTGTATGATTATTGTGAATTTGAATTTGGTGGTTATGTTTAGATGCTTTCTAGTTATAGTGTATTATTTTGGATTGTTTATTTTCAGTTAATCTCTATGAACTGTTATAGCTATTCCTGCTTTAGTGTGTTAAAGCTTTTGGATCTGCTAGGCATTTGTATCTGATAATGTGATAGATTTGGTCTAGATTGCTAGTTCATGAGTTGAGGTATTTTGGTTTGGATATTTCTAACTTGCTGATTATTTTATGTTATTTGTGATTGAATTCGATTTCGCTACTAAATCTGCTTAGTTTATGATAGAGGATATGCTGAGTATATGAATGAATCTGATTTTTAGTTTAGTTTTCTATATATTTGTTTGATTTTTATTTGAGAGATTAAATATGTTTTTAGTTTATTATTGCTAGGTTGACTGTTATTGCCTGTGATAGATGTGGTTGTGGAATAATGTTAAGTTTATTTAAGTTGCTTGATTATAGCTTAAATGAGTTTCAATTTCAGTATATAAGTTCTAGGAATTTTGAATCTGTTATCTTATCTGATCTGTGGTACTTTTGGGTGATTACTGATATCTCTGTTAATTTTCATAGCTATCTGAGTTGTTTGATAATTGTCTAACTATTCTTTAAGTTGTCTGTTAATTTTGATTGGCTGTTTGAACTTGTTTATTAGTTACTTGTGTATTATTGTTTGTTTATTGGCCAGCATTCTCAAAATTGGGAGTGTTTGGTGCTGTGTGGAACTAAAATAAATAATTCGCAAAACATTCGTCCTCAGGGGGTCTCAAACTCGAGACCTCCCCCTTAACAGCCATTGCACTCAACCATTTGAGCTGTGAGCTCATTTGGTTTATTAACTGTGTCAAGTCTTTAATATACTTCTTATAATTGGACTGTCAATTGTAGTTTATATACGTTTTTTTTATATTGATAGTTTTTAAAAAAACTTAAATAAATCTCTTAATTAAACTTTATTTAATTTTGTTTTATTTTAAAAAAAGGATTTTATTAATTTTGTTAAAGTTTAAAGTTTTTACAATTATATAGTTACTTTTGTTAATTAAGTATTTTAATAATTTAGTTTCATTTTAATTAGCTTATAAAAAAGAATAATAAAGTTTAAAAAAAATAAGAATAAATATTTTTATTACTTTTAAAATTAATTTTGTTTTAATATTGATTAAATAATTTTGTTTTAATAAATTTTGTTAAGATAGTTTTGTTGAATTAAAAAGTAAAAGTAAAATAAAACTAAAAAAAGTAAAATTATATAGATTTTATATTGTCTTTTAGATTTAATTTTGGGTAGACGATTCATGCATTTTTGGTTAAAAAGTAGAATTAATTTAGATAAAAAAAACCGAAACGAATTCAAATCAATTGTCCAATTTAAATCGAAAGTCTCAAACTCATAATTTTCTTGTGTACAACGAACCGGGATCACTCTCATGTTTAATTAATCCGTCTTTAGTTTATTTCTGATTATTACCTTTTCCTAAAGGTAATTTCCTTAATTTTCTCTATAACGTACTATATTAAAATACACCGACACTTTCCCACACATCAAAAATTTTGGCGCCGCTGCCGGGATCTTGTGTACGATTCTTTCGTGGAGATTTTTTTATCGTTGATTTGAAGACCCTTTCCGTCCTCGGAAAGTTTTGTTATTTTTCTATTAATATATTATACATATTGTTTTTCGTGTTTTTTTATTAATATATTATATTATGTAGAACAATAAATTCACCTACCTCTAAAAGCGTGAAAACGCAAACCTTAGTTGGGATTTCATCACCTAGCTATTGTATTCGAATCCAAAACAAAAATAAAAGGCAAAATAGATAAATACTAATAAAAAGTTTGAACTCGATTTATACAAACTATAAAGTGAGTATAAGGCAAAGAGCTATAAAAGGTCGTCTAAGGAAAAAGGTTTTTAAGTGCTTTGTGCCACCTCGTTTCCCCGCTTGCTTGTGCGTATATTGAGAGGGACGACCGATTATTGGTTTGGCAACTCAAGTAGTAATAAATCTTATTTTTTGTTGTTTACTTATTGCACCTCGAGACGTTTAGGTTTTCACCAATGTTTCAAAGTCGACCGAGGGTAGTATACCTCCATAGTAATTATCCTTACTCCTTGTTTTTTATCAATCTTTGATTGAACAATACCAAATAAAAATACCAAAAATAATCTTCTTAATCCTCTATCATGTTTAATTCTTTTCTCCTCACCCTCTTATTTTTAATTCTTCTATGAATTCTATCATCCGTTGTATAGGGTGTGGAGAACCATTATATGGTCTTTTACCATGTCGGTGGTGTACGTGTGAGCGTTGTGGTAATGATTTACGTAACGATTTACGAGTTGGATTTTGTCCTTTTTGTAATGATATTACTTCATGTGGAAACCCGAATTTTTTAAATAACTCTCTCGATTTTTACCCACCTCCACACCCCACATACGAGACACCCTCGTGTGAGTTATGTGGAAACGATTCTCATTTTGGTTTTGATTGTTCGCATCGATTCTCGCTTAATTACGAGCAAGAACCGGGCTACAATCAAAACTATAATGATAATTGTTATCCACAAGATTCACCGAGTTTACCACAACAATATCTTTGTTGTGATTATTGTGGGGGGGTCCTTACGAGAGCTTTAATTGTCAACCGAGGGATCAAAATTTTTATGAGCCCAATCCTTGCTATAATTCTATTTCCACCGGTTTTGACCAACCCCCACAATATTCTCTCGATAGTGAAGGTTTTAGACGAATTGAAACGTTATTTCAAAAGATAATGAATCAAGGAAGTGTTGAAATTTTTGAAAAGAGCATCGAAGATATGTTGCAAGAAAAGAGACGAATTGATAAAGAGATTAGCGATATAACTAATGAATTGGGAATTCGAAGATATCGAGGAGAAATAATTGATGAGGAATTTAAAAGAGAGTGTGAGATTAAGATTAGACAACTTATGCAAGCTTATAATGGATTAAGCATTGAGATTCGAAAGAAAGAACAAGCTCAAGAGGAAGCAAAATATCTTGCTACTCGTGAACTCGAGCGTTCTTTTCTTTATGACGATGACGATGATGAGGATATATTTGATCTCACTCCATCTCATGACATCACTACTCCTATTCTTGATTCTTCCACCGTGGAACCCGAAAATTCTTTAAGCATAGGGGACGAGCATATAGTACTATTCCGAAAACGGAATCGGACGAAGTAATAAAGTCTAGTGTTGAGATCCTTGTCCAAAACCCAAGAGAGTTCGATGGTATTTCCAATGGAACTGTGATTTGCCACATTGTGATAACTCTCCTTATTCCATTACTTTGAGATTTTCTCCAAGTCTAATGATGAAAATTGTGAAGGAAATGAAGGTTTTGAGTATGATACGACTTCTAGTGAATTATCTAATGAGGAGTTCTCCGATGAACTATCTTATAAAGATGACATTCACGACTCGGATTATGAGGGGTTTTCCGATGAACCTACTCTTCTTCACCCATTTCCACCGGGAAATAAGGATGATAGTGATCCGATTTTTGAGAGGTTCACCTTTGAACTTACTCCTTTAGACCAATTTCCACCGGGAAATGAGGTTGATTTGACTATTCCTATCCTTGAGAAGTTCACTGATGAACTTACTCATTTAGAGGTGAAAAACGTAATTCTTCGTGAAAAATGATCAAGGATCTATCTTCTCATCTCTAAAATCGAAGCTTTGAATTCTAAACCTATTACCAAGTCTTTCTCTCCATCTCCTATCCCCGTTGAGGATAGTGATCCGCTTATAGAAGAAATTGACACTTTTCTTGCTTCGGATGATTCAATACCACCGGGTGTTATGAACTTGACCCGGAGGGGGACGCTCTCTTTTTAGAGAATTTACTTGATGATGATTTTGTCCCAAGTCCTCCTCCCACTCTCTTTGATCTTAATGTGCGGGTTTTTCATGTGACTCATATTGAGTATCATGACCCCTTTGTTCACATTCCAAAGAGTGACAAGGTCAACAAGGTTATGCATGTTGATACCACTATAGTTGAGACTTTTACCCCACCATTACCATTTGCTTTATATGATTACAGATTAGCATTGGGGAAGACACCGTGTTGTCCATTCCTTTCTCTCCCGAGGACGAGGTATTCAACCCCAGAATCATTGATTTAAGGAAATCTCGGCCTTTCACCGATGCAATAATTGAAAGATTTTCCGATCATCTTGGTGCGAGTTTATCTCGGGGAGCATACTATATCCATTTCATGATTTGTGACCACCATCTCTTTTTAGAGATTTGTGTTGGAGTTTCATCCTCTTGTTTGTCATCCGAAAACGAGGATGTGATCTTTTACCCCGGCATCGTGTTTTATGTTGGATTTTATTCGAATATGCCGGTTTTCACCATTTTCCCTAAGGACCAATGAATTCGAGGATCAAGTCGAACTCATGACTCGGTTAACAAAAACGAGGTGCCTTGTGGGGGAGTCCCATACATTCTATCTTCTATCTATTTTCTAACACTAATAAGGCTTGATCTTTTCAAGCTCGTGCTCGTGTTTTGTTGTGTTGTGAATCTTAGGTATGACCCTAATCATTGAAGACTCTCGTGTTTGGTTTTTGCCCGGTCCACTTGAGCTTCCATACTTTGATTGTTAAAAGGGGCACTCACTATCCTTTGATTTTTATCGACTAACGTTGTATCTTGAAGCATAATTAATAAACGGCTTATAGATTTACGTACTCTTACCATGTTAGGACTTTTGCATTCGACTCTTCGTGTTCTAGCAAGGGGGTGTTACTCTTGATCTAGGAAACATTGAGGACAATGTTTGGTTTTAGCATGGGGGAGTTAATCGCTTGCAATTGCTTTTGTCGTGTTCAAACGTAATCGTTTTTCTCGTTTTTCATAAAAATTTTAAATTTTTAGTGCTATTTTTTTGTTTAATAATAAAGAAAATAAGTGTTTTTGACACAAATGTAGGCTTTCTGTTGGTGAAAATAAGAATAGTTTTTTACTCGACTCGGTTTTTACCTTAGCTCATTCCTTAGCGTGTTTAAATCAAGTTTTGCTAGACTTTTATATAGGGAACTTTAATACGCGAAAGTCTTAACTCATACGAGTTTAAGAACAAGAACTTTTCGCAAGTTCCTATAATTTGATCCTAGTAAGTCATTTAACAAGGGAACTTTAAAACGTAAATTCTAACTTGAAAAAGTCTAAGAAGATGCAAGATCCTATAGATGACTTGAAAACTCAAAACTTTGATTTAATAGGCTAAGTGTCCATTAGTATCACATCTTTGAGATTTTACAATATGGACAACAAGAAATGATAGAGTTGAATCATAAGTTTAAGGTTAAGTCTTCCTTGTATAAATATTTTTGTGTTTGATTCTTTCTCCTCGTATTTATTTTTCATGCTTGAATATTAAATTGCTCAAATGAAGTTTTTAGCGGTTTGGGCTTAATATCTTAACTCGTAACTCCTTTTTCTTCCCTTGTAATTAAAGTAAGAACACACTGAGGATGTCAGCGTCATGGACTTTTTGATCATGGGATTGCGGAAATTTGGCTTACTATATATATCCTTAATAAAGAAGAATAAATAAAAATGTGTTCTCTATGAGCCTTCGGGTGGGAGTCATGTAGCACTAGCCTTATCATTAGAGCCTTAGGGTGTATGGCATGGTGATGTGTTTAATAAAAATTGCTTCATCATTTTGAGCCTTAGGGTGGAATGGTGAATGTCAATTCCCTTGTTTATGTCCAAGGAGCCTTAGGGTGAGGATTATAGATAAGGAGCACTTTTACATCTTAAAGAGCCTCAAGGTGTATGATGTAAATGTTGCTAACTCCATTAATAAAGTCAAAATTGACTTTGGAGGAATTATTGTTGCTTTAAGTAGTCCTATTAGCCAAATTTCAGATCCGGGTATTTATTCCTCAAATTGTGTTAAGTTATCCTTAATGTGGGCTTTCTTTAGAGACAACGGTTTTTGAAGTCGAGGTTAGGTTTTGAGTGTTGGGTTTACACCGTTCTAGCCTTCATTTTTGGACTAATAATTATTAAATAAGTCAAATGAGCCTTTGGGTGAATGACAAAATTTAAAATCTAGAGATACAATTAGGAATAAAGGAGATTGAGTTTAACACAATGAATGGTCTTAACATTGGAACTTATGATTGGCAATGATCTTGTTTTTAAACTTGGCATGTAAAGAGTGAAAAGTCGAGGACGATGAATCTATTCGAGTTTTATGATCCTAAAAGTTATTTTTCAAATAATGAAAGCAGTACATTATGTCTTTGCAAAATAAAGTGTTAAAAGTTGAATAAAAGTGTAGTTAGTAGCTTTATTTTATCATTGCGTAAGGACACGGCAATTGCTTAGCAGCAGCCAGAGGTGTTCGGGCCATGACCGATGAGGCCTTACAGTGGTTGTTGGAGAAGAACTACTGTCTCCATCAGCATATTCACACCTTGGAGGGCTTTCAGCACCAGACCCATGTTTCTCTCACTGCACAGGAGCAGTCCTTGTCCACCTTCTTTGACCTTGCAGCTATACGACATGATGGAGTGACTACAGAGACCGCCTATCTCCGAGGAGCCATTGACAGACTTCGATCCCAGTTGCTGAATGCAATTCGTCTGCTTAAGGAGACCCGATTGGCAGTTCAGGCATTGCAGAGTACCAGGTCAGCACCTGCAGCTTCACCAACCCGACCAGCACCAGCCTCATCCAGCAGACCTACTAGGCAGGATTAGAGTAGATGTACTAGACTTCTTGTACATCATGATAAGATTTTGGGTTGTATCCCAGCTATCATGGTATAGGAATTTTTGTACTTTATTTTCTTCCAGCTTTTGTGTCTTATCGTTGTATTGTACTCTTTCGAATAGGTGTTTGATATGATGTACTTAAGACTGTGTGTACTACTACCCTGGACAAGGCCTGTTGAGCCTTTGACTTGGAATTGTTATGCTTGATGTATGTTTAATTTCTTACGGAAATGTCATGTAATCACTTTCTTTTGTTATATCTATGATGTACTGTATTATATTATGAAATCTTGACAGGTTATCCAATTTGTTATGAAATCTATGCATGAAATTTCCCCGTGCAATTAATATAAAACTGGTACTAACACTTAAACTAATGATCTCATCTTATGTATGATTAAATACAAATGGCGATTACTCGATCAAACCCCAATGATGCAACAACCTCAAACGCCACAAATACCGACCATACTGAAGCTACTCAAAATGTCACTGCTACCCAACTCAGGGAAATGATAAAGGAGGGCATTGCAGCAGCCATGGCAGCCAGAGGAGCTGACCGAAATATGAATGATGGTCAAAACCTTAATGCACGCAGAAACAATGCCAACAGGGGTTGCTCTTACCCTGACTTCCTGAAATGCAAACCCTCATACTACCGAGGAAAGGAAGGAGTCGTAGAACTAATGAAATGGTTTGAAAGGTTGGAGACTTTATTCCGCATCAGTGACTGTGTTGATGAGAACAAAGTCAAATTCGCCACCTGTACATTACTTGAGAGTGCCCTTACTTGGTGGAACTCAGTTGTTGCTACCTTTGGGCATGATGTTGCTTATACTCTCACATGGGCCAACCATAAGGAGAGAATGACTGAAAAGTACTGCCCAAGAGGCGAAATGAAAAAGTTGGATATTGAACTGTGGGATCTTAGGTGCAAGAACAATGACATCATTTGGTACAACCAAAGATTTCAAGAATTAATCCTGATGTGTACCAGAATGTTTCCTCAAAAGGAAGAAAAGATTGAGAAGTATGTGAGTGGACTCCCTGACGCCATTCATGACAGCGTGCTTGCATCACGACCCACTACTGTCAAAAGTGGTATGGAGTTTGCAACTGAACTGATCAACAAATGAGCATGTAACCTGTCGGAAAGGCAAAACGGAGAACAAAAGGAAGTCGGATGAAAACTTCCGTAGCCAGCATCAGCAGCTTCCTAAAAGACAGGATATTGGGCAAGTTTACGGTTTTACCCCCACAGTCAGCACCAGGAACTACTCAGGCTCCAAGCCTAAGTGCCCAATGTGCAACTATCACAATCTTGTTAGAGGTCAGTGTCATGGATGCTACAAGTGTGGTCAACCAGGCCATTTCGCTCGTGATTGTCAAGCCAATGTCGTTACCCCAGTTCGACCTAACAGCAACCCTGGGAACAACAGCAGAGGCGGATCCAATGCCCGTGGGAGCGGGAGCGGACAACAGGGAAACCGTAACCCCACAGGAGGAAACAATAATGATCCGAGGAAAGCAGTAGTATGTTACGAATGTGGAGCCCCTGGATACGTGAGACTAGATTGTCCCAGTTGACCAACCATAAAAAGGACGACAAGGGAACCTCATCACGAGTGTACATGGTGGGCAATGCAAAAGCCAACCCAGATTCCAACTTCGTTACCGGTACGTTTCTACTAAACCATCGTTATGCATCCGTTTTATTTGACACCGGAGCAGACCGAAGTTTTATATCGACTGAATTTAGTAATGTGTTGGAAGTCACCCCATCAGTTTTAGACCCCCACTACACCGTAGAATTAGCCGACGGAAAAATTGTGAAAGCCGATGCTATCAGTCGAGGTTGTACCTTAAATCTTTCCAATCACCCGTTCAACATTGATCTAATCCCAGTAAACCTTGGTAGCTTCGACGTCATTATTGGCATGGATTGGTTAGCAAAATATCGTGTAATTATCGTGTGTGATGAAAAACGGGTTCGTTTACCATGGGGAAATGAAACCTTGATTTTACGAGGAGATGGTAACCCGGACATAATCAACACTAGACTTAGTGTCATCTCCTGCACCAAAGTTCAAAAATATTTGGTAAAAGGATGCCCCATCTTCTTAGCCCTCCTTTCCCAAATTGATGAGGTAGGCAAACCTAAACCTAAAAGACATGTCCAACTCACAATGGGTGTATTTTGTAGGGTTATGTTTGCCATCCAAGGGCAAACGTAAACCTAAAAGACATGTCCAACTCGCAATGGGTGTATTTTGTAGGGTTATGATTGTAATCCAAGGCAAACCTAAACCTAAAAGACATGTCCAACTCACAATGGGTGTATTTTGTAGGATTATGTTTGTCATCCAAGGCAAACCAAAACCTAAGAGACATGTCCAACTCACAATGGGTGTATTTTGTAGGGTTATGTTTGTCATCCAAGGCAAACCTAAACCTAAAAGACATGTCCAACTCACAATGGGTGTATTTTGTAGGGTTATGTTTGTCATCTAAGACAAACTAAACCTAAAAGACATGTCCAACTCACAATGGGTGTATTTTGTAGGGTTGTGTTTGACATCCCCCAAAAAGATATGTTGGATGTCCTCTACTTTTGGACAATCCTCTTCCTCTTCGGGTCCAATTAGTTCGACAATGCCATCACCCAACAAGCCTTGAAAATGAATGATTTCCTTCTTTTAGAAGTCAAAAGTTGTGCGAAATTTTGAACCACCAATAGTGGATGCACGACCCTTTCAGCATCCCACCGGAGGTGCACTTCTTTATTCTTGGTATCTTCTTCTGTTTCCACCATTTGAGGTGTTTATTTTCTACGCCCCTCACGCCCAGCCCGGCCACAAATGAAGCAGATTCTTTGCAACTTCCTACCCAACCACCATCAACAATAATCTTAACCATTCAGCTGAGTGGAGTTATAGTATCATTAACTAATGTTTGCATTCCACATGCTTGAAGTATATCAGAAAGTCTTTCGCGTATAGTTGTTGACACTAGAGTGGTACCAGCTAAATTTTTTTTAACCACAATTTTCACCCTCGGGTGTAGGGATATAACATATCTTCCCCCAGAAAGAAGGATGCAGGTATAATGCATCTCCAGCTGTCCCAGCATATAAAACATGCTGACGTGTCCCCCTCATATCAGAAACCATTTGCAATAGATTTGCCCTCCTAACCAAAGCCACAAAACCATTGGTCTTCTCCCAGCTTTTGAAAGAATGTGACCATGACCCCGTTGAAAAAGCCCTCGTAAGCCCATTCGTAATAATAGTAGCATCCAAATACTGCTCAATCGGATGCATAGTACGACCTGGATAAAGATCCCTTTTCATTATCTTCACCATTCGTTTCTGAGCATGTCTAAGATGAACTTTTAGATCTATAGCATCTTTTCTCCTAACCGATGACAAACTCTAGTTCACGGAAGAACCGGTAGAAATCATGGAGAGAGCAACTAAAAAGTTGAAACGCAGCCGCATTCCGTTGATCAAGGTGCGTTGGGACTCGAAGAGAGGTCCTGAGTACACTTAGGAACGAGAAGACTCATTCAAAGCCAAATGCCCACATCTTTTCACTTAACCGATGGCAGATTTCTTAGTAGCTTTGAGGACAAAGCTCAAATAACGAGGTGGTGCTGTAAAATCCATGATTTTACCATTATAAAATATAATAATTTTATACCCAGTAATGCTAGAACATTTTCTCATGTATTATATTTTTATAAAATATGTGAACATGCCTTATGTGTATTTATGCACTTACATTCTTTTACTAATAATTACATAACACTTACTTTGTAATTATACATGGATAAATAATAAAATACATACATTTGTGATTTTACACAATACTTAACAAAAATGAAAAACGTTTCTACCCTACCTTTGTGTGCTAGCCGTGTATTTACATCATACATGCATGCACTTCCATTAAAAAATGTGGAAGCCCACACTTTTCCTTTTGGTTATTCCCCACAACACTTAGCAAACTTTTGTTGCTTCCCTTTTGATCACCATCACACGGTAAAGATAGAGAAGGTGAAAGGATGTCTTGTTCTTGGTGAAGAGACTACACTTGGTAAGGTTTGTCTTACCAAGGAGATATTATTCTCCCTTCTCTCCTCTTTAAGCCGAAACACACACACATCACACATTCATTCTCATGCAAAACAAATCTCACGACTCTCTCTCATTCCATCTCTCTCAATCATACGGATTGAGGTATCCATATACATCCAGGAACATATTAACTTCAAGATCCTTGTCTTCATCCACATAACTCATAATCATTTGGTAAGATCTTTACCAACTTGAACTCCATAAACAATCAAGATAAACCCTAGCCGAACCAATCTAGGTCACGGTTTGGATTTGCTTTAGGGTTTCATCATCTTCAAGATTGAAACACTAATCTCCTTAGTCCTCATGATATTTCCTTGGTAACATTAACTAGAAGGTATTCTAATCTTACTTTACTTCATTTACTTATATTTTTCTTTGCATGCATAATCATTCACTTGATAAATACATATGATGAACTTATAAAAATTCAAGATTGGTAAAACCATGACCTATATAGGTCACGGCATATTTTGATGTGTCATAAGACATGTATAAAATTTTTAGTAACAAACATATGATTATGTATTTATGATAATCTTGGGAAAGATCATTCATTTGATAATCATATATGAATAACTTGTTAGGAACTCAAAACTAAAAAACCATGACCTTAAAGGTCACGTCTTATTTTTGTACACACCAAAGGTTTGTGTAACAAGGTTTTAATGAAGGAATATGTAATTATCTATATATAATGACTTAATAAAAATCATAAAAACATTTTATGTAAGTAATTATAGCCGTGGGCTATAAACCTCGAGGTTGGATTTTTGATGAACATGCAAGCTTATGATAAACCTAGATCTCATGTTTATACTTTAAATTAATTTTTAATCATGTAATAAACATAGATCTTATAATGAAAACCCATGGAGATTAATATAGCCGTGGGCTATATAGTTCCTTGTAAACTTATGGTTGACTTATAAACTTGTAAACAACCTAGATATCATTAGGGGACTTTTAAACTTACATGCAAACGTATAACAAGCTTGGACTTATTTTGTTAAACTATAAATAATTATAGCCGTGGGTTATAAGCTTATATTAAGGCTTATGACTAACATGCAACCTATAACTAACTTGGATCTTATTTAAAACAGACCAAATAAAAACATGCCGTGGGTTTTACTCTCTATTTTAGAGATCTTTACTTAATTATTATAAACCAATAATAAGCTTGTAAAAGTCCATAGATTCTATACCTTGATAAATGGTTAAATATTATTAATGGACTAATCAAGCCCATGCAACATTAGCCAAAAACTTAAATTGGCCCAATAAGCCCAATACAATATAGACGTGTATATGTAAGAGCCCATTAGGCCCATTTAACGCCTTGTAAGTCCACTTAACTAATCTTAGTTTATTAATGGACTTAAAAATATGTTTAGGCCCATTAGATAGCCCATTAACTCTTTTGACACATTTAATAAGCCTACTTGGTATTTTAATGTTTAAATAAAGTTTTTATAACAAAAATATAACTTATAAAAACTTTTGGACTAAAAATATAAATTATTAAAACTTATGGATTAAAACCGTGACATTTGAAACTTGTTTTGATAAAACATTAAGTACAAGGACTAGTATTGTAAATATCCAAAAGTTTATGGGTTCATTAATTCCATACGGGACTTATTAAACCCTAGGGATCATTTTTGTAAATTTCTTAAAGTTAAATTATTGTTTTATAACCTTAAGGACTATTTATGTAATAAGCCGAAACATTTAAAAGCCCTAGGGACTATTCTTTTCATTTTATGAAAGCTATAAAACCTAATTATAACTAGAGGGACTATTTTTGCCATAACTCGAAAGTATTACAAGCCCTAGGTACTAAAAGTGTTATGATCCGAAAGTTTTAACTTAATAAAATATGGAGGGACTAGTTTTGTATATATCCGAGACTTAAACAAACCCTAAACCCTTATTTCGTTTAAATTAGTAAAACTTGAATAAATCTTAAACTATAAGGACTAAAATCGTAATTCCTTAAACTTGTAACTTATAAACTATTTAGTAAATGTTGGAAACTTTTGGGGACTTTAAGTTAATAAAATATTTATATTTTACTTTATAAAAAAATTTATATAAACAATATATATAAATTAAATACAGGTATACTTATTGAAAAATTGTAAGTAAAACATTTTTACTTAAACAGGAAATTCGTTTACAAATGTAAATTTAACGTTATTAATACTTGTACTACAGTAACTTAAATAAACACAGTAATATAAATAAACTATCTAAAAATTGTATAAGCATGCACATACGTTTCCTGCCTTATTTACTAAGACTGTACTATTTAATTAGGCAGTTGATTGTGAGGTGAGCATTACCTGGATTTCTTTTATTGCACAGCTATTACTGACACTAAGGTAAGTTTACAGCCCCACACAAGATATTGATAAACTTTTAAAATCCTCTATGGGGAAGAAAACATGCAACTTCTTTTATGGACATAAACTGAACTATACAAAATTTGATTACGATTGCCTATTGTAGAAACTGTGAAAATTATTGCAATTGCCCGAATGTTATAAACAGATCTATTTAGGATTGATGATCCCCATCTGGTTGAGTAGCGCTCACTGTGCCTTGGCCTGGACAACAGATGTATACCATGTTGGAACTGGAATTGGGAGCCTTTTTGTAAGGCAAAGGGGTCCTCATCTGTTGAGAACCATGGAGTTAAGCCTCAGTTTTGAGCAATAGGGAATGTAATTACCTTTTAATATAAATGCTTTGTGCATTTCTACTACTACTGTGATTGTTTACTATCCAAACTTATTTTATTAAACCTGTAAATTCACCAACTTTATGTTGACCCTCAAAGCATGTTTTTTCAGGAAAATGAAGCTAGTACGTGGTGTGTGCATGGACTCAAGCATCATAATAGACCGCATTGTAGGACTCATCAGGGGTTTCCATTTGGAGAAATTGAACGATCTATTTTTATAATGTTAAGACAATTTTTATAAATTTGTAACACTCTTAATGTAATATACGTTGGATAATCTTTTATCCTATGCTCTGTGTACTATTTGCTATTGATCCACCCCTGTGACATCCAAATATTATTTCCGCTGCCTTCGACCCGACCCGGGGTGTCACAGAATACAACCATTTAAAAACTGTATGCTATCCAGAACTTGTATGCTATCCAGAACTTGTATGCTATCCAAAACGTGTATGCTTTACAGACTTTCGATTTTATTATTGCTTTTTATTCTATAGCCTTAAGTTTCCTCTCCTGATCATGAACCGTTAATTTCGAGTACTAAGCGCGAATGTTGTGGGTGGATCCATCGGGATTGAGAATCCTCGTCCCGATTACCTTGACGCACTAATATTTGTTTATACTTGAGTATTTAGGTTGAATACTCCCTAGAGGAACTTACATTGAGTTAAGCTTTGGTTCATGAATTGAACAGCAATAATAATAATAGTTTTGGACAATGGTTACTGTACATTACCATTTTCCCTAATTCGTGTTTGCAAATGAATGCTTGTGTTCCATATTTTTACTGCTAAACTTATGAATATCACTCAACTTTATGTTGACGATTTTACATGTTTAATCTCAAGTATTATTACTTAGCTTTTCTTGGATGGGAGCCCGCATGATATTATCGTAGCTTGGAGATTTCTGTGTATATTTCAACTTTGGTTTTATCTAAAAACCGTTAGAAGAATTTTTTGTACTTTGGTAACCAAGTGTTATAAATCATGATGAAATAATAAATCTTTCTACATATAAAACTCTGGGACCTATGTTTAAACTTTGATATTTCATGATGTAATGTACATGTTTTTATCACGTCAACTTTGTGTCAACAGTAATTCATTATTTCTTGTACCATGACGTGGAACCCTCTTACTGCCTAGTTGTTCCCTTGTCTGACTCTGGGGGTCTCACATGAGTCTTGTATCTCTGGAAAGATGACCAATAAACCTTTTAATAACAATATTGAAAGAGCTACTTATCTACTTGGATTAATACATACTGATGTGTGTGGACCACTTAGAGATGTGTCAAGGAAAGGTGCTAGCTACTTCTTAACATTTACGGATTATTATAGACGTTATGGTTATGTTTATTTGCTTAAATATAAACATGAGGTATTTGAAACATTCAAAGTGTTTAAAGCAGAAGTAGAACTGCAACTAGGAAAGAAGATTAAAGCTCTTCGTTCTGATAGAGGTGGTGAATATTTAAGTCAAGAGTTTATAGATTATCTAAGTGAGAATGAAATTGTTCAGCATCTTACTTATCCCTATACTCCACAACAAAATGGTGTATCCAAAAGGAGAAATCGTACATTATTGGATATGGTGCGATATATGTTTAATCTTACAACTTTACCTTTATCTTTTTGGGATTATGCTTTAGAGTCTGTTGTTTGCATTTTAAATATGGTTCCCACAAAGAAGGTCGATAAGACACCATATGAACTATGGCATGGCAAGAAGCCATATTTGTCTTATTTAAAGGTCTGGGGTTGTGAGGCGTATGTGAAACGTGACTCATGTGACAAACTCCAACAAGGATCTATAAAATGTATCTTTGTAGGATACCCTAAGGAAACTATGGGTTACTACTTTTAATATCCACCTGAGAACAAAGTGATTGTTGCTAGGTATGGAGACTTCCTTGAATCTGATCTTGTAAATCAAGAGTTCAGTGGGAGAAATTATGATCTTGAAGAGAGTCATATAGATACATTACCTTCTGAAAACACTAGCGATGTAATTCCTGTAGAACCAGAAAGTCTGGCGGTTCCACCAGAATTAGTTCCTCTGTGTAGATCCGCAAGGATTAAAAATGCAAATAGCAATATATGTCTTAACATAGAGGATGATGATGATGATGAAGTAGTGGATCTTGGTGAACCTGCTAATTAGAAATCCGCCATACTTGATCCTGAGAAGGATAAGTGGATGGTTGCTATGGATGAGGAAATGAAATCCATGAAAGTAAATGGTGTTTGGATTCTTGTAGAACCACCACCGAATGCTAAAGTAGTGAGACATAAGTGGATATACAAGAAGAAAACCGACATGGACAGAAAAGTACAATCCTATAAAGCTCATTTAGTAGCTAAAGGTTTCACTCAAACTTTTGCCGTAAACTACGAGGAGACATTTTTTCTTGTAGCAGACTTAAGATCTATTAGGATTTTCATAGCTATAGCAACATACTATGACTATGAGATATAGCAAATGGATGTTAAAATTGCCTTCTTGAACGGTCGCTTGGATGAAGACATCTATATGCAGCAACTAGAAGGGTATGTTGATCCTGAGAATCTAGGACACGTGTGCAAACTTCAAAGATCCATTTATGGTTTGAAGCAAGCATCATGTCAATGGAATAAACGATTTGATGAAGAAATCAAAAAGTTTGGATTCATTCAAAATCGTGATGAGCCATGTGTATATCGCAAAGCTAGTGGGAGTGATGTAGTATCCCTAGTTCTATATGTTGTTGACATATTAATCATGGGAAGTAACATTCCAAGACTTAAAGTTGTTAAGGATTATCTTGGTAAATGTTTTTCTATGAAGGATTTAGAGAAGTTGCATACATTTTGGGAATTAAGATCTATCGGGATAGGAAAAGACGGTTAATTGGTCTAAGTCAAGATGCTTATATAGATAAAATATTGAAGAAGTATAACATGCATAATTCCAAGAAAGGTTTTCAACCTATGAAAGTTAAGCATAATCTGAGTCATGAGATGGATGCATCAACTCCTGAAGAGGAGGCATACATGCAGAAGGTGCCTTATGCTTCGGCTATACGATCTATAATGTATGTTGTTAGATGCACAAGGCCTGACATGGCGTTTGCTTAGAACTTGGTCAGTATGTGAGACCCCCAGAATCATAGAAGGGAACAACTAGGCAGCAAGGGGGTTCCACGTCATGGTACAAGAAACAATGAATTATTGTTGACACAAAGTTGTCGTAATAAAAACATGTACATTACATCATACAATATTAGATTTTAAACATTGGTCCCAGAGTTTTATATCCGGAAAGATTTATTATTTCATCATGATTTATAACACTTGGTTACCAAAATACAGAAAAATCTTCTGACGTTTTTTTGATAAAACCAAAGTTGAAATATACACAGAAATCTCCAAGCTGCGATAATATCCTGCGGGCTCCCATCCAAGCAAAGCTAAGTAATAATACCTGAGATTAAACATGTAAAATCGTCAACATAAAGTTGAGTGATATTCATAGGTTTAGCAGTAAAAATGTGGAACACAAGCATTCATTTGTAAACACGAATTAGGGAAAATGGTTATGTACATTAACCATTGTCCGAAACTGTTACTATTATTGATGTTTAGTTCATGAACCGAAGATTAACTCAATGTAAGTTCCTCTAGGGAGTATTCAGCCTAAATACTCAAGTATAAACAAATATTAGTGCGTCAAGGTAATCGGAACGGAGATTGTCAATCCCGATGGATCAACCCACAACATTCGCGCTTAGTACTCGAAATTAACGGTTCATGATCCGGAAAGGAAACTTAAGGGTATAGACTAAAAAGAAATAATAATATCGAAAGTATAGAAAGCATACACGTTCTGGATAGCATACAAGTTCTGGATAGCATACAAGTTCTGGATAGCATACAGTTTTTAAATGGTTGTGTTCCATCATGTAAAATCTCACCCCGTGTTTAGAAACCATGTAAAAGTAAAAAGGGGCTATGAACTCACCTTAGCCACGAGGTAAGTGAATCAGGGTACTCAGCAACTGAGTAGAAACAATGGTAGTGAGACGATCACCGACGATATTGATGCCCGGAAAACACGAAAACCGCAACCTATCAAAATAAGGCGCGCGTTAAGACTCGAACTCAAATATCGTTATATTCCAAGTATAATATGACTTAAGTATTTTCAAAGTATTCATATTTCAAAACCATTGACACGAACCAAATGAATCCATATTAACCCATTTATCCAACACTACCCGTTTAAATACTTGTACACTTGAAATTGACCCGTCATAAGACGTCAAGTCAACGCAAGTCAAACAATCCATTTACCTTATTCGGACCAGTAGTTAAGTCATTTATATAATGACTAAAAACTTGAGAAAGTCACCATGTCTAATAGTGAATACTCAAACTCACGCCACACAAGCATTGAACTATGTGTCCAAATACCAGTCAGCATGTACACTCCAAATGTACACACCGATTTATCCCATCTAGACTTGTCCGATTTAGATAAAATTGGATGCCAAGGTCACTTATAACCTGTATAAGAACCCTCCAAAATTTGAGCCAAAGTTCATACTTTAAAACCCATCAGCTCGACACTTTACTCGACTCTAAATTTTGGGACAGAATGTACACTTGTTTTATAAAACTGTTTATACTACTTTAAAAGTATTATCTTGACAATCCGCCTTTTAAATCCACTAATAGACTCATAATATTAGGTGTATAAACCTTAAAACCCAGTATTATCATTTATCTAACCATGCCTAGAGTCCCCGAGAGTCGACCCAAAATCAGCCACAATTTCGGATTGTGCCGATTTGCGTCTCCCGGTACACGAATACTAAAACTAGCATAACTTTTGATCCGTAATGAGTTAGAAGCTCTATCTTATACCAAAACGAGCGTCTCGGAAATATCTACAAAAAAATCAAATGATCTCAGCCTATATCCAAACTTAAACCCACGAAAATCTGTTCTAAACCTGCTGATGTAATATACACTTTAGAAAATCATAGAAAAATATCATTTTGACTCAATTCCACCATGATCCATACCTCTAATGTTACCCTACTATCATACCCATCAACACAACACTACTAAAACACTTGCATGACAAATTTTACCAAAATCAAAGATCAAAAACCAAACCTTTTTAACATGAAGATCATTACATAAACAACACATACAAGATGATCAAAACCCTCACAACCATAAAAATCATAAAAGTCTTGAAAGATGATGCATGTATATGATTTTGGTATCAAAAGAACCACAACAAGATTTTATGATGTGGTCTTAGATTATTTTAGCTAGATCATTATCAAAATCAACATTTTTGGGTGTTTTGGGGTGTTTAGGGTGGCGGAATTTATAAGAAAAAGAAAGGGAGAGAGCATTTTTGTTTAGTGTGTGTTTTGTGAGATGAAAATGAGGTGATTTTGGTGGAAAAATAATTTATAGTGGGTGGAGGGGCTTGTTGTGCCAAATGTGAAATCTTTTGGATCGAAAAGAAATTTAATAGTCAAAAGGGTAGAAAATGACTATTAGTAAATATTGAAAATATTTACGGGACTCGTGTTTCGTAAAAATACTTTTTCAAAAGTTACAATGCATCATAAATATGATTTTAGGATTTCCCGACACGACTTAACACGTAATTAAAACGAAATCGTCGAAAATATCAATTATTGAAACAATCTATAATAAAACGTAAAATTTTGGGCATCCGTCGGTATCGCGATCACTAGGAATTCTCGTTGTTCATTGATTCTGAATAAACTCGTTGTAAAATGTACGCGGGTGATTTTAAATTAAAAACTTTGATTTAAATAAATATGGAAAAATAAAATACAAATTTTATAATTTCAAGTAAAGTATTATCAATGATCAGAAAATACTTAAAAAGTATAATTTATTAAAATTATCATGATCTCACGATTTACATATAAGGAATTCAATAAAATGTAATACGTTGAAAAATTCAAGAAGCACGAATAAAAGAATAAAGTAATGCTGGGAAAGTACGGGTTCTTACAGTCTTCCCCCTAAAGGAACTCTGGTCCCTCAGAGTTCTCCTAGAGACGGAGGAAGATGCAAACAAATGGAGATGCAAACAAATGGAGATGCAAAGTGTAGAACAAATTCATTGTTTCCCAGGTAATTTCTGCACCATGATGTACCTTAACAATTAGAATTCACTACGCTTCAGTTTCTTAAATCCTTTTCGAACAAGATTTTCAAACTTGGATTAGAATAATGACCTCTCAGTTCGGAGAAATATCAAGAGATAGAATGA
This sequence comes from Glebionis coronaria, assembly GCA_025667525.1. NCBI lineage: Eukaryota > Viridiplantae > Streptophyta > Magnoliopsida > Asterales > Asteraceae > Glebionis > Glebionis coronaria. Next base: position 302,995,436 of record CM046878.1, on the reverse strand, counting down.
ACACAAAAATTGCTTAAACGAACAAGGTGTGCTAAAATGAATCAAGATCGTTAATCATCAAGGAATCGCAAATCGCGCAAACTGTAAAACATGATCATCTGAAAATGTAACAATCTAGTTACAAGAGAAATAGAATGGAAAAATGAATTACATATGATCATTTAAAATACAAGCTGTCAAAATCAGTTGTCTAGGATTTCGGTATTACTTTAAAACTCAGTTTAAGTATTTTCTTGATTAAAAGAAAATTTTACAAGGTGTAGTAATTTAAAATCAAACTATCTATATTTAGTGAGTAAGTTGTTGCTATATCTTTTTCTTGATCAGGATTTCAAAGCAAAAGTAGAATAGTTCAAAATAGTTATCCTGATCGGCTTAAGAACTTTTGGATGACAGCATTAAATTTCTTTTAGAAGCTCATGTTTATCGTTACCACTGGAGAAAATCAGATTTTCTAAGTTATTTAGAATCATTGTTAGAAATTATAAATTAATTTAATAATCTCATTATATTGAAAGTAAAGTATGATAAAATCAAATACTTTAAAAGATATAGCTTGACATCCTTTTAAACATTAGTTATAAATATATCAAATAGGATGCATAGATCCGACATTAAATATGAAACAGATCTTCTGGTAATTTAAACATTTGATAAAATGTGTAAAACGTTCTTAAAAATTTGTAACAATCTTTAGAAATTCAAGTAGGTGATTAAGGTATCAAATGATAAACACGTAACATTTTCTGGTTTTCAAAAGGTGACAAGACAACAACGAATATGAAACATATAAAGGTCAACAATTTGTATGCGAGCAATAACACAAGGGAATAAAACGAAGTTCGTATCAAGTTCTTAACGAACATGCTAGAGTAGATGCATCAATGATAAGGACAATAAGAAACAAAGGATTTAGCAAGATTAATTCATGAGTGTGGTTGGCGTCACCAACAATGGCTTATTAAATTCTATGTGCTCGATACACGATCAAAAGAGAAAAATTACACAATAAATTTTCGTATCATAGAAAATTCTTAAGAATTCACTTGAGAGTAATTCTAGTAAAATGAACAACATCAGCAATGAGAGGCGAAATCAACACATGGTTCACACGAAAGGATTTCAAGACAATAGAGTCTAACACACATCATGACAAATACACGAAATCATTGTTCACGTCCAGTCATAAATCATTATACGCGTCCAGAGACGTTTCGAAGGTCTACCCAAATAGATAGAGAAGATTGATCGATGAAGAAGCGTAACAACATTGAAACTTTTAAGTCTGGTATCAATGGTAAGAAACTAGACAAGTGGTAACGAGAATTATATCACGAAGGAAGATGAGGAAACAAGTAAAACAAAGATCGTTGAGTAAGGAAATATGTGTCTGAGACATGTACCTTGTTCAAGAAAAGATAAGGGTTCATAAGTGTAATTCGCGAACTGGTGCTACTCGCATAAGATGTAAAAGTTTTCAAAACCTTTATTTTATCTAACGTTTTAAAGAATATAATTAACAAGTTGGTTCTTGACCAAATATTTAAGGTGACTACTATTTGGCCCCGCATGGCTCCTTCTAAATTACGCATAGGTGGTCAGGCCATGCATAATTTTGGACTAGCAATGTGATGCTCAGCTTCATCAAACCAGTATTACATGTCATATGATTTAAAATATGTATATAATGCCATTTGTAAAAGCAGGAATCAGAATAATTTATGAAACTTTTCGCCAATAACTAATTGGCTAAATGTTTAAGTCAACCATTTTATTGTTGCAATAATTCTTAACAAGACCAATGCAGAACAATTTGTGATAATACATTGTAAAATTAATATAAATTAATTTTATAAGATAACATTCAAGTATTTTAATAAGGTCCAAGTGGAACATTTTATAAAATGATTCACAAACAATACCAGTTTGGGTTTATATGGTAACTTGCAAAATAGCGAGCGGGTTACATGAGGGTAATAAAGAGTAATTCGAGACAATCAATGAAATGGTTACAAGGTAATAGGGTCTCAAGAGGTTTAGCAGGAATCGTTAGGAGACACGTGTCAAGATGGTAACGAACGATACGAAAGCAAGAACTTCAACCTCGGTCCAAATCAGTGGTACGATAGAAGCAAAGAAAGATAATATAGAATGACAAATAAGTTATATATAAAAGAAAGGATAAAGGAATCCGTAGGTGTGCACATTGTAATTTATTTGACAAAAATACACTTTTAAGAAAGTAGAGCATCAGTTTATCAAATCACTTGGTTCCTAAAAGTTCAAGATTTATGTATGACCGAGCTCAAGTTACTATTTGTAAACGTTTTCAAACGCAATCGATGTTTCATGGTTGTAAAATATCATTAGTTAAAGTTTTACGAGCTCACACGAACTCAAAACGCTTCAAACCATATTTTTAACTTCTATCAGTTTTGCCCTTTTTAGTCAACTTTGACTTTTGGGTTTGACTTTTGGGTTTGACTAGACCAATTGATTCACTAAATTACATTTTTAATACTCGAAGTCTAAACCAATTGGGTGTAAAACGATGTTTTGAACAAATTTCTAGTTTTACTCGAGACATGAAACGGATTAAAAATGGACGAAAATGCCTTTGTATTAAATCTCTCAACAACATGACATTTTATAAATGTACAGAAAATGAGTTCTTAAATTTTATAATTTCAAATGAGCGTAACTTGCTCGTCTTTAAGATTTTCGGGTCGAATTTTATATCCTAAACGAATGTCTTCAACAAGTAGGAATATATTTTTATGTCTAAAGTTTATAAAATATTTTCTCGACATCGTTAAATTATCTGTAAATCTTCTACACAAAGTATATTTTTCGACATACCTTGAAAATAAATCCAATTTCACACAAGACTTGTGGATTCCATAAAGATGAAAAATAATAAATTGTATAATTAATCATGTAAAGAAAAACATGATATAAGATGGTTTATGAATACCAACGATAATCTGAGAGATAAAAAAACGACGCATGACCTCCGTGTCTTCGAATGCAATGCAGGAAGGTCTCTTGGTAGCGTGATTTTCCAAAATCACAAGACATATAGAGAAAGAAATGGAACATTAACAAGTCACACTCCTGGAGCGAGGAGGTTTAATAAAACGGGAGGATACAAGTTTATAGAAGTGGAATCGTATTCCAAAAAAATTGTCACGTAATAGAGGATGAATCACAAGATGACGATGATGTTTTCAAGGTACAAATGGACGTTGAAACTCGAAGTCGAAACGTAGAATGGTCAATGAATGAATATTTAATCGATATACAAGTGTCGTGTAAAACAGTGACGTAAAAGTCAATCAAGGTTACGAAAACCCACGATATTATTCATTACAGATTCAAGGAATGCTTCGAGATGTGTGACTCACACGGTGTCCTTTAGTCTTTCTCCATAGACACACTGAGCCAACAGTCTATAGACTAGACATCCAATCACGAATGATCGGTAAACAATCTGGATATCTAAATAGATATTTTAAAGAGATTTAACAATGAAAGCATTACGCACGGTAGTAAAATAAAATCAGAAGTTTCATCGAAAACAACACTTACCCAATCCCGAACAATGGTATTACGTGAGTATGCACAACATGTAACAGTAAGTCGAGAAAAACAGACGGTTCAAAATGAACGAGTATATGAAGTCAGTCGTATCACGCATAAATGAAATAGCAATAGTACTCAGAAAAATGAGCATGAAAAGTCGGCAGCATACGCGCTCTGAATACAAGTAGGTAACGTCATAACAATATAAAATCATTGTAACAAGATCAGTTCACAAGAACAAGAATTCAAGAAATGCAGTAAGAGCATATGTCAAGTAATATCCAATGATAGTTCATAAAGCACAAAGGCTTTGAAAAAAACATAGTAATTATCGTCGTTAGGGTAATGTAATATCTCAACATGTAATCAAGAGATGAAATACTACAACGATAATAAAAAGTAAATAATAAGGATTAGAGAGTTACCTGCGCAGATATCAAACAACATTGGCAGATTCTGTGGTTGACACTTAGAAACATGAAATATTTGAACTTTCGGTTATAGACTAAGTTTTGAAAAACGACTCAGTTCCCTATAACCATCGCTCTGATACCAATCTGTGAGACCCCCAGAATCAGACAAGGGAACAACTAGGCAGCAAGGGGGTTCCACGTAATGGTACAAGAAACAATGAATTACTGTTGACACAAAGTTGACGTAATAAAAACATGTACATTACATCATAAAATATCAGAGTTTAAACATAGGTCCCGGAGTTTTATACGGGGAAAGATTTATTATTTCATCATGATTTATAACACTTGGTTACCAAAATACAGAAAAAACTTCTGACGGTTTTTAGATAAAACTAAAGTTGAAATATACACAGAAATCTCCAAGTTGCGATAATATCCTGCGGGCTCCCATCCAAGCAAAGCTAAGTAATAATACCTGAGATTAAACATGTAAAACCGTCAACATAAAGTTGAGTGATATTCATAGGTTTAGCAGTAAAAATGTGGAACACAAGCATTCATTTGTAAACACGAATTAGGAAAAATGGATATGTATAGTAACCATCTTTGTTTGAAAATGCGTTTTGCGATCCATTGCGCTAAAGGTCCCAAAAGCCATTGCGTGATGCGTGATGCGATTGCGAGCGCAATTTAGACGTGATGCGTTTAGTATAAAAAAAGTACAAAAATTATTTAAATACCAAATAAATGCAATAAAGTTACAAAATAAGTTCTAAGCATATTAAAATTTGGCCTATAATCCCTTGTAAAACAGATAAATCGGCAGTAAAGCTTGACAAAAAACACTTAGCAAAATGCAAGATACTATATTTTGTTTTTGTTTGTTTTAGATGTTTTTCTAACAAGTCTTATTTTTCAAAAGTCATTAAAATATGTAGGTCTCTATTTAATGGTTGAAATTTGACAAAAATGGCCTACGTACCAGATTGCGACAATTGCTACCATTGCTAGCATTACACAATTGCGATAAATTGCGGTTTAATGCGAACGCATTTTGGGATGACACTGCATTAGGCACCTCGATGCAAAATTTTGAATGCAACGCATTGATGCGTGCAATTTGTGCAATGATGCGCGCAACTTTAAACCAAGGTAACCATTGTCCGAAACTATTATTATTATTGTTGTTCAGTTCATGAACCGAAGCTTAACTTAATGTAAGTTCCTCTAGGGATTATTCAGCCTAAATGATCAAGTATAAACAAATATTAGTGCGTCAAGGTAATCAGGACGGGGATTGTCAATCCCGATGGATCCACCCACAACATTCGCGCTTAGTACTTGAAATTAACGGTTAATGATCAGGAGAGGAAACTTAAGGCTATAGACTATAAAGCAATAATAATATTGAAAGTATGGAAAGCATACACGTTCCGGATAGCATACAAGTTCTGGATAACATACAAGTTCTGGATAGCATACAATTTTTAAATGGTTGTATTCCACCATGTAAAATATCACCCCGTGTTTAGAAACCATGTACAAGTAAAAAGGGGCTATGAACTCACCTTAGACACGTGGTAAGTGAATCACGGTACTCAGCAACTGAGTAGAAACAATGGTAGTGAGACGATCACCGACGATATGAATGCCCGGGAAACACGAAAACCGCAACCTATCAAAATAAGGCGCGCGTTAAGACTCAAACTCAAATATTGTTATATACCAAGTATAATATGACTTAAGTATTTTCAAAGTATTCATATTTCAAAACCATTGACACGAACCAAATGAATCCATATTAACCCATTTATCCAACACTACCCGTTTAAACACTTGTACACTTGAAATTGACCCGTTATAAGACGCCAAGTCAACGCAAGTCAAACTACCCCTTTACCTTATTCGGACCAGTAGTTAAGTCATTTATATAATGACTAAACACTTGAGTAAGTCACCATGTCCAATAGTGAATACTCAAACTCACGCCACACAAGCATTGAACTATGTGTCTAAATACCAATCAGCATGTACACTCCAAATGTACACACCGATCTACCCTATCTAGACTTGTCCGATTTAGATGAAATTGGGTGCCAAGGTCACTTATAACCTGTATAAGAACATGCCAAAAATTGAGCCAAAGTTCATACTTTAAAACCCATTAGCTCGACACTTTACTCGACTCTGAATTTTGGGACAGAATGTACACTTGTTTTTTAAAACCGTTTATACTACTTTAAAAGTATTATCTTGATAATCCGCCTTTTAAATCCACCAATAGACTCATCATATTAGGTTTATAAACCTTAAAAATCAGTAGTATCATTTATCTAACCATGCCTAAAGTCCCCGAGAGTCGACCCAAAATCAGCCACCATTTTGGATTGTGCCGATTTGCGTCTCCCGGTACACGAATACTAAAACTAGCATAACTTTTGATCCATAATGAGTTAGAAGCTCTATCTTATACCAAAACGAGCTTCTCGGAAAACTCTACAACAAAATCAAATGATCTCAGCCTATATCCAAACTTAAACCCACGAAAAACTGTTCTAAACCTGCTGATATATGATAAGTGTGAAAACACTCATCAATAATGATCCAAAAACCACTCAAAACACAGTCAAATACATAATATTAAACTGTAAAATATCAGAATTACGCGTGTATTTGCGTTTCATGTGTTTTCAGGTAAAAAGATACATTTTTGAGCAAAGATGCGTTTTCAAGGACTTATTTGATGAAAAGACGAAGAAAAGGACGAAAGAGCTTCTAAGGACTTAATTTGCCAATATTATCAAGAAGGAGGGCTAGACTTGTAACTTTAACAAAACAAAGGATGATAAAGAAGCTTGATTTAAAAGTACTTGCATACATTTGGAAAGAAATGAATGACAAGGGACCAAAAGGAAAAGATGGAGAAAGTATTTACTTAATACTTGGTCTGTTGACCAAGACCGGTCAACACACAAAACACATATACGTTTCTTCTTCAACCTTCAAGAGAGAGAAAGATAGAAAAGACGACTTTATCTCCTTCAACCTCCATAACCTGCAAACCAAATTCGTTAACAATACAAGAGGTTTTAAGACAAGACTTAAACTACAAAGATGATCAGCTCTTTCTCCTCTACAAGATGATAGCACTTAATTAGATCAAAAGTCAAAGATGGAGAAACCCCCAAATGGGATGAAGATGAAGATGTATGAATTCTACCTCGTATTTTCCACGTGTCGATTGCTCATTGGTTTAACCACGTCACAACTCTCCCTCTCGACGGATATAAAAAGAAACGAAGACCTCATTTGCAAATGGTTAGCTTAGGTGTAGTTTTACACATAGTAGTTAGGAATTAGTTAGCTTTTCTCTCAAAGCTTTATGAATTTCAGTTAAACATTCAGTTAGATTCTGTTAAGCATTTGTAACCGATTTTTCATTTTCCACCATTAATGAAAACTTTGAGTTCTTTTAATATCTTCGTTTCTGTTTTTGATTCAATGATAAAATCTTGTTTTCTCAATCTTTATCTTACTCTATTGTTACTGCCTTATACTACTGTTCATCGAAGGACTTAGTTTACTCTTATTCTCTTATTAGCTTAATCTTGGTTAAAAAATGTCATTAATGGAGTTTTAAGTCAAACTAGCTAAACTTTCTTATAGATATCATTCGATTTAGTTTTTGATAAAGTTCCTGTTAATCAGTTTATTTTTAATAAACTGATATGTTAATCAGTCTTTTGATCTGTTATAAGTTTTGGTTTCAATCTGTTAAGTTTCTGCTATAAGTTCCGATTTACTGTTCACGCATGATTGTTACCTTCAGTTAAATGCTTAGTCGGTTTTCGTAAAAAGTTTGTTAGAAAACAGGTTACTGATTTGAGCATTCTTAGTTTTTCAGCATTAATTCAGTTAGATGTAGGAAGTATTAAAGTTCTTGTTGTTTTCTAAATCAGTGAGTTTTGGTTAAAAAGTTAGTTTTGATTTCAACTGTTAAAAGTTTTTCAAGTAAATGATGTACGAAAATCGGTGAGTTTTTGTTTTAAAAGTTTTTAGTAAACGAGAATTAGTGTAGACAGTTTGGTAGAAATCGCTCAATTTAGATCAGTTCGTATAGTTTCAGAATCGAGGTTTGTGTCCAGTTTTTTCTCGTTTGTTAGTGTTTGCAGGTTCATATTCTTCGAACCTGTTTGGTTGTATTTCTTGTTTGTTTCAATCTGGCAGGTTTATGTTTTCGAGCTCCGGACAGGTCTGGATAGCATTACAAGTTCAGCAGTAGTTTCCTCGATAAGCGTGTAGATCAGTGCAGGCGTGTTTGGTCTCAAGCCGGTTCAGCGCCGAGCTTCGACTCAACGGGCTGATTTCGGATGGCAGGTTAAGCGCACTTAATTTTTCTCCAATTATAGTATAATCAGTAGGTGTAGTAATAGTATAGTGTAATCTTTGATCTGCTAGATGTTAGAACTTTAGTCCATACTTACTTGTTAATGATGCTACATGCTCTATTAATGATTAATTTCTCCATTTTTTGTTAGTAAGTGTTTGGGTTAGTCTTGATCAGTGGAGTAGTAAGTCTTTGATTTCGTAGTCTGTTCATAGATGTCTGCAGCTTTATGGGAGTTTGGCGTTAGTTTTTCTAGCTAAACTTTGCATTAGCAATCAAATTGGAGTTGCTGTCTTAGGTTAGTAGTAGTAGTAGTATTGAAGTTTTCTAACGGTTTCAAACTTGTTTAATCAGTCTGTGGTATGGTAGATTTGAAATATTATTAGTTCATTAGTTCTATAGCATGTTAACTAAGTGCATAAATTCTATCATAGAAGGTTATTATAAAATGACATTATAGAAGTAGAATTCTTGAGCCTTTAAAGGTTTCGTTGTTAAGATATAGACTAGGACTTTAAAAGTTGAAAACTGATTGAATTTGAATGAATTTAGACGTATTGATTAATCTTAGTTTTTATTGAGTAGTCAAAGAAAAAGAAAAGTAGTGAAATTTAAAAGAGTAGAAAATTAGACGTAGGTCATTATAGTTTAGGTGACCTTATGATAATTGTTAGTGGACCTTTAAATTTGATTTAATATAACACATTGGAAGAGTAAAATAGTTAGTAGTCATTTAGTGTAGAAATTTTATTAGGCCCATTTTTATTAGTATAGTATGTAGTACTAGTATAATAATAGTAGAATATTATTTTAGTTATTTTGTTTTGTTTTGTAAATTTTGTATTTTGTATTTTACATTTGTAGAATAAGTTTACATATTACATTTGTATTTTATATTTTTACTTTTTGTGCATTTAAATGTTTTACTTGCTAGATGTTTTTAGTGTAGTACATATACGTATATAGATATTTTTACTTTTTACATGCTTTTTGTGCCAAGTAGAAATAGATTACCAAACAAGTTTTTACCACCAAAAACAATTAAGTCGAGCTTGAAAAGTTATATCAATTCGAATCGAGCTGAGAAGACAACTACACTAAAAAACGAAATATTAAATGGCGGCGCTGCCGGTTCTTTTCGTGAAGATTAACGGTTTCGAGTGAGACGATTGGATTTTGGGATCCGTTCACTTTGTGAACGTTATTTTTACGTATTATAAATCAAAAACATAAAAAAAATCAAAAAGATAAAAATACAAAAAAATCAAAAAATCAATTCTTTTCCTAAAGAATTGAACCAAAAAAAATAAAAATCCAAAAAGTAATCTTTTTCCTAAAAGATTACAACAAAAATATATATTATATCGTTTTCATCGGTTTTTACGTAGATATAGTATTTTTCTTAAAAAATCAAATAAATACAAAAATATTTTTTATATATTATTATATGTAAATACGTATACATATACGAACAACCAAGTTACCTATCTCCATAAGTATTGCCGAGGCAATACACCGTCTTGAGGGGCGTTCCGGTCCTTGACACGCGTATCGATCCAATTTAATTAAGCAAGAATAGATAAATACTTCCAATAGGCAATAATTCGAAGAATACAAACTACAAAGTGAATAGAAAGGCGATGTGCTATAAAATTCTATCTAAGGGTCAATAGGTACTTAAGTGCTTCGCGCCACCTAACCCCCCGTTCACTAGTGCGTATTCTAAGAAGGAAGGCTTTATTAGGGGTCTTGCACCCAAGTAGTAATTATATATATACTTTCTTGTGGATATTTCATATCGAACCTCGAAGAGGATAATCCTTTTCTCTTCAAAATCGACCGAGGGCTACTCCCTCATTCCTCGTGTTTACTTACACGTGTACTCGCACACGTGTAACCATACCACCTTTGGTGTATTACTTCCTTCCCCGAGGAAGTTTTTAAACGTCATTATACTTGTATATACATTCGGCCACCTTGTTAAACATGGATACTCGTTCCATGTTGGAGATTTTGCAACAACGATCCGCCAACGCTAATTATTCGCCTTGTTCGAATTGTGGTGGTCCACACGATACATATTTATGTGATCAAAATAATGGTTATTATGGGGAGGGATATGCTTACAATGGAACCGAGAACTTTAATTTCAACCTAACACTCAAATGGACTACACTTGTAATGACTATATGGGCTATTCCGGTTTTTCATCACAACCTCCACCATCATTTCATGATCAAACCTTTATTGTGCCATACCAAAACCAAGGATTTTCCAATTATGAAGGTTTTCAAAACAATGATAATTTTCAAGGCTATAATCAAGAAACCTTTCATAATCAAGGATTTTCAAACAATGAAGGCTTTCAAAATGATGAGAATTTTCCATGCCATAATCAAGACACCTTTCAAAATCAAGGGTTTTCACATTCGACCATTTTGCCACACATGGATACTCGTCCTATTTTGGAGAGATTACACGACGAGAAATATCGAGCTATGTATGGGCCTTGTGCGACTTGTAGAGGATCGTATAGTGAAGATAATTGTCATCTATATGCGGTTAATTATGATCAAGGGTTTGATGAGGATTTTCAAAATCAAGAATTTTTAAATCAAGATGATTTTCAAAATGAAGAAAATTTTCAAAGTCCTAATAAAAAAACCGTTAACAATCAAGGCATTTATCATTTCTTGAGTAAAGACGCTTTTAATATGGTAATGCAAGCACTTGAGACAATGCAAGAGGCAACTGATCCGAAAATCTTAGGCTTAAGCACATACATCTTGCAACACATGAGACCGAACGATGCTTTACCTGATTATGAGCTTTCTTTGAGAGTAGATGTTGAGGATGATACACTTAGTGAAGTTCCTATTATAGACCCTTCCATCTCTCCACCGACTATACTTGAGCCATACACACCTTCATCACCTTTACCTCACGTGGAACCCACCGACTCTTTCACCATGGGGGACGAGCCTCTTAGCACTAATACACACACTAATTTGGATGAATTAACCGTTTCTAGTGTTGAGAACCTTATCCCAATCCAAAGAGAGCTTGAGAGGGTTTCCAATGAACCATGTGATGAGCTTTGTGTTGATACCTCTTCTCCTCATGATCATATTGAGATTTTATCACATATTGACCTTCATGCTACTACTAGTGGTTTTGGTGACTTTGATCTTGATGAATTGTTCAAAGAAAGGGATAATGAGATTGAGGAAGAGTTTGTGAAAGACTTTCCACAAATAGAGGCTGAAAATTGTGATTCTAGTGACGCATCTTATGCTATATCATCCGATGACTTGTCTTGTCAAGATAACATTCCTAATTTGGATGAAGAGTTTGCTCCTATGGGAAAAGTGGATCCTTCTCCTCTACCACCTTATGATTCTTGTGATGAAACCTTTGATGATCCTTATGATAGTGATGAGTCTTTTACTTCTGATGATGATAACTCCATTTATTCTATGACTCCTTCACCTATTCCTCTAAGTGATTTTGTGATACATTCAAATCCTCTTTTTGAGACATGTTTTGATAACCCACTTTTTGAGGAGTGTGAAGAACCTAATAATGAGTCTATAGAAGAAGAACCCTTGATTGATATTCCTTCACTGGTTTTTGAGGATACACCTATTGATTTTCATGATCATATCATCCCTTTGAGTGATTCTCTCATTAATACACCTCCTTTTGAGCCTTATGTTCCCACCCTCCCACCCTTGAAGTTGGTTATTGATGAAGATCCTTTCCTCTTAGAGATTGATAATTTTTCATCTAAGGCACCTTTAGAACTCAAAACCTTTGATATGGACTCGTTTATGGAGATTGATGCTACCATAGAGGATACTCTTGCACATTTTGGTATAGAGGTCAACGATAGTGTTTCTAATTTGGAAGAGGAGGTTCGTCTTATTACTACATTGCTTTTTGGGAACATAGAGACTACACCTCCTTCACAAGATACTATTACTATTGATCCTCCTTTCACTATGCCTTCTATGGAAGATTACCCACCTTTTGATGATGATGATGAGCCTAACATGGATATACTAGTTATGAATGTTTTGATACCTACACCTTCATATTCTCATGATGCTTTGATCACTAAGGGGGAATCTTATATGGTTGATATGAGCTCATCTTCTTATTTTTCCATGAAGGGAAAGGTTTTTGATCCTGGGATACATAAATTTGAGACACCTTGGTTTTCATCTACTCCACTTAAGAGTGTGATTTCGATTGATATGTACTTCTTGTATGAGCTTACTTTGGTGATGCTACCTACTTTGGAGTTATTCACATGTCGAGATGGAAACTTTGTATTTGATCCTGGGGTTCTTCCTATTTGAGAGATTTCGTATGTTAGACAAACTTGAGACACGTTGGACCGTTCCATTTATCGAGGCGGATATTGTAAATCTTATAGTAAATGGCGACGTGCTAAGTTTGAGTGTATCATGTGAGATGTGCTTCAAAGTGGATATTCTTTATTCTCCATGATGGTTCCCCAAGGACAACTTAATTCGGGGCCGAGTCGAGCTAGCGACTTAGGGTTAAAAAAACTCAAGCATTGAATAACTAGGTTAGAAAACGTAGAGTAGATTTTCAATAGGTTAGGTTTAATTAAAAGGATGTTATGGTAAAGTTGAAGTGGAGGGGTGCCTTTCTTCGTCTTTTTGGTGTTTGTTTCAAGGGTTGCTCTCTCTCATTTCATGCTTGGAGCTTATGGAGGAGGCCCGTGTATCTGGTTCACTTCGATTAGTTTTTGCTATCGTGATATTAAACACTTGTGCTTAAAATGAATATCCTTTAGTTGTCTCTTCCTTAACTTGGGTTAAGCAAAGTAATCGATGTCATAAGTGTAGGGAGATCACTCCAATGCTCTTAAACATTGAGGACAATGTTTATCTTAAGTGTAGGGGAGACTTCTATCGAAGTGACCTTACCTATACCATTGCCTTAACTTCATGATAATTGGGAAAATTAATTTTTTAAACATTTTTCAAATTTTTGATCTACTTTGGCCACCAAAAATATGCATTCATAATTTTTTTTTGCATCAATCATTTTGCATATCACATTTGCATTGTATATATTTCTTCTTTTATTTTTCATCAAAAGTTGGAAAAAGAAAAAGGAAAAATATAAAAACATGGTTTTAACAAGTTTAGATTTCTTTGACATATTAGGCCCGCCATGGATATTTTGACTCAACCCGAGTTTGCTTATTTTAGCATTCTCTAGCTAGTATCCTTAACCATGTAGTCCTTCATTGGTCTATTAGGCTAAGCATCCACCAATCTCATTATTTGAGATTTTAAATTTGTGGAGAATGGGAAATGATAGAGTTGAAGCAAGTGTAAAAGGGCTAGATAAACTTCATGATAATTACTTGTGGCTAAACCCTTCTCTTCTTTACCTCTATTTTCTTCGCATGTATATAATTGTTAATAAATAATCAAGTACGTTTTTAATTGATTTGTAATCTCTTATGCATTTTTGGCTAATCATTCATGGTTGATATGAGTACGTCTTAAGGTTCTAAGTTAGAACGTTTTATGTGTACTAGACTTATGTCATGCTTAATATTTAACGGGTGTTTTTCCTTTTATTCTTTTAAACTTTCTTTGTGAGGAATAAAGAAAAATAAGAGCGGCTTATGAAAAAAAAATGAGTGGCTAGAAAAAAAAAGAAAAAGAAAAAAAAAATTATACAAGACTCCCAAGAGGGGCAGTGTGGTGTTAATTATAGTGACTATTGAGTTCCTATATTACCTTGACGGGTTGCGGGGATTCAATAGATTGCTCCAATCCAATATTACCTTGACGGGTTGCGGGGTTGAATATCCAAAGTCTCAAAAAGATGGCGGATGTAAATTATTGCGTGAGTTTTATTTTTCTTTCCTTAGCGAGTGTGTAGCTACTTATGAAAGCATGACATGAGGATTTTACACATAAGGCGAATGACTTATTACTCTTGAAACGGACTTCTATTAATTGTGAGCGGTTTTTCAAGTAATGGATGAGAGGATTACTTAGGATTAAAGCCGTGCTTCCTTATTTTTGGATTTTACACTTCTTATACTTCACACTTGAATAAATGACAAATTTGCCCACAAGCAATTTGCTCAAATAATAACCGGTTCCACATTTAATTGTCATGAATAAGTTGATGCACTTTTTACTTGTGAATGCAATGATCCCATTTTTAAGCTTGGTATGGGGAAAGTGAAACTTGAGGGTGATAAATGTCCATGGTACCCAAGCCCTAATCTAAGTCGATGATTTCTTTATGAGTTATTTCCATCAAAACCATTTATAAATTCAAAAATATATAAATAAAATTGTTTTCCTTGCATTGCATTGTAAATATTCAAAATCATTCATCATATAGCATAGTATAGTTTATTAAATCATAAAATGGCCAAGGTTGGTTAAATATGAGAAAAGTGTAATTTAGAGCTTTAAAATGCTGCATTGCATGAGGACATGGCAATGGTCAAGTGGAGGGGAGTTGATAAGTGTGAAAACACTCATCAATAATGATCCAAAAACCACTCAAAACACAGTCAAATACATAATATTAAACTGTAAAATATCAGAATTACGCGTGTATTTGCGTTTCTTGTGTTTTCAGGTAAAAAGATACATTTTTGAGCAAAGATGCGTTTTCAAGGACTTATTTGATGAAAAGACGAAGAAAAGGACGAAAGAGCTTCTAAGGACTTAATTTGACAATATTATCAAGAAGGAGGGCTAGACTTGTAACTTTAACAAAACAAAGGATGATAAAGAAGCTTGATTTAAAAGTACTTAACTACATTTGGAAAGAAGTGAAAGACAAGGGACCAAAAGGAAAAGATGGAGAAAGTATTTACTTAATACTTGGTCTGTTGACCAAGAACGGTCAACACACAAAACACATATACGTTTCTTCTTCAACCTTCAAGAGAGAGAAAGATAGAAAAGACGACTTTATCTCCTTCAACCTCCATAACCTGCAAACCAAATTCGTGAACAATACAAGAGGTTTCAAGACAAGACTTAAACTACAAAGATGATCAGCTCTTTCTCCTCTACAAGATGATAGCACTTAATTAGATCAAAAGTCAAAGATGGAGAAACCCCTAAATGGGATTAAGATGAAGATGGATGAATTCTACCTCGTATTTTCCACGTGTCGATTGCTCATTGGTTTAACCACGTCACAACTCTCCCTCTCGACGGATATAAAAAGAAACGAAGACCTCATTTGCAAATGGTTAGCTTAGGTGTAGTTTTACACATAGTAGTTAGGAATTAGTTAGCTTTTCTCTCAAAGCTTTATGAATTTCAGTTAAACATTCAGTTAGATTCTGTTAAGCATTTGTAACCGATTTTTCATTTTCCACCATTAATGAAAACTTTGAGTTCTTTTAATATCTTCGTTTCTGTTTTTGATTCAATGATAAAATCTTGTTTTCTCAATCTTTATCTTACTCTATTGTTACTGCCTTATACTACTGTTCATCGAAGGACTTAGTTTACTCTTATTCTCTTATTAGCTTAATCTTGGTTAAAAAATGTCATTAATGGAGTTTTAAGTCAAACTAGCTAAACTTTCTTATAGATATCATTCGATTTAGTTTTTGATAAAGTTCCTTTTAATCAGTTTATTTTTAATAAACTGATATGTTAATCAGTCTTTTGATCTGTTATAAGTTTTGGTTTCAATCTATTAAGTTTATGCTATAAGTTCCGATTTACTGTTCACGCATGATTGTTACCTTCAGTTAAATGCTTAGTCGGTTTTCGTAAAAAGTTTGTTAGAAAACAGGTTACTGATTTGAGCATTCTTAGTTTTTCAGCATTAATTCAGTTAGATGTAGGAAGTATTAAAGTTCTTGTTATTTTCTAAATCAGTGAGTTTTGGTTAAAAAGTTAGTTTTGATTTCAACTGTTAAAAGTTTTTCAAGTAAATGATGTACGAAAATCGGTGAGTTTTTGTTTTAAAAGTTTTTAGTAAACGAGAATTAGTGTAGACAGTTTGGTAGAAATCGCTCAATTTAGATCAGTTCGTATAGTTTCAGAATCGAGGTTTGTGTCCAGCTTTTTCTCGTTTGTTAGTGTTTGCAGGTTCAGATTCTTCGAACCTGTTTGGTTGTAATTCTTGTTTGTTTCAATCTGGCAGGTTTATGTTTTCGAGCTCCGGACAGGTCTAGATAGCATTACAAGTTCAGCAGTAGTTTCCTCGATAAGCGTGTAGATCAGTGCAGGCGTGTTTGGTCTCAAGCCGGTTCAGCGCCGAGCTTTGACTCAACGGGCTGATTTCGGATGGCAGGTTAAGCGCACTTAATTTTTCTCCAATTATAGTATAATCAGTAGGTGTAGTAATAGTATAGTGTAATCTTTGATCTGCTAGATGTTAGAACTTTAGTCCATACTTACTTGTTAATGATGCTACATGCTCTGTTAATGATTAATTTCTCCATTTTTTGTTAGTAAGTGTTTGGGTTAGTCTTGATCAGTGGAGTAGTAAGTCTTTGATTTCGTAGTCTGTTCATAGATGTCTGCAGCTTTATGGGTGTTTGGCGTTAGTTTTTCTAGCTAAACTTTGCATTAGCAATCAAATTGGAGTTGCTGTCTTAGGTTAGTAGTAGTAGTAGTATTGAAGTTTCCTAACGGTTTCAAACTTGTTTAATCAGTCCGTGGTATGGTAGATTTGAAATATTATTAGTTCATTAGTTCTATAGCATGTTAACTAAGTGCATAAATTCTATCATAGAAGGTTATTATAAAATGACATTATAGAAGTAGAATTCTTGAGCCTTTAAAGGTTTCGTTGTTAAGATATAGACTAGGACTTTAAAAGTTGAAAACTGATTGAATTTGAATGAATTTAGACGTATTGATTAATCTTAGTTTTTATTGAGTAGTCAAAGAAAAAGAAAAGTAGTGAAATTTAAAAGAGTAGAAAATTAGACGTAGGTCATTATAGTTTAGGTGACCTTATGATAATTGTTAGTGGACCTTTAAATTTGATTTAATATAACACATTGGAAGAGTAAAATAGTTAGTAGCCATTTAGTGTAGAAATTTTATTAGGCCCATTTTTATTAGTATAGTATGTAGTACTAGTATAATAATAGTAGAATATTATTTTAGTTATTTTGTTTTGTTTTGTAAATTTTGTATTTTGTATTTTACATTTGTAGAATAAGTTTACATATTACATTTGTATTTTATATTTTTACTTTTTGTGCATTTAAATGTTGTACTTGCTAGATGTTTTTAGTGTATTACATATACGTATATAGATATTTTTACTTTTTACATGCTTTTTGTGCCAAGTAGAAATAGATTACCAAACAAGTTTTTACCACCAAAAACAATTAAGTCGAGCTTGAAAAGTTATATCAATTTGAATCGAGCTGAGAAGACAACTACACTAAAAAACGAAATATTAATATAATATACACTTTAGAAAATCATAGAAAAACATCATTTTGACTCACTTCCACCATGATCCATACCTCTAATGTTACCCTACTATCATACTCATCAACCAAACACTCCTAAAACACTTGCATGACAAATTTTACCAAATCAAAGATCAAAAACCAAACCTTTTTAACATGAAAACATAAAGATCATTACATAAACAACACATGCAAGATGATCAAAACCCTCACAACAATAAAAATCATAAAAGTGTTGAAAGTTGATGCATGTATATGATTTTGGTAACAAAAGAACCACAAAAAGATTTTATGATGTGGTCTTGGATTAATTTTAGCTAGATCATTATCAAAATCAAACTTTTTGGGTGTTTTGGGGTGTTTTGAGGTGTTTAGGGTGGCGGAATTTATAAGAAAAAGAAAGGGAGAGAGCATTTTTGTTTAGTGTGTGTTTTTGTGAGATGAAAATGAGGTGATATTGGTGGAAAAATAATATATAGTGGGTGGAGGGGCTTGTTTTGCCAAAATGTGAAATCTTTTGGATCTAGAAGCAATTTAATAGTCAAAGGGTAGAAAATGACTATTAGTAAATACTGAAAATATTTACGGGGCTCGCGTTTCGTAAAAATACTTTTTTAAAAGTTAAAATGCATCATAAATATGATTTTAGGATTTCCCGACAGGACTTAACACGTAATTAAATCGAAACCGTCTAAAATATTAATTATCAAAACAATCGATAATAAAACGTAAAATTTTGGGCATCCGTCGGTATCGCGATCACTAGGAATTGTCGTTGTTCATTTATTTTGAATAAACTCGTTGTAAAATGTACGCGGGTGATTTTAAATCAAAAAATTTCATTTAAATAAATATGGAAAAATAAAATAAAAATTTTATAATTTCAAGTAAAGTATTATCAATGATCAGAAAATACTTAAAAAGTATAATTTATTAAAATTATCATGATCTCAGGATTTGCATATATGGAATTCAAGAAAATGTAATACGTTAGAAAATTCAAGAAGAACGAATAAAAGAATAAATTAAGGTTGGGAAATACGAGTTCTTACACAGTGGATACCAACAGAATCTAGGAAAGCTCCACTGGACTACTGTGAAACATATTCTAAAGTATTGAGGAGTACGAAAGATATTTTTTTGGTATTTGGAGGGAAACCAGACAGATAAATGAATGTGACAGGTTTCTGTGATGCGTCCTGGCAATGTGATAAAGACGATACGAAGTCTCAGACGGGTTATGTTTTTGTTATCAATGGAGGAGTAGTTGACTGGAAGAGCAAGAAGCAGACAACGATTGCAATGCATGCTACTCAATCTGAGTACATGGCTGCTTCAGAAGCTGCAATGGAATCTGTTTGGATTAGGAAGTTTATTGAAGATCTTGGAGTGATGCCTTCAATTAAAGAACCTATAGATATGTATTGTGACAATTCTGCCGCAATAATATTCGCCAATGATTCTGGAGTCATGAAAGGCGCCAGACACTTTAAATGTAGACATCACTACGTCCGAGAACAAGTTGAAGCTCGTGAAATCAAATTAATAAAAGTTCATACAAATGATAACGTAGCTGAACCTTTAACTAAGGTTTTGCTTAGACCAAAGGTAGATAAGCATGCCAAGGCGATTGGGCTGCAACTAGCTAGTGAACTCATGCAATAAATCTATGATTTGTATTTGGATAAAGGATGTTATGACATTATTATTTAATAAAATAAATATTGGGTTTCGTTTATTCTTATTATCTAATTTTGTATCGTATTTTACATGTTTTAATCCATGAATAAATGTTATACTAAATGCCCGTTGTCGATTAATAATATGGGAATATTATTAAATTAAGACAAATCAAAATAGCGATAGAGTATACTTGAAAGTATATTGATCGATTTTGGATAATATTCGATGAATCGAATATTGGACTTATCCCAACTAAATGATTTTACTTTGTGGATCTTTGTCATCAAGTAAATCATAAATAGTTATCCTTATACTTGAGATACCAGAAACTGCTATGAATCTAGTGCATCTTTGTGGAATAATCTAATGCTAAACGTAACTGGTAGCTATAAGGGTTATTTTCGGAAGTGTTGCAAAATTCATAAGTTTTGCTCGTAGTCAATATGGAATTTATTTCCTCCAATTTTGTTTTGGAGTTTAATACAACTTGGCCCCTCGTGGGTTTAGTAAGATGTTTGTGTGGCCACAACCAAATTTATTTTGGTAATCTTGTTGAATCTATGAACGAGAAACAGAATGGTTAATAAAATGAATGACTAAGATCCATATCCTTATTAACGTTGTATTAGAAATAAAAGGATAATAATGATGAATCATTAAAAGGTTCTATCCAGGAGACCTTACTGGAGTTGTACTAGAGACATTGGTAAGTGTAACTAGACGCTAGTCAATGTAATCGCGATATTCGAAATATGTCCCAGTGGGAGCTGAAAGTTTATGGACTTATATTTAATAGTCGTGTGATGGGATCGAACTCGAGATTACGGGATTGCACACAATACGTAAATAGTTAATTTAATTAATAAATATATTTATTGTTTTTATTAATTTGTTTAATAAATATATATTTTGTATTTATTAAATTAAACTGAGACATAACTTTAACGATCATTAAATAAATAAAAGTTAAGTATTAAAGAATGTTAAATAAATATATAGTAAGTAAATTAAAAAGAAAGAAGTTTAGAAGGTTCTAGAACACCCCATGGGGGTGTTCTAGCCGTCGGTTATGGGGGAGAAAAGGAAGGGGAGAACTTTCCTTTTATTTGTTTTAGGTTACAAGCTTAGGCCTATATAAACAATCCTTCTCCTCATAATTCAAGACACATCAAAAATCTCTTCCCCTCTCTATCTCTCTTTGGTCGATCGTAAAAGAAACCCACAAAGGGGGTTTGGTTGATTTTCTTGTTTGATCAATTTACTTATTATCTAGTCCTAGCCCCTCTCTAGGGGTTGTTGGGTAGAATATTTACAAGCGTTGTAGCTCGGTTTACACGTGATAGAATCATGGTTAGCTCGTTGTATTACGTGTGTACAAGATCATAATATAGTCCTACTTTAGACTATATCTTGGTGATATACGGTATAAACCCGAATTGGTGATTCGTTCTTCGTCTTGTGGATTTGATTTAGCATAAAGGTATGTAACCCTAAATTCGATCAATTATAATTGTGTTATTATTATGATCTTGTTAGATCGCTTCCGCTATGTGTGCTTTGATCTCGTTTAGGGTTTTATATAATTGTTATGATGTTAATAAACCATCAGTACGAATGTATCTTTATAGGTTATTCTCAAACTAGTAAAGCCTATATAGTCCTTAATAGAACCTCAAGTATAATTGAAGAATAACTCAACGTGACATTCGATTATACTCCACCTTTATCTAAGATACCACCTTTGGTAGATGATGACTTAGATGAACTAGACATAGTTAAAGCCAAAGAGGTTAGAAAAATATGAGTTGAAGACCTTAATGTTGAAAAGGGAGTAAACATTAGAGAGTCTAAGAATCATGCTCTCAAAACGTCATAGGCGACCTTAATCAAAGGAGCCTTAGATCTCAAGTCCAAGATCAAAGTAACTTCTTTTGTTTCGTCTCATTGATTGAACGAAAGAATGTTAAAGAAGCTTTTATGGATGAGAGTTGGGTCATCGCCATGCAAGAATAATTGAATCAATTCATTGCTAATGACATTTGGGAACTTGTTCCTCCACCTAGAAGTACTACCATCATAGGAACCAAGTGGGTGTATAGGAATAAGTTAGATGAGAACGGTGTTCTGTCTCATAACAATGCTAGACTTGTAGCTCAAGGCTATAATCAACAAGAAAGGATTGGTTATGATAAGACATATGCACCAGTAGCAAGGTTAGAATCTATTAGGATCCTTTTAGCTTATACTTGTGCATTAGATTTTAAGCTCCAACAAATGGATGTAAAAAGTGCATTTCTTAACAGTTTGATCAATGAGGAGGTATATCTGGCTCAACTTCCCGGCTTCATTGATTTTGAGAAACCGGATCATGTTTACAAGCTTAAGAAAACCCTTTATGGTTTTAAACAAGCACCCAAAGCTTGGTATGATAGACTTAAATCGTTTCTTGTAAAACATGAGTATACCATGGGAATGGTAGATAATACACTTTTTATAAAGAAGAAAGGTTCTCACCTCATAATCGTACAAATATATGTTGAAGACATTATATTGGTTCAACTTGTCAAAGTATGTGTGATGACTTTGCCAAAATCATGCATGATGAGTTTGAAATGAGCATGATGGGAGAACTTAACTTCTTTTTAGGACTCCAAATTAAACAAATGGACGACGGTAGTTTCTTTAATCAATCTAAGTATGGTAAAGAAATGCTAAAGAAATTTGGATTAGAAGACTCTAGACCTATGAAGACCCCGATGGTCTCAGATACTAAACTCACCGTCGATGATGATAATGAGTCAGTAGACAACACCAAATATTGAGGGATGATTGGTAGTTTGTTGTACCTTACGGCAAGTCAACCGGATATCATGTTTAGTGTTTGCCTTTGTGCTCGCTTCCAAGAGGCTCCCAAAACCTCTCACCTTGAAGCGGTTAAGCGTATCTTCTGATACATTAAAGGCACTATACATTTAGGATTATGGTATCCTAAAGGGACCAGTGTAGAAACCATAGTATACACGGACTCGGATCATGCGGGAGACTATGTGGACCAGAAAAGCACTAGTGAAGTTTGTACCTTCATGGGTTGTTGTTTAACTTCTTGGTTCTCCAAGAAACAAACCGCTCTTTCTATATCCACCAAGGAAGCCGAGTATGTGAGTGCCGGAAAAATCTTGCCAACAAGCTCTATGGATGAAGCAAGCGCTTGTTGATTACGGGATTACACTCAATCAATAAGGGTGCAATAGACCTTAGTAAGAATCCTGTGAAACATTCGCGAACTAAGCACATAGAGATTCGCTACCATTTCCTTAGGGATAATGTTCAAAAGGGGAACATTTCAATTGAGAAGGTACCCTTGGTAGAAAACTTAGCCGACATCTTCACTAAGCCACTTAAGATGGAACCTTTTAATTATTTATGTCTAGGTCTAGGTTTGATGGATCATATACCTTAATTGTGCATTTTCTTAATCGAGTCTTTTTCTCTTTTGAGTCTTTTCTTTCTTTGAATTATTGAGTCTCTTAAACTCTTTTTGAAATTCCTCTTCTCTTTTTCAAATATCTCAAAGTTCTTTCGAAAATGGTCAAGAAATGTTTTTGCATTGTTAATTCAATCTAAAAATATTTTTCATGGCTTCTTGCTATTGATATCGAGCATACATGATTCATATGTATGAATCTCTCAAATATAGCAAGAAAAAAATTGAACGATGGAGGATCATTGTGTCATGACTATGTGTCTATATTAACACACGTCCAACATTGATTTTATCTTAAATCCGTGTATTTTGGTCAAAGTCATGTTTGTTGAGTTCTTGTGTGTTTCTTAATCTTCAATTGCTTTTAAGCATGTCTCTATGATTAGTTAGACTAAAAACTTAGGATTTGCTGAATTGGAAAATTCTCCTTATCCCCTAAAAACCACCTTCTGTGAGCGGTTCTTTAGTTATCCCGCGGTTCTCTATCAATAAGGAACCGCAGATAAAGATAAGGAACCGCAAGCAACAGCCTACGAATTTGAGTATTCTGTAAATCTAAATTTGTTCCAACACTTTTTAGAATCCTTATTTCAAACCTTTGACCACCCCAAAATTATCTTGTGCTTTCTCTACTTAACCCCAAGCATTTTGCATCCTTTTCTCAAATCAAAATGTCTTATTCACCAAATGAAAGTCTTGATTCTCTTCCATTTTCTCAAATCTCTTTCAATCTAAATTCACCCAAGAAAACTCAAAATTATATTTCTTCTTCTTCTAAGAATATTGATTGTGGAACCTCTTCTTTTCCACCACTGCCCTTTTGTGTTCTTCCTCCCTCACATGATAACGTCATGCATCATAGGACATATTTCCATTATTGTCGATATCAACATCTTACTATGGCTCATATCTATGAGGAGTTGATTTACATCAAAAGTCTTCTAGTCAAGCCTCCTTTTCACTATGACTATGAGACAATTACCAAGCCACCATCACCTCCTTCCGCCACCACCTTGTCTTTTGTTTAAGCATGTGGATTGCTTACTACCAAGACATCTAATTCAAGCAAATATTAGAGTTCTAGTTTAACTAGGATTAGATTTATGCTTTTCTTTAGGCTTGTATTTCATACATCTTTGTATGACTTGTTTCCTTGTATCTTTTTCATGTTTCTTCTTAACATGACTTATTGTAAACCTTGGTTCTCTTTATCTTCTCTTCTTGTTTTTATTGTGTGGTCATTGCTATATCTTGTTGGGTGTTTCTTCTCTTGTTCTAACCCTTCTATGTAGCTTGTCACCATAGCTCGATTCCTTGGTGCCCCAAGCTAGGAGGAGTAAGCACCAAGGAGGAGCATTTGCAAAGTCTAATTATTTTCTTCTACAAAGACTTTTGCAAACTTTTTGCTTCGACAAAAGGTGAGAAATGAAATAATCTCGTCTTTGAAAATCTTGTTTTTCATGTGATTGAGTTTATGTATTTTCGGAAACAAAAAGGGGAGATTGTTAATGTAATGATGCCTAAAAACGTTACTTGCATTTTTCGGTCTCGCTTTGTTTTGATTATGACAATATATAAAAACAAGCATTTACGAAAACAAATTCTTAAGTTCAAGTAGTTTTCATCTCATCCATTATCACTTAAGGTATGAACAAACAAGTTTTCAACCTAACTAAGTGATCAAGGATTTAATTTTTTCTTAAAACTCGCCTTTTATTAAATGTGACAAAAGTTTTTATTAAACTTTATTTTTAAGAAAATGTTTTATTAAATTATAAATTTGAAAATGGCATATTCCATATGGTTTAGGAATATCCTTTAAGGATAAATATTCCACCAAATGTGACTACACCACTAAAAGACAAAAGGGACCGAGTCTACTCTCGCGGTTCCTTAAATAGGTGTGCGGTTCCTTATCAATAAGGAACCGCGCCCAGAAAGAGTCGTTGGAGCTTTGTCTTATAAATAGTGCATCATTCTCAGATTTTATCTTCACCTCTTTTGTACACAAATTTCCAGATTCAATCCACCTTCTTAAATCATTCAAATCCTTAGTTATTTGGTTGATTACTACTTGTTTAGAAGTGAATCTTTCTTCTCCCATCTCATCCTCTCAAGTGCAAAGAGAAGAAAACTTTCATCCTTGAAGTGTTGTGTCTACCTCAAAGATCTATTGAAGATCAAACCTTTTATTTTCATTCTTGTGTTGTTGTGAAGATCTAAGTAGTTGTGTCTATTTGGAAGTTGTGTATGTATTGTGGTTAATACTTAGGACTTAAAGTATATTGGTGTAGATTGGTCCTAGCTAAGATTAGGGCTCGACTTTTAGCTTAGAGTCGGAAATTGGTTAAGCGACGTGTATGGTTTCTCCACCTTAAGGAGCTCGTTGATTAGTGAACTCTCGAGTAAAGAGTACTCGAGGAGTGGAGTAGGAACGAGGAGTGAGCTTCGTTGCCGAACCACTATAAATCCTTGGTGTTTGGTTTGATCTTTCTTTTCATTGTCTCTTTACATTCTTTATTCATCACTTGCATATACTTGTGATTATTAGTTTAGTTGCACTATCCATTTTCCATATTGTGTATAAGAAAATTTCACATATTTGCTTAAGTCTAAGTTTTTGAAAAGGATTTTTGAAAACCCTTATTTAACAAGTAAATTTAAGAAACTATTCAACCCCCCCCCCCCCCCTCCTTCTAGTCTCTACAAATCTAAGTATGTTAAATGAATGCTAAAGAAATTTTGATTAGAGGACTCTAAACCTATGAAGACTCCCAAGGTCTCGGATACTAAACTCACTGTAGATGATGATTATGAGTCGGTAGACAATACCAAATATAGAGGTATGATTGGTAGTTTGTTGTACCTAACGGCAAGTCGACGGGATGTCATGTTTATTTTTTGTCTTTGTGCTCGCTTCCAAGAGGCTCCCAAAACCTCTCATCTTAAAGCGGTTAAGTGTATCTTCCGATACATTAAAGGCACTATGCATTTAGGATTGTGGTATCCTAAAGGGACCGGCGTAGAAACCATAGTATATGTCGACTCGGATCCTGCGAGAGACTATGTGGACCGGAAAAGCACTAGTAATATTTGTACCTTCATGGGTTGTTGTTTAACTTCTTGGTTCTCTAAGAAACAAACCGATCTTGCCATATCCACCACGGAAACCGAGTATGTGAGTGCCGGTAAAGCTTGTCAACAAGATATATGGATGAAGCAAGCGCTTATTGAATACGGGATTACACTCAATGATGTTCCCGTCATTTGTGATAATAAGGGTGCAATAGACTTTAGTAAGAATCCTGAGTAACATACGCGAACTAAGCACATAGAGATTTACCACCATTTCCTTAAGGATAATGCTCAAAAGGGGAACATTTCGATTGAGAAGGTACCCGCGGTAGAAAAATTAGCTGACATCTTCACTAAGCCACTTAAGAGGGAACCTTTTAATTACTTGCGTCTAGGTCTAGGTTTAATGGAACATATACCTTGATTGTGCTTAATTGATCGAGTCTTTTCTCTTTTGAGTATTTTCTTTCTTTGAGTCTTTGAGTCTCTTGAAACTCTTTTGTTTTTGAAAATTCTTCCTTCTTTATTTTCAAAACTTCTCAAAGTCCCTTTTCTAAAATGGTCAAAATGTTTTTGTATTATTAATTCAATCTAAAAACGTTTCTCATGTGTTTTTGCTATTGATATCGAACATATATAATTCATATGTATGGGTCACTTAATTATAGCAAGAACAATATTGAATTATGGAGGATTCATGGATTATCGAGAATATGTCATGACTACATGTCTAGATAATCGCACCTCTAACATCGATTTTACTTTAAAATCAAAATAGTTTGGTCAAAGTCGTGTTTGTTGTGTTCTTGTGTGTTTAGTCTTTTATTGCTCCTTAGCATAGCTTTATGATAAGTTAGACTAGAACATTAGGATTTACTGAATTGGAAAAATTCCCTTGTCCTCTAAAACACACCCTATGTGGGCGGATCCTTAATTGTCCGGCGATCAATACATATTGACCGTGGGCAGACGCTGTCAAATACGGGTTTTTTGAAATTTCCAAATTGTTCCAACTCTTTTTGGAATCTTTGTTTCAAACCTTTGACCACTTCCTAAAATATCTTGTGCTTTCTCTACTTAACCCTAAGCATTTTGCATCTCTTTCTGAAATCAAAATGTCTTATTCACCAAATGAAAGCCTTGATTTTCCTCCATTTTCCCCAATTTCTTTCAATCCAAATTCACCAAAGAGCACACAAATTCAAATCTCTTCTCCTTTTAAGGAAACTGATTTTGGAAACTCTCCTTTTTCACAACTTCCCTTTGTGTTCTTCCACCATCACATGATAATGTCATGCATCATGAAACATATTGTCATTGTCGTCAATATCAACATCTTGACGTGTCTCATATCTATGATGAGTTGAATTACATCAAGAGTCTTTTAGTCAAGCCTCCTCTCTATTATGACTACAAGACCATTACCAAGCCTCCACCACCACATTCCGCTACCACTTCGTCTTCTGATTAAGCATATGTGTTGCTTATTAATAAGACATCTAATTTAAGCAAATGTTAGAGTTCTAGTGTAACTAGGATTAAAACTATGCTTAAATTATAGGCTTGTGTTTCATACTTCTTTATATGACTTATTATTTTCCTTGTATCTTTTCATGTTTTTGGATTAACATGAATTATTGTGTAGCTTGGGCCTTTTCTTCTTATCTTCTTTCTTTTATGTTGTCACCATTGCTATATCTTGTTGGGTGTTTTTTTTCTTTTTTTAACCCTTCTATGTAACTTGTCACCATAGCTCAATCTCTTGGTGCCCTAAGCAAGGGCGAGTAAGCACCACAGGGGAGCATTAGTAAAGTCTGTTTCTTCTCTTCTTTAGAGACTTTTGCTACCTTTTTTCTTCAACAAAGGAGGAGAAATGAAATAAACTCGTCTTCGAGAATCTTGTTTTTATACTTGTTTGAGTTTATGATTGTCGGAATAAAAAAGGGGGAGACTGTTAATGCAATGATGCCTAAAAACGTTACTTGCATTTTTCGGTCTCGCTTGGTTTTGATTACGACAATATATAAAAACAAGCATTTACGAAAACAAAGAAAATTAGATTCTTGAGTTCAAATATTTTTCATTTCATCCATTATCACTTAAGGTATGACTTAACATAATTTAGTGATCAAGGATTTATATTTTCTTGAAACTCACTTTTATTTATAAGTGACAAAGGTTTTTAATAAACTTTATTTTTAAGAAAATGTTTTATTAAAACAGAAATTGAAAATTTTAATATGGCATATTCCAAATGGTTTAGGAATATCCTCTGGAGGTATAAACTCCACCAGATAAGACTTCCCCACTAAAAGAGTAAAGTCTACTGGCGAAGTTCGAAATAGGGGCACGGATCCATATCGATATGGAACCGCGGGCCTATTTAAAGAACCATGACCAGATATGACCCTTGGGCTCTTGTCTTATAAATAGTGGACCATTTCCAGATTTTCATTTCACCTCTTTTGCACGTAAATTATCAGATTCAATCCACCTTCTTAAATCATTCAAATCCTTGGTTATTTGGTTGATTAGTACTTGTTTAGAAATGAATCTTTCTCCTCCCCTCTCGTCCTCTCAAGTGCAAAGATAAGAACCCTTTCATCCTTGAAGTGTTGTGTCTACCTCAAGATCCATTAAAGATCAAAACTTTAATTCATTCTTGTGTCATTGTGAAGATCCAAGTAGTTGTGTATATTTGGAAGTTGTGTGTGTATTCTGGTTAATACTTAGGCCTTAAAGTATATAGGTGTAGATTGGTCCTAGCTAAGATTAGGTCTCGACTTTTAGCTTAGAGTCAGAAATTGGTTAAGCGACGTGTACGGTTTCTCCACCATAAGGAGCTTGTTGATTAGTGAACTCTCGAGTAAGGAGTACTCGAGGAGTGGAGTAGGAACGAAGAGTGAGCTTCGTTGCCGAACCACTATAAATCCTTGGTGTTTGGTTTGATCTTTCCTCTCCTTATCTATTTCCATTCATTATTCTTTATTGCATATCCTTGTGATTAGTAGTTTAGAACCACTATCAATTGTTCATATTCTGCATAAGAAGATTTCGCATAAATCCCTTACATCTAGTTTTTGAAAAGGATTTTTGAAAACCGATCTTTGATCATTTTAACTTAAGAAACTATTTCACCCCCCCCCCCCCCCCCTTCTAGTTTCTACATATTTGATGTTACATGCTAGGATGAACCAAATATAATATGCGTCACTAGCAAGCAAGGCCTCTTTTTGTATCGAAACACTCTTTGTGGCTCTAGATGTAAACGCTTCTATAGTGTCCCCTTTGAGGTTCTTCCACAATATTCTTGACAACGCGCCCCCTCCCTCCTGCGATGAACCTCTTAAAAAGCATGTCTAGTGCGAGCAGACTATGTTGGGAAGAGCATGCTTCTCTTTGGAAGACTTTGTAGTCTTTACACGACTTGAGGTCTCCCTTACGCACCAACAAATAATCAATTTGGGTGCAACGACCTCCGCTCTAAAAGGTAATCAGATGATGGTCTCTCTTTTTTGAAGTATGACTTTACCACGCCTAAGTCATGGGTCGTAGAAAAATCTAAAATCGTCCGACCTTCTTCATTTCTCGCTATATACCCGAAGCCTCCATAGACACCCGTGTATCCCTCGATCGCCACCCCTATATGACCATTCAAGTCGCCCCCTATAACTAGTCGTTGGCTCGTAATATTTTAAAAATATGTTTACTTATTTTCAAATTCACTTTTAAAGATAAAAATATATTTTTATCCTTTTTTTTATTATTCCAAATGGGGCGCCTTTTCCTCTTAATTTTAAATATACCAATTTTGTTAATTGTTAATATCGAGCATTTCTAAAGTACTGCTTCTATATAAGATGATCTAGAGTATATATTTTAAACCACACTTGTTCATAGATTCATGTCTTTTCTACTTTTGTAAAAATTTAGGTAATATATAGAAAAATAAAACGTAAAAATTTGGAAAAAAAAAAGACTGAAAGAAACGATTTACGTATTTAACGAGGCTTGAAATCCGCGTTCGTCGTGGAGTGTGAAGAAATAACCAAGAAACGGACACATAATGTGAAAGATTGTTTTCTTAAATTGTCGATATACTTTTTTAGATAAATAGTTAATGGGTTATAGTTTCGTTGCAAAGTTACTCTTAAAGACTAATTTTATTACGTATTTGTATGTCCAATTACATCATCTAATAAGTTTAACCTTTGACTACAACTGCTTTGTCAAAAATCACTAAAAAAACAAGCTATTTTTTAACAAGAACACCAACACCTATCAACACTATCAAGAGTCCACCACCAACATTTAGGGCCCGTTTGTTATTAGGGTGTCGCACTGTTTGCTTAGTATAAAAACTAAAAACGATAGTTTGGTATCCTACTTTAGAAACAGTACAAAGGTATTGCATCATAAAACCTATATCAGCCTAGAGGGTGGAGTTTTACATGGCTTTCTGACACATTCCGGTGGTACAAATTCACAACCATATATTTTGCTATTTACACTTTTGTTACATGATTTTTTTTATCTTATTGTACACTAAAAAATATTATTAAATCTTTTATGAGTTTGTAAATCTAATTTATTTGTTTATAATAATAAATAAAAACTTTTTTAAATTTTCTTTCAAATATATCCAAAATCTTTCAAACTTTTCCTAAATCCTAATACTACGTATAAACCAAACGGGCCCTTTTTCTTGTCAAACATGCTCTTATATCGTTAGGTTTACAAGCCTCTGTAACTTTGGGTCAACGTGTCGACCCGATATACACATAATTTTACTTTTATTTTTATGGATATTGCAAATCTTTTTATTCGTAAAGTAAAATCTAAAGTGAGAACTTTTTAATATTTTTCAATAGAAAATATTCTTTTGACTTACTCTTTGTATTTTATGTTCTTAAAAAAATCTAAAAAATTTCTTATATGAAAAAAGTTTTAAAAAAAATGATAGGTGAAATTCAATAGAGAAAAAAAACATAAAATTATAGGTGTCAAATTTGTGTAAAAAAAATTTTCTTTTTTAAAAGAAGTAATAAATAAAACTTTAGTGGTTAAATTTTAAATAAATCAAATGATGTTAAGTGAAAATTATAAATTAATAAATACCCATTACACTTTATAACCTAATAATATCACAATCACAAAATACTAAACATATTTTTTTTTATATATCACTATATTAAACGAAATATTAAATTAAGTTTAATTTATTTGTAATCCCGTACATACAATTAGTTATAACTAGTATATCAGATATCAGATCAAATCAAAAATCCTTTGATACAGTCCCGGTTAAAGTGTACACAAGAAAAAAGAATCGGGTCAATGAAACGGGTCTGAATGAGTTCAAGTCAATGTTTGGGTATTGGTTGGATCCACTGGGTCAAAGCAATAGCTGGAAAATGGAATGGTGGGGAGCAGTTTACAAGCCCATCTCCTGGAGAAGTTAATACTTAGTAGTAACTGTCAAGTAGTATTAGTAGCAGGCTATGCTTTATTTTTATTTATTCAGTTTTTATCAAGTATGACTTTGTATTAGGAGACTTTACCCATCTCGAATTTGGGACCACTTTATTTCCATCATTCAATCAAAGTGCCTGCTTATTTAATCTAGAATCTATCATTTGGTTCCATTGCCGGGAAATCGAAGACATGGTGCAGACTCGGGCTAGTACAACTGAAGGCGGCAACAACCCCCCAGATTCTGTCGCCGCTCAATTGGCAGCCATAGCTGCTAAACTAGAAACGATAGACACTTTAAAAGACGACATTGCAACCCTAAAGGCTCAAGCGAATTCGAGAGGCCGATCTTTTGGGAGCAGACACGACGATGGGGGAAGTTCTGGGCAGCCCCAACAACATTTTCGACCTTACAACAAGATCGACTTTCCCTCGTTCAGCGGAGGAGACCCACTGGTTGGTTTCTAAAAGCCAAGAAATACTTCAGGTATTATCACATTCCAGATGACGAAAAAGTAGAAGTAGCTTCTATGCATTTGGAAGGGGACGCGTTGGACTTGTATGCTTGGCTTTCAACTGATGAATCAATTACTTTTTGGGAAGAATTGGTTCAGGCTTTCACTAAACATTTTGGCCCTGCAGAATTCCAAAACCCTGATGAATACTTGTGTAGCATCAAACAAACGGGTTCGGTGCAAGAGTATAGAAAAGAATTTGCTAGGAGATCCTCCCGGGTTTCAAATTGGCCGGGTCACTGCCTTCTAGGAGTGTTTCTTAACTGTCTAAAGGAGGAGTTAAAATCAGATGTGAGAATCCATAAACCCCGTACCGTTTACAACGCCATGAGCCTTGCTATTGAGTTTGAATCTGAAGTTAACCAATCCCGCCCTGGGAAGAGTTCAACTTGGACACCCAACTCAAGAATAACCGTTCCAGAATCCAAACCGATAACCACTACCAACCCTCAATCAACTATTGCACCCAAACAACCGCCTCGAATTACAGATGCTGAAAAACAAAACCGGTTTTTAAAAGGGGAATGTTTTAGATGTGGAGATAAATATGGACCAGTTCACCGATGTAAAACGGGTACTTTCAAGTTGTTAGAAGCTGATGATGATATCGAGGAACTCTCGGACACGGATTTGGTTACTTCGGACGGAAATACGAATGAAGTGGCAGAAATCAGCCTACATGCGATTTTCGGTAAGTCACAACCCACTACAATGAAGGTTCATGGGACTTTGAATTCCACTTAGGTACTTATTTTAATTGATGGCGGGTCGACACATAATTTCATTTCTGATGTCTTAGTTAATGAACTAAAGTTAACATGTCAAATGGTAGCACCTTTTGGGGTCCAAATTGGAAATGGGGATGTCATACGATGTAGTAAAGTTTGCAGGGATCTTTCAATACAATTAGGTGGCCTTAAAGTTGTTCAAGACTTTTACCCATTTTCCATTGGTGGGGTTGATCTAGTGCTGGGAATTCAGTGGCTGGCGACGCTGAACACAGTCCAAGCGAATTGGAAAGATATGTTCATGATATTCACCATAGACGGGAAACAATACAAGTTACAGGGTGTCTCAACAGGGCCTCACAACTCCTCGAGTTTTCAGCATTTAGCCATCGAGCCGGACACTGATATTGACATACCAGATCCTTTGAGACCAATTATCACCAAGTATAATACTGTTTTTGACGAACCTCATAACTTACCTCCTCTTCGATCACGCACCCATTCAATCCCTTTAATTCCAAACTCAACACCTCCTAACATTCGCCCATATCGGTACCCATTTTCCCAAAAAACCGAGATTGAACAACAAGTGGAACAATTATTAGCATCCGGGTTTATTCAGCCTAGCACCAGCCCATTTTCGAGTCCGGTCTTGTTGGTAAAAAAGAAGGATAATACGTGGAGAATGTGTGTTAACTATCGAGCTTTGAATAAAATTACGATAGCCGACAAGTACCCAATCCCAAATATTGATGAGCTATTAGATGAATTATATGGTGCTACTATATTCTCTAAACTGGATTTACGTTCAGGGTATTATCAGATCCGAGTGTAGGCCCAAGACATTGCAAAAACAGCCTTTCGAACTCATTCAGGACATTATGAGTTTAAGGTTATGCCTTTTGGGTTAACGAACGCCCCTTCAACTTTTCAAGCGGTTATGAATGAATTATTTCGCCCATATCTCCGCAGGTTTATACTTGTTTTCTTCGATGATATTTTAATATACAACTCTAACATGGAACAACACATGTACCATTTAGAGCAGGTGTTAAAATTGCTTCAAGATAATCAGTTTTTTGCCAAGTTTTCAAAATGTTGTTTTGGACAGCAGAAGGTGGTGTTCCTTGGGCATGTTATATCTTTAGAAGGGGTTCAAGTAGAGCAAGAAAAAATATCAGCCGTTCAATCATGGTCGGTCTCGTCTACTGTTAAAGACGTTCGTGGGTTTCTCGGTCTTACCGGGTATTATCGACGATTTGTGAAGAATTATGGACTCATTGCACGTCCACTCACAACTCTTACCAAAAAAGATGGGTTTGTATGGTCTGAGGAGGCGTTGAACGCTTCCAACAAATTGAAACAAGCACTGTTATCTACACCCGTTCTCCAGTTACCTGATTTCTCAAAAACATTTGTTGTAGAATGTGACGCCTCGTCTGACGGGGTGGGGGCGATCCTATCTCAAGATGATCATCCGGTGGCTTATTTCAGTAAGGGTGTCTCCCCTTCTAGCCGCTTTAAGTCTGCTTATGATCGTGAATTACTTGCCTTGGTTTTAGCGGTACAGAAGTGGAATCATTATTTGCTTGGGCACCACTTTCTTATTCGTACCGATCATTACACGTTGAAGTTTTTGCTGGAGCAACGCATTACCTCAACCGAGCAGCAGCGGTTGTTACTCAAACTCATGCCCTACGATTTCTCTATTATTCATCGGGCGGGGAAAGGGAACCGGGGTGCTGATGCATTGTCTCGACGACCACAAACTGGTACCTTATTGATGTTAACTATTCCCTATTGTGTAGAGGTAGCAGAAATTAAAGCAGGTCTACAAGCTGACCCCTATACTAGCGACATCATTTAGAAGCTTGTGTCATCCGATCCTTCCTCAGTTTTAGACTACTCTTTTGTGGATCAGTTTTTATTCTACAAACGTCGCCTGGTGATTCCGAATATACCTAACCTCAAAGTTAGATTGCTACAGGAAGCTCATTGATACCCTAAGTGGTGGACATGGGGGTTTTTTAAAAACTTATAAACGCTTGTCTGACCAATTTTACTGGCCACGAATGAAACAAGAGGTTCGGTTATTTGTGCAGCATTGCCTTATTTGTCAGCAACAAAAGTACCAAACTTTGTCTCCTGTGGGTTTGCTTCAAGCGTTGCCTGTTCCTACACGAATCTGGGAAGACATTTCGATGGACTTCATTGTGGGTTTACCACCATATGGTAGGTTTGACACAATTTTGGTTGTTGTGGATCGTTTAAGTAAATATGCTCATTTTATTTGCTTATCTCATCCATTTACCGCCAAAGTGGTGGCCTCGGCGTTTTGTAAGGAAATTGTACGTCTACACGGTTTTCCCCGCTCTATTGTATCTGACAAGGATGTGGTTTTTCTCAGTCACTTTTGGCAAGAGTTATTCAGGTTAACCCAAACCAAACTGCAATTGAGCACTAGTTACCACCCCCAAACGGATGGCCAAACTGAAGTCATCAATCGTGGTCTTGAGGCCTACCTTCGTTGCTTTGCCAATGAACAACCTCTGAAGTGGAGTTCGTACTTACCTTGGGCTGAATATTCATACAACACGGGTTATCACACATCTACAGGTTCTACACCTTTTTATGTGGTTTATGGGAGGGAACCACTTTCACTTCTTCCTTATGTCATGGGGGAAACTAAGAATGCAGAATTGGAACAACAGCTAGTGGACCGCGATGATATGTTGAAATTGATTCGCCAAAATCTTCATAAAGCTCAAGATCGTATGCGGCAACAAGCTAATTCTAAACGTCGCGATATTTCTTTTGAAGTTGGTGATTATGTCTTTCTGAAAATACAGCCTTACCGTCAGCGAAGTTTGGCCAAACGCAGGTATGAGAAGTTGTCCCCCCGTTTTTTTGGGCCTTATCGTGTTACCCGCAAAGTCGGACCGATCGCCTACAAATTGGAGTTGCCACCTGAGTCACGTATTCATCCGATTTTTCATGTTTCAATGCTTAAACCAGCCCATGATATTGCTCCTTTGCCCATTACTAAGGATTGGGAGATTGATATACAGCCGCACTCTGTTCTTGCTCATCGTTGGATCTACGAAGCTAGCAAACCGGTTTTGGAATTGTTAATTTCTTGGTGTGATCGACCTCTGGAAGAAGCTACTTGGGAAACATATGATTTGTTAGCTGATCAATTTCCAAATTTTCGCCGTGAGGACAAGGCTTTTTATGGGGAGGGAAGTAATGATACAGTCCCGGTTAAAGTGTACACAAGAAAAAAGAATCGGGTCAATGAAACGGGTCTGAATGAGTTCAAGTCAATGTTTGGGTATTGGTTGGATCCACTGGGTCAAAGCAATAGCTGAAAAATGGAATGGTGGGGAGCAGTTTACAAGCCCATCTCCTGGAGCAGTTAATACTTAGTAATAACTGTCAAGTAGTATTAGTAGCAGGCTATGCTTTATTTTTATTTATTCAGTTTTTATCAAGTATGACTTTGTATTAGGAGACTTTACCCATCTCGAATTTGGGACCACTTTATTTCCATCATTCAATCAAAATGCCTGCTTATTTAATCTAGAATCTATCATCCTTGTACATGAAAGGATGGTTTAAAAACCATTCAAAACCAAACCGATAAAAAACCAGTTAAAATCTAACCAAAAACCAATTCAAATGATTGGCTCAAACCAGCCGGTTTTGAAAAAAAACCGGGTCACCTCTAATTATTCCATAGAAGAATGTTTGCTTATACAAAATAAATTTTTTGAATTTATATACTGATAACATTTAAACTAAAATTCAAGTATAATAACTTCACCACAAAGTGTACCATACCATAAAACAGCAATCGAATCCAAAGAGACCAAACAACAGAAGAAATGGAGAACAATGGTTTAAACACACAATTTGGCTTCTTTCGCACCCCCAAAGGCATTATCCAAGTACTGCCCTCATTTCATGGATTATTTTAGATAATTAGGCATGCTCATGCATGCAATAAAGCAACCCGAAAAACTAAAACTACAAAAGCGTCATATTTCCACAACTCTAAAATCGTCACTCAACTTAATAGGATGGATAAACTCCTTTTGCACCCTACATAGCATATATCATTTAGAGCCAACACAAAATATTTACTTTTTTTTTTTTTTTGGAGCAGAAACCTTAGCAACTCCACCCCGGACGCACGCTTTTATCCTCTTTTTTTTTGTTCTTTTTACAAAACAGGTAAACTGAGACCACGGAGGGTAGAAAAGTCATGTCACTATTAAGCCCATTCGAAGAACTGGCAGCGGGAACCTCTAGCGGAAGTCCAGTTCCCGCACCCAAAGAAGCAGCTGCCTTGTCTGGGACCCGGTTTACGAATCATCCCTTTGCTACTTTTGATCCCACAGAAACAGCAAGGATGGAATATAGGAAAGAAATGAAGATCCATGGGTTTGTGAGGAAAGTGATGAATGTATGGAGGAAAAGGGATGTGTCCAGGTGGTGGCTTCCAAGCAAAAGCATGGTGGTCAGGGGAATGGCACATTAAGGAACTGGTGATTGAGAATCTGAAACCTTTGTGCATCATGGCAGCAAGTAAGCGGGCAGTGTTCTTTGCGTCATCTAAACCACAGTGAGCTCGACCCTGCCATGATAGACCCGCCATCTGTACTGCCTCCTTTAAGTTGCATTTTGCATCTCCGTAAACCTCGCAGAATGGAACTTTTAGGTTTATCCATCTGGCCAAAAAACAGAAACAAGTTTTTGTTGGTGGTTAGCATAATACAACTGATTCAAATATTTATTTACTAAAGTTATGCTTTTTAGGTGAAAGGTACAAGTTTTTTGCTTTGTCCGGCATACTACAAAATTAGGAGGTGTGACATGGCATGACATCTACTTAAAGTGATTTTTTGATTTTACAATCAGAATAAGATACTCAGCTATACAGCCTATACTAAAATGGGATGTAGAAGACGGTGTTAAAATTTTCTGTTTTGAAAGATGTGACAATCAGAAAATCATTAGGGACACTGTTAAATAATATAAAAACAAAATAAAAGTAATCAGAAAATCAGCTGCTCATAAGTCTGGAAAATTATGATTTTTATGTAAATTGCACATGTTAAATAAAAATACACCCTTTCTGAGATGAGTGTAAAGCCTTTCAAATTAGGTTGAAAGGAGGCGTAAATTAGATAATAGTAATTTGCATCTAGCATAATAATGATATTCATACTTCTATTATTTGGTCCCATTAAATAATCAGATAACGCATATCCAAACACCTCAACTATGCTGCTAGTGTAAAGTTCTATAAAGCTATGAAACATGTGTCCTTGTGTATCAAATTAAAATATTATGGCAAGTACAAAACTTACCGGTTGAAATAAGGAGGCTTACGAATTTTCTTGAATCTGCATTCTGATTCCAGCATGACTCGACAGTCCCAGTTTGACCAAGTAACTACAGCAAAATTGGCATTTTTTATCCCCTTTTTTTCGAGCCATTTGTCATGCCGAAGGAGAGCTTCACTAAGAGTAACTCCTCTGTCCACCTACAATACACAAATAAACATGCATCTAGGAATTAACAGCCGCTTCTGCTTTGTACAGAATAATTACAGGATATAAAGCAAGCAAGAACATGTGTGGCAATTCGGCCTAATTTAAACATGTGCCGAATATTTATTAAGTACGTTTATATTTAAAAAAAAAATCTGCTTTGGACAAAAACTTGGGCCCAAAATAGAGGGGTAACCAGAAGAAACGGGTTCAGATCACAATGGGCAAATTCAGTACAGGCTTGATACACTTTAGCGAACTCTGGACCCTTATGGCACTTGTTGCCTTTAATGTCACCTATTTGACCAGATACGGATAATACATGAGCTGAATCAACCCATTTATAAGTAACTGGATAAGTGTAACCTCAAGTTAAAAGCATTAATAACAGTGTCAGCAAACTTTGTTGTTTTACAGATAGCGCATCCGTGATACAACGGTAATCAGTGTAATGAAATAGATAAGAATACAGATTCCCAAATCAGGTGCGGATCTTAGTGTAACAGGTCAAACTTAACTAAAACAGAAACGTGTTGATACGATTCTGGCAGAGACAAGACAAAGACAACTATTATCATTTATTTTATTAGCTTATTTACTTTCCTTTTATTATTTCTTAATGAATAAGTTAAGTGTTAGCCATCTCTATTATATATAGAGGGGAATTAGGCTGTAATAGGTATGCAGAAATATGAATATTGTTTATTTTGGTTTAATGTTTTCTTAGTTAACGGGGAGAGCTTATTCGACCTCTCGAACGTCGATTACTTATCTTTACTGTTCTTTTCATCTCTTTAATCGATTCGGTTCATATCAATTGGTATCAGAGCTGTTTCGATTCTAGGGTTTTCAAAAAAAAAAAAAAAAAAAAAAGTTCATCTGGCTACTGTTGTTTATCTGCTACTGTTCATAAAAAAAAGTTGCTGTAATGGAATCAAAGAGTTTGGAAGAAGGGTTAATTGAGGTCATGAAGATGATGAAAGAGTTACGGTCCACGTTCTTGTTGCACCATTCTACACTAACAGAATCTATAAGACAGGCGCGTCAAGATTGCTCATTGCGGATTGAGAAGATTCAAGGATCGATAAAATCAGTGAAGGAAGAGATTAATAAGGAGGGACAAGTCGATTCTTCAAGGGTCCAACTAAATCAACGGATTCCTAGCAGGAAGATCAAGGCAAGGCTGTTTTGGAATAAGTTTGTGGTGGCACGTGTCCGAACCAGAAAACCTACAAAGCTAGGTACCTCCCTTGGCACTGGATTTGAAAGATCAGATTCACGTGAAGAATTAGGAGTCTGCACAAAGCTCAAATACATATACCAAGCCTGCTGCTTGCTCTTGAAGCGCACAAAGGGGATAAAACGAAGAACTTGGGATCCCGGAATCACATCAGGCAAGATAACAACACCTTGAGGACAAGGTGTTTTGCGGGGCGGAGTAATGATACGATTCTGGCAGAGACAAGACAAAGACAACTATTATCATTTATTTTATTAGCTTATTTACTTTCCTTTTATTATTTCTTAATGAATAAGTTAAGTGTTAGCCATCTCTATTATATATAGAGGGGAATTAGGCTGTAATAGGTATGCAGAAATATGAATATTGTTTATTTTGGTTTAATGTTTTCTTAGTTAACGGGGAGAGCTTATTCGACCTCTCGAACGTCGATTACTTATCTTTACTGTTCTTTTCATCTCTTTAATCGATTCGGTTCATATCACGTGTAAAGTAGGTTAAAAGCAGCCTTCGCATAATAAGGAGTTATAGCCTCGTAGATTGGTTTCATCTGAAAAGATTGAATCAAAACATGTGTATAAATTCATTTAAAGATAAAATAAAAAAGAATTGAAAAAAAGTTAACCAAGTCAACCTAACGTGTTCCATGTTCGTACTGGCCCGGTACCAACCTACGCAATCCACTTGTTTTTCCACCTACGCCTCAAACTATACTGAAACATGTATGATTACTCTGAAAAAAACACTTCTACCACTCATCAATAAACCTACATTTCCTATTTTCACAAAGCGCTCTATTTAATAGAGCATAATCAGATGTCAAAATTCCCCACAAGCTTTTAAGTGAGGAAAATAGGAATACAATCAATATGTCCCCATAGAACAAAGAAGCGCATCTTCAAGTCATTTATAGTGTTAGTTTTTACTTATCAACAGACAACGTATTTCCAAGAAACAGTATAAATAATAAGCATAAAAAATCCATAAGGTTGAGAAGCAAAATATCAAGAGGCCTACCTTCATTAATAAGCTAAAAACATAACATTCGTACATATAAATTCATAAAAAAATGAATATTTCCATAAGAACTGTGGGCATACCTGAATTTGTTGGATACCTGTCAGATCCTTGCAAAAATCGCTCAAGTGCTGATTACATGTTGGACGAACATATGTTTGGAAACAAGCTTCCAGTTGACCAGTCACACTATTCACTATAACCGAAGGGAATTCAATTATCTCTTGGGGATGAGGGTTCCTTTCTTTGTCACATGTAGCCTCAAAATCAATGACCACAAAATAATGGAACTCTTGATGCTGATAATCACAAGGGTAACTTTGAGGGAACATAGTAAATGGGGCATACTGAACCCGATTATTCACCAGGAGAGGATAAAACTGGCCTTCAAAACGGTTTAAATGGCACATCTGTGCCTTTTTAAAGCAAGGATGCAAAGACCATGAACTAAGATATGCTGGATTATTATTGGATTCAATAGAAGACTCGAGTAATTCAGTTGCTACGGTGTGATCTAGATCTAGAAGATTTGAATGAGTATAGACATCATTTTTGGGTTCTATAAACCCTTCCAGTGGACTCCCATTACACTGTGGTATGTGTGGGAGTCCATTAGTCTGGAGACCCAATGCCGAGGCCTCACAGTTCGTTTGCAAGGTTTCTGCAATCAAATAATGGAAATCAAGAATTAGAATATCACCCAATACATGATCAAAATGAACTTTAACCATTAGTTCTAACAATAATATATCAACGGCAGAACAGGAGTATTTGCTTAGGGCATATTTGTTTGTGTCTAGGAACCTATTGTATGTGCATGAAGGCAGGTCTGCTATCGAATTTTATGAGCTTTCTTGGGTATGTTAACTCATCATTAAGGACAATAACACTTTGTCATGACACCAGTATAATCTCCAGCCCACACACTCCTACTCTATAAAACTATGTACAACCACAAAGTAAACCTATAGAGACTGCTTAGTGCATATACGTAGACAGATGAAACCACAAAATGGGTGCAGTGGCAGTGAAGATGCAGCTTGAGACTGCTTAGTGCATTCACCGTGAAACCCACAAAACAGGTGCATTGTAGTTAACTATAATCCTAGACTTGCTTATACAACGTTTTTATCCTACAATTGTAAAACCTAACCAGAAACTGAATTCTTATTATTGTTTCTAAAAAAGGCGAAATTTAAGTGGAAATATCAACATAACCCAAGATACAGTAATACTTCCATCTACATCAACCCATCACCCCTCAACTCCCCTCCTAACCCTACGATTTGGTCATGGCTATGGCCTATGGAAATGGTATCAGATCTACTCCAGCATCCCTATGTCAAGTCATTCAGAATCCAGACCCTATCAACAATAGCATTATTTCTGCAGTTTAAATTAGTAACTGTAGAAAAAGAACACACTCAAAATTTCTTCTATTCATGTAACTTGTTTCAGCAATTATTAAAAAATT
Organism: Glebionis coronaria; assembly: GCA_025667525.1. Classification (NCBI taxonomy): domain Eukaryota; kingdom Viridiplantae; phylum Streptophyta; class Magnoliopsida; order Asterales; family Asteraceae; genus Glebionis; species Glebionis coronaria. Next base: position 302,953,339 of record CM046878.1, on the reverse strand, counting down.
CACAATAGCGTTGGTTTAAAAAAGCGCGCCTTTTTGCACCTAAGGCGTGAGGCGAGGCAAGGCAATGGGGTCATCGCCTCGGACCCCTAATGCACAGCCGTTACAAAAAGCGATTGGAGGCGGTGCTTTTTTACGCCTTAGAGGAACGCTTTTTACCGCTTTTTACATTGAAACTCAAAGGGTTTGAGTGAACTTTTAAACTCAAAAGGGTTTGAGTGGACTTTTAAACTCAAAGGGCTATTTGTTCTAAAAATGACATTTGGACTTTTATTAGTCTAAAAATGACATTTAAGCTCAAAGAATTTGAACGATGGGTTTTAACAACGTCACAATCGTTGTGTGCAAAGTAAGTGCCTCGCCTACGAGAGGTGTGCGCTTTTGCCTCATCGTTTGGCGCTTCTCGCTTCGGCCCCTTAGCGCAACGGACCGCTTCTCGCTTTTTAAAACCAAGAGCGAAATGAGCAAACTTAAATTCGAACAACTGGCATATTCTAGTATACTGAACCAAGATTATTAACCCAGCCATTTACACTTACAACATAGCCAGTTAATTGATTCTCCTCAAGACACATTGGATGCAAATACAAGATAGGAGTATTGTGCTGAAGCTATTGTTACCATCTAGTTCAGGCATCAAAATCATGCCAAGGCCAGAAAAAGAAAAGAGTATTGTGGTGAGGGAAACAAACAAAATAAGGAAGCCTGGCAGTTGATGGCAGCTTTCTAGGTTCAAAGTTAGGCAAGATCCCTGGAGATCTTATGACATTCTTAATTACAGCATAAAATAAAGATAAGATATGGCAGTGGAAGCTATGCACAAATGAAGGTACGATAGATATCTGTTATGATCCCACATCGGCCAAATATGGGATTGGTTGATGGTTTATAACGTCTAGGTGTCCCCTCCTCAAACCAACTGGCTTAGCTCAGTTGGCCACCAAGGTTCCACTAAGTGGTTTCCTTGGGGAAGGATTCCTGGAGGTCTTGGGTTCAAGACCTGCCAAGGGCCTTTCAGGCGAAGCGGATAAGGAGTCTAACATAACTAGGCGAAGGTTTGAAGAAGACATTCTTCCGCTTGGATGTCATTGCACGATTCGACCCACTAACCACTAACATTTGCCGTTCTAAAAAAAAAAAAAAAAAAAAAAAGGTGTCCCCTCCTCAAAAAAGCTAGCTTTTTGAGCGAGTTCTACACTTGGGACTTATGAACCGATACGAGCCTACTGCCTAGTATGGGATAGGTTCGTATCAATTGGTATCAGAGCTAGCCCTACCTTACGAGGTTCCAACACTCGGAGTGGTGGCCTATTGAGTGGTGGCTTGGACCCGAAAAAAAAGGGTGTCAACCGTGACCAACGAGCTCGGAGTGGTGGCCTATGGAGTGGTGGCTTGGACCCAAAGGGCGTGTCAACCGTGACCAACATAGCCGTGACCAACGAGGACGTTGGTTCTTCAAAGGGTGGGGTATTGTTATGATCTCACATCGGCCAAATATGGGATTAGTTGATGGTTTGTAATGTCGGTGTCCCAGTGTAGTCAAAATCGAGAAAAGCGAGCGCTTAAGCGAAGAAGCGAAGCGCCCTAAAGCGCTTTAATTCCAAAGAAGCGAGGCGTTTTACTAGAGCGAGAAAAAGCGTTGTGGGGCGACCAAAAAGCGACCGAAAAGCGCTCGCTTTTATGTAAAATAGCTCATTTTTCATTTTTTATCTAATTTTTAGACTTTAGGCTTTAAGTATTTGAATAAACTTCTCTTTTGTGGTCATTTTATATTAAAAATGAAGATTTTAAGTAAATTAAATTTTTATTTAATCATTTTTTCCATACTAAAAACTATTATATGCACAAAGGGTAAAAAGTTAACTGAAGCGCTCGCTTTTTTCGCTTCTCGCTTCTCGCTTTAGGGAAAGGCATGTCGCTTTGAGGTCGCTTTCGCCTTTAACTACCTTGCGGTGTCCCCTCCTCAACCAAGCTAGCTTTTTGAGCGAGTTCTACACTTGGTACGTATGAACCGATACGAGCCTAGTATGGGATAGGTTCGTATCAATATCATCTCATCTCCTAAGAGTATCTCAACTCTTCTCTCAGGTATGCTGCATGACTCTAACTCATAATTGCTATCTTTCTAGTTTCTTCATGTGTACATGATCTAATTTCTTGTTTCTTCCTTCTTTTAAGGGTATTAATATGAGTATGCTATCATTTACATGTCTGTATCTACTACTTCCTATACACGTGTTTTTATCTTCTTCTATACAAATTTATCTATTATCTACTGCTTTATATTTATATTTTATTTCTCATCTTTAAATTTTACCAATTTTGCTTTCAGAAAGCAGAAAACAACAAATTTAAGACAACGATATAATATTGCATGCCTGATAAGCAAGTCATTATCTCTAAGAGCGAGTCATTATCAAACCTTTAGGGTCGCCTTAACTTGAAACCATATCAAGATGATCTACTCATAGTACTATCACAGGCTACAAGATAATTCATGAACCAGATAGAGAAAGAAGCGCATAAGGAGTTATGCTACTAACATAATCATTACGTATTCCAAGAAAGTCTTGCAAAACTTCAAAGGATTGCATGCCAATAATAAGCAATGAAGGTAGCATTGGGGCGAGAATGCACAACCACCATAATTCAATGATGGGCTAGCAGAGGATAAAAGGGGTCTAAATATGGATATATGTGTTGGTGGTCAAGCTCATCGATATAATGGCACCTTGAGAGTAACTGAACGAGTGACCAAAACAATCCTTTACACAGGTAGGTTGACCAAAACGATGTTCTATGTACGAATAATTCATGATATCTTGGACCCCACAGCTAGGCTACTACAGCCTGAAGGCTAGTTCTGCTCTAGAATCACTAGTAATCTAGTATGGCTATGGTTGTGACAATTATCTTTAACTGTTATACGCATCTCAAAGCTGCTAGTGGGGGAAAAAAAGAAGAAAAGATAGATGCAACAGAGAAATAAATAAACCTAAAATCTCAAGCAACTTCAGGCGAGAACTACATATTTCTGACTCTCATTCCCTTCCCAATGCTTTTTTTTATTTTCTTGGATCAATGCTACGATAGTTGGAGACTATCTCTAACAAACCTCCAGGTCCACTTAAGCACTGTAATAGTGGCGTACCATGCACTATGAAATGAAAAAGCTAAGATGGTTACGTTTTCTCCTCTTACCAATATATGCACTTCTCTTCCTACCGGGGAAACATGTAACCATCTCCAAATCTCCAATACAAGGACCAAAACTCCGTTTAACAATGATGCAGTAGAATAAAAATAAACAAACTGAGCAACCAACAACTCTACTAACCATAGTTGTCAACGTGTAACTCGAAGTTGAAAGTTTTGACTCGTGACTCAACTCGTAAGAGGCGTGGGATCAAAGATACTATTTACACAAGTTTATTGGTTGGTTTTTTCTTCAATTGAAAATACCTAAATTGCAATATGGAGATAAATGCTTATTGAAAGGGTTAAAGAAACTTATTAAAATCCATATCTCAAGTATAAAACTGATCAGCGAAAGATAATCATACATTTTTAAATAAAATAATTCATATGCTAATCCATATTTATTGCTTTGCATTTGAATTTTCTATGTTTCTCTTGTTTTTTATAGACAGACAAACCATACAACTATCAATACCCGAACAGATAACCATGAAACCAGATGATCTCCACAAAGAAAATACATTTTCATTGTTCTTTATCTTTCCCAATAGGTCAGTTACTCCCCTCTTCTGGGTAAGCTTTAGCTCCATCTTCTTTCATGAACAAGAACAACTGAGAACGGAAGAAGCTAAGGAAATCCTAGCTAAAATAATAAGCAAGAGTAGTGGCCCTAGGTAGCACAGTAAATATGAGCTCTGAATCTCTAACCTCCCTGATTAACCCAGTTTTCATTTTTTGTTGTTCCTATATAAAGCTCTAATTTTTAAAACCTTTTATAGGTCATACTATTAACTGCTCCTCATAATTTCTTATCTCCCTTCTCATCATCCTCTGATTCGGTCACCTTACGAGTTAACTCGACTTGGTGCGAATCTAAGATATGGACGAGTAACGACTCGCGAGTCAGAGACTGAATTGCCTCATTGCCTTTTTTACGAGCGTTTTAACTTTTGACTTGAAGCTTAGCAGATCTGCTATTAACCCATGCCAAACCAACCCACAAGCACAATTAAGAACTGCTAGAGCCAGTACCACAATATGAATATGATAAACTATCCACATATATAGATACCAATGAATGAGCAAGTGTGCACGAGACAGGAGGGAGTAGTCTATTCCCTTTGTCCTAACAAAAAGTTTTTCCCATTCATTGGTCTTTAATAAAAAATAGTTATTTAGTTAAAGAAAGGAAAACGCTAAAATTTCATTTTGTGAAATACACAGAGGATAATAGATCACAGTTTGATTAGAACAACCATGAGGATAACAATAACAAAACTTGGAAAATGTGAGTTTGGGAAAGCTAACGATATCTTTCAAAATGGGCAAAATGTAATTTTATTAAAAATACAATGGATGTCTTGTCATATAGTATAATCTAAAGTGTAAGGCGTGTTTGTTTTTTTACAAAAAAATAAATCAGAGCTTGTATCGCCATTTTTATAAATCTAAAGTGAAGGAGTGTTTCATAATTTATAAAAACAAAAATTTTTAAAAAAAAACTCAAAAAAAGAAAAGAAATTTATAAAATTCCAAGGTTGTGTGGCTAAGTCCCATCATGTGTTACATTTTGAAAACTTATACTATCCAAATTGAAGAAAATGCAAAAAGTCAATATTCACGATATTCATGAACTGTTAATATACAGGCACAAGGTAAATGGTAGATTTTTGCTAGCTTCAAGTCAATTTGTTCTTTATCTTTACATCTTGTTACGAGCATCTAAAGTGTACATATTTAGCTCGTGTGTTTGCGCCTATGTAAAATGATGAATCTATGCACAAGGTCGCACAGTATAGCTTTGCACCTTTGATAACTACTCTCACGCTTAAAAATAAAATATTTCAAAAGAATGCCCTTTGCATGTTTAGCCAAACCCCTCCTAGATAATGATAAGTTATTACCCTTCTTAAAAACTACTAGATCAACGCCGTTTTTTTCCGTCTCTAAATTTCTAGAGAAGGGAATGATTTCATTCTCCAGAGAAGGGAATGATTTCAAAAATGAAGAAGTGTTTGGATGGAAGAAGAAAAAATAGAAAAGCTTAAAATGGTGTTTTCTATGTAAAAGAATGCCCTTTGCATGTTATCCTTTTTTGAAAAATAGTAGGACTAAACAAGTTTTCTAATAGAAAAATTTCTAGAAAAGTGTCCAACTAAACACACCCAAACCTTGCACAGATTTCTCCTTACATGCATAAGCTAAAACATAATCCTTTTTAGTTACTCTGTAAAAAACAATACATGATACATTACTAAAAAACCTAGGACCAGCATGTCCACAGCTGCTAGTGAAAAGACATGTCTGAATATCATCATCATCTGCGTACACTTGCTGAAGTCCATAATTGTGAAATAGCAGACTTAATTTTTTAATTTATATGGGCAAAGAATGAAAAACACAAATCCTAAAAGCCTCCACGTTTTGGATATATATTGCAATCAGAAGAAACAGATAGTAAAAAAAGAAGAATTAAATTGAAAAGAAAAAAAAGGTGACCTTGAGATGAAGTCATGATAGTAGTTGAGATCCACAAGAAAGTACATCAGATCTCCCTGTTCATTCAAACCAAACCATCGATTCAATTCAGTTTCAAATTAATAAAGAGACGGATTTTATTTATATATATAATTTAGGTACCTGCTGCTGTGTTATATGATAGAATTGAGTGAATTTTATTTAGGTGTTCATCTCATCTCATCTGCAATGCAATGCAATGCAAATTTTATCTCTTTCTTTTTCTTTCTGCCTTTGCTACTGAGATATACGCGATGTGGGCCGAGTTTTTTTTTTTTTTTTTTTTTTTCATTCCCGTTTATGTCATATTTTTTCTTTTTCTTTCTGCCTTTACGTTTTTTTTTTTTTTCTTCATTCCGTTTATGTCATATTTTTGCTTCGTAATAGTAGTTGTTAAATCTTAAATAAAAAGATGATTCATAAAAAATTGTAAATTGTTAAGAGCTATTAAAACTTTAAATTACTGATATATCCTTTAACCATATTATAATTTATTTAAATATGTCCTTTTAAGTCATTTTATATCTTAGTTTTATAGTTAACAACTAATATACCAAATACTTTTATTAAAAAATACAACTTATTAGCCCATATTAACAGCGTTTTAGTTAACAACTTACAACTTACAGCTTACAGTTAATACAACTAGTTTTGTCTAACATAGCGTATCGATGTGTTCTCAAATTCTTTCATTAAAGAAAAATGGAAGAAAAGGGAAATAAAGGCCCTGCTTAGTTGGTGAAAAATTTTCCATTTTTCCAGAAAATTTTTCATTTGAAAACTAAAAAAACTAAAAAGCTGTTTAGTAGCATCATTTTCCGAAAATTTTCTAAAATTTCAAAATTTTCATTTTCCAAATTTATATAGAAAATTGGAAAACCCCATATTACCCTTTTTCAAATTTTCAGCTCTTTTTTAGAAAAAGAAAACTCTCCTCTTTTCTAGAAATTTGGAAACAGAAAAAATGAAAATTTTTCCACAACTAAACACACCCAAAGTGTTTCACCCTAATATTGGGAGACATCACTTTACTTTAAAATGCACCCAAATAACACTTGACTTTACATTCATTTCCTTTCATTTTCTTTAATGAAATACTTGAGAACACAAATTATTTTCATTATATTTTCATTTCATTTCCTTTACTTTAAAGAAATATCTCGAGAACACATCATATATGTCTGGATTTGTACTCATATTATGTTTATGAATGAAATGAATAATCTTTTTATCTTTGACCTTCTTCTCTCTTAATCTCTAAATCTATCTGTAATATGTTAAATGTTCTTCCTCAGGATTAATTCTTAAACCCTTAATCCCCAAGTTGAATCAGTGTATGTTGTAATTAGTTTGGACTGTATCACTGGTATCAGAGCTATACGTTCCTCGGCCATTCATCAAGTTGCTTTTATGAAACCAATGGATTATTCGACCATTCGACTTACCTCATCCACAAGTGTGTTGTCTACTATTACAGGGGGAATGAATTTTAGCAATTTGTCTATTGCAAACTCAGAGAAGCAAATTGAGGTAAGGCTCAAATCTTATGTTAAAGATATTTTTGATAGAATTGATCATAATCAGTAGTCCCACAATATGCATATATCTAATATAAGGAATCTCGCCTCTAAAATCTCAATACAAATTTCACATTTTGGGGCTGAAACCTGAAAATGAAAGAGAAGTTTTGTACTGGAGTAAAGAAAGAAAATTAATGTTGAGACATGTGTGTCAGGTGGTGAATACTATGAATTTGATAATAAGTTTGAAAAAGTTGAGATCGACTACAATATGTTCGATAAAACTCCTAACAGTAACTTTTGGGTTGCTCCTAGGGTGTTTGATAAAATGCCATAAGGGAATGATATTTTAACAACGCTAAATTTTTTCGAGACGCAAATTGGTCGGTTAGGTGAAGTGTTTGGTGACCTTGTGAATGAGTTAATATGGCTTAAACAAACTGATAGTACGAAGGAGTTTCATGACTCTTTCATTATAGTTCTTAATCGGTTACAACCTTCACATGAGTATAACCTTAGTTGTTTTATTGGTGCTCTTAATGAAGATATCAAGTCCATGGTTATTCTATTTAGACCTCAAACCATTCATGACGCATATTGTTTAGCTAAGTTACACGGACACTTAAAGCAAAGAACTCTAAGAGCCTATAGAACAGCCCCCTTGCCCACTCAAAACATACCAAAAGAAGAATATTTCCACGATCATACAAAGAGTGTTGATTGTTTTGCAGTAAACACACATTCTCAAACATCTATACAATCTGATGCAAAAGCTAGGATTCAATTAGAAGACGTTGGAGAGGCTGAAAAAGATAAAGATGTTGAAAATTTAGGATTAGAAGGGTACCTTGAAGAAGTTGACAAAAGTGTTAGTTATAATAGCCAAGGGTTCTCATGAGTGTCCACAAAATGATGCACTGACTTTAAGTCAATCTCAAGAGGTGTTGAGTTTAGGACTTTTTGTGAGTGGTAGTCCAGATTTAGAAATACAAGTTGCAATGTATTCAAAGGACGCCATTGAAGGTGTAAATACAAGGTGTGAAGTTGTTTCTCGAAATACAGGATATCTTTATGCTCTAAGAATTGCAAAGATACTAAAACAACTTGGAATTGTCAAAGGTATTCAAAAGTTAGATTTAAATGATGTTAACGAATATGGTAAGGTCGTTGAGGCTTCACTGATTAAAGATATGATATGAAGACAACCTAGTAATAATTTGATAGTTCTTGAAAATTTTAGATGGAAACTAGGTTTAGATTTATAATTAGTGAAAAGGGGAAGAAAAATTAAACATGGTGAAAGTGAACATGAATCTGATTATGTAAGTAAAGATGAATCAGTTATGGTGAAGGTTGGATTTAATCCTAAGTGTGAGAATGGGCCGCCTGAGGGGAATTACCTTGGTAGAAAGTTTAAGAGTTCAAGAAGGTTACAAGGTGTAATCAACAGTCAAGCTCGATCAACACCAAAAAATATAAAAAAAAACACATGGTGAGTTAGCTGATATGTTATAAACTTTTGTACATGCAGGTTAAAGGAGAGCTGGTATCAACCCATTCCTCACTTCTAAGGAGGAAGCACGGATTAAGGGTGTTTTAAATGTGTATTTGAATGACTTAATGAAAATGAGTCATGCGATTGGTTTTACATGTAGCAATTTAGGACTAGAAGTGTATCAAATATGTGGAAAGGGGAACTATGACGCGAAAAATTATGTTAAATGTTGTTGCATTAAGTTGATGTGCAAGTACTGCCATGCTTTTTATGATGACTGATGACGTATAGTCCCTATTCGTTGGTTCATCCAACTTTTTTATGGCCTCATGGTCTATCCAACTTTTGTATCAACAATGACGATGGCTCAAATCAGTCAAAGTTAGTGCATATGAAGTTGATGAAGAGGTTCATACATTGGTTACTAGTGTTGCTCATAAGACACATAATATTGATCGTGTTTTTTACTAAGAGCATCAAATAGTGTTAAAGGGAACCCAAATGCTTATTACTTGCTGATATATGGTCAACGTTAAAAAAAAATAGAGACAATGACTTTCCTATGGTCAAGTTCTTCTCATTCTCCAAAAGTAATAAGTGTTTTACCACTTATTTCCAATAATAACAAGACCAAAACGTGTATTTTATGTCGTAAAAGTCGGAATATGCGTGGTTTGTGTTTTTATTATGTTTTAGGACCAAAAGATGAAAAAGGAAGAAAACACGGGCTTTCACGGGCTTTTATCGAAGAAAACGAGAAAAGACGAAGTCAAAAGATCAAGAGTGCAAAAAGAACGGAAGTCCAAGGCCTATTCTGAAGATTTATCGAAGAAAAAGTCTAAAGACGGAAGTTTAATGAAGTCGAAGAACTCAAGTCTAATAGAAGAATAAAATTATAAGACAAATTCAATTCATATCGACAAATCCCGAGACGACGTCGGGAAAGACAAAGCATTTAAATCGAGTCGAGAAGAAAGAAAGAAGGAAGCAACACATGCACCTTCCCACCTCTTATAAATACCCTCCTAATGACACATTAGGAGGGTGTTAGTTAATTAGTTCATTTTTTTCTATTTTTAGTAGTTTCTAGTTTTTAGAGAGAGAAAGTGTTTAACTTTCTCTCACTAGGAAAGTTTCATCTTTTTATTCCTTTCTTGTTGAATCAAATCTTTACTTTTGAGAGTTTAATCTCGTTTTTGATCTTAATCTTCTTCTACCTTTCTTGTTTTTAATTTTGATCTTGATTAGTGATAATCTTTGATTTTGTTTTCATCTTGACGCTTATGTGATTAAAAAGTTTATCTTTTTGATCATATCTAAGTTTTAATACGGATTAAGTTTTGAGCTTTTCATGCTTATTGACTTAGTTTGTATTTAGCTTATTTACATTTTAAGTTTTCTTAAAGTTTTAGTCTTTTTAAAGGTTGATTTAAAAGTTTTTGCTTATTTTAGAGTTTTGAAAAGTTCTTATTTCATGCTTATTAGTTCGGCTTATTATTGATTTGGTTAAGTCTTGGTTTGAGCTTATCAAAAATAGCTTTTAAACTTAGCTTATTTCGAATCTTTAAGTCATCGGAAAAGGGTAAAACCCCTTTCCGATTGTGTATTCCGATTAGCCCCTTATTCCGACTGCATCACAAGTATTCCGATCACTAGTAATCGGAAAAGGGTTTTGTACATTCCGATTGGGATTCCTTTTGGATTCCGATAGGACTCATTTTCCTTTATTCCGATCACTTACTTTTTTTTACACATTCCGATAGCTTTAATTTTCTACATTCCGATTAGTGTCTTGGTCCTTTATTCCGATAGCATTCCGACGTGTGCATTCCGGTCAGATTCCTTTTGGGTATATTCCGATCATATTCCGACAATGTATTCCAATTGGACATTCCGACGGGATTCCGACCAGGGATTTTGACGGGTTTAATTTCTTGTTTTTACAAAGTTTTAATTTTCAAAAATTTCACGCTTACCGAAATCTCTATTTTTACCAAGTGTTTTTCTAATTTTGTTTTTAAGTTTTCAATCATTTATTTTTAACTCGTCATTTTAGTTTAATTTTTAAAGCCTTTATTTTACTCAACGACATTTTCATATTTGTTATTAGTTTAAAATAAATAACCAAACCATTTTCTTTTTCACCAAGAACGACTGAGTCGCACTTTCTACTAGTAATCAATTCGAAAAGACTTGGAACGAATTTATTTTATACTTAGGTAAAGTCACTAGGAGTATAGGTATTATATTGTGTGAGTATGTATGAGTCTAGGTTAATTTTGGTTAAGTTTGGGATCCTTGGTGAAAATATGTTCATTTTTAGATGAGAAAAGATTTTATTACATTAAAAGTATGATAACTTAGTTTAAAAAGGTAAAAATGGTTAAGGGTAATGTTTAACTATAAAAATAGTGTTAGTGTCATAACGTAAAGTCAATTATAGTGTAAGAAAAATATATATACATCAATATATTTAAAGCTTAAGAATTTATACTTAAATAATTATGTATTAATTGTGATCATGAGTTTGGATTTATGAACCAGTGTGATGAATGCTTATGATTGTATGTTCAAGTGACTAAAATGTTTTAAAAAAAGAAGTGACTGGTTATAATCCTGCATGTTTATAAAATGTAGTCATCCCAATGTGACTGTCCTTGTGATTAAGTGACGAAAATCACAATGTATGCTATAAGAATTAAATGTCCTCATGTTTTGATGATTAAATAATATATGCTGTGTATGATGTATATGATTGCTCAAAAGATTTCATGCAAAGGTGGTACTATTTATTCAGATATCATAAAGTGACGTATACAATGATGACATAGTCAAAACCTGAATTTACAGGTTTTACACCCTACATGGGGGGGAGAAACCTACATATCTCCCATTGCTCTTTAGTTAGGCGGGGCAATACCTCACCATGTTCTTTCCGTTCCAAAGCTTGAGCCACATTCACCTCCTGCACCTCATTTAATAGTTGTTCACCAACTACGATCCTGGTGACGTCTTCATAAATGGGAAGAGTGAGTTGGCTGGGGGAGGGAGTGAAGGGAGTCCGGGAGTGTCCCTCGTCCTGAGAAAAGGCACCAAGGCTTAGCTTCTCCATAATTTCCTTATTGGATGCATCTTTTGTGGTCTCCAGCTCAGCCAAAAAGGGGTACTTGAGATCTCGCATAGCGGTCATAGAGGCAGTCATCTTCTCAGCAGATCTAGTGTTGAAGAAGGCATTCTTTGTGAAGTTTTGTTTCTTTCTTATTAGCTCTGCGGCCATGACCATTCCCTCATGAAGGCCGTGGTCGATGCCATCCGACACGAGATCTGTAAACTGTTGTACAAATTGTGGGGCCTCCTGTAACACCCCAAAATGTGATATGCGGAAGCGATGAAGCTCGGGGGCTGTTACGTCATTGTATCATAGTTCAAGGTACAAGAGAACGACTCTAAATGAGACGTTTTATAAAAATACCTCGTTGAATTTAATTTAATAGCATCACAGTACAAAAGGTCTCAGTTTCAAAAGATAGTGCAGCGGAATGTAAAAGTTTTAAACATCAACGAGATAATAGTTCAAAAGCATAAGTAAACAAATGTCCGAAGATAGCCAAGAAATGCATGCGGACTCCAAGTACTTCACACAGCAGATACAACTCATCATCAATTACCTGAGATAAATGCTAAATTGGGTCAACATAAAGTTGGTGAGAATATAGGTTTCAAGTAAAAATTCATAGCAGTTCAATTTCAGATTTCATTTCATGTACACATGCAACTATAGGAGATATAGTGCCAAGTGTAGGATAAGTTGGGTCTTCACAATATTTATGATAGCTAAGCTCGTGACATTGAAACTAGTGATCCAGTGCATACAATAGATTGCATACATAAATTGCCCCAATGGAGTACCTAGCCAAGATGACTTCGTTCATACAAATGGTACTCACTCGTCTGGCGTCAGAATGCCCGAGTGGAGGTTGTCAACCCTCAATAGATCTATCCGTAACATAAGAGCTTACTCCAGCAGAGTAACTAACAATTCATGATAGTGGGGACTATGGCTAAAGCAACTTAAGCTATCTCAGAAATAGAGTTCACAAAGCGTTCACAGAAATCAAGTTTTACTTGCGTCCAGAAGCAAGCCATCAAAGCATTTATCACATCCCAAAACATTAAACATACAAAAATAGTTTAATAGGGATCTATAAACTCACCTTAAGCAACGATTCAAACCGCACAAGTAAGATCAAATAGTAGCGAGCAACTCTAGGAACAACCTAAATATAATACTATAGTTTAGGCGCTAGCAAATAAGTCACAATAGTTCATCACGTACATTACTCATCAATCAAGTATATATTTTGTTCTTAAAATCGTGACTTGTAAATGTTATATCGTTATAAACATTATAGTATATATATACTTAGGCAAAAATATTTATTTTTGACTCGACGAAATTTCGACAGCCTTTCGGCGTAAATTTTAATTTACCAAAATTTATCTTAACAAATTTTCCTATACGATTTCTATCGTAAATTCGGCAGCCTTTCGGCGTCTCATAAAAATTTGCCATTTTTAGTAAATACTCAAATCTCGTCCTAAAACCCCTATTTTCAACAATTTCTCAATCGCCAACAATTCAACAATTCATTTTTCACAATCGTAACAATTTCCACTTCCTACGTTCGAACTTTCAATAGTATAACAAGTATTCACATTTCGAGCTAATACGCTTTTACAAAACAAGTCCAACATTCATACATACCATTTAGTAACCATTTCGACACTTAAAACAACTCCGTTTAACTCGAAAATGTCGTTTCGACCACTTTAAAAATCTGGACAGCAACCACTTATAGTGTTGTTCTCCAAAAATTAAGTTTTCCGACAACGAAATTTAAACGACCACAACTTACTCATTTTAGCTCCGTTTTTAGCCCATAATATATCGAAACGACGGTATTAACTTATACTTTCATAATATCGTAGTAAACTAGTGTCAAAACAATTTTTACGACTCTCTACGCCTCTTACAAAAGTCGGACAGATTGTACGTTTTTCGTAAAAACTCATTTTCGACCGTTTTCGAGCGTAACCACTAGTAGTAACACTACTAGTTTCTTCTAATTTTTCATATACATCAACAAAATCAAAGATTTTTCTTCAAGTTTACAAATCCAAAATATACATACTTATATTTTTCACAAATATTTCAATTAACCCATTTTTATGCATGGATCTGATAGATCCACACTTAATTTCCACAAATCTTAAAATATTTCATGACCAAAAATAGTTTTCATCATTTTATTTCATAAAAATACTTGATGAGTAACATGCATGCATAGATCTACAAAGCTCATGCATGGAAAATGAAAAGATGAAAAAGGTTTAAGAAATAACCTTGAGTAACGATTCTACGTAATCACAACCACCCGATCTACGCTCTAACCCACTAATAATCAACAAGAACTCTACTCTACAACTTCAACCCAAAAAGTACTCAAATCATCAAACCAAGAAAGACCATTCTTCTTTATGCTTATACAAGCTCTAGGGTGTATTTGTTTTGTGTTAAATCTTGGTAAAATGAAGCTTTTTAGAAATCAACAATGGTGGAAAATGGTTTGTGTTTGTGCTGTGTGTTTAAAGAGAGAGAGGAAGAGATGTGTGTTTTTTGTTTGAGGTGAAGTGAAGTGTGTAAGTAAATAATGGAAGGGTTTTGGTTAATAAGTTAAAGAGTGTAAGGTATATGACCTTAAGCTCAAAATGGAAAAATGTAAGGCCATGCACATGGCTTAGCATGTGGCCGGTTATGGGGGTCCCAATGGGGGGTAAACTTTTCAAAATTTTTACTATGGTAATTAGTTAAAAGGTTTAAGGTAAAAAGGTTAGTTAGTTTTAGGTAAATATCAAAATGTATATAGTTAAGTTAAAAGTTACGTAAAACTTAAAAATTTGACGAAATATATTAAATTTACGACGAATCGACGAAAACTGACATTTTATGATTGGTAAAGTATTTTATGCATGTTAATGACGGTTAAACGTAAAAACGACGTAAAATACGAAAACGCGATACGTTAATTAAATATTGACAGTAAATACTATTTATTACTATAAATAGCAAAAATACTAAAATACAGGCATATATAAACATATACAGAAATATTTAAATACGCTGCACAAGAAAATACGATCACGCTGTTAAAAACTAAACAGTTAAGCACATAATTCACAGATAACGAATAATCTCATGGATTATCGTCAATTCATTGACCGTCTCAGCACTTTGGTCAGTTTCACAGAAAATGTTCAGATTAATGACTGAGCTCAGAGTCAGGCCATTACTCGTCAGCAAACAGTTTTTCAGAAAACGCGGGATAACTTCCCGGTTCCAACACAGTTAAATCACATAGTTGACTAAATATAAAGGGTAAAATAGTCATTTTACAAAGTAGGGAAAATTACCAGGTGTTACATCATCCCCTTGATAGAGAAGCTTTGTCCTCAAAGCTTAGGAGTGTCACGGTTTTTAGAGTTATCAAAGAGTTGCGGATATTTCTTGCGAAATTGATCCTCACGCTCCCAAGTGAATTCAGGTCCACGTTTAGAATTCCACCTCACCTTGATGATAGGAATACGACTTTGTTTCAATCGTTTGACCTCACGGTCCATGATTTCATCAGGTTCTTCATTGCATCTTGATATTTGTATTTTGTATGGGTTCTCTAAATTCTCTCGAAATCCTCTCGAATTGATCTTGGTTCTAAGTGGAATGATTGTTCTTGGTTACTAAAAAGGGGGTTTAGTTTTCTAATCTACTAAAAAGTTTAAATGTATTAAAATGAAAACTTAAATCAAAAACAATTAATTTAATGACAATTAATAAATATAAAGTAAAAATTAAGAACAGTAAGAACAGTAACACTTAAAAATACTCAAAGAAGTTTGATTCGGAAGTTTGACCTTGATTCGGAAGTTCACTCGGAACTTGGTTCGGAACCCATGATCCGGAACTTCGTTCGGAAGTTTACTCGGAACCTTCACTCGAAACTTCACTCGGAACCTTCACTCGGAACCTTCACTCGGATGTTGATCCGGAACTTTCTTCGGAAGTTGATTCGGAAGTTGTTGATCCGGAAGTTCACTCGGAACTTTTGATCCGGAAGTTAGTTCGGAACTCTTGGTTCGGAAGTTTATTCGGAAGATTTGGAAAGAGCATTCATTCGGAACTTTAAAATTGATTCGAAACTTTTTAAGGGAAAATTCATTCGGAACTTTAAAAACTCATTCAGAACTTTTGAAAAGCAAATTCATTCGGAACTTCTTAAACTCATGCGGAACTTTGTGTTCATCCGGAAGTTTAAGTTCATTCGGAACTTTTGAAAGGAAAATTCATTCGGAACTTCTAGACTGACTCGGAACTTTTTTAACATAAACCCATTCGGAACTTTCTTTGTTCATCCGGAACTTTGTGTTCATCCGGAACTTTTGTTCATCCGGAACCTGGGAAATACTCAAGAATAGTAACTTAACCAAAAAACAGGGGAAATAGATTTCGAGCCAAAAATCAACAAGTTTTTCACTAAATCTTAAATAAAACTAACCACGAATCATATACTAACCATAAACTACAAATCCCATCAATAAAAACATAAAACCCAACAACTTTTGAAGATCAAATCAACCAAATAAGAACTTTAACTTTTAACCAAATAAATGGAGATGAACAAGATGAAATGGAAAGATTGATGTATTGAATGGTTAAGGTTTTAACAATCACAAAACAAAGATTAAAATTACAAGATTGAAAAACAAAGATCAAAATCACCAAACACCCTAGTGGTGTTGGTGATATCTACGAACAGAAGGGAGAAAAAGAAGGAGATGAAAAACTAAAAACTGAATGAAAAGTGTGAGGGGGATTCCTTTTATAGGTGTCCCCTTTGGTTGGTGAATGGGCTTTCTCCCGTTCTTCTTGTCTTCTCGTCTTTTCAGAAAAGTTGACGTTTTCGATTCTGATTCGGGATTTGTCGTCGATTAATTTCAACTCGTCTTTTAATTTCTTCGTTTAATAGACTTGAGTTTCTTCGACTTATGTAAATCTTCCATCTTTGGTCCTTTTCTTCGATAAATCGTCAAATAGGCCCAGTGACTTCAAATCTTTTGCATCTCTTGGACAATAGACTTCATCTTGAGTCTTTTTCTTCGATAAATCCCGTGCAATCCCATGTTTTCTTCAATATTCATCCGGTTGGCTCTGAAAACACAATAAACACAAAAACCACGCATAATTCCAAACAAATGATATTAAATATGCGTTTTGGTCTCGTTTTAGCCAGAATTAAGTGGTAAAAGGATGGGTGTTTACACACCTATCACATCTTGTCGTTGATTCGGAGTTCCTCTAACGGTATAACGAGTGTTTCATCAAAAAAGGCACTTCTTCAAGTTCGACACATGAAAAGTGCTGTGCACGCGGCTCAACGCTTGCGGTAATTCGAGACGATAGGCTACGGTTCCAACCTTTGCCAGAATTTTGAAAGGTCCAATATAACGGGGGTTCAGCTTTCCTCGCTTGCCAAAACATACCACACCTTTCCAAGGCGATACTTTTAGCATCACTTTGTCTCCCACTTGAAATTTGAGAGGCTTTCGTCGAACGTCGGCGTAACTCTTCTGACGATCACGGGCTGCTTGAATTCGGCTCTTGATTTAAGCAATCTTCTCAGTCGTTTCATGGATGAGTTCAGGGCCAGTGAGTTGACTATCCCTAACCTCACTCCAACACACAGGCGAGCGACATTTACGACCATACAACGCTTCAAACGGTGCAGCCTTAATACTGGTATGATAACTATTGTTGTAAGAGAATTCCACTAGAGGCAAATGTCTATCTCATTGCTTTCCAAAGTCAAGCACACAAGCACGCAACATGTCCTCCAGCATTTGAATAGTTCTCTCACTCTGTCCGTCAGTCTGCGGGTGATAAGCAGTACTCATGTCCAACTGCGTACCCAACGCTTTCTGAAGTGATTTCCAGAATTCCGAAGTAAATCTACCATCTCTATCAGAAATTATCGAGATCGATATCCCATGTTTTGCGACTATTTCCTTCAGATAAAGTCTCGTAAGCTTATCCATCGAATCATCTTCCTTCATAGCCATGAAGTGTGCAGATTTCGTAAGTCGATCCATAATTACCCAAATTGTGTCGTATCCATTTGTCGTTTTAGGTAGCTTAGTTATGAAATCCATGGTTATATTTTCCCATTTCCACATAGGAATTATAGGTTGAACCAAAAATCCAGATGGTTTTTGGTGTTCTGTTTTCACTCTAGCGCAAGTCAGGCACTTCCCTACATACGTAGCAATTTCAGCTTTCATATTTGGCCACCAATATAGCTTCTTCATATCCTGATACATTTTGTCAGATCCTGGGTGAATCGAATACTTAGATTTATGCGACTCGTGCATAATCACGTCCCTTAGTCCTCCAAACCGTGGTAACCAACTTCTACCATTCAGACATAGTGTTCCATTAGTGCTAGTCTCCAATTTCTTTGTAACCATTCCTCCTAATTTCTCAGCTTCAACATGTTCGGGCTTAAGAGCTTCGGTTTGTGCTTCACGAATTTGCACAGGTAAGTTCGGATTGATAACCATAGCTAACGATCTAACTTTACGTGTCACCAGTTGTTCCTTTCTACTTAGCGCATCCGCCACTACATTGGCCTTCCCAGGGTGGTAATGGATTTCACAGTCATAATCGCTGAGCAACTCGATCCATCGACGTTGTCTCATGTTCAGTTCCTTCTGATCAAGAATATGTTGTAAACTCTTGTGATCGGTATAGACGACACACTTGGTTCCATACAAGTAGTGTCTCCATAATTTCAAGGCAAATACTACCGCTCCTAGCTCTAAGTCGTGCGTAGTATAGTTTTTCTCATGCGTTTTCAATTGTCGTGACGCGTAGGTGATAACTTTCTTCCTCTGCATCAACACAGCTCCCAATCCTTTTGCTGATGCATCACAGTAGACCACAAAGTCTTCCGATCCTTCTGGTAACGATAGAATAGGCGCACTACACAACATCTGTTTCAACTTTTGGAATGCTAATTCCTCCTTATCTCCCCATTCGTATTTCACCTTCTTTTGAGTCAACTTCGTCAGTGGTTTCACGATCTTCGAGAATCCCTCGATGAATCTTCGGTAATATCCGACGAGTCCTAAGAATTGGCGAATTCCAGTCGGTGTCGTAGGAGCAGTCCACTCCCTAATCGATTCAATCTTGGCAGGATCAACATGAATCCCCTTGCTATCTATAACGTGACCTAGAAATTGTACTCTTGGAAACCAAAAATCACACTTCGAGAACTTAGCGTACAATTCCTCTTTCTTAAGTAATTCCAATATTATCTTAAGATGTTCCTCATGTTCTTTCTCATTCCTTGAGTAAATCAGTATGTCATCAATGAACACAATGACAAACTTGTCCAAATACAGTTTACACACCCGGTTCATGAGGTCCATAAACACAGCAGGTGCGTTTGTCAAACCGAACGGCATCACTTGGAACTCATAGTGTCCATACCTAGTCCTAAAAGCAGTCTTTGCAACATCTTCCTCACGGACTCTCAATTGGTGATAACCAGACCTAAGGTCAATCTTCGAGTAAACGCTCGATCCTTGCAACTGATCAAACAGATCATCGATCCTAGGTAACAGGTAACGGTTCTTGATGGTAAGTTTGTTCAACTCACGATAGTCGGTACACATCCGAAAACTCCCATCCTTCTTCTTTACAAATAAGACTGGAGCTCCCCAAGGTGAAGAACTCGGTCTTATTAATCCTTTATCAGTCAACTCTTGTAGTTGTGTCGCTAGTTCTTGCAATCCCGACGGTGCTAAACGATAAGGCGCTCGAGCAACAGGTGCATCTCCCGGTATTAAATCGATCTGGAATTCAACTTGTCTAGCCGGCGGTAATCCAGGCAAATCTTCAGGAAAGACTTCCGGAAAATCCCGTACGATGGGTACATCTTCCAACCGTTTTTCTTCCGTCTGCTTTTCAGTAACACAGGCTAAAAATACGTGGCAACCTTCCGACAACAACTTCTGAGCCTTGACATGCGAGATAATGTTCAGTCGTGACTTCCCTTTTCCGTCACTTGTATCCCCTTGTATCTCCAAAACTTCATCACCAAATGGTAAACGAACGATCTTCTCGTCACATACAATCGTAGCACGATATCTCGACAACCAATCCATTCCGACAATCACGTCAAAACTCCCTAACTCAACAGGCATAAGGTCTATTACGAAAGGATGACCTAGAAGATTTAAAGTGCATCCACGAAGTATAGTGTCGGCTTCTATCAACTTCCCGTTAGCTAACTCAATAGTGTACTTATTGTCTAAGGGCGAAGGGGTCACATCAAGTAAAACACTAAAAGCAGTCGACACAAAACTCCTATCGGCTCTAGTATCAAATAAAATAGAAGCATAACGACCATTGAGAAGAAACGTACCCGTCACGACGTCGGGGTTTTGTTGCGCTTCTCCTCCTCCTATCACATAGACCCTGCCACGAGCTTCCCCAGCTTTAGCAATCTTTCCTTGGTCCTTGTCCTTGTTCTTTTTATTTGGGCACTCATTGCTGTAGTGTCCCTTCTGCTGACATTCAAAGCAAGTGACATTGGCTTTCGTGTTGGGTGGTGACTTACAATCTCTAGCAATGTGTCTAGTTTTCTTGCAGTTGTGACATTGTACATTGCATTGTCTATTATGGTGACGCTTGCATCGATTGCATAGAGGTAACGTCCCATTGTACACTCCCTTTTCCCCAGTACCGGCAGTGTACGCTTTCACAGTGTCTTGCCTCTTATTCGGATAGTTCCCATGGTTGTTCCTTTGGTTATTACCCCACTTTCTCTTGTTGTCCGCGACATTCCCAGCATTTGCTCGAACAACTTGGTCCATCAGACTGTGAGCCATCCTTATAGCATCACTAACTTTTGTCGGTCCAGACGATGACACATTCCCTTGAACTCTACCAGGTAAACCCCAAATATAGTGTTCAACCTTCTTTTCTTCATCCGGAACCATTCCAGGACATAGAAAACACAATTCTTGAAACCTCCTAGTGTACGTCCCAATATCATTGTTCTTCACAGTCAAGTTACACAGTTCGATTTCCATTTTCTGAATCTCATTACGAGGACAGTACTCCTTAGTCAACAACTTCTTAAGTTCCACCCAACTCATTCCATACGCCTCCTCGGCTCCAGCCGTCTGCACATGTGTGTTCCACCAGGTCAACGCTCCAGCAGCTAAAGTACAAGTAGAATAAGTCAATTGGTTCTCAACAGCACATCCACTAACACGGAACACAGCTTCCATCTTTTCAACCCAACGAGCTAATCCGACAACTCCTTCAGTACCATTAAAAGGCAAAGGGTCACAACTCCTAAAGTCCTTGTAAGTATACGGCTTAGGCGGTCGATTGTCAACATTGTTCGGTGGTGCTTCGTTCATGTTGTTGTTAGCTTGAACGTTTGCCAGTGCGGCAGTCACTCGTTGCGTAATCAGTGCTTCCAATTGAGCGTCAGTCATTCCGTTACGTGTGTTCACCATTGTTTCTCTGCGTTAAGACAACAATGCAATTAAGGTTCAAGCATGAATATACACGTTATATATTTCATATGCTAAAATAGAATGCAGAATTTAACAATACAACAAACATAGGAAGGATAGTCATTGATCAAAGTCATAAAGTTAAATTCCCATTCATAATCAAAATATCAAGTACATAGTCATAAAATAAGAGTTTCGATTAAATACCAAAGATCAAAACAAAACCAAAAATAACACCGAAAATGGTGATTGGATTAGAATCAGACTATAGATGTAATCGAAATGATACGTGATAGTATACGATGACATATCCTGCCACCCATTCACGCGTTAGAGCAGTTGTAGGGTATGCATGAAATAATCATGTATAGAAATTAAAGTATGCAAATCATCGAAAGCATATGTATATAATACATATTAAGTATTACATAATATATATTACATATTACTTATAGTGTTATCCTACGTAATACATTACGTAGTACACATATATATACAGAGTAACAAGTAGCCACATCGGTTATAGTCTAGGCCTAAGATGCAAACCTAGTTCTCTATAACCAAGGCTCTGATACCAATTATGTAACACCCCAAAATGTGATATGCGGAAGCGATGAAGCTCGGGGGCTGTTACGTCATTGTATCATAGTTCAAGGTACAAGAGAACGACTCTAAATGAGACGTTTTATAAAAATACCTCGTTGAATTTAATTTAAAAGCATCATAGTACAAAAGGTCTCAGTTTCAAAAGATAGTGCAGCGGAATGTAAAAGTTTTAAACATCAACGAGATAATAGTTCAAAAGCATAAGTAAACAAATGTCCGAAGATAGCCAAGAAATGCATGCGGACTCCAAGTACTTCACACAGCAGATACAACTCATCATCAATTACCTGAGATAAATGCTAAATTGGGTCAACATAAAGTTGGTGAGAATATAGGTTTCAAGTAAAAATTCATAGCAGTTCAATTTCAGATTTCATTTCATGTACACATGCAACTATAGGAGATATAGTGCCAAGTGTAGGATAAGTTGGGTGTTCACAATATTTATGATAGCTAAGCTCGTGACATCGAAACTAGTGATCCAGTGCATACAATAGATTGCATACATAAATTGCCCCAATGGAGTACCTAGCCAAGATGACCCCGTTCATACAAATGGTACACACTCGTCTGGCGTCAGAATGCCCGAGTGGAGGTTGTGAACCCTAATAGATCTATCCGTAACATAAGAGCTTACTCCAGCAGAGTAACTAACGATTCACGATAGTGGGGACTATGGCTAAAGCAACTTAAGCTATCTCATAAATAGTGTTCACAAAGCGTTCACAGAAATCAAGTTTTACTTGCGTCCAGAAGCAAGCCATCAAAGCATTTATCACATCCCAAAACATTAAACATACAAAAATAGTTTAATAGGGATCTATAAACTCACCTTAAGCAACGATTCAAACCGCACAAGTAAGATCAAATAGTAGCGAGCAACTCTAGCAACAACCTAAATATAATACTATAGTTTAGGCGCTAGCAAATAAGTCACAATAGTTCATCACGTACGTTACTCATCAATCAAGTATATATTTTGTTGTTAAAATCGTGACTTGTAAATGTTATATCGTTATAAACATTATAGTATATATATACTTAGGCAAAAATATTTATTTTTGACTCGACGAAATTTCGACAGCCTTTCGGCGTAAATTTTAATTTACCAAAATTTATCTTAACAAATTTTCCTATACGATTTCTAACGAAAATTCGGCAGCCTTTCGGCGTCTCATAAAAATTTGCCATTTTTAGTAAATACTCAAATCTCGTCCTAAAACCCCTATTTTCAACAATTTCTCAATCGCCAACAATTCAACAATTCATTTTTCACAATCGTAACAATTTCCATTTCCAACGTTCGAACTTTCAATAGTATAACAAGTATTCACATTTCGAGCTAATACGCTTTTACAAAACAAGTCCAACATTCATACATACCATTTAGTAACCATTTCGACACTTAAAACAACTCCGTTTAACTCGAAAATGTCGTTTCGACCACTTTAAAAATCTGGACAGCAACCACTTATAGTGTTGTTCTCCAAAAATTAAGTTTTCCGACAACGAAATTTAAATGACCACAACTTACTCATTTTAGCTCCGTTTTTAGCCCATAATATATCAAAACGAAGGTATTAACTTATACTTTCATAATATCGTAGTAAACTAGTGTCAAAACAATTTTTACGACTCTCTACGCCTCTTACAAAAGTCGGACAGATTGTACGTTTTTCGTAAAAACTCATTTTCGACCGTTTTCGAGCGTAACCACTAGTAGTAACACTACTAGTTTCTTCTAATTTTTCATATACATCAACAAAATCAAAGATTTTTCTTCAAGTTTACAAATCCAAAATATACATACTTATATTTTTCACAAATCTTTCAATTAACCCATTTTTATGCATGGATCTAATAGATCCACACTTAATTTCAACAAATCTTAAAATATTTCATGACCAAAAATAGTTTTCATCATTTTATTTCATAAATACACTTGATGAGTAACCTGCATGCATACATCTACAAAGATCATGCATGGAAAATGAAAAGATGAAAAAGGTTTAAGAAATAACCTTGAGTAACGATTCTACGTAATCACAACCACCCGATCTACGCTCTAACCCATTAATAATCAACAAGAACTCTACTCTACAACTTCAACCCAAAAAGTACTCAAATCATCTAACCAAGAAAGACCATTCTTCTTTATGCTTATACAAGCTCTAGTGTGTATTTGTTTTGTGTTAAATCTTGGTAAAATGAAGCTTTTTAGAAATCAACAATGGTGGAAAAGGGTTTGTGTTTGTGCAGTGTGTTTAGAGAGAGAGAGGAAGAGATGTGTGTTTTTTGTTTGAGGTGAAGTGAAGTTTGTAAGTAAATAATGGAAGGGTTTTGGTTAATAAGTTAAAGAGTGTAAGGTATATGACCTTAAGCTCAAAATGGAAAAATGTAAGGCCATGCACATGGCTTAGCATGTGGCCGGTTATGCGGGTCCCAATGGGGGGTAAACTTTTCAAAATTTTTACTATGGTAATTAGTTAAAAGGTTTAAGGTAAAAAGGTTAGTTAGTTTTAGGTAAATATCAAAAAGTATATAGTTAAGTTAAAAGTTACGTAAAACTTAAAAATTTGACGAAATATATTAAATTTACGACGAATCGACGAAAACTGACATTTTATGATTGGTAAAGTATTGTATGCATGTTAACGACGGTTAAACGTAAAAACGACGTAAAATACGAAAACGCGATACGTTAATTAAATATTCACAGTAAATACGATTTATTACTATAAATAGCAAAAATATTAAAATACAGGCATATATAAACATATACAGAAATATTTAAATACGCTGCTCAAGAAAATACGATCACGCTGTTAAAAACTAAACAGTTAAGCACATAATTCACAGATAACGAATAATCTCATGGATTATCGTCAATTAATTGACTGTCTCAGCACTTTGGTCAGGTTCACAGAAAATGTTCAGATTAATGACTGAGCTCAGAGTCAGGCCATTACTCGTCAGCAAACAGTTTTTCAGAAAACGCGGGATAACTTCCCGGTTCCAACATAGTTAAATCACATAGTTGACTAAATAAAAAGTCAAAGGGTAAAATAGTCATTTTACAAAGTAGGGAAAATTACCAGCTGTTACACCTCCAACACTTTCGTGACGGCCAGGCGCGTCCCATGACCCACCATCCACCTGCGACCGGCAATGGTTACTAGTAGTTGGGGATACAACACATCATCACGCTCGGAGGTAAGGGCATTCACTAGTGTGTCTTTTTATGTGGAAGCCTCCTTCAATTGTTCCGCCACGACCCTATCATGGGCAAGCTCCTGTTTCAGTCTCTCCTCACCCTGGATCAATGCATGCGCGTCTTCAAGCTTTTTTGTAAGGATGGACACTTGTTCATAGGAGGACTTGGCCAAGGCTTCTATCGCGGTCACCTGTATGTGATACATCAAGTATTAGAATGCAGGATAGTGTGATGTGGGCATGATGATGTACGGATACATACCTTAGTTGTTGCAGTCTCAAGTTCAGTCTCAAGTTCGGCTACACGTTGATCATGATCATTGGCGTGCGCTACTTGTTCTTCTAATAGTAGCCTCGGCAGTAGCGAGCTGGGACTGGAGGGCAGCAATTTGGGCCTCATTGTCTTCAATCATCTTCTTTCTTCGTCCAACCTTTCTCTTCAAGGAATCAACATGCTCTAAGGCAGCCTCAAATCTTACCCGCATGGAAGTACCCATGGCCATATGATGAACCAAGGAACCATTATACTCGTCCACCAAGTCCACATGATTTAGTGCATTTACATCCTTTACCAGACCGGGAGGGATGCAGTTATTCAGATAGTCATGGCATTCTTCGGCCTGTCTCATCCGTGAAGCGGTGGTGATCTTCCAGTCAGGGTTGAACTCTGTATGGGGTCAGACGCCGGTACCTCTTGTGAAGCTGTGGGGGTACCTTCCTCAAAGGCTGGGTCAGATATCGTCGCGGAGATATGCGGGACAGGTTCCTTCTCCTTCTCCTTCTCCTTTCCTTCTCCTTCCATGCCTCTTGGGTAGGTGCGACACCAGCTTGTTCATCCCTGCGACAACACTTGGAATAGACATTTAAATATTGTTTATGGGAGGACGTACTTTTTACTTGGACAATGGATATAAGGAAAACGAATACGGTAGACTTGCATGTTGGTTCTTCCTAGTTCTAATGTAGTGGGGGGAACTTGAGTGACTGGCTCGACATTTGGTAACGGCACGACCGGATCCACGGGTGCAGCCTGCGCCATCTCGGAGGGTTGGTTTGTGCTCTCAACAGATTGATAGCGGGGGTGATCCTCGCGCAGTCTCTTTACAAGAGCATTGTGTTCCCGATCTCGGCCTGAGCAACTCTTCTTACCCGCTTGTTCTTCCTGCGGGTACGCTTGAGGGCGGGCTGGGCTTCTTCTTCTTCCTCCTCTTCTACTTGTTGCACTTCCTCCTCGTCATCGCCCAACATTTGGCGAAGGCTGGAGGTGGTCCTCTCTATGTTATTAATAACTAGGTTTTCACTTAGTTATGAAAGAGTTATCGTCCGATCTTTTCGAATTGATTACTAGTAGAAAGTGCGACTCAGTCGTTCTTGGTGGAAAAATAAGAAAGGTTTGGTTATCTAAAACTAATTAAAAGAAAAGGCGTCGTTGAGTAATTAAAATAAAAATAAAGCGAGAAAAGATTAAACTAAAATTAAATGACTTAAAAATTAAATGACGAAGAAATTAAACTAATTAAAAGTTAATATGAAAACTTAAAAACTTAATAAAACTGAAAACTTTAAAAATTAAAATACTCGAAAAATAAACTAAGATGAACAAGTAAAAGTGAAACTAAGTAAAATGGAGGGAAAATAAAATTGAAAATTGAATTTTAATAAAAACTAATTAATTTCGCAATTATAGAAAATTTGAAATAATTTCGCAATAAAATGAATAATTCCGCAATCGTGAAATCAAAGATTTCGCAATTGCTAGAAAAGATCAAATTCGCAATCACACAAGGCCAAGATTTCGCAATAGTGACAAAGACTAGATTTCGCAATCCTAAATATGCACAAATCCGCAATCCTTAAACCAGAATTTCGCAATGCATGAAACAACAATTCCGCAATTAGAGACTTGCACACATTCCGCAATTATAGCTAGGCCAAGATTTTGCAATTGCTGATATGGGAATGATTTCGCAATGAGAAAGGATGTAAGATTTTGCAATCATAGAAAAGAAGAATTCCGCAATGCTAGATTAGCAAGATTTCGCAATCACTGGAATCCAAGATTCCGCAATAGGAGATCAATTCAAATTCGCAACTCAAAGCTTAGGTTCAATTTCGCAATTCAAGAAAGTATTGCGAATTTGAATCAGAAGGTCCTAAAAACTAGGAACTAGAAAAATGATGATGTTAAGAACTTTTTAAGCAACTTTTCAAGGACAATAAGCCAAGAAAAACTCCATTAAGCTACCAATAAGCAAGGCAAATGATCAAAACTTATAAATCTTCAACACACAAATCAAGAAACACGTAAAGTAAGAAACTTTATGTGACGAAATAGAAAATTAAGATGAAAGAGATGATGAACACAAGATTGTAACTAGTAAGAAAGATTAAAAAGATAAATATTAAGACAAGATTAAGCTTGAAAAGTAAAGGTTTGATTAAAACAAGAAAGTTAAAAGATGAAGTTTTAGTGAGAGAAAGTAAAGCACTTTCTCTCTCTAAAAATTAAACTACAAAAAAATGAAAAATGAACTAAATTAATTAACTAACACACTCCTAATGTGTCATTAGGAGGGTATTTATAAGAGGTGGGAAGGCGCATGTGTTGCTTCCTTCTTTCTTTCTTCCCGACTCGATTTAAATGCTTTGTCTTTCTCGACGTTGTCTCGGGATTTGTCGATACAAATTGAACTTGTCTTATTATTTTCTTCTTCTATTAGACTTGAGTTCTTCGACTTCATTAAACTTCCGTCTTTAGACTTTTTCTTCGATAAATCTTCAGAATAGGCCTTGGACTTCCGTTCTTTTTGCACTCTTGATCTTTTGACTCTGTCTTTTCTCGTTTTCTTCGATAAAAGCACGTGATAGCCCATGTTTTCTTCCTTTTTCATCTTTTGGTCCTAAAACACAATAAAAACACAAACCACGCATAATTCCGACTTTTAGGACATAAAATACACGTTTTGGTCTTGTTATTATTGGAAATAAGTGGTAAAAGGATAAGTGTTTTCACACTTATTAAATCCCCTACACTTGACCATTGCAATGCCCTCATGTGTGACAATCCGTTGGTTTCAGGTCGTTATTTTAATCTCGACTATTACATATTATGTGTTTCTTTATTGAGAATTTTGAAATATCGGCTAACCGAGAAGGTTATGGCTTGAAACTTAACGTAAGAATGTCGTTTAGATGAAAACCGACAAGGAATACGTTATGTATCAATATCATATTCTCAATTTACTATAAGAATGATTTTGTTATATTTATCTTTATTTCTCGTGCTTTACATTTTGACGAGTGACGAGAACTACTAGTGATCGCGATAACGACGGATGCCCAAAATTTTACATTTTATTATCGATAGTTCCGATATTTAATATTTTCTATTATTGTCGTTTAATTTTTTTTTTAAAAGTATTTTTCGTAATTTGCGTTAAACTTTTATGTGTCATTCGTTCATTCGACACATTAACTATTTTTAGTCATTTATATATATCAAAATATAAATGTTCTCTGAATGTCGATGTTTTTATTTCATATTGAGCGTTTATTTTTCGTGGTCTACATATATTTTTTTAAATCATGTAACTTTTAAAATATCGGGATTCAGTAATACCCGTTTTAGTAAATTGTGGGGCAAAGTTAATATATAGAACTCACCCCACTCAAGTATATGGGCGGCTATATAAAGTGCCATATCTGATGTGTACAAACGAGTATATATGGCTAGAGTACTTAGTAACCAATTTGAATTATCTTGGCTTCTTTGGTTAAACGCAAGCAACAAATAACGAGGACAACACTACTGAATAAATTAGGATAAATAAGTAGATGTCGATATAAGTATGCGTAAATAGAAAAAGAATTAAAGAGTATGACTAGTATTGGCTTAAACATTCATATACATGATACAAAGAGTATGACTAGAGTGTGCCATCGTAAAATATGGAATCATTATAGTTGGAGCGTGACCCTAATAAAATATATATTATGATATGTATTTCCAGTACTAATAGTCATCCAATAACGATCAAGTATATCTTTATGAAACAGTAACCCCGTCACTTTCTATTTTAGGTGAGGCCACGTTCTAAATTTTGTAAATGAGTCAATTGTGTAATTAAGCATGAGGTGCCTATTAGCTAATTGACATGATCTTATGATATTACACGTAATTTTTCTAAGTTGAGAAGTGTTGACTCTATAGCCAATTTCAAAAACTATAATATTTTTAGTATAAATGTGTGTCGGTCTTTATTCATGTTGGAACTACACGTAAATAAAGAAAAACAAATTGCAAATCAATAGAAAATTTATCTTGTACCAACTATATCTAGAGCAAGGTTTTGAGAAATGATATAGTAGCAAGCAAATCTTTAGATAACACAACACTTTCATGTTTCTGTAAGAGTAAAAGGTCACATATAGAAGGATTTACGTTCAAGAGTTGATTTTAGTACAAATTGATTGTGCTTGCTTTTTTTTATGCACATCGTTAATGTGAGTTCATAGCCTCGCTTTTATTTATTTACTTGTTTTATAAAACCCGCGAGGGGATAATATGCTTATTTATTAAAAATAAAGAGTACAACTATAAGTTGTGGTAAACCAATTGAATGGTACAACTAGTAGTTGTGGAAGCTCTATTTACTTGAAAAGTAATTATTGAAAATTAAGGGTACAACAAGAGTTGTTGTAAACCCATGAATGGGTGAAACCAGAAGTTGTCATAAACCCTATTTATTTTAAAATAGAACACAAGGGACCCGATTGTATGCTTAGATGAAAGTTATTACATAAGTTATCTTTAGCCTTAAAAGACCCATGAATCGTGAATTGTTAATCGAAAGAACGCTAATACTATGGATAGATCTATCGAGGTGACGCCCAGTCCGGTCGTGACTAGCTATCGCGTGGTGTAGTGAAGCACTAGTAATGAAACATCGGATGCATATGTATAAGAGAAATATACGCACTTGGCTAGGTGTGTTGGGCTGAAATAATATATGTTAACGTCCAATGTCATGAGGCTTATGTAATAACACCGATTTATATGTCCGTACAACATAATTGTCTTTCGATGAATTATTAACCATGGAAGGTTATTTAGAATACTTGTGTTCTCTTTATTTAATTTAAACTCTATGGATTCACTCAACAATTTTTGTTGACTTTATAGCATGTTTTATCTCAGGTCCATATGAAGGCACTCAAGAAAGGTGGTTTCACGAAGCTTGCATACTTTGAAATGATTTGGCCTGCTTTTATAAAATATATCTATTCAAAACAACTTTTATCTTTTGATGTATATTGTAAATATTTTAAAATTAATTAGGACCGTGTATGGATTATTATTTTTTGAATGAATGAATGGATGTTTTTATAAAAAAAGACTCGTTTTGAGCCGTTTTCTATAATTGTGTGATTGTATCATGTAAGTAACACTCAAAGACCCTTCCGCTAATGTGACCCGATTTGTGAGTGTTACAGATTGGTATCAAGAGCTCAAGGCATAGTGAACGAAAAGATTTTCCAAAAATGAATTTTTGAAATCTTTTGGCTATAACAGTCGCAAACGAAACCTCCGAGTTGCCAATGGACGAGAATGATAAAATTATATATATTTATGCTGTAATCCATATCGATTATTTGTACTTGTGAATTGCAAGGTATGTTTTCATTTATTAAATTATAAATGATAACTTTATATTAATACGAGATATTTATACGACGTGGATTGTCACGAAGCAACCCTAGTCATTCTAACGCAAACGTTGAAGTTATTCCTAAAGTGAATCTCGTTATTCCCGAGACTAACTAAGTTGTGGATATACATAATCCCAACGAAATGGTTAATATTTGCGATAATATTCTTTCGGTTACATGGATTTTGATTCCTTGGTTTTATTCTTGAATCATCAGTCCGTTCATTTCGTTTAGCAAATTTAATCTGTATTTCATTAATCTTTGACATTATACTGTTTTGATAGAAACAAGTTTGTCTGAGATGGTACTAGGGTTTTTAGGAATTGAGATTGATTGGTATGGTATTCACATGCCAAATAGAATTCCATATCATATCACTGATATTTTTCTGTTTAATCAGTTTTTCGTTTGTTTCGATCCTGATCTCTCGCGTTGAGCTAGCGATGCTTAAATAAGGTGATTTATAATCGTCTTGTGGAAATAAATTGGCCATTTATTTGAACAATAAAATTATAAATTGTTGAACCACAAATTTCTAAATCTTATTTGGATGGATTTGATCAATCCATAGAAATAATGATTTATAAACGTGTGGGCTTAAGCATATAGCATCCGCGCATTTAAACTCCCATTGACTCATAATTCGTTTTCTCGATTCATTCTTTGATTTTGTTCCTTTAATACTATGATCGTGAAAACTAAGAATCGTTATTTTTTAGCCGCTCGTAGTAGACAGGAAAGTTAGGATGATGTGAAGCGAAAACCTTTGGAATTCGAGGTAGGTGGAAAAGTTATGCCGAAAGTATCACCTTGAAAAGGTATACGTTTTGGAAAATGAGGGAAGTTAAGTCCCTGTTATGTTGGGCCACTCGAGATAATATCGAGAGTGGGCTTGGTGGCATACAAACTTGAATTACCTCGATATCTACAAGAAAATCACAGTACTTTTCATGTGTCGAACCTAAATCAATGTCTATCCGATGAAGATCTGATTATCCTCTTGACGAAGTATATTCGACGATAAGATGAATTTCATCGAAGAACTTGTCAAAATTATGGATAAGCAAGTTAAGCAAATTCGAATTCCTATTGTCAAAGTCCGATGAAACTCGAGACGATGACCAAAATACAATTAGGAAAGGGATAATCAAATGTGGAAGAAATATCTTCATTTATATGACTTCAACAAAAAGGCGGGCAATAAGGCAAATTGATCTTCGAGGGCGAAGATCCTAATTTGGTGGAGATGATGTGACAATCCGTTGGTTTCAGGTCGTTATTTTAATCTCGACTATTACATATTATGTGTTTCTTTATTGAGAATTTTGAAATATCGGCTAACCGAGAAGGTTATGGCTTGAAACTTAACGTAAGAATGTCGTTTAGATGAAAACCGGCAAGGAATACGTTATGTATCAATATCATATTCTCAATTTACTATAAGAATGATTTTGTTATATTTATCTTTATTTCTCGTGCTTTACATTTTGACGAGTGACGAGAACTACTAGTGATCGCGATAACGACGGATGCCCAAAATTTTACATTTTATTGTCGATAGTTTCGATATTTAATATTTTCTATTATTGTCGTTTAATTTTTATTTTAAATGTATTTTTCGTAATTTGCGTTAAACTTTTATGTGTCATTTGTTCATTCGACACACTAACTATTTTAAGTCATTTATATATATCAAAATATAAATGTTCTCTGAATGTCGATGTTTTTATTTCATATTGAGCGTTTATTTTTAGTGGTCTAGATATATATATTTTTTTATCATGTAACTTTTAAAATATCGGGATTCAATAATACCCGTTTTAGTAAATTGTGGGGCAAAGTTAATATATAGAACTCACCCCACTCAAGTATATGGGCGGCTATATAAAGTGCCATATCTGATGTGTACAAACGAGTATATATGGCTAGAGTACTTAGTAACCAATTTGAATTATCTTGGCTTCTTTGGTTAAACGCAAGCAACTTATAACGAGGACAACACTACTGAATAAATTAGGATAAATAAGTAGATGTCGATATAAGTATGCGTAAATAGAAAAATAATTAAAGTGTATGACTAGTATTGGCTTAAACATTCATATACATGATACAAAGAGTATGACTAGAGTGTGCCATCGTAAAATATGGAATCATTATAGTTGGAGCGTGACCCTAATAAAATATATATTATGACATGTATTTCCAGTACTAATAGTCATCCAATAACGATCAAGTATATCTTTATGAAACAGTAACCCTGTCACTTTCTATTTTAGGTGAGGCCACGTTTTAAATTTTGTAAATGAGTCAATTGTGTAATTAAGCATGAGGTGCCTACTAGCTAATTGACATGATCTTATGATATTACATGTAATTTGTCTAAGTTGAGAAGTGTTGAATCTATAGCCAATTTCAAATACTATAATATTTTTAGTATAAAAGGTCACTTATAGAAGGATTTACGTTCGAGAGTTGATTTTAGTACAAATTGATTGTGCTTGCTTTTTTTATGCACATCGTTAAGGTGAGTTCATAGCCTCGCTTTTATTTATTTACTTGTTTTATAAAACCCGTGAGGGGATAACATGCTTATTTATTAAAAATAAAGGGTACAACTATAAGTTGTGGTAAACCAATTGAATGGTACAACTAGTAGTTGTGGAAGCTATATTTACTTGAAAAGTAAGTATTGAAAATGAAGGGTACAACAACAGTTGCTGTAAA
Organism: Glebionis coronaria; assembly: GCA_025667525.1. Classification (NCBI taxonomy): domain Eukaryota; kingdom Viridiplantae; phylum Streptophyta; class Magnoliopsida; order Asterales; family Asteraceae; genus Glebionis; species Glebionis coronaria. Next base: position 302,919,718 of record CM046878.1, on the reverse strand, counting down.
CCCATGAATGGGTGCAACCAGAAGTTGTCATAAACCCTATTTATTTTAAAATAGAACACAAGGGACCCGATTGTATGCTTAGATGAAAGTTATTACATAAGTTAGCTTTAGCCTTAAAAGACCCATGAATCGTGAATTTTTAATCGAAAGAACGCTAATACAATGGATAGATCTATCGGGGTGACGCCCAGTCCGGTCGCGACTAGCTATCGCGTGGTGTAGTGAAGCACTAGTAATGAAACATCGGATGCATATGTATAAGAGAAATATACGCACTTGGCTAGGTGTGTTGGGCTGATATAATATATGTTAACGTTAAATGTCATGAGGCTTATGTAATAACACCGATAATTGTGTCCGTAAAACATAATTGTCTTTCGATGAATTATTAACCATGGAAGGTTATTTAGAATACTTGTGTTCTCTTTATTTAATTTAAACTCTATGGATTCACTCAACAATTTTTGTTGACTTTATAGCATGTTTTATCTCAGGTCCATATGAAGGCACTTAAGAAAGGTGGTTTCACGAAGCTTGCATACTTTGAAATGATTTGGCATGCTTTTATAAAATATATCCATTCAAAACAACTTTTATCTTTTGATGTATATTGTAAATATTTTAAAATTATCTGGGACCGTGTATGGATTATTATTTTTTGAATGAATGAATGGATGTTTTTATCAAAAACGACTAGTTTTGAGCCGTTTTCTATAATTGTGTGATTGTATCATGTAAGTAACACTCAAAGACCCTTCCACTAATGTGACCCAATTTGTGAGTGTTACATCATGCAATGCATTAATGTCAAAGCACAGTTTACATTTTTCATCATAAATAACCCACCTTTGCCTTTATTAAATATTAAACACTAAGGAAACTTAAAATATAGAAATATATATAAAACAAGTAAAGAGATTGAAGACTTACATTGGGGTTTTGGCAGTCATGAATGTTCATCATCCTCAAGTTTCACGTTCCCCATACCAAGCTTAAAAACGAGATCATTGTTATTATAAGTTAGCAAACTAACTCGAACTCATGTGGCCCAATTATTTACTTAGACTCCCTTATTCCTAGGTGTATCTCTAATATTTTAATTTTGTCTTGAATGATCACGAGGATGCATTGTTTGACTTATTTCGATAGTTATTTAGGCTGAAATAAAGTGGGACGATTTAATCAATAGTTAGCTAAAGGAGAAAATATTTTAAAACTGCTTATCGGGACCTCTTAAAGTTCATATCTTGGCATAACTTGCTTCACGATTTGAGACCTTTCTCGGATTGATATTTGGCAGCGACTTCATACTTCAAATCTTGAGAGACGTTCTTGAAATTATGGTCTTCTCTTCATAATAGGAATTTCTTCACTTGAAGTTTTTGAGAGATTCTTCATATTTGGACCATGACTTCTTCATTTTTCTCCAATCTTTATTTTGTACTTTGATATACAATGATCCGCCTCCTTTTAGGACTTGGATCTATTTATCCTCATACCTTGCTAGGGTCTTTTCGGATAGACTTCCCCATGATCTTTAGGGGAGTATTTTCTTTTCGTCGTGTGTCTCGATCCTTCATATTGATTTTCGATAAATGATTCTTCACATCACTTTTGGATCTTTAGCAACAAAATGTAGCCCTCATGTCTTGTTAGGACCTTTTCGGACTCGCCAATCTTCGCATCACGCTTTAATAAGTTATGCCTTGGCTATGAACTCTAATTAATACCGAGTAACTTTTAAGCGATCTTGTGCTAGAAGCTAAGTATCTTTTCAAATCGTACAACCTTATTTATTGCAGTTATATTTATTAACAAGTAATGGGAGAATAGGCTTATAATCAACTCACATAAATTCACGAAAGAATACCAAACTTATAATTGACTCTATCATCTCTCGTTCTCCACAATTTGAAATATCAAGGAATGAGACTCGTGTATGCTTAGCCAATTAAATCAAAGTTTTGGGTTTTCGAGTCATCTATAGGATCTTGCAAACTCTTAGACTTTTTCAAGTTTAGAAATCGCATTTTAATGTTCCCTTGATAAACAACTCTCTAGGATCAATTATAGGAACTTGCGAAAAGTTCTTGTTCTTAACCTGTGAGAGTTAAGACTTTCACATTTTAAAGTTCCCTATATAAAAGCCTAGCAAAACGTGACTTAAACACGTTAAGGATACTAGCTAGAGTAAACTTAGATAAGTAAACTCGGGTCGAGTCAAAATATTCACGACTTTAAAAAATTTAAAACCACTTTATTAAACTTTATTTTTAGCAAAGAAAGTAAATAACGATAACAAAGGAAAACTACAAGTCCAAAATAGATTAAAATTTTTTGAAAAATGTCGAAAGATCAAATTTTTCGGTTAAAATGAGGACAAATTCATGGAAAAGACCACTTACTTCGATAGAAGTCCCCCCTACACTTGATATAAACATTGTCCTCAATGTTTAAGCATGTGGGAGTAAACTCCCCTACACTTATGACATTGTGCTCTTTCTTTAAATCTTGCTAAGGAAAGGACAACTATAGTGATTTCAATGTGAACATATAAGATATGAAATATTGAATCACGACAGTTTAGGATAGAACCAGGAAGATGGGTACACGGGATCACGGTCCGTCAAAAGTCATCGAGAATGGATCTGTGAAGCTTTAATCCCTGCACATCATAAGAAACAAGACAACAAACACATACGGGGCTCCCCCTACACTTATTATGAAAACGGTAAAGGATAGATCAACGGGTTGCCTCCCGAGAAGCGCTTGTTTTGTTAACCGAGTCACGAGCCTGACTCGACCCAGAACTAATTCAAGGGAAACGTGGTGAGGGATGGAATCATCTCATGAGAGATGTCCTCACCAAAGTACAGCTTCACGCGCTAGCCATTCACTTTGAAATTGGGTCCATTTGGCTGAGAAAGCTCAATGGTGCCATATGGGAAGACTTTGACGACGGTGAATGGACCAGACCAGCGGCTCTTCAGCTTTCCTGAGAAGAACTTCAACCGAGAGTTAAAGAGTAAAACTTGATCGCCAACGTGGAACTCTCGGTTCTTAATCCTTGAATCATGGATGATCTTGGTCTTCTCCTTGTAGATCAATGAGTTCTCATAAGCTTCATTCCTTAGTTCATTGAGCTCATTGAGTTGAACCTTCCGAAGATCACCGGCTTTATTGATGTCAAAATTCCCCTACTTCAAGGCCCAATATGCCTTATCTTCCAGCTCGATAGGGAGGTGGCATGCTTTCCCGTACATAAGACGATATGGAGTGCAACCAATCGTAGTCTTATATGCGGTACGGAAAGCCCACAAAGCATCATCTAACTTATCGGCCCACGAGGCATGATGCTCTCCCACAGTACGCTCAAGAATTCGCTTCAATCCACGGTTGGAAATCTCGGCTTGCCCATTGGTTTGAGGATGATAAGCAGTGGAAAGACGGTGACTGACACCGTACTTAGCCATGAATCTCGCAAATTGATCATTGCAAAAATGAGTCCCGCGGTCACTGATGATAGCACGAGGAACACCGAATCGAGCAAAAAGCTGCTTCAGAAAGTTCACAACCACCCTCGCATCATTCGTAGGGAGAGCCTTGGCTTCAATCCATTTAGAAACGTAGTTAACGGCTACGAGGATGTACTTGTTCCCTTTAGATGATGGAAATGGCCCCATAAAGTCGATACCCCATACATCAAAGATTTCACATTCTTGTATGAAATTTTGAGGCAACTCATCTTTATGTGTGATCTTGCCTTGTCGTTGGCAAGCATCACAATGCTTAACCATTTCGTGAGCGTCACGATACATGGTGGGCCAATGCAATCCAGAGTCGAACACTTTCTTCGCGGTGTAGTTGTGACCAAAGTGACCACCTGTGGGTCCTTTATGGCAAGCTTCGAGAATGTCTAAAGCTGCGGGTCCATCAACACACCGACGAATAATCAGATCAGCACATTGTTTGAAAAGGTAAGGGTCGTCCCAAAAATAGTGTTCAATGTCTTTAATGAACTTTTTCTTTTGTTGTGACGTTAACCCTTCCTTGAGAATTCCACCCTCTAAGTAGTTTGCAATGTCCGTAAACCACGGGGTGTTATCGAGATTGGAATTGATAGACATTAAGGCCTCAAGGGGAAAAGAGTCATTGATCTCTTGATTCGGATGATCCCCTTTATAAGGATCCTCAAGTCTACTTAGATGATCCGCGACTAGGTTTTTGGCTCCCTTTTTGTCACGAATTTCAATTTTAAATTCTTGAAGGAGCAAAACCCAACGAAGAAGTCTTGGCTTAGAATCTTGGTTAGTCAACAAGTACTTCAACGCGGAATGATCGGTGTACACGATGGTGGTGGAAAGAACAAGATAGGGGCGTAAACTTCTCAAAAGCATGCACTACAGCTAAAAGCTCTTTTTTAGTAGTGGTATAATGCAATTGAGCCCCCGTCATTGTCTTGCTAGCATAGTAGATTGGTTGGAAGTGTTTGTTCACTCTTTGGCCCAAAACCGCTCCAATGGCAAAGTCGCTAGCATCACACATCAATTCAAAAGGTAGCTCCCAATTAGGGCTAACCAATACCCGTGCCTTCGTTAGCTTGTCCTTAAGAAGATTGAAGGATTCGAGACACTCTTTATTAAAGATAAAAGGAGTATCTTTTTCCAAGAGGTGGGTCATCGGGCGAGCGATTTTAGAAAAATCCTGAATGAAACAACGATAGAAGCCCGCATGATCAAGGAAACTTCTCACACCCTTTACCGTTGAAGGTGGAGGTAATTTGGCTATGACATCCACTTTAGCACGGTCCACATCAAGACCGGCTTTTGAGATTTTATGTCCAAGCACAATACCTTCTTTTACCATGAAATGGCATTTTTCCCAATTTAGAACAAGGTGAGTGTCTTCACACCGCTTAAGCATGCGTTCCAAATTGGCAAGGCAATGAGGGAAAGAATCACCATAGACCGAGAAATCATCTATGAAGACTTCCATAGTTTCTTCAACCATGTCATGGAAGATAGCCATCATACGCCTTTGGAATGTCCCAGGAGCATTGCATAAGCCGAAAGGCATTCTTTTGTAAGCAAATGTTCCATAAGGACAAGTGAATGTGGTTTTCTCTTGGTCTTGGGGATCGATGGGTATTTGAAAATAACCAGAGAAACCGTCTAAAAAGCAATAATAGTCATTACCCGCTAGACGTTCAAGCATTTGGTCCATCAAAGGTAGGGGAAAATGATCCTTTCTCGTAGCATCATTGAGTTTGCGATAGTCTATACAAACTCTCCACCCTGTAATGAGACGAGTAGGAATCAACTTGTTGTTTTCATTAGGCACAACGGTGATTCCGCCTTTCTTAGGCACACAATGGACGGGACTAACCCATGGTGAATCCGAGATAGGGTAGATCATTCCCGCATCAAGAAGTTTGATAACCTCTTTTTTGATAACGTCATGGATCTTGGGATTCACCCTTCTTTAGCTTTGAATAGTGGGTTTAAAGTCGTCCTCCATGAGAATTTTATGTGTGCAAAAGTGAGGATCAATTCCACGAATATCGGAGATTTTCCACGCAATCGCTTTCTTATGATTCTTCAGCACGGCGATAAGGTGAGATTTTTCTTCTTCTTTCAAGTCCTTTGCGATGATGACGGGTGACTTCTTATTTTCTTCAAGGAAAACGTACTCGAGATTAGACGGTAGGTCCTTAAGCTCTAAATCCGGATGATTTTCGATGGAAGGCGTAGTCAAATTAGGTTCATCGATAGAGATATCCTTAGGAGATGGTAGAGAAATATGGTCCTCATTGAGAAGTTTCTCAATCGTACGAATGTCTTCATCCCATATGGAGGGAGAATCGTCATATTGCAAGTCCACATCTCCCAAAGTTGCTTCAAATTCTTTCAAGATGAAATTACTTTCTCCAAATAGAGTTAGTGATGGAGCAATAGAGGCAACGGTCTCAACAATGGGTAGACAAGAAGAACCACTTTTACAAGCGTCTTCGAAATGTTCTTCACAAGCCTTGATAGTTGTAAAATCACACTTGTTTAGGAAAACAAGGCAATTAGGGTAAGTATTAACAAGTAGTTTAGGAAAACCACACGTTATGACCCAAATAAGAGTGAGTTCGTTCTCGAGGAGGCTAGTGCGTTGTGTAATGAAATGATTTTGATTTGTGATTATATTGAGAAAAAGAGAAAATAGAAATGGGGTAAGAAGAGAATGACGGTTACGAAGACGGATCGAGCTAAGACGAAAAGATCGTTCACGTAAAACCGTAAGAAACTACAAATTAAAAATTTTAAACCTAAAAATTAATTAAAGTTAAAACTAAGTCTAAAATAATATAAATAAGAATAAAAATCCAACAAAAATATTTTAAGACCTTTTATTAATTACATATTCAATTTTAAATGCTAATTAAAGCCCTAAAATTAAATATAATTAATCAAAATGTCCAAAATATTATTTTATTGAACTAATAAGTTACTTATATTATCTAAAAGCTAAAGAGTATTTTTCCTAATTTTTAAAAGTTATTTTTCTATTTTTAAATCACTAAAAACTATTTTTAAACTAAAATAATTATAAAAAATAATAAAATAATGCCAAAAATAATTTGACAATTTTAAAATTCCTAAATTACTCTAATGAACAGTAGAAAATTGAAAAAGTTTGAAAAATACAAAATTTTTCACTAAAAGACAAAAACAGTTTAAATAAAACCCTAATTAAACTAAATTTAATTCTAAAAATTAAATAAAAAGTGAACAGTAAAAGCTTTTTAAACTAAAAATCTTAAAATGTTTTTCTAAATCCAAGAAAAATCTTAAAACTGAAAAATACTGATTTTTTACACTAAATGCCAAAAATAGAATATTAAAAAGTATTTAAAAATGCAATTTAATCTAAAAAATATAAAATGAACAGTGACAAAAATTCTAATTAAATAGAAAAATCCTAAATAAAATAAGAAAAATATAGAAACTGGTTTCAAGTCCTAATTCCCAATTAAGTCCACAAAAGACAAAAAATCCAACTTTCTGAAAGTGACATGTGCTAGGGTTTGTCTTGTAGCAAAGCAGGGTTAACTTGTGTATTAGCAGTGGGAACTATGTTCCCACTAATAGTGCAAAATAATGGTCAGTTGACCAAATAGCTTAGGAAAGCTATGTGAGGGCTTGTTCTTTGGACAACAAGGCACTCCCACAACCAGTTGGGTTGTGGGAAGTCAAGAGCAACACAAAAAACACAAGTCCTTTCACAAAAATCACACAAAAATTGCACAAAATGGCATAAAAAGTTTCTGGTTAAGCATGTATTGGTCTGGTGAATATGTGACTGATCTATTTGGCACAAAAGTGAGATTCACTTGCTCAAATCTTTCACACAATCCAACCCAGTGACATACAACTGATTACCAACCCTGCTTAACCCTAGTATCTAACAGTTTACCAGATTTAGTGGTCAAATTATCACAAAAACAGGCATGAATGGGGAGTTACTGATTTAGCTATATTAACCAAAATTTTAGCATGCAACTTGTTTAAAAACCTATCCAGATTTAGAAGCAAGCTAACTTATGACCTATAGCTATCATAAGGCATATGTTAAGACTGAAATTAGCACCAATATTTGTCACAAATTCCAGTTAATCTTCAAATCCAAACACTCCCTTATATTTTCTGAAAATGATTTAACACACCAAATGCATTCACCACTCAACCAAACTGATTTACAAGGTACTAAACATGAATAAAATTACCAACTAAGCTTAAACAAACCATAAACAACAATCAAAACACAAATTCTATACAAATCACCCAAATCACATAAATCACAAATTTGAAACTGAAAACTGAGATACAAGGGATTTACCTTGTGGGACCCACATCCAAGTCCCATAATGGCTGAAAAGCCACCTCCTTACAAGCCCGGGCTTGTGCAGATCCTTGGATAACAAGCTTCCAATGATTTCTGCTAAGAACAACACAAGACACAATATCTAATATTTTCTGATTATTTTTCTCTTTTTAAACCTTTTTCAAATGACTTCTTTAAACTCTTTCCTTTAAAAACACTTACACAAGCCAACTAAGAACTTGGAAAACCAAAATTCAGAACAAGATTTCACCAAAAAATCAGCCTTTTTCAGAAACTTTAAGAAAAAGTATGACTTTTGAAAATCCTTGAACTAATGAACAAATATTGGAACTCAGATTGCTAGACTCACAAAACACCAACTTTTATCAAATAAAAAGGAATTACATTTAACTAATAAAATACCAACTTTTAATTGCATAAAAAGGAATTACAAAAGGGTTTAGCAAAATCTGGAACAAAGGATATGGGACACATACGTCCCATATTTATACAACTGAATGGAATACTCTAGAATGCTAAAAATGCTAAAACCCTAATGTCTTGAAATTCCAGAAAAGCCCTTTGTTTGAATTTGGAATCTTGGTCAAAATGTGCTCCATGTGATGATTGTGATGTGCAAGCTGTATCCTTTGATCTCTGGTCGTTAAAATGGTCTTGGGGTCCAAGTAGTTGCTAGGAGACGTTGATCATGTCTGGTATTGGGGTTTGGGGAAAGTGACGGGTGCAGGGGAGGGCCCTACCCAACACATGGGTGTGTTGGGTTCACGTTTCTTGTGTGGGTTTTGGTGACAAAGTAGTGAATTAGTGATCTGGAAATGATGAAACAAAACCCCCTTGTTTTTAGTTGGATTGAAGTTGGGGATTTTTAGGGTTTAAAGGGTGATTAAGGAGTGTTTAATCCGTTTTGGGGTTAATGGGTTTTATAAAAGTGTTCTGGTGGGAAGATTAAATAATCAATTAATACTGATTATTTAAACATAATGGAAGGTGACGTGGGTAGATGGTGTGAGGTGGTGTGATGTGAGTTGTGGAGTGGGGGTGATGTGGCAGGTTGATTGGTGGGGGATACTTGTAGTGTCTGGACAGAATAGGTCCCTTGTCTTCCATTTCTTGTTCACTTTGTAAAAACCAGTCCAAGCAACTTTTCCTTTGTAATTAACTTTCATCAACTTGTCAATTTTGGCACAAGTTTTATCACAACTTTAAACAAGGACTTGAAATGTAATTTCTTCAATCTTCAAGGGCTGTTCATGTAACATCTTGATAATTTAGGGACCCAAATGCAAATAGAGAGTATTGCAAGGGTATAAATTTCCAAGTCTTAAAAAATGAGGGACCAATGTTTCCAATCTTCAATTCTTCAAGGTCATTTTTGGAAATTCCATTCTTGGGCCCGGTTCATTGTACGGCTTCGTTTCCCGTGTTCGTTTTTGATTGATTCTTGTGATCTTTTTGTCATTTCCTCAATATCAGTACCTAAAATACACAAGCAACAAACACGAGCATATATTTGGCAGTTTTAATGATATTTTATGCATTTTAAGCCCGATTTGGACGATGAGACTATGTATAAAAGCAGTCTCATCACTCCCCCATACTAAACCATTGCCGTGCCCTCACGCAATGCTGGAATAAAGTATCATAACACCTCCAAAATTCATTTTTATTCACTTTATTGAATGATAAACTAGCTACACTACTACTATTGCTACTTCTACTTGTGTTATAGACATAATGTATGATTTTAATCGCAAAATGGGACGTTTAGGTTCATAGAATAAGAACACGTGAATGCTTCGTTAGAAATAATTTCGTCGTCCTCGATTTTCACTCCAATTCCATGCCAAGCGTGCAACGAGATCATTGTCGTTATAAGTTAGTAATGCTAACACTACTCATATGCCCTAATCACGTACTTATCCTCCCATTATTCCTAAGTTGTATCTCTTATATTTTATTTTGTCTTGAATGTTTCATGAGGATACATTGTTTGACTTATGCGATAATAGAGATTTAGGTCTAAAAATAGAGTCCTAACGGTGTAACCAAGACCATCAAATCAATAACCCCTCCCAATAGACAACGATGTCAAAAAATTAAGTTGACAAGAAGAATCGATAAACACGGTTTTATAACGGTTTTGAACATGAGACTTATTACCAAGACTTTTATACGCCCCCTAACGGAAGGGCCTTATTATCTTTGGTTTACCTCCATCTTTTATTCAACTTCGCCATGAAGCTTTTATTATGACTTCAGTCTTGCCTTTCCTTTTATTATCCGCCTCATCGGTGGTTTTATTAGCCAAACACGTATATCCTCACGCTAAAGCGAATTTTGGATCTTTAAAGCTTCGAAGATTAAGGCTTGATTCACTTTCAATTTTGCAAAGATTTTTCGGCCTTGTGGGGCTTCAAATTTTTTGCTAGATTTAGGTGAGCACTTGAAATCGTATTATTGGGTGAAGCTTTTGATTATTAGGGTGACAATACTTCAAAACCGTGACGCTGCCGATACCTTAATGTCTCTCCAATTTAATTACACGGAAGCTACTAGAAAAGACTAGAAACCCAACAATCCTAACTAAACTGCTAAGTCAATATTTATTAAGCAAAAAATATTTACAAGCGAAGGGAGAATAAGCAAATAATGAGAACACATGAGTTTTTGAAAGAATACGAGTACTCTATGTTTAGCATAGTAACTTATAATTAACCCTATCATTTCTCGTCCTCATTTAAGAGACTTAGCCTAATGTGTAGTTAAGGAATCAAAGCTAAGTGCTCAACACGCATGGTCGAGTCAAAAATTACTCTTGTTCTCGCCATCGGAAAACCTACATTCGTGTCTTCAAACACTTATAAAACATGAGAAAAAATTTAAAATTTGGCCATTTTTAGCCTTATTTTGCAACAAAACGATAACAAAAAGATAAACTTTGGAAAGCGTGAAGGTTTGGCAAGGCAAGTATCTATTCACCCCCCCATACTAAAGTTAAACATTGTCCTCAATGTTTCGAGTCTAGGGGTGCAAACACCCCTATACTAGAGACGTAGTCGAATGCCTAATCTAGCATGGAAAGGGTGTAACCAATAAATTAATAGCCGTTTATGAAGTGTGCTAAAAACCTAAGGTTAGAACATCAAAGGATATATCATTTGGATATTGAGAAATATCTTCAAAGCAAACGGTCGAGTGCTCCCATAAAATGAACACGAGAGGCTCCAATCGTGAAGATCATGATCTAAAAACCAAAATGCACAAACAACCACGGAACAAAGGTTGGAAGGGCACAAATCCCCTCACATTAAACTAATTAGAAAGCAATAATATGTACATGGATAAGCATGGGTCTCCCCCACGAGGCACCTTGTTTTTTTATAACCGAGTCAAAAGCTCGACTCGAATCCCCAAAAATGTGATCATTTAGGGATAATCATGGTATGGTCAATTTTTGGTGGGGCTTACATGATAAACAAGGCCCAAAAACAACCGGTATCAAGGAGTAAGTCCTTTGATGGTGCAAAATACCGGGATCGAAGATGGCGTTCTCGTTTTCATTGGAAAAACAAATCAACGCCACTTAATCATGAGTCAACATAAACCCAAAGGGTTTCAAGAAAATAGATGAGAAGAAATAGAAGGGTGGGATAATGGGTAAGTCATAAAAATATTGAGCTACTCGAGGTAGACTCGCACCAATCAAATAGAAAGATTTTCCATTTATTGCATCGGTGGAAGAACGAGATTTCCCTTTATAAGTGATTCCGAGATCAAATATCTCGTCCTCGGTGGAGAAAGGGGAGAGAACATAAGGGGCTTCCCCCACACTAGGTCCACACAAAGCATCGTCAAAAGGAGAAGACGAGCTTGTAGTACTTAATACACGTGGTGATGACGGAGTTAGAGTTGTAGAAAAATCTTTTAAATACAATTTAAAATCTTTTCCTTTTTCATCTTTTAAGCTCTCTTTATGGAAACCCGACTTAATTATGTCAAAAATATTTGGTGTTTGTAAAGCAATGTTAGTCACACTAATAATTCTCACATTTGAAAACCGTTTTGGTAAAGGTGGTGGTAAGTTCTCAAAACGTTTGTCAACAAAGAAAACTCCCCCATTAGGGTCAACATATTCATCATCCGAAGAATCATTCGTGATTGGAATCGTAGGCTTAACACTCTTAACCTCCACCGGCGGAGGGAAAGGAAAATCGTTTTTATCATCAACTCCTAAAACTCTTTTTGAAATCTTTTTGCAAATGTTTTTGATAGGAGTAACATTGTTCAAAGACGTGATAGAATACACATGAGAAAGTGTGGAGTTTTGAGTTGCATTAATGACGAGTTCTTCTTCATTGAAACGAAGAGTGATTCTCCTAGCATGCACATCGATAAGTGCTCTCGAGGTATCTGAAAATGATCAACCTAAAATTAGAGGAACTTTAGGATCGATGGGAATGTCAACAACAATAAAGTCTACGGGATAGTAGAACTTTCCAACTTTCACGAAGACGTCCTCGGCTACTCCACAAGCTAGAATCGTAGAATGATCGGTCATCTCGATTGACATTCTTGAAGGAGTGAGATTGGGAAGATTGAGCGACTTAAAAATCTCAAGAGGCATCAAATTAATACTAGCACCAAGATCGGCCAAGGCGTAGCATTCTTCCATGTCTTATATAGCACATGGGATTAAAAACTTGCCGGGATCGCCGACTTTTTGAGGTATGCGGCTAAGAAAAATCGAAGAACAACTAGACGATTTTTGCAATTTCTCTTTGTTATTCAACATACTTTTGAAGTTCGCGGAAAATTGAGGCATCATGACTAAGGCGTCGGCAAAACTTATATTAAAATGCAAGTCACGAAACATTTTCATAAAAAGTTCAAATTGATAATTATTTCGTTCTTGTGCCTTTTCCTTGTTTCGTCTTGAAGGGTAAGGAAAGGGTGGTGTGGGTTGGGGCATAGGCAAAGGCCTTGGAATCTCGGGTTCCATGATTGGTATTGGTTCAACCGTAGGTGTGGTTTGAGCGGTACTTCGTGGGATTGGAATTTGCTCCTTTTCTACCACCTCCTCGGGTTCTTTCTCTTTTTCCTTCTCCGTAGAAGTACTTGGACGAGAAATGGGTTCTTTGAAAGTTTTACCACTACGAGTAGTAATAACCTTCAATTCTCCTTTCGGGTTCACGATGGTATCACTAGGAAGACCACCCGAAGAAGAAGGTTTACACATGATAGCTTCAAACATTTTTCCCATTCGGTCTTCAAACTTAGATTGCCTAGCATCCGCTTTTAACAACTCTTGCTTAATCTCATGTTGACCTTGCTCCATTTTTTGTTGATTTTGTTGGAGTCGTTGAACATTTCCTTCCATTTTATTAGCATGAGTCTTAAGTTCATTAGCAAGTTCGTTTTTAAGCTCGTTTTCAACTCGGACCTTAAGCTAACCATTTCACGTTGCATATTATCAAACTTAGCATCGTTTTCTTTAGCATAATTCAAAAATTCTCCTTGAAGATTTTTGGTGTGATCATTTTGAAAACCTTGAGTGGTAGTTTGAAAATCACGGTTTTGGTTTTGGTTTGAAATTTGCCCATTTCCACTTTGATAATTACCCTTGTTGTAATTACGTTGATTGCCTTGATAATTACTACCTTGGTTGTTGTTTTGATAGTTATTAGCATTTTGATTTGGTGGAGCTTGATTTTGGCGGGAACCTTGACCGTTTTGGTTATAAGTTCCCGTGGCTACATAAGCACTCGAAGTGTTACCATCCGCGGTAATGCACTCGGAAAGATCATGAGCTCCACCACAAGACAAACAACTCTTAGCAACCGCTTTAATAGAAGCGGAATTCGAAGCTTCTTGAGCTTTCCAATGGGACATAAGGTTAGCAAATCTATCAAAAAATCGATTTTCTTCATTTGCTTCATCATGTAAGGCATTAATGCTACGAGACGATGACGAGCCCATTTTGGCAACACTCGGTGTGTTATGAGGGCTATAAACCTTAGACCTATTCTCAATTATCACCAAAGCTTCCTCAACTGTTTTACACAAAAAATTACCACCCGCGGCGGCATTTAAATAATCTCTTTCATGATCATTAAGTCCATTGTAAAACGTGTCAATTTGGTGCAAGTCAGAAAAACCGTGATGAGGACATTCGTGTAACATCTCCTTAAACCTATTCCAAGCCGTTGAAAAACTTTCATTACACTCTTGTGAAAATTTTGAAATATCGTTTTTCAAGTGCGTAGTCTTAGAGGGCGGAAGAAATTGGTTCACAAATTTTGAAACGAGATCCTTCCACGTCAATATAGAATTGGGTGGCTCTTTCTCTAACCAAATTTTAGCGGGCCCCGCTAAGGAATACGGAAAAAGCATCATCTTAATCGAGTCATTCGAGACATCCTTAAATTTGCAAGTAGCGGTAAGACGATTGAATTGGCGGATGTGGTTGTGTGGATTGTCCTTCTCATCACCACGGAATTTGTTGTTTTGGATCATCGACAACAAACCCGTTTTCACCTCAAAATTCTCCGCAAGGATAGCGGGAATCACAATAGCTTCTCCATAACCCTCGATGGGTGCTTGAAGTAACTCCATCATAGTTCGATTCGCCATGGTTGGTGCTTCTCTTACAATGGGTTCGTCAATAGGAGACTCCTCACTAGAATGATTTGGAGTGGAAGTTTTGTTCTTTCGTTTACGTGCACGTCTTGCTTGATTACGAGTTAGCATAAACGTCACGTACAACGTGGGGACGAGCAAAGAAGATTCTTTTTGGTGTTTTGTATTTTTCAATTTTTTTTTTTTTGGTTTTTGATTGTATTACCCTTTTGCACTTGGTGAATGTATTAAGTAGAGACAAATCTACAAATCTCCTACTTAATCAAATCTCTCAATTAAAGAAACCTCAAGGAATGAAAACGATCACGTGAAGTGAACGCCTTCGATGACTTTAGAACGTTGGTGGAACACCAAAATGTTCAAGAGGGTTTAATCAATGGAAACCAAGAAAATATATATAATACTTAGTAATACTTTGGGCGGCAAAACCCTCGATTAGCTCTCAAAATCAAATACTCAGAAGCAAGCGGGGAAATGACACGGCGCGAAGCACTTAAGAGCCTTTTTCCTTAGGATATATTTTATAATATCCGCCTTATACCCACCTTATAGTTTATATTTTTCAAAATCGAGCTTTACGAAAGTATTTATCTATTTTTGCCTTTTTCCTTGGTTTGAGATTCGAATACAATGATTGGGTAATGACCTCCCAAGTCAAGGTTGTGATTTCTCACGTATTTGGAGTACTTGTGAATTTATTGTTCTACGTATACAATATAGTAATAGTATTCACACAAAAACCGAAAATCGATAATACGTATTAGTAGAGTGCTACTAATACAAATACTAATTATGGTTAGTATATAAAAACAAAAATTCCAATCAAAACACAACACGCCTCCCCGGCAGCGGAGCCAAAATGATAGTTGTAAAATCATACTTGTTTAGGAAAACAAGGCAATTAGGGTAAGTATTAACAAGTAGTTTAGGAAAACCACACGTTATGACCCAAATAAGAGTGAGTTCGTTCTCCAGGAGGCTAGTGCATTGTGTAATGAAATGATTTAGATTTGTGATTATATTGAGAAAAAGAGAAAATAGAAATGCGGTAAGAAGAGAATGACGGTTACGAAGACGGATCGAGCTAAGACGAAAAGATCGTTCACGTAAAACCGTAAAAAACTAAAAATTAAAAATTTTAAACCTAAGAATTAATTAAAGTTAAAAGTAAGTCTAAAATAATATAAATAAGAATAAAAATCCAACCAAAATATTTTAAAACCTTTTATTAATTAAATATTCAATTTTAAATGCTAATTAAAGCCCTAAAATTAAATATAATTAATCAAAATGTCCAAAATATTATTTTATTGAACTAATAAGTTACTTATATTATCTAAAAGCTAAAAAGTATTTTTCCTAATTTTTAAAAGTTATTTTTCTATTTTTAAATCACTAAAAACTATTTTTAAACTAAAATAATTATAAAAATAATAAAATAATGCCAAAAATAATTTGACAATTTTAAAAATCCTAAATTACTCTAGAGAACAGTAGAAAAATGAAAAAGGTTGAAAAATATAAAATTTTTCACTAAAAGACAAAAACAGTTTAAATAAAACCCTAATTAAACTAAATTTAATTCTAAAAATTAAATAAAAAGTGAACAGTAAAAACTTTTTAAACTAAAAATCTTAAAATGTTTTTCTAAATCCAAGAAAAATCTTAAAACTGGAAAATACTGATTTTTTACACTAAATGCCAAAAACAGAATATTAAAAAGTATTTAAAAATGCAATTTGATCTAAAAAATATAAAATGAACAGTGACAAAAATTCTAATTAAATAGAAAAATCCTAAATAAAATAAGAAAAATATAGAAACTGGTTTCAAGTCCTAATTCCCAATTAAGTCCACAAAAGACAAAAAATCCAACTTTCTGAAAGTGACATGTGCTAGGCTTTGTCTTGTAGCAAAGCAGGGTTAACTTGTGTATTAGCAGTGGGAACTATGTTCCCACTGATAGTGCAAAATTATGGTCAGTTGACCAAATAGCTTAGGAAAGCTATGTGAGGGCTTGTTCTTTGGACAACAAGGCACTCCCACAACCAGTTGGGTTGTGGGAAGTCAAGAGCAACACAAAAAACACAAGTCCTTTCACAAAAATCACACAAAAATTGCACAAAATGGCATAAAAAGTTTCTGGTTAAGCATGTATTGGTTTGGTGAATAAGTGACTGATCTATTTGGCACAAAAGTGAGATTCACTTCCTCAAATCTTTCACACAATCCAACCCAATGACATACAACTGATTACCAACCCTGCTTAACCCTAGTATCTAACAGTTTACCAGATTTAGTGGTCAAATTCTCACAAAAACAGGCATGAATGGGGAGTTACTGATTTAGCTATATTAACCAAAATTTTAGCATGCAACTTGTTTAAAAACCTATCCAAATTTAGAAGCAAGCTAACTTATGACATATAGCTATCATAAGGCATATGTTAAGACTGAAATTTGCACCAATATTTGTCACAAATTCCAGTTAATCTTCAAATCCAAACACTCCCTTATATTTTCTAAAAATGATTTAACACACCAAATGCATTCACCACTCAACCAAACTGATTTACAAGGTCCTAAACATGCATAAAATTAACAAATAAGCTTAAACAAACCATAAACAACAATCAAAACACAAATTCCATACAAATCACCCAAATCACATAAATCACAAATTTGAAACTGAAAACTGAGATACAAGGGATTTACCTTGTGGGACCCACATCCAGGTCCCACAATGGCTGAAAAGCCACCTCCTTACAAGCCCGGGCTTGTGCAGATCCTTGGATAACAAGCTTCCAATGATTCCGCTAAGAACAACACAAGACACAATATCCAATATTTTCTGATTATTTTTCTCTTTTTAAACCTTTTTCAAATGACTTCCTTAAACTCTTTCCTTTAAAAACACTTACACAAGCCAACTAAGAACTTGGAAAACCAAAATTCAGAACAAGATTTCACCAAGAAATCAGCCTTTTTCAGAAACTTTAAGAAAAAGTATGACTTTTGAAAATCCTTGAACTAATGAACAAATATTGGAACTCAGATTGCTAGACTCACAAAACACCAACTTTTATCAAGTAAAAAGGAATTACATTTAACTCATAAAATACCAACTTTTAATTGCATAAAAAGGAATTACAAAAGGGTTTAGCAAAATCTGGAACAAAGGATATGGGACACATACGTCCCATATTTATACAACTGAATGGAATACTATAGAATTCTAAAAATGCTAAAACCCTAATGTCTTGAAATTCCAGAAAAGCCCTTTGTTTGAATTTGGAATCTTGGTCAAAATGTGCTCCATGTGATGTTTGTGATGTGCAAGCTGTATCCTTTGATCTCTGGTCGTTAAAATGGTCTTGGGGTCCAAGTAGTTGCTAGGAGACGTTGATCATGTCTGGTATTGGGGTTTGGGGAAAGTGACGGGTGCAGGGGAGGGCCCTACCCAACACATGGGTGTGTTGGGTTCACGTTTCTTGTGTGGGTTTTGGTGACAAAGTAGTGAATTAGTGATCTGGAAATGATGAAACAAAACCCCCTTGTTTTTAGTTGGATTGAAGCTGGGGATTTTTAGGGTTTAAAGGGTGATTAAGGAGTGTTTAATTCGTTTTGGGGTTAATGGGTTTTAAAAAAGTGTTTTGGTGGGAAGATTAAATAATCAGTTAATATTGATTATTTAAACATAGTGGAAGGTGACGTGGGTAGATGGTGTGAGGTGGTGTGATGTGAGTGGTGGAGTGGGGGTGATGTGGCAGGTTGATTGGTGGGGGATACTTGTAGTGTCTGGACAGAATAGGTCCCTTGTCTTCCATTTCTTGTTCACTTTGTAAAAACCAGCCCAAGCAACTTTTCCTTTGTAATTAACTTTCATCAACTTGTCAATTTTGGCACAAGTTTTATCACAACTTTAAACAAGGACTTGAAATGTAATTTCTTCAATCTTCAAGGGCTGTTCATGTAACATCTTGATAATTTAGGGACCCAAATGCAAATAGAGAGTATTGCAAGGGTATAAATTGCCAAGTCTTCAAAAATGAGGGACCAATGTTGACAATCTTCAATTCTTCAAGGTCATTTTTGGAAATTCCATTCTTGGGCCCGGTTCATTGTGCGGCTTCGTTTCCCGTGTTCGTTTTTGATTGATTCTTGTGATATTTTTGTTATTTCCTCAATATCCCTACCTAAAATACACAAGCAACAAACACGAGCATATATTTGGCAGTTTTAATGATATTTTATGCATTTTAAGCCCGATTTGGACGATGAGACTATGTATAAAAGCAGTCTCATCAAGCCTCATCAAGAACGTCAATGAAATTAACACTCTCGTTTTCAGAAGGTTGCTTAGAAAGTTTTCCCATGTTGAAGACGATTTTATCGTCACCAACTCACATGATTAATTCACCCGCGGCTACATCAATGAGAGTGCGACCGGTCCTCAAGAATGGACGTCCAACGATTAATGGAACACGGGGGTCCATCTCATAGTCAACGACAACAAAATCCGCCGGAAAGGTGAATTTGTCGACACCAACGAAGACGTCTTCGGCTATCCCCACCGGATAAGCAACCATACAGTTAGCTAATTCCAATGTCATTCGTGTGAGGACTAGCTCGGGTAGAGATAATTGTTTCTAAACACTTAATGGCATTAAGTTTATACTAGCACCTAGATCGGCTAGGGCCATATAATTCTCTACCCCGGGGAAGTTGCAAGGAATGAGAAACCGACCCGGATCACCAAGTTTGGTTGGTAATTTCCTTAAGAGCACTACGGAGCAATTCTCGTTAAGTTGGGTCTGAGCGATATCAAGAAGTTTCTCCTTATCACTGAGAAGATCTTTAAACATTTTAGCATATTTGGGCATGTGAGCGAGAGCCTCAACAAGGGAGATATTGAAATTCAGTTGTTTAAACATTTTAAGAAAGTTAGAAACCTGAATATCATCCTTGTTCTTCAATTTCTCTTTCCTCAACCTTGACGGATAAGGTATATTGGGTTGAGATGAAGGCTTTGGAATGAAATTCTCACTCACATCCTTGAGTGATGGAGGGGTGGAAGTAGAAGGTGGAGGTATTGGAGAAGTAGAAGGTAGAGGAATTGGAGAAATAGACTCGTTTTCCTTTGTCACAATCACCGGTGTAGGTGTAGGAAGCTCGGGTTCCTTTAAACCTTTTCCACTACGAGTGGTGATTGCTTTCATCTCCCCTCTTGGATTAGCAACGGTGTTACTCGGAAGAGAACCCGAACCAGAGGCTTGATTACTTGGGAAGAAACTAGCCATCATGTTCCTTAAGTCATTCGTTTGACTTGCCAAAGAGTTTCTCATATCGGCTCGAAGATCATTCCGTTGTTTCACCATATCTGCTTTCATGTTGGCCATTTCCCGCTGAAGATTTTGCACTATCACATCATTAGTCCGCATGTAAGTGTCAACCTCTTGATTATATGTGGTGGGTTGGGTGGGAGGAAGAGCATGGTAGGCCAGTGGTTGATAAGCGGGTGGTTGGTGAACTTGATTGTTTCTTTGAGGTGGATATGGGTTTCTTTGGGTTTGATATTGATGTGGAGCTCAAGGTTGGTTTTGATTGTTGCGATTGAGGTTGTTTTGGTTATGAGGGGGAAAACCAGGTGGTGAAAGAAAGTTGTTTGAGCGATAGCTGAGCAAATTACGGTCACCTTGAGGACGTGCTTGATAGCCTCCCGTAGAAAAGCTACCATTGGCGGCATACACATTTTCCGGATTGTCATGAGTTGAAGGACAATCGGTGTATGAATGAGAACCCCCACATATTTCACATGACTGACTCATGGCATTAACTTGTGCATTGATAGCTTTGGTGTTGTTAGCGGTTTGGAGAGCAAGTGTTTCAACAAGCATAGTAAGCTTTTCAATTCTCTTGTCGCTCTCATTAGTGCTAGCACTAGCCACATTAGTCCGAACACTCTTGGTTTGCACTCTAGACTTATTCTCAATAATATCCCATGCGGCATTAGAACACTTAACCAAAATGTTACCCCGAGGCACTATTTAGTGAATCTTGGTCATTCATGCTTAACCCATTGTAAAAAGTGTGGAAACCTTGGTTTCCAGATCTTTGAAGCTACTAGGAATTCATCATGTTCATATGATTATACAATCAAAGCGGAATTAGAACACGACACATTAACAAGGTGTTTAGGCACGAATAACATGAATTAAAACACAATTGGATTGCCCATTATATTAATAACGAACAACCACTAGGTGTGTGTACATTGAATCCCACACCTAGTCGACACACACTTTAGGTTTACATTATGAATGAATTGAATGAATAAAACCTAAGACCCTTGTTCCTTTTATAGTGGAAGGAACAGAATCTACAAGAGATAATATCAAATAAACATCTAAATATTCTATTTCTATAGATATATACTGAATATATTATTTAGAATATATCCAATATATTCTATAAATAGAATTCTCCATCAAATATTCAACATCCATCAGCGTTTGACTTTGTTGACTGCGTTTGACTTCTGTCAACGCTTAAGTTACTCTTGTCAACGTCTGATTTACTCTTGACAACGCTTGAACAAATGTCTTCATGTTTTCTTTGATTTTGAGTTTCTGCCACATCAACTTTTTGACCCAACAATCTTCCCCTAGTTGATAGTGGCAAAACTCTATGTGTATCTCTTGTAAGTTGTACATGATCTTCAAATTGCTTCCCCTCAAGTGTAGCATGTATGTCTTCCCCTTTTTGTCACATCAAAAAGGAAGTAAACAATGCATGCAATCTTTGAAGATTCTCCAAATGTAGGCTCTGTGTAATGATCTTGAAGAAAAATAAATATAATATTCTTGATGTAGAAGTAGAATAACCCAATCTTGTGTTCCATGTCTTGTACTATCCACGTGATGAAAAACTTATACCAATGACTAAATATAAGTAGAGCTCGATCCCTTGTCAATATTCTCATCCTTTGTGAGACACTGAGCACGATAATGTAACTCCTTCAAGTGTTATGACAAGTCTTCATCACCAACCATGTAAAGCACGAACAAGTTACCTTTAAAGTCACAAGTGCTTGACTTTAAGATATGATAGAACACAAACTCGCGAAAATCTTCTTCAATCATCAAACTTACCATAAGAATTCTTCCCCTTAAGCTAACTCCTCTTCATGACAAATCTTTATGAAATAATATATCATATGTAAAAGTTGATTTTAGGATAACTCTTTTACAAGGCTAACCCGATTACATACTTTAAATATCCATCAAATTCCCACGAATAGTTGTCAACTCGCATTAAGATCATTAATCCCTTTAAAAATATCCGAGCCATAAATATCATCATGATATTCTAAATTAAAATGGAGATTCCATGTACCTTCGTGTGTATAATCCTCCTTTTTGTGTGCTTAAAACGTACCAATTTTCTCAAACAGCAGCAATCAGTGTGTTACCCGAGATCCTCCTTTGTCCAATATCCTTCCATGTGTATTGTTCGATATCGGACAACACGTATCAGCGTTTGAACAACCATATCTCGGACAACACTGTCAACGCTGTCAGCGTTGACTTATTCCATCAGCGTCAAATTCCTTCCTGTCAGCGTCAATTCTACCCTTATCAGCGCCTCTTTCTGCTGAAGTCAGCCAAAATCAGGCACCATTATTGTAGGATATCACGTTTCTTTTCTTAGAATCCAGCACATTTGTATCAACACGTCTGACTTGTCTAAAAATCAGGGATCAGTAACCCTTTTCATTTAAGAAATCAAATTAATTTTTCCCTTATTCTTCGCATAACAACAAATATCCCATGTATTTGAAACAGCAAGCCAAATCTTGATATAATGCTTCATCCAATCAGACTTTCTTAACCGTGTGAACATAATTTTCTCTACCAATAGGAAGGTTTTTGATAGGTGTGTAAACACCCATCCTTTTACTACTTAAATCTGGCTAAAACAAGACCAAAACACGTATTTAATATCATTTGTTTGGAATTATGCGTGGTTTTTGTGTTTATTGTGTTTTCAGAGCCAACCGGATGAATATTAAAGAAAACATGGGATTGCACGGGTTTTACTGAAGAAAAAGACTCAAGATAAAGTCTATTGTCCAAGGGATGCAAAAGATTTGAAGTCACTGGGCCTATTCGAAGATTTATCGAAGAAAAGGACCAAAGATGGAAGATTTATATAAGTCGAAGAAACTCAAGTCTATTAAACGAAGAAATTAAAAGACGAGTTGAATTTAATCGACGACAAATGCCGAATCAGAATCGAAAACGGAAACTTTTCTGAAAAGACGAAAAGACAAGAAGAACGGGAGAAAGCCCACTCACCAACCAAAAGACAACCCTATAAAAGGAGTCCCCTCACACATTTTAGCTAGTTAGTCTGGAGTTTTCCTCTCCTCCCTTTTTTTCTCCTTTCTTGTTCGTTTCTTCACCATCACCACTAGGGTGATTGGTGATTTTAATCTTTGTTTTTCTAGTCTTGTGATTTTAATCTTTGTTTGATCTTGTTGAAACATTAATCATTTAATACAAAGTCTTGTTTAATCTTTCCATCTCATCTTGTTCATCATCATCATCTTTATTCTCAAGTTCTTAAGTTTTTATTTTCTTGATTTGATCTTCAAAAGTTGTTGGGATTTGTGTTTTTGTTGATGGGATTTGTAGCTTATGGTTAATAGATGCTTTGTGTTTAGTTTTATTTTAGATTTGGTGAAAAATTTGGTGATTTTTGGATTAAAACGATTTTCCTTGTTCTTCGGTATTGTTTCTGTACCTGGGTTTCCCAGAATTCCGAACGAAGCAAAAGTTCCGGATGAGCTTGAAGTTCCGAATGAACATTAAAAGTTCCGAATGAGTTTTGTTTTCAAAAGTTCCGAGTCAATTAAAAGTTCCGAATGAGTTTTGTTTTAAAAAGTTCCGAACCAATTTTCTTAAAAACTTCCGAACCGATTTCTTTCGAATCGGAACTTTGAAAAGTTCCGAACCAATTCTCGGAACCACAAAAAGTTCCGAACGAAGCCAAAAGTTCCGAACCAAGCCAAAACTTCCGAACCAAGCCAAAAGTTCCGAGTGAAGTAGAAACTTCCGAATGAAGGCAAAGTTCCGGATGAGTAATTAAGTTCCGAATGAAGCTAAACTTCCGAACCAAGGTTGAACTTCTGAATCAGTCTTCTTTTAAGTTACTTACTGTTTCTGTTTCTTTATGTCTTTCTTACCATTTCTCATTATTTCTTAATTTAAGTTTGATTTTAATTCAAAGTTTTGTCAATTATTCATAATTTGATTGCTTTTAAATTACTTTTAAATTTAAGTTTAAATTTTCGATCATTTAACATTTAGTAGGTTAGAAAACCAAACCCTTTTATTTAGTAACCAAGAACAATCATTCCACTTAAGACCGAGATCAATTCGAGAGGACTGAGAGAGAATTAGAAACCATACAAAAATCATTTGTATCAAATGGCGCCGCTGCCGGCTCTTCTCGTTACGATCAAAAGTTTTTTGTGAGAACTTGGATTTTGGGAGCCGTTCCCCGTGAACGTTAATTTTTCATAAAAATTTTCAAAAATCCTAAAAAATATAAAATTTTCAAAAATACAAAAAAAAAATAAATTAAAAAACATAAAAACCAAAAATATTTTTGCTTTGCTCTTCTTTGTTCGTTCTTTTGCAGGTGTATGCGCACTCGATCCACGTCATATCAATAGCCCGAGCCTCTCGATAACCTAGACATGGCTGGTGTACAAAACAACAATAACATACCACCTCCGAACAACAATAATAACAACAACAACCCGCCTTTCAACAACATGAACAACAACAATGAGCCCCTTCCGGATAATCGCTCGATGATTGAATTGCTGCAAGCTCATGTAGATGGCAACACTGACCCAATTGTTATACCACCAATTGCCGCCAACAATTTCGAGCTAAAATCAGGCTTTATCCAGATGGTCTCCGCTCAACCATTCTTGGGACGAACCATTGATGATCCACACGACCACATCAAGAGATTCTTGAAACTCACCAACACGGTCAAATTCAATGGTGTTCCACAAGAGGTTATAAGGTTACAACTTTTCCCCTTTTCTTTAGAGGGACAAGCCCGGCATTGGCTTGCTAAGGAACCGCCACAAAGTATTCTCTCGTGGACGGATTTGGAAACAAAGTTTATCAATTACTTTTTTCCACCCTCTCGTACTACCGTACTGCGGAATGAAATCATAAATTTTGAACAAAAGTACGATGATTCGTTCAGTGAATCTTGGGATCGTTTTAAAGATCTTTTAAGAAAATGCCCACAACATGGTTTTACCAAAGTACATAAAATTAATACTTTTTACAATGGTTTAAGCATGAGTGACCAAGATTCACTGAACAGTGCCTCGGGGGGGTAATCTATTGGCTAAGACTTCCAATGCTGCTTGGGACATCATTGAGAATAGATCTCGTGTGCAAACCAAGAGTGTTCGGACCAATGTCGCTAGTGCTAGCACAAGTGACAGCGACAAGCGATTGGACAAAATCACTACGCTTCTTGAATCGCTTGTCACCCACACCGTCAGCAACAACGCCAAAAACGCTCAAGTGAACGCTGTCAGCCAACCTTGTGAGATATGCGGTGGTCCTCACTCTTACACAACTTGTACCGCCACCCAAGACTACCCTGCTGAGAATGTGAATGCGGCATATGGCACCTATCCTCAACCTGCTTATCAAGCTAGACCTCAAGGTGACCGTAACTTGCTTAGCTATCGATCCAACAACTATCTTTCACCACCTGATTTTCCTCCTACCAACTCAAACCAACAACAAAACCTTAATCGCCCTCCTCAACAACATCAACAACCTCGACAACCATACATACCTCCTCACAAGCAGCAACAACCGCCTCAACGTAACAATCAAGTCTACCAACAACCTGCTTACCAACCACCTGCATACAATGCTCCTCCCAACCAAACTACCACTGCATTACACCAAGAGGTTGCAACCTACATGAGGACCAATGATGTGATTGTGGAAAATCTCCAACAGGAAGTGCGAAACTTGAAGGCAGACTTGGTAAAGCAAAGAAATGATTTAAGAGCCGACATGAGAAACACGTTGGATACCCAAACTAATGATCTGAGGAACATGATGGCTAGTTTCTTCCAAGGTAATCAACCCTCTTCTTCGGGTACTCTTCCGAGTAACACCGTTGTGAACCCAAGAGGGGAGATGAAAGCAATCACTACTCGAAGTGGTAAAGGTACCAAGGAACCCGAGCTTCCTATACCTCCACCGGTGATTGTGACTATGGAGAACGAGTCACCTGCTCCTATTCCTCCTCCTTCTCCTTCCCCAATTTCTCCACCTCTTCTTTCTACCCCTCCTCCACCCGTGGTTGTGAGTGATCCTATTCCCCTAAAGCCTTCTTCTTCATCCAATATACCTTATCCATCTAGGTTGAGGAAAGAGAAGCTCAAAAGCAAGGACGATATTCAGGTTTCGAATTTCCTTAAAATGTTCAAACAACTGAATTTCAATATCTCCTTCGCTGAGGCTCTCGCTCACATGCCCAAGTATGCAAAAATGTTTAAAGATCTTCTGAGCGACAAGGAAAAGCTCCTCGATATTGCCAACACCCAACTTAATGAGAATTGCTCTGCAGTACTCTTAAGGAAATTGCCAACCAAGCTTGGTGATCCGGGTCATTTTCTTATCCCTTGCAATTTCCCAGGATTAGAGAATTGCATGGCCCTAGCCGATCTAGGTGCCAGTATTAATCTCATGCCTCTAAGTGTTTGGAAGCAATTATCTCTCCCAGAGCTAGTCCCCACCAAAATGACTTTGGAATTAGCTAACCGTACGGTTGCTTATCCAGTGGGGATAGCCGAAGATGTCATTGTAGGAGTCGACAAATTCACCTTCCCTGCTGATTTTGTTGTCGTCGACTACGAGATGGACCCTCGTGTGCCACTAATTGTTGGACGTCCATTCTTGAGGACCGGTCGCACTCTTATTGATGTTGAAGCCGGTGAGCTTATCATGAGAGTGGGTGACGATAAAGTAGTCTTCAACATGGGAAAGTTGTCTAAACAGCCTTATTCATATGAGAGCGTTAATTGTATTGACGTTCTTGATGAGGCTTGTGAAGAACACTTTAATGATGCTTGCAAAAGTATTCCTACCTCTCTTCCCAATGTTGAGACCGTGTCCTCTATTGATTCATCGTTGTCTCTATTTGGAGATAGTGATTTATTTTGGAACAATCTTGAAGATACGATGGGAGATGTGAATTCAGCTCCTAATGATTCTCCTATCGATGGGGATGAAGACATGAATTTCTTTGACAATCTTCTCAACGAAGACAATCCTTCGCCTCCATCTCCCACGGTCATTGCTATCGATACTCCGACTTCGAATACGCCTCCCGTCGAAAATCCTCCGGATTTGGAACTTAAGGAGTTGCCGCCCCACCTTGAGTATGTATTCCTTAAAGAAGAGAAGAAGTCGCCAGTCATCATTGCTAAGGATTTGAAGGATGAAGAGAAAACCCGACTTGTCGCTGTGTTGAAAGATCATAAGAAGGCTATTGCTTGGAAGATTTCGGATATTCGTGGAATTGATCCTCACTTCTGCACACACAAAATTCTCATGGAGGACGACTTTAAGCCCACAATTCAAAGCCAACGAAGGGTGAATCCAAAAATCCATGAAGTCATCAAAACAGAGGTTCTAAAACTTCTTGATGCGGGTATGATTTACCCTATTTCGGATTCACCATGGGTTAGTCCAATCCATTGTGTGCCCAAGAAGGGCGGAATAACCGTTGTTCCCATTGAACACAACGAGTTGATTCCCACTCGTCTCGTTACTGGGTGGAGAGTTTGTATAGACTACCGCAAACTCAATGATGCCACGAGAAAGGATCATTTCCCTCTACCTTTTATGGACCAAATGCTTGAACGTTTAGCCGGTAATGAATATTACTGCTTTCTTGATGGTTTCTCGGGTTATTTTCAAATACCCATCGATCCCCAAGATCAAGAGAAGACGACATTCACTTGTCCCTATGGCACATTTGCTTACAAAAGAATGCCTTTTGGCCTATGTAATGCGCCCGGGACTTTCCAAAGGTGCATGTTAGCTATCTTCCATGACATGGTTGAACAAACCATGGAAGTCTTCATGGATGATTTCTCGGTCTTCGGAGATTCTTTCTCTTCTTGCCTTGCCAATTTGGAACGTATGCTCAAGCGGTGCGAAGACACTCGCCTAGTTCTGAATTGGGAAAAATGCCATTTTATGGTAAAAGAAGGCATCGTGCTTGGACATAAGATCTCGAAAGCCGGTCTTGAAGTAGACCGTGCTAAAGTCGATGTTATCGCAAAGTTGCCTCCACCTTCAACCGTGAAGGGTGTGAGAAGTTTCCTGGGTCATGCGGGTTTCTACCGTCGATTCATCAAAGATTTTTCTCAAATCGCTCGCCCGATGACCCACCTCTTGGAAAAAGATACTCCTTTTATCTTCTCCAAAGAGTGTCTTGAAGCCTTCAACTCGCTTAAGGATAAGCTAACTAAGGCACCCGTCTTGGTTACCCCTAATTGGGAGCTACCCTTTGAGTTGATGTGCGATGCTAGTGATTTTGCTATTGGAGCGGTTCTTGGACAAAGAGTGAACAAACACTTCCAACCGATCCATTACGCTAGCAAGACAATGACTGGGGCACAATTGCATTATACGACAACCGAAAAAGAGCTTTTAGCTGTTGTCTATGCCTTTGAAAAATTTCGCCCGTATCTTGTCCTTTCTACCACCATTGTGTACACCGATCATTCCGCGTTGAAGTACTTGTTGACAAAGCAAGATTCCAAACTAAGACTTCTTCGCTGGGTTTTGCTGCTCCAGGAATTTAAAATCGAAATTCGCGATAAAAAAGGAGCTGAAAACCTAGCCGCGGACCATCTTAGTAGACTTGAGGATCCTTACCAGGGGGATCATCCGAATAAAGAAATAAATGATTCTTTTCCCTTGGAGACCTTAATGTCTATAAACTCGAAGCCG
Organism: Glebionis coronaria; assembly: GCA_025667525.1. Taxonomy (NCBI): domain Eukaryota; kingdom Viridiplantae; phylum Streptophyta; class Magnoliopsida; order Asterales; family Asteraceae; genus Glebionis; species Glebionis coronaria. Next base: position 302,891,112 of record CM046878.1, on the reverse strand, counting down.
AATGAAACCCCGTGGTTTGCGGACTTTGCAAACTACTTGGCGGGTGGAATTCTCAAGGAAGGGTTGACGTCCCAACAAAAGAATACGTTCTTCATCGACATCAAGACTTACTTTTGGGACGACCCTTACCTATTCAAACAATGTGCCGACCTGATTATCCGCCGATGTGTTGACGGACCGACAGCGTCTGAAATCCTTGATGCTTGCCACAAAGGACCCACCGGTGGTCACTTTGGTCCCAACTACACCGCCAAAAAAGTGTTTGACTTGGGATTTTATTGGCCCTCCATATAACGTGATGCTCACAATATGGTTAAACGATGTGATGTTTGCCAAAAGCAAGGGAAAATCACACATAAAGACGAGATGCCTCAGAATTTCATACAAGAATGTGAAATTTTTGATGTTTGGGGTATCGACTTTATGGGGCCATTCCCTTCTTCTAAAGGAAACAAATACATCCTTGTAGCCGTTGACTACGTTTCAAAGTGGGTTAAAGCCAAAGCTTTACCTACTAATGACGCCAGGGTGGTTTGTAACTTTCTGAAAGCTCTTTTCGCTAGATTCGGTGTGCCTCGTGCCATTATTAGTGATCGTGGGATTCATTTTTGCAATGACCAATTTGCTAGAGTCATGGCTAAGTACGGTGTAAATCATCGTCTTTCCACAGCCTACCACCCACAAACTAATGGCCAGGCTGAAATATCCAACCGAGGTCTTAAGTGAATTCTGGAAAGAACCGTGGGAGAGCATCGTGCCTCATGGGCTGATAAACTTGATGATGCTTTGTGGGCTTTCCGTACTGCTTACAAGACCCCGATCGGCTGTACGCCTTATCGTCTTTGTAAAACCCGCATGCTTTTACCATGAATAGTGCCCTTAAGATCGTACGTTCTAGATTAAAACTTACCTCATGTAGTATTGATCACATTCATGTGCTAATAATCAAGCAAGTGCATACGTGTATGTCATGACAAGTATCGATTACGTACGAACCCATGATAAACAGTTAATAATATATCACATGAACATAATTAAATCATGAACACCATTTAAAATACTAACTAAAATAATTACGTAAATACTTATAATATATTTACGAGCGTTAAGTTTACGATAAACGACACGTTAGATTAAACAGAAACACGTTAAACACGAGCACGTTTAACCACGAACGAACACGAAACATCGGGACACGAGAAAGGTACGGGTACCCCATGTGGGGCCCCCATACCCACGGCACACATGCATGAAATGGGCTTAGCCCATGGACTTTTCAAGTTAAGGGGGGGTAAAGTGTTAAACATGTTTTCATTTTCATTTTTCAAGAAATAAACTAAAAACCCTAAAAAGAGTTTTCTCCTCTCCTTTTTGCCTCCTTTGTGCCGCCACCTATACACCATCATAAGGGGGTGTTTGATTGATTTTGATCTTAAAAACAAGTGTTAGAATACGTGTTTGTTCATCCTTTTTCCAAGCTACATAGTGGTATACCTTTCTAACCCTTCTTTTTAATTCTTTTAATTCTTTTGATCTTTGATTATTTTCATGAACATGTTGTTATTTTTCTTATGAAAACAAGATAATTAATCATTGATCTAACATGTTTTGGTATTAAATAAAATCAAGGAATGATTTAAAGGGGTGTTTGTTTCTAGCCGCCTAGCAAAACAAACCCGAGGGGGGTTTGGTTTGCTATTGCCGCCACCACCAAGACCACAATTGGTCTTGGTTGGCTCATGTGGGACCCACGGCAGCAAGGGGACACGTGTGCCCCGGGTTTGGCCCGGGGTACGGTGTCGAATTCATACCCGGTTCACGGTTCGTTGGTTAAAATCATGATCTATGTTACATGTAATTTTTATGAATCATGAACTTAGGATATAATTAATTAATAACATGAAATATTAATTAAATCATGACTTAGGTTATTTTAATTATTAGTTTATCATGACATTAAATTAACCTAAGTATTTTTTATGTTATAAGCTATAATTAATTAATTATTAAAACATGCCTATAATTAATTAATTTAGACATGACTTAGGTTATATTATTATTCATAATAATACACATTTTAACCTAAGTATTTCATTTCATTTTAATTAATACATGTTACACTTTAATTAAAATGCTTAACCTATAGTTTAATTAAAATACATGAAATAATAATTAAACTATACACTATATCATATGACTTAAGTAGTAAGCTTATGACACTTAGACTTATATGTTAGCTTATGAAATCAGCTTAATTCTATTTATGGAAACTTCTATTTATAGAAACTTAATTAAATAAGGCAACTAATCTAATTATGGAAACCTTCTATATATGGAAATCAATCTATTTCAGGCAGCTAATCTAATTATGGAAACCTTCTATATATGGAAACTTATTTAATTAAGGCAGCTGATCTATTTTTGGAAACTTTCTATTTTTAGAAACTAATCTATTTTAGGCAGTAAATTCTATTTTTGGAAACTTTCTATTTTTGGAAACTTTCTATTTTTAGAAACTTTCTATTTTTGGAAACTTTCTATTTTTGGTAACTTTCTATTTTTGGAAACTTTCTATTTTTGGAAACTTTCTATTTTTGGAAACTTTCTATTTTTGGAAACCTGCTATTTTTGGAAAGTTACTTATTATTATACAGTAAGTATATTAATACATGAAACACCAGTAATACTTAATCAGATAAACCAGAAATACAAGATAAACACAGTTTAAGGCTTTAAACAGTAAACCATGACCTAAAACATACCAAATCAGCTATAACAAGACACAGAACCCAGTACGTAATCAGTGAATCGATACTTATACACGTGTGTATTCATGTAGCATTAGTGATCCAGAAGTAGGAGTCTTTCTTCCGTTCATTTCACTGGACTTGAGGTACGGATTCCCGTCCTTTCAGTATGGACATTTCTTCCTTATTAGGATTTCCCCGTATGCAGCCAACTGTTTTCCCCAGCATTTGTTTTATTGTTTTGAACTGCTTATGTTAATTTAGCATAAACTATAGCCATATACAAGCATGACCAGTTTCACCTAGTTATGGAGGTACCATAACCATAGCATTGGAGGCACCGGTGTTATGACTTCCCCACGGCGGAGTGATTGCTCGTGGCGTCCCTTTTCAGTTTGGCCATATTATTATATCAGTCGGGGCGTATGGGTGCATCCTAGTTACATGTTTTATTCAGTTTATCATGGTGAATGTGGTGTGTGCCTTGCACCCTTCACAAGGAGCTGATCCCTCCTACCCAAATCAGTATATTGATTAGAGGCATCCCCTCTAATCAGCATGATGAGGTCACCCCTCTAAGTATTTGATGACGTATAGTCCCCAGCCGGGTCATGAACCCGGCCCACGGGTATTACCCGCATCCGGCCCATCACATATGGGTGGGATGAAGTCAGTCAGGCTTATGGGCTTGAATGAACAGTAACCGCACGCACGCGTGCGGCCCACGGCCCGGTACGGCAGACACGGCCGACATAGGGTAAGACAGAATAATATTCTGTCTAGGAATATCTTTACCCCAATAAGAGAGGATATTCACTACCAGAATTAGAAGATAGCAATCATTCTAATTCTGGTGCTTATCTTTTCCTTGGGGCCGAAGGATTAGTGAAAGCCCACTAGGGTTTCACTGCCTATAAAAGGAACCCCCAAGGGTTCCACAAAGGTATCACAATTCTCTCCAAACTCACATATAACTCTAAATCGATTACTTACTCTCACGCCGGAGTCTAATCGTGGGAAACCCTCCCACGGTAAGCCTAACGCGTGTTGTTTAGTGTGCAGGATCCCAACCAGAAGATTCACTTGGTGCAGGAACTGGTACCCAGCCAACCCGAATTAAGCCTAATTCGGGTCTAACAAGGATCAACCAACTTTTGCATCAACAAGTTGGCGCCATCCGTGGGACCTTAACACTAAGCTAGAACAAAACCTCATCTCGATTGTTGCAATGACGAAGGGGCATCCGCCAGTTAACCCCAGGAACGTGAATCCTGGGAATCGGAAGCCCTCAGGGGAAGGGATTCTTATTCCCAACCAATCACCCAGCCGCCTCGCAGGCGGTCCAGGTAACCGTAGCGGTCTTCAGTCCGCAGGGGTGACGAGCACGATCTCGGTGACACCCCCGCCCACTTCAACCCTGGACAACCCCGATCCGGGAAGTGCGCCAGCCCCTCCTAACAAGGAGCCACGAAGACCCTTAATGGAGGAAGAAGTGGAAGCTCAACCACTCAGCGAGGACGAGCTCACTCGAGTTCTCACTCAGAATTTTGAAAGGATCGTCCCAGGGATCGCATCAAGATTGAGCCTGGGGAGGAACCTCCAAGCCCGACTCAACTTTGGCGACAGTGGACCATCCACTCCTTCCCGAAATCGGAGAAAAAGGAGGACTCAGCCTCGGGAGCAGGGAACCTTTGAGGAAGACCCTCAACCCCGGAATGTGTTTGAACGCATAGGGGATCGCATCATGCAAGAACTAACGCAACCTCAAGATGGGGAAAGGTCGGAGGGCTCACCCGAGCGGCCAGACCGAGAGCTGACCAGAACCACACGCCGCCCAAGTGTGTGGGATAGGATGAACACAGGAAGGAAGGCTCCTGGCTCGTCTCAAAAAAGTGGTCCCTACTCAAAAGGCGGGGCACCACCGCCGTCCCCAGATCCGTCTGGGGAGGACTCAGATGACCATCCGCCCAAACGCCGCCGGCCAAGGCGCACGCCACCACCACCAAGTAATGATGAGTATTATGGTGGCCCCTACTATAGGGACGCAGAAGCAGAGGACCTCTCGCGTCCGTGGTGTGAACCATGGGATGACCCTAGGCTCACACGGCCATGGGCTGACCCTAGGGAAGATCCGTTTACCCTTCGCATACGGAACTACTCTGAGGACACCAAACGTCGCATGCCGGCATGTATCAAGACGTATGATGGGTCCGGTGATCCTGTCGATCACCTCAAAATATTTGATACTCAGGCTAAAATTAAGCGATGGCCCATGCCCATATGGTGCCAAATGTTCAATTCGACCTTAATTGGTAACGCTCGTGACTGGTTCGAGGCACTCCCCCCACGGAGCATTGATAGTTTCACGGAACTACGCACTGCGTTCGAAAACAATTATACTCAGAGGAAGAAGTATAATAGGGATCCGGTTTCATTGGCAACCGTTAAGCAACGGCCGGGGGAGTCCACAGAAGCCTTCACTGAGCGCTTCAATGATGAGTGCACACGCACGAGAACCATGCCAGAGCTCCTGAAAATCTCGGACTACATGCACGCCATAACAGACAGAGAACTGATCAGGCGTCTCAACGACAAGCGTCCAGAAAGATATGATGACCTCATGGAGAGAGTGAGGAATTTCATAGAGGGAGAGACAGCGGTGGCCGCAGCCTACCCATCCCGAGGGAATGGGTACCGCCCAAATGACCAGTCCCGGAGACAGTCGGGTGGTCAAGGTAACCAGAACAATAACAAGGGCTCGGACTATAAGAGCCAGAGCAAAGGCGGACGGTCAGACGACAAGTTCACCCCCCTAAAGATGTCCTACCGGGAGATCTTGTTGACTGAAGGGGCGAATTTTCCAAGGCCTCCCCCAATGACCACACCCCCGGAACGTCGGCAGGGAAGTCGCTTCTGCGAATTCCATAATGACAAAGGACACGGCACGGAGGAGTGTATCCAGCTGAAGAAGCATATTGAGTCGCTAATCAAATCAGGCAAGCTTAAGCACCTGGTTAAGGATTGGAAAGACGGAAAGGACAACAACAAGAAGTATGACAAGAAGGACCCCCAAAAGGACAAGCCTTCTACCATATACATGATCCAATCCAGACAACGCCGCACGAGACAGAAAATTGGCCAAAAATTTTCCCGCGGCAAGGAAATCTCATTCCCTCTCATCACAGCAAGTGACGTGGTTGATGCGCCTCTCACTATTGAGATAAGCATTGGAACGCACAATGTCCGCCGCATGTATGTGGATGGAGGATCGTCAGCAGAGGTATTATATGAACACTGCTTTGTGCAGTTATGCCCAGAAATAAGAAGCCAATTAGTACCGGCCACGTCGCCGCTTACTGGCTTTAGTGGAGATACTATCTGGCCAATAGGGCAGTTGCGTCTGCTTGTCACCATTGGGAATGAGGAACATTCCACTACAACGTGGATGAACTTCATGGTGATACGTTCACATTCCCCTTATAATGGAATCATAGGCCGACCAGGCATTTTGGCTATCCGAGCAGTACCCTCTACGGCACATGGAATGATTAAGTTCCCAGTTGATGGGGGAATCGTTACTATTTATAATACAGTCGCGCCGACGTCCGAGTGTCACACCGTGACAACACCGGCACCACCTGTACCACCCAAGGATGGGGCACCACCACCCAATTGGAAGGTAGCCATTCACCCTGACTACCCGGAACAGGAGGTATCCATAGGAGGGGCACTCTCAGATAGCGGCAAAAGGGCCATGTGTGCACTTTTAAGTGCAAATCTGGACATATTCGCATGGGAGCCAAAACATATGACGGGTGTGCCACGTACGATAGCAGAGCATAAGCTCCAGATCCGCCAAGGGTACCAACCCATCAAGCAAAAGAAGCGCGGCCAGGCGCCCGAAAGAAGCCAAGTTATATTGGAGGAAGTGCGGAAACTGGTGGATGCAGGCATTATGCGCGAGGTATACTACCACGAGTGGTTATCCAATCCAGTCATGGTCAAGAAACATGATGGAAGTTGGCGCATGTGCGTGGATTTCACGGACCTGAACAAGGCCTGCCCACAAGACTGTTACCCGCTTCCAGAAATTGACTGGAAAGTAGAATCTTTGTGTGGATATCCTTTCAAATGCTTCTTGGATGCATATAAAGGGTATCACCAAATCCAGATGGCGGAGGAGGATGAAGAAAAAACTGCGTTCCACACAAGCCAGGGCGTATATTGCTATACGAAAATGCCGTTTGGATTAAAGAACGCCGGCGCTACGTATCAGCGGTTGGTGGATAAAGCTTTCGAATCACAAATAGGACGCAACTTGGAGGTATATGTTGATGACTTGGTGATAAAAAGCCACACGGAGGAGGCACTTCTCCGGGATGTCCAGGAGACATTCGACACGCTGAGAAGGATTAATATGAAGTTAAATCCAAAGAAATGTACGTTTGGTGCAACAGAAGGAATGTTCTTGGGATATTTGATTGACCCAAACGGCATCAAACCTTGTCCAGAGAAGACGGACGCAGTGATACGACTACCGTCCCCGCAGACACGGAAGGAGGTACAATCCCTGAATGGGAAGTTAGCCGGACTAAATAGATTTCTATCCAAATCCGCAGAGAAGTCACTGCCCTTATTTAAGACACTGAAGAAGTGTATTAGAAAGGGAGACTTCCGTTGGACGAAGGAAGCTGAGGAAGCCTTTGGCCAACTCAAGCAGCATCTCGCATCTCTACCCATGTTGGTAGCTCCCCGCCCAAAGGAGGAGCTTGTTATGTATCTCTCGGCTACCCATGGCGCAATAAGCGCGGTACTGATGACGGACAGAGACACAATACAGACCCCGGTCTACTTTATAAGTAGAACATTACAAGGAGCGGAGCTGAACTATTCCCCCATGGAAAAATTGGTACTAGCACTAGTATTTGCTACAAAGAGGCTGCGCCGGTACTTTCAGGCGCACCCGATTGTCGTGATTACGGATCAGCCAATCAAGCAGGTTATATCTAGACCAGACGTGGCAGGGAGACTAGAAAAGTGGAGCATCCTACTGGGGGGGCATAATATATCGTACAGACCAAGGACGGCTGTTAAAGGCCAGATCTTGGCAGATTTCCTGATCGAGAAGCCGGATGAGGAAGAACCAATCATTAAGCAAGAGGAAGCCCTATCGGAACCTTGGGTGCTATTCACGGACGGATCCTCATGCACAGACGGATCCGGGGCAGGCCTCATCCTTACAAATCCAGAAGGTATGGAATTCACGTACGCCCTCCGTTTTGAGTTCACGGCCACCAACAACGAAGCGGAATATGAAGCATTAATTGCGGGTTTAAAAATCGCCGCTAGAATGGGAGTTCGCAACCTTGAGGCCTACGTGGACTCACGGCTTGTCGCGAACCATATTCTAGGTGGGTATGTGGCTAAGGAGGACAACATGGTCAGGTATCTGGAAAAAGTCAAGACGTTAATCGCAACTTTCAGTAAGTTTTCCATCAAGCAGGTACCAAGGGGCGAGAACAAGAAAGCGGACGCCCTCAGTAAAATCGCGTCCACAAGCTTCGCTCACTTGTCTAAACAGGTTTTGGTGGAGATACTCAAAGAAAAGTCTATTACGGAAGGGGAAGTGACTGCTATAGTTGAAGAAGAGGGACCTACGTGGATGACCCCAATCATCAACTATCTGGCTAGTGGAACACTCCCAGACGAGGAAAAAGCAGCAAGGCGCGTTAAAAGGAAGTCACAATATTTCGAACTCTGGGAAGGCATCCTTTATAAGCGCTCTTTCTTGCAGCCGTGGCTGCGGTGTGTGGGACCACGCCAGGCGGCCTATGTGATTAGTGACATACACGAAGGATTGTGCGGCATGCATGCAGGTCCACGATCCGTGGTAGCTCGAGCCTTACGAACAGGATACTATTGGCCCACTATGCACAGAGACGCGCGCGACATGATTCGCAGATGCAATGATTGCCAAGTGCATAGGCCAGTACCGCGGCACCCACAGCAGGAGCTTACACCTATCACGTCCCCATGGCCATTCTACAAGTGGGGAATTGACATCGCAGGACCATTTCCTGTAGCTGCGGGAGGGGTTAAATTCTTGATTGTTGCAATGGATTACTTTACACGATGGATAGAAGCCAAGGCAGTAAAATCTATCACGGGTAAGCAGGTCAAGAAATTTGTGTGGGAACACATTGTATGCCGTTTCGGTCTACCTGGAGAAATTATATCAGACAACGGCAAACAGTTCACGGATAACCCATTCAAAGACTGGTGTGCATCATTGAACATCAAGCGGCGCTTCGCGTCTGTCAAGCATCCACAAACGAACGGCCTGGTCGAACGAGCAAATAGGAGCTTGGGGAATGGGATTAAGGCGCGGCTGGATGAACGACAGGGCAAATGGGTCGAGGAATTGTCGCATGTGCTATGGGCACATAGAACCATGATAAAAACAGCCAACGGAGATACTCCGTTTGCATTGGCTTACGGCACTGAAGCCGTTATACCAGCAGAAATAGGGATGCCTACCATCCGCACGGCGGAGGTTAATGCCGTCACAAATGATGAACAGCTGCGAATCAACCTAGATCTGTTGGAGGAAAAAAGGGAATTAGCAGCCATCAATGAAGCTAAGTCCAAGGCTAAGATGAAGGCTTATTACGATGCCAAGGTCAAAGGTGTTTCTTTTCGACCGGGAGACTATGTCTATCGTGCTAACGAAGCAAGTCGCGTGGAAAATACAGGAAAACTGGGCCCTAAATGGGAAGGACCGTATGAAGTCACTGAAGCCTTGGGACGAGGCGCGTACAACCTACGCGATATGGATGGCCGCGACCTAGAGCGCACATGGAACATCGCCAATCTAAAAAGGTGCTATCTTTGAAAGCTACGGCTCCCGCATGGATACTTTGCTATAGGTGGTCTTAATAAAGAACCATGCGGGTTATTTGTCTTATTTGTTTTTCTTATGTTTGTTTAAGTTTCCTTTATGGACTTTTTTAGGACTTGTCATCATTGTTCAAACAAAAAATGTAAATGTTCTAATAAAATGCCGTGGTGCCTAGCTAGCTCCACGGCCTGTTTCGTGCAAATTATTGTCTTCTTTGTTAGATTCTTTGTTAGCCGTATGAATTTTAATTGTGTTATGCCATGTTTCTTTCATATGCATTCTCTCGAAATACCGTACATGTACTATACGCCTCCAGGAGGGGTAAGAGGATTAAGTGAACCTACTAATTCAACTTGCCGCGTAAGAGGGATGCAACCCCAGCCGCACGGATCACGTATCCCTACTAGACACCTTACTCACGAGACGTTGGGGTAAGTTTCATATGCTATAGCCATACCGTGCTCCGCATAATAAAGACGCACGTCGCACGTCTAGTATATTGTAGACTTGCATGTATTTTCTTTGTGAGTAAGACGTGGTATATCACGCAGTATTAAACTACAATGTTTCGAACACAAGCACAAATACACAGGTTTCCAAAAACAAATCAAAATCGCCGTGGTTACCCACGGACTTATATACAAAACATAAAAATGTTAGCCGTGTACATACACGGACGAATCAATACATATTCAGAGATTACATAACAAGTGTTTGATTGTGGACAAAGAAGCATCCTAAATTGAGGGGAGAAACTTACCCATCTCTGCTTGTTCTTCCACCAGACGCGGCAACCATTCATCACGCTCTCCCCGCTTCTGGGCTTGGGCTGCGGTCCTTTCCAACACCACGTCTAAGGGTTCCTCGTCCAGTACGACCCTGGTTACGTCTTCATATACAGGAAGGGTTAGAGGAAAGTTAGCAGTGAAAGGCATGCTAGGGTTGAGCTTCTCCATGATTTCAGTGTTCGGGGCATCTTTGGTGGCCTCTAGCTCATCCAGGAATGGGTAATGCAGATCTTGCATCGCGGCCATGGAGGCAGTCATCTTGCTGGCGGCTTCGGGCTTAAAAAAGGTGTGATGGGTGATGTCCCCACCTTTGGTAATCAGTTCAGCAGCCTCAACCATTCCTTCGTGCCGGCCATGGTCGATGCCATCAGATACAAGATTGGCAAATTGTTGTACAAAGGATGGGGCCTCTAGCACCTTCGTCACGGCCAGGCGTGCTCCATGCCCAACCATCCACCTACGGCCCGCAATGGCTGTTAGCAGTTGAGGGCACAGTACATTGTCACGCTCAGCGGTCAGGGCATCCATCACCAATTCTTTTTGGGCAATTGCCTCTTTCAGCTCTTGGGTGATGGCCCTTTCCTCAGCAAGTTCTGTCTGCATTTTTTCCATGTTTTGGACGGCCAAGTGCGCGTCCTTCAGCTTCTGGTTCAGATCATCTACTTGGCTGGCGTAAGAATGGACAGAGGCTTCGGCCGTGGTTACCTATAATAAAAGACGTGTTAGTACATTCATTGTTGACATATATGGGTGGTACGGCACGGACATGTACCTTGGTGTTTGCGGCATCTAATTGAGACTCAAGGTGGACTACTTGCTGATCATGTTCACTCGCACGGGCCGATTGTGTCTTGATTGTTGCCTCAGCATTCGCCAGTTTGGATTGGAGGTCAGCAATCATGGCTTCATTATCTTCGATCATTTTTTCTCTCCGTCCAACTTTTCTCTTCAAAGAGTCCACGTGCCCAAGCGCAGCTTCAAACCTGACCCTCATCGAGGTTCCCATCGCCATCTGATGCACTAGCGTCCCATTATATTCATCTGCCAGATCCGCGTGACTGAGCGAGTTTACCTCTTGCACCAGGCTTGGTGGTATACAGTTATTGAGGTACTCCCGGCACTCGTCAGCACTCCTCAAGCGTGATGCCGTGGTAATAGTCCAAATAGGGTTGAAAGGTTGAGGAGCGCCGGATGAAGGGAAGTCTTGGGAAACCAGAGGTGAACCATCTTCAAAAACAGGGCCGGACTTTGTGGGGGCCACGGGGTTTTCTTCGACAGCTTTTCCTTTCTCCTTATTCACCTGGGTGTCAGGAGGAGGCGCGGCACCAGCTTGGTTGTCCCTGCGACACGAGTATTACGAAATATATTAAGTATGGCTTAAAAAAAAAAACAAAAAAAAAAAAAAAAAAGAGAAGACGCGGAGATTCTGGCGTATTGAGTTGGCTTCTTACCTATTGCTTCTTGCTCCTTCGGAGGCGGTTGGGGCAATTTGTGTAACGGGATCGACATGAGCGCCCCGGTTAGCCTCGGCACCCTGGGTAGTACTCCCAACAGATTGATACATGGGGTGGTCCTCTCGAAGCCTTTTGGCAGGGGCATTATGTTCACCAATCTCCACCGATGCAGTTCCTCTCGCACGGTTGCCTCTCTTTCGGGTGCGCCTGGTAAGGGGCTGCGTTGTGACTTCAGCAACTTCTTCTTCGGCTTCCTCCTCTTCGTCCAAGTTAACATGTTGCACTTCATCATCATCATCATCGCCCATCATTCGGCGAATGCTGGAGTCGGTTTGTTCAATGTTATCTCCCTGATATTCTCTATGAGGTGAGGAGGGCCCGGCCCCTCCTTGGTTCATTTGGTTACCATCACCATGATCTCCATGTTCTTCGTCAGAATGGGGATCCGGTACGGCTTCCAAGGCAACCGTCACTGGTCGGGTGTGCTCCAGGAGGGGCTGTTCATTTTCACGGAGAGGGCGGAGACCTTCCGGCACAAGCTTTGGATCGCCCTGGCGCAACAGTCCAAAGAAGTTCATTTCTGTCCAGCGCAACACAAAAGATGTTAGTTGTTATACAAGCATATATACATTTTTTATGGACGTACGGATGGTGGGCCTACCTTCACCCTGCCTTCTCCAAAATACAGGATACCTATTGGAGGGACCAAAGTAATTGCGGCTAATTCCTAGCAAGCATAAGAATGATTCCGGTAGGTTTCTGTGGAATCCAGTCCTATTGAGATCTAACTCTCGCGAGTGAAGGGGATTGTATGTACTGGCGTGCGGCTTAGGGTCGGGCGGTAGTCTGGTCCTAATGATGAAATCACCCGGCCATACAACTTCGTCAATGAAAAAATAATGGTCATACCAGTTTTTCAGTGAATCCATCGGTTTGTTGTGTGATTGTGGGCTGTTGGAGGCTCGTTTTTTGAAAGATACCCAACCGTTCACTAAGTTTGGGGTGTAAAACAACCTAAATAACTCTACGGTTGGGGGGATTCTCCTAGCACGGCAAAGGATTTCGAATTGGCTAATTTTACAGGCACCTATACAATGGAGTTGACTAATGTGTACATTGTAATATCCTAACAAATCTACGAGAAAGTGGGTGAAAGGAATACGGTAATTCGCCGCGTCAAACAGGCGAGTATAGAGGCCTATCTTACCTGCTGGAGCCTCAGTTATGAGGTCTCCGACACCAGGAAGTGAGGGGTGTAGGTTGGAAGGGATGAAGTAATTTGTACAAAAATGGTTTAGCTGGTCTTGGGACATGACATTTAGCACGGATCCGATGGAAGGGCTGTTTCTATTGGCCATTACTAAAAAGAATGTAAGGACGTGCTATTCTAACCTGCGTGTGAAGGGATCCGTGCGCGCTTGGTTCAAGATATAAGGAAAGCTTTAATGGCAGAAATGGAGGTTGTGAACTGTGTGTTTCACACAGCCGTAGGGGTGGCTTATTTATAGGGTTACCTTGAGGGTCATAGCCTGTTGGATATGTGACACGTGTTGGCCACTATTCTTAATCGTGTGGCTAGGGGGCAAGTGGCAAGTGAAACGTCAGATGGGACCCACGGGTCACATCTGACCCACACGTTTGCACTGCTCAAAGTTCTGACTGTCTGCACTTTTGTCAGTCAAACAAGTCAGATGAACAGTTGTTCATGTCGGGTTATGCGGCTCTAACGTAAGACTTGACATTCAATGACATATTTAATTTGTCTCGGCTACTATGTATCGAGCATATTTACCCTTTGCTATGGTTTCCTTGGTACGTCCGGGAGCATTTTCGTAGTCTAGAGGTTCCACCTACGGTTGTAACAACTAGACTGGGGGGACATGATGACGTATAGTCCCCAGCCGGGTCATGAACCCGGCCCACGGGTATTACCCGCATCCGGCCCATCACATATGGGTGGGATGAAGTCAGTCAGGCTTATGGGCTTGAATGAACAGTAACCGCACGCACGCGTGCGGCCCACGGCCCGGTACGGCAGACACGGCCGACATAGGGTAAGACAGAATAATATTCTGTCTAGGAATATCTTTACCCCAATAAGAGAGGATATTCACTACCAGAATTAGAAGATAGCAATCATTCTAATTCTGGTGCTTATCTTTTCCTTGGGGCCGAAGGATTAGTGAAAGCCCACTAGGGTTTCACTGCCTATAAAAGGAACCCCCAAGGGTTCCACAAAGGTATCACAATTCTCTCCAAACTCACATATAACTCTAAATCGATTACTTACTCTCACGCCGGAGTCTAATCGTGGGAAACCCTCCCACGGTAAGCCTAACGCGTGTTGTTTAGTGTGCAGGATCCCAACCAGAAGATTCACTTGGTGCAGGAACTGGTACCCAGCCAACCCGAATTAAGCCTAATTCGGGTCTAACAAGGATCAACCAACTTTTGCATCAACAGTATTCATGCACGTGACCTTTTCATGACCTATATGGGCTATGGTATATATATGTTAAAACAGTTTTCACAGGTTAAACATAAGGCTTTTCAAACTATAAAACCAGTTTTCATGATACTTAACCAGTTTACTCAGTACTTAGTCTTCCGCTGTTATATGTTACATGCTTATCCTATATCATGCTTTATTGTACATCCGTGCACTGAGCGTCTTGCTCAGCCGTTTTCCTTTTCATGTTCCCAAAACGGCAGGTACTCAGGGACGCTCGTAGATCTCAAACGTAGGTGCATATGGATTGGAAGCTTTACTGTCTTTCTTTACTTTATGCATTTCCTTTACTTTGATACAGTTGCTTTGGACATTGTTTCGTCCTTCCTTTTACAGTATTTATGTTTGTGTGTGATGAGCTTTACTTTGGGATACCGATGTTTGATTCCGGTATTTCCTTTTATGGTTGAATAATGCTTAGACATTTATCCTTGTATGCTTTGATGACACGCCATGATATGCGTAGTATTCCATTTCCAAAATGGGGTGTTACAATTATGGTATCAGAGACAAGGCTTCGACCTGTAGGCTCTCAAATATGACTTGTGATTAGTGGGTAGTCACTACGGTCTTCCTAGAACTGACAGTTGTTTTCATGCATTCATCATTTTCAAGCATACATATACATGTCATTGTTACAGGGTTTTTGACTAAGTAATGGTTGGTACAGGACTGGCCCTATTTAGTCGCATGTGTTTTATCGAAACTTTTAGATTTGGGACCGACCCATAGGCGTCCCCTCGATATGTCTTTTATTTTGAGTGAACTGACCGAAGGCGTTCACTCTCGAGCATCAAAAGTTTTCATAAAACTGCATCATGCATTCATACAAAGATTTTCTTGCATAAAATTTTTCTCGTGAAATTTTGGCATAAAATTTTTCTTTTATATATTTTATGTTTGAACTGTTAATCATATGTTTTATGTTATACTGTCAGATGGTTCTCACACGCGAGCAAGAGCAGCTCAATGCTGCGATTCAGGCTGCCATGCAAGCCCTACTTCCTCAACTGAGGAATGACATTCGTGCTGAAGTCCAAGCTGCGAATAATCAGCAGCCGCAGAATCAGGCACCTCCTCCTCCTCCTCCCCCAGTGACTCTAGCAGTATGGTTGGAACGATTTAACAAGCTCCGTCCGAGAGCTTTTGAAAAGACTGATAGCCCCAGCGATGCTGAAAGCTGGCTGACTCACATTGAGAAAATCTTCAATGCTATGGGATGTGACCCCGCCTTCAAGGCAAGATTGGCGTGCTACAGGTTTGAAGGCGATGTACTCAACTGGTGGCTAGCTTTGACACAGTCAGAAGGAGGTGATGAATGGGTCGCTGGTTTGACATGGGCCCAATTCAAGGAAAGAGTGATGGAACAGTTCTTTCCTAAGGCAGAGCAGGACAAACTCAAGCGTGAATACCACGGGATACGTCAGAGACAGGGCGAGAATAGCAACGAATTCATGCAGCGCTTTCTTCGCCTTGCTGGTTTTCTAGGAGCAGCGGCTGGTACTCCTGAGGAGCAGGCACACCATTTTAGGTGGGCACTTCGCACCTCGGTTGCGAACAATCTAGTATGTGCTACGTTCAATACGGTAGCACAAGTGGCTGACGCAGCAAGAAAGCTTGAGATGTTGCAAGAACGTGATGAGTTCGGGGAAGCAGAAAGACCCGACAAGAGGTAAAACATTTCATGTTCTAGCGTTAACCAGACCGCATCCTATCGTTATATGTTCTATAATCATCTCTTAAACTGTATCTTCCAGGCAGAAAACTGGGGACCGGTCTCAGCCGGCTACTCAGCAGCAGCCCAATCAGCCCAAAGGAAACGGTCACTCTAACGACCGTTCTGTTGTGGAAAGGCGCAGCGGTAATGACAATTACCGTAACAATGCGGGACAGTCCAACAACAGCAGGTCCTACTATTTACGCATCTTCTTATGATTTCATGTTATATCTCTCATGCTGACACTATGTTAATCTTTACCAGGAACCACGGTAACGGAAGGGACCAGAACCACAGGGGTTCTCAGCCCAACCGTTCAGCTAACACTGGTAAGCATCTTACGACGTTTACGTCCTATACTCGTGCATATACCTTATTCTTAACACGTTCTGTCATCAGCAGGCCCTCAGCAAGCAAGGACTCCTGCTGGAGGATTCACTCATCCTCTTTGCAGCACCTGCCATCGCAGACACCCTGGCCCATGTCGTCGTGACTCCGACGCGTGCTACAAGTGCGGCCTCCCTGGCCATCGTATGAGAGATTGCCGTAAGGGTGAAATGGAGGGTACTTCGGGTCATGCTGATACTAAACCGCCTCCTACCACTGGGCGTGTCTACACGACATCGCGCGATCAGGCAAACAAATCTACAGGTACCATTACTGGAATTTTGTATATGTACGGCCAGGCTGCATGTGTTCTTTTCGACACGGGTGCCACTCATTCAGTTGTTTCCACTACTTATGCTAAAAACATCAGGACACTCCCCTTGCCATTAGAAACTAAACTTACCATTTCCACGCCTCTGAGGGACTCTGTATTAATAACTCATGTATACAAGAGTCTTCCTCTAGGGTTTGACGATAAAGTTCGTGCAGTAGATGCACTTCCTCTTGACATGATTGAGTTTGATATGATTCTCGGCATGGATTGGCTATCCAAGCACCATGCTACCATAGACTGCCACTCATATAGAGTGATCTTCGGCGACATTAATGCACCAGAGTACATCCATAACGGGTTCATACCCGGACGGTCTGTACAAGTCATATCTACCTTGCAAGCACGTGCATTACTGTCACATGGCTGCGAAGGTTATCTCGCTACGGTTCATGACATGGATGCTGAATCCCCATCGATTCAGGATCAACCAGTAGTTTCAGAATTTCAAGACGTCTTCCCAGATGAACTTCCAGGCATACCACCTGCAAGAGAAGTGGAGTTCAACATCGACCTTGTTCCAGGAGCTGAGCCAATCTCTAAGGCTCCGTATCGTATGGCTCCCATAGAGCTAAAAGAACTGAAGGACCAATTACAGGAACTTCTTGGACGAGGGTTCATTAGACCGAGCGCATCTCCATGGGGCGCACCGGTCTTGTTCGTTAAGAAGAAGGACGGCAGCATGCGACTTTGCATTGACTACCGTGAACTTAATAAGATTACCATCCGCAACAGATATCCACTGCCACGTATAGACGATCTGTTTGACCAACTTCAAGGAGCCAAACACTTCTCAAAGATCGATCTAAGGTCAGGCTACCATCAGCTAAGGGTTAAAGAGCAGGATATTGCCAAGACTGCTTTTCGTACCCGCTATGGCCATTATGAGTTTGTAGTCATGCCATTCGGCCTGACTAACGCTCCAGCAGTATTCATGGATCTAATGAACAGAATCTTTCATGAATTCCTTGATAAATTTGTCATTGTATTCATCGATGACATCTTGATATTCTCAAAGTCCACGGAGGAACACGAAGATCATCTCCGTACTGTACTACAGATTCTTCGTCAGAAGCAGCTGTATGCGAAATTCTCCAAGTGTGAGTTCTGGTTAAACAAGGTGGCATTCTTAGGTCACATTGTATCAGCAGAAGGGATCACTATGGACCCAGCGAAGGTTGAGGCTATCACTAAATGGCCAAGACCAACATCAGCGACAGAAGTCCGCAGTTTCTTAGGCTTAGCTGGATATTATCGAAGATTCGTGGAGAACTTTTCTCGGCTGGCATTGCCTCTCACCAAACTGATGCGAAAAGGAGAGAAATTCGTCTGGACGGAAGATCGAGAGAAGAGCTTCGAAGACCTAAAGCAGAAGTTAGTATCTGCACCTATTCTTACTCTCCCATCTGGTACAGGTGGATTTCAGATCTATAGCGATGCATCGGGGAAGGGACTGGGCTGTGTTCTCATGCAACATGGGAAAGTGATCGCGTATGCTTCACGGCAGCTTAAGCCCTATGAAGAAAACTACCCTACGCATGACCTGGAACTTGCTGCAGTGGTGTTCGCATTGAAGATATGGAGGCATTACTTATACGGAGAATCATGCGACATTTTCACGGATCACAAGAGCTTGAAGTATATCTTCACACAGCGAGAATTGAACATGAGACAAAGGAGATGGTTGGAACTGTTGAAGGATTATGATATTAACCTACAGTATCATCCCGGGAAAGCTAATGTAGTAGCAGATGCACTCAGCAGAAAGTCCGGAATGATAAACGGCATTGAGATCAAGGAACAAAACATAAGGGACTTGGAGCGGCTTGACATTGAAATCATGGTACGTGGGCAGCACGGATACTGGGCGAATCTTACAGTAGAACCTGAGTTACTGACTAGGATCAAGGAAGCGCAGAAGGATGATGGAGAGATTTGGGCGATAATTCAGAATTTGGAGAAGCAGACAGAATTCAGAATGGACGCAGACGGTATCATTTGGCAGGGCACGAGACTTTGTGTTCCTGACAATCCAGAACTCCGGGAAGCATTGTTAGCTGAAGCTCACAGCTCCCCATTTTCTATACATCCTGGGTCGACAAAAATGTACCATGACATCAGACAGCACTTTTGGTGGAGTGGTATGAAACAGGATGTAGCCACGTATGTCTCCAAATGTCTTACCTGCCAGCAGGTTAAGATTGAACATCAGCGATCTGGCGGTCTTCTTCAACCGTTGGATATTCCAGAGTGGAAGTGGGACAAAATCACCATGGATTTTGTTACCGGTCTTCCGCCTACCAAGAAGAAGCACGATGCTATTTGGGTCATTGTTGATCGACTCACCAAATCAGCTCATTTCTTACCAATACGCAAGGAAGATCCGGTAAGTAAACTCGCAGATACGTACAGAAGGGAGATCATGAGACTCCACGGCACTCCCTCCAGCATCGTCTCAGACAGAGATCCTCGTTTCACGTCGCGATTCTGGAAAGGTCTGCAAAAAGCTTGGGGTACGCAACTTAAGCTGAGCACAGCCTTTCATCCTCAAACGGACGGACAGTCAGAGCGAACAATTAAGACATTGGAAGATATGTTAAGGTCGTGTGCGTTGGAATGGACAGGTGATTGGGACGATTACATCTGTTTAGTCGAGTTTGCAATACAACAACAGCTGGAACGCAAGTATCAAATGTGCTCCTTTTGAAATGTTGTATGGCAGAAAGTGTCGCGCTCCAACTTGCTGGGATCAAGTGGGAGAGCGAACACTCGAAGGACCAGAGATTATAGAAATGACCAATGAGAAGATTGAGGTAGCTAAACAGAAACTGCAAGAAGCACGATCACGTCAGAAGTGTTACGCCGATAAGCATCGTAGGGACATACATTTTAATGTGGGAGATCACGTCTTCCTCAAGGTTTCGCCGGCACGTGGTGTTAAACGCTTCGGGATCAAAGGAAAACTCAGTCCTCGGTTCATCGGACCATTTGATATCGTTGAACGAATCGGCGAAGTATCTTACCGATTGGCGTTACCTCCTCAGCTATCGCACGTGCATAACGTGTTCCATGTGTCCTTACTCAGAGGGTACAATTATCATCCCCTTCACATGGTTCAGTATCCACTGGAACAGATACGTGAAGATCTCACGTTTATAGAAGAACCCGAACGAGTACTCGACAGGCAAGAACGAGTCATGAGAAGGAAGACGATTCCTTTCGTCAAGATCCTTTGGAGGGACCATACCGAGCGGGAAGCCACTTGGGAAACAGAGGAGTCTATCCGGGCTTCTTACCCTCACTTCATATTTTGAGTTCGGGTATGTCACTTCTTTTCAGCTTACTTTATCTATAATTCGGGGACGAATTATTCTTTTTAGGGGGGAAGAATTGTAAAACCCGCATGCTTTTACCATGAATAGTGCCCTTAAGATCGTACGTTCTAGATTAAAACTTACCTCATGTAGTATTGATCACATTCATGTGCTAATAATCAAGCAAGTGCATACGTGTATGTCATGACAAGTATCGATTACGTACGAACCCATGATAAACAGTTAATAATATATCACGTGAACATAATTAAATCATGAACACCATTTAAAATACTAACTAAAATAATTACGTAAATACTTATAATATATTTACGAGCGTTAAGTTTACGATAAACGACACGTTAGATTAAACAGAAACACGTTAAACACGAGCACGTTTAACCACGAACGAACACGAAACATCGGGACACGAGAAAGGTACGGGTACCCCATGTGGGGCCCCCATACCCACGGCACACATGCATGAAATGGGCTTAGCCCATGGACTTTTCAAGTTAAGGGGGGTAAAGTGTTAAACATGTTTTCATTTTCATTTTTCAAGAAATAAACTAAAAACCCTAAAAAGAGTTTTCTCCTCTCCTTTTTGCCTCCTTTGTGCCGCCACCTATACACCATCATAAGGGGGTGTTTGATTGATTTTGATCTTAAAAACAAGTGTTAGAATACGTGTTTGTTCATCCTTTTTCCAAGCTACATAGTGGTATACCTTTCTAACCCTTCTTTTTAATTCTTTTAATTCTTTTGATCTTTGATTATTTTCATGAACATGTTGTTATTTTTCTTATGAAAACAAGATAATTAATCATTGATCTAACATGTTTTGGTATTAAATAAAATCAAGGAATGATTTAAAGGGGTGTTTGTTTCTAGCCGCCTAGCAAAACAAACCCGAGGGGGGTTTGGTTTGCTATTGCCGCCACCACCAAGACCACAATTGGTCTTGGTTGGCTCATGTGGGACCCACGGCAGCAAGGGGACACGTGTGCTCCGGGTTTGGCCCGGGGTACGGTGTCGAATTCATACCCGGTTCACGGTTCGTTGGTTAAAATCATGATCTATGTTACATGTAATTTTTATGAATCATGAACTTAGGATATAATTAATTAATAACATGAAATATTAATTAAATCATGACTTAGGTTATTTTAATTATTAGTTTATCATGACATTAAATTAACCTAAGTATTTTTTATGTTATAAGCTATAATTAATTAATTATTAAAACATGCCTATAATTAATTAATTTAGACATGACTTAGGTTATATTATTATTCATAATAATACACATTTTAACCTAAGTATTTCATTTCATTTTAATTAATACATGTTACACTTTAATTAAAATGCTTAACCTATAGTTTAATTAAAATACATGAAATAATAATTAAACTATACACTATATCATATGACTTAAGTAGTAAGCTTATGACACTTAGACTTATATGTTAGCTTATGAAATCAGCTTAATTCTATTTATGGAAACTTCTATTTATAGAAACTTAATTAAATAAGGCAACTAATCTAATTATGGAAACCTTCTATATATGGAAATAATCTATTTCAGGCAGCTAATCTAATTATGGAAACCTTCTATATATGGAAACTTATTTAATTAAGGCAGCTGATCTATTTTTGGAAACTTTCTATTTTTAGAAACTAATCTATTTTAGGCAGTAAATTCTATTTTTGGAAACTTTCTATTTTTGGAAACTTTCTATTTTTGGAAACTTTCTATTTTTGGAAACTTTCTATTTTTGGTAACTTTCTATTTTTGGAAACTTTCTATTTTTGGAAACTTTCTATTTTTGGAAACTTTCTATTTTTGGAAACCTGCTATTTTTGGAAAGTTACTTATTATTATACAGTAAGTATATTAATACATGAAACACCAGTAATACTTAATCAGATAAACCAGAAATACAAGATAAACACAGTTTAAGGCTTTAAACAGTAAACCATGACCTAAAACATACCAAATCAGCTATAACAAGACACAGAACCCAGTACGTAATCAGTGAATCGATACTTATACACGTGTGTATTCATGTAGCATTAGTGATCTAGAAGTAGGAGTCTTTCTTCCGTTCATTTCACTGGACTTGAGGTACGGATTCCCGTCCTTTCAGTATGGACATTTCTTCCTTATTAGGATTTCCCCGTATGCAGCCAACTGTTTTCCCCAGCATTTGTTTTATTGTTTTGAACTGCTTATGTTAATTTAGCATAAACTATAGCCATATACAAGCATGACCAGTTTCACCTAGTTATGGAGGTACCATAACCATAGCATTGGAGGCACCGGTGTTATGACTTCCCCACGGCGGAGTGATTGCTCGTGGCGTCCCTTTTCAGTTTGGCCATATTATTATATCAGTCGGGGCGTATGGGTGCATCCTAGTTACATGTTTTATTCAGTTTATCATGGTGAATGTGGTGTGTGCCTTGCACCCTTCACAAGGAGCTGATCCCTCCTACCCAAATCAGTATATTGATTAGAGGCATCCCCTCTAATCAGCATGATGAGGTCACCCCTCCAAGTATTCATGCACGTGACCTTTTCATGACCTATATGGGCTATGGTATATATATGTTAAAACAGTTTTCACAGGTTAAACATAAGGCTTTTCAAACTATAAAACCAGTTTTCATGATACTTAACCAGTTTACTCAGTACTTAGTCTTCCGCTGTTATATGTTACATGCTTATCCTATATCATGCTTTATTGTACATCCGTGCACTGAGCGTCTTGCTCAGCCGTTTTCCTTTTCATGTTCCCAAAACGGCAGGTACTCAGGGACGCTCGTAGATCTCAAACGTAGGTGCATATGGATTGGAAGCTTTACTGTCTTTCTTTACTTTATGCATTTCCTTTACTTTGATACAGTTGCTTTGGACATTGTTTCGTCCTTCCTTTTACAGTATTTATGTTTGTGTGTGATGAGCTTTACTTTGGGATACCGATGTTTGATTCCGGTATTTCCTTTTATGGTTGAATAATGCTTAGACATTTATCCTTGTATGCTTTGATGACACGCCATGATATGCGTAATATTCCATTTCCAAAATGGGGTGTTACAGTCTTGTGTACGGGAAAGCGTGCCACCTCCCCATTGAGTTGGAGCACAAGGCTTACTGGGCCTTGAAGTGGGCCAATTTTGATATTAACAAAGCCGGTGACCTACGCAAGATCCAACTCAATGAGCTCAATGAACTCCGTAATGAGGCTTATGAAAATTCTTTAATCTATAAGGAAAGGACTAAGCTCATTCACGACTCTAAGATTAAGAACCGAGAGTTCCATGTTGGAGACAAAGTCTTACTTTTTAACTCTCGATTGAAAATCTTCTCGGGAAAGCTCAAATCTCGCTGGTCCGGCCCATTCACCATTGCCCAAATTTTTCCATATGGTACTCTCGAGCTCGCTCAACCTAATGAACCTAATTTTAAGGTGAATGGCCAACGAGTGAAGTTGTACTTTGGTGAGGACACCTCTAAGGAGGTGATTCCATCCCTCACCACGTTCCCCATGAACTAATTTTGGGTCGAGTCAGGCTCGTGACTCGGTTATCAAAAACAAGCGCTCCTCGGGAGGCAGCCCGAGTATCTATCCTTTTATGTTTTAACCCTCTAAGTGTAGGGGAACTTCTATACGTGTTTGTCTTTGTGTGGTGTGATTACAGGGATAAGTGCACTCTTGGAATCTTTGAAGAACCGTGCTCCCGTGTTATCCGAAATCCGGTTCTATCTCTTAACTATCGTGCTTCAATTTTCTTCATACTTACATTTGAAATTGATCACTTTAGTCGTCTCTTCCTTAACTTGAGTTAACCAACGTGCACAATGTCTTAAGTGTAGGGGAAACTTTTCCCACATGCTTAAACATTGAGGACAATGTTTATCTTAAGTGTAGGGGGGACTTCTATCGAAGTTTTAAGTGGACTTTTCCATGAAAATGCCTTCAATTAACCGGAAAATCATATTTTTCAACATTTTTCAAATTTTTTATTAACTTTGGCCATTTAGTTGTAATTTTTAAATTTTTATCGTTGCTTTCATATGTATATATTCCGTAATAAAGTCAAAAATTTTAATAAAGTGGTGTAGCTAGTTTAGAAGTCTTTGACATATTAGGCCCGTTGCGTTTATTTTGACTCAACCCGAATAGACTTATCCAAGTTTATTCTAGCTAGTATCCTTAACCATGTAGACCTTAATTGGTTTATTAGGCTAAGTGTCCACGAGTCTCATTACTTGAGATTTTAAATTGTAGAGGACGAGAAATGATAGAGTCAATTATAAGTCGGTATTCTTGCGCAAGCTCACTTGGCGTAATTATTTGCCTATTCTCCCATCACTTGCTAATAGATCATCTGCAATAAGTAAGGTCGTACGATTTGAAAAGTTACTTAGCTTCTAGCCCAAGATCGTTTAAAAGTTGCTCGGTAATGATAAGAGTTCATAGCCAAGGCATAACTTATGAAGCGGGGCGCGAAGATTGGCGAGTCCGAAAAGGCCCTAACAAGGCATGAGGATTCAATTTTATTGCTGAAGATCCAAAGTGATGTGAAAAGCATTATTCCCAAAGTCAATATGAAGGATCAAGACTCACGACGAGAAGCAATCAACTCCCATAAAGATCATGGAGAAGTCTATCCGAAAAGACCCTAACAAGGTATGAGGATAAATAGATCCAAGTCCGAAAAGGAGGCGGATCGTTGTATCTCAAAATCCCAATTAGAGATTGAAGAAATAATCATGAAGTCGTGGTCAACAAAGTTGGAGTACCCCTCAAAAGTCTCCAAGTGAAGAAACTCTATTATGATGAGAAGACCATTATCTCAAGAACGTCTCTCGAAGATATGAAGTATGAAGTACATGCCAAATATCGGCCCGAGAAAGGTCTCAAATCGTGAACCAAGTTATGCCAAGATATGAACTTTTTGATATCCCGAGAAGCAGTTTTAAGAGATTTTGTCCTTTAGCTAACTATTGATCAAATCGTCCTACTTTGCTTTCAGCCTAAATAAACTATCGAAATAAGTCTAAAAAATGCATCTTCATGATCATTCTAAGACAAAAATAAAATATAAGAGATACACCTAGGAATAAGGGAGTTTAAGCATTTAATTAAGCCATGTGTGTAAGTGTTTGAATTGCTAACTTATAATAACAATGATATCGTTTTTAAGCTTAGTTTGGGGAACGTGAAACTTGAGGGTGATAAATCTTCGCAGCACCAAAGCCCTAATGTAAGTCATCGATTTCTTTGCAAGTTATTTCCATGTAGCTATTTTCAAGTGAAAATGGTTTTCCATCCCTTTGTTACCTTTAAAGTTTTATTTCTTTAATTTTTGTTTAGTAGAATTTAAATAAGGCCAAGGTTGATTAATTATGAGAAAAGTGTAAACTTGCTTTATCACTAAGCATTGCATGATGGCATGGCAATGGTTAAGTGTAGGGGATTTGATAGGTGTGTAAACACCCATCCTTTTACCACTTAAATCTGGCTAAAACAAGACCAAAACACGTATTTAATATCATTTGTTTGGAATTATGCGTGGTTTTTGTGTTTATTGTGTTTTCAGAGCCAACCGGATGAATATTGAAGAAAACATGGGATTGCACGGGTTTTACTGAAGAAAAAGACTCAAGATAAAGTCTATTGTCCAAGGGATGCAAAAGATTTGAAGTCACTGGGCCTATTCGAAGATTTATCGAAGAAAAGGATCAAAGATGGAAGATTTATATAAGTCGAAGAAACTCAAGTCTATTAAACGAAGAAATTAAAAGACGAGTTGAATTTAATCGACGACAAATCCCGAATCAGAATCGAAAACGGAAACTTTTCTGAAAAGACGAAAAGACAAGAAGAACGGGAGAAAGCCCACTCACCAACCAAAAGACAAGCCTATAAAAGGAGTCCCCTCACACATTTTAGCTAGTTAGTCTGGAGTTTTCCTCTCCTCCCTTTTTTTTCTCCTTTCTTGTTCGTTTCTTCACCATCACCACTAGGGTGATTGGTGATTTTAATCTTTGTTTTTCTAGTCTTGTGATTTTAATCTTTGTTTGATCTTGTTGAAACATTAATCATTTAATACAAAGTCTTGTTTAATCTTTCCATCTCATCTTGTTCATCATCATCTTTATTCTCAAGTTCTTAAGTTTTTATTTTCTTGATTTGATCTTCAAAAGTTGTTGGGATTTGTGTTTTTGTTGATGGGATTTGTAGCTTATGGTTAATAGATGCTTTGTGTTTAGTTTTATTTAAGATTTGGTGAAAAATTTGGTGATTTTTGGATTAAAACGATTTTCCTTGTTCTTCGGTATTGTTTCTGTACCTGGGTTTCCCAGACTTCCGAAAGAAGCAAAAGTTCCGGATGAGCTTGAAGTTCCGAATGAACATTAAAAGTTCCGAATGAGTTTTGTTTTCAAAAGTTCCGAGTCAATTAAAAGTTCCGAATGAGTTTTGTTTTAAAAAGTTCTGAACCAATTTTCTTAAAAACTTCCGAACCGATTTCTTCCGAATCGGAACTTTGAAAAGTTACGAACCAATTCTCGGAACCACAAAAAGTTCCGAACGAAGCCAAAAGTTCCGAACCAAGCCAAAACTTCCGAACCAAGCCAAAAGTTCCGAGTGAAGTAGAAACTTCCGAATGAAGGCAAAGTTCCGGATGAGTAATTAAGTTCCGAATGAAGCTAAACTTCCGAACCAAGGTTGAACTTCCGAATCAGTCTTCTTTTAAGTTACTTACTGTTTCTGTTTCTTTATGTCTGTCTTACCATTTCTCATTATTTCTTAATTTAAGTTTGATTTTAATTCAAAGTTTTGTCAATTATTCATAATTTGATTGCTTTTAAATTACTTTTAAATTTAAGTTTAAATTTTCGATCATTTAACATTTAGTAGGTTAGAAAACCAAACCCTTTTATTTAGTAACCAAGAAAAATCATTCCACTTAAGACCGAGATCAATTCGAGAGGACTGAGAGAGAATTAGAACCCAAATAAAATCATTATATCAGTTTTCATCGTGTGAATGCAAAGTAACGTCACTTGCTTGATCCTTCGTGTGAATGAATTTGACCAATCACATTGAGAGCACCGTGTGAACACAAAGTACTCTTTCTCCTTTGGCTGTGTGAACATAAACTAGTAGAATCATGTGAACACCAAACTATGTCAATCGTGTGAACACAACATGCTCTTTCTCCTTTTGGTCGTGTGAATGCAACTTTTCCTCCAATAAGAAAAATTTCTTCGTTTCTATAATAAATCAATTTAGGGTTTGTTTAGAACCCTTTTCTTGCTGCGTTTCATTAAAAAAAAAACCTACTGCCGTGACTTCAAACAGTGACAATCATGAACGTATAACAAAATTCAATCATGTTACTGTTATGATTAGTAAGATCCTGCTGTTGAAGCCTCTTTTGAACACTATCTTTTCTGTTTATAATGATCTAGGGTTTAGAAGAAACCCTAGATTTAATTGAATATCAAAAACAGAAAATAGAAAAATCACCTCAACAGCCAACTTTGACGCCTTATAACTTTTTCCTGGGGATAAAACTTGACAATCCCTCCGGTGGATGTTTAGATATGTGTATGAAGAACACACATATAATATTTCGTGACGATCCAACGGTTCAATCAAAAGTTATGACCTTCTGAATACTGCTGCGTACACAAAAACGTCCAGAAAAACCCTAGACGGATTTTTCTTCTTTTCACCATACACGAACACCTTGTTGGTCCTAGCATCACGAGCCACGAGGCTCTGATACCAATTTTGGAAACCTTGGTTTCCAGATCTTTGAAGCTACTAGGAATGCATCATGTTCATATGATTATACAATCAAAGCGGAATTAGAACACGACACATTAACAAGGTGTTTAGGCACGAATAACATGAATTAAAACACAATTGGATTGCCCATTATATTAATAACGAACAACCACTAGGTGTGTGTACATTGAATCCCACACCTAGTCGACACACACTTTAGGTTTACATTATGAATGAATTGAATGAATAAAACCTAAGACCCTTGTTCCTTTTATAGTAGAAGGAACAGAATCTACAAGAGATAATATATCAAATAAACATCTAAATATTCTATTTCTATAGATATATACTGAATATATTATTTAGAATATATCCAATATATTCTGTAAATAGAATTCTCCATCAAATCTTCAACATCCGTCAGCGTTTGACTTTGTTGACTGCGTTTGACTTCTGTCAACGCTTAAGTTACTCTTGTCAACGTCTGATTTACTCTTGACAACGCTTGAACAAATGTCTTCATGTTTTCTTTGATTTTGAGTTTCTGCCACATCAACTTTTTGACCCAACAAAAAGTATTTATTTGATGTACTTTTGTGAAACCATGTTGTGGACACTTTCTTAAAAGTTCCTTAAAACGGTCCCAAGATTCACTAAATGTCTCACCGTACTTTTTTTCAAATGTAATGATTTCATTCCGCAAAGCGGTAGTACGTGAGGGTGGGAAAAAGTAGTTAATGAACTTGGTCTATAAATCCGTCCATGTAAGAATACTTTGTGGCGGTTCCTTATCAAGCCAATTCCGGGTTTGTCCCTCTAAAGAGAAAGGAAAAAGTTGCAAGCGAATCACTTCTTGTGAAACCCCATTATACTTAACCGTATTGGTGAGTTGAAGAAACCTTTTTATATGGTCATGAGGATCATCAAGCGAACGCCCCAAGAAAGGTTGAGCAGAGACCATTTGAATGAAGCCGAATTTGAGTTCAAAATTGTTGGCTCCAATCTCGGGTATGACAATAGCATCGGTGTTTCCCTCTACGTGCGATTGCAAAAGCTCGATCATTGGTTGATTGTCCATTGTCACAATAGGTGGAGTAATGACTTCGGCTTGAGCTACTTTATTCTTACGAGCACGAGTACGCATACACACCTACAAAAGGAAAAGAAAAATAGACAAGAAATATTTTAGGTTTTTTATGTTTTTCTATTTTTTTTGTATTTTTGAAAATTTTATATTTTTTAGGATTTTTGAAAATTTAAGCAGGAAAAATAACGCTCAAAAGTGAACGGATCCCAAAATCCAACGCGTCTCTCACTTAAAACCGTAATCTTAACAAAAAGAGCCGGCAACGGCGCCATTTAATAACTAGGTTTTCACTTAGTTATGAAAGAGTTATCGTCCGATCTTTCGAATTGATTACTAGTAGAAAGTGCGACTCAATCGTTCTTGGTGGAAAAATAAGAAAGGTTTGGTTATCTAAAACTAATTAAAAGAAAAGGCGTCGTTGAGTAATTAAAATAAAAATAAAGCGAGAAAAGATTAAACTAAAATTAAATGACTTAAAAATAAATGACGAAGAAATTAAACTAATTAAACGTAAATATGAAAACTTAAAAACTTAATAAAACTAAAAACTTTAAAAATTAAAATACTCGAAAAATAAACTAAGATGAACAAGTAAAAGTAAAACAAAGTAAAATGGCGGGAAAATAAACTTGAAAATTGAATTTGAATAAAAACTAATTAATTTCGCAATTATAGAAAATTTGAAATGATTTCGAAATAAAATGAATAATTCCGCAATCGTGAAATCAAAGATTTCGCAATTGCTAGAAAAGATCAAAATTCGCAATCACATATTGCCAAGATTCCGCAATAGTGACAAAGACTAGATTTCGCAATCCTGAATATGCACAAATCCGCAATCCTTAAACCACAATTTCGCAACGCATGAAACAACAGTTCCACAATTAAAGACTTGCACACATTCCGCAATTATAGCCAGGCAGAGATTTCGCAATTGCTGATATGGGAATGATTTCGCAATGAGAAAGGATGTAAGATTTCGCCAATCATAGAAAAGAAGAATTCCGCAATGCTAGATTAGCAAGATTTCACAATCACTGGAATCCAAGATTCCGCAATAGGAGATCAATTCAAATTCGCAACTCAAAGCTAAGGTTCAATTTTGCAATACAAGAAAGTATTGCGAATTTGAATCAGAAGGTCCTAAAAACTAGGAACTAGAAAAATGACGATTTTAAGCACTTTTTAAGCAACTTTTCAAGGACAATAAGCGAAGAAAAACTCCAATAAGCTACCAATAAGCAAAGCAAATGATCAAAACTTATAAATCTTCAACACACAAATCAAGAAACACGTAAAGTATGACACTTTATGTGACGAAATAGAAAATTAAGATGAAAGAGATAATGAACATTGTAACTAGTAAGAAAGATTAAAAAGATAAAGATTAAGACAAGATTCAGCTTGAAAAGTAAAGGTTTGATTAAAACAAGAAAGATAAAAGATGAAGTTTTAGTGAGAGATCTACGAGATCCACGAGGAAACGAGTGAAAGGAATGCGGTAGTTGGCCGCATCAAACAGACGGGTGTATAGGCCAATCTTTCCCTGGGGTGCCTCAGTTATGAGGTCCCCTGCACCAGGGAGAGAAGGGTGAAGGTTGCTAGGAATGAAGAAATCAGAGCAAAAGTGCCCCAATTTCTCCTCAGTCATTACGTTGAGCATGGATCCAATAGAAGGGTTGTTTCTTTGAGCCATTATTAAATAAAAAGATAAGGGCATGGTATTCTAACCTGCGTAGGAAGGGATCCGTGCGTAAGAAGGTGGTGATAAGAAGGAAAGCTTTAATGGTAGAAATGAACGAAAAGACTGTGTGTCACACACAGCCGTATGGGCGACTTATTTATAGGGTTGCCTTGGAAGTCATGGTTCGTTGGATTCATGACACGTGTTTGCCACTATCCTAAATCGTATGGTTGGGAAGCAAGTGGCAAGTGAAAAGTCAGGTGGGACCCACGTGTCACTTCTGACTCAGAAGGTTACGCCGCTCGAGGTTCTGATTGTTTGCACTTTGTCAGTCAAATGGCAGGTGTACAGTCAATTGTGTCGGGATATGCGGTCATACGTAAGACCATATTCAATGTTGCATTTAATTTGTCTCGGTCGTCCAAGTGCGGCTGAGGTACCATAGGAATAAAATCCTAATAAGGTTGCCACGTGCAGCCGAAACAAAGTTTTTAAAATTCTTGATTCCCTAAAGATCTTTCTTGGTAGGTCCGGGGAGCATCTTGTTAGTCTAGATATTCCGCCTACGGCTGTAACAACTAGACTGGGGGGACATGATGACGTATAGTCCCCAGCCGGGTCATAAACCCAGCGCACGGGTACTACCTGCATCCGGCCTGTTATTAATGGGTTGGATTAATATCATTTAAAGCTTATGGGATTTGAATGAACAGTAGCTGCATACATGTGTGCGACCCACGGCCCGTCACTGCCGGTACAGGGTTAGACAGAATCATAATCTTATTATGATTAGGATTTAATCCAAAGTAGAGGATATACACTCACCATAATTAGAAGATAACAATTGTGACAACCGTGGTTTTGAGGTTTGTCACTTGGTCCTATTTTTAGGTTAATTTATGTGTGACTATATGATTAGCGTGTTTACATGTTTATTTTGCGTGAACGAGGTTGGTTTGGATATCGTATATGGGTATAAAGTACTCATAAGTAAATCGAGGAACGGTTATTTCATGTTCATGAGCTCGCAATTAGTGACTATGAAATGAAATGGTGTTATTTTGGTATTTACGTATACGTATAAATATTATAGTAAATTGTATTTTTTTTAAGATTTTGGGTTTAGCATTTAGAGGTCTCGGGTAAGGTGTTTAGTCATGTGAGTATTTTTCGGGATGGTTTTAAGTCATTTAGGAGTTCGTTATAAATTTTATTTCAAAATTTAAGATTTGTTTTAAAACTGTATATTTTACGTCTTTTACGGTAAACGCGTAAATTTGACTAGTTTTACGGTTTTGAGGTTTTGGAGGTTTTAGGAGCTGAAATAAATTAAGGTAAATTAAGGTATTATTAATAACATAATAATAAGTAATAAAAAAGAAAAAAAAAATTAATATATATATATATATATATATATATATATATATAGATATATATATATATATATATATATATATATATATATATATATATATATATATATATATATATATATATATATATATATATATATATATATATATATATATATATATATATATATATATATATATATATATATATATATATATATATATATATATATATATATATATATATATATATATATATATATATATATATATATATATATATATATATATAATATATATATATATATATATATATATATATCTATATATATATATATATATATATATATATATATATATATATATATATTATATATATATATATATATATATATATATATATATATATATATATATATATATATATATATATATATATATATAT
Organism: Glebionis coronaria; assembly: GCA_025667525.1. NCBI lineage: Eukaryota > Viridiplantae > Streptophyta > Magnoliopsida > Asterales > Asteraceae > Glebionis > Glebionis coronaria. The sequence goes on along the minus strand of CM046878.1, from coordinate 302,858,594 downwards.
ATATATATATATATATATATATATATATATATATATATATATATATATATATATATATATATATATATATATATATATATATATATATATATATATATATATATATATATATATATATATATATATATATATATATATATATATATATATATATATATATATATATATATATATATATATATATATATATATATATATATGGGCCGGTTAGGGCCGAATAAAAAGAAAAAAAAGAAAAAAGGAATGTGGGTTGTATTTGGGCTAGGATTCTTGGAGAAAAACTGTATAAGGACTTTTATTGTATCATAACTCTCATAAATACCTGAAGAATTATTAGAGTCGACGGTCACATCAAAAAAATAGGGCTTCTTCATAAATTTGGGGGTTTTCATAAATCAAAGGTAAATCTTTAAAACCCTTTTTAATTTAAGTGTTTTTAATTCTTTCTCAATCATCCAATGATGGATTTAGGTTAGGTTTTGAATCAAAATCTGTATATATATATGATATTATAATAATTAGATTAATTGGATATAATTATTATACATGGTGATGGTAATTAATTAAGCTAATTGTGTTAAATTCGTTTTTAAAAACTGTACAGAATTTTAGGTCACTATTTTTTATCATATCTAGAGTTCTACAAACCCTTATTTTGCGATCCAAGCATCCCTGAATAGGTAATTGAAGTGGCTTTCAAATGCAAGAAACTAGAACTAAATTAGAGTTGGAGAGGTGGGTCAAAAACAGGTTACAACAGTCGGAGGTCAAAACAGTTTTGAAATCAGTCGGGTTTAATTTAATGTTTTAAGGTGATTGAGGTACTTAGATGTACATTTGAACCCTCTAATTGGCATGGGAGTTGGTTTATATATTAAATAAGAGACCAGGGGTGGGGCTAAGACAATGGGTTAGGGTAAGACCCCCTAATCATAACAAACTTTTTGTATGTTCAAAATTAGTAAAATCCGGATAGACAAAAGTATATATATATATATATATATATATATATATATATATATATATATATATATATATATATATATATATATATATATATATATATATATATATATATATATATATATATATATATATATATATATATATATATATATATATATATATATATATATATATATATATATATATATATATATATATATATATCGGGGCCTTAACAGTAGATTTAAGGTTAGGGCAAAGGGGAGGAGTTAGCTAACTTATGTAAGGGCATAGGGTTTCCTTTACAGAGGTCATGGGTATGGTTATGTGGGTGTTTGGCTTATAGTTTGGAGACCTAAAAGTTGGGACTGTTTTGTGTAAAATATGAACGGGATAGGTATCAAACTTAACCAAGTTAAGGACTTGTTAGAGAAGGGTAATGGGGTGTTTAGAACATATGAATGAGGAACATATATGGGAGAAGGTTAGATGTCCATCATAGATTGATGAGTCATTTTAGAGACTGGTTCATGTTTTTATTATGTGCTTTTGTTTGTTAGCTTTTTGCTATTGCGCGGATTTTTGGAGAAGCTCAATCAGGTGAGTATCATAGTCCCATGTCTACTAATGATTTTGACTTCCAGATGGGATGGAAGAGACATTGTCTTGTTTTTATAAAATATGTTGTGAATGTTTTGTGTTTGGTGATGGACTTGTGCATACTTATGTGATTAACTGCTAGTTGATTCATGATTGTTTTATGTTTTGACTTGGTACCAAGGGGATGATGACAAGGCGGGGGCCTTAGGATTGGTTCATAGGTCTATGGGCGCCTATGGGACCATGGTGTTTGGTAAGGCTGGGAGCCTTGGATTTGGTTTGGTTTGTTAAATATTGAATATTAGTTGTTAATGCATGTTTGTATCACATTGTCCATATATTCTTAAATTTGGTTATTATTCACAGCTTATGGTTTGATTTTGGCATTGGAGTCTAAACCTATGACTCTCACCAACTTTATGTTGATGTGTTTTAGTGTCTCTTTCAGGTGAGAATGTGGTTAAGCTTGAGATTAGAAGTAGCTAGCTTTGGAGGCATTAGGATTGCATTTAGAAGGAGATTCCCGTTCCTTTTTAGTTTATTTCTATGTGTTTTGAATAAGTGATATTTTGTGGACACCTTTATGATGTTTTGTTTGTGGTAATTGTTTGTCTTGGGTAAGAGGTAGGACTGTTACCTACTTGCCTAGACTCCTGCATTTTGTGAAGATATTGTCATGACATTTGTGTCACCATTTTATGACATTTCCATTTCATTTAGTTATCTCTATAGACACGCCATGTTGTGATGATATACATACGTCGCGCCCCATATTCTGCCATGGTGAGGTGTGACAGAATGGTATCAGAGCCAATGGTTATAGAGAATTAGGTTGCCTAGTCTAGTAGCCTAGTCTATAGCTTAAGGGTCCCTACATATAGGCGTCATAGGAGTATTTGTGCATTAAAAAGTATTCTGGATGTTATTGGTTTTTACTTGCGATGTTTGTTAAGTTTTAACCAGTATGGGTTGAACCATAGTAGTTCATACTTAGCCACATGTTATTTTCTTTTCGGGATGTGAACTAGTGCTGGTTGAACCATAATCATCCACGCTAGTCATTGTCGTATTTTGCTTAAATTGTACATTATAGTACATAATTTGGTACATGGTAGTTTCTATCTTTTGTTGGGTTATTTTATGTACCTGAGGTATAGTATTTTTCTTTTGATGTTTAAGTCATGTTCCCTAAGAATAATGTGGTGGTTCGAGTTATTAGGAGTAGGTGGATATGAACGATTTTAAGCTATTTCCACTCTTATGGGCGACATGACTTATAATTGATTATGTTTTCGTTTTAGATTTAGTCTATGCTGTTTTAGCTAGACTGTGGATTTATGTATTTCAAGAGTTTGACTATGTTATCTTAATGGATGGAGTTTTGGACTTTTTTTTGTTTTGTGGTTATGAGCTTATGTGAGTAGATGGATATATGTGTTATGTGTTGTATTAATTCTTATAAGTGTCATCATAGGAAGGAGTGCATTGGGGAAGGGTAATTTTATAAGTATGGTGGCCAACATAGTCATACAAGTACCACAACTTCAATGGATTCCTAAGTATGATTGCATGAAAGAGGGTTAGTACATGCTTGTATAGTAGATGTTAGACGGATTTAAGTATATGTATCCCGATATGCCTATATATGTATGATCCCTTACACTTATCGATTATTTCCTTAGGAGGGTGGCTAGCTCTCTTTTTTTTAATATTAAACCTCCGTTGTAGCGTATTCTTTGAGTTTCGTATTTCACGTGTATGTTTTAAAATGGTGTTCTTGGTTTTAAGTCTACTGAAATAACTTGGGATTTCTTTTGAGATAATGAAATCTTTTGTGTTGGGTCTTACATTTCTTTTGGTCGGTATAGATTGAAAAAAAAGGGACTTGGAAATCTACAATAGAGTTAGATAGTTGGTTGTATTCGATAAAATAAGGGTAAGGTGTTGGATTCGTGTTTGAAACAATATGTAACATAAGTTTTTTTTTTAATCAACACTTATTTATTTCAAATTCTAAAAGACTTTCTTTAAAATAAAGCGAAATAAAATTTATTTCTACTTAAATAGTTTATATAAGTGAGCTTAATCAATATACGTCATTTATAATTATTTATGCAAGACTAAACAAAGTTCATGAAAATTTCACATACATTTATTTCTTGTAATTTAAAAAGGATTACGTTAATTACTAAGAGGATTGCTTAGTTTTTAAAAAAAAAACTAGTATAAAACTGTTTTGGTCATAACTTGTTCGTTTTTAAAGCTTTTTGGGTGATTCAAAAGCCTAAAATTATGTACTCGGAATGTACTTTTCAAATATTTGGTATGTATAGTCATGGGGTGTCAGTAGCTTGATCGAAATTTTGGTACAAGTGACGGGTTCAAGGTTGAGTTTTGAATAGTAGTTTTTTTATGATTTGGGATGCACGGGATACCTAGTCTTTGAGTTGAGTTTTGAGATCGTCTAGAAGGTTGTTTGTAGGTAGACATATGAAAGACTTGGTCGCTGATCGTATCTAGTGGATTCAGGATGTAGTTTTGGGTTCGTATTGATTGGAAGCGTTGAGGTAGACATATGAAAGACTTGGTCACGCCTACACGATTAAGTAGGTGGCCCTGAGAGAATGGTCGGAATGCCCTTAGTGGGGATTAAAGAGTTAAAAGTTCGTAGACGAACTAATGTGGTCATGAGGTCTCTTAGGAGTGCCAAGGGAGATGAATCGAGATTTGTATAATGTATGGATATTGGCACAAGTAACGCGCCATAGAGAGTGTTGGAAGGGGATATAATACCTCAAAGGTATTTATGATGTTCGTAAGGCATGTAAGTTTTCTGAAAATTTCATGAGATTTAGTAGGTTTGCCTATTACTGTGAGGTAGAACCATAAATAGAGCAAGTAGGAGAAGTGAGAGGAGTTGTAGTTAGTGCCTTTCCAAGTAAATTGTTGATGGAATGATTTTAAGAGCAAGAGTTGTTAGAAATTGCAACGGGTGCAAGGTAAAATTTGAGTTGCTTAGTAGTAGATTGGCTGTGAAAAGCGGTTGAGTGGTCTGATAAGAGGAAGTATTGGTCTTTTAGAATACATGTAGATTTTCGCGAGTAGAACGAGGTAGAAATTTATTCGTATTGCTTCTAAGAGAGGGTGCAAGGAGGACATAGTTGAAACTGCTAAGAATGTTGTATGAACGCTTTGGGTTTACGGTTATGATTTTGGCTTCACCAAGGCGCTAGCAGTTTTCATGGAGTCAATGAACCGGGGGTGCATGACAATATATAAACGAGTTGACATCAGGAGCATCGACGACATCTTGATCTACTCAAATCTAAGAAGGAGAGTGAGGCGAATTATGAGTTGGTTTTGGAGTTGTTAGGAAAGGGAATTATACGTGAGATTTTCAAGTGTGAGTTTTAGGATTAAGTTGGCCAGGACGAGTAGTCAGAGATGATGGCATATCGTGGAACCAGCAAGGGGCAAAGTGAAGAAGGGTGAGGAAGCGTTTTGAAGGCTGAAGAGGTAGATTGGATAATGAGCCGATCTTTGAATTATCAGAAGGACTAGACGAATTCGCGAAGCATGACGATGCGTAGAGCAAGGATTTGGATGTATACGAGAACGACAAAGAAAGGCGGTTGTTTATACGTTGTGGGAACTAAAGATTTGGAAGAACTAGATAGACTTAGTTAGTGGATCTGGATTGTTATATCTGCCTAGAATGCTAGAGGCATTTGGGGTACGAGACGTAGAGAATGATCTATACAGATCATGAACGTCTCCAACACATATTGAATCATCTTGATTGAACATTTTGGAAAGGTGATGGGTGGAGTTAAGTGATGAAAGAAAATTGCAAGGCCAAGTACCATCTGGGAAAGGCAAGCATGGTTGATGAGACATGGAATAAGAAGAATGAAGTGAAGCTGATACGAACTTGAACTATATGGATAACGTATTAGGGTGGTTTGGATGAAGGATGTAGGTTGCACGAGTTGAGTTATCTAAAGCAGAGAACGCGTCAACATGTATGTTGCGTGGCTTGGACAATCATATGGAGAAAAGGGACGTAGACTATACTTCCTACATAGATAGGAGTAGCTTAGAAAGGGCGATGTAAGGATGAAGTTGGTGAAAGGGATACATAATGGGGTGGAGGAATAAGTACGACGAGAGTTGGGTAATAGTCGATAGACTGACTAATTCATCTCATATTTCAAGAGGAATGAGAAGTCACGTAGTTGAGAAGTTGGAAGGATTGCGTACGGATGTGATGGAATAGAGGGTTTTGCGTAAAAGTTAGCCTAATATGTATGGAATGCCTTATGAAGGATTATGGCAAGGGAAGAAACGATGGGAAGCAAGCGTAGTATACCGTTGATAGACTAATGTTTGGTATGAGCATACTATAGGGGTAATTGAGAAAGACGCCTAGAGCATTGGCGTGAGATTTGGAGATAGTTGGAGAACGCGTTATATTAGGAAGAAATCTCCTACAATGATAGAGTCACCGGTGAGAGGGGAATATTCCCCATTGATGAGGATGTAAGGGATAAAGGAGGAAACACCTAAATTATAGGCTAAAGACGGGATATAAGATGGTATGGAAATTAAGATTGTGGAGAGACAAGCGAAAAATAGTATGGAGGAAGAATGATTCGAGGGAGCAAGAGGTTGTGAAGATAGTGGGGTGATATCAAAGAGAAACCGTTAGAGCAAGAGGTTAGTAGTCACGAACAATGGAATGTCCACCTAGAGAAAAGGTGTAACACATGTTAGTATGAAGGATGGTTAGTTACATGGTGCCGAGCATGGGAAAGCAAGGGTGAGGTGGTGGTTATGACATGTTTCTTGTAAATATTATGGGAAGCTTTTGGTTATGCAATCCTGCATATACCATTGGATGTGTTTAAGGTTGGGAGAACTTCCGAATGATGGAAAATCCGTAGAAGATAGAAGCCGTTAGGTATGGTGATAGGAATTGTAGTTGTTGGGAATAAAATGTAGCCAGTACACTTGAACGCTGACAAGAAGAAAACAAGCGTTGATAAGAAGAAAACAAGCGTTGACAGATCAAGCATTGACAGGAAGAAGTCAAGCGTTGATAGGTTGAAGTCAAGCACTGATAGAAAGATTTAGTCTACGTATATTATGTTTCTAGAAAAGATAGGATCAACAATGTATTTTCTATATTTATCTTTACCTAGAATAGCTGATACGTAGACTCTTGTACAAGGCTTCTTATGTCTATAAAAGAATACCTTTAGGTTTTGTTTCATATAAGTTTTCATACGTTTAACACTTTCATTGTAAGCAAGTTTGTTCTAATAAATCAAGTGAAAGTTTGTTTTACAATTGTTTGTGTGTTCTTGTTTAAGTATTAATTCCGCATAATACTTAAATTGTTTTATACACAACAAAGTTTCTCTACGTGTTTAACTTGATTTAATCTCGTTTACACAAGCTAAATCGATCTAAGTTTGGGATCAACAAGTGGTATCAGAGCTTGTTGAGAAACTTTGATCTAAAGAACACAAGAACCCTAAACTGCCAAAAACCCTAATTTTCACAAAACCCTAAAAACATCATGTCTACCCCAGAAGAAAACTCCTCCTCCTCCTCAACCCAAAACATCAAGATTCCCATGCTAGACCCAGACAATTTTGAGTTGTGGAAGTTTAACTTTGAACAATATCTGCAAATCCATGACTACACCCTATGGGAAATTATTGAATATGGAAACACATTCAATAAGGCTCAAAAGATTACAGCTGCCATACAACAAAGAACAGCTGTTCAAGGTTCTACTGAAGAGGATAGAAGAGAAAAACCTTAAGATGGTAGAGCTGTATCAACTGAGGATATAACAAATAGAAGGGTTGACATGAAAACCCTAAGCATTCTAAAACTCTCTTTGGGGCAAGAAAATCGGCACAAATACAGAAGCTATGAGTCTGCAAAAGATCTTTGGGCAGCTCTTGAAGTTGCTTATGGTGGTAATGCTGATACAGTAGAAGAGAAAAAGAAGCAACTCTTGCATGAGTATGCTGTTTTTAAGGCTCAACCTAACAAGAAGCTATGTAGTGTGAGAAGCAGACTTCTGGACATCACAAGCAAGCTATCCTTCATGGGAATAGTGCTTGGTGATGTTGATATTATCTCCACTTTTCTTAAAAGCCTTGGTGATGCATGGAAAATTGAAGCAAGGTCTATAATTGCTAATAACACTCACAAAAGTTCTACTTTTGATGATGTTTACAATAAACTGAGGCTGATAGAGAATGAAACTCTTCTGGATCATGGAAGCAAGTCTACCAATGGAAACATGGCCTTCTTCTCACATAGTGAAGGTCAATTTGATCAAAAGGAGTCATACATGCACCCAGTTACTCGTTCAACCTGTGTCAATGCTGGATCATATCCTGTCAACGTCTCACATTCAGACGCTAACACATACAAAATTGACTCACCAAGAGTTAAGCATGCTGGTATTGATCTAGATACTGTGTGTGCATACATTACTTCATTGCCCAATGGTTTAGTGATTACTTATGAGGACCTTGAGCAAATTAGTGATGAGCATTTGGAGGAGATGGACATAAAGTAGAATATGGATCTTCTAAGTATAAGAGCAGACATATGGAATATAAGATTCAAGAAGAAGATGACTTTTAATGCTAAGGATACTACTGGATTTGATAAATCCAAGGTTGAGTGTTACAATTGTCATCGTATGGGACACTTTATGAGAGAATGTAGATCTCCAAGAAGATCTGATGCTGGAAAACCCTCAAGCCAAATCATTAAGACCCAGGATCCCAAAGCCACGGTTGCAATGCAAGAAATTGATGGTGTTGGATGGGATTGGAGCTATTTGGCTAAGGATGAAGAAGAGAATAAAGCTTTGGTTGCTGAAAAGGAAGAACAAGAGCATGTTCACTATGCTCTCATGGCACACTCCTCATCTTCATCAGACAATGAGGTATATGATGATGCTTTTTGTAGTAAGGGTTGTCGTCTAAACACTGAAAGACTTAACAAAGAGGTTTTAAGATTGTCAACAGATGTAGGTAATGAAAGATGCAAGTTGTCTAACCATCAACTTGCTCTTACTCAAACTGAAAAAACTGTAGCTGAGTATAAGAAAATAGAGCTTGACTTAAAAGATAAAATCAATATCTTAAAACATGATTTAAATGCTAGTACTGATATTAGAAACATCATGGAGAGGGTTAATGCTGAATTAAAGGCTAAGTTAGATGAGGCTATCAAGAATAAGGATAATGTAGATCTTAAAATTCAGAGATTTGATAAAGCCTCACAAACCCTAGGAGAATGTGTTAGTAAACAAAGGGATTCTAGGGATATGACTGGGATTGGGATGAAAGTGTATGCTGGTATTCCACCACCAGCTGGGGACTTCTATGGTGTCCAAAGAAAGGACTTATCTTGGACTAGTTTACCAGAGCTCTAAGAAGAGGAATTTACTCCTCCACCAAGAGTTCTTACCCCAGTTGAAGAATATAGACAAAATTTGACTGATTTGGACCAATGGAAGAAAGCGAACCCTACCTTGTTTGTTAAGGGTGGCATGCTTAGTGATAGTCCTAATGAGTCTACCCCTATTAAAGTAACAAACCCAATCACTGGCAAGACTGTTGACCTTGGCTCAAACGTTGTTAGAAAACCTAGTATTAAATATGCAGAAATGTATAGAAAAAACTAGGTCACCAAAAAGCCAAATTAGTGATAATGGAACAGGTTTCTTTTCTTCTAAACCTAGAGTTATGTCTAGAAAAGCCTGTTATACTTGTGGTAGCTTTTCACATTTAGCCTATAAGTGTGTCAATGCTTCAAAGGTCAATGCTGACAAAAAGTCAAACACTGTCAAACCCAAAACTTTTGTTCAGCAAAGTCCACAAGTTGTTAGACCAGCCCCACATTTCAAAAGGGTCTAATACTTATGGATAAAGACTATTTCAGAAGACCAATACATGGTCTAACAGATAATGGGTTCCTGTAGCTAACCCTAGGTTCAACGCTGATAAGGGTAATTTCAGCGTTGACAAGACCAAATCAAACGCTGACAGAAATGTTGCAAGACCAAATAATGGTAAATATTTGCAACCAAAGGGAAAGGGGTCTAAAGCTTCTTCTAGCTTGACATGGAGACCTAAGCAAGATCAAAACCCTAATTCAGACGGGATTTCTATGACCTGTAAAAGATTTAGTTATATTTCAAAGGTCATAACAAAACCAATTGGGGTTAACTGGGTGTTTAATCCAAAAACGGATGAACAAGGGGTTGTTATGAGGACTAAGTCTGTTCTTGTTGAACAACCTAATGAATCCAAGTCTGCTCAGGCTTGGGTTCCCAAAGAAAACTAATTTGTTTTCTTTATGTGCAGGGCATTCAAAAGCATGTTAATGATTATGGCTATTGGGATAGTGGATGCTCTAGGCACATGACTAGGAAGGAAGATTATCTCACAAACTTCACTCCCATTTAGGATGGTGACAAAGTTTACTTTGGAGGCGGATATGGAACTATCACAGGCAAAGGAACTCTTCTCACCAACAACTTGCGTTTTGAAAACGTGTTTCTAGTAAAAGAACTTGACTATAATCTGTTTAGTGTATCACAAGTTTGTGATAACAAAAATAAGGTTCTTTTCACTGATAGTGAATGCCTGGTGTTGAGCAAGGATTTTAAAATACCAGATGAGAAATTCATTGATTATAGAACACCTAGGCATAAGGAAATTTATAATGTGAATCTTAATGGAATTAGTATGAATAATAACTTGTCATGTCTTTATGCTAAGGTTTCAGTTGATGAGAGTAATCTTTGGCACAAGAGATTAGGGCACATTAATTTTAAAAATATAAACATACTTGTGAGACATGGTTTGGTTGATGGTTTGTCTGAAAAGGCTTTCTATAATGACCACTCTTGTGTTGCATGCCTTAAGGGAAAACAGCACAAGGTCTCATTTAAGTCTAAACAGGTGCACACTAGTTCTAAACCACTTCACTTGCTGCATATGGACCTGTTTGGTCCAACTAATATAGAAAGCTTGAATGGTAAATCTTACTATTTTGTCATCACAAATGATTTTTCTAGGTTTACTTGGACTTTCTTTTCAGCTTTGAAAGGTGACAAATTTGATAGAAAATCCACAACTGGTGGATGTCAGTCTCTTGGGGGTAGGTTGATATCTTGGCAAGGCAAGAAAAAAACAGTGGTGGCCAATTCTACAACTGAAGCAGAATATGTAGCAGCAGTTGCTTGTTGTGGACAAGTCTTATGGATTCAGAACCAACTGTTGGATTATGGGTATAATTTCATGCATACCAAGATTTTTGTAGACAATAACAGCACTTTATGCATTATTAAAAATCCTGTACATCACTCTAAAACAGAACACATTGAAATTAGACATCATTTTATAAGAGATTGTTTTGAAAAGGGTTTAATACAACCAGATAGGATTGACAAAGAAGAAAATGTGCCTGATTTATTAACTAAACCTTTTGATACTTGAAGGTTTCAATACTTGGTAACAAGTATTGGAATGATCAATCTCACTTAATATGTGTTTTGTGGTCTTATTGTAAAAGTATGTACAAGATATGCATTGTTATTGGTCTATTTGTGATGTTAGATTTTCCACTTTATTTATCTAATGCTGACAAAGGTTATCTTAACGCTGATAAGTGTTATCGTGACGTTGTCAGCAACATGTTAGTTTTGTGGTTTTTGATCTAAGTGTACAGGCGTTGTTAGCATTATACCATTGGATACAGAGTTGCTTATGGATCCTTGGAGAGTCATTGGAGCATGTTTCAATTTATGGATGATGGTTGGAATATTTATATTCCTATCTTGACATAAATTTTTATTTACATGCATATTATTTGGCAACTTATGTATCACAGTTTAAGGGGAGGTTTTAGGAACCTTTAGGAATTTTGGGTATTCTTAAAATAATCTTATCATAATTCTAGATTGTGTCCACATGTGAGTATGAGTAAGTTTTCTATCTCATGAGGCACTGTAGCATGCAAAGTTGATATACTATGCATGCTGCCAAGACCTTTTTGGCCTAGAATTAGATGTGGTCTGTTGGGAGACTTGGTTATGATTTATATTGGTTTTACATGGGAGTTACAAGGGATTTTACAAGATAACTTAACTGTTAAGAATTTTGGTTAGCAAGGGACACTAGAGGACTGTTATGTCTATCTTGCATAAGCAAGTGTGCATAATTGGACAGTGCTTGCCGCCCTATAATAATTTGCAGTTTATAGGTTATTTTCACTAGGATAAATTACTTTGTTTAGGTACTTTTTCATTTTTATTACTTTTACTTTTGGACGCTGGCAAATATTTTACCAAGCGTTGTTGTGACCAATTTAGACGTTGACATGGCTTTTGCAAACGTTGACAAGAATATAGCCGTTGGGCGTTGATGGGTTATTTTTGACAGTTGACAGTCATTGGGTCCTACCTAGTTGTTATTTTTGACGAATTTTGGGGCCGTAATTTTAGGAGTAGATAACTTTTAATTAATGCACAAGATAACTTATTTTCTTTTCAATAATTTCATCATTATATTTTTGAAAATACTTGCCTCATTTTTGACCAATCACATGTGCCTATCACTCCTATATATTTGGCTCCTATTTTTAAACTAGGGTACTCTCATATTCTTGTCTAATAATTTTCTCCTATAATTTATCTTTCACAATCTTTCATAAACAACTTTCATCATCATGGCGCCTAAGTTTAAACCAAGTGACTTGGTATTGGGATTCAGAAGTCAGCACAATATGGTTGCTTATTTGGAGGCTGATGATGCTCTGTTTCCACAATACACTCAGATGGTGGCGTATTTGAATGCATCTCCTCTTAGGTATGCACTTTCTCATGCTCCTCTCATTCCTGTCGTTCATATTAAACAGTTTTGGAACACTGTTAGTTCCTCAACGCTTAATAATGTGACTACATTAACAGCCATTGTTCATGGGCGTACTTGGGTGGTTACTGAAGCCTTGGTTCGCCAGGCTTTGCATCTTAATGATGTAGATGGTATAACCACTCTCCCCATTAATGGGATAGAACAAGGACTTCGGGCTTTGGGATATCCTTTCCCTGATGAGGGTACTTTAAATAAATATCATAAACAAGAATTTCCCCCAGCCTGGAAGTACCTCATACATGTCATCCTTCAATGTTTGAGTCCCAAATGTACTGCACATAATGAAATTAACAGATCTATTGCTAGTGCAATTGTGTGAATTACAAATGGGCAAAAGTATAATTTTTCTAAACTGATTTTTGATGGCATGTGTAAAAACAAGGGGAATAAGATGACTTTGGCATATCCCAGATTTTTACAAATGGTTTTTGATGAACAAAGGTACTGCATAAGGGATCATGATGATTTTTATGCGATCCCTATGCAAAAGAAAGCTATTTTCAGTAAGATGAAATCACCCCTCACTGTGACTTACCCCTCACCCAAGCTATGCTTGTTGTTATTGCAGCAACACAACCTCAACCAGACCCACAACCACAACTTGACCCAATACCAGACCCTTTACCTTCACCTCAACACATGGAAACTGACCAAGAATCCTTCAACGCTGACACATTAAATGTTGGCGTTGACACCAGTAATCCAAACGTTGACACCTTTCCTTCACAAACCTAAATACCCCTTAACCTTCAAACTACCACCCAATCCACATCATCTTCTACACCCCCTGAATATAGGTTGCAAAAACGCCCAAGGACTACTGGAGTGTTCTCCTACAGTGGTCCTAGCCATGTTACAGAGAGAACCACCAACACATGTGTGGTTGGTGCTATGGATGAGGTTGGGACTATTGGTACTCGCTTAGATGCAGGCCAAGACAGTCCTAACATCTTTAAGACCTCATCCATGCCCCATGACTCTACTTTGGGAGGTCAAATACCCATTCTAGAGGAGGGCAGATTGGAACCATACACAATAATGGAATTGATGGCTGTCTGCATTAGCTTGCAAAAGCAAAATGCAGACTTGGTACAAACAGTCAGTACACAAGGCCTTGAACTTAAGCAATTGAGGGAGAGGATTGTTCTTTTGGAGGATGGTAAGAATAGGCGTGGTATGGAGGATTCTTCCAAAGGGGAGGATGAGTAGATCCAGGTGAGTGAGAAAGGCTCACATGATGGAGAATCTTTGGGTGTTGCTGAAGCTCTTACTGAATTGAAGAAGCAATCAGGTTTTGATACATCTTTGGTTACTCCTACCAACTTGAACTTCTCCTTTACAGCAATGATGGAGCAGTTCACAAGAGGCGCTGAGACAAGTAAGGTGGGCGTTGACAAGCAGAGTTTGGACGCTGACACACCAAGCGCTAACAAGAGTAATTTGGGCGCTGACACTCAGAATTTGAACGTTGACAGACCTACATATATGGTTGGTGTATTCCAGTCATCAGCCATCATCAAAGAAGTGTCTTCACAGGTACCATCATCATCTTTACCCATCATTGATCCATTAGATAAGGGTAAAGGAATTTTGGTTGAAACAGAAGTTCCAAAGAATGCAACACAAGTAGAGTTTGATTCAAAGTTGGCTGCACAACTTGTGGAACAAGAAATGAGGAAGGTTGGTGAATCACCATTTGTTGTTTCTTCTGAGGAACAAGAAGGAAGTGATGAAGGAAGTACAGATTCAAGTGTTATGATAATTGAACAACCAGAAAGACTTGAATATGGTGATGAGTTGGCAAGAGAGAAGCTTAGAGAGTTAAAGTTGCAAGTAGACTATGATATGTCAGAAGTTGCTCAGATGTACCATGCTTGGGAAGATAAGGTTATGGAGAATCCGGATATGACCATTTCAGATCAAATTTGGGGATTGGAGATTCTTCTAAGAGTTCAAAAAGATTGCAAGGTAATTCTGAAGCATAAGGCTAACAATGTTTTCTCACTGTTGAAAAGAGATAGAAGGGAGCTTTACTACATGTTACTCAGATGTCATGGAACATGATGGACCTTTAAGAAATTGCAGGGATTATCCTTTGAAGAATTGGAGTATAAAGCTTATCTCATTTGGGCAACAGTGCAGGAAATGAATACTATCAGACTTCTCTAAGATGAAAGGAGAGAAGAACTTGTAGAAGAGATGGAGATTCAAAAGGCAATGATTGTTCCAAGGCCTTTGAAGAAGATAGTTCCACTTGAGTTCCCTAAAGATATGGATAAATTTAATCCCCGTGAAGCTGTCCTTAGAAGGAGCATTAAGCTCTCACCCATGGAAGCTTCAGATATGGTACAAGTGTTACCTCTTGATGCCAGAAACCCTATCATTAGCTATGAAGAAGATGCAAGTGGGTTTTAGATGATTGGCAGATATGGGAAAGAGGTACACACATTTACTAATCTTATGTATCTCTTTGCAAGTATGGATAGGGAAGACATGGCAGAACTTTGGAGGTAGTTGCTGGCCAAGTATGAGACTGAAGCACCTATTTCAGTCAATGGAATAAAGCTTTGGTCAACATTCAAGAGAATGTGTGCACCAGAAGAAGAAGATCCTGTTTGGAAGGATCTTGAGGATGATATCAGTGGACTTCAATGGCGTTTGTATTCAGCTGCTGGTGTGTATTATTTGAGTTCTACAAAGTTTGCTGAGTATCTTCTTGTAGATGCAGAGTATCCCATGTCCAAAGAAGTTTTGGACAAGATGAAGACAACACAGCTGGAGATTGACTATTCAAGTGACGTGACCAAAGATTTGATTAGGCATGTTTATTACCAATATGATAAGATTTGTAAGAATCCTCCTAGTTCTTAGTTTTTATTCTGAAACTTGATTACTAAAGTAGATATCAAGTTTAGGGGAGGATTGTTGGGAATAAAATGTAGCCAGTACACTTGAACGCTGACAAGAAGAAAACAAGCGTTGATAAGAAGAAAACAAGCGTTGACAGATCAAGCGTTGACAGGAAGAAGTCAAGCGTTGATAGGTTGAAGTCAAGCACTGATAGAAACATTTAGTCTACGCGTATTATCTTTCTAGTTTGTTTCTAGTAAAGATAGGATCAACAATGTATTTTCTATATTTATCTTTACCTAGAATAGCTGATACGTAGACTCTTGTACAAGGCTTCATATGTCTATAAAAGAAGACCTTTAGGTTTTGTTTCATATAAGTTTTCATTCGTTTAACACTTTCATTGTAAGCAAGTTTGTTCTAATCAATCAAGTGAAAGTTTGTTTTACAATTGTTTGTGTGTTCTTGTTTAAGTATTAATTCCGCATAATACTTAAATTGTTTTATGCACAACAAAGTTTCTCTACATGTTTAACTTGATTTAATATCGTTTACACAAGCTAAATCGATCTAAGTTTGGGATCAACAGTAGTAGTAACTGTTTGAGTTAATTCATAGGAGATGAGGTGGATCACTGTTACAGTGGGATGAAGTTAGAAGCGACCAACGAATTTGTAACACCCCATTTTGGAAATGGAATATTACGCATAATCATGGCGTGTCATCAAAGCATACAAGGATAAATGTCTAAGCATTATTCGACCATAAAAGGGAAATACCGGAATCAAACATCGGTAACCCCAAAGTAAAGCTCATCACACACAAACATAAATACTGTAAAGGAAAGGACGAAACAATGTCCATAGCAAACTGTATTAAAGTAAAGGAAATGCATAAAGTAAAGAAAGACAGTAAAGCTTCCAATCCATATGCACGTACGTTTGAGATCTACTAGCGTCCCTGAGTACCTGCCATTTTGGGAACATGAAAAGGTAAAACGGCTGAGCAAGACGCTCAGTGCACGGATGTACAATATAGCATGAAATAGGATAAGCATGTAACATATAACAGCGGAAGACTAAATTCTGAGTAGACTGAGTAAGTATTGAGAAAACTGGTCTTATAGTTTGAAAAGCCTTATGTTTATCTTATGAAAACTGTTTTAACATATATATACCATAGCCCATATAGGTCATGAAAAGGTCACGTGCATGAATACTTGGAGGGGTGACCTCATCATGCTGATTAGAGGGGATGCCTCTAATTAATATACTGGTTTGGGTAGGAGGGATCAACTCCTTGTGAAGGATGCAAGGCACACACCACATTCACCATGATAAACTGAATAAAACATGTAACTAGGATGCACCCATACGCCCCACATGATATAAAATATGGCCAAAACTGAAAAGGGACGCCACGAGCAATCACTCCACCGTGGGGAAGTCATAACATTGGTGCCTCCAATGTTATGGTTATGGTACCTCCATAACTAGGTGAAACTGGTCATGCTTGTATATGGCTATAGATTATGCTAATTAAACATAAGCAGTTCAAAACAATAAAACAAATACTGGGGAAAACAGTTGGCTGCATACGGGGAAATCCTAATAAGGAAAGAATGTCCATACTGAAAGGACGGGAATCCGTACCTCAAGTCCAGTGAATGAACGGAAGAAAGACTCCTACTTCTGGATCACTAACGCTACATGAATACACACGTGTATAAGTATCGATTCACTGATTACGTACTAGGTTTTTGTGTCTTGTCTTAGCTTACTTTGTATGTTTTAGGTCATGGTTTATTGTTTAAAGCCTTAAACTGTGTTTATCTTGTATTCTGATTAATCTGATTAAGTATTACTGGTATTTCATGTATTATTATACTTACTGTGTAATAATAAGTAACTTTCCAAAAATAGCAGGTTTCCAAAATAGAAAGTTTCCAAAAATAGAAAGTTTCCAAAAATAGAAAGTTTCCAAAAATAGAAAGTTACCAAAAATAGAAAGTTTCCAAAAATAGAAGGTTTCCAAAAATAGAAAGTTTCCAAAAATAGAAAGTTTCCAAAAATAGAAAGTTTCCTAAAATAGAATTTACTGCTTAAAATAGATTAGTTTCTAAAAATAGAAAGTTTCCAAAAATAGATCAGCTGCCTTAATTAAATAAGTTTCCATATATAGAAGGTTTTCCATGATTAGATTAGCTGCCTGAAATAGATATATTTCCATATATAGAAGGTTTCCATTAATAGATTAGTTGCCTTACTTAATTAGTTTCTATAAATAGAAGTTTCCATATTTAGAATTAAGCTGGTTACATAAGCTAACATATAAGTCTAAGTGTTTATAAGCTGATTTCTTAAGTCATAGGATATAGTATATAGTTTAATTATTATTTCATGTACTTTAATTAAACTATAGGTTAAGCATTTTAATTAAAGTATAACATGTTTTAATTAAAATGAAATAAATACTTAGGTTAAAATGTGTATTATTATTATTAATAATATAACCTAAGTCATGTCTAAATTAATTAATTATAGGCATGTTTTAAATAATTAATTAATTATAACTTATAACATAAAATACTTAGGTTAAATTAATATCATGCTAAATTAATAATTAAAATAACCTAAGTCATGATTTAATTAATATCTCATGTTATTAATTAATTTATATCCTAAGTTCATAATTCATAAAAATTAACATGTAGCATAAATCATGATTTAACCAACGAACCATGAATCGGGCATGAACTCGACACCGTACCCCAAGCCAAACTCGGGGCACGTGTGCCTCCTTGCTGCCGTGGGTCCCACAAGCACCAACCAAGACCTAAAATGGTCTTGGTGGTGGCGGCAATAAGCAAACCAAACCCCCCTCGGGTTTGTTTTGCTAGGCGGCTAAAAACAAACACCCTTTTAAATCATTCTTTGATTTTAATTAACCCCAAAACATGTTAGATCAATGTTTAATTATCATGTTTTCATAAGAAAATAATAACATGTTCATGAAAATAATCAAAGATTAAAAAGAATTAAAAAGAAGGGTTTAGAATTATATACCAATACGTAGCTTGAAAGGGGATGAACAAACACAGTTTCTAACACTTGTATTTAATGTCAAAAATCAACAACACCCTCCTATGGTGGTGTTCTAGGTGGCGGCACAAGAGAGAGCAAAGAGGAGGAGGATAAAATCTTTTAGGGTTTATGTTTTCTTTCTTGAAAAAGTGAAAATGAAAACTAGTTTTACTCTTTACCCCCCTTTACTTGTAAAAGTCCATGGGCTTAGCCCATTTCTTGTTGTTGTGCCGTGGGTATGGGGGCCCCACATGGGGTACCCGTACCTTTCTCGTGTCCTGATGTTTCGTGTTCGTTCGTGGTTAAACGTGCTCGTGTTTAAAGTGTTTCTGTTTATTTTATCATGTCGTTTATCGTAATCTTAACGCTCGTAATTATATTATATGTATTTACGTAATTATTCTAGTTCGTATTTTAAATGGTGATCATGATTTAATTATGTTCACGTGACATATTTATTAACTGTTTATCATGAGTTCGTACGTAATCGATACTTGTCATGTCATACACGTATGCACTTGCTTGATTATTAGCACATGAATGTGATCAATACTAAATAAGGTAAGTTTTAATCTAGGACGTACGATCTTAAGGGCACTATTCATGGAAAAAGCATGCGGGTTTTACAATTCTTCCCCCCTAAAAAGAATAATTCGTCCCCGAATTATAGATAAAGTAAGCTGAAAAGAAGTAACATACCCGAACTCAAAATATGAAGTGAGGGTAAGAAGCCCCGATAGACTCCTCTGTTTCCCAAGTGGCTTCCCGCTCGGTATGGTCCCTCCAAAGAATTTTGACGAATGGAATCGTCTTCCTTCTCATGACTCGTTCTTTCCTGTCGAGCACTCGTTCGGGTTCTTCTATAAAAGTGAGATCTTCACGTATCTGTTCCAGTGGATACTGAACCATGTGAAGGGGATGATAATTGTAGCCTCTGAGTAAGGACACATGGAACACGTTATGTACGTGCGAAAGCTGAGGAGGTAACGCCAATCGGTAAGATACTTCACCGATTCGTTCAATGATATCAAAAGGTCCGATGAAACGAGGACTGAGTTTTCCTTTGATCCCGAAGCGTTTAACACCACGTGCCGGCGAAACCTTGAGGAAGACGTGATCTCCCACATTAAAATGTATGTCCCTACGATGCTTATCGGCGTAACTCTTCTGACGTGACCGTGCTTCTTGCAACTTCTGTTTAGCTACCTCGATCTTCTCATTGGTCATTTCTATAATCTCTGGTCCTTCGAGTGTTCGCTCTCCCACTTGATCCCAGCAAGTTGGAGCGCGACACTTTCTGCCATACAACATTTCGAAAGGAGCACATTTGATACTTGCGTGCCAGCTGTTGTTGTATGCAAACTCGACCAAACAGATGTAATCGTCCCAATCACCTGTCCATTCCAACGCACACGACCTTAACATATCTTCTAATGTCTGAATTGTTCGCTCCGATTGTCCGTCCGTTTGAGGATGGAAGGCCGTACTCAGCTTAAGTTGTGTACCCCAAGCTTTTTGCAGACCTTTCCAGAATCGCGACGTGAAACGAGGATCTCTGTCTGAGACGATGCTTGAGGGAGTGCCGTGGAGTCTCATGATCTCCCTTCTGTAAGTATCTGCGAGTTTACTTACCGGATCTTCCTTGCGTATCGGTAAGAAATGAGCTGATTTGGTGAGTCGATCAACAATGACCCAAATAGCATCGTGCTTCTTCTTGGTAGGCGGAAGACCGGTAACAAAATCTATGGTGATTTTGTCCCACTTCCACTCTGGAATATCCAACGGTTGAAGGAGACCGCCCGATCGCTGATGTTCAATCTTAACCTGCTGGCAGGTAAGACATTTGGAGACATAAGTGGCTACATCCTGTTTCATACCACTCCACCAAAAGTGCTGTCTGATGTCATGGTACATTTTTGTCGACCCAGGATGTATAGAAAATGGGGAGCTGTGAGCTTCAGCTAACAATGCTTCCCAGAGTTCTGGATTGTTAGGAACATAAAGTCTCGTGCCCTGCCAAACGATACCGTCTGCGTCCATTCTGAATTCTGTCTGCTTCTCCAAATTCTGAATTATCGCCCAAATCTCTCCATCATCCTTCTGCTCTTCCTTGATCCTAGTCAGTAACTCAGGTTCTACTCTAAGATTCGCCCAGTATCCGTGCTGCCCACGTACCATGATTTCGATGTCTAGCCGCTCCAAGTCTCTTATGTTTTGTTCCCGGATCTCAATGCCGTTGATCATTCCGGACTTTCTGCTGAGTGCATCTGCTACTACATTAGCCTTCCCGGGATGATACTGTAGGTTAATATCATAATCCTTCAACAGTTCCAACCATCTCCTTTGTCTCATGTTCAATTCTCGCTGTGTGAAGATATACTTCAAGCTCTTGTGATCCGTGAAAATGTCGCATGATTCTCCGTATAAGTAATGCCTCCATATCTTCAATGCGAACACCACTGCAGCAAGTTCCAGGTCATGCGTAGGGTGGTTTTCTTCATAGGGCTTAAGCTGCCGTGAAGCATACGCGATCACTTTCCCATGTTGCATGAGAAAACAGCCCAGTCCCTTCCCCGATGCATCGCTATAGATCTGAAATCCACCTGTACCAGATGGCAGAGTAAGAATAGGTGCAGATACTAACTTCTGCTTTAGGTCTTCGAAGCTCTTCTCTCGATCTTCCGTCCAGACGAATTTCTCTCCTTTTCGCATCAGTTTGGTGAGAGGCAATGCCAGGCGGGAAAAGTTCTCCACGAATCTGCGATAATATCCAGCTAAGCCTAAGAAACTGCGGACTTCTGTCGCTGACGTTGGTCTTGGCCATTTAGTGATAGCCTCAACCTTCGCTGGGTCCATAGTGATCCCTTCAGCTGATACGATGTGACCTAAGAATGCCACCTTGTTTAACCAGAACTCACACTTGGAGAATTTCGCATACAGCTGCTTCTGACGAAGAATCTGTAGTACCGTACGAAGATGGTCTTCGTGTTCCTCCGTGGACTTTGAGAAAATCAGGATGTCATCGATGAATACAATGACAAATTTATCAAGGAATTCATGGAAGATTCTGTTCATCAGATCCATGAATACTGCTGGAGCGTTAGTCAGGCCGAATGGCATGACCACAAACTCATAATGGCCATAGCGGGTACGAAAAGCAGTCTTGGCAATATCCTGCTCTTTAACCCTTAGCTGATGGTAGCCTGACCTTAGATCGATCTTTGAGAAGTGTTTGGCTCCTTGAAGTTGGTCAAACAGATCGTCTATACGTGGCAGTGGATATCTATTGCGGATGGTAATCTTATTAAGTTCACGGTAGTCAATGCAAAGTCGCATGCTGCCGTCCTTCTTCTTAACGAACAAGACCGGTGCGCCCCATGGAGATGCGCTTGGTCTAATGAACCCTCGTTCAAGAAGTTCCTGCAGTTGGTCCTTCAGTTCTTTTAGCTCTATGGGAGCCATACGATACGGAGCCTTAGATATTGGCTCAGCTCCTGGAACAAGGTCGATGTTGAACTCCACTTCTCTTGCAGGTGGTATGCCTGGAAGTTCAGCTGGGAAAACGTCTTGAAATTCCGAAACTACTGGTTGATCCTGAATCGATGGGGATTCAGCATCCATGTTATGAACCGTAGCTAGATAACCTTCGCAGCCATGTGACAGTAATGCACGTGCTTGCAAGGTAGATATGACTTGTACAGACCGTCCGGGTATGAACCCGTTATGAATGTACTCTGGTGCATTAATGTCGCCGAAGATCACCCGATATGAGTGGCAGTCTATGGTAGCATGGTGCTTGGATAGCCAGTCCATGCCGAGAATCATATCGAACTCAATCATGTCTAGGGGAAGTGCATCTACTGCATGAACTTTATCGTCAAACTCTAGAGGAAGACTCTTGTATACATGAGTTATTAATACAGAGTCCCTCAAAGGCGTGGAAATGGTAAGCCTATTTTCTAATGGCAAGGGAAGTGTCCTGATGTTCTTAGCATATGTAGTGGAAATAACTGAATGAGTGGCACCTGTGTCGAAAAGAACACATGCAGCTTGGCCATACATATACAAAATTCCAGTAATGGTACCTGTAGATTTGTTTGCCTGATCGCGCGATGTCGTGTAGACACGCCCAGTGGTAGGAGGCGGTTTAGTATCAGCATGACCCGAAGTACCCTCCATTTGACCCTTACGGCAATCTCTCATACGATGGTCAGGGAGGCCGCACTTGTAGCACGCGTCGGAATCACGACGACATGGGCCAGGGTGTCTGCGATGGCAAGTACTGCAAAGAGGATGAGTGAATCCTCCAGCCGGAGTCCTTGCTTGCTGAGGGCCAGTGTTAGCTGAACGGTTAGGCTGAGAACCCCTGTGGTTCTGGTCCTTACCGTTACCGTGGTTCCTGGTAGAGGTTAATATAGTGTCAGTATGAGAGATATAACATGAAATCGCAAGATGCGTAAATAGCAGGACCTGCTGTTGTTGGAGTGTCCCGCATTGTTACGGTAATTATCATTACCGTTGCGCCTTTCCACAACAGAACGGTCGTTATTGTGACCGTTTCCTTTGGGCTGATGAGGCTGCTGCTGGGTAGCCGGCTGAGACCGGTCCCCAGTTTTCTGCCTGGAAGATACAGTTTAAGAGATGATTATAGAACATATAATGATAGGATGCGGTCTGGTTAATGCTAGAACACGAAATGTTTTACCTCTTGTCGGGTCTTTCAGCTTCCCCA
The DNA here is from genome assembly GCA_025667525.1 of Glebionis coronaria. NCBI lineage: Eukaryota > Viridiplantae > Streptophyta > Magnoliopsida > Asterales > Asteraceae > Glebionis > Glebionis coronaria. Next base: position 302,835,408 of record CM046878.1, on the reverse strand, counting down.
AACTCATCTCGTTCCTGCAACATCTCAAGCTTCCTTGCTGCGTCGGCCACTTGTGCTACTGTATTGAACGTAGCACATACCAGATTGTTCGCGACCGAGGTGCGAAGTGCCCACCTAAAGTGGTGTGCCTGCTCCTCAGGAGTACCAGCTGCTGCTCCCAGAAAACCAGCTAGGCGAAGAAAGCGCTGCATGAATTCGTTGCTATTCTCGCCCGCTCTCTGACGTATCCCATGGTATTCACGCTTGAGTTTGTCCTGCTCTGCCTTAGGAAATAACTGCTCCATCACTCTCTCCTTGAATTGGGCCCATGTCAAACCAGCGACCCATTCATCACCTCCTTCTGACTGCGTCAAAGCTAGCCACCAGTTGAGTACATCGCCTTCAAACCGGTAGCATGCCAATCTCGCCTTGAAGGCGGGGTCACATCCCATAGCATTGAAAATCTTCTCAATGTGAGTCAACCAGCTTTCAGCATCGCTGGGGCTATCAGTCTTTTCAAAAGCTCTAGGACGGAGCTTGTTAAATCTTTCCAACCATACTACTAGTGTCACTGGGGGAGGAGGAGGAGGAGGTGCCTGATTCTGCTGCTGCTGATTGTTGGCAGCTTGGACTTCAGCACGAATGTCATTCCTCAGTTGAGGAAGTAAGGCTTGCATGGCAGCCTGAATTGCAGCATTGAGCTGCTCTTGCTCGCGTGTGAGAACCATCTGACAGAATAACATAAACATATGATTAACAGTTCAAACATAAAAAAATATAAAAAAACAAATTTTATACCAAAAATTTCACGAGAAAAATTTTATGCAAGAAAATCTTTGTATGAATGCATGATGCAGTTTTATGAAAACTTTTGATGCTCGAGAGTGAACGCCTCCGGTCAGTTCACTCAAAATAAAAGACATATCGAGGGGACGCCTATGGGTCGGTCCCAAATCTAAAAGTTTCGATAAAACACATGCGAATAAATAGGGCCAGTCCTGTACCAACCATTACTTAGTCAAAAACCCTGTAACAATGACATGTATATGTATGCTTAAAAATGATGAATGCATGAAAACAACTGTCAGTTCTAGGAAGACCGTAGTAACTACCCACTAATCACAGGTCATATTTGAGAGCCTACAGGTCGAAACCTTGGCTCTGATACCATAATTGTAACACCCCATTTTGGAAATGGAATATTACGCATAATCATGGCGTGTCATCAAAGCATACAAGGACAAATGTCTAAGCATTATTCGACCATAAAAGGGAAATACCGGAATCAAACATCGGTAACCCCAAAGTAAAGCTCATCACACACAAACATAAATACTGTAAAGGAAAGGACGAAACAATGTCCATAGCAAACTGTATTAAAGTAAAGGAAATGCATAAAGTAAAGAAAGACAGTAAAGCTTCCAATCCATATGCACGTACGTTTGAGATCTACTAGCGTCCCTGAGTACCTGCCGTTTTGGGAACATGAAAAGGAAAAACGGCTGAGCAAGACGCTCAGTGCACGGATGTACAATATAGCATGAAATAGGATAAGCATGTAACATATAACAGCGGAAGACTAAATTCTGAGTAGACTGAGTAAGTATTGAGAAAACTGGTCTTATAGTTTGAAAAGCCTTATGTTTATCTTAAGAAAACTGTTTTAACATATATATACCATAGCCCATATAGGTCATGAAAAGGTCACGTGCATGAATACTTGGAGGGGTGACCTCATCATGCTGATTAGAGGGGATGCCTCTAATTAATATACTTGTTTGGGTAGGAGGGATCAACTCCTTGTGAAGGATGCAAGGCACACACCACATTCACCATGATAAACTGAATAAAACATGTAACTAGGATGCACCCATACGCCCCACATGATATAAAATATGGCCAAAACTGAAAAGGGACGCCACGAGCAATCACTCCGCCGTGGGGAAGTCATAACATTGGTGCCTCCAATGTTATGGTTATGGTACCTCCATAACTAGGTGAAACTGGTCATGCTTGTATATGGCTATAGATTATGCTAATTAAACATAAGCAGTTCAAAATAATAAAACAAATACTGGGGAAAACAGTTGGCTGCATACGGGGAAATCCTAATAAGGAAAGAATGTCCATACTGAAAGGACGGGAATCCGTACCTCAAGTCCAGTGAATGAACGGAAGAAAGACTCCTACTTCTGGATCACTAACGCTACATGAATACACACGTGTATAAGTATCGATTCACTGATTACGTACTGGGTTTTTGTGTCTTGTCTTAGCTTACTTTGTATGTTTTAGGTCATGGTTTACTGTTTAAAGCCTTAAACTGTGTTTATCTTGTATTCTGATTAATCTGATTAAGTATTACTGGTATTTCATGTATTATTATACTTACTGTGTAATAATAAGTAACTTTCCAAAAATAGTAGGTTTCCAAAAATAGAAAGTTTCCAAAAATAGAAAGTTTCCAAAAATAGAAAGTTACCAAAAATAGAAAGTTTCCAAAAATAGAAAGTTTCCAAAAATAGAAAGTTTCCAAAAATAGAAAGTTTCCAAAAATAGAAAGTTTCCTAAAATAGAATTTACTGCTTAAAATAGATTAGTTTCTAAAAATAGAAAGTTTCCAAAAATAGATCAGCTGCCTTAATTAAATAAGTTTCCATATATAGAAGGTTTTCCATGATTAGATTAGCTACCTGAAATTGATATATTTCCATATATAGAAGGTTTCCATTAATAGATTAGTTGCCTTACTTAATTAGTTTCTATAAATAGAAGTTTCCATATTTAGAATTAAGCTAGTTACATAAGCTAACATATAAGTCTAAGTGTTTATATGCTGATTTCTTAAGTCATAGGATATAGTATATAGTTTAATTATTATTTCATGTACTTTAATTAAACTATAGGTTAAGCATTTTAATTAAAGTATAACATGTTTTAATTAAAATGAAATAAATACTTAGGTTAAAATGTGTATTATTATTATTAATAATATAACCTAAGTCATGTCTAAATTAATTAATTATAGGCATGTTTTAAATAATTAATTAATTATAACTTATAACATAAAATACTTAGGTTAAATTAATATCATGCTAAATTAATAATTAAAATAACATAAGTCATGATTTAATTAATATCTCATGTTATTAATTAATTTATATCCTAAGTTCATAATTCATAAAAATTAACATGTAGCATAAATCATGATTTAACCAACGAACCATGAATCGGGCATGAACTCGACACCGTACCCCGAGCCAAACTCGAGGCACGTGTGCCTCCTTGCTGCCGTGGGTCCCACAAGCACCAACCAAGACCTAAAATGGTCTTGGTGGTGGCGGCAATAAGCAAACCAACCCCCCTCGGGTTTGTTTTGCTAGGCGGCTAAAAACAAACACCCTTTTAAATCATTCTTTGATTTTAATTAACCCCAAAACATGTTAGATCAATGTTTAATTATCATGTTTTAATAAGAAAATAATAACATGTTCATGAAAATAATCAAAGATTAAAAAGAATTAAAAAGAAGGGTTTAGAATGATATACCAATACGTAGCTTGAAAGGGGATGAACAAACACGGTTTCTAACACTTGTATTTAATGTCAAAAATCAACAACACCCTCCTATGGTGGTGTTCTAGGTGGCGGCACAAGAGAGAGCAAAGAGGAGGAGGAGAAAATCTTTTAGGGTTTATGTTTTCTTTCTTGAAAAAGTGAAAATGAAAACTAGTTTTACTCTTTACCCCCCTTTACTTGTAAAAGTCCATGGGCTTAGCCCATTTCTTGTTGTTGTGCCATGGGTATGGGGGCCCCACATGGGGTACCCGTACCTTTCTCGTGTCCCGATGTTTCGTGTTCGTTCGTGGTTAAACGTGCTCGTGTTTAAAGTGTTTTTGTTTATTTTATCATGTCGTTTATCGTAATCTTAACGCTCGTAATTATATTATATGTATTTACGTAATTATTCTAGTTCGTATTTTAAATGGTGATCATGATTTAATTATGTTCACGTGACATATTTATTAACTGTTTATCATGAGTTCGTACGTAATCGATACTTGTCATGTCATACACGTATGCACTTGCTTGATTATTAGCACATGAATGTGATCAATACTAAATAAGGTAAGTTTTAATCTAGGACGTACGATCTTAAGGGCAGTATTCATGGTAAAAGCATGCGGGTTTTACAGTATTGGACCGGAGGTGGATCGGAAAACTATGGAGGTGGTGACAGTGACTAAGTAGAGGTTGAAAATAGAAAAGAACCGACAAGAGAGCTATGCGGACAAGAGGCGTAAGCCGTTGAGATTTGAGATAAAGTTATGCTAAAGGTTTCACCATGGAAAGGGGTGATATGGTTTGGAAAGAAAAGGGAAGTTAGCACCCAGATTTGTGGGTCCATTTGAAATCCTTGAAAGGATTGGGCTAGTGGCGTATAGGTTGAGATTACCGGAGGAATTGAGTAGTGTGCATGACGTATTTCATGTGTCAAACTTGATGAAATGCTTAGCAAGAACTGACTTGCAAGTACCGTTAGATGATATTAGTATGGATACGAGTCTTCGTTTTATCGAAGAGCTGATAGACATTTTGGGTCGTGAAGCTAGGACGTTGGGTAAAAAGGGTAATATACCGTAGTTATGGGTAGATGGAATTTGGAATGAAGACTAGAGTTCACGTGGGAACGGGAAGGATTTATGAGGAGCAAGTATCCTCAGCTAACTGATAATGACGATCCTAAGGAGTAAATATCGGGAAGAGATTTCTATTAGGAGGGAGTGATGTGACAACCGTGGTTTTGAGGTTCGTCACTTGGTCCTATTTTTAGGTTAATTTATGTGTGACTATATGATTAGCGTGTTTACATGTTTAGTTTGCGTGAACGAGGTTGGTGTGGATATCGTATATGGGTATAAAGTACTCATAAGTAAATCGAGGAACGGTTATTTCATGTTCATGATCTCACAATTAGTTACTATGAAATGAAATGGTGTTATTTTGGTGTTCACGTATAAGTATAAGTATTATAATAAATTGTATTTTTTTTAGGATTTGGTGTTTAGAATTTAGAGGTCTCGGGTAAGGTGTTTAGTCATGTGAGTATTTTTCGGGATGGGTTTAAGTCATTTAGGACTTAGTTATAAAGTTTATTTCAAAATTTAAGATTTTTTTTAAAACTGTATATTTTACGTCTTTTACGGTAAACGCGTAAATTTGACTAGTTTTACGGTTTTGAGGTTTTGGAGGTTTTAGGAGCTGAAATAAATTAAAGTAAATTAAGGTATTATTAATAACATAATAATAAGTAATAAAAAAAATAAAAAAATAAATATATATATATATATATATATATATATATATATATATATATATATATATATATATATATATATATATATATATATATATATATATATATATATATATATATATATATATATATATATATATATATATATATACATATATATATATATATATATATATATATATATATATATATATATGGGTCGGTTAGGGCCGAATAAAAAGAAAAAAAGGAAGGTGGGTTGTATTTGGGCTAGGATTCTTGGAGAAAAACTATATAAGGACTTTTATTATATCATAAATCTCATAAATCCCTGGAGAATTATTAGAGTCGACAGTCACATCAAAAAAATAGGGCTTCTTCATAAATTTGGGGGTTTTCATAAATCAAAGGTAAATCTTTATAACCCTTTTTAATTGAAGTGTTTTTAATTCTTTCTTAATCATCAAATGATGGATTTAGGTTAGGGTTTGAATTAAAATCTATATAAATATGATATTATAATGATTTGATTAATTGGAGATAATTATTATACATGGTGATGGTAATTAATTAATATAATTGTGTTAAATTCGTTTTTAAAAACTGGCCAGAATTTTAGGTCACTTGTTTTAATCATATATAGATTTCTACAAACCCTTATTTTGCTATCCATGCATCCCTAAATAGGTAATTGAAGTGGCTTTCAAATGCAAGAAACTAGAACTAAATTGGAGTTCGGGAGGTTGGTCAAAAACAGGTTACAACAGTCGGAGGTCAAAACAGTTTTGAAATCAGTCGAGTTTAATTTAATGTTTTAAGGTGATTGAGGTACTTAGATGTACATTTGAACCCTCTAATGGGCATGGGAGTTGGTTTATATATTAAATAAGAGACCAGGGGTGTGGCTAAGAAAATGGGTTAGGGTAAGACCCCCTAATCATAACAAACTTTTTGTATGTTCAAAATCAATAAAATCCGGATAGACAAAAGTATATATATATATATATATATATATATATATATATATATATATATATATATATATATATATATATATATATATATATATATATATATATATATATATATATATATATATATATATATATATATATATATATATATATATATATATATATATATATATATATATATATATATATATATATCAGGGCCTTAATAGTAGCTTTAAGGTTGAGGGAAAAGGGGAGGAGTTAGATAACATATGTAAGGGCATAGGGTTTCCTTTACAGAGGTCATGGGTATGGTTAGGCGGGCGTTTGGCTTATAGTTTGGAGACCTAAAAGTTGGGACAATTTTGTGTAAAATATGAACGGGATAGGTATCAAACTTAACCAAGTTAAGGACTTGTTAGGGAAGGGTAATAGGGTGTTTAGAACATATGAATGAGGAACATATATGGGAGAAGGCTAGATGTCCATCATAGGTTGATGAGCCATTTTAGAGATTGGTTCATGTTTTCATTGTGTGCTTTTGTTTGTTAGCTTTTTGCTAGTGTGTGGATTTTTAGAGAAGCTCAATCAGGCGAGTTTCATAGTCCCATGTCTACTAATGATTTTGACTTCCAGATGGGATGGAAGAGACACTGTCTTGTTTTTATAAAATATGTTGTGAATGTTTTGTGTTTGGTGATGGACTTGTGCATACTTATGTGATTAACTACTAGTTGATTCATGATTGTTTTATGTTTTGACTTGGTACCAAGGGGATGATGACAAGGCGGGGCCATGGGATTGGTTCATAGGTGTCTGGGCGCCTATGGGACCATGGTGTTTGGTAAGGCTGGGAGCCTTGGATTTGGTTTGGTTTGTTAAATCTTGAATATTAGTTGTTAATGCATGTCTGTGTCACATTGTTCATATGTTCTTAAATTTGGTTATTATTCACAGCTTATGGTTTGATTTTGGTGTTGGAGTCTAAACCTATGACTCTCACCAACTTTATGTTGACGTGTTTTAGTGTCTCTTTCAGGTGAGAATGTGGTTAAGCTTGAGAATATAAGTGGCTAGCTTTGGAGGCATTAGGATTGCATTTAGAAGGAGATCCCCGTTCCTTCTTAGTTTATTTCTATGTGTTTTGAATAAGTGATACTTTGTGGACACCTTTATTATGTTTCGTTTATGGTAGTTGTTTGTCTTGGGTAAGAGGTAGGATTGTTACCTACTTGCCTAGACTCATGCATTTTGTGGAGATATTGTCATGACATTTGTGTCACCATTTTATGACATTTCCATTTCATTTAGTTATCTCTATAGACACACCATCTTGTGATGATATACATACGTCGTGCCCCATATTCTGCCATGGTGGGGTGTGACAGAATGGTATCAGAGCCAATGGTTATAGAGAATTAGGTTGCCTAGTCTAGTAGCCTAGTCTATAGCTTAAGGGTCCCTGCATATAGGTGTCATAGGAGTATATGTGCATTAAAAAGTTTTCTAGATGTTATTGGTTTTTACTTGCGATTTTTGTTAAGTTTTGACTAGTATGGGTTGAACCATAGTAGTTCATACTTAGCCACATGTTATTTTCTTTTCGGGGTGTGACTAGTGTTGGTTGAACCATAATCATCCACGCTAGTCATTGTCGTATTTTGGTTAAATTGTACATTATAGTACATAATTTGGTACATGGTAGTTTCTATCTTTTGTTGGGTTATTTTATGTACCTGAGGTATAGTATTTTTCTTTTGATGTTTAAGTAATGTTCCTTAAGAATCATGTGGTGGTTCGAGTTATTAGGAGTAGGTGGATATGAAGGATTTTAAGCTGTTTCCACTCTTATGGGCGACATGACTTATGACTGATTATGTTTTCGTTTTGGATTTAATTTATGCTGTTTTAGTTTGAGTATGTTATTTTAATGGATTGTGTTTTGGACTTTTTTTTGGTTATGTGGTTATGAGCTTATGTGAGTAGATGGATATTGATAGGTGTGAAAACACCCATCCTTTTACCACTTATTTCTTGCTAAAAGAAGACCAAAACGCGTATTTAATGTCATTTGTTTGGAATTATGCGTGGTTTGTGTGTTTGTTGTGTTTTCAGAGCCAACCGGATAAATATTGAAGAAAACATGGGATTGCACAGGTTTTATCAAGGAAAAAGACGAAGTCTATAGTCTAAGAGATGCAAAAGATTTGAAGTCAATGGGCCTATTTGAAGATTTATCAAAGAAAAGGACCAAAGATGGAAGATTTACACATGTCGAAGAAACTCAAATCTATTAAATGAAGAAATTAAAAGACGAGTTGAATTTATTCGTCGACAAATCCTGAATCGAAATCGAAAACGTCAACTTTTCTGAAAAGACGAGAAGACAAAAAGAAAGGGAGAAAGCCCACTCACCAACCAAGGGAGAAGCCTATAAATACTCCTCCCATTCACAAATTTCCACTAGTTTTTTTTTCTGTTACACTTTTCCTAGTTCGTAGGAAGAACCATCTCCCTTAAGGAGTGGTTTTCATCTTTCTTTGATTTCTTCTTGAATCTTGTAAGTTTAATCTTTCCATTTTGTTTGTTGAATCTTAAATCATTAATACAAGTTTACTTTTAATCTTTCTATCATCTTGTTCTTCATCTCTTTGTGATTCAAAGTTCTTCAAGTTTCATTTTTAGTGGTTTGATCAACAAAAACATGTGGGTTTTATGTTTTTGTTGTTTTGGATTGATGTTTACCTTAGGTAAATGATTAGTGGTGAAATTGGTTTAAGTTTTGACTAAAAACTTGGTGAAATTTTGTGTTAAATCTGCGTTTCAGTCGTTCCCCTGTTCTTCGCACCATCATCTTGCCCAGATTCCGGATAAGGGTATTTGTAGTTTTACTGTTGGTTCGGAATATCAAATATTCCGGATCAAGGTAGTGATTTTGTTGTTTGCTCGGAATATCCAATTATTCCGAGTAGGGCCTATATTCCGAATAGAGTTTTTCTTCTAAAACATTCTGAGTAGAGTATATATTCCGAATAGGCTGGTCATTCCGCATAAGCACATTTTATTCCGAGTAGAGTTATTATTCCGAGTAAGCTCAATATTCCGCATAAGCTCAACATTCCGAATACCATGTTATTCCGCATAGCCATTTTATTCCGCATAGGAGCATTTATTCCGAGTAGGCAGTTATTCCGAGTAGAGTATTTATTCCGAGTAGACTGTTATTCCGAGTAGCACAAAAGAAGAGATATTCCGAATAAGGTAAATTTCCAGATTTATTCCAGTTTTCCAGTTTTAAATTCTAGCTTTATTTAAATTCTAGTTTTTGTTTTTAGTTTAATTTATTTACCTCTAGCACTTATCATTTTAGTAGATTTAGACCAAAGCTCCCCCTTTTTAGTCACCAATTACAACGATTCCACTTTTGACCGTGATCGATTCGAGAAGATACCGAGAACGAAATAACGACATATATCAAATGGGTACGAGCAACGCAAAGAAAGATCTTGCAAGCAAAACCTTTTTAATCAACTAACCAAAAGTCAGTTATTTAAATGGCGCCGCTGCCATCTCTTTTCGTAAGGATCAACGGTTTCTTGTGAGAAAAATTGGATTTTGGGATCCGTTCTTTCGGGAACGTTATTTTCAAGCACAAAAATTTTCAAAAAACCCATAAAAAGCTAAAATTTTCAAAAATACAAAAAAACATTAAAAACCTATAAAAAACCAAAAATATTTTCTCTTGCATTTTCTTTTTAGTGTATGCGTACTCGATCAACGTCTTATTCAGAGCCCGAGACTCTCGAAGATTTAGACATGGCCGGTGTACACAACAACAACAATAATAATCCACCCCTCCCAAACAACAACAATAATAATCCACCCCACCCAAACATGAATAATCCACCCTTACCCGACCTATGCACCATGGAGGAGCTATGTCAACCCACGATGAACGGACGTGGAGGCCCGATTGTGCCGATGCATGTCACGACTCAGGAGTTTTCGTTGAAGCATCACATGATCCAACAAGTGCAAACTAACCCATTTCGCGGAATTCCGGATGATGATGCCAACAAACACCTCGACAAATTCATTACCATCACCTAAAGCATGAAGTTCCCCGGTCTTTATATGGATGACCTTCGCCTTTAACTCTTTCCCCACTCGCTTTCTCACCATGCCGAAAAATGGTTTGACCGTCTCCCAAAGAACTCTATTCATACCTGGGACGACATGACTCAACGCTTTTTGTCGCGCTACTTCCCACCATCCATGGTCACGAGCCTTCGTAACCAAATTAGTGGATTCATGCAAGACAATGATGAATCGCTCTTTGATGCTTGGGAACAATACAATGATTTGATCGACCGCTGTCCAAATCACAACATGCTCCCCGTCACTCTCATTGATACTTTCTACAATGGTCTCACTTTTCGTGATCGTGACATGATCAACACCGCCGCCGGTGGTACTTTTATGAAAAGGAGACCGGAGGAGTGTAGAGAGTTGATTGAAAACATGACTACTCACCACAAGAATTGGGATTCATCCGCATCCTCAAGATCTAATCAGAGAGTCAATGTTTCTTCTACTACTTCCAATCCCGAGATAACCGAACTTACCCGACAAATCGCGAATATGCACAAGGATTTCATGTCCATGGCCACAAACCACTTTCAACAAGCTAAAGCCGTTTCTATTTCTTGTGACACATGTGGTGGTCCTCATTCTTACAATGATTGTCCTTCTACTCAAGGCAATTTTTCTGAAAACGTTAACGCGGCATACGGTACTTATCCCACGGGAGGCTATCAAGCTCGTCCTCAAGGAGACCGTAGCTTGCTAAGTTATCGTTCAAACAACTATCTTGCTCCACCCGGTTTTCCTCCTCCAAACCAAAACCAACAACAAAGCTATAATCGAAACAACCAATCCCAACCTCGTGCTAACAATCAATATCAATCCCAAAGAAACCCATACCCACCGCAAGGAAATTCTCAAGCTTACCAAGCTCCACCTCTCAATCAACCGATGGTATTGAATCAAGACGTCGAGACGTTCATGAAGACTAATCGAGAGATGGTGACGAATCTTCAGAGTCAATTTGTCAACTTGAAGGGAGAAATGGCTAAACAAAGGAACGATATTCGAGCCGAGCTAAGGAATGACATGGCAAAACAAAGCAATGAGATTCGTGCAGACATGAGAGACTCTTTCAGCACTCAAGCGGTTAACATTCGTGATATGATCGGTTCGCTCTTCCAAGGTAATCAACCCTCTTCTTCGGTTACTCTTCCAAGTAACACCGTTGCGAATCCAAGAGGGGAGATGAAAGCAATCACCACAGGTAGTGGAAAAGGTTATACGGAACCCGAGCTTCCTGCACCTCCACCCGTGATTGTGAACAAGGAAAAAGGGCAACTTTCCTCACCTCCTTCATCTTCTTTCCCCATTTCCCCACCACCCGTGGTTGTGAGTGATCCTACTCCCCTTAAGCCTTCTTCTTCATCCAATATACCTTATCCTTAAAGGTTGAGGAAAGAGAAGCAAAAGAGCAAGGATGATATTCAAGTTTCAAACTTTCTAAAAATGTTTAAACAATTGAATTTTAACATCTCCTTTGCCGAGGCTCTCGCTCACATGCCCAAATACACAAAAATGTTTAAAGATCTTCTTAGTGACAAGGAGAAGCTTCTTGACATTGCTCAGACCCAACTTAATGAGAATTGCTCCGCCGTTCTCTTAAGAAAATTGCCCACCAAACTTGGTGATCCGGGTCGCTTCTTGATTCCTTGCAACTTCCCGGGAGTAGAGAATTGCATGGACCTAGCCGATCTAGGTGCCAGTATAAACTTAATGCCTTTAAGTGTTTGGAAGCAATTATCTCTCCCCGAGCTAGTCCCCACCAAAATGACTTTGGAATTAGCTAACCATACGGTTGCTTATCCAGTGAGGATAGCCGAAGACATTTTCGTTGGCTTGACAAATTCACCTTCCCGGCGGATTTTGTTGTCGTTGACTACAAGATGGACCCCCGTGTTCCATTAATCGTTGGACGTCCATTCCTGAGGACCGGTCGCACTATCATTGATGTAGCCGCGGGCGAAATAATCATGAGAGTTGGTGACGATAAAATTGTCTTCAACATGGGTAAGATTTCTAAGCAACCTTATTCATATGACAGTGTTAATGCTATTGATGTTCTCGATGAGGCTTGTGAAGAATATTTTCATGATGCTTGCAAAAGTACTCCCTCTTCTCTACCCAATGTTGAGACCGTTGCCTCAATTGCTCTGTCATTGACTCCTTTTGGAGAAAGTGACTTGGATGATTTCGAAGCTAGCTTGGGTCCTCTCGATATTAAGTATGATAATTCGTCCACCGATTTGGATGAAGACATTCGTACTATTGAGACACTTCTCAATGAGGACCCGTTTTCTCCTCCTTCTCCTACCGAGGTGACTAATGATGATCCATCGTTAGTTTCACCATCTATTGAGGACCCTCATACTCTTGAGCTTAAGGACCTACCTCCTCATCTTGAGTACATTTTCCTTGAAGACAACGAGAAGTTACCGGTCATCATCGCAAAGGACCTGAAAGAAGAAGAAAAATCCCTACTTATCGCCGTGTTGAAGAAGCATAAAAGAGCTATCGCTTGGAAAATCTCCGACATTCGCGGAATTGATCCTCACTTTTGCACAAATAAAATTCTCATGGAGGACGACTTTAAGCCCACAATTCAAATCCAACTAAGGGTGAATCCTAAAATCCATGAAGTCATCAAAAAAGAGGTTATCAAACTTCTTGATGCGGGTATGATTTACCCTATTTCGGATTCACCATGGGTTAGTCCAGTCCATTATGTGCCTAAGAAAGGCGGAATCACCGTTGTGCCCAATGCCAACAACGAGTTAATTCCTACACGTCTCGTTACTGGGTGGAGAGTTTGTATAGACTACCTCAAACTCAATGATGCCACGAGAAAGGATCATTTACCTCTACCTTTTATGGACCAAATGCTTGAACGTTTAGCAGGTAATGAATATTACTGCTTTCTTGATGGTTTCTAGGGTTATTTCCAAATACCCATCAATCCCCAAGATCAAGAGAAGACAACATTCACTCGTCCCTATGGCACATTTGCCTACAAAAGGATGTCTTTTGGCTTATGCAATGCCCCCGGGACTTTCCAAAGGTGCATGTTGGCTATCTTCCATGACATGGTTGAGCAAACCATAGAATTCTTCATGGATGATTTCTCGGTCTTTGTGGATTCCTTCTCTTCTTGCCTTGCCAATTTTGAACGTATGCTTAAGCGGTGCGAAGACACTCGCCTTGTTCTGAATTGGGAAAAATGCCATTTTATGGTAAAAGAAGGCATTGTGCTAGGACAAAAAATCTCTAAAGCCGGTCTTGAAGTCGACCGTGCTAAAGTAGATGTCATAGCCAAATTACCTCCACCTTCAACAGTGAAGGGTGTGAGAAGTTTTCTGGGTCATGCGGGCTTCTATCGTCGATTCATTTAGGATTTCTCCAAAATCGCTCTCCTGATGACTCACCTCTTGGAAAAAGATACTCCTTTTATCTTTTCTAAAGAGTGTATCGAAGCCTTCAACCTTCTTAAGGATAAGCTAACTAAGGCACCGGTCTTAGTTACCCCTAATTGGGAGCTACCCTTTGAGTTGATGTGCGATGCTAGCGACTTTGATATTGGTGCGGTTTTGGGATAAAGGATCAACAAACACTTCTAACCAATCCACTATGCTAGCAAAACAATGACGGGGGCTCAATTGCATTATACGACAAACGAAAAAGAGCTTTTAGCTGTTGTCTATGCTTTTGAAAAATTCCGCCCCTATCTTGTTTTATCCACCACAATCGTATACACGGACCATTCCGCGTTGAAGTACTTGATGACTAAACACGACTCTAAGCCAAGACTTCTCCGCTGGGTTTTACTCCTTCAAGAATTCAACATTGAAATTCGTGACAAGAAAGGTGCTGAAAACCTAGCCGCGGATCATCTGAGTAGACTTGAGGATCCATATCAAGGGGATCATCCGAACAAATAGATCAATGACTCTTTCCCCCTTGAGACCTTATTGTCTATAAAACTCAATCTGGATGACACCCCGTGGTTTGCCGATATTGCAAACTACTTTGCGGGTGGTGTTCTCATCCAAGGGTTAACATCCCAACAAAAGAAGAAGTTCTTGAACGATGTTAAGACTTACTTTTGAGATGACCCTTTTCTATTCAAACAATGCGCTGACTTGATTATTCGCCGATGTGTTGACGGACCAGCAGCTTTTGACATTCTCCAAGCTTGCCACAAAGGACCCACCGGTGGTCACTTTGGTCCCAACTACACCGCCAAAAAAGTGTTTGACTCGGGATTCTATTGGCCCACCATTTATCGTGATGCTCACGAGATGGTTAAACATTGTGATGCTTGCCAAAAACAAGGCAAGATCACACATAATGATGAGATGCCTCAAAATTTCATACAAGAATGTGAAATCTTTGATGTATGGGGCATCGACTTTATGGGGCCATTCCCTTCTTCTAAAGGCAACAAATACATCCTTGTCGCTGTTGACTACGTTTCCAAATAGGTTGAAGCCAAAGCTTTACCCACTAACGACACGAGGGTTGTTTGTAATTTCTTGAAACAACTGTTTGCTCGATTTGGTGTTCCTCGTGCTATTATCAGTGACCGCGGGACTCATTTTTGCAACGATCAATTTGCAAGAGTCATGGCTAAGTATGGTGTCCATCACCGTCTTTCCACCGCTTATCATCCTCAAACCAACGGTCAAGCCGAGATATCCAACTGTAGATTGAAGAGAATTTTGGAACGTACTGTGGGAGAGCATCGTGCCTCGCCGGCCGATAAACTTAATGATGCTCTGTGGGCTTTCCGTACCGCCTATAAGACACCGATTGGTTGTACACCTTATCGTCTTGTGTACGGGAAAGTCTGCCACCTCCCCATCGAGCTGGAACATAAGGCATAGTAGGCCTTGAAGTGGGCTAACTTTGACATCAACAAAGCCGGTGATCTTCACAAGATTCAACTCAACGAGCTACAAGAATTGAGGAATCAATCTTACGAGAACTCATTGATCTACAAGGAGAAGACCAAGATTATCCACGATGCTAAACTTAAGAACCGAGAGTTCCACGTTGGTGATCAAATCTTACTTTTTAACTCTCGGTTGAAGATCTTCTCAGGCAAGTTGAAGTGCCGCTGGTCTGGTCCATTCACCATCTCCAATGTTTTTCCCTATGGCACCATTGAGCTTTCTCAGCCAAATGGGCCCAACTTTAAGGTGAATGGCCAGCGTTTGAAATTGTATTTTGGTGAGGACATCTCTCATGAGATGATTCTATCCCTCACCATGTTTCCATTGAATTAGTTCGGGACCGAGTCAGGCTCGTGACTCGGTAAACAAAAACAAGCGCTCCTCGGGAGGCAACCCAAGTATCTACCCCCCTTTCCCATTTTTCATCCTAAGTGTAGGGGGAGCTATATAGGTTGCTTGTATTTGGATGGTGATGTGATTACAGGGATAAGTGCACTCTTGGAATCTTTGAAGAACCGTGCTCCCATGTTATCCGCAATACCGGTTCTATCTCTCAACTATCGTGATTTAATTGTCTTCATACTCACATTTGAAATTGATCACTTTAGTCGTCTTCTCCTTAGCTTGATTTAACCAACGTGCACAATGTCATAAGTGTAGGGGAGATTTTTTTCCCACATGCTTAAACATTGAGGACAATGTTTATCTTAAGTGTAGGGGGGGACTTCTATCGAAGTTTTAAGTGGACCTTTCCATTAAAATTCCTTCATTTAACCGGAAAATCATCTTTTTCAGCATTTTTCAAATTTTAATTAACTTTGGCCATTTAGTCGTAATTTTTAAATTTTTATCGTTGCTTTCATATGTATATATCCCGCAATAAAGTCAAAAATATTAATGAAGTGGTGTAGCTAGTTTTGAAATCTTTGACATATTAGGCCCGTTGCGATTATTTTGACTCAACCCGAATAGACTTATCTGAGTTTATTCTAGCTAGTATCCTTAACCATGTAGACCTTAATTGGTTTATTAGGCTCAGCATCCACGAGTCTCATTACTTGAGATTTTAAATTGTGGAGGACGAGAAATGATAGAGTCAATTATAAGTCGGTATTCTTGCACTAGCTCACTTGGTGTAATTATTTGCCTATTCTCCCCTCACTTGCTAATAATTTATCTGCAATAAGTAAGGTCGTACGATTTGAAAGGTTACTTAGCTTCTAGCCCAAGATCGTTTAAAAGTTGCTCGGTAATGATAAGAGTTCATAGCCAAGGCATAACTTATGAAGCGGCGAGCGAAGATTGGCGAGTCCAAAAAGGCCCTAACAAGGCATGAGGATTCCATTTTATTTCTAAAGATCCAAGGTGATTTGAAAAGCATTATTCCTAAAATCAATATGAAGGATCAAGACTTACGACGAAAAGCAATCAACTCTCATAAAGATCATGGATAAGTCTATCCGAAAAGACCCTAACAAGGTATGAGGATAAATAGATCCAAGTCCGAAAAGGAGGCGGATCGTTGTATCTCAAAATCCCAATTAGCGATTGAAGAAATAATGATGAAGTCGTGGTTAACAAAGTGGAGTATCCCTCAAAAATACTCCAAGTGAAGAACTCTATTAACGAAGAGAAGATCATTATCTCAAGAACGTCTCTCAAGATATGAAGTATGAAGTACATGCCAAATATCGGCCCGAGAAAGGTCTCAAATCATAAACCGAGTTATGCCAAGATATGAACTTTTTGATATCCCGAGAAGCAGTTTTAAGAGATTTTGTCCTTTAGCTAACTATTGATCAAATCGTCCTACTTTGCTTTCAGCCTAAATAAACTATCGAAATAAGTCCAAAAATGCATCTTCATGATCATTCTAAGACAAAAATAAAATATAAGAGATACACTAGGAATAAGGGAGTTTAAGCATATAATTAAGCCATGTGTGTAAGTGTTTGATTTGCTAACTTATAATAACAATGATCTCGTTTTTAAGCTTAATTTGGGGAACGTGAAACTTGAGGGTGATAAATCTTCGCAGCACCGAAGCCCTAATGTAAGTCCTTGATCTCTTTGCAAGTTATTTCCATATAGCTATTTTCAAGTGAAAATGGTTTCTATCCTTTTGTCTCCTTTAAAGTTTTAATTTCTCTTAGTATTTAAATTTTTGTTTAGTAGTATTTTAATAAGGCCAAGGTTGATTGATTATGAGAAAAGTGTAAATTTTCTTTATCACTAAGCATTGCATGAGGGCATGGCAATGGTTAAGTGTAGGGGATTTGATAGGTGTGAAAACACCCATCCTTTTACCACTTATTTCTTGCTAAAACAAGACCAAAACGTGTATTTAATGTCATTTGTTTAGAATTATGCGTGGTTTGTGTGTTTGTTGTGTTTTCAGAGCCAACCGGATAAATATTGAAGAAAACATGGGATTGCACTGGTTTTATCGAGGAAAAAGACGAAAAGACGAAGTCTATAGTCCAAGAGATGCAAAAGATTTGAAGTCAATGGGCCTATTTGAAGATTTATCGAAGAAAAGGACCAAAGATGGAAGATTTACACATGTTGAAAAAACTCAAATCTATTAAATGAAGCAATTAAAAGACGAGTTGAATTTATTCGTTGACAAATCTCGAATCGAAATCGAAAACGTAAACTTTTCTGAAAAGACGAGAAGACAAAAAGAAAGGGAGAAAGCCCACTCACCAACCAAGGGAGAAGCCTATAAATACTACTCCCATTCACAAATTTCCACTAGTTTTTTTTTTCTGTTACACTTTTCCTAGTTCGTAGGAAGAACCATCTCCCTTAAGGAGTGGTTTTCATTTTTCTTTGATTTCTTCTTGAATCTTGTAAGTTTAATCTTTCCATTTTGTTTGTTGAATCTTAAATCATTAATACAAGTTTACTTTTAATCTTTCTATCATCTTGTTCTTCATCTCTTTGTGATTCAAAGTTCTTCAAGTTTCATTTTTATTGGTTTGATCATCAAAAACATGTGGGTTTTGCGTTTTTGTTGTTTTGGATAGATGTTTACCTTAGGTAAATGATTAGTGGTGAAATTGGTTTAAGTTTTGATTAAAAACTTGGTGAAATTTTGTGTTAAATCTGCGTTTCAGTCGTTCCCCTGTTCTTCGCTCCATCATCTTGCCCAGATTCCGGATAAGGGTATTTGTAGTTTTACTGTTGGTTCGGAATATCAAATATTCCGGATCAAGGTAGTGATTTTGTTGTTTACTCGGAATATCCAATTATTCCGAGTAGGGCCTATATTCCGAATAGAGTTTTTCTTCTAAAACATTCGTAGTAGAGTATATATTCCGAATAGGCTGGTCATTCCGCATAAGCACATTTTATTCCGAGTAGAGTTATTATTCCGAGTAGAGTTATTATTCCGACTAATCTCAATATTCCGCATAAGCTCAACATTCCGAATACCATGTTATTCCGCATAGCCATTTTATTCCGCATAGGAGCATTTATTCCGAGTAGGCAGTTATTCCGAGTAGAGTATTTATTCCGAGTAGACTGTTATTCCGAGTAGCACAAAAGAAGAGATATTCCGAATAAGGTAAATTTCCAGATTTATTCCAGTTTTCCAGTTTTAAATTCTAGCTTTATTTAAATTCTAGTTTTTGTTTTTAGTTTAATTTATTTACCTCTAGCACTTATCATTTAAGTAGATTTAGACCAACGCTCCCCCTTTTTAGTCACCAATTACAACGATTCCACTTTTGACCGTGATCGATTTGAGAAGATACCGAGAACGAAACAACGACATTTATCAATTGGGTACGAGCAACACAAAGAAAGATCTTGCAAGCAAAACCTTTTTAATCAACTAACCAAAAGTCAGTTATTAGATATATGTGTTATGTGTTGTATTAATTCTTATAAGTTTCCTCATAGGAAGGAGTGTATTGGGGAAGGGTAATTGTATAAGTATGGTGGCCAACATAGTTATACAAGTACCACAACTTCAATGGATTCCTAAGTATGATTGCATGAAAGAGGGTTAGTACATGCTTGTATAGTAGATGTTAGACGGATTTAAGTATATGTATCCCGATATGCCTATATATGTATGATCCCCTACACTTATCGATTGTATCCTTAGGAGGGTGGCTAGCTCGCTTTTTTATATATTAAACATCCGTTGTAGCGTATTCTTTGAGTTTCGTATTTCACGTGTACGTTTTAAAATGGTGTTCTTGGTTTTAAGTCTATTGAAATAACTTGGGATTTCTTTTGAGATAATGAAATCTTTTGTGTTGGGTCTTACATTTCTTTTGGTCGGTATAGATTGAAAAAAAAGGGACTTGGAAATCTACTATAGTGTTAAATAGTTGGTTGTATTCGGTAAAATAAGGGTAAGGTGTTGGAGTCGTGTTTGAAACAAGATATAACATAAGATTTTTTTTAATCAACACTTATTTATTTCAAATTCTAAAAGACTTTCTTTAAAATAAATCGAATTTAAATTCCTTTCTACTTAAATAGTTTATATAAGTGAGCTTAATCAATATACGTCATTTATAATTATTTGTGCAAGACTAAACAAAGTTCATGAAAATTTCACATACATTTATTTCTTTTCATTTAAAAAGGATTACGTTAGTTACTAAGAGGATTCTTTAGTTTTTTTAAAACAACTAGTATAAAACTGTTTTGGTCATAACTTGTTCGTTTTTAAAGCTTGTTGGGTGATTCAAAAGCCTAAAATTATGTACTCGGAATGTACTTTTGAAATATTTGGTATGTATAGTCATGGGGTGTCAGTAACTTGATCGAAATTTTGGTACAAGTGACGGGTTCAAGGTTGAGTTTTGAATAGTAGTTTTTTTATGATTTGGGATGCACGGGATACCTAGTCTTTGAGTTGAGTTTTGACATTAAATTCTTGAAGGAGGAGAATCCACCGGAGCAACCTCGGCTTAGAATCTTGTTTATTAAGAAGATATTTGATAGCCGAGTGGTCCGTATACACTATGGTTTTACACAAGACAAGGTATGGTCTAAACTTTTCAAAAGCATATACAACGGCAAGTAACTCCTTTTCCGTTGTAGTATACTTAGTTTGAGCATCCGTCATAGTCTTACTTGC
This sequence comes from Glebionis coronaria, assembly GCA_025667525.1. Lineage (NCBI taxonomy): Eukaryota > Viridiplantae > Streptophyta > Magnoliopsida > Asterales > Asteraceae > Glebionis > Glebionis coronaria. The sequence goes on along the minus strand of CM046878.1, from coordinate 302,814,984 downwards.
ATAGTGTATAGGCAAGAAATGTTTGGTCTTACGTTGCCCCAAAACCGCACCTACCGTGTAATCACTAGCATCAAACATAATTTCAAAAGGTAAATCCCAATCCGGGGCAACTAAAATTGGTGATTCGGGTAATTTCTTTTTAAGCATCTCAAAGGCTTTGATGCACTAATCCGAAAAGAGTATCTTTTTCCAAAAGATGGATCATAGGCCGAGCTATCTTAGAGAAGTCTTGGATAAAACGTCTATAGAAGCTGGCATGGCCGAGAAAACTCCTAACTTCCTTAACGGTGGTGGGTGGAGGTAATTTGTCAATAACGTCGATTTTGGCCCTATCAACCTCAATACCGGCCTTAGAGATCTTATGTCCTAATACAATTCCTTCTTTGCACATGAAATGGCATTTTTCATAGTTAAGCACGAGATTTGTTTCCTCACAACATTGTAACATTCATTCCATGTTAGAGAGACATGAAGTGAAAGACTCCCCAAAAACCGAGAAATCATCCATGAAGACTTCCATGGTTTTTTCGATCATATCATGGAAAATGGCCATCATACACCTTTGGAACGTCCCCGGAGCATTACATAACCCAAAAGGCATTCTACAATAAGCAAATGTTCCATAAGGACAAGTGAATGTGGTCTTTTCTTGATCGCGAGGGTCTATAGGAATTTGGAAATAGCCAGAAAATCCATCCAAAAAGCAATAGAATTCATTTCCCGCTAGTCTCTCTAACATTTGATCCATAAAAGGTAATGAAAAATGATCCTTCCTAGTGGCATCATTAAGCTTTCTATAGTCAATACAAACACACCAACCAGTCACAATTCTAGTAGGAATCAATTCATTATCCTCATTAGTCACTACCGTCATTCCTCCTTTCTTTGGAACACAATGCACAGGACTAACCCATGGGCTATCCGAGATATGGTAGATCATTCCGGCGTATAGAAGTTTCATAATTTCCTTTTTGATCAACTCATGAATCTATGGATTAACCCTTATTTGATTTTGGATAGCGGGTTTATAATCTTCCTCCATCAAAATTTTATGAGTACAAAATTTTGGATCAATACCCTTGATGTCAGAGATTTTCCATGCGATGGCCCGTTTATGTTTCTTAATCACCTTAATAAGTTCCTCCTTTTCATTAACTTTTAATCCCTTAGCAATAATCACCGGTAGCTTATCCGTTCCCTCAAGAAAAGCATACTCCAAATGAGTGGGAAGATCCTTAAGTTCTAATTCGGGTGCTTCTTCAAGAGATGTTTTCACTTTTGTTTCATTCTCGTTCACAACTTTAATTTCCATAGATGGTGATTCAAAAGGATCTTCATTCAAAAATTATTCAAGTAAGTCGAAATCTCCCTCCGTATCATGATAATCCTCATCATACGTAGATGGCAAATCCGGTGTGCTAAGAAAAACATCCACCTCCTCCAAGATAAAATCAATAGCCCCGAATGGAGTAAGGTGTGGAGAAGAAAGGGCAATAATAGGATCCAATAAAGAAGGATTGCCACTTTCGGAATTAGCCGAGAATCCAAGAACTTCTTGAGAATATTCTTCACAAGCAACATCAATCACATCGATTTGATTGGTTGATTCCTCGTAGTACTTGGAAGAATATTTCAAGATATGATCAATATTAAATGTGATATTTTAATCATCAACACGTAAAGTCAATTTCCCCGCTTTTATATCAACTAAAGCACTAGCCGAGTATAAAAACGGTCTTCCCAAAATAAGAGGTACACGAGAATCTTCCGGATAATCGCAAACTACAAAATCCGTTGGAAAGACGAGTTTGCCTACTTTGAAAAACACATCCTCGGCTATCCCTTTTGGTATGGCGGTCGATCGATCCGCAAGCTCGAGAGTCATCTTAGTAGGTGTAAGCTCGGGAAGTGATAACCTTTTCCACACAGAAAGAGGCATCAAATTAATGCTAGCGCCAAGATCGGCTAATGCTAAGCATTCTTCCATATTAGGGAAATCACATGGTATAAGATACTTGCCCGAGTCTCCTAGCTTTTCGGGAAGCTTTTGTGTAAGAAACGCAGAACAATTAGCATCTAAAGATGTAGACACTTCAACCAATTTCCCTTTATCGTTCATCAACTTTTTGATCGTTGAAGCAAACTTAGGCATGTAAAGCAATGCATCCGCGAAACTAACATTAATATAAATATTCTTAAACATCTCAAGAAACGTGGACATTTGAGCATTGGATTTTTCATGGAGCTTCTCTTGGTTAAGTCTCGAAGGGTAGGGTAGTGTGGGTTTAGTCTTCGGAAACTCGGGTTCCGGAATAGGCAATTGGTCTACCTTTGGTAGAATAGGAATTTCCTTTTCTCTAACCACCTCAGGTTCTTGCTCCACTTCCCTCACCGGAGAGGTACTCACATGTGGAAGCAAAGGTCCGTCTAAAGCCTTCCCACAACGTGTGGTTATAGCTTTCATCTCAACCTCCGGGTTTGGAATAGTGTTGCTAGGTAAGCCACCCGAAGACGAGGAAGGTTTGTTCATTATTTCCTCAAACATCGAAAGTATTTTGTTCTCAAACTTAGCTTGATCTCCCTCAATACATTTTTGGTTTTTCTCTAATCTTTGTTGGTTAAGCTCAATATTGTTATTTTACGCCTTGATCGTATTTTGAAAATCGAGTTTCAAAGTGTTCAGTTGTCCTTGAAGATTATTTTGAAAAGCTTTCAAATTTGCCTCATTAGTTTTGATGTAACTTGACAAATCATTTTGATTATAGTTATGAAAACCTTTGTTTTGATTAGCATGAAATCCATTTCCTTAATTAAAATTCCCTTGGTTAACACGGTTAAAATTATTCCCACTGTTTCCATTGTTGTATCTATTTTGAAACGATGGAGCAACATTATTTTGACGAGGAGCTTGACCGTTAGGGACATAAGTTCCCGTCGCGGAAAAAGCACTAGCTTGTTCAAACCCCGTGGTTGAACAAGCATAATTCGGATGTACTCCGCCACATGATACAAAAACATTCTCAACCACATTAATCGATCCATGAGGATTCTTCCTAATCTCATTCAAAATCATGTCAATCTTAGATTCCAATCTAGCAATCCCGGTATTAGATGAATTCATATTGGAAACAACCGATGTGTTTTGTGAATATTTCACTCTAGACTTATTCTCAATGATACCCCACGCGTCTCTCAGAGTTTTTCTTAAAAGATTACCACCCGCGACGACATTTAAAGAATCTTGTTCAACCATATTAAGTCCATTATTGTAAAATGTGAGACCCCCAAAATATGACATGGAACAACTAGGCAACGAGGGGGTAAAACGTCATAGTACAAGAAACAATGAATTACAGTTCAAACAAAGTCGACGAAATAAAAACATGTACATTACATCAAAAAGGTCAGAGTTTTTAAACATAGGTCCCAGAGTTTTAGAAGCGGAAAATTATATTATTTCGTCTCAATTTATAACATAAAGTTGCCGAAAAGATAGAATAAACTCCTGACACTTTTTACTAAAAACAGTCTTTTTAAGGCATCACAGAAATCTCCAAGCTGCGATAATATCCTGCGGGCTCCCATCCAAGCAAAGCTAAGTAATAATACCTGAGATTAAACATGTAAAATCGTCAACATAAAGTTGAGTGATTTCATAGGTTTAGCAGTAGACGTGTGGAACACAATAGAATTTGTAAAACACGTAAGGGGGGGGGGGGATAACTATGTACGTCCATAGTCACGATGCATATTATTGCTGTTTAGTATCATGAACCGAAGCTTAACTCAAATGTAAGTTCCTCTAGGGATTATTCAGCCTAAATACTCAAGTATAAACGAATATTAGTGCGTCAAAGTAATCGGGACGGGGATTGTCAATCCCGATGGATCCACCCACAACATTCGCACTTAGCACAAAGCATACGGGACAATTAATGGTTCATGATAGGGAGAGGAAACTCAAGGCTAACATCTAAAAGCAATAATACCATTGAAATCATCTGAAAATCATACACGTTCAGAATAACATATGAGTTCTGGATAGCAATACAGTTTTTAATTTGGTTGTGTTCCACCATGTAAAATCTCACCCCGTGTTTATAAATCATGTACAAAAAAAGGGGCTATGAACTCACCTTAGCCACGAGGTAAGTCAATCACGGTACTCAGCAACTGAGTAGAAACGGTAGTGGTAGACGATCACCGACGATATGGATGCCCGGGGAAACACGAAAACCGCAAACTATCAAAATGAGGCGCGCGTTAAGATTCAAATTCGAATATCGATATGTACCAAATATAATATGACTCAAATGTTTTCAAAGAATTCATATTTCAAAACCATTGACACGAACCAAAAGAATGCATACTAACCATTTATTCCAACACTACACGTTAAAACATTTGAACACTTGAAAATGACCCGTTATACGACGCCAAGTCAAGGCAAGTCAAACTATCCTTTAACCTTACTTGGACCAGTAGCTAAGTCATTTATATAATGACTAAGCACTTGAGTAAGTCATCATGTCCGATGATGAATACTCAAACTCACGCAACACAAACATTGAACTACGTGTCCAAAATAAAATCAGCAAGTACACCTCGAATGTACACAACGATCTACCCTATCTAGACTTGTCCGTTTTAGATGAAATATGGTGTCAGAGTGACTTATAACCTGTATAATACCTCACCAAAATTTGAGCCAAAGTTCACACTTTAAATCCATCAGCTCGACACTTTACTCGACTTCAAATTTCGGACAGATTTGTGTACTTGTTTTGTAAAACCGTTTGGACCATTTTAAAAGTACTAACTCGACAATCCGTCTTTTGAAACCACTACTAGACTCATCAAACTCAGTTTGTAAACTTTGAAAATCAGTAGTATTAACTATCTAACTAAGCCTAAAGTCCCCGAGAGTCGACCCAAAATCAGCCACAATTTCGGATTGTGCCGACTTGCGTCTCCCGGTACACGAAAACTAAAACTAGCATAACTTTTGACTCGTAATCACTTAGAAGCTCTATCTTATACCAAAACGACCGTCTCGGAAAAATCTACTACAATTTCAAATAATCAGTCTTTCACAAACCTTAAACCCACGAAACAATCTGTTTAAAGCTGCTGTCCCAAATTAGCCTTTTAGAAAACAAGTCAAATCCATTTTTCAACCAAAACCAATCATTCCCATACCTATAGAATGACTCTAATATCATACCCATCAACCAAACACTCCTAAAAACACTTGTATATAAAATCTAACAAAGATCAAAGATTAAAAACAAGACTTTTTATGATCAAAACAACATAATCTTACCAAAAACAACACATGCATGATGATTAAATACAACCATGAAATCATAAGTTTATAACAACTTGATGCATGTGGGATATTTTTGGATCATTAGAATCACCATTGAATTTTTGGAATGGGTCTTGTTTTTGTTTTAAGAGATTCATGTTAATTGATGATGAAAATGGGGTGTTTGTGGTGGTGAAGTCACGGCAACGGTGGAGGTGGGGAGAGAGTATGGTGGTTTTTTTTATAAAAATGTAGTGTGTGTGTAGTTGTGGAATAAAAATAGGTTTATATATGGCTAGTTAAGTTGAGGGTCCAATATAGCCAACTTTGAAACTTGTGGACTTAAAAAAGTTTAATAGTTTTAAAGGGTAGAAAATGGTCATTGGTAAATATTGAAAATATTTACAGGGCTCGGGTTTCGTAAAAATACTTTTCAAAAGTTACAATGCATCATAAAAATGATTATATGATTTACCGACACGACTTAATACGAAATTAAAACGAAATCATCGAAAATATTAATTATCGAAATAATCGATAATAAAATGTAAAATGTTGGGCATCCGTCGGTATCACGATCACTAGGAATTCTCGTTGTACATTGTTTTTGAATAAACTCGTTGTAAAACGCACGCGGGTGATTTTAAATCAAAAACTTTGATTTAAATTAAATATGGAAAAATAAAATAAAAGTTTTTATAATTCCATACACAGTATCTATCGATGATCAGAAAAATACTTAAAAAGTATAATTTAAAAATCTCAGGATTTACATATAGCAATACCAGAAAACGTAATACGTTGGAAAATTCAAGAAGCACGAATAAAAAGAATAAAATAATACTGGGAAAGTACGGTTTCTCACATTCTTCTCCCATAAAGGAACTCTGGTCCACAGAGTTGTCTTGAAAACAGTAGAAGATGCAAACAAGAGGAGGTACAAAGTGTAGAAAAAAATTCATTGCTTCCCAGGTAATTTTCGTACCACGACAAATTTGAACGGTTGGATGTCACTATGCTTTAGTTTCTTATCTCCTTTTCGTATAACTTTTCAGTCTTGGATTAGAATAACGATCTTTCAATACAGGGATACATCAAGAGATAGAATTGTTGGAAATACGTGCGATATACTAACAAGAATGAACACAAGAATCGCTTAAACAGGCAGAGTGATGAGACTGCTTTTATACATAGTCTCATCGTCCAAAACGGGCTTAAAACGCTTTAAAAATCATTAAAAATGCCAAATATATGCTCGTGTTTGTTGCTTGTGTATTTTAGGTACCGATATTGAGGAAATGACAAAAAGATCACAAGAATCAATCAAAAACGAACACGAGAAATGAAGCCGCACAATGAACCGGGCCTGAATCATGAATTTCCAAAATGGTCCTAGAAGAACTGAAGATTGGCAACATTGGTCCCTCATTTTTGAAGATTTGGCAAGAAAGGCCCTTGAAGAATTCATTTATGCAATTTTAATCCTTAAAGATTGAAGACATGTCATAAGTACCCCTTGAAGATTGCTAAAAATGCTTATATGGTCCTTGATACAAGAATTGCAAAGTATTGTGCCTATTTTGACAACCTGCCCAAACTTATAACAAAGGGATAAACGTTTTCGGTTATTTATTACAAAATGAACAAGAAATGGAAGACAAAGGACTATTTATGCCCAGACAACACAACTCTCCCCACCATTTAGCTGCTGCCACCTCACCCCTGCTGACACCTCACCACTCCCACATCAGCTTTCCACCCAACCTAAATAATCATTATTAAACTGATTATTTTCCCTCCTTAACACCATTTTAAAACTAACCCACCCCTTAATCAGATTAAACCTCTTCCTTAAACCCTAAAAAACCCAGGATGAACCAAGATTAAAACAAAGGGTTAATGGACAATAATTTCCAGAATGGTAATTAACCACCATATTAACAAAACCCCACACCCAGAAACAACCTCACATGTATGTGGGTCCCCATTCGTCCCTCCCCTGCCATCACTTTCACTCCCAAAAACCTAAAACCGACAAGATTGATGGTTGTGATGCTTCTACTTGTTCCCCAATCAAAATAAACGTCCAAGATGAATTCTTTACAGCTGGAATCTTTCAGAGATCACATGAGACGCATTTGACCAAGACTTCAAGAGGGCATTTCTAGAATTCAACCCATTAGGGTTTAGGGCTTTTATTTTCATGTATTATTTTATTCAGTATACTAGAATCTTCTCTTGTAGCTTATAAAAGGAGCATATGGTTTGTATATGCCCTTTGTTCCAGATTTTTACTCAAGTCCTGTAATTCCTTTTTAAATATTTATAAAGTTGGTATTTTTGGTGAAAGTGTAATTCCTTTTATAGTTTAAAAGTTGGTATTTGCTTGAGATTAATCTGAGTTCCAAGATTGTTAACATAAGATCAAGAATCTTCAAAAATAATTCCTTTTTAAAGTTTCTGAAAAAGTTGTTGTTTTGGTAATATCTTGTTCCAAAAATTGGTTTTCCAAGTGTGTAAGTTGGTTTGTTTAAGTGTTTTGAAAGAAAAGTATTTGAGAAAATTATCTGAAAAGATTGTGAAAAAGTTTTAAAATCAGATTATTGGTTATTATGTTTATGTGTTGTTATTAGCAGGAAACCATTTGCAGCTTTTGACTGTTTTCCAACTAGTTCTGCACAAGCCCGAGCTTGTATGGAGATGGCTTTTCAGCCATTGAGGGGCCTGGATGTAGGTCCCTCTAGGTAAATTGGTCTTGAACCCTTGTTGTCAAATTTAAAGTGTGATTTTGTGAGAAAGCTATATATGTGTTTGTTTAATGGTTTGGTTTAAGCTTATTAGGATTATTATGCATGTTAGAGGTGATTAGGATCTGTTTAGTTTAGGTGTATAAGCATTTGATTTGAAAAAATCATTTTCTGATTTTTAAAGGGGTGTTTGGATCTGTATTTTGAGCTTAATTGGTGACACAACTTAGGTTTAAAAAACTGTCAAACATTCTCTATTGAGTTGGTTAGGTATATTTGCTTCTTTGTTTTCTGAATTGATGGGTTTTGAAACTTTTTGCATGTTCAAAATAGCATAAAAACAGTCAATCCATTTTCTGCCAGATTTTGTGCATATTTGACATTGAGATTTTGTGAATTGTTAGGAGATAGGTCCATCTAGGATTAAGGTTAGTTTTTAAGTGATTTGGTGGATTTGTGTGCAAGTTTTTGAGTTTTAAAATTCAATTTTATGCATTCTAGTTCAGGTAACTGTTCATCAGAAACATTCAAGTCCTAACAGTCACTTGATTAAGTTTGTTTGTGTGATTTTTGTTAAGTGCTTGGTGTTTTTATTGTTCTTACTGACTCCCCACACTTCCATGAGTGTGGGGGTGCCCCATTGTCCAAAGAAAACCAAGCCAGCAAGCTTTCCTAAGCTCAAAGGTCAATTGACCAAAAAATTGCACTAGCAGTGGGAACTCATTTACCCCTGCTAGTGTTTTGGTTTCCACTGCCTAGCTAAAAAACAAAACCTTGTCACATGTCACTATCAGGTTCCTGTTTTTTTGTATTTAGTGGACTTATTTAGGAATTAGGTCTTGAAACTAATTGCATTATTTTTCTTATTTAATTTTTGATTTTTCAGTTTAATTAGTTTTTCATTTACTGTTCATTTAATATTTTTTAGATTAAATTGCTATTTTTAATTAACTTTTTACTTTCTGTTTTTGTCTTTTAGTGAAAAAATAATTATTTTTCAGTTTTAAGATTTTTCTTAGATTTAGAAAAATAATTTAAGGTTTTTAGTTTAAAAAGTTTTTACTGTTTACTTTTTAATTATATTTTAGAATTAATTTAGCTTAATTAGGGTTTTTATTATAACTGTTTTTGTCTTTTAGTTAAAAATTTTATATTTTTCAAATTTTTTCATTTTTCTACTGTTCCTTAGTATAATTTAGGATTTTTAAAATTGGCAAATTATTTTTAGCATTATTTTATTATTTTTTATAATTATTTTAGTTTAAAAATAGTTTTTAGTAATTTAAAAACAAAAAAATAGTTTTTAAAATTTAGGAAAAATACTTTTTAGTCTTTAAATAATATAAGTAATTTATTAGTTCAATAAAATAATATTTTGGACATTTTGATTAATTATATTTAATTTTAGGGCTTTAATTAGCATTTAAAATTGAATATTTAATTAATAAAAGGTTTTAAAATATTTTTGTTGGATTTTTACTCTCATTTATATTATTTTAGACTTAGTTTTAACTTTTAATTAATTTTTAGGTTTAAATATTTTAATTTGTAGCTTTTTACGGTTTTACGTGAACGACCTTTTCGTCTTAGTTTAATCCGTCTTCGTAACCGTCATTCTCTTCTAATCTCATTTCTATATCATTTCATTACACAACGCACTAGCCTCCTTGGGAAACGAACTTGAACTTATTTGGACATTAGTGCTTGGTTTTCCTAAACCGATACTTAATACTTGCCACTTTTGCTCTCTTTTCCTAAAGGGTAGCAAAAACATTACATCACAGAGTGTGATAAAATAAACCAAGATTGTAAATCAACAAGGGGTCACAAATCGTGCAACTATAAAACGTGACAATCTTAAAACGTAATAATCCAGTTACAAAAGAATTAGAAGGAGAAAAAAAATGAATTACATATGATCATTCAAAATATAGGCTGTCAAAATCAGTTGTCTAGGAGTTTGGTATTACATTAAAACTCAGTTTAAATATTTTCTTGATTAAAAGAAAATTTTACCAGATGTAGTGATTTAAAAATCAAACTCTATATAAAATGAGTGGGTAAACAGTTGTCAAAATAGTTATCCTGATCGGCTTAAGAACTTTTAGGTGACTACATGAAATTATCGTTAAAACTCAGGTTTATCGTTAAAACTCAGGTTTATCGTTAAAAATCAGGTTTATTGTTAAAACTCAGGTTTATCGTTACCATTAGAGAAAATTCAGATTTTCCAAGTTATTTAGAAACATTGTTTAAAAATTATAATTTAATTTAATAATTTCATTATATTGACAGTAAAGTATGATAAAATCAATTACTTTAAAAGATACAACTTGTCACTGTTTAAACGTAAGTTATAAATTTACCAAAGAGAATATATATATCCGGTACTTAACTTGAAACAGTTATTTTGGTAATTTAAACATTTGATAAAATGTAAAAAACGTTCTTAAAAATTAATAATAGTTTTTAGAAGTTCAAGAAAGTGTTTAAGGTATCAAATGATAAACATGTAACATTTTCTGGTTTCAAAAGGTGACGAGACAGCAACGAATATAATCATATAAAGGTCAACAATCTGTATGCGAGCGATAACACAAGGGAATAAAACAAAAATCGCATCAATTCTTAACAGACGTGATAGAATAGACGCGTCGATGATAAAAATAATAAGAAACAAAGGATTCAGCAAGATTAATTCACGAGTGCGGTTGGCATCACCAATAACGGCTTATTAAGTTCTCACTGGTCGATACACAATCGAAAGAGAAAAGCCACACAATAATATTTTTAAGAAGTTACTCGAGAGGAATTACAGTAAATGAACAACATTCGCAATGAGAGGCGAAATCAACACATGGTTCACACGAACAAATTTCAAGACGATAAAGTCTAACACACATCATGACAATTACACGAAATCATCGTTCACGTCCAGTCATAAATCATTAATCGCGTCCAAAGACGTTTCGAAGGTCTACCAAAATAGATAAAGGAGATCGATTGATGTAGAAGTATAATAACGTTGGAACTTTCAAGTCTGGTATCAATGGTAAGAATTTAGGCAAATGGTAACGAAAATTGTATCATGAGGATGATGAGGTAAAAAGTAAGGCAATGACCGTCGAGTATGGAAATATGTGTTTGAGGCATGTACTTTGTTCAAGAAAATATAAGGGTTCATATGTGCAGGTCGCGAACTGTTGTTACTCGCATAAGATGTAAAAGTTTTCAAAACTTTTATTTTATCTAACTTTTTAAGGAACATAATTAAAAAGTTGCTTGTTGGTCAAATATTTAAGGTGACTACTATTTGGCCTTGCATGGCTCCTTCTAAATTAGGCATAGGTGATCAGGGCATGCATAATTTAGGACTAGCAATGCGATGCCCAGCTTCGTCAAACCAGTATTACATATCATATGATTTAAAATATGTATATAATAGCATTTGTAAAAACAGGAATCAAAATAACATATGAAACTTTTCGCCTATAAGTTACTGGCTAACTGTTTAAATCAACAATTTTGTATACTAACGAGGGTTCTTTATAAGACCATAGTAGAATAATTTATGAAAATACATTGTAAAATTGATATAAATTAATTTTATAAGATAGAATTCAATTATTTAAGAAAGCCCAAATGAAACCTTTAATAAAATGATTCGCAACAATACCAGTTTGAGTTTATATGGTAACATGACAATAGTTTATAAAGTAGCGAGTGGGTTACAAGAGGAAATAAGGAGTAGTTCAAGACAGTCAACGAAATGGTTACAAGGTGATAAGGTTTCAAGAGGTTTAGCCGAAATCGTCAACAGACACGTGTCAAGATGGTAACAAACGATACGAAAGCAAGAACTTCAACTTAAGTCCAATTCAGTGGTACGATAGAAGCAAAGAAAGACAATGTAGAATGACAAATAAGTCATATATAAAAGAAAGGATAAAGGAATCCGTATGTGTGCACATCGTGATTTATTTGACAAAAATATACTTTTAAGAAAGTAGGGTATCAGTTAACCAATAGTACAATCACACCGAAAAGTTTCTATATTAGGAAGTTACCGAATTTCAAAAGTTCAAGATATATGTATAAGTATGACCGAACTCAAAGTTACTATTTTATACTAGTTCAAACGCAATCCTTGTTTTTTTTAGTTTGCAAAATATCATTAGTTAAAGTTTTACGAGCTCAAACGAACTCAAAAACGCTTGAAATCATATTTTTAAAGTCTATCAGTTTTGACATTCGGGTTTTACTAGACCAATTAACTCACTAAACGATATTCTAAGACTCAAAGTCTAATGCATTTCGATGTAAAACAATGTTTTGAACAACTTTCTAGTTTTACCCAAGACTTGAAACGGAATAAAAATGGACGAAAATGCCCTTGCATTAAATCTGTCAACAAAATGATATTTTAGCATTATTCAGAAAATAACTTCTTAGATTTTACAATCTCAAATGAGCGTAACTTGCTCGATTTTAAAGTTTACTGGTCAAATTTTATGTCCTAAATGGACGTCTCAACAAGTAGAAATATATATTTTTATGTCTAAAGTTATAAAAATATTTTCTCGACACTGTTAAATTTCCTGTAAAATTTCTGTACAAAGTATACTTTCCGACACGGCTTGAAATTAAGTCTAAATTTCATAATAACTCAGAATTATTGTACACACAAGACTTGTGGATTCCATAAAGACGAAAGAAGATAAACTGTATAATTAGACATGTAAAGAAAACACAGTATGGAAATGGTTCAAGAATGCCAACGGTAATCTGAGAGATAAAAAACGATGCATATCATCCGTGTCTTCGGATGCAAGATGCAATGCAGGAAGGTCTCCTGGCGGCGTGATTTTCCCAAATAACAAGACATTCCGAGAAAGAAATAAAATATTAACAATTCGAACTCCTAGAGCGTGGAGGTTAAATGAAAAAGGGAGGATACATGTAGGATCATATTCCAAACAATTGTCACATAATAAATGACGATCATGTGTTCAAGGTACAACGGATGTTGTAAGTCGAAGTCAAAACGTAGAATGGTCAATGAAATAAGATGTAATCCATGCACAAGTGTCGTGTAAAACAGTGGCGTAAAGGTAAATCTTACGAGAACTCACGATGTTATTCATCACTGATTCAACGAATTCTTCGAGATGTGTAACTCACACGATGTCCTTTAGTCTTTCTGGGAGACACATTGAGCTACACAATGGTCTATAGAGTAGACATTCAATTACGAATGGTCGGAAATAAAATCTGTGTATCTAAATAGATATTTTAAAGGAAATAAACAATGAAAGAAACACGTACGGTAGTAGAATGAAAATCAGAAGTTTCATCGAAAACAACACTTATTCAATCCCGAACAATGGTATCTCGAGAGTATGCACAACATGTATCAGCGAGTCGAGAAAAACAGACGGTTCAAAACGAACGAGCATATGAAGTCAGTCGTATCACGCATAAATGAAATATCAATAGTACTCAGAAGAATGAGTATGAAAAGTCGGCAGCATACACGCTCTGAATACAAGTATGTAACGTCATAACGATATAAAATCATTGCAATAAAATCAATTCACAAAAACAAGAATTCAAGAAATACAGTATAGGCAGATGTAATCACAGTAACATTCAATGATAATCCATGAAGCACATAGGATTTGAAAAGTCATTGTAATTATCGTTATTAAAGTAAAGTAATATTTCAACATGAGATCAAGAAATGAAATACTACAACGATAATTAATAGTAAATAATAAGGATTAGAGAGTTACCCGCGCAGATATCGAACAGCAATGGCAGATTCTGTGTTTGACACTTAGAAACAATATAATATTTGAACTTTCGGTTATAGACTAAGTTTTGAAAACGACCGAGTTCCCTATAACCATCGCTCTGATACCACTCTGTGAGACCCCCAAAATCTGACATGGAACAACTAGGCAACGAGGGGGTAACACGTCATAGTACAAGAAACAATGAATTACAGTTCATACAAAGCCGACCAAATAAAAACATGTACATTACATCAAAAAGGCCAGAGTTTTTAAACATAGGTCCTAGAGTTTTAGAAGCGGAAAATTATATTATTTCGTCTCAATTTATAACATAAAGTTGCCCAAAAGATAGAATAAACTCCTAACAGTTTTTACTAAAAACAGTCTTTTTAAAGCATCACATAAATCTCCAAGCTACGATAATATCCTGCGGGCTCCCATCCAAGCAAAGCTAAGTAATAATACCTGATATTAAACACGTAAAATCGTCAACATAAATTTGAGTGATATTCATAGGTTTAGCAGTAAACGTGTGGAACACAATAGAATTTGTAAAACACGTAATGGGGGGATAACTATGTATGTCCATAGTCACGATGCATATTATTGCTGTTTAGTCTCATGAACCGAAGCTTTAATAAAATGTAAGTTCCTCTAGGGAGTATTCAGCCTAAACACTCAAGAATAAACGAATATTAGTGCGTCAAAAGTAATCGGGACGGGGATTGTCAATCCCGATGGATCCACCCACAACATTCGCGCTTAACGCAAAGCATACGGGACAATTAACGGTTCATGATAGGAGAGGAAACTCAAGGCTAACGTCAAAAAGAAATAATACCATTGAAATCATCTTTAAAGCATACACGTTCAGAATAACATACGAGTTCTGGATAGCAATACAGTTTTTAACTTGGTTGTGTTCCACCATGTAAAATCTCACCCCGTGTTTAGAAATCATGTACCAGAAAAAAGGGGGCTATGAACACACCTTAGCCACGAGGTAAGTCAATCACGGTACTCAGCAACTAAGTAGAAACGGTAGTGGTAGACGATCACCGACGATATGGATGCCCGGGGAAACACGAAAACCGCAACCTATCACTATGAGGCGCGCGTTAAGATTCGAATTCGAATATCGATATGTACCAAATATAATATGAATAAAATGTTTTCAAAGTATTCATATTTCAAAACCATTGACACGAACCAAAAGAATCCATACTAACCATTTATTCCAACACTACACGTTAAAACATTTGAACACTTGAAAATGACCCGTTATACGACGCTAATAACTGGGTTTTTACCAAGTATGAAAATTAAGTTCTTTGTCGTATGTCTAATCGAATTGACTATTGGTTAATCGTGCGACTCAGTTGTCTTTTGGTGGAAAGCAAAATAGATTGGTCGTTGTTGTAAAATAAAATTGCAAAACTTTAAAGTAAAAGGCAAGGTAAATAAAGCTATAAATGATTCAAAAGTAAATGACGAGAAATACAAACAAATAACTAATAGTAAATGAGCGAAACAAAAATAAAACGTAAATTAAAGTAAAACAATTAATATAAAATAAAACTAAAAGACGAAATTAACTATCGACTCGAAAATAAAGTTTACTTAATGAAAAAGGAGAGAATAAAACTAAAATGGTATTTTAAAGATAAACGAGGCAAAACCTAATGCGGGTACTAAATAAAAGATAAAACTTGAACTTTACGAAAAAATATTAATTATAAAAATAGACAAAAAATTCAACTAAAAATACGTAACTTTCAAAATAAAAAACGGAACAACTTTCAGATAAAACTAAACAATTACGGAACAATACTAATAAATAAACAAACTAGCAGGCAGCTAGCTGGAAGCTAGCAAGCTACCTGCTGAAAATGGCACCAAAACTAGAAATGAGGCAAGCTGCCAGCTTAAAATCTTCGCAATATGTACAGTATGTTTCAGAAGTTCCTTTTCTTCGCAATATGTACAGTATTTTTCGTAAGTTCCTTTTCTTCGCAATAACCAAATTTTCAGAACTTTTAACTTTTTCGGAATAATGGTTTTTTCGCAATACTAACTTCTTCGGAATAACCGAATTTTCAGGAAAAAAAGAAATATCTTCGGAAAAATGACTTTTTCGGAATAATTACTTTTTCGAAAAATTGCTTTTTAAAGAAATCTTCGGAATAACAATAAATTCAGAGAAAATAAAAATTTCGGAAAAAGAGGCAATTTTCAGAGAAATGACAAATTCAGAGAAATGACAAACTTCGGAATAATAAACCCTAATCTGAAAACTTGAAAACAGATACAGTAAATTTAATAAACTCACGAAATAAGCTAAAAATAAGCACAAATCAAATAAGCAATTAACTAAAACTTGATCTAAAACACTTTTAAGAAAAACTAATTCAACCACAAATTAAAAACTTGAAAAACACTAATAAAACTAAAAATTAAAAATCAACTTTTAATAAAATAAACTAATAAAAACACTTAACTAAAATCAAATCAAACACACAATAAGCTATAAAATCAATAAGCTAACACAATCAAACACATAAAAACGTAACAATTAATCAAATAAGCATGACAATAAAATAATAAGCATAAAGATTAAGCAAAAACAAGAAAGGTAGAATGAGAGATTAATTAAGAACTTGATTAAAAATAAGATTCAACAACAAAAGTAAAAGCAAGAATTAAAGAAACTTACAAATTTAAGGTGCAAGACAAGGTAATTAAATGACAATTAAGTAAATGACATTAAGAAAGTGCAAGTAATTAAAATGGAAGACTAGTTTGTCAAATTAGCCAACATCTCCTAATGTGTCATTAGGAGGGTATTTATAGGTGATTAGGGAAGGTTAGCATGTGTTGGAAGTTTCCTTTTTTCTTTCTCGTCTTTTCGTCTTCTAAATTCTTTGACTTTTTCGACATTGTCTCGGGATTAATTAAACTCGTCTTGTAATTTCTTCATTAACTAGACTTGAGTTCTTCGGATTTATTAAACTTCCGTCTTTAGACTTTTTCTTCGATAAATCTTCAGAATAGGCCTTGGACTTCCGTTCTTTTTGCACTCTTGATCTTTTGACTTCGTCTTTTGTCTTTTTCTTCGATAAAAGCCCGTGAAAGTCCGTGTTTTCTTCCCTTTTCACATTTTGATCCTAAATCACAACAAAAACACAAACCACGCATAATTCCGACATTTACGACATAAAATACACGTTTTGGCTTGGTTATTATTATAATTAAGTGGTAAAAGGATAAGTGTTTTCACATTTATTAAATCCCCTACACTTGACCATTGCAATGTCCTCATGCAATACATTAATTACAAAGCAAGTTTTACATTTTCCATCATAATCAATCCACATTGGCCTTTATTAAAGAGAAAAAATATTTAAAGGAAGAAAACAAGTAAAAAGATCAAAAACTTACCTTAGTGTTTTGGAATGTCATGAATGATTATCATCCTCAAGTTTCACGTTCCCCATACCAAGCTTAAGAACAAGATCATTGTTATTATAAGTTAGCAAACTAACACAAACTCATGTGGGCCAATTATTCACTTAGACTCCCTTATTCCTTTGTGTATCTCTTATATTTTATTGTCTTGAATGATCACGAGGATGCATTGTTGACTTATTTTTATAGTTATTTAGGCTGAAAATAAAGTAGGACGATTTAATCAATAGTTAGCTAAAGGACAAAATCTTTTAAAACTGCTTCTCGGGACCTCATAAAGTTCATATCTTGGCATACCTCGCTTCACGATTTAAGACCTTTCTCTGATCGATATTTGGCATTGACTTCATATTTCAAATCTTGAGAGACGTTCATGAAATAATGGTCTTCTCTTCATAATAGGAATTTCTTCACTTGGTTTTTGAGAGATTCTTCATACTTGGACCACGACTTCTTCATTTTTCACCAATCTTTATTTGGGATTTTGATATACAACGATCCACCTCCTTTTAGGACTTGGATCTATTTATCCTTATACCTTGTTAGGCCTTTTTAGATAGACTTATCCATGATCTTTAGGGGAGTATTCGCTTTTCGTCGTGTGTCTCGATCCTTCATATTTATTTTTAATAAATGATTCTTCACATCACTTGGGATCTTTAGCAACAAAATGTAGCCCTCATGTCTTGTTAGGACCTTTTCGGACTCGCCAATCTTCGCATCCCGCTTCAATATTTGCCTTGGCTATGAACTCTAATTAATACCGAGCAACTTTTAAACGATCTTGGGCTAGAAGTTAAGTAACTTTTCAAATCGTACGACCTTACTTATTGCAAATAAATTTATTAACAAGCGATGGGATAAAAAGCTCATAATTAACTCACATAAATTCATGAAAGAATACCAAACTTATAATTGACTCTATCATATATCGTTCTCCACAATTTAAAATCTCGAGGAATGAGACTCGTGGATGCTTAGCCAATTAAATCAAAGTTGTGGGTTTTCAAGTCGTTTATAGGATCTTGCAAATTATTAGACTCTTTCAAGTTTAGAATTCGCATTTTAAAGTTCACTTGATAAACGACTTTCTAAGATCAATTATAGGAACTTGCGAAAAGTTCTTGTTCTTAACCCGTAAGAGTTAAGACTTTCGCGTTTTAAAGTTCCCTATATAAAAGCCTAGCAAAACTTGACTTAAACACGTTAATGATACTAGCTAGAGTAAACTTAGATAAGTAAACTCGGGTTGAGTCAAAAGATTCACGATGTTTAAAAATTTAAAACCACTTTATTAAACTTTATTCTAGCAAAGAAAGAAAATAACTATAACAAAGGTAAATACAACTAGGCCAAAATAGATCAAAAAATATGAAAAATGTCGAAAAATCAATTTTCCGGTTAAAATGAGGACAAATACAAGGATAAGTCAACTTAACTTCGATAGAAGTCCCCCTACACTTAATATAAACATTGTCCTCAATGTTTAAGCATGTGGAAGTATTCTCCCCTACACTTAGGACATTGTCACTTTGTTTAAAACTTGCTAGGGAAGAGACAACTAAAGGGATTCCTATTTCAATCATAAATGATAAAATAATGAATCAAAAGAGTTTAGGATAGAACCGAGATGACGGGTACACGGAATCACGGGTTGTCAAAAGTCATCAAGAATGGATCTTTTGAATGCTCTAATCCCTACACATCATAAGAAAGAAAACAACAAACACATACTAGGGTCTCCCCTACACTAATTATAAAAAACAGATTAAAAGGATAGATAATGCGGGTTGCCTCCCGAGAAGCACTTGTTTTTGTTAACCAAGTCGTGAGCCTGACTCGACCTTGATTAGCATAGGAAGAAGCTTGAAACACATCCACCGGGATCAAAGACATGGTTTTCATCCAGTAAGTAGCACAAGCTTAAGGCGAACAAGGCAAGCCAAATAAGAGTAGGCAAGGTTCCCTTAAGCAAATATGGAGCATGGTGGTAGCAAGTATGCTGAGGTGCAAGCATATCTCCATTATGTCCAAAAATATTTCCTTTTATTTCATCAGATGGATACTGAGATGGCTTAAAAAGTGCAATATCAGGGTCGAACACCTTTTCCTTTAGGGGAAAATAAGACTCGGGCTCAATAGAATTTGAAGAAGATCCACTCATAAATCTCATAATCTCATCCTCAGAGGGAGGATAGAGAGGTGTCAAGACATAAGTATTGCGGATATCGGTGTCGGCCGACTTCTTCTCCTTTGCAATGGGTTTCTTCATATCCAAAGGAGGATAAAGAGCATATTCATCAAAGTCCAAAGGAGGAGAATCACTCTCTAGGAAGTAAGTGTTGAGAAAAGTAGCAAAATCTTCCTCAAATGAGTAGTAATCCAAAGTAGGATCAAGCATTGTTGGTGGAGGATCTTCATCAAAAGTAGGTGCAAAGTCATCATGTGAAGAATCACTTGAAAGAGTATCAGCCTCATCAAAATCATCATAAGTGGGCATGTCTGGATACTAAGAAGTAAAATCATCAGAATCATCCTTATCAGAACTCGAATCATCATCGTAGTCATCATAGATCGGTGGAGACTCATGAATTGGTGGAGGATCTAAATTGGAGAGAGAATCATCCACATCATCTTTGAACAGTGGATTATCATAGCAAGAATCAAAAAGAGGATTATTGTAGACGACAAAATCATCAAGCACATTAATCATATTCGCTGATTCTCTTCCATTTGATTTGGTTGTCATCTTCCCCATTGTAAAAACTTGTGCATCATTCCCGACCCTTAAGTTTAATTCACCTTCGGCAACATCGACTAAGGCTTTTCCGGTTCTCAAGAATGGCCGACCAAGTATTAATGGAATACGAGGGTCCATTTCCTAATCAACAACACCGAAGTCGACCAGAAAAAAGTGAAGGTGCCAACTTTAATGAACACATCTTCAGAAATACCAACGGGGTAAGCGAGAGTGCGATTTGCTAGCTCAAGAGTCATCTTTGTTGGTGTAAGATCAGGTAATGATAACTTTTTCCAAACACTTAAAGGCATCAGATTTATAGTTGCCCCGAGATCGGCTAAGGCAGTAAATTCTTCGGTTTGGTTAAAAGTACATGGTAACACAAAACGAACGGGATCTCCAAGTTTCTTCGGAAGTTCTTTAAGAAGGATGACAGAACAATTTTCATTCAATCGAGTATTAACAAACTCGGCCATCTTCTCCTTCTTATTAATCAATTCCTTAAACATCTTAACAAATTTAGGCATTTGGGCTAGAGCTTCAACAAGGCTAAAGGTGATGGTCAGTCCCGAAATCTTCTTCAAATAATTCGACACTTGAATGTCATCCTTGGTTTGCAGTTTGGCCTTGTCTAAGCGAGATGGATAAGGAATGTTGGGTTTAGTTGGTTTAGGTGTAGCAGGTAAAGGTTGAGATGTTGAAGGTTAAAAGGTAGAAGGTGGGGTTGGTGAAGGGTTTTTCTTGGGTGCTTCAGTAAAAGGTGGAGACGGTAATGGAGAACTAATACTAGGCGTGGGAGTAGGAGGGATAAATGGTGGTGGAGGAGGTGTAGATGGAGTAACTGGGGGAGGGGTATATGGTCCTACTAAGGTTGCTCCACTGCGTGTAGTAATAGCACTCACATTCGCTCTCGGGTTGGTGACGGTATTTGAAGGTAGAGAGCCCGAAGTAGAGGGTTGAGTAGTTGGTAAGAAACTAGCCAACATATTCTTCAAATCATTTTTTTGAGTGCTAAAAGAGGTTTGCATATCATGTCGAAGCTCGGATCTAATATCATTTCCTTGCTTAGTGATATCTCCTTTCAAATTGATAATTTGGCTTTGTAGATTCTTGATTTGCTCTCCTTGGGTCCTCATAAAAGCTTAAACATCTTGATTAATAGGTGGGGTTTGTTGAGCGGGTGGGTGATAAGGCTTAGAATCTCGAGGTGGGTTTGGATTGCTTCTATTGTAGTTGTTGGGGTTGTGGTTTTAAGGAGAAAACCGGGTGAAAGAAAGTTGTTACTACGGTAACTTAACAAGTTACGATCACCTTGAGGTCGAGCTTGATGGTTTTCCGATGAATAGTTACCATAAGCTGCATACACGTTTTCCGGATTGTCATGAGTAGAAGGATAATCAGTGTATGAATGAGGATCGCCGCATGTCTCACAAGAAGTTGTTACAGCTTTAACTTGCTGTTGTTGATTTGCAGCCAAGAGTTGCATATTCTTGCTCATTTCGACCATTGCGCGGGTCAATTCGGTGATATCAGGGTTTGAAGAAATAGAAGAAACATTGACTCTCGGGTTTGATCTTGAGGATGCGGATGAATCCTAATTTTTGTGATGAGTAGTCATGTTCTCGATAAGCTCTCTACACTCCTCAGGTCTTCTTTTCATAAATGTGCCACCGGCGGCTGCATTAATCGTATCACGATCACGAAAAGTTAAACCATTGTAGAAAGTTTCAATTAAGGTGACGGGGAGCATGTTGTGGTTTGGACATCGATCGATCAAAACATTATATCATTCCCAAGCATCAAAAAGTGATTCATCAGGTTCATGTGTAAATCCACTAATTTGATTTCGAAGGCTCGTGACCATGGATGGTGGAAAGTAACGCGACAAAAATCGTTGAGTCATCTCGTTCGAAGTATGAATTGAATTCTTCGGAAGACGATCAAACCATTTTTCGGCATGGTGGGATAAGGTGTGTGGAAATAGGTGAAGGCGAAGAAAATCCATAGTAACCCCAGGCAACTTCATGCTTTAAGTAACGGTAATGAATTTGTCGAGGTGTTTGTTGGCATCATCATCCGGCAATCCGCGAAATGGACAAGTGTTTTGCACTTGTTGGATCATGTGATGCTTCAACGAAAACTCTGGAGCCGTGATTTGCATCGGCGCAATCGGTCCTCCTCGTCCATTCATCGTAGGTTGACACAACTCCTCCATTGTTCGAAGGTCGGGTGGGGGAACATTGTTGTTATTATTATTGTTGAGGTGCGGTGGGTTATTGTTGTTGTTCACACCTGCCATATCTAAATCTTCACGAGTCTCGGGCTCTGAATAATTTGAAGATCTAGTACGCATACACCTGCAAAAGCAAAAGAAAAAGATACCAAAGAAATAGACAATATATATACACTATAAAAATAGAAATCTTTTTGGATTTTTGAATTTTTTTAATTTTTATGGATTTTTAACAAATTTTAGTTTTTATGGATTTTTGAAAATTTTTGAGCAAGAAAACTGTCGTTCACGAGTGAACGGATCCCAAAATTCAACGCGTCTCTCACAGAAAACCGCTAATCTTTACGAAAAGAGCCGGCAGCGGCGCCATTTAATAACTGGGTTTTTACCAAGTATGAAAATTAAGTTCTTTGTCGTATGTCTAATCGAATTGACTATTGGTTAATCGTGCGACTCAGTTTTCTTTTGGTGGAAAACAAAATAGATTGGTCGTTGTTGTAAAATAAAATTGCAAAACTTTAAAGTAAAAGGCAAGGTAAATAAAGCTATAAATGATTGAAAAGTAAATGACGAGAAATAAAAACAAATAACTAATAGTAAATGAGCGAAACAAATAATAAAACGTAAATTAAAGCAAAACAATTAATAAAAAATAAAACTAAAAGACGAAATTAACTATCGACTCGAAAATAAAGTTTACTTAATAAAAAATGAGAGAATAAAACTAAAATGGAATTTTAAAGCTAAACGAGGCAAAACCTAAGGCGGGTACTAAATATTAATATTAAAAATAGATGAAAAATTCAACTAAAAATACGTAACTTTCAAAATAAAAAACGGAACAACTTTCAGATAAAACTAAACAATGACGGAACAATACTAATAAATAAAAAGCTAGCAGGCAGCTAGCTGGAAGTTAGCAAGCTGCCTGCTGAAAATGGCGCCAAAACTAGAAAGCAGGCAAGCTGCCAGCTTAAAATCTTCGCAATACGTACCGTATTTTTCGGAAGTTCCTTTTATTCGCAATATGTACAGTATTTTTCGGAAGTTCCTTTTCTTCGCAATAAGCAAATTTTCAGAACTTTTAACTTTTTCGGAATAACTGTTTTTTCGCAATATTAACTTCTTCGGAATAACAGAATTTTCAGAAAAAAAAGAAATATCTTCGAAAAAATGACTTTTTCGGAATAATTACTTTTTCGGAAAAATTGGTTTTCAGAGAAATCTTCGGAATAACAATAAATTCAGAGAAAATAAAAATTTCGGAAAAAGAGGCAATTTTCAGAGAAATGACAAATTCAGAGAAATGACAAACTTCGGAATAATATACCCTAATCCGAAAACTTGAAAACAGATACAGTAAATTTAATAAACTCACGAAATAAGCTAAAAATAAGCACAAATCAAATAAGCAATTAACTAAAACTTGATCTAAAACACTTTTAAGAAAAACTAATTCAACCACAAATTAAAAACTTGAAAAACACTAATAAAACAAAAAATTAAAAATCAACTTTTAATAAAATAAACTAATAAAAACACTTAACTAAAATCAAATCAAACACACAATAAGCTATAAAATCAATAAGCTAACACAATCAAACACATAAAAACATAACAATTAATCAAATAAGGATGACAATAATATAATAAGCATAAAGATTAAGCAAAAACAAGAAAGGTAGAATGAGAGATTAATTAAGAACTTGATTAAAAATAAGATTCAACAATAAAAGTAAAAGCAAGAATTAAAGAAACTTACAAATTTAAGGTGCAAGACAAGGTAATTAAATGACAATTAAGTAAATGACATTAAGAAAGTGCAAGTAATTAAAATGGAAGACTAGTTTGTCAAATTAGCCAACACCTCCTAATGTGTCATTAGGAGGGTATTTATAGGTGATTAGGGAAGGTTAGCATGTGTTGGAAGTTTCCTTCTTTCTTTCTTTCTCGTCTTTTCGTCTTCTAAATTATTCGACTTTTTCGACTTTTTCTCGGGATTAATTAAACTCGTCTTGTAATTTCTTCATTAATTAGACTTCAGTTCTTCGGCTTTATTAAACTTCCGTCTTTAGACTTTTTCTTCGAAAAATCTTAAGAATAGGCCTTGGACTTCCGTTCTTTTTGCACTCTTGATCTTTTGACTTCGTCTTTTGTCTTTTATTTCGATAAAATCCCGTGAAGGTCCGTTTTTTCTTCCCTTTTCACATTTTCATCCTAAATCACAACAAAAACACAAACCACGCATAATTCCGACATTTACGACATAAAATACACGTTTTGGCTTGGTTATTATTATAATTAAGTGGTAAAAGGATAAGTGTTTTCACACTTATTAGACGCCAAGTCAAGGCAAGTCAAACTATCTTTTAACCTTACTTAGACCAGTAGCTAATTCATTTATATAATGACTAAGCGCTTGAGTAAGTCATCATGTCCGATGATGAATACTCAAACTCACGCAACACAAACATTGAACTACGTGTCCAAAATAAAATCAGCAAGTACACCCCGAATGTACATACCGATCTACCCTATCTAGACTTGTCCGTTTTAGATGAAAATTGGTTTCAAGGTCACTTATAACCTGTATAAGACCTCACCAAAATTTGAGCCAAAGTTCACACTTTAAAATCCATCAGCTCGACACTTTACTCGACTCCAAATTTGGGACAGATTTGTGTACTTGTTTTGTAAAACTGTTTGGACCATTTTAAAAGTACTAACTCGACATTCCGTGTTTTGAAACCACTACTAGACTCATCAAACTCAGTTTGTAAACTTTGAAAATCACTAGTATTAACTATCTAACCAAGCCTAAAGTCCCCGAGAGTCGACCCAAAATCAGCCACAATTTCGGATTGTGCCGACTTGCGTCTCCCGGTACACGAAAACTAAAACTAGCATAACTTTGGACTCGTAATGACTTAGAAGCTCAATCTTATACCAAAACGACTGTCTTGGAAAAATCTACAACGATTTCAAATAATCACAGACTTTCACAGACCTTAAACCCACGAAACAATCTGTTTAAAGCTGCTGTCCCAAATTAGCCTTTTAGAAAACAAGTCAAATCCATTTTTCAACCAAAACCAATCATTCCCATACCTATAGAATGACTCTAATATCATACCCATCAACCAAACACTCCTAAAAACACTTGTATATAAAATCTAAAAAAATCAAAGATTAAAAACAAGAGTTTTTATGATCAAAACAACATAATCTTACCAAAAACAACACATGCATGATGATTAAAACATCATACAACCATGAAATCATAAGTTTATAAAAACTTGATGCATGTGGGATATTTTTGGATCATTAGAATCACCATTGAATTTTAGGAATGGGTCTTGTTTTTGTGTTAAGAGATTCATGTTAATTGATGATGAAAATGGGGTGTTTGTGGTGGTGAAGTCACGGCAAGGGTGGAGGTGGGGAGAGAGTATGGTGATTTTTTTTTATAAAAATGTAGTGTATGTGTAGTTGTGGAAGAAAAATAGGTTTATATATGGCTAGTTAAGTGGAGGGTCCAATATTGCCAACTTTGAAACTTGTGGACTTAAAAAAAATTAATATATTTAAAGGGTAGAAAATGATCATTGGTAAATATTGAAAATATTTACGGGGCTCGGGTTTCGTAAAAATATTTTTCAAAAGTTACAATGCATCATATAATGATTATATGATTTCCTGACACGACTTAATCTGAAATTAAAACGAAATCATCGAAAATATTAATTATCGAAATAATCGATAATAAAATGTAAAATGTTGGGCATCCGTCGATATCACGATCATTAGGAATTCTCGTTGTACATTGTTTTTGAATAAACTCGTTGTAAAACGCACGCGTGTGATTTTAAATCAAAAACTTTGATTTAAATTATATATGGAAAAATAAAATAAATTTTTTTATAATTCCAATCCATAACTAGCTTGATTCATATTGAATCTTGCAAGTTACCTACCAAGTGCTGTTTGAGGTTAACACTAGAAGGATTTCCACTCATCACTATGAACACTAAGGTATCACTCTGAGTGTTCTGGCAAGACCACTGAGATTTTGCGTAGAGGCCAGGAACGTGTTTAAGTTCATTTAAGAATTAAAGCACTGTTGCTTTCCAGTTATCACAAGCTTGATTCATAAAGAATCGCACAAGTCACCTACCATGAGCTTTTTGATATTCGCTCAAGAAGGATTTCCATCTTCATTGTAAATACTTTCGTATTACTCGGATGTTCAGGCAAGATCATGAAGATTTTGCGTAGGACTCTTAAAATCTTTCTTAGTTTTCACAGTATGTGAAGAAGCAAGGAATTATGGAAGTGTGTCCTAATGAGATATTTGATGATCTCAAATGGCTCTAGACTCGATCGTGCATTTTGGATTTTAGTGATCGGAGGCTGGAGAGGAGTGCCACCTTTTCAATACCAATTTATTCGGAGTGAATAAATCAATAGATAATGTGTTGTCTCCGTGTGATTAAAACAAATACCTTTTGAGAGATATCTGAGTTAGCTGGGATGGGTTATGCATTGCATCACTGTGTCCATGATGTCTATCTTCAATATCGAGAATCATTTAAAAATGATCTCAATAGCATATGTATTGACCCGGTTTCTGCCTAAGGTTGTAAGGAGGGCTTCTTTCTTTACACCTTTTATCTTTACAATTCTTTTTCATTCTTTAACCCCTTCAATGCTTACCAATACGTCATAACTAGCACCTTGTTGTGATTTTTCCAGTGCTAACTTAAGTACTTGGTCGGCATTCAGCTACGTTCACAATCTTTCTCCATCTTTCCTAATGACTACTATTTCTAGCTATGGAATGTCCTTGCGAAGATTCCTCCGGTTCTAGAAGAATCATTGGACATAACCTATCCTACCATCCTTATGTCACCACAATCTTCATTGTCGTGAAATAAATGGGTTTTGGGTAAGTATATGTCACCATGAAAATCCATTTTGATATGTAAATTCGTTTTGCTCCCCCTTAACATATGCCACGATATTCGAAAACATTTCGCATATGTCGGGAGGAGCCAGCATATTAAGTCAAACCATTTGTGATAATATCCCATATTAAATCACATTTTCTCCCCCATATTAAAAATGTTAACCCAATCGATGTTTTTAATATCAATTGATTTAATGAAGTTTTAACAAAGGTTTTGGGAAGAAAAATGCAAGTCCATTTTATCTTCATGATATCAAACGTAAGAGATATGATATCGATTTGTAACATGATCACATATTCACCATATTAGAAAAGAATTGACAAGGTTGGACCTGATAGATGAGAACATCATATGATAAGATCAAATTGTTCTTGTCAGTATATGTTGGTCGCCTCGTCACGTCTGAAGTCATCTCTTGACACCATGTGTACGATTGGTATTTTTGTCTTGACACCAATTAGTGAGCTTGGTACTTTCGGCATCGAAGATTCTGAATGCTTGACAATTGCTCCCCTCAATTGTTGACCCGTGTTCTATTGAAAGAGCTGTAGTTGTCGGTTGAGTAGTCGCGTCGTCGAGTATGTAAATACCAATTGTAGATTGCTATGGTTGTAGAGATTATAGCTTCATAAAAACAAGACTTCTCTTGTTTAAACAAATAAATGCACTGAGGCGTACATTATTTTTGTGTTAGACCAAGTTATAAAGTAAACTTGATCCCTTACAAGGTTTTAAAGTAAACCTTGCTCGAGAAAATTAATTCCCGTTGTGAGCCAAAGCTTTCATAAGAAATACTTGACTTTTATATGAAAACCGGGTTGCAGTCTGAAATAACTACAAGCCATATAGGCATGTTTTATGAAATATTTACAACTTTTGTACGAAATCTATTTATGGCGCCGTGTCGATATTAATCAACATTTCTAAGGCCGTAAATATTATCGTACCAAAAGACATGCCTTTTAAAAATAGAGTAAAAATATTTTTGGAATTTTCTGAATTTTTCAATTTTTATGGTTTTTAGATGGTTTAATATTTTTGTTTTTGGCTTTTGTGGATAAAAATATAAACAATATATACAAATGATCACCAAGGATACGGAGAATAGGTTTACCACCACTATTCTTTCGCTTCATCTGCCAGTTCCTTTAGAGTCTCAGGCGAGAAAGTTCTCATTCCTAGCTTGTCGGCCAAAAATTCAATTCGAGCGCGATCTAAAGCCTTTGTGAAAATATCCGCCAATTGATACTCAGATCGGACAAAGTAAAGGTCTATTACTCCATTTTCCACTTGCTCCTTGATGAAATGGTAGCGAATGTCAATATGCTTCGACCGGGAGAATTGAACATTGTTGCAGCATAAGGCAATTGCACTTTTGTTGTCGCAGTACATCGGTATTTTGTTGAAACCTAGACCATAGTCGGTTAATTGCGATCTCATCCAAAGAATTTGAGCATAGCAACCGGACATAGCTATGTATTCTGCTTCCGTACTTGAAATTGCAGCGCTTTTCTGCCTTTTTGATGCCCAACTGATTAGTCGATCTCCTAGTAGTTGCAAAGTTCCACTCGTGCTACGCCTTGTATCTTGACAACCCGCGTGATTCGCATCTGCATATGCCATAAGTGCAATCGAAGAGTCCTTCGAATACCAAAGTCCCCGATTAATGGTTCCATTAAGATATCGAAAGATCCGTTTCACAGTGGCCAAGTGTAAATCAGTAGGTCGAGTTTGATACCGAGCACACATACATATAGCAAACTGAAGATTAGGTCGACTAGCTGTGATATACAGAAGAGTACCAGTCATTCCACGATAAAGTGTTGGATCAACGGCAACTCCATGTGGATCTGCATCAAGCTTAGTTCGATCCACCATTGGAGTATCCACGGGGTCGCAAGATTCCATCTTGTACTTCTTTAGCGATTCAAGGGCATACTTGGATTGATTGATAAAGATGCCTCTGGGACTTTGAGATATCTGAAGACCTAAGAAGAATGATACCGTGCCCATCATTGACATCTTAAACTTGGAAAACATGATTGTCCCAAAATCATCCGATAAGGTTTGGGTCGAGGCTGCAAATATAATATCATCAACATATATTTGTACCATAATCATATCTTTACCTCGTTTCTGAATAAACAGCGTGGGATCCACCTTGCCTTTAGCGAAGCCTTGCGTAATGAGGAATTGTGACAAAAGATCATACCATGCGCGAGGAGCTTGCTTCAACCCATAGAGAGCCTTCTTAAGCTTGTACACATGATTAGGATAATTAGGATTCAGAAAACCATCCGGTTGTTGAACATATACCTCTTCCTTGAGTTCACCATTAAGAAACGCCGTCTTCACATCCATCTGATAGACGATCATATTCATATGGGCTGCATAAGCGAGGAATAGTCGAATAGCTTCCAAACGGGCAACAGGTGCAAAGGATTCCATAAAGTCGATGCCCAATAATTGCTTGTATCCACGATCTACTAGTCGAGCTTTATTCTTCAATATTCCGCCTAACTCATCGAGTTTCACCTTGTAAACCCATTTCAAAGTGAGTAGTTGCACTTGATCCGGGCATGGGACAAGTTCCCATACTTCAAGACGTATAAACTCATTAAGTTCTTCTTGTATAGCTTCTATCCAACAGGATTGAGTAAAAGCTTGTTGCCATGTCTTAGGTTCAACTTCAGTGAGGAAAGCATCAAAATGACTAAACATTGCATTTTCTTGTAGTTGACTTCGTGTGGATACCGGACGATTAGGGTCACCAATAATCGAATCTATAGGATGATCCTTTGTCCACTTGCTGTCATGTTCACGAATCCGTGGATTGGAGTAAACTGTAGTTGGAGCTTCCTCTGAGGTGGACGACCCGGCTTGATTAGGGTCGGGAAATGGTACACCAAAGAATGGAAGTTCACGCATTTGAGCGAATTCCAAATCGTGATCATCATCATCGTCTTCATCATCAATAGGCATGACATGGGCAGTTGAAACATGTGTTGGTTGAGAATTACTCGTTGAAGGTATATCTTGACCAATTGTTGGTGTAGATGTGTCTGATTGTGCTTCGGTTGCTGGAGCGACAACTTCGGTTACTGGAGCTATTACCTGAGTTTCTGGAGCAACAATACTAGGAGGAGTAAAGAATTCATCAAAGAACGGTTGAAACAACGTATCCCATTCAGTCCTAGAAGGTGGTGTAAATGATGATGAAGTAGGGTTGTTTGGGACAAGACCAGAACTAATGTTACTGGGTCCCATTTCGTGAAGTGCGGGTTCAGAGCTGCTTTGCTCAGAAGCCATTGCTGTCAGCTCATCAAAATCAACATTCATAGTTTCAAGGATCTTGCGAGAGTTACGGTTGTAGATTCGGTATGCCTTCTTTGCGGGTGCGTAACCAATGAAAATACCAATATCAGCCTTTGGTTGAAGTTTTCCCAAATTGTCACCATCATTATTTGGATAGCAAAGAGAACCAAATACATGAAGATATGATAAATCTGGTACTTTTCCATGGAGAAGCTCATAAGGTGTTTTACCATGGCGTTTACGAATTAGTGACCGGTTTTGGGTGTACATTGCGGTAGATACTGCTTCTGCCCATAAAAACAATGGAGCCTTTGCGTAAATTAACATTGTTCGAGCAGCTTCCATATGTGTGCGATTTCGCCTTTCAACGACACCGTTTTGTTGTGGAGTGCGAGCAACGGATGTTTCATTAGAAATGCCAACTTCTTCATAATAATCACGCAAAATTTGATTCACAAATTCGGTTCCATTATCTGTACGTATGCGTCGGACAGTAGTGTTGAGACGCACTTGAATCATCTTGAGAAATCCGATGATGAATTTAGGTGCCTCATTTTTTTCTTTAAGAAATTTCACCCATGTAAATCGAGAGTAATCATCGACAATGACGAGGATGTACTTTTTGCCACTAAGATTTTCAACACGCATTGGCCCACAAAGATCCATATGCAAAAGATAAAGTTTGTCTTGGTTGGTGTCTTCAGTCTTGGGTTTGTATGACTTCTTAGTGCTTTTCCCCATTGTACACGCGGAACACAAATGATCCTTGTGAAATGATAGTTTAGGAAGACCACGAACAAGTTCGTTTTTTGCCAAGTGATTAATAGCGTCGAAGTTAAGATGAGATAACCGTCGATGCCATAACCATGACATAGTCTTCGATGCTTTGGATAGGAGACATACGGGAGAAGCGGCCATCATGTCTTGTAGAGACATAGTATACAATTATTCCCTCGAGTAACTTTCAATAAATCAACCCCTTCAAAATTACGAATGAAGCAGGTATGCTCTCGAAAAGCAACTTCTAGGTTTGCATCACAAAATTGTCCCACAGAAAATAAGTTCTGACCGAGACCTTCCACGTAATACACTCTCGAAATTATAACATTCCCAATATGATATTCACCATAACCCATTATCTTTGCAATATGATCATTTTCAAATCTAACCGTACCAAGAAACTTGCTGACGAAATTTCTGAGCTGAGAGCGATCTCCGGTCATATGCTTGGAGCAACCAGAGTCCAAATACTAGAGAACAATTTGGACCACCTGTTTTCAACAACAACAATAGACAATGAATTGGAAACTATTGGTTCCGGAGTGTTAGCAGATACATATAAAATATTATCAGAATTGCTAACATTTTTGTGACCCTTAGATTTCCTGCGTTTTCTAATGTGAGTCTTAGCACTAACAGGTTTTACTGTTCCAGCTTTATTAGGTTTTGGATTATTCGCGGGCACTACAGTGGGAGTAGACCTATTTAAAGGGCACTTGGTTCCTACGGTAGTGTCGGTGTTCCTAGTTAAAGGACACGCTTGTGTTTTGGTAGCCTTGGTACTCCTAGTTAAAGGGCATGCTTTCTTCGCTGTAGTGGGAGTGATCCTAGTCAAAGGGCACATATTTGCTACTATAGTGAAAGTTCTACCAGTGGGACGTCACATCCAACCAACTTGGGTTAACACTTTCCCAGTCGGTTTCCATTCTAATCCATTTTTCTGGGCATGCATCTTGATGAGACTGCTTTTATACATAGTCTCATCGTCCAATTAGGACTTAAAATACACTAAATATCATCAAAATACCCAAAATATATGCTTGTGTTTGTTGCTTGTGTATTTTAGGTACGGATATTGAGAAAATGACAAAAGATCACAAGAATCAATCAAAAACGAACACGGCAAACGAAGCCGCACGATGAACCAAGCCCTAGTGAGGAATTTTCCAAAGGAAACCCTTGAAGATTTGAAGAATATTGAAGATTGGTCCTCCAACTTTGAAGAATTGACACTTTATACCCTTGTATATTCATAATTTCAAGTTTGGTCCCTAAAGTTTGTCAAAATTACAAAAAGGACCCTTAACTTTGAAGAATTGGCAAATTTAGTCCCTCATCAAAACTAAATTGTCAACAATGGTCCTTCAAGAAGTCAACAAACAAGTCAAAGTCTTGAAGTTTGAAGAAATGTCAAAAACAGCCCTTGAAAATTGAAGAATTTACATGTTTGGTCCTTGTTTCAAGCTTATAAACTCCTTGTGCCAAATTTGACAAGTACCCCATACTTATTATAAAGGGAAAACAAGTTTTGACTGATATTTATAAAGTGAAGAAAAGGGAAAACTTTAGGGGGCATTCTTGGGAGACAATCAAACTCCACCACCCAACCAAAATCTGACACGTCACCCTACCCGACTTGAAAAACCCTTTTACCCATACCCATACCCCAAACCCGGTTGACCCATTGAGTTTATAACACACGTTTAATATTAAACGTGTTTTTCCCCTTAAACACATTTAACCCTACTCTGAAAAGATCAAAACACACTTTTTTCCCTATAAACCCTAATTTTTCCCCAAATTAAAAATTCATGATTAAGACTTGGTCTATTCCAGATCAGTGATTGATCATGGATTAACCCAAAACCCACTTTTAATCTCCCATCACACTCACTCTCTGGTCCCCAAAATCCCACCCATTGGCAAAAAGACAAAGGAACACCAGAGAATCAACGACTCTTAAGGGTTTCGTGTCCTCCAAACGAAATCGAGCGTTCAAGATTGATGCATCCAGCCTGTCTATCACAAACGTCCAAGAGATTTGCACATGGTTTTCAAGGATTATTCAAAAGATGGGATCAAGATCAGCATATTCGCATCTTCAAACAAGGGTAAAGTTGGAAACTCAGTAGATTAGGGTTTTCCTTTATTTTCAATTCTAGAACAATCTGAGGGGGTCTATAAATGAGGACCGACTTGTGGTACCCATTTTTACCTTGTCTCGGATTTTTATGTAAAAACCCCTTTTTATGAATGAAAGTTTGCAGTTTTTAAATTCATCCGAGTTCAATTTTAATTTTATGTTTTATAATTTAAGTTGATGTTTTTTTAAATTCGAGTTGTGAGTTAATCAGTAAGTGAGTAGAAGTGTTTTCAAAATTTTCTGGTTTTAAGATTATCACAAGTTTCAAATATTTAGTATTTGAGTGTCTTGAAAAGATTGTGAAAGGAAAAGTATTAGTTTATCTTGTGAACTTACTGAATCAAGACCATAGGTCTTGATTCTTGAATTTCCTTTTACTTCTTAGCAGCTTCCTTTTTCATTATGGGTCTTCGGTTCAGTTGTTGAACCCCAACGAACACCCCCCCCCCCCCCCTCGATACTTATTCGTCCAAGACACCCCTGCCTCACCTAGTAGTTGGTTGAGGTCAGGGGAGCTTAGCTGACCCTTGTTGGATGCAAACAAGGGTAGGTATTGCCATCTCTTCCTTTCTTTTTTATTTATTATTTGTTTTTGCTAGTTGTATAATTTATCTCGGGTGATAATTGCTTGTCAGTTTGCTAGTTGTTAAGGTTTGATGTGGTTTTGATAAGTTTCTTGAGTAAATCAGTAAGATTTCTTAGGTCTTGTTATTTTAGTCTAAACTGCTTAAAATTGGTAATAAAAATATGCTCACTTAGGATTAAATGGTAGCTTGTTGCATTGTTTATTCTTAGTCTAAGTTGGCGTGTTTTTAACTGAGTTTTGGTTTGAACTGTTTAGTGTAAACTGAAAGCCTGCTGCTTGGGTGTACTTGGTTTAATTAGCATACGCTAGAATTGGTATCCATGATGCATTATAGCTTGTGCTTAATAGGTGGTAGAAGTCAGTATGCTCTCTAGGAGTACCTGCGCAGCATAAGCTTGTATTAGTCGGAATTTGCGTCTGATTTGGTCATTTATACAGCTGCCTGCTGATTGGTTAGAATTGCCTTAGGATTCGATCACTTTTGTATGCTACTGCTTCTGAACATCAACCCGTGAGTGCTACGTCTGTTTAGTTTATTGTTTCTGCATGATTTATTAAATAAGTTTTTATTTGGGTTGTAATTGATTAAGCGCTTGAACCTGCCTGCTTATTCTTTGTTGGTGTTTTAATCAGATTGTATGCGTGTTTGTTTTGACTGCTTTCTGCTTGTTTAAAACACCCCCCACACGCCAACTGCAGGTGAGGGGTTTGTGACTGTCCAACAAGAACACAAAATAGATATAAAAAGGGGCATTTGCCCACTAAAAACAAGATAGAAAAGGTTCCATGTCTGAGACCTTTTTGGTTCGTTTAGGGGTGATTTAGGCTTAAATTTGACTATTGTTTATATTTTTGGGTAGTGTTAGTTTCAGATAAACAAGAAACAGTTAACCAGAAAGTAAAAAAAAAAAGTCCCAGGTCTGTGTCTTGTTTGATTAATTTGGGATAGTTCTAGCTTAATTCAGAGACGTGTGTTTGTGTTTTGGTGAGTGGGAGTTTCTGTGTACAAGTGTTTTAAAAGAAAAAGTAAAAAAAAATATTTCAAAATTTTTGGCGTGGCCAGGACTCGAACCTGCGCCACCACTGCCAAAGTACACACACTCTACCGCTTGCCCTTGGGTCTTTTATTGTTAAGATCCCACCACATTATCTATTTAGGGTGTGTTTGCTTTATAGCTTACTTAGTAGTCAGCTTTTTTATAAGCTGATTCCAGCTTATTTCGTTAAGCTTTTCACTGCTTGTCAATTTTCCTAGGATTCTATTGTCGTTGTAGATTTTTCTGTTTTAAAAATTTATTTTTCCCTTTATTTTTTTTATTTAATAGGATTATTTTTTGTTTAATTTTTAGAAAATCAATTAAAAATAATAAATAGTATTTTAAAAATCCAGAAAAATAATTTTTAAGTTTTAATTTAATAACTTGAGGTTTACATCTAGTTAGATTTTCAAAAACTTTAATTTTTAATTTTATTTGATTTTAGGTTTTTTATTAAACTTTAAAAATTAATATAAAATTAATTAAGAGGTTTTAGGAACTTTAAATTTCATTTTTCTCTTAGTTATATTATTTTAGGTTTTTAGAAATTTTTTAGAATTTATTTTATATACTTTTATTTTTTTTGCATTATTTTAATATTATTTTATTCATAAAAATAGAAAGTTTTATTTTTCTACTTTTTACATTTTTTCTAGGTTAAGGGCATTAAATTAGGAAATTTGTCACTTTCCAATTAATTTTTAGGCTTTTCAATTAATTTCTAGATTCAATTTAAGATTTAATACATTTTAATAGTTTTTAGGAGTTAAAAAAATAGTTTAATTTGATTTTAAAATTTTTAAAAATAGTTTTTAGTTTAATTAGGATATTTTTGAGGTTTACAAACTATAAAATCTTGTTTAGGGATTTTTAATAATTAAAAGTGATTTTTAGGGCTTTAATTAGCATTAAAAAGTCATTATTTAATTAATTAAAAGGTTTTAGCAAGTTTGGATTTTTTGTAAACTCTTAGAATTTTATTGTGGATTTTCAGTAAATTTTAGGAATTTTTATGTTAAAATTTTAAATTTTGTAGTTTTACGGTTTTACGTTTACGCCTTTTTCGTCGTAGTTTAATTCATTTTCGTAACCGTCTTTCTCTTCTAATCCCATTTCTTTCTCAATCAATATAATCACAAACATTAATCAACTCTTAACACAACGCACTAGCCTCCTTGGGAAAACGAACTTGGACTTCATTTGGGTCATTAGTGCTCGGTTTTCCTAAACCGACACTTAATACTACCACTATTTGTCATCCTTTTCCTAAAGGGTACAAAAACACTACATCATTTTGGCGCCGCTGCCGGGGAGGCGTGTTGTGTTTTGATTGAACCATTGTTGTTTTTATATTAGCCATAAAAGTATTTGTATTAGTAGCACTCTACTAATACGTATTATCGTTTTTTCGGTTTTTGTGTGAATATTATTACTATATTGTATACGTAGAACAATAAATTCACAAGTACTCCAAATACGTGAGCAATCACAACCTTGATTCGGGATTTCATCACTCGATCATTGTATTCGAATCTCAAACCAAAGAAAAAAGGCAAAAATAGATAAATACTTTCGTGAAGCTTGATTTTGATAATACAAACTATAAGGTGGGTATAAGGCGGTTGTATTTCACGACCTAAAGGAAAAAGGCTCTTAAGTGCTTCGCGCAGCCTCGTTTCCTCCGCTTGCTTGTGCGTATTTGATTTTGAGAGTGAATCGAGGGTTTTGCCGCCCAAAGTATTATTAAGTATCATATATATTTTCTTGGTTTCTATTGATTAAACCCTCTTGAACGATTTGGTGTTCCACCATCGTTCTAAAGTCATCGAAGGCGTTTCACGTGATCGTTTTCATTCCTTGAGGCTTCTTTAATCGAGAGATTTGATTAAGGAGGAGATTTGTAGATTTTGGTCTACTTAATACATTCCAAAAAATCCAAAAAAGTAAAAACAATCAAAAACCACAAAAAATTGAAAAAGTAAAAACACCAAAAAGAATCTTCTTTGCTCGCCTTCTCGTTGTACGTGACGTTTAAGCAAACTCGCTCTAAAGCAAGACGTGCTCGTAAACGAAGAAACAAATCACTCACTCCTACTAGTGAGGACTCTCCTATTGACAAACCCATTGTAGTGAAAGAAGCACCCATGGCTAATCGAACTATGATGGAGTTGCTTCAAGCACCCACCGAGGGTTATGGAGAAGCGATTGTGATTCCCGCTATCCTTGCGGAGAATTTTGAGGTTAAGACGGGTTTGTTGTCTATGATTCAAAACAACAAGTTTTGAGGGGACGAAAAGGACAACCCTCATAACCACATTCGCCAATTTAATCGTCTCACCGCCACGTGCAAGTTTAAGGATGTTTCAAACGACTCGATTAAGATGATGCTTTTTCCGTATTCCTTAGCGGGGCCCGCAAAAATTTGGTTAGAGAAAGAGCCACCCAATTCTATATTGACGTGGAAGGATCTCGTTTGAAAATTCGTGAACCAATTTTTTCCGCCCTCTAAGACTACGCACTTGAAAAACGAGATTTCAAAGTTTTCGCAAGAGTATAATGAGAGTTTTTCAACGGCTTGGAATAGGTTTAAGGAAATGTTGCACGAATGTCCTCATCATGGTTTTTCCGACTTGCATCAAATAGACACGTTTTACAATGGCTTGAACGATCATGAGCGTGATTATCTTAATGCCGCCGCGGGTGGTAATTTTTTGTGTAAGACGGTCGAGGAAGCATTGTTAATCATTGAGAATAGGTCTAAGGTGTATAGTCCTCGTAGCACGTCGAGTGTTCGTAAGGCTTCGTCTTCATCTTCACCTAGTTTGTCACACACCGTTGATGCTTGCCAAGTCGAGGCTAATTTGGAAAACAAAATTTTTGATATAGTGAAAGGCTTGTTAGTTGAGTTTAAAGTTGGTGAACAACCCGCTCCCGCTACGATTAAAGCGGTTGAGGTTTCTTGTATGTATTGTGGTGGAGCTCACGATTATTCCGAGTGCATTACCAACGGTGGTAACACTTCGAGTGCCTTCGCGGCCGCGGGAACTTATAACCAAAACGGTCAAGTTCATCGCACTAATCAATTGACTCCACCGGGTTTTTCACCAAATCAAAATGCTAACAATTATCGAAACAATCAAGTTGGTTACCAAAGCAATAAAAGGAACAATTATAAGGGTAATAACAACTATGGGAATCAAGGGAGTAGTAGTAGTAGCCAATTGCAAAATCAAAATCAAAACCGTAATTTTCAAAACACGAGTCAAGGTCTTCAAAATGCTCACACTAAAGAACTTCCAATGGACTTTTTGAATTACGCTACTTCAAATGATAAGATTTTGGAAAACATTCAAGAGCAATTGGCTAGTCAAGCTAGGGACACGGCTAAGAACGCAAAGGAGTTAGCTAATTTTGTTAAGGAAAATCTAGCCATGAGAAATGAATTGAAAAATGATTTTGCTAAGCAAATTCGAGGTCAAAACAACAAGATAGAGCAAAGTCATGCTAGGCTTGAACAAAGAATTGATCAAAAAGCCTCTAGCCAAGATTTGAAGTTTAATGGTTTTGATGTTAAGCTTAATGCCATTTTAGAAGCCGTCATGGGGAACAAAGCCTCTACTTCGGGTAGTTTGCCTAGTAACACCGTTTCAAACCCGAAGGGAGAGATGAAAGTGATTACCACACGAAGTGCTAAGACACTTAAGGAACCGACTCCTCAACCAATTACTCCAACGGTGGAGGAAATTGAGGAAGAACCCGAGGTGGTGGTCGAAAAGGAGCATATTTCAATCCCACAAAGTACCGCTCATGCCACACCTACGGTTGACCCATCACCCATTTTGGAACCCGAGATTCCAAAGGCTATGCCTATGCCCCAACCCATACCACCCTTGCCTTACCCCTCGAGACTTAGGAAGGAGAAACGACAAGAGCGCGACAACTACCAATTTGAGCTTTTTATGAAAACGTTTCGTGATTTGCACTTTAATGTGAGTTTCGCCGATGCTTTGGTCATGATGCCTCGATTTGCCGCTAACTTTAAGAGTATGTTGAACAACAAGGAGAAATTACACCAAATGTCTAGTTGTTCGTCGATTTATCTTAATCGCATACCTCAAAAAGTCGGTGATCCCGGTAAATTTTTGATCCCTTGTGCAATTCAAGATATGGAAGAATGCTATGCCTTGGCCGATCTTGGTGCTAGCATTAACTTGATGCCACTTGCAATCTTCAAGTCGCTCAATCTTCCTAATCTTACTCCTTCACGAATGTCTATTGAGTTGGCCGACCATTCCACGATTCTTGCATGTGGTTTGGCGGAAGACGTTTTTGTGAAAGTGGGGAAGTTCTACTATCCCTTAGACTTTATTGTTGTTGACATCCCCACGGATCCTCAAGTTCCTCTTATTTTAGGTCGTTCGTTTTTAGATACGTCTATGGCTTTGATTGATGTGCATGCTAGAAAGATCACCTTACGTTTCAACGACGAGGAACTTGTTATAAACGCAACTCAAAATTCTCAACTTTCTCATGTTTATTCCGTTGCAACCATAAACCTCGTTGATATGATCGACGTGGTTTGCGAGGAATTTTCACAAGAAGTTTTAGGGTTTGGTGATGAAGAAACTAGTGGCAATCCCACTATGTTAGATCCAATTCTTGATAATTCGACACCAACCTTCACTCCTTTCGAAGGTGGTGGTTTTACGTTGGAAGAATTCGATGTTCCACGTACTTGTGACGAAGACCTCGACAACGATGAGGACTTCTCGATTATCAAGGATTTTCTCAACGATTTCCCATTTCCTCCACCCGAGGAGGTTATGAGTATCGAGCCTAAATCTTCACTTGAGGAACCACCTATTCTCGAGTTGAAAGATTTACCTCCTCACCTCGAATATGTCTATTTGGAGGAGGACGACAAGTTGCTGGTTATTATTGCGAAGGAACTTTCGGATGATGAAAAAACCGCACTTGTCGATGTTCTTAAGGATCACAAAGGGGCGATTGCGTGGAAGTTATCCGACATTAAGGGAATCAATCCCAAGTTTTGTACCCACAAAATCTTAATGGAGGAGGATTTCAAGCCAACAATCCAAAGTCAAAGGAGGGTGAACCCCAAAATTCACGACGTCATCAAAAAGGAGGTCCTTAAACTCCTTGACGCGGGAATGATTTACCCTATTTCCGATAGCCCTTGGGTGAGTCCTATTCATTGTGTCCCTAAAAAGGGAGGGATGACCGTTGTGCCAAACGATGCCAACGAGTTGATTCCCACTAGACTCGTGACCGGATGGAGAGTGTGCATTGACTATCGTAAGTTGAATGAAGCCACTCGAAAAGACCATTTTCCCTTGCCCTTCATGGACCAAATGTTGGAGCGTCTTGCGGGAAACGATTTCTATTGCTTTTTAGATGGTTTTTCCGGTTACTTCCAAATTCCCATCGATCCTCGTGATCAAGAAAAAATTACGTTTACGTGCCCATATGGAACGTTTGCCTATCGTAGAATGCCATTCGGACTTTGCAATGCACCGGGAACTTTTCAACGATGCATGATGGCTATTTTTCATGATATGATCGAGAAGACGATGGAAGTCTTCATGGATGACTTTTCCGTGTTTGGTGATTCTTTCACTTCGTGTTTGTCGAACCTTGAGAGAATGTTAAAACGTTGTGAGGAAACTAACCTTGTGCTCAATTGGGAGAAATGTCATTTTATGGTTAAGAGTGGAATCGTCTTAGGGCACAAGGTCTCGAAAGCGGGGATTGAGGTAGATCAAGCTAAGGTAGACGTCATCGCCAAATTACCTCATCCTAAAACCGTCAAGGGAGTTAGGAGTTTCCTAGGCCACGCGGGCTTTTATCGACGATTCATCAAGGATTTCTTGAAGATTTCTCGACCCATTACACATCTTCTTGAAAAAGAGGCACGTTTTGTCTTTGACGAAGACTGTGTACGAGCCTTTGAGATCCTTAAGAGGAAACTTACCGAAGCTCCCATTCTTGTTGCTCCAAATTGGAACCTCCCCTTTGAGCTAATGTGTGATGCTAGTGATTACGCCATTGGGGCCGTTTTGGGGCAACGTCATGATAAGCACTTCTTGCCTATTCACTATGCTAGCAAGACGATGACCGAGGCTCAACTTAAATACACTACAACGGAAAAGGAGTTCCTTGCCGTGGTGTATGCATTTGAGAAATTCCGACCTTACCTCGTCTTGACGAAATGCATAGTGTATACGGACCATTCGGCTATCAAGTATCTCATGGCAAAGCAAGATGCTAAGCCGAGATTACTTCGTTGGATTCTCCTCCTTCAAGAATTTGATCACAAAATCGTTGACAAAAAAGGAGCCGAGAATCTAGCGGCCAATCATCTCTCTCGTTTGGAAGATCCTCACCAAAGTGTTTACGAGCCCAAGGAAATCACCGAAACATTTCCGCTCGAGACACTTGGTGTAGTGAATTCCAAACATGATTCTTCTACCCCATGGTTTGCGGATTTTGCAAATTACCATGCGGGTAACTTCATCAATAAGGGTATGACGACTCAAGAAAAACGAAAATTCTTTCGTGATGTCAAGTTCTATTTTTGGAACGACCCTTACTTGTTTCGAACGTGTGCGGATCAAATCATCCGACGTTGTGTATTTGGCACCGAAGCTTCTAACATCCTTAGAGCTTGCCATGAGGGACCCACGGGTGGTCACCACGGTGCTAATCTCACGGCTAAGAGGGTGTTTGATGCCGACTTCTTTTGGCCTACTATTTACCGAGATGCACAAGATCTTGTGAAGTCGTGTGATTCATGCCAA
The DNA here is from genome assembly GCA_025667525.1 of Glebionis coronaria. Classification (NCBI taxonomy): domain Eukaryota; kingdom Viridiplantae; phylum Streptophyta; class Magnoliopsida; order Asterales; family Asteraceae; genus Glebionis; species Glebionis coronaria. Next base: position 302,773,050 of record CM046878.1, on the reverse strand, counting down.
CGACAAGGAAAAGCCTCACAAAAAGATGAAATGCCACAAAATATCATTCAAGTATGTGAGATCTTTGACGTTTGGGGCATAGACTTTATGGGGCCGTTCCCATCATCTCGTGGTAATAAGTACATTCTCGTTGCGGTTGACTACCTATCTAAGTGGGTGGAGGCGAAGGCCTTGCCCACCAATGATGCTCGTGTGGTAGTTAAGTTCTTGAAAAGTTTGTTTGCTAGGTTTGGAACCCCTCGTGCTATCATAAGCGATCGTGGAACCCATTTTTGTAATGACCAATTTGAAAGGGTTCTAAGGAAATATGGGGTTACACATCGTCTTTCTACGGCTTATCACCCACAAACGAGTGGGCAAGTCGAGGTTTCAAACCGAGCTTTGAAGAGGATCTTGGAGAGATCCGTAGGAGAAAACCGACAATCTTGGTCGGATAAGTTAGACGATGCTTTATGGGCCTTTAGGACCGCTCATAAGACACCCATTGGGTGCACTCCCTATAAGCTTGTGTATGGAAAGAATTGTCATTTGCCTATTGAGTTAGAACACAAGGCTTATTGGGCCCTAAAGCATTGTAATGATGATATGGAGACCGCGGGAAAACACCGGAAAATGCAATTAAATGAATTGGATGAATTAAGGGATATTGCTTATGAAAATTCATTGATTTATAAAGAGAAAACTAAAAAGTTGCATGATTCTAAAATTAAAAACCGGGTTTTTAACATTGGGGATCAAGTTCTACTTTTTAATTCAAGATTGAAAATATTTTCCGGTAAATTGAAATCCCGTTGGTCCGGTCCATTCACCGTGACTCAAGTATTTCCGTATGGGACCATCGAGCTAGCTCAAGATGATGGTCCTAACTTCAAGGTGAATGGACATAGGTTGAAGCACTACTTTGGCGGGGAAGTTCCATCCTTGAACTACCTCGACCAAGTCACCTTCCCCAATGATAATTAGTATTGAGGGGATCGAGTCGAGCTCATGACTCGGTAATAAAAAACGAAGTGCCTCGTGGGGAGTCCCATGCTTATCCTATGTACATATTATCGCTTTCTTAGTCTAATGTAGCTTACGTGTGGGGATTTGTGCCCTTCTAACCTTTGTTCCGTGGTTGTTTGTGATATGTGGTTTTTAGATCATGATCTTCACGATTGGAGCCTCTCGTGTTCGTTTTATGGGAGCACTCGATCGTTTCCTTTGGAGACATTTCTCAATATCCATGATATATCCTTTAACCTTAGGTTTTTAGCACACTTCATAAACGGCTATTAATTTAATGGTTACACCCTTTCGATGCTAGATTAGGCATTCGACTACGTCTCTAGTATGGGGGTGTTTGCACCCCTAGACTCGAAACATTGAGGACAATGTTTAACTTTAGTATGGGGTGGTGAATAGATACTTGCATTGCCAAACCTTCACGCTTTCCAAAGTTTATCGTTTTGTTTATCGTTTTGTTGCAAAATAAGGCTAAAAATGGCCAAATTTTAAATTTTTCTCATGTTTTATAAGTGTTTGAGGACACGAATGTAGGTTTTCCGATGGCGAGAACAAGAGTAATTTTTGACTCGACCGTGCGTGTTGAGCACTTAGCTTTGATTCCTTAACTACACATTAGGCTAAGTCTCTTAAATGAGGACGAGAAATGATAGAGTTAATTATAAGTTACTATGCTAAACGTAGAGTACTCGTATTCTTTCAAAAACTCATGTGTTCTCGTTGTTTGCTTATTCTCCCTTCGCATGTAAATATTTTTTGCTTAATAAATATTGACTTAGCGGTTTAGTTAGTATTGTTGGGTTTCTAGTCTTTTCTAGTAGCTTCCGTGTAATTAAATTGGGAAGACATTAAGGTATCGCCAGCGTCACGGTTTTGAAGTATTGGCACCCTAATAATCGAAAGCTTCACCCAATAATAAGATTTCAAGTGCTCACCTAAATCAAGCAAACAATTTAAAGCCCCACAAGGCCTAAAATCTATGCAAAATTGAAAGTGAATCAAGCCTTAATCTTCGAAGCTTTAAAGATCCAAAATTCGCTTTAGCGTGAGGATATACGTCTTTGGCTAATAAAACCACCGATGAGGCGGATAATAAAAGGCAAGGCAAGACCGAAGTCATAATAAAAGCTTCATGGCGAAGTTGAATAAAAGATGGAGGTAAACCAAAGATAATAAGGCCCTTCCGTTAGGGGGCGTATAAAAGTCTTGGTAATAAGTCTCATGTTCAAAACAGTTATAAAATCGTGTTTATCGATTCTTCTTGTCAACTTAATTTTTTAACATCGTCGTCTATTAGGAGGGGTTATTGATTTGATGATCTTAGTTACACCGTTAGGACTCTATTTTTAGACCTAAATCTCTATTATCGCATAAGTCAAAAATGTATCCTCGTGATCATTAAGACAAAATAAAATATAAGAGATACAACTTAGGAATAATGGGAGGATAAGTACGTGATTGGGGCATATGAGTAGTGTTAGCATTACTAACTTATAATGACAATGATCTCGTTACACGCTTGGCATGGAATTGAAGCGAAAATCGAGGATGATGAAATTATTTCTAACGAAGCATTCACGTGTTCTTATTCTATGAACCTAAACGTCCCATTTTGCGATGAAAATCATACATTATGTCTATAACACAAGTAGTAGTAATAGTAGTAGTGTAGCTAGTTTATCATTCCAATAAAGTGAATAAAAATGAATTTTGGAGATGCTATGATACTTTATTCTAGCATTACGTGAGGGCACGACAATGGTTTAGTATGGGGGAGTGATGAGACTGCTTTTATACATAGTCTCATCGTCCAATTAGGACTTAAAATACACTAAATATCATCAAAATACCCAAAATATATGCTTGTGTTTGTTGCTTGTGTATTTTAGGTACGGATATTGAGAAAATGACAAAAGATCACAAGAATCAATAAAAAACGAACACGGGAAACGAAGCCGCACGATGAACCAAGCCCTAGTGAGGAATTTTCCAAAGGAAACCCTTGAAGATTTGAAGAATATTGAAGATTGGTCCTCCAACTTTGAAGAATTGACACTTTATACCCTTGTATATTCATAATTACAAGTTTGGTCCCTAAAGTTTGTCAAAATTACAAAAAGGACCCTTAACTTTGAAGAATTGGCAAATTTAGTCCCTCATCAAAACTAAATTGTCAACAATGGTCCTTCAAGAAGTCAACAAACAAGTCAAAGTCTTGAAGTTTGAAGAAATGTCAAAAACATCCCTTGAAAATTGAAGAATTTACATGTTTGGTCCTTGTTTCAAGCTTATAAACTCCTTGTGCCAAATTTGACAAGTACCCCATACTTATTATAAAGGGAAAACAAGTTTTGACTGATATTTATAAAGTGAAGAAAAGGGAAAACTTTAGGGGGCATTCTTGGGAGACAATCAAACTCCACCACCCAACCAAAATCTGACACGTCTCCCTACCCGACTTGAAAAACCCTTTTACCCATACCCATACCCCAAACCCGGTTGACCCATTGAGTTTATAACACACGTTTAATATTAAATGTGTTTTTCCCCTAAAACACATTTAACCCTACTCTGAAAAGATCAAAACACACTTTTTTCCCTATAAACCCTAATTTTTCCCCAAATTAAAAATTCATGATTAAGACTTGGTCTATTCCAGATCAGTGATTGATCATGGATTAACCCAAAACCCACTTTTAATCTCCCATCACACTCACTCCCTGGTCCCCAAAATCCCACCCATTGGCAAAAAGACAAAGGAACACCAGAGAATCAACGACTCTTAAGGGTTTCGTGTCCTCCAAACGAAATCGAACGTTCAAGATTGATGCATCCAGCCTGTCTATCACAAACGTCCAAGAGATTTGCACATGGTTTTCAAGGATTATTCAAAAGATGGGATCAAGATCAGCATATTCGCATCTTCAAACAAGGGTAAAGTTGGAAACTCAGTAGATTAGGGTTTTCCTTTATTTTTAGTTCTAGAACAATCTGAGGGGGTCTATAAATGAGGACCGACTTGTGGTACCCATTTTTCCCTTGTCTCGGATTTTTATGTAAAAACCCCTTTTTATGAATGAAAGTTTGCAGTTTTTAAATTCATCCGAGTTCCATTTTAATTTTATGTTTTATTATTTAAGTTGATGTTTTTTTAAATTCGAGTTATGAGTTAATCAGTAGTGAGTAGAAGTGTTTTCAAAATTTTCTGGTTTTAAGATTATCACAAGTTTCAAATATTTAGTATTTGAGTGTCTTGAAAAGATTGTGAAAGGAAAAGTATTAGTTTATCTTGTGAACTTACTGAATCAAGACCATAGGTCTTGATTCTTGAATTTCCTTTTACTTCTTAGCAGCTTCCTTTTTCATTATGGGTCTTCGGTTCAGTTGTTGAACCCCAACGAACACCCCCCCTCGATACTTATTCGTCCAAGACACCCCTGCCTCACCTAGTAGTTGGTTGAGGTCAGGGGAGCTTAGCTGACCCTTGTTGGATGCAAACAAGGGTAGGTATCGTCATCTCTTCCTTTCTTTTTTATTTATTATTTATTTTTCCTAGTTGTATAATTTATCTCGGGTGATAATTGCTTGTCAGTTTGCTAGTTGTTAAGGTTTGATGTGGTTTTGATAAGTTTCTTGAGTAAATCAGTAAGATTTCTTAGGTCTAGTTATTTTAGTCTAAACTGCTTAAAATTGGTAATAAAAATATGCTCACTTAGGATTAAATGGTAGCTTGATGCATTGTTTATTCTTAGTCTAAGTTGGCGTGTTTTTAACTGAGTTTTGGTTTGAACTGTTTAGTGTAAACTAAAAGCCTGCTGCTTGGGTGTACTTGGTTTAATTAGCATACGCTAGAATTGGTATCCAGGATGCATTATAGCTTGTGCTTAATAGGTGGTAGAAGTCAGTATGCTATCTAGGAGTACCTGCGCAGCATAAGCTTGTATTAGTCGGAATTTGCGTCTGATTTGGTCATTTATACAGCTGCCTGCTGATTGGTTAGAATTGCCTTAGGATTCGATCACTTTTGTATGCTACTGCTTCTGAACATCAACCCGTGAGTGCTACGTCTGTTTAGTTTATTGTTTCTGCATGATTTATTAAGTAAGTTTTTATTTGGGTTGTAATTGATTAAGCGCTTGAACCTGCCTGCTTATTCTTTGTTGGTGTTTTAATCAGATTGTATGCGTGTTTGTTTTGACTTCTTTCTGCTTGTTTAAAACACCCCCCACACGCCAACTACAGGTGAGGGGTTTGTGACTGTCCAACAAGAACACAAAACAGATATAAAAAGGGGCATTTGCCCACTAAAAACAAGATAGAAAAGGTTCCAGGTCTGAGACCTTTTTGGTTCGTTTAGGGGTGATTTAGGCTTAAATTTGACTATTGTTTATGTTTTTGGGTAGTGTTAGTTTCAGATAAACAAGAAACAGTTAACAAGAAAGTAAAAAAAAAAGTCCCAGGTCTGTGTCTTGTTTGATTAATTTGGGATAGTTCTAGCTTAATTTAGAGACGTGTGTTTGTGTTTTGGTGAGTGGGAGTTTCTGTGTACAAGTGTTTTAAAAGAAAAAGTAAAAAAAAATATTTCAAAATTTTTGGCGTGGCCAGGACTCGAACCTGCGCCACCACTGCCAAAGTACACACACTCTACCGCTTGCCCTTGGGTCTTTTATTGTTAAGATCCCACCACATTATCTATTTAGGGTGTGTTTGCTTTATAGCTTATTTAGTAGTCAGCTTTTTGATAAGCTGATTCCAGCTTATTTCGTTAAGCTTTTCACTGCTTGTCAATTTTCCTAGGATTCTATTGTCGTTGTAGATTTTTCTGTTTTAAAAATTTATTTTTCCCTTTATTTTTTATATTTAAGGATTATTTTTTGTTTAATTTTTAGAAAATCAATTAAAAATAATAAATAGTATTTTATAAATACAGAAAAATAATTTTTAAGTTTTTATTTAATAACTTGAGGTTTACATCTAGTTAGATTTTCAAAAACTTTAATTTTTAATTTTATTTGATTTTAGGTTTTTTATTAAACTTTAAAAATTAATATAAAATTAATTAAGAGGTTTTAGGAACTTTAAATTTCATTTTTCTCTTAGTTATATTATTTTAGGTTTTTAGAAATTTTTTAGAATTTATTTTATAAACTTTTTTTTTGCATTATTTTAATATTATTTTATTCATAAAAATAGAAAGTTTTATTTTTCTACTTTTTACATTTTTTCTAGGTTAAGGACATTAAATTAGGAAATTTGTCACTTTCCAATTAATTTTTAGGCTTTTCAATTAATTTCTAGATTTAATTTAAGATTTAATACATTTTAATAGTTTTTAGGAGTTAAAAAAATAGTTTAATTTGATTTTAAAATTTTTAAAAATAGTTTTTAGTTTAATTAGGATATTTTTGAGATTTAGAAACTATAAAATCTTGTTTAGGGCTTTTTAATAATTAAAAGTGATTTTTAGGGCTTTAATTAGCATTAAAAAGTCATTATTTAATTAATTAAAAGGTTTTAGCAAGTTTGGATTTTTTGTAATCTCTTAGAATTTTATTGTGGATTTTCAGTAAATTTTAGGAATTTTTAGGTTAAAATTTTAAATTTTGTAGTTTTACGGTTTTACGTTTACGCCTTTTTCGTCGTAGTTTAATTCATTTTCGTAACCGTCTTTCTCTTCTAATCCCATTTCTTTCTCAATCAATATAATCACAAACATTAATCAACTCTTAACACAACGCACTAGCCTCCTTGGGAAAACGAACTTGGACTTCATTTGGGTCATTAGTGCTCGGTTTTCCTAAACCGACACTTAATACTACCACTATTTGTCATCCTTTTCCTAAAGGGTACAAAAACACTACATCACATCTCATTCACATGGTCAATAAGGCAAGAATCATGACGACTAGAAAACATACATTCATTACAATTCCAACATTTTAAATTAGAATTCACAGTAGGATTAGAATGCTGCACAACCGCAGAGCCTTTAGGTTTAGCTACATGATTCTTTTTATTCAAAACAGAAATAACATTCCTAGGATGGGCTTCTACTTTCTTCTTCACTTGACTACTAGATGGGGGCAAGATCCTATCATTCTTCTTGTTTCTCTTAAGATTAGATCTTTGAGCCTTAGTAGTGGTGCTTACTCCTGTAGAAGGCAACACGGGAATATTAGAAGCTGGTTTTGATTCCGCCTTATCTTTAGTGACCAAAGTTTGAGATGGTTTAGTCCTAGGGCCCTTGTTAAGTGGTCCGACGGCTATTAGGTTCCTTTTGATTGCACTAAAGGACGATGCTGAGACAGTGGCTACGTTATCCACAACATTCTTACCTTTTAGAGTACGAAGTGTTTCCTTTAACTCAGCCAAGACCAGATTCTTATCACAAATTTGTTCCCTCAAATTAGATATTTCCACCAACTTTCGATTTAATTGTTCAATCAATGATTGATTCTCTGCAGTGGTATTAGCACATGCGGGCTTTACTGAATCAAAGAGTCGTGTATTTTTTTGTTTTAAGTTATCAACTTTGGAAAAAATCTTGGGAACTCGATTATCTAGATCAAGTTTAAGATTCTCAGCGGCCTCAAGTACGTTCACACAGTTAAGCTCCTTAGATTTCTCTATTTTTATCGGCAAAGATGTATAAACTTTGTCACTTGGCTGACGCTGTTTTGATTGTAAATTCAATTGAAAATTCTTTTCAAAGTTTGCATCATCGATATTAACACCTTCGAATGACGTTTCAAACATTTCTTGAATAAATTGTTGCTTGCATTCAAGCGAGATACAATGTGTTTGAATCTCATCAAAACGTTTTGAAAGCGAAGAATATGAATCTTGAAGCTTTAAAAATTCAGCGTCAGATTCGTGACAATTACTATCTACCACATTATCCACAAATTCAACATTATGCACAATAGAATCATTATCAACACTTTATTCACATAGACAGAAACTATATCATGAGACATCACTTGCTTCAGAAGCTGATCATTTTTTCGTGAAACCCGTTCTATTTCAAGTAAACTGTTTTCATAAGCATCTTCCATTTTATTGAAAACACGTCTAACTTCTTCTATTTCCAAAAGAAAGTCTTGACCAATATTACTAAGACAAGCTTTAACATTCTTTACAAACGGAACAATTTCGTCTCGAAACGCAGCTCTAGTGTGCTCAAAGTTCCATTGACCATCCGTTATGGCCGAGGCCGTCGTACGTTCCAAAATGACCTTGTCAAAATCGGCTAAGTGTTGGTGAACCGCATTTAAGTTAACGGACGCCTTGCTTACCGGTGGAATTAACTTTGTTAAATCCGTTTTGACAAGTGTAGGAGACGTACTAGGAAGGTTTTCATTTGACAAACTTTGGGGCACAAGAACAGTTAATTCTGCTAATTCCTTTTGTAAGCGAATGCGTGTCTTTTTCGAAAATTGATCTCTGTTATGTTGATCATAATCAACTGTATGGAATTTTGAAAGCATTTTATAATGAGTTTCATCCGCAAGTGACTGTGTCTCCTTAGTACTACGAACAAAAGGTGCTTCTTTCGATTTGCCAATTATGGTCATATCTTAAAGACCGGGAATATGTTCCTGTGCTTGTTTTGCATAACCGGGATTAGGTGGTAAATCTTGAAGACGCTTAAGTTCGAGTTCTTTAAATGATTTAGTTAAAAGATGAACCTTTTCTATGGAAGCGTATTGTTTTAAAAGCTGTTGTTCTTTGAATTTAAGAAGTTTGGTAGCATTAATTTCCGATTCAAACTTTTTAGACTCGAGAGTTTCGAAATCCATTTTAAGTTTTTGAAAATCATTGACAACCGACTCTTTTTCTTTTAATTCATTGGAAAGATTAGCTTTTAATGATTCTATTTCTTTCAAGTGTTCAATCTTTTCAAAATGAAATTGGTGAAATTCAGAAGATGTTATTTTCTCTGTTTGAGGGACCATTTCAAAAGTTTTCACCTTTTCTTTATGCAACGCAAGCTCAGCAGTTAGGGTGGAATTGGTATCTACGGATTGTCTGAGGGCCATATGCTTTTGATCAATAATATGTTTAGGCACCATGACCAAATCATGTTGAGCATAAGATTCCATACCCGTCGTAGCATTTGGTTGAGGTTCACTCAAATGTGTAGGATTGGATACCACATAATTTGTGTTACTAGTCCCCAAATTCTATTCGAGGTTGTCATTTTCATGCCCTACTTGATGTTGGTTATCATCAATATTATTAGATGTGGTTGGTACCTCACTGACGACATCAGAACCGTAGTGAGAGAGATTAGCAACGAGAGCAGCTTGGGCAGAGTGAATGTCATCACAATCCGAATCATATACGTCAAGATCATCTGCTTGATAAGCTGCATTAGAAGTAGAAACGACTGCAATGCCTTCAGTATCTGCTGCCCCTGGGTCTGCAAGAAATGCTAACTCCTCTAAATCCAAAATCTTCCCCTTAGACTGACCATCAACCAAATACATCTTCTCACGAAACCATGCATCATCCCTTCACCTTTTCGGCTGAGTGCATTGCCTAGCCATATGACCTTGTCCTCGGCAATTGTAGCAAGTCACAACCTTTTTAGGACCAATAGGACTTCAGTTTACACTAGCTTGAGAATTCACAGCTTGATTGTTCCTAGTCCTTGTAGGAGGTCCATATGAATTTTTCCTTCCCTGAATAGGTTGCACCGTCACTTGACCATCTTGTACAGTGGCTTGTTGTCGAGGATTTGATGAGTTGCGAAGCTGATTGTTTGTTGGTGGAAATCCTCTAGTTAAGTTTTGACAAGTAGGCAGTGAGATGGTTTAGAACATCAGCTGGCGTATCATTTGGAGTAAAGACCGGTGCTTGGATTGGTGGAAGTTCATTAGAGTAGAAAGCTTGTGCTGGTTGTGCTTCTATTGGAAAAAATCCTTGCTGAGGAGTATAGCCCATTGGAGAGATGTTGGCTTGTGATGGTGATGTCTGATATGGTGGTTGTTGTGGAAAAGATTGTTGATGAACACTTTGTTGAAATGCTTGTTGTGGCATCATTAGTGGTGGATAAGATGGTTGTTGTGGTTGCTGATAGTTGTGTGGTGGTGTCTGCTGCAAGTATGATGGTTGCTGATAAGTATAAGCCATGTTTTGTTGAGAAGCATACATTGCAAGTGGATCATGAACTTGAGGTGTAGACAACCGAGCCTCGATCACATGGCATTCGTGTTGTTGAAGAAAAGCTTGAAGTTGATCCACATTGGTGTTATGCAAGTCCTTAGCCAATTTAACATCCGTCACATACTTTTTCCATTCTGAAGGAAGAGTGTTCAAATACTTGGTTTTCAATTGAAACGTAGGAATTGCCATGCCATAGATATTTAGCTCATTCAAAAATAGTGTAAATCTCAAATAGTAGTCATTGAGAGTCTCCCCTAGCACATAGGCAAACTTATCAAAAGTATCATAAAGCTTACACTCTCGTTCTTGTTTAGTTAACGAGGTGCCTTGCATTAGAACACGAATTCTATCCCATAACTCTTTGGCAACTTTATGTTTGCTGACGAGTTTGTAGACATCTGGAGGAAGGGCTTGGAGAATGATGTTTGTAGCATACTTATCACATTTGTCTTGAACCTTCATATCTCCAGTCAACTCACCCATTGTGCGAGGACGAGTAGTCGTACCTTCCGTCACTGTACCATAATCTAATGGTCCATTGAGCACCGATGCCCAAATGAGATGTCCATTCTCTTTGTTCAACATGTAAAGTTCTATTCGGGAAGTCCAATCCTCGTACATAGACTTCTCCAACATTGGTGGACGATTATCCGTACCCGAGAGGATGGACTTATCCGTAAGAGATGTGTACTCCATTTCAATAAGTTAAGATTTACAAACGTTGATCGAAGAATGAGAGAAAGTTAATGTGTTTGTTGTTGTGTGTTAAAATCGAGAAATAATGTTGAAATCCCCTAAATTATGTTCTCGATAAACCAAAAATTCCAAGACTAAATTACTCATATTAAAAATTTTCGAAAACACGTTTTTGAAAAATCTTGGAAATCTGGCCACTCTATCGGAATGCACAAAAGAAGTTCTGTCGCAAAGTCAATCGGAATATGTTGATCGCAATACCTGTCGGTATGTGTTGATCGCAATACCTGTCGGAATTTGTTGATCGCAATACCTGTCGGAACGTCAGATCGCAATACATGTCGGATGTCAGATCACAATACCTGTCCGAATGTCAGATCACAATACCTGTCGGAATGTCAGATCGCAATACCTGTCGGAATGTCAGATCGCAATACCTGTCGGAATGTGACTAAAGAAATTTTGGTAGAGTAACGTTTCAAAGTAGCCTTATACCCGATCGCAATATACGAAGCAAGGAGCTATCGTAATGTTTGATCGGAATAAGTGTCGAAATATCCTTTGATCGCAATGTAGAGACCCTAGGTCTTTGCGATCGGAATGCAGAACCTTACTCACTTTGCGATGGAGACAACTTTACCACAATTCTCGGAAAGTACACAACAAATTCGCAATTTTAATCCTAAAAACGAATCAAACACCCAAAAATTTGTGTTTTTAACCCATAAAACCAATGCCAAATCACTATAATAAGTAACTAGATAACGTATATCAATATTAAAGCATAAAAACACAAAAAAAAATATTTTGGTACTTTTGAAATCGGATCAAAATAGACGAAATGATTCAAGAACACAAACACAAACACAAAAACCAAGCAATCATCCCATGGCTCTTGATACCATTTGTAGAAATGTAAATCTTGAATATGTTTTAGAGAGAGAAAGAGATAGAGAGATGGTTGATTACACACACTTCTAGAGAGAGAAAAGCAAAGAGAAGTATGTAAAAAAATGAATAACCACACACCCTCTCCATCTAAGGAGAGGGTTTATATACCCAAGCCTTGTAATGGGCTTGGGCTTACATGTTTGGGCCGGCCTACACATGTTGTAGGCTAGGCTTGGGCTTGTTTGTTAAATAACGATGTCTAGACTACGAGCTACTACTTAGTATATTGACGGAGTGACCGAGTCTTCCTAAATACGTATAAACGTATTTTCAACATTTGATTTCATATTAGTTATTTAATTAATCATCAAAAACATAAATAAAACATGGAATGAATTAATTAAATACATCAGGCAGGTTTGGTTTGTGGTTTCTGGTTCGGTCGAGACACCAAGACCCCAAAGGGGTGCTCGGCTTGTTTTTAATCCCCACCACCGAGACCTTAAAGGTCTCGGCTTGGTTGGTTTTCAGCTCGGCGCAGGCAAGAAACCCCTGACCGAAGGTTGAGGTGTGTTTGTTTGTTCAGTTTGGTTGCACCGAGGCACCACCGAGACCCATTAGGGGGCTCGATGGGTTTTTGTTGTTTGGACCCGAGATCAAGAATCCCCGACACTAGGTCGGGGTATGTTTACATGTTTAGTTGATTAAGTAGTGTCAACCGAGATGCCTCCAAGGTCTTGGTGGGACTTGTTTATAGCTTATTTGATTCGGCATAATTAAAACACGGGCTCGAGATTCGGGTTTATAAAGAAATATTTTTATAAATCATGTCATATAAAACTTTAGGTTAATTATTTTATTAAATTAATTCATGTATAACCTAAGGTATTTATACTTAGTCATTTTAATTAAAACATGTATTTTAATTAAAATCATATAACGTATGGTTTAATTAAATTAACCAGTTATTTAATTATTAAGCTATAACCATGAATTGTATTGTACTAATTTAACTTCACTTATTAATTATAATTCAGCTTTATTCTAATTATGTAAACTTACTTTTTTGGGAAATTTTTATTTTTGGAAACTTTCTATTTTTGGAAACTTACTATTTATGGAAACCTGCTATTTTTAGAAAGTTACTTAGTATTACAATACAAGTATTATAATACACTAATACATGAATAATACATAACAGAACATCAGAATAACTACAGTTAACACAGTAAACAGTAAAACATGACAAGATACATATAACAAGCAAATAACACACGAAACCAGTAAACCACATGTAATTCAGGCAACTCATACACGTCCATATTTCTTATGCAGTGTTATCCGTCAAGGCGGATTAGTCTTCATCATTTCCATTATCTTCTACTGGACACAAGGTACGGATTCCCGTCCTTCAGTAAGGACAATCTCTTCCTTCATTAGGATTTCCCGTATGCAGCCAACTGTTTTCCCCAGTAGTTACATATTAAATGCTTATGTTTATTAGTTACATTAGCTATATACATGCATGACCAGTTTCACCTAGTTATGGAGGTACCATAACCATAACACTAGAGGCACTAGTGTTATGACTTCACCACGGCGGAGTGATAGCTCGTGGCATCCCTTTTCCGTATTTAGCCATTTTATTATTATATTATCATGTGGGTCGTATGGGTGCATCCTAGTTACATGTTTCAGTCAGGATTTCATGGTGAGTGTGGTGTGTGCCTTGCTTCCTCCACAAGGAGTCGATCCCTCCTACCCACTTACCAGTTAAATTAGAGGCATCCCCTTTAATTTGCATGACGAGGTCACCCCCTCTAATTTTCATGACGAGGTCACCCCTCCAAGTATTCATGCACGTTGTTGACCTCATGACCTATATTGGCTATTATGGTACATTAACTAATACTGATTTTCATAAGTAACATAAGCTATGTTTTCATAACAAAAACTAGTGAACATGACATACAACTAGGTTTTCCAGGACTTATTCATTTCCGCTGCCATTCATGCTTTATACCTTTATATTCTTCCATATTCTATGTTTTCTATGCATCATTGTATATCCGTGCACTGAGCATTATGCTCAGCCGTCTACTTTTTCATGTTCCCAAACGGCAGGTACCCAAGGACGCAAGTAGGAACTCCAGAGTATGTGCATTCGGATTGGAAGCTCTCCGACCTCTTTTACCTTATGCATTTATTCCTACTTATTCATACTTTACTTCTTTTGGACTTTGTTTAGTCCTTTCCATTTACAATACTTATATTGCTTGTGTGTGAGTGACTAGACTACCGATGTTTGATTCTGGTATTTCTATTTATGGTCATGAATGTTTAGACATTTACCTTGCATGCTTTGATGATACGCCATAATTTACATTATCACTCTATCCTATTAAATGGGGTGTTACAATTATGGTATCAGAGCCATGGTTTTGACTTGTATCTCTATAAAACATGACCTATGACTTACAGGTAGTTACTAGTGTCTTCCTAGAACTGACAGTTGGGTTTCATGCATTCATTCATATTCATTTTATTTCATGCATTCATATCATTGTAGCAGGTTTATGACTAAGTAATGGTTTGTACATGCTTGGCCCTATTTAGTCGCATGTGCTTTTATCGAAAGTTTTAACTTTAGGACCGACCCATTGGCATCCCCGCGCCATGTCTTTTGTTTTGAGTGAACTGACAATAGGCGTTCACTCCCGTTCATATAAAAGTTTTATAAACTGCATCATGCATTTTTACATTGTTTCATGCATTATAAACTGCTTCTTTGATTTATACATTGTTCATGCATTCTTATGTTATCTCATTTCAGATTTATGATTTATGTTGCATTTTGTTGTTTTAAATTGTCAGATGGTGAACAATCGTAATACTCCAGATTTAGCAGTAGCTGTCAATGCAGCTCTGCAATCCCTCCTTCCCCAACTTCGCATGAAGTCAGGGATGAAATTCAGCCTGAATTCCAAGCTCATGGTAATCAAAACAACCCTCTTCCTCCTCCTCCACCGGTTACTCTTATGACTTGGTTAGAGCAATTCAACAAACAGCGACCCCGTTCATTTGAGCAGACTGACAGCCCTAACGAGGCCGAAGCATGGATTTCTCACATTGAGAAGATTTTCGATGCAATGGGTTGTGATGGTGTTTACAAGGCAACACTGGCTTGCTATAAGTTTGAAGGTGATGTGCTGCAGTGGTGGAATCGGTCAAGCAATCCAACGGTGGTGACAATTGGGTTGCACAGCTGACATGGGACCGGTTTAAGGAGCTCTTCCTTAATCAGTACTTTCCACATCCTGAGCAAGAGAAGCTCAAGAGGGACTACCACAACATTCGGCAGATTATTGGTGAAAACAACAATGAATTCATGCAAAGGTTTCTCCGGGTAGCAGGTTTTCTGGGTCCAGCCGTAGGAACTGCTGTGGAGCAGGCTGAGAAGTTTCGCTGGGCACTTCGCACTTTGGTTGCCAACAACTTGGTATGTGCTAATTTCACAACAGTGGCACAGGTGGTCGATGCAGCCCGTAAACTAGAGATGCTTCAGGAACGAGAGGAGTTCAGTGATGACAGATCAGTGAAGAGGTATCTTCAATCACCAATTATAAACAATTCATTTCCATCAGTGTTATTCATTTCATATAACCCTCTGTTTAACAATATATATATTCCAGGCAGAAGACTGACGACCGTAAGCCTGCGGCCGCTCAGCAGTAAGCATCCAAGGGAAACGGTCAGACTAAGGACCGTTCTGGTTCTAAGAGGCGTGGCGGTAATGATAGTTACCGTGTAACACCCCATTTTGGTAAATGGAATGTCACGCATGATTATGGTGTGTCATCAAAGCATGCAAGGAAATATGTACTAAAACATACATGACCATAGGGAAAACCGGAATCAAACATCGGTTGCCAACATAAGACCAAAACATAAATAAAGCATAAGGAATGAGAAGGAAAAAACAAGTGTCCAAATAAGCATAATTATAAGAACACAAAGGAGAAGAAGTCTAAGGCAACTTCCATCCTATGCACATCCTCCATATGCTCAAGTCTGTCCTTGGGTACCTGCCGTTTTGGGACATGGAAAGGAAGTAACGGCTGAGCATAACGCTCAGTGTAAGGATATAAGACATAGTGTGAATGGCTAAAAGATAAATAAGACTAATAGTAGCGGAAATGTATGTGTCCTGGAAAACCTGGAACATGTTCATAAAACTGGTTTTATAGTTTGAAAAGACTTATGTTTTTATATTAAAACTGTACTAATTAGCCAATAGCCTATATAGGTCATGAGGTTCACCGTGCATGAATACTTGGAGGGGAGACCTCGTCATGCAATTAGAGGGGTTGCCTCTAATTAAAAAGTTTGGGTAGGAGGGATCAACTCCTAGTAAAGGATGCAAGGCACACATCGCATTCACTCTGATAATACTGCTAAACATGTAACTAGGATGCACCCATACGCCCCACATGATAATATTATATAATGGCCAAAACTGAAAAGGGACGCCACGAGAAATCACTTCGCCGTGGGGAAGTCATAACACTGGTGCCTCTAGTGTAATGGTTATGGTACCTCCATAACTAGGTGACACTGGTCATGCATGTATATGGCTTAGGCTCTTATTCTAACATAAGTATCAAACATATAAAAAAATACTGGGAAAACAGTTGGCTGCAGACGGGAAATCCTAATAAGGAAAGAATGTCCATACTGAAAGGACGAGAAATCCGTACCTTATGTCCAGTGAACGATGAAGACGAACAGAAGAGAGTCCCACTTCGATCTCACTAATGCTACATAAATAGTATACGTGTATAAGTATTCTGATTACTGAGTACGTAACTGGTTATGCTGTGATTATCATGTATTCTGGATATTTTGATTAAGTATTACTTGTATTTCTTGTATTATTAAACTTGTTGTGTAATAATAAGTAACTTTCCGAAAATAGCAGGTTTCCTAAACTAGAATGTTTCCAAAAATAGAATGTTTCAAAAAATAGATTAACTGCTTAAAATAGATAAGTTTCTAAAAATTGAAATTTTCCAAAAATAGTAAGTTTCTTGAAATACAAAGTTTCCATAATTAGAAATTAGCCGAATTATTAAGCTAATACGATAAGCTTAAGTTTACTGATTGAATGTACTAAGTCTTGTGATTAATAGTATAGTTTATTAATTATAACATGTTAATTAAATAAACTATATGTTATACGATTTAATTAAATATAATCATGATTTAATTAAATTAAAGTGTATATAATATTTAGGTTAAAACATGTATTAATATTTATATTAATTGTTGGGAATTATTTGTTTAAGTGTCAAGTACCGTTAGTATATTCCAAGTACTGTTAGTGTTATGTAAGTACCGTTAGTGTTAACGCGGTACATAGTAAGTACTGCTACTTATAAAGTAAGTACTGCTATATTTATTAGGACGAATATATCTTTGTATAAGATATGTCATAGTTATAGTTAGAGTATATCTTATGTGATATACCTAAATAGTTAGAATATTGATAATATATCGTCTGTGATATAGTTATCTTTATAGAATATTCTAAGTTTTCTAGAGGTCCTTACTCTATAAAAGGAACATAGGTACAATGTCTTTCATGTACCTCATACAAGTCGATTAATAAGAGAATCGAATAGTTAAAAGTAATTCTGTTCTTCTGTGCTTTATAAGTTAGATTCCGCATAACTTATTTAGTGTTAGTAAGAGTGCTCAAAGTGTTTTAGTTTGATTACAAACTATTATACTTATTCTTAACAGAATAGAGATCCAACCAAAGGGATCAACAAGTGGTATCAGAGCTTGTTGAGAAACTCTAAAAAAGAAGAACACGAACCCATACACTCCACACATATCAAATCTCAATGTCTCAACCAGATGGTGATAATGCTAACTTGGATAATGTTCAGAACACTGATCCTGTTCTGCCACAAGGATAACCACAAGTTGTGCATCCTGCACCAGCACAAGGTGCTCAAGTCGTGAATGATGTAGCTACCTCTACACCAACACCTTCTCATACTCTATCTGCTGTTAAACTCCCAGTTCTCAAAGGTGACAATTATGAGACTTGGGCTATGCAGATGGAACATTACTTGAATCACACAGATCATACTGTGTGGCAAGTTATCAAGAATGGGAACACAACAAAGAAGCTAAACTAGTTGCCAGACGGTACATGCTATGCTTTACCTGCTGTGACTGCTGAGCAGATACAAGAAGAGATCAGAGAAAGAAAAGCCAGAACTGCTTTGGCTATGGCTCTTTCTGAATACATTCTACCAAGCTTTCATCATTATAAAGATGCCAAAGCTATGTGGGATGCTATAAAACTTAGATTTAGAGGCAATGACAAATCTAAGAAAATTAAGAAGATTGTTCTTAAGCAAGAATTTGATACCTTCTCAATTACCAGTATAGAGGGAATTCATGGTGGATATGGAAGGTTCAGCAAGTTGCTTATTCAGTTAGCAGTTTATGGACAAGTAATTCCTAATGAAGAAGCTAATCTAAAATTCTTAAGAAGTGTTCCACCAGAATGGAAAGCAATGGCTATGCACTTCATCACAAGAGATGATTTGGAAACAATTCCGTTTGATCATCTCTACAACAATCTTAGAGCATATGAGATGGATGTGAAAGGCACTGAAGTAAAAACAGCAACTACTTCAACGTCTAATTTGGCTTTTGTGTCAGATGGGAACAGCGGTACTTGCTTTCAAAATACCGCTAGTGGATCTAGCAGCGGTACTTACTTCACAAATACCGCTGGAGGACTTACAAGCAGTACTTACCCACAAAGTATTGAAAGCAGTCCAATTATCTCTCAAAATACACATGGAAGGACTTCACCATTTTTAGTGACAATGATGCCTTCTCATTCTTTGCTGGACAGGACAACAGGCCAAGATTAACTCTCAATGACTTGTTCCAAATGGATGATGCTGATGTTGAAGAGATGGATCTTAAATGGCAAGCTGCTATGGTGTCAATAAGATCTAATAGGTTCTTCAAGAAGACTGGAAGAAAAATGACTGTTGATCCTAATGAGCCATTAGGATATGACAAGTCTAAAGTTGAATGCTATAACTGTGGAAGGAATGGACACTTTGCAAGAGAATGCAATAGAGATAAAGCTGAGACAAGCAATCTGAAGTCCAAGAACAGCTATAGAACCAGTCCAAGAATAACTGAAAGCTTTCCAAGAGGAAATAGAAGGAGTCTTAAAGGAACCAAAGCATTGGTTACTGTAGATGGAGTGGTTAATTGGGCAGAAGAAGAAGAAGAGCTTTGTTTAATGGCTCTCTCACATGAAGATACTGAGGTACACCCTTGTTCTAAAGATTTTATTCTTAAATTTAATAGTCTAAAAGTAGAACTAGAGGAACAGTATCAAATGGTTAACACATGCACTGTAAAAGTAGAGGCTTTCAAACAGGGTGTTGTTAAACTAGAAGATAATATAGTTTTGTACAAAAAGGCTCAACAAAACTATGAAGAGAAAATAAGAATTTTGACTCTTCAAATGAGGGAAAAAGATGTGGAAATAAAAGCTTTTGAAAGACAACTTTTAAAAATAAATTCAGAAAATGAAGCTTTAAAAACCAGTCTTTGTAATGAGAGGAAAGTGATTAGTCAATGGCAACAATCCTCTAAGGGATTGGGAAAATTGATTAATTCGCAAATGGGGTATTATGATAAAACAGACCTAGGATATATTGAGGATCAACCTGGGATAACCTTAACTAACAAAGACTTATCAAAAGGGAATTTTGATAGTTCTAGTGAGGTAGATGATACACCTGAAAATGATAGATATGCTGAAGGAATGAAGGCAGTTCCTCCACCAGTATCAGGAATTTTCATGCCCTCTTGTAATGATACTAGTATAGAGTTAGAAGAACCTAAGATTAATAATGTCTCTAACTCTAGTACTGTGTCTCAAGAAAATACTGATGTGACCAAGAATATTGTTTATCCACCTTTAATGAACAACTTTGTTTCTGAGGAATCTAAGACTAGTTCTGCTCCCAAGCAGATAAAAACTTCTAGCAAGATATTGGAAAACAATGAGCAACATACTAAAACCAAAAGGGGTGGGTTAGGTTTTGAAAAAGTAAAGTCAAAACAACCTTTTTGGTCTTCTCTAAGAAGAAAAGGATGTTATGTTTGTGGTTGTCTAAGTTATTTTATCAAAGACTGTACATTACATGAAGACAAAATTGTGAAACAGAAGGCTACACAAAGGGTCATAGAAAACAGTAAGGGGAAAAATGCATAGGGTTATAAGAAACAGAAACTTAAAGATGACAAACCTAAGTTTGATCACTCAAGGGTAGTTAAACAGGTTAAAAATAATCCTACCAAAAGTTTTGTTCCTAGGGCTGTACTTATGAAACAAGGACTTGTATCCTTAAAGTCTGGTAAACTAAGTACCGGCAAGCCAAAAATTACAAGTACTGCTAGACCAAACTCAAGTACTGTTGGTTTAAAGTCTGTAAAACCAATGTTCTTCAAGACTTCTAAGAAAGTTTTTGAAAAAGTTAAAACACCTAGAAGTAAGGACAAGAACAAACCAGTACAAATGTGGGTTCCTAAAAGAGATATACCATGTGTTAAAGCAAGTACCGCTAAAGCAATACTTAAGTCAAAGAAGTCAAAACACATAGAGTCACCCTATGAATTTGACTACATTAATGAAACCATGAAGTATAAGAGTAAAAGTAGCATTACTAGGAATGCTTTAGTACAAACTCTTAAATGTGTAGGTCCCACAAGATCTAAGCCAAATGTGGTTTGGGTCCCTGTTAAAAATAATGAGTTTTATTTGTGTGTAGGGGCATCTCATTGATGAATTAAAAGATAAAGGAATTATAGATAGTGGATGCTCAAGACACATGACAGGGAACAAAGATTTTCTTGCTGAATTTGAAAAATTCAGAGGAGGTCCAGTAGCCTTTGGGGGCAGCAAAGGTAGAATCACTAGCAAAGGGAAAATCAACACAGGAAAGTTGGAATTTAAAGATGTCTTCTTTGTAAAAGAATTGAATGAGTTCAATCTCTTTTCTGTATCACAAATGTGTGATAAGAAGAACAAGGTGCTATTCACAGACAAAGACTGCTTGGTGTTGTCCAAAGACTTAGAGATGCCCAAGGAATCTCAAATACTGCTTAAAGTACCCAGGCAAGAAAATATGTACACCTTTAATCTTCATACTATTACTCCAACAGGTGGTATTACATGTTTGCTAGCTAAGGCTTCTTTAGATGAGTCAAACTTATGGCATAGAAGGTTAGGTCATGTGAATTTCAAGAATCTTAATAGATTGGTAAAAAGGAATTTGGTTAGAGGTCTACCTAACAAATCTTTTCAAAATGATTTCACATGTGCTGCTTGTCAAAAAGGTAAACAACATAGAGCCTCTTGTAAGACCAAGACTGTAAACACTGTGACAAAACCTTTGAATCTCTTGCATATGGATTTATTTGGTCCAGTTTCTATCAGAAGCATTAGCCATAAGACCTTTTGTCTAGTCATAACTGATGATTATAGTAGATTCAGTTGGGTTTTCTTTTTAGCCCTTAAAAGTGAAACAAGTGAATTACTAAAGGATTTTATCACTTTAGTTGAAAAGTAGTTCACTAAACAGGTTTTAATCATTAGGACTGATAATGGAACAGAATTTAAGAATGCTGATTTTGATGAATTCTATAGGTCTAAAGGAATTAAGAGACAATTTAGTAATCCTAGAACTCCGCAACAGAATGGAGTAGCTGAAAGGAAAACTAGGACATTAATTGAGGCTGCTAGAACTATGTTGGCTTATTCACTTTTGCCAAATACCTTTTGGGCAGAAGCAATCAATACTACATGTTATGTGTTAAATAGAGTCCTAGTAACTAAGCCTCAAAACAGAGCACCTTATGAACTTTTGACTAATGTAAATCCTAACATAAGTCATTTAAAACCTTTTGGGTGTTATGTGTCCATACTAAATACTCTTGATTATTTGGGAAAGTTTGATGGAAAGTCTGATCCAAGATATCTTGTAGGATATTCATTGCAAAGTAAAGCATATAGGGTTTACAATTTGGCAACTAAGAAAGTTGAAGAAAATGCTCATGTCAATTTCTTAAAAAATAAACCCAATGTTCCAAGAATAGGTTATGCTTGGATGTTTGATTTAGATTATCTAACCAACTCCATGGATTACTACTCTTTGCAAAAGGATTGTCAAACTAACAATGCAGGTGAGGAGTCAAGTGAAACTAATGCAAGTACACAAGAAGATGGTTCTTCATCAGATGATGATATTCATATTTATGTGCCAAACATGCCTACTGTTACTCCCATGTCTGCAACTCCCAAGAAGCAAACCATGCCATCAAATGATGATCAAGCCTCCCAAGAGCTTCAGAGGCTTCAAGATCAAGAAATGAATGCTACATCTGCTAATAAGCATTCATGAGAAGAGTATTTTGAGTCACAACACTCAGCAGTACATACTATACCTAGCGGTACTTCATCTACAAGTACTACTAAGTCAAAATCTGCTAAATCTGCTGACTCACTAAAAGAGATTTTGCAAGCATTGGGCGATGAAGACTTATATGCCAGTCCAGCTGAAGGAATCTTCTCCAAAGCTTCCTATGATGAGCAGGGTGTAGTAACTGATTCAACAATTTGGAAACTGAAATTCCAGTCAGTTCTATTCCCACTCATAAAGTCAACAACAACCATCCTACTACATAGATTATTGGTGATCCAAAATCTGCTGTACAAACTAGAAGACAACTACAAACCAATATTGAAACTCATGCACTAGTGAGTTATGTCAAACAACAATAGAGAACAAATCATAACGATACTCAGCATTGTTTGTTTGCCTGTTTCTTATCTCAAGTAGAGCCCAAAAATATCTCTCAGGCTCTTGATGAAGAAAGTTGGGTGGATGTCGTGAAAGAAGAATTAACACAATTTGAGCTACAAAAGGTTTGGATTCTTGTGGATCTTCCCTCAGGTAAAAGAGTCATTGGTACTAGATGGGTCTCCAGGAACAAGAAGGATGAAAGAAGGGTTGTTGTGAGGAACAAGGCAAGACTTGTTGCTCAAGGCTACATACAGGAAGAAGGGATAGACTATGATGAGGTTTTTGCACCAGTGGCAAGGATAGAAGCCATTAGATTATTTTTGGCCTTTGCATCATATATGGGATTTATAGGCTATCAAATGGATGTGAAAAGTGCCTTTCTATATGATACTATTTCAGAGGAGGTATATGTCTCACAACCTCCAGGTTTTGTAGATCTAAATTCCCCAATAGAGTCTACAAAGTTATCAAAGCACTTTATGGTCTGCATCAAGCTCCAAGGGCCTGGTATGCAACTTTATCCAACTTTCTGCTAGAACATGGATTTAGGAGAGGAACCATTGACAAAACTCTATTCATCAAGAAAAATGCCAAAGACATCATTCTAGTTCAATTCTATGTTGATGACATCATTTTTGGTACTACCAAGAAGACATGGTGTGAAGAGTTTGAAGCTTTGATGAAAGGAAGATTTCAAATGAGTTCTATGGGAGAACTAACTTTCTTTTTGGGACTACAAGTCAAACAAAGGAAAGATGGAATATTTATCAGCCAAGATAAATATGTTGCTGAAATCTTAAAGAATTTTTCATGTATGGATACAAGGAGTACAAGCACACCTTTTGAAGCCAAGAAATCTTTATACAAAGATGAACATGGAGAAGATGTTGACATTCATCTCTATAGGTCAATGATTGGTTCATTGATGTATCTTACTGCTTTAAGACCATATATAATGTTTGCTGTGTGTGCATGTTCAAGATTCCAAGTTCATCCAAAGGTGTCACATCTATATTCTGTGAAGAAGATTTTTAAATATCTTAAAAGTCAACCTAATTTAGGATTATGGTATCCTAGAGATTCCACCTTTGAATTGGAAGCTTACTCAGATAGTGATTATGCTGGAGCAAATCATGATAGGAAATCCACAACAGGAGGTTGTTAATTCCTAGGCAGAAGACTCATATCATGGCAGTGTAAGAAGGAAAACATTGTTGCTACTTCTACAACTGAAGCTGAATATGTAGCTGCTGCTCATTGCTGTGGACAAGTACTTTGGATTCAAAATCAATTGTTGGACTATGGGTTTAAATTCATGAACACCAAAATCTACATTGATAATGAAAGTACTATATGCATTGTCAAGAATCTAGTATTTCACTACAATACTAAGCATATTGAAATAAGACATCACTTTATAAGGGATGCGTATGACAAAAAGCTTATTCAAGTCTTGAAGATTCATACAGAC
This sequence comes from Glebionis coronaria, assembly GCA_025667525.1. Taxonomy (NCBI): domain Eukaryota; kingdom Viridiplantae; phylum Streptophyta; class Magnoliopsida; order Asterales; family Asteraceae; genus Glebionis; species Glebionis coronaria. The sequence goes on along the minus strand of CM046878.1, from coordinate 302,748,906 downwards.
AACAATGTAGCTGATTTGTTGACCAAGGCATTTGATGGAAAGAGATTCGAATTCTTGGTGACACACATTGGTATGCTTAACCAATAACATGCTGCATATGTTGAGGGGAGGTAATAGCTGTACAAATTTGTATAATTTTTTATTGTAGAGTATGTTTTGTGTTTTTGATGTTATTGCAGGTTTATAGAAAAAGATAAAAGAGGTTACATGTCTAGTGGAAAGCATGAACTGGTCAAAATTGTGAGGTACCGTTGTCACTCCAAGTACCGCTAGCACAAAACCAAGTACCGCTTATGTTCCATGTATCGCTACATGTCCGTTGTACCGTTAAGGGTCTCTTTTGTAAATTTGGCGGTTTCTTCGCGCTTGGGTTTGTTATTTACTTAAATACTTACGCCAATTACACAATTGATTCACCTAATATTTTATTTTTCTCTCTTGATTCTATAACCTTCTCTCTAATCTTTCGATCATCAAAAATACTAATGGCTGCCTTACAAGTAATCTCTAAGCATAATTTGGTTGTGAATCTTGCTACAAATGATGACTCTCTTGGTTTCCATGAGATGCTTGGTTTCCTATCTCGAAGTCATATTCGCATCGCACTCACTGTAAGTCCAGTTGTCTCTATACCCATTGTTGAACAATTTTGGGATACTGATGTGTTAGGTACTCGTTTTGATCAACCTTGTATTAAGGCTAGGGTGAATCATAAGAATATATATGTCACTGAGGTACTGCTACGAGCAAGTTTGAGACTTAATGATGAAAATGGACTTAGTATGCTTAATAATACAGAGATTCATGATGGCCTTGCAGCCATGGGCTATGGGGGTGGTAGGGAAAGTCTTACTTTCTTTAAAGCATTATTTTCACCTCAATGGAAATTTCTTTTTCATGCTATTATTCACTGTTTAAGTTTGAAAAGTACATCTTTTGATCAAATACCTGTTGCATTGGCATCTGCTGGTATTTGTCTAGCTAATAACATGATTTTTAATTTTTCAAAATAATCTTTGAAGGCATGACTAGGAATTTAGAAGGGACTAAGAAGTTTTTAATGTATCCTAGATTCATTCAGACTTTAGTTAGTGACCAAATACCTAACCTACCAGCATTAACTAATACATGGGATGTTCCTTCATTCCCAAAGAGAACTTTCTCTTTCTTGACCAAACAAGGCAATGCCTTTACACGAATAGTAACACCATTGTTTGCTCATATGTTAGCCCAACCTGCCAATCAAGAAGGTGAGGAACCTAGCAATGCTAGTGCTTCTCAGCAAACTCCTTCTAACCATAGCTCCCACTCTCTAGAAGATTCACAATCTTCTTCTCACAATATTGGTATTCCACCAAACACTTATGAGATGATCCACACACCTGCTGCTTCTATTGCTGCTAGTGGTTCACCACAAGCACAAGCACCAGAGGTGGTGGATGTTGCAAATTTAACTGCTTTGTGTACAAGTTTGTCCCAACAGGTACAGGTGTTGCAGAAATATAAGCTTGTTCAAGACAAGAAAATTGCTGAATTAGAAGCTATCCTACTCAAGTTAAGGAACAAAGTGTCAACTTGGATAAGGCAATATAGATCTGTTCAGAAATATGCAATAAGGAAGCAAAGACTCAGGAACCACAAGAAAAGGCAACTGAATGCAACCAAACAGGGGAGGAATAATTAAGAACAGGGAAGGAATAATGATGAACAACCACCTTCTTCTGATAATCAAACAAGGATCTCTGGAAATGACATCAATATTGAAATGGATGAAGATGTCATGGGACTTTTAAAGATGGAACTAGTTTAGAGACTGGTGTGGATGGACCTTCAGATATTGAGATTCAACAGCAAGACCCACAACCTACTCTAGAGGAACCACAAGTTCAAGAACAAGTTCAAGAACAAGTTCAAGAAAAGTTCGTAAATCAACCAGAGGAGCCACAAGTTGTAGAGACATTGGCAACTCAGCCAGAACCATTAGTTCAATCACCACCTCAAGCTAATTGGAGTGTTTTCTATGAGAAGTTGGAGGAAATTTCTATTCAGTTTCCTGGTCCATCACCACAAAGCAATAAATCAGATAAGACTAAAGAAGTGCAAGTTGATAGGATGGCTTATATGGAAGAAAAAGTATATGGGGATACACAAGTGATTGAAGAAACAAGTGTGTCTAATACTTGTGAAGTCAACTTTGTTGAAGATCCAAGTACTGCTAAGCCAATTAAGCCGACTGCAAGTACTGCTAAGCCAATTGCAAGTACTGCTGAGCCAATTGCAAGTACCGCTGGTGATCATCCTTCACTAGAAAGTCAAATTTCATTTGGAGAAAATGAGACTTTAGCCCAATTGCTGCTTGATTTAAAGAAGAATTTAGTTGAGAAGACTAAGCAAGCAGAAGTGGAGAAAAAGACACAACAAGAAGTTCTTGCCACAAAGGATAAAATTCAAGGTAAGAAAGTTCAAGCTTCACACCCTACAAAAGGTATAGTCATTCAACAGTTTGCTAATGAAGAAGGAGCTGCCAAACTGAAGAAGAAGCTACCTAAGATAAATCCAAAAGATAAGGGGAAGAAGCAATTATTGTCAGAGTCTGAAGATGAAAGTGATTCAGATGATGATGTAAACAAAGTCATGTACAAATTTAATCAAATAGACCATGATGAGGAATTTGCTTATAGAATGCAAGCACAAATTCGTGAAGATGAATCGCAGGAAGAACTTGCAGCAAAGCAAAATTTGCTAGAAGCTAAAAGGATACAGCAAGAATAGAACATACAAGAGTATGATAGGATTCAAGCCGAGATACATGCAAGTGAGCTTCTTGCAGACTCATTGATAGCTGAAGAAAACGATGCATATGATGAAGAAGAAAAATCAAGATTGATTGATGATTTGGTAAGGGAGCAACAAAGATTCTTTGCTAAAAAGAGGAGGAAAGAAAAGATTAAGCATCCAACTACTATGTAGATTAGAAATCAAATGATGAACTTTCTAAAGAAAGTAAAAGGATTTACTCATATTCAGCTGGTCAAGAAGAATTTTGAAGAAATCAAGACTTTGTACGAGCAAAGTAAGAGGACTGAATTGAATTTTGTTGAGATTGGATCTAAAGCAGACAAGAAAGTTGTTGAAGAATTCAAGAAACATCTACAACAACAAAGAAAATTTGGTAGTACTTCTAGAATTGAGCCAAGTACTGCTGAACCTACAAGTACATCTCCACCTATCAAGACCACTTATGTGAGGAAGAATAGAAAGGAGAAAGTAAGTTCAAGGGAGGAAGAGACTGCTCAAAGGATGAATACAGGAGTTGAAACTCAAGGTATTGCTCAGACTGAAAATGTACATGCAGTACATACACCGTCAACAGTACATACAACAGTACATACTGAGGAAATGGTACATACAAGCTTGGAAGAGGGTTCAACAGAACTTGAGGGAATTTCCAAGAGTGTTAAAAGGAAAAGATCAACAAAGCTAAATAAGAAAGCTAAGAGAGCTAAAACTACAACAGAAGATAGTGATGATGATGAGAGCTTAAGGAAGTACTTGAAGATTGTGAAATTTGAAGATCAATGTATTGATACAGCGATTATTGGAAAAAGAGCATCCATTGCTAAATGGATTTACTCTACGGATCAAGGACTTGAAGCTCATGGAATTCAGAGATCTGATGGCACAAAAAGGATATTCAAACTTTTGGAAGATATTCTTCACATTCTTGACAGACAAGATATTCAAGATCTTTCAAGGTTAGTTCAAGAAGGAAGTGCATGTAAAACCGAAGTATCATTATTACACTGGGAATTTCTCTTTATGTATGAGCCACACAACTGTGATCAAGAAATGTTAAAGGTATTAGAGGTTCAAGTTCCTAGTTACTGGAGATATTACAGGTCATGTGGATTGCATATTTTGGATGTAGACGATGTTACATATTATATGCTGCAAGAGAAGACTTACCCCTTCAAAAGAAAATTGTTGGAAAGGATGTTAGAACAACAATTAGAAGTTACAGAAGAGTCTGCTGATGCTTTGGAGTTGATCAGAATGGTTAAACAACAAATCAAGGATTTGAAAGATGAGAAAGAAGCTGAGAAAGAATCTTAAGTGTTTGACTTTCAGTCACACTTCACAAATGGTTCTCAGTTCACCATGTCTAACATACATAAGAACTGCCTAGTCCATAAGCAAACGGTTTGTGGTAAAGACTTATCAAATCCATTGAAAGCTGATAGTTTGCTAAAAACTATATGGTTCTAACTCACCTTGTTTCGAGACAAAGAGTTGGCTAGTCCTAGACAAACGGTACTAGGTAAAGACTTCATCAAATCCGTTGATGGTTGACAATTTACCAAAAATTGTAAGGTTTTCATTACACCTTATTCTTTGTGAATAAAGTATTGGCTATTCCAGAGTGTACGGCTAACTGGTAAAGAATTTATCAAATCCGTTGATAACTGGTGATTTGCTAAAAATCATGAAGCCAATACAGATTGGTGTTTGTTGTTAACTGTTTAATTTCAGGTATGAAGATTGTAGGCAAAGAAGTATTAAATGATATAATACTTAGAAGGTTTTGTTATCATCAAATCAAGAGAAAGATTTATGATCAAGAGTTCAAGGACTAAACTCAAGAAGACAATAATTGATGCTGCAAAGATTAATGAATGTTTAGAAGTCACAAGAAGATCATAGTTTGAAGACAAAGATGATGCTCATAATGTTTGAATATTGTCTTATCAGAAGAAGATCTACATTTTAAGTGTTTTGCTACATTCAGTTGGATACAAATACAAATTACCAAGTTCAATCCAAGGATGAAGGAAAGACTGAAGACATGTATTTCTAATACATCCAGTACAAGAGAAACAAGAAGACAACAAGTTATGATTTCTTGTTTAGGGTAGGATTGTTGGGAATTATTTGTTTAAGTGTCAAGTACCGTTAGTATATTCCAAGTACTGTTAGTGTTATGTAAGTATCGTTAGTGTTAACGCGGTACATAGTAAGTACTGCTATATAGATTAGGACGAATATATCTTTGTATAAGATATGTCATAGTTATAGTTAGAGTATATCTTATGTGATATACCTAAATAGTTAGAATATTGATAATATATCGTCTGTGATATAGTTATCTTTATAGAATATTCTAATGTTTCTAGGGTTCCTTACTCTATAAAAGGAACATAGGTACAATGTCTTTCATGTACCTCATACAAGTCGATTAAAACAAGTAAAACCTTTCTTTTTATTTTCTTTTATGTTCTCACGACTCTCGGTGTCGTTTGGTTCGCACCACCACACGAGACGCATGTCTCGGTGGTGGGTTTCGGTCAACAGAAGGGAAACAAGACACCCCGACGTGCGTCGGGGGTGTCTTGTGGTATGGTTTTTGTCTTGGCAGCCACACAGCCGCACCACTGGCTAAAGCCGGTGGATAATTATGGTAAGCAGGGGGAACCACAGGCAGCAAGGGGACCACTGGCTACTGCCAGTAGGAACCCGGTGTGGTCAACGCTGGGCCGAGAAGGGCAAGACCACCGGCTACAGCCGGTGGCAGTGGGCCGAAGGCAGGGGCAACCGACTTAGGCCGGTTTGCCACTGTTTTCGGTGGGGTTTTGGTTGGGCCGGTTCATGGGTTCACGGGTCCGGTTCACGACATATTTAATAAAAATAATACATGGGTTCGGTTTATTATTTTTACAAGTTTAATAGTTCTACAAGTTTATTTATTTACAAGTTAATTAAATTAATTTAACATGTCATATAATTAATTTAATTAAAACATGGACTTAGGTTTATTATTATTAGTTAATAATAAATGATTTTAACCTAAGTATTTAAATATGTAATTTAGACTATAGTTATTAAATAATTATTAAAACATGGCATATAATTAATTAATTTTCATGACTTAGGTTATATTAATGTTGATCCCTTTGGTTGGATCTATATTCTGTTAAGAATTAGTATAATAGTTTGTAATCAAACTAAAACACTTTGAGCACTCTTACTAACACTAAATAAGTTATGCGGAATCTAACTTATAAAGCACAGAAGAACAGAATTACTTTTAACTATTCGATTCTCTTATTAATCGACTTGTATGAGGTACATGAAAGACATTGTACCTATGTTCCGTTTATAGAGTAAGGAACCCTAGAAACCTTAGAATATTCTATAAAGATAACTATATCACAGACGATATATTATCAATATTCTAACTATTTAGGTATAATGAAAGACATTGTACCTATGTTCCTTTTATAGAGTAAGGAACCCTAGAAACCTTAGAATATTCTATAAAGATAACTATATCACACCACCCTTCTTTTGTGTGGTGGCCGAACACCAAACCCGAAAACAACCCTTTTATTATTTACCCACCATGGTTGTACTTGTTTTAATTCTTGTTTTAATTTAGCCACCATGATCATGTGTTCTTGAAAACATAAAAGAAAATAAAAAGAAAGGTTTTCGGATTACCAAACACGTGGAATCAATAGGTCTTGGATACACGAACATGTACTTGTGATTTGTTAGATTAAAATCAACCAATCACCCTTGTTTTGGTGATGTAGCCGCTGACCTAAGGAGCAAGGAGGAGGATTTAGGGTTTTAACTTTTCTAAAAATTTACTGTGAATGAATAATGTTTACATTATTTGTTTACTTAATAAAACAAATGGGCTGGGCCCCTCCTTCCTTGTTATACCGCGGCTTGTAGGGCCCACAAAGGGAAACCTGTAACTTTCCCATGTTCTAAATTTTTATGTGTTCGTGTGCTTGTATTTACGTTTTGTTATTATTAAATATTCGTGTTATTATATATACCTGTACGTAGTCGTAATAAGAATTACGTAAATACATAATTATACGTTCGTGATTTTTATGTTCATGATTTCATGTTCGTGATTTAATTATTATTGATAATAATTATCGTGTACTAATACGTACATAATACTTATCGTGTAATAACACGTACGTAATTCTTGTAATTAATATTCGTGAAACGTATTCATGTTATGCAAGGAAAGTTTTTAATCTTGTACGTACGATTATTAGTGTACTGTACATGGTAAAAACATGCGGGTTTTACAACTCTTCCCCCCAAAAAAGAATAATTCGTCCCTGAATTATAGAACGTAAACTGAAAGAGAAACACACCCGAATCAAACTGAAAGGTATGTAAGATAACATAATATGAAGGTGACATGGTAGAAGGGAACATGGAACGTGACATAGCTAAAAAGGACATGGAACGTGACGTGACTGAAAGAGTCTTACTGAATTATGGAAGGATGAGAGGATAAACTCCGGATGGACTCGTCCGTTTCCAAGTGGCTTCCCTCTCGGAACGGTTCCTCCACAAGATCTTGACACAACTGATAAATCTTGGTCCTCCTGACCTTGACTTTAAAATACGTAAAAGTTTCTGGTTGTCAACGTAAGATCGATTTTCATGAATCTAATCGAGTGGATTAGAATTAACATGCAAGAGTAACTGAACGTTATGACGCAAAATAACCCAAACTAATTGATAAAAGTACTGTCTTAGCAATGATGCGCGAGACATACTAAAATGTAGTACGTGAAAAGTAGTGAACGTGATACGTGAACAATTTTGAACGTGATATGTGGAGATATGGTGATTGTAGTATGAGCAAACATATCATGATCAATGATATATGTAACATATCGTGAACGTGATATGAGGAATGTGGAAAGAACATGACATGTGAAACATATCGTGAACATAGAATACGGCTGCGGTAACGCCAAACGCTATAAGGTGAGACGTGGAATGTGACGTGAAACGTCTGTCTGAGGATAGAGAGTTATACTAAACATGATTCTGGTCTCTCAAGTTCTTGAAAAATTTCCCAGAACAAAAATGAACGTAAAATTGTAAGCCAAGATACGATCATGAACGTGAATAGTGTCATCAACGTAAGTGTGAAAGCAAGTCGTAAAAATTAGAACAAGGACGTGAACGTAAATAAGGAGCACAATTGCAAAAATTTGTCTGGCTCGATAGCTGAGGGACTACCAAGTGATCAGATGAGCCTTGGCTAGAACATGTCTGATCAATCTGCTGGCTCTGAAATCCTTACGGATGCAAGGATTCTTCAGACTTGGTCAACTAGATAACATCATGCTTCTTCTGAGTTTACGTTAATCTGGTAACCAAAATCGATGGAGATCTTGTCTATTTCCGTTCACAATTTCTGATGGTGGAAAAACATCTCAGTCTTTTGGTGTCCTATTTTAATATGTTGGTATGATAGGTACTTAGATATGAACGTAACTGTATCTTGCTTCATAGAAAACTGATACATATGAGTTTGCGAGACAATGAGTCTCCTAAATTAGACTTTTCTTAGCGTAGGATTTTCTTGGAACACCTAACGTAGTGTAGGGTTCTTACCTTTACTCATAAGCTGAGTCATGGTAAGATTAACCTTGAGAATCCATGTGATTCAGCGTGTCACTTTAATCAACCAGAATTGAGACTGGAAAATTTCAGGGTGAAATTTCTACTGTCGTAGAATTTGTAACATAGCGCAAATATGGTCTTCCTGCTCTTCTCTAGCCTTATAGGAAATCAGGTTCTCCTTGAGGAAAACATTGATGAATTGGTTTATGAGTTCATGGAAGCTCATTTTATTAGGTCCATAATACTGTAGGAGCATTTATGAGACTCATTCAAAATCATGAATCTAGCATGATCGAGTCGTGTACGAATAGTAGTCATGGAAATGTCCTTCTCTTTCACTCGTCACTGTTGGAAGCATGATCATGAATCCGATCTTGGAAAAGTGTTTAACAACCTAAAGTCGATTGGACATGTTGTCAATACGTGGAGGAGAATAACGGTCAGGAATGGTGATTTGTTTAAATCGACGATAGTCAACACATAATCTCATGTTAACGTCCTTCTCCTTGAAGGTTCTTCTAGAATGTATGGAAGGATTTTGGAATAACCGGCTGGTTATGTGTAAAAGGAACTTTAGTGGTCATGTCTTAACTGACAGCTAGAAAATTTTAGCAGTCATGGCTAACAAAGCACGTGCTTGTAAAGCATAGATAATTTGTACAGATTTTCCTGATGGAAAACCATGCTGAATGTATTCAAGAGCCTGAACATCACTATACATAATCATGAATCGTAGCATGGTGTGCTGTTCGTAGTCCATCGTTAGGATTAAATTCAACTCACATATGTCTGAGGTAAGTTTGTTAGCAGATATATTCTTATCATTAGATTGGAGGAAAACCTTCGTATACATGGGTGATACGAATGACGTCCTTTATGGTCTTGGATGTATGAAATATGAAATCACAATGAAAGTGTCGTGAAGCAAACGTGACAAGTCTCACTGAATGTGTTTTGCCTGTCTGCGTGTCTAGAAGCGACTAATACGTCGGCGAAGGTACTGATATTCTTGTGGTCTGCTTACTACATGGCACAACAACATGGATATACCCCTTGGAGGGCACCCTGAATTTCTTAGGAATGTTCCAGAAAAGACGTGAGGCATGTGTCTTGACTCGTGCCTTGAGAAAAAGTACTTATGACGTATGTCTTGACTGATGTCTTGACGTGTGTCTTCAATAAAAGTACGTGAGACATGTGTCTTGACTGATGTCTTGACATGTGTCCCTAGGTGTAGAACGAGTAAAATTGAAACTCTTAGGTTATGATGCCAGAATTGGCGGATCGTTTGGACTGCTGCCCCTTGTATTTCTGATGTCTTGACGTGTGTCTTCAGTAAAAGTACATGAGACATGTGTCTTGACTGATGTCTTGACATGTGTCCCTAGGTGTAGAACGAGTAAAATTGAAACTCTTAGGTTATGATGCCAGAATTGGCGGATCGTTTGGACTGCTGCCCCTTGTATTTCTGATCACGTCTGTGGCCGGAGCTTCAGTTTCGATTGATGGGATAGTCATTGTCACAGTAGTGGTTACTATCGTCTTGTTTGTCAGTTCCATGACGGTCATTCTCATGACTGTGATTCATGTAACTATTCAGCTGAGTGGCAGGATGGTACCGGTTCCCACTCATATGACTGAAACGACAACTGAATAACGTGTGACATGTACTAAGAATTAGGGACAATGATTGATGGAAATCTCCTGGTGGTGAAGCATCTTCTCGTCCAATCACTTTGATCTAACACCCTTGTCTTCGTCTTGTAAGATCTCCAGGTTGTGGACAGCGTCAACATCTCGTAGCGTCTCTAAAAATCAGCAGCATCAACCTTTAGTAGCATCAACGTTTAGCAATCTTGTAGAATATCCGCAAGTGAAAATACGCCTGAGATGATTCAGAATCGACTAGCGAATACTCGTGAAGTATTGCATGTGAATTACTCGTGGATAAAGGTATGTGTTATACACATGGAATACGGTATATGGAGTACACATGGAATGTACATGAAATGATCAGTATGGGGTCGATCATCTTTCATGATTTTAAAGGAAAGTAATTGGTTAAACGGTTAGAGAACCATCATGATAACTTGGCAATGCCAGTATAGACATCATTCTAGTTGCATAGAGAAATGCTAAAAGTGTGGTTAAACGAGATTCAACGATGCTTTGCATGAAAGCATGATTAATGAAAACCAACCATGAATATCATAAAAGCAGGATTCAATGAAATCCAACAATGTCTTGCATGAAAGCATAAATAACAAAAGAGGCGTAAGGCGTAATCAACATTAAGACGAAATCATCATGAAGAAACATGAAAAAACTTAGCATGAAAGAGTATACAATATCATCAACATGAAAACGAAGTTAACCATGATAGTATGAAAACATACTTGACATAAAAGACATAGTAACTTATGAGGGGACATGAAAAAAAATTTATGCCAATAAATCATGAGAAAAATTTTATGCATGAAAACAGTGCGTGAATGCATGATGCAGCTTATGAAAACTTTTATATGCGCGAGGGTAAACGCCTATCAGTTTACCCAAATCAAAAGACATGGCGAGGGGACGCCTATGGGTCGGTCCCAAAGTTAAAAGTTTCGATAAAAGCACATGCGACTAAATAGGGCCAGTACTGTACCAACCATTACTTAGTCATAAACCTGCGACAATGATACATGGAATAAATGAGTGAAACTCAGCTGTCAAAACTTAACAGAAAAAAAATTTATGTGACAATTTATGAACTACTTGGGTTCAGTCCACATTATCCACAGTTCACAAGGAACATCATACATGAAACAATGACACATAACTAAGTATGAATGACGGTTGTTCATCCACGTTAGTAAAACAATACCGATGAAAACATCATGGTTAAAACAACAAGGTGCTGAAAACATCGATACGTGGAATAACAAGCGTTGACTTAGGAAGCTTCTAGTGACTATCCACTAGTCACAGGTCGAGTTTTAGAGCCTACAGGTCAAAGCCTTGGCTCTGATACCATAATTGTAACACCCTATTTTGGTAAATGGAATGTCATGCGTGATTATGGCGTGACATCAAAGCATGCAAGGAAATATGTACTAAAATATACATGGCCATAGGGAAAACCGGAATCAAACATCGGTTCTCAACATAAGCCCAAAACATAAATAAAGCATAAGGAATGAGAAGGACAAAACAAGTGTCCAAATAAGGATAATTATAAGAAGACAAAGGAGAAGAAGTCTAAGGCAACCACAATCCTATGCACGTCCTCCATATGCTCAAGTTTGTCCTTGGGTACATGCCGTTTTGGGACATGGAAAGGAAAGTAACGGCTGAGCATAACACTCACTGCACGTATATACGACATAGTATGAATGGCTGAAACATAAATAAGACTAATAGCATCGGAAATGTATAAGTCCTGGAAAACCTGGAACATGTTCATAAAACTGGTTTTATAGTTTGCAAAGACTTATGTTTTTATATGAAAATTGTACTAATTAGCCAATAGCCTATATAGGTCATGAGGTTCCACCGTGCATGAATACTTGGAGGGGAGACCTCGTCATGCAATTAGAGGGGTTGCCTCTAATTAAATAGTTTGGGTAGGAGGGATCAACTCCTAGTGAAGGATGCAAGGCACACATCGCATTCACTCTGATAATACTGCTAAACATGTAACTAGGATGCACCCATACGCCCCACATGATAATATAATATAGGCCAAAACTGAAATAGGACGTCACAAGCAATCACTTCGCTGTGGGGAAGTCATAACACTGGTGCCTCTAGTGTTATGGTTATGGTACCTCCATAACTAGGTGACACTGGTCATGCATGTATATGGCTTAGGCTCTTATTCTAATATAAGTATCAAACATATAAAACAAATACTGGGAAAACAGTTGACTGCAGACGGGGAAATCCTAATAAGTAAAGAATGTCCATACTGAAAGGACGGGAAATCTGTGATACCCTAGAACCGAGGTCACTTACCTTACCCTAAGTTACGCTTATTTTTGAAATTTTTAATAAATTCTATTTGCTATATATTTTATCATTTTGGTTGAAACCGATATTCGAAGTCATAATTTTGACGATTGACAATTTAAGAAGAACGATGACGACTACGATCCCGATGGTTGCCCAAATTTCTATGATTATTGTCGTTTTATTGATATTATAATTTTTCGAGAATTTTACTTTCGGTTCGTGTTAAGTCGAGTCGGGTGAGTTTTATTGCTTTCCGGGTACATTTAAAGTGTCCAAAAAGTATTTTCGAGTGTTCGGGATGATCCCCGACTCCCGTAAAATTTTCCAAAATGACTAGTGAGTCAATCCCGTAAACTTATGAGGTCGTTTTTACTTAAGGACGAAAGAAAGCTAAAATTGCACCCAAGGTCCCTCCCATTTTTACAAAAGGAAGAACCAAACACACACTAAACATTTTCACTCCAAAAATTTTTCACCCTCTTCCCTTTTCTCTCTTTAGGCCGCCGGCCATACCACACCACCACCACCACCACATTCAAATTTTCTTGTTTTTGATTAATTCTAATTAAAGATCACACTTTCAAAACCTTTTGTAAGTACTAATCCAAGGTTTAATCCAACATGCATTAACATGATTTTTCCAAAAATTAAAAGATTTTTCAAAAGTTTGTTTTGATGTTAATTATGTATATGCATGTTTAATTCAAGTGTAGGGGATGTGTAATCACCCAACAAACTAACCAAAATAAATTTGGTTTGGGGGTTTTGATCACCCACACCCCACGGCACAAGGGGGTGTTTGGTAGATCTTGGTGATTGATGTTTTTTTCATGGATTATGTGTTATTACTTGTTTTTAGATGTTTTTGAGTGGGTAAAACCCATTGCATGTTTGATTTTGCGTTTGGGTTTTATGATGGATATGATGCTTAGGGTTTTTAGGAATGATTAGTGTGATTGAGTATGATTAGGAGTGCTTAGGTTGAGGTCTAGTGTCGATAAATGGGTTTGGAAACGAGTGTTAGATTGATTTTGGGATAGGTGATTTTAGGCAGAAAGTTTGAAGTGTTTTCATAAAAATTATTTTGTAAACAGGTCTTGTGACTAGGATATAGTTGTAGAGCGTCTTCTTAGCTTCGATTTGGTATAAGATAGAGCTTACGACTCCTAACAAGTCAAAAGTTATGATGTTTTGAAAATCGTGTACCGAGAGATGAAAACCTTCATAATCCGAAATTATGCTTGGTTTTAGGTCAAATCCTGGGGACTATAGGTATAGTTTGGTAAATAGTCAAAGGTTGATTTTTGGTCTCAAACCTGCATATTTGAGTCTATTATTAGACTTAGGTGTCAAATTGGTCAATGGAATATTTTAAATGGGTCAAATGTGTCCGACTTGGTCAAAGTGCAATTTCAGTCCGAAAAACGTAGTTTTGGTAATGTGTTGAGTAACGGGTCGTTAAGCAAAAACTTTTAATGGGATTAAATATGTGTTTTCTACAGGTCTTAAGGTATTTTTGAGAATTTTCCCAATTTTTATAAAAAGGGTTAAGTCTAGTAAAACAGTCCGTACTTTTGGTAAGTATCGGAGAAAAATGTGTAAAAGGGAATAACGTTAATAACATGGACGAATGGTATAAAACGAGTAACACTTAATTGTTTGGTTTTGGTGTGAGTTGTAATTATCACAATTGACTAATATGTATGTATTATATACAGTACTTAAGGTTTATAAATGTGATTACTCATTACGTGTTATTGGTTTGATAGGTGTTGATTTATCCGGGCATCCTCATCATCGTCAGTGACCGTCACTCGAATCGTCGACTACTTTATATATAAGGTGTGAATTTATAGCCTCGGTTATTATTGTTTTAAATTGTTTTACCCGCGAGGGAAATGCATGCTAGTTTTCCAAAATGAACATATGTCATGAATGATTGTTGGACCCGAATGTTGCCTTCGAAATTGTGTTGAGTACCTAGTTGCAAAAGGCCCTAATTTCATGAACTATTAACTATTGTTTAATCCTAGTGTGGATTGGAAATAGCCGCTTATACAAAGTGATAGTACTATGGGGTTGACTACCCTATCCGAGACGAGGGCTAGTACGTTAGATACCCCCTGCGGACGGATAATTTGTGATAAGAGATAAGGTATAATTGCAACTGATGCCTTTAGTAGGGGCACTGGTTTCATCTGAATCACGCTGGTAATTATTACGCGGGTGATTGAGTTAACGGTTTAGTGTCATGAGCTTAAACACAATTGTTATAACCTTGAAAATAGATTGTTTGATCGACAAGTCTATAAATGATCGTGAATGATTTTTATTACACATATGTTCAAAATAAATTGTAAAACCTATGAATTCCACTCAACGTTTTTGTTGACCAAATTTAGCATGTGTTTCAGGTAACCGATGAAGTGTAGCATGGAGCATGCATAGGATGGAAGTTGTGTGTGTGGCTTGGCGTCTACTTGTTTTTCCTCCCATTCTTACTTGAACATTTTAAACTTTATGTCATGTTGTTGTGAAAACTGTATCTTTTGGGTTTGAGATTCATGGGGACCGAAACGCAAACTCGGTTGTATCATTTGGGGTTGGAAAACCGTAGACATGTACATTTTTAACAATTTTTAATTTAAGTTCAAACTTTGAGGTCTCTTTGGAGTCGTTCGATATATCTTGTGTGCGATGATAACTGCCTAGCACCCAAATGTTGTAGTTCCACAGCGCATAGCATTTGGTGGGGTGTTAGAGATTGGTAATCAGAGCCATGAGTTATAGAGAACTAGGTCATTTTGTAAATTCCTAAACTATAACTTTTGGTGTCGTAAGAAATTGTCCAAGCACACAACTATCCTGCATGGCTCCGGTAAGGTTTATTTTTGTATTCATGGTATTGATGTATACTTTTGAGTTGAAGTATATATGTGGGTATTTATTACGTAGATATTGAACTACTATATGTAAACGTTGAAATTATACGTGGAGTACCCGATACCGTAATTCTTGTATTACTTATGCATGAGCATCATATTATCGCATTTTGGGCATGTGTACCACCTTTGCATTGCATTTTCATGCATGTATTTATAAATATTGAATAGTAATCTTACGTACCCTCCAAAATTCTCTGTTATTGCAGGAATGGTCGAGGTACCGCCTAACAGAAATGGAGACGATTACGTCGTAGGACACGAGGGGGGACCGTTTCCTCCGAACCCGCCGAATAATGAAAATGGATGGATCGCTCCAGAAGATGCGGTAGAGCCGGAAAATGACAGTGACAAAAGTGACGTGGACAACTTCAGTATTAGTAGCGATGGTAGTGAGGATTGATAGGTGTGTAAACACCCATCCTTTTACCACTTAATTCGGGCTAAAACGAGACCAAAACACGTATTTAATATCATTTGTTTGGAATTATGCGTGGTTTTTGTGTTTATTGTGTTTTCAGAGCTAACCGGATAAATATTAAAGAAAACATGGGATTGTACGGGATTTATCAAGGAAAAAGACTCAAGATAAAGTCTATTGTCCAAGAGATGCAAAAGATTTGAAGTCACTAGGCCTATTCGAAGATTTATCGAAGAAAAGGACTAAAGACGGAAGATTTTCCTAAGTCGAAGAAACTCGAGTCTATTTAACGAAGAAATCAAAAGACGAGTTGGATTTAATCGACGACAAATCCCGAATCAGAATCGAAAGCGTCAACTTTTCTGAAAAGACGAGAAGACAAGAAGAAAGGGAGAAAGCCCACTCACCAACCAACCACTAGGAGTATAAATAGAAACTCCCTTCACACAATTAGGGAGTTAGCTTCATTTTTTCTTTTTCCAGTAACTTAGGTTCGTTCATAACCAACTCCATTAGGGAGTTTGGTGATTTTTCATCTTTCTTTCAATCTTGTAAGTGTGAATCAATACTCTTGTTACTTTTCCATTAATCAATCCATTCCATCTTTTCTATTCATCTTGTTCTTCATCATTTTTATTGCAAGTTTCTAAGTTTCTTATTTGATTCAATTTTGATTTCAAAAAGTTGTTGATTTAGTGTTTTTACTGTTGGGATTTGTTACTTATGGTATTTAAATGATTTATGTTTGATTTGGTTAAACCCTTTTTACTTATTTAGTTTAATTTTGAATTGATTCGATTTGCTGTTACTGCTACTGTTCGTGATTCCCAGGATTTTCCGAACTGAGCAAATATTCCGAATAGGTGAGTTTCAGTTTGCCTTATTCGGAATCTTTCCACCTTTCCGAATAGCTTTTTGGTTTTGTTTCTTATTCGGAATATTCTATATATTCCGAATAACCATAATTTTCCGCATAGCCAAAGTTGTCATTTCCTTACTCGGAATATTTCACATATTCCGAACAGATTACATTTTCCGCATAGTCTATTTATTCCGAATAGGGCCAGCTTTCCGAATAGCATTATTTTCCGCATAGCCCTGTTTTTCCGAATAGGGTATGTTTTTCCGCATGGCAATATTTTCCGAATAGAGCATTTATTTCCGAATAGAGTTACTTTCCGCATAAGGCAAGTTTTTCCGAATTGAAGCACTTTATTCCGCATAGCAATCTTTCCGAATAGAGCAGACTTTTCCGAATGGCCAATGTTTTCCGCATAGGAGATCTTTCCGCATAGGGATTATTTTCAGCATAGGGCATTTTTCTGTAAGGGTATTTTTCCAGTATTAATTCAAGTTTTGCTTTTAATTTGTTGCTTGTTTTAAGTTTACTTCATTACCATTTTATTCACTTACCTGTTTAGTAGAATAGAAAACCAAATCCACTTTTTGTTACCAAGAACAAATCATTCCACTTTTAACTGAGATCAATTCGAGAGGATTCCGAGAATAACGAACTTTTTCACCACACTAAAAAGATAATATCAAATGGCGCCGCTGCCGGCTTCTCTCGTTAAGATCAAAAGTTTTTTGTGAAAACTTGGATTTTGGGATCCGTTCCCCGTGAACGTTACTTTTTCATAAAAATTTTTTTTTTAAAAAAAAAACACTAAAAATACAAATTTTTCAAAAATCCTAAAAAGTAAAAAAACATAAAAACCAAAAATATTTCTGCTTTGTTTTTCTTTGTTCGTTCTTTTGCAGGTGTATGCGCACTCGATCCACGTCTTATCAAGAGCCCGAGTCTCTCGATAACTTAGACATGGCTGGTGTACAAAACAACAATAACATACCACCTCCGAACAACAATAATAACAACAACAACCCACCTTTCAACAACATGAATAACAACAACAATGAGCCCCTTCCGGATAATCGCCCGATGATTGAACTGTTGCAAGCTCATGTAGATGGCAACACGGATCCAATTGTCATCCCTCCAATTGCCGCCAACAACTTCGAGCTCAAGTCAGGCTTTATCCAGATGGTCTCCGCTCAGCCATTCTTGGGACGAACCATTGATGATCCACACGACCATATCAAGAGATTTCTACAACTCACCAACACGGTCAAGTTCAATGGGGTTCCACAGGAGGTTATAAGGTTACAACTTTTTCCCTTTTCTTTAGAGGGACAAGCCCGGCATTGGCTTGCTAAGGAACCGCCACAGAGTATTCTCTCGTGGACGGATTTGGAAACAAAGTTTATCAACTACTTTTTTCCACCCTCTCGTACTACCGCTTTGCGGAATGAGATTATAAACTTTGAACAAAAGTACGATGAGTCATTCAGTGAATCTTGGGATCGCTTTAAAGATCTTTTAAGAAAATGCCCACAACATGGTTTTACCAAAGTACATCAAATTAATACTTTTTACAATGGTTTAAGCATGAGTGACCAAGATTCACTGAATAGTGCCTCAGGGGGTAATTTATTGGCTAAGACTTCCAATGCTTCTTGGGACATCATTGAGAATAAATCTCGTGTGCAAACCAAGAGTGTTAGGACCAATGTTGCTAGTGCTAGCACTAATGACAGCGACAAGCGACTTGACAAAATCACCACGCTTCTTGAATCGCTTGTCACCCACACCGTCAGCAACAACAACAGCAACAACGCCAAAAACGCTCAAGTGAACGCTGTCAGCTAACCTTGTGAGATATGCGGTGGTCCCCACTCTTACACAACTTGTACCGCCACCCAAGATTACCCTGCTGAGAATGTGAATGCGGCATATGGCACCTACCAACAACCTGCTTATCAAGCTAGACCTCAAGGTGACCGTAACTTGCTTAGCTACCGCAGCAACAACTACCTTTCACCACCTGGTTTTCCTCCTACCAACACAAACCAACAACAAAACCTTAACCGCCCGTCTCAACAACAACAACAACCTCGACAACCATACATTCCACCTCACAAGCAACAACAACCACCTCCACGTAACAATCAAGTCTACCAACAACCTGCTTACCAACCACCTGCATACAATGCTCCTCCCAACCAAGCCACCACCGCATTACACCAAGAGGTTGCAACCTACATGAGGACCAATGATGTGATTGTGGGAAATCTCCAAGAGGAAGTGCGCAACTTGAAGGCAGACTTGGTCAAGCAAGGAAATGATTTGAGAGCTGACATGAGAAACACGTTTGATAGCCAGACTAATGATCTGAGGAACATGATGGCTAATTTTTTCCAAAGTAGTCAACCCTCTTCTTCGGGTACTCTTCCGAGTAACACCGTTGCAAACCCAAGAGGGGAGATGAAAGCAATCACTACTCGAAGTGGCAAAGGTACTAAGGAACCCGAGCTTCCTATACCTCCACCGGTGGTTGTGACTAAGGAGAACGAGTCGCCTATTCCTCATCCTTCTCCTTCCCCAATTTCTCCACCTCTTCTTTCTACCCCTCCTCCACCCGTGGTTGTGAGTGATCCTATACTCCCAAAGCCTTCCTCTTCTTCCAATATACCTTATCCTTCTAGGTTGAGGAAAGAGAAGCAAAAGAGCAAGGATGATATTCAGGTTTCGAATTTCCTTAAAATGTTCAAACAACTGAATTTCAATATCTCCTTCGCTGAGGCTCTCGCTCACATGCCCAAGTACGCGAAAATGTTTAAAGATCTTTTGAGCGACAAGGAAAAGCTCCTCGACATTGCCAACACCCAACTTAATGAGAACTGCTCTGCAGTGCTCTTAAGGAAATTGCCAACCAAGCTTGGTGATCCGGGTCGTTTTCTTATCCCTTGCAATTTCCCGGGAGTAGAGAATTGCATGGCCCTAGCCGACCTAGGTGCCAGTATTAATCTCATGCCTCTAAGTGTTTGGAAGCAATTATCTCTCCCAGAGCTAGTCCCCACCAAAATGACTTTGGAATTGGCCAACCGTACGGTTGCTTATCCAGTGGGGATAGCCGAAGATGTTATTGTAGGAGTCGACAAATTCACCTTTCCTGCTGATTTTGTTGTCGTCGACTACGAGATGGACCCTCGTGTACCACTGATTGTTGGTCGTCCATTCTTGAGGACCGGTCGCACTCTCATCGATGTTGAAGCCGGCGAGCTTATCATGAGAGTGGGTGACGACAAAGTAGTCTTCAACATGGGAAAGTTGTCTAAACAGCCTTATTCATATGAGAGCGTTAATTGTATTGACGTTCTTGATGAGGCTTGTGAAGAACACTTTAATGATGCTTGCAAAAGTATTCCTACCTCTCTTCCCACTGTTGAGACCGTGTCCTCCATTGATTCATCATTGTCTCTATTTGGAGATAGTGATTTATTCTGGAACAATCTTGAAGATACCATGGGAGATGTGAATTTAGCTACTAATGATTCTCCCACCGAGGGGGATGAAGATATGAGTTTCTTTGACAATCTTCTCACCGAAGACAATCCTTCGCCTCCATCTCCCACGGTCATTGCTATCGATACTCCGACTTTGAAAACGCCTCCCGTAGAAAATCCTCTGGATTTGGAACTTAAGGAGTTGCCGCCACATCTCGAGTACGTGTTCCTTGACGACAACAAAAAGTCGCCCGTCATTATTGCGAAGGATTTGAAAGAAGAAGAGAAGACTCGCCTCGTCGCTGTATTGAAAGATCATAAGAAGGCTATTGCTTGGAAGATTTCCAATATTCGTGGAATTGATCCTCACTTCTGCACACACAAAATTCTCATGGAGGACGACTTTAAGCCCACAATTCAAAGCCAACGAAGGATGAATCCAAAAATACATGAAGTCATCAAAACAGAGGTTCTCAAACTTCTTGATGCGGGTATGATTTACCCTATTTCGGATTCACCATGGGTTAGTCCAATCCACTGTGTGCCCAAGAAGGGCGGAATAACCGTTGTTCCCAATGAACACAACGAGTTGATTCCCACTCGTCTCGTTACTGGGTGGAGAGTTTGTATAGACTACCGCAAACTCAATGATGCCACGAGAAAGGATCATTTCCCTCTACCTTTCATGGACCAAATGCTTGAACGATTAGCCGGTAATGAATATTACTGCTTTCTTGATGGTTTCTCGGGTTATTTTCAAATACCCATCGATCCCCAAGATCAAGAGAAGACTACATTCACTTGTCCCTATGGCACTTTCGCTTACAAAAGAATGCCTTTCGGCTTATGTAATGCGCCAGGGACTTTCCAAAGGTGTATGTTAGCTATCTTCCATGACATGGTTGAACAAACCATGGAAGTCTTCATGGATGATTTCTCGGTCTTCGGGGATTCCTTCTCTTCTTGCCTTGCCAATCTGGAACGTATGCTCAAGCGGTGCGAAGACACTCGCCTCGTTCTGAATTGGGAAAAATGCCATTTTATGGTAAAAGAAGGCGTCGTGCTTGGACATAAGATCTCGAAAGCCGGTCTTGAAGTAGACCGTGCTAAAGTCGATGTTATCGCAAAGTTGCCTCCACCTTCAACCGTGAAGGGTGTGAGAAGTTTCTTGGGTCATGCGGGCTTCTATCGTCGCTTCATCAAAGATTTTTCTCAAATCGCTCGCCCGATGACCCACCTCTTGGAAAAAGATACTCCTTTTATCTTTTCCAAAGAGTGCCTTGAAGCCTTTAACTCACTTAAGGATAAGCTAACTAAGGCACCCGTCTTGGTTACCCCTAATTGGGAGCTTCCCTTTGAGTTGATGTGCGATGCTAGTGATTTTGCTATTGGAGCGGTTCTTGGACAAAGAGTGAATAAACACTTCCAACCGATCCATTACGCTAGCAAGACAATGACGGGGGCACAATTTCATTATACGACAACCGAAAAAGAGCTTTTAGCTGTTGTCTATGCTTTTGAAAAGTTTCGCCCCTATCTTGTCCTTTCTACCACCATTGTGTATACCGATCATTCCGCGCTGAAGTACTTGTTGACAAAGCAAGATTCCAAACCAAGACTTCTTCGCTGGGTTTTGCTGCTCCAGGAATTTAAAATCGAAATCCGCGATAAAAAAGGAGCAGAAAACTTAGCCGCGGATCATCTCAGCAGACTTGAGGATCCTTACCAAGGGGATCATCCGACCAAAGAAATCAATGATTCTTTTCCCTTGGAGACCTTAATGTCTATAAACTCGAAGTCGAATGAAACCCCGTGGTTTGCGGACTTTGCAAACTACTTGGCGGGTGGAATTCTCAAGGAAGGGTTGACGTCCCAGCAAAAGAAGAAGTTCTTCACTGACATTAAGATTTACTTTTGGGACGACCCTTACCTATTCAAACAATGTGCCGACCTGATTATCCGTCGATGTGTTGATGGACCGGCAGCGTCTGAAATCCTTGATGCTTGCCACAAAGGACCCACCGGTGGTCACTTTGGTCCCAACTACACCGCAAAGAAAGTGTTTGATTCGGGATTTTATTGGCCCTCCATATATCGTGATGCTCACAATATGGTTAAGCGATGTGATGTTTGCCAAAAGCAAGGCAAAATCACACATAAAGACGAGATGCCTCAGAATTTCATTCAAGAGTGTGAAATTTTTGATGTTTGGGGTATTGACTTTATGGGGCCATTCCCCTCTTCTAAAGGAAACAAATACATCCTTGTAGCCGTTGACTACGTTTCTAAGTGGGTTGAAGCCAAAGCTTTGCCTACTAATGACGCAAGGGTGGTTTGTAACTTTTTGAAAGCTCTTTTCGCTAGATTCGGTGTGCCTCGCGCCATTATTAGTGATCGTGGGACTCATTTCTGCAATGACCAATTTGCTAGAGTCATGGCTAAGTACGGTGTAAACCATCGTCTTTCCACAGCCTACCACCCACAAACTAATGGCCAGGCTGAAATATCCAACCGAGGACTGAAGCGAATTCTGGAACGAACCGTGGGAGAGCATCGTGCCGCATGGGCTGATAAACTTGATGATGCTTTGTGGGCTTTCCGTACTGCTTACAAGACCCCGATCGGCTGTACGCCCTATCGTCTTGTGTACGGGAAAGCGTGCCACCTCCCCATTGAGTTGGAGCACAAGGCTTATTGGGCCTTGAAGTGGGCTAATTTTGATATAAACAAAGCCGGTGACCTACGCAAGATCCAACTCATGAGCTAAATGAACTTCGGAATGAGGCTTATGAAAATTCTTTGATCTATAAGGAAAGAACTAAGCTCATTCACGACTCCAAGATCAAAAACCGAGAGTTCCATGTTGGAGACAAAGTCTTACTTTTTAACTCTCGGTTGAAAATCTTTTCGGGCAAGCTGAAATCTCGTTGGTCCGGCCCATTCACCATCGCCCAAATTTTTCCATATGGTACTCTCGAGCTCGCTCAACCTAATGGACCAAATTTTAAGGTGAATGGCCAACGAGTGAAGTTGTACTTTGGTGAGGACACCTCCAAGGAGGTGATTCCATCCCTCACCACGTTCCCCATGAACTAATTTTGGGTCGAGTCAGGCTCGTGACTCGGTTATAAAAAACAAGCGCTCCTCGGGAGGCAACCCGAGTATCTATCCCTTTAACCCCCTAAGTGTAGGGGAGGACCTATTTTGGTCATTTGTGTTTGTGTGGTGATGTGATTACAGGGATAACTACAATCTTGGAAATCTTTGAAGAACCGTGCTCCCGTGTTATCCGAAATCCGGTTCTATCTCTCAACTATCGTGATTCAATTTTCTTCATACTTACATTTGAAATTGATCACTTTAGTCGTCTCTTCCTTAACTCGAGTTAACCAACGTGCACAATGTCATAAGTGTAGGGGAGACTTTTCCCACATGCTTAAACATTGAGGACAATGTTTATCTTAAGTGTAGGGGAGACTTCTATCGAAGTTCTAAGTGGACTTTTCCATGAAAATGCCTTCATTTAACCAGAAAATCCTATCTTTCAACATTTTTCAAATTTTTTATTAACTTTGGCCATTTTGTTGTAATTTTTAAATTTTTATCGTTGCTTTCATATGTATATATCCCGCAATAAAGTCAAAAATATTAATAAAATGGTGTAGCTAGTTTAGAAATCTTTGACATATTAGGCCCGTTGCGTTTATTTTGACTCAACCCGAATAGACTTATCCAAGTTTATTCTAGCTAGTATCCTTAACCATGTAGACCTTAATCGGTTTATTAGGCTAAGTATCCACGAGTCTCATTACTTGAGATTTTAAATTGTGGAGAACGAGAAATGATATAGTCAATTATAAGTCGGTATTCTTGCGCAAGCTCACTTGGTGTAATTATTTGCCTATTCTCCCATCACTTGCTAATAATTTATCTGCAATAAGTAAGGTCTTACGATTTGAAAAGTTACTTAGCTTCTAGCCCAAGATCGTTTAAAAGTTGCTCGGTAATGATAAGAGTTCATAGCCAAGGCATAACTTATGAAGCGGGGCGCGAAGATTGGCGAATCCGAAAAGGCCCTAACAAGGCATGAGGATTCCATTTTATTGCTGAAGATCCAAAGTGATGTGAAAAGCATTATTCCTAAAGTCAATATGAAGGATCAAGATTCACGACGAAAAGCAATCAACTCCCATAAAGATCATGGAGAAGTCTATCCGAAAAGACCCTAACAAGGTATGAGGATAAATAGATCCAAGTCCGAAAAGGAGGTGGATCGTTGTATCTCAAAATCCCAAGTAGAGATTGAAGAAATAATTATGAAGTCGTGGTCAACAAAGTTGGAGTATCCCTCAAAAGTCTCCAAGTGAAGAAACTCTATTATGATGAGAAGACCATTATTTCAAGAACGTCTCTCGAAGATATGAAGTATGAAGTACATGCCAAATATCGGCCCGAGAAAGGTCTCAAATCGTGAACCAAGTTATGCCAAGATATGAACTTTTTGATATCCCGAGAAGCAGTTTTAAGAGATTTTGTCCTTTAGCTAACTATTGATCAAATCGTCCTACTTTGCTTTCAGCCTTAATAAACTATCGAAATAAGTCCAAAAATGCATCTTCATGATCATTCTAAGACAAAAATAAAATATAAGAGATACAATTAGGAATAAGGGAGTTTAAGCATTTAATTAAGCCATGTGTGTAAGTGTTTGATTTACTAACTTATAATAACAATGATCTCGTTTTTAAGCTTAGTTTGGGAAACGTGAAACTTGAGGGTGATAAATCTTCGCAACACCAAAGCCCTAATGTAAGTCCTTGATTTTTTTACAAGTTATTTCCATCCTTTTGTTTATTTTAAAGTTTGAATTTCTCTTAGCATTTTAATTTTTGTTTAGTAGAATTTAAATAAGGCCAAGGTTGATTGATTATGAGAAAAATGTAAAAATTGCTTTATCACTAAGCATTGCATGAGGGCATGGCAATGGTTAAGTGTAGGGGATTTGATAGGTGTGTAAACACCCATCCTTTTACTACTTAATTCGGGCTAAAACGAGACCAAAACACGTATTTAATATCATTTGTTTGGAATTATGCGTGGTTTTTGTGTTTATTGTGTTTTCAGAGCTAACCGGATAAATATTAAAGAAAACATGGGATTGTACGGGATTTATCAAGGAAAAAGACTCAAGATAAAGTCTATTGTCCAAGAGATGCAAAAGATTTGAAGTCACTAGGCCTATTCGAAGATTTATCGAAGAAAAGGACTAAAGACGGAAGATTTTCCTAAGTCGAAGAAACTCGAGTCTATTTAACGAAGAAATCAAAAGACGAGTTGGATTTAATCGACGACAAATCCCGAATCAGAATCGAAAGCGTCAACTTTTCTGAAAAGACGAGAAGACAAGAAGAAAGGGAGAAAGCCCACTCACCAACCAACCACTAGGAGTATAAATAGAAACTCCCTTCACACAATTAGGGAGTTAGCTTCATTTTTTCTTTTTCCAGTAACTTAGGTTCGTTCATAACCAACTCCATTAGGGAGTTTGGTGATTTTTCATCTTTCTTTCAATCTTGTAAGTGTGAATCAATACTCTTGTTACTTTTCCATTAATCAATCCATTCCATCTTTTCTATTCATCTTGTTCTTCATCATTTTTATTGCAAGTTTCTAAGTTTCTTATTTGATTCAATTTTGATTTCAAAAAGTTGTTGATTTAGTGTTTTTACTGTTGGGATTTGTTACTTATGGTATTTAAATGATTTATGTTTGATTTGGTTAAACCCTTTTTACTTATTTAGTTTAATTTTGAATTGATTCGATTTGCTGTTACTGCTACTGTTCGTGATTCCCAGGATTTTCCGAACTGAGCAAATATTCCGAATAGGTGAGTTTCAGTTTGCCTTATTCGGAATCTTTCCACCTTTCCGAATAGCTTTTTGGTTTTGTTTCTTATTCGGAATATTCTATATATTCCGAATAACCATAATTTTCCGCATAGCCAAAGTTGTCATTTCCTTACTCGGAATATTTCACATATTCCGAACAGATTACATTTTCCGCATAGTCTATTTATTCCGAATAGGGCCAGCTTTCCGAATAGCATTATTTTCCGCATAGCCCTGTTTTTCCGAATAGGGTATGTTTTTCCGCATGGCAATATTTTCCGAATAGAGCATTTATTTCCGAATAGAGTTACTTTCCGCATAAGGCAAGTTTTTCCGAATTGAAGCACTTTATTCCGCATAGCAATCTTTCCGAATAGAGCAGACTTTTCCGAATGGCCAATGTTTTCCGCATAGGAGATCTTTCCGCATAGGGATTATTTTCAGCATAGGGCATTTTTCTGTAAGGGTATTTTCCAGTATTAATTCAAGTTTTGCTTTTAATTTGTTGCTTGTTTTAAGTTTACTTCATTACCATTTTATTCACTTACCTGTTTAGTAGAATAGAAAACCAAATCCACTTTTTGTTACCAAGAACAAATCATTCCACTTTTAACTGAGATCAATTCGAGAGGATTCCGAGAATAACGAACTTTTTCACCACACTAAAAAGATAATATCAAGGATTCAGAGGAAGAGGAAGAGGAACCGGTGGATGATGGAATTCCCGAGAACGCTGTCTGTCAGACCGAACCTGAATTATTTCAATCTCCAAATTCGCCAAAGGGTTATGAAGTGCCTCCGACCGACTGATATGATCAGCAACCCGTTCGTCCCCCGATGGACAATTGTAAGGACTACCTGAGGACGGTGCCAGGGTTTATTCGAGTAAGTAATGGGAGTGGTGCAGAATCCAGCAATACATCTAAATCACAATCTATTCATGAGAATATCGCGAGGGTCTATTTTCCGAGACCAAGAAACTATTGGGATCCCGAGGGTCGTTTGAGGAGAATGGATAGGTTGATGTACGAGCGGTACGTGGTGGAGACCAGGGTAATCAAGAGGTTTGATAAGAATGAGAGGGCACACCAGAAGTTGTTGGCAAGAACTTCAAGGATTGAGTTTGATGGAATGGCAAACAAGAGTGATATCAACAGTCTGAGATTGATGATAGCGAACCTGAGTGCCAGTCTTGAGCAAGTTAGGGAAGATCAAGCGAGATTGACTAGGATGCAAAGTTGGGAGCATCGAGTGAGAGCATCCTTGCCCCCAGATTGGAGGTTTGTAGATGACTTGGAAATGGAAGCTAATGATTTTATGGTCCAGCCACCTGCCAGAGGTGTTTGTATCACTGTAGGAAATCAGGTAGCAGTTGAGTGTGGGTCTACTTCTGGGACGAAGAAGGCGACTGAATGTGGGCCGAACGACAAAGGAAAGAGGAAGATGGAAGAAGAGGACGAGGAAGATAGCGACGAAGAGCCCGAGGAGGATGAAGATGAACCGCCATCCAAGAGGTCGTGTGGATCACCACATGACTAGTTGCTTGTATTGTACTTTATCTTTGATCGTTGTAATAGAACTATTTTAGACTTTTGTATGATGGTATTGTGACGAAAAACTTGAGGACTTAAGTTTTATGGTGAATGGTTGTAGTGGCAATACTTGTCACAATTTTGATTGATTTATCAATACAATCCATGTTTACCTTTCATGATCTGTGATATGTATTTAATTTTCTCTTTTGTGATG
The DNA here is from genome assembly GCA_025667525.1 of Glebionis coronaria. Taxonomy (NCBI): domain Eukaryota; kingdom Viridiplantae; phylum Streptophyta; class Magnoliopsida; order Asterales; family Asteraceae; genus Glebionis; species Glebionis coronaria. Next base: position 302,721,121 of record CM046878.1, on the reverse strand, counting down.
TGGATGGATGAATATTAGTAACCTTGTAGTGATGTGTCGTTGTATTTATATTATTTCTTGAAAGAGAAATCCATCTTAATCTTGATGTGTATACTTACATTGTTTTTCTATTTTCCCTGTCTTTACAGAGAGGTGTATTTGAGAACTCACCATGCCTCCAAAGCTAACAGCAACCCGTGTGAACACGATGATTCGGGAAGCCATTGCAAATGCGCTTGAAGCAGATCGAGCAAATAGAAACCCAGATCAAGGCAGAAATGTGGGGAGACAGCAAGCCCCGAGAGAGTGTACTTACTCTAGTTTTATGAAATGCGGTCCCACGCAGTTTCGTGGAACAGGCGGAGCCCTAGAACTCAGGAGATGGTTAGAAAAGGTCGAGAGTACTTTTGAGATTAGTGGTTGTTCAGAGGCGAATAAGGTCAAGTTTGCGGCTGCCACTTTTCTTGATGACGCATTGAGTTGGTGGAACATTCAAGTAGCCACTGTTGGGTTAGCAGTAGCGAATGCGAGAACTTGGACTGCTACTAAGGCTCTTTTGACCAAGAAGTTTTGTCCTGAAGAGGAGCTGGGTCAACTGGAAGATGAGTTGAGGCACTTGACTTTGAGAAACAATGATATTACTGCATATACCAAGAGGTTTAATGAATTGAGCCTTTTGTGTCCTGATGCCTTTGCCGATGATAGCAAGAAGATGAAGCAGTACATCAAAGGTCTGTCCAGTAATATCAAGGGCGAGACGACATCATCTAAGCCTGGGTCGTTTGATGAAGCAGTCCAAATGGCTCACGCGCTTATGGATGTCAAACTGCATGACAAGAAGAACTTCATTGCTGAAGGAAACAAGAGGAAGTGGGAGGCAGCTCAGAGTAATCAATCCCAGGGTCAAAGCCGAGGTGGAAACCGTAACAACCAAGGTCAGAACCGCAATCAGTAGTTCAACCAGAGAAGAAATGATGGGATGAGAGCTGTTACAAACCCCAGAGGAGCTAAGGTGAATCCCCACTGTGGCCGATGTAATTTGTACCATGTAGGGAGTTGCCCACCTGCGTGCGGCAAGTGTGGAAAAGCAGGCCATAGGATGTCAGATTGCCGAGCAAAGGGGATAGCTACTGGGGCGAATGCTACGAGAGTGATGGGTTGTTTTGGATGTGGAGAAAGAGGACATAAGCAAGGAAATTGCCCGAAGGCTGGAAACAGGCAAGGAGGTAACAATGCTGCTACCGTATATCAAGTAGGGACGGTTGATAAACCACAAGGCCCTAACGTGGTTACCGGTACGTTTTTGCTAGACGCTTGTTATGCTAGTATATTGTTTGATTCTGGTTCCGACAAGAGTTTCCTAGATGTTAAATTTAGTCGTCATATCGATAGAAAACCGGTATTGTTAACGACTAGTTATAACGTGGAATTAGCCGATGGGAAAATCGTTAGTACAAATTCTATACTGAAAGGGTGTACCTTGAAGTTAGGAAATTACGCTTTTGAAATCGACTTAATGCCCATAGAGCTAGGATCATTCGATGTGATCGTTGGAATGGATTGGCTGATGGCGCATAATGCCGTGATCGTCTGTGGAGAGAGATTAGTTCAGATCCCGTTGAGGAATAGAGTCTTGACTGTGAAGGGAAATGAATGCACTTCTCGTTTGAAGGTGATATCTTGTTTGAAAATGATATAGTATGTGGAAGATGGATGCAATGTGTTTTTCGCACAAGTTTCTAGTGATGGTGGCTTAGAGGCAAAGATTGAAGAGGTACCTGTAATCTGCGAATATCCGAAAGTTTTTCCAGACGAGTTGCCGGGTTTACCACCCACCCGTGAGGTTGAATTTCGAATCGATTTGATGCCGGGAGTTGCACCAGTTGCGTGTGCGCCCTATCGATTAGCACCATCAGAGTTAAAGGAGTTATTGGATCAACTGAAGGAGTTGATGGATAAGGGATTTATTAGACCGAGCTCGTCACCATGGGGAACGCCAGTGTTGTTTGTAAAGAAGAAAGATGGGTCATTTCGGATGTGTATTGACTATAGAGAACTCAATAAGCTGACGGTTAAGAATCGGTATCCTTTACCGAGGATTGACGATTTGTTTGACCAATTACAAGGTTCCTGTGTATACTCAAAGATCGACTTGAGGTCAGGGTATCATCAACTGCGTGTGAGAGAGGAGGATATTCCTATAACTGCCTTTCGTACGCGGTATGGACACTTCGAATTTCGAGTGATGCCTTTTGGGTTGACAAACGCGCCTGCAGTATTCATGGACCTTATGAATCGAGTATGCAAGCCGTATCTAGATAAGTTTGTCATTGTTTTTATCGATGATATTCTTATTTACTCTAAGAGTAAGGAAGAACACGAGAAGCACCTGAGAAAGATATTGGATCTGCTGAAGAAAGAAAAGCTGTACGCGAAGTTCTCGAAGTGTGAGTTTTGGTTAGAGTCTGTGCAATTCCTTGGTCACGTAATTGATAGCAAAGGAGTTCGCGTGGATCCTGCCAAGGTCGAAGCGATCAGGGAATGGTCGGCACCGACAACGCCGACTGAAGTTCGACAATTCCTTGGTTTGGCTGGGTATTATCGGAGATTCATTGAAGGATTTTCGTTGATTGCGAAGCCATTGACAAAGCTTACCCGAGAAGAATAGGGTGTATGAATGGGGAGATGAGGAAGAATTCGCTTTCAAAACACTCAAGGACAAGTTATGCTCTGCACCGATATTGTCATTACCTGAAAGAACCGAAGACTTTGTAGTGTATTGTGACGCATCTCGTAAGGGTTATGGAGCTGTGTTGATGCAGCGTGAGAAAGTGATTGCTTATGCGTCGAGACAACTGAGGAAGAATGAAGAGAACTACACGACGCATGATTTGGAATTAGGAGCTGTGGTTTTTGCGTTGAAATTGTGGAGACACTACTTGTATGGGACGAAGTGTGTTGTATTCACTGACCACATGAGTTTGCACCATATTTTAGACCAAAAGGAGTTGAACATGAGACAGAGGCGATGGGTAGAATTACTGAGTGATTATGACTGTGAAATTCGCTACCATCCTGGTAAGGCGAATGTCGTAGCAGATGCACTTAGTAGGAAGGATCGAGAGAAACCTTTGAGAGTCAGAGCTTTAGTGATGACTGAGAGTGTTGATTTAACCGAAACAATACTGAAGGCTCAAGAGAAGGGTTTAATGAAAGAGAATGTTGATGCTGAGAACTTGGGAAGAATGTTGAAACCTCTTTTTGTGATTAGGTCAGACGGGCTGAGATATTTCGAGAATCGGATTTTGTTACCGTTGTGTCCATCCGATGAAGGAAAGCCTGGAGTACGAGATTTGGTTATGAACGAGTCTCATAAGTCAAAGTACTCGATACATCCTGGATCGAATAAAATTTATCATGACCTGAAGAAAGTCTATTGGTGGCCGAATATGAAGGCGGATATTGCTCGTTACGTTAGTAAGTGTTTGACTTGTGCGAAGGTTAAAGCCAAACATAAGAAGCAGTCTGGGTTGTTGGTACAACCAGAGATCCCATAATGGAAATGGGAGAGGATCGCTATGGATTCGTGACGGGTTTACCCAGAACTCCTAGTGGATGTGATATGATTTGGGTAATAGTGGATAGATTGAAAAAATCTGCTCATTTCTTACCTATGAAGAAGACGGACAGTATGGAGAAGCTGGCCAGTGTGTACGTAAAGGAGATCTTTTGCAGACATGGAGTACCTTTATCGATCAGTTCGGATCGCGATAGTAGGTTTACTTCGGAATTTTGGAAATCACTTCAACATGCGATGGGCACTGAATTGAGTTTGAGTACGGCTTATCACCCGGAGACTGATGGCCAGAGTGAACGAACGATTTAGACGATGGAGGACATGCTCCGAGCATGCGTGATAGATTTTGGAGGAAGTTGGGAACGCCACTTGCCTTTAGTGGAGTTTTCGTATAATAATAGTTACCATGCGAGCATCAAGGCTGCACCATTCGAAGCGTTGTATGGAAGGAAGTGTAGATCACCTGTGTGTTGGAGTGAAGTAGGAGAAAGTCAATTGACTGGACCCGAAATGGTTTTGGAGACGACAGAGAAGATTGTGCAAATCAAGAACCGATTACTTGCTGCGAGAAGCCGACAGAAGAGTTATGCCGATAACAGAAGAAAACCGTTGGAATTTGAAGTCGGAGATATGGTTATGCTTAAGGTTTCGCCGTGGAAGGGTGTAATTCGTTTTGGGAAGAAAGGAAAGTTGAGTCCGAGGTATATTGGACCATTTAAGATCGTTAAACGAATTGGACCAGTAGCGTATAAGTTAGAGTTGCCGAACGAGCTTAGTGCTATTCACGACACGTTTCACGTATCAAATTTGAAGAAGAGTTTGGCGGACAAGGAATTGGTGATTCCTTTGGACGAGATTCAACTGGACGACAAAATGCATTTCGTGGAAGAACCCGTGGAAATTATGGACCGAGAGGTCAAGAGGGTGAAGCATAGTAGAATTCCCATTGTGAATGTTCGATGGAATTCTAGGCGTGGACCGGAATACACTTGGGAACGTGAGGACTTTTTCAAGGAAAGGTATCCTCATCTGTTCCAGTGGCACGAAATGTGAGTATAAGAAGAGGCGAGCGCCGGGACGTCGCTCTCTTTAAGGAGGGGTGGATGTGATACCCTAGAACCGAGGTCACTTACCTTACCCTAAATTACGCTTATTTTTGAAATTTTTAATAAATTCTATTTGCTATATATTTTATCATTTTGGTTGAAACCGATATTCGAAGTCATAATTTTGACGATTGACGATTTAAGAAGAACGATGACGACTACGATCCCGATGGATGCCCAAATTTCTATGATTATTGTCGTTTTATCGATATTATAATTTTTCGAGAATTTTACTTTCGGTTCGTGTTAAGTCGAGTCGGGTGAGCTTTATTGCTTTCCGGGTACATTTAAAGTGTCCTAAAAGTATTTTGGAGTGTTCGGGATGATCCCCGACTCCCGTAAAATTTTCCAAAATGACTAGTGAGTCAATCCCGTAAACTTATGAGGTCGTTTTTACTTAAGGACGAAAGAAAGCTAAAATTTCACCCAAGGTCCATCCCATTTTTACAAAAGGAAGAACCAAACACACACTAAACATTTTCACTCCAAAAATTTTTCACCCTCTTCCCTTTTCTCTCTTTAGGCCGCCGTCCATACCACACCACAACCACCACCACATTCAAATTTTCTTTTTTTGATTAATTCTAATTAAAGACCACACTTTCAAAACCTTTTGTATGTACTAATCCAAGGTTTAATCCAACATGCATTAACATGATTTTTCCAAAAATTAAAAGATTTTTTAAAAGTTTGTTTTGATGTTAATTATATATATGCATGTTTAATTCAAGTGTAGGGGATGTGTAATCACCCAACAAACCAACCAAAATCAATTTGGTTGGGGGGTTTTGATCACCCACACCCCACGGCACAAGGGGTGTGTTTGGTGGATCTTGGTGATTGTTGTTTTTGTTCATGGATTATGTGTTATTACTTGTTTTTAGATGTTTTTGAGTGGGTAAAACCCATTGCATGTTTGATTTTGCGTTTGGGTTTTATGATGGATATGATACTTAAGGTGTTTAGGACTGATTAGTGTGATTGAGTATGATTAGGAGTGCTTAGGTTGAGGTCTAGTGTCGATAAATGGGTTTGGAAACGAGTGTTGGATTGATTTTGGGATAGGTGATTTTAGGCAGAAAAATTGAAGTGTTTTCATAAAAATTATTTTGCAAACAGGTCTTGTGACTAGGATATAGTTGTAGAGCGTCTTCTTAGCTTCGATTTGGTATAAGATAGAGCTTACGACTCCTAACGAGTCAAAAGTTATGATGTTTTGAAAATCGTGTACCGGGAGATGAAAACCTTTATAATCCGAAATTATGCTTGGTTTTAGGTCAAATCCCGGGGACTATAGGTATAGTTTGGTAAATAGTCAAAGGTTGATTTTTGGTCTCAAACCTGAATATTTGAGTCTATTATTAGACTTAGGTGTCAAATGGGTCAATGGAATATTTTAAATGGGTCAAATGAGTCCGACTTGGTCAGAGTGCAATTTCAGTCCGAAAAACGTAGTTTTGGTAAAGTGTTGAGTAACGGGTCGTAAAAGCAAAAACTTTTAATGGGATTAAATATGTGTTTTGTACAGGTCTTAAGGTATTTTTGAGAATTTTCCGAATTTTTATAAAAAGGGTTAAGTCTAGTAAAACAGTCCGTAATTTTGGTAAGTATCGGCGAAAAATGTGTAAAAGGGAATAACGTTAATAACATGGACGAATGGTATAAAACGAGTAACACTTAATTGTTTGGTTTTGGTGTGAGTTGTAATTATCACAATTGACTAATATGTATGTATTATATACAGTACTTAAGGTTTGTAAATGAGATTACTCATTACGCGTTATTGGTTTGATAGGTGTTGATTTACCCGGGCATCCTCATCGTCGTCAGTGATCGTCACTCGAATCGTCGACTACTTTATATATAAGGTGTGAATTTATAGCCTCGCTTATTATTGTTTTAAATTGTTTTACCCGCGAGGTAAATGCATGCTAGTTTTCCAAAATGAACATATGTCATGAATGATTGTTGGACCCGAATGTTGCCTTCGAAATTGTGTTGAGTACCTAGTTGCAAAAGGCCCTAATTTCATGAACTATTAACTATTGTTTAATCCTAGTGTGGATTGGAAATAGCCACTTATACAAAGTGATATTACTATGGGGTTGACTACCCTATCCGAGACGAGGGCTAGTACGTTAGATACCCCCTGCGGACGGATAATTTTTTATAAGAGATAAGGTATAATTGCAACTGATGCCTTTAGTAGGGGCACTGGTTTCATCTGAATCACGCCGGTAATTATTACGCGGGTGATTGAGTTAACGGTTTAGTGTCATGAGCTTAAACACAATTGTTATAACCTTGAAAATAGATTGTTTGATCGACAAGTCTATGAATGATCGTGAATGATTTTTATTACACATATGTTCAAAATAAATTGTAAAACCTATGAATTCCACTCAACGTTTTTGTTGACCAAATTTAGCATGTGTTTCAGGTAACCGATGAAGTGTAGCATGGAGCATGCATTGGATGGAAGTTGTGTGTGTGGCTTGGCGTCTACTTGTTTTTCCTCCCATTCTTACTTGAACATTTTAAACTTTATGTCATGTTGTTGTGAAAACTGTACCTTTTGGGGTTGAGATTCATGGGGACCAAAACGCAAACTCTGTTGTATCATTTGGGGTTGGAAAACCGTAGACATGTACATTTTTAACAATTTTTAATTTAAGTTCAAACTTTGACGTCTCTTTGGAGTCGTTCGATATATCTTGTGTGCGATGATAACTGCCTAGCACCCAAATGTTGTAGTTCTGCTGCGCATAGCATTTGGTGGGGTGTTAGAAAATCCGTACCTTATGTCCAGTCAACGATGAAGACGAACGAAAGGGAGTCCTACTTCGATCTCACTAATGCTACATAAATAGTATACGTGTATAAGTATTCTGATTACTGAGTACGTAACTGGTTTTATATCGTGACTTAGCTTGTTTTATATGTTCACGTCTTGTTTTACTGATTCTAACGTTATGCTGTGTTTATCATGTATTCTGGATATTCTAATTATGTATTACTTGTATTTCTTGTATTATTATACTTGTTGTGTAATAATAGGTAACTTTTCAAAAATAGCAGCTTTCCTAAAATAGAAAGCTTCCAAAAATAGAATGTTTCCAAAAATAGATTAACTGCTTAAAATAGATAAGTTTCTAAAATAGAAAGTTTCCAAAAATAGTAAGTTTCCTGAAATAGAAAGTTTCCATAATTAGAAATAAGCTGAATTATTAAGCTAATACGATAAGTAATAAGTGTGTAAACACTTATCCTTTTGCCACTAAAATTAAGGAAAAACAAGACCTAATCATGTGTTTAATATCGTAAAAGTCGGAATTGCGCGTGGTTTTATTTTTTTGTTTGAAATAGGTACAAATGATCAAAAGGAAAGAAAACACGGGATTTCACGGTCAAATGTTGAAGAAGAGTCCAAGAAAGAGACAAAGACTAAGTCAAAGACCAAAAGTGTGCCAAAGATCATGAAAACCGGCAAATTCAACACGGTTTTGAAGAAATGATCAAGGAAGCCGAAATCGAGCTTGATTTTAGTGGATTTAATCCTATGAAAGACATTTAGGCTTAGTGGGTCCCACATTTGGGTAAATGGGCCCAAAAGCCCATTTGAGGAATTGTTTTATTTACATTTGAGCAAAAAGCCCACCAAAACCCAAAATCAAAACATACGGATGAAATTAATATTGGGGCAAGCCCATTACACAAACAAATGGACGGTTTAAAGTGAAAAGATTATTCACTTGTTTCACTTTGACTCACAAACGTGTTTATCCCAGTCAACCCACAACCAACTCACTCACACGTATTTAACTTTCACCCTCACGCGTATTTAATAAACAATTACCCCCACACACTTACCCATTTCGATATTAACAAGAAAACTCTTTTCCCTCATCTCTCCCCCTAAACACACACAGCTTTTTACCCCAATCCCAAACCCTAATTCACCCAATACACAAAAATTACCCACCAATATTTGGGGCTTTTGCCTAATCCGTGTGATTCACACGGTTTGGGATTAAATCCCCATGGTTTTCGAGAAGAATAAGGTGGTCCTCCTTTCCTGACGTGGCCTCACCCCTTGATTTTGATTGGTCTAAACCAATCACCACCACCACTTCTCCAATAATAGGATGCCAAATCAGCATGAAGAAGCAAACCCTCGTTACAACCTGGCAATCTATGGCACAAGAAAGATTTTCAGCCGTTTGATCAAGCAAAGGGAAGAAAGAGAAGGAAAGAAGATAAAAAGAGCGGCCAAGATTGTTTCCTTTCCCACCAAGTTCACCAAACAGGTTCATGGGGTTTCCCTATAAAAACCCCTCTCCTGTAATTCATTTGTGTGCACTTTTTATTTTAATTTTAATTTTAAGCAAAAATTAAATTTAGGGTTTATTGTAATTTTCCTTTTAAAAGTATAGTAATCTGATTTTTAGTTATTAATAAAATTGTTATTTCGGTTCATTCTTGTCTTTTTAAATTTCATCGCAAGCAACTCTTAAATCTGTTTTTGGATTAATATTAGTTAAGATTAAAAAGTGGTTGATAATCTTCCCTACTGGAAGATTATAAAATATTCTGTTCGAATAGTTCTTGGTTCGAAGTCTATTTTATTTTGGTTCGAGAGTTCTTCGAGATGATGATTTATGGTGTTGGATTCGGTTTAGATTAATAAGACGGCTCAGCGCCGCTCTTCGTCGCAACGGTTTTCGACAGAAGGTTTCATCTCTCTTTTATTTATAAGTATTTTTTTTAGATTTATGTTTGTTTAAATATCTGCTTAATAATCTGCTTTTGTTTTGAGTTTGAGTTTGTTTGGATTTTCTTATTTAGTTATCTGATTATTTTCATTTTTATGCTTAAGTTTATTTGAATTGAATCTGTTTAATTTTTGGTACTATATAAACTGCTTGTTTAAGTCTTGCTTATTTGGTATTAATTTTGATTTGTAATTTGTTTATGGTTGAGTTTATTTTTGATTTGAGTTGAGTAGTGTATAATTTGTAAGTGGCTCGTTTGATTTGCTTATGTTGGCTTATTAGAACTTTGTTCAGGAATATTTGCTTATTTTGCTTTGTTGTGTTAGATTTATTTGCTTATTGTTAGTTTTAAATTTTAGCTGCTTAATTTTCAGTTTTTATGTTTCTTTTTATCTGCTTATTGGATGATATCGCTTTTAGGCTTATTTGGTTTAGCTTCTCTGAATTTTAAGACCTATTGCTTCTTTACCTATCTGCTTATCTGTTTATTGAGCTGAGGTTTATTTCAGTTTTGCTAGTTAGTTTTGGATTAACTTATGTGCTTTTCAGATTTTATTTAGCTTATTTGATTTCATCTGCTTATTAGTTTCTCTTCAGTTTTAATGCTCATTTATGCTTGCTGTTTATTTCTGCTTATTGTTGTACAAGTTTCAGACCCAATTGGTCTGAGATTTCATAATTCCAAAAGTTAAAAAAGAAAATTTTCGTCCATAGAGGGACTCAAACCCCTGACCCCTAGCTTAGCAGCCCTACAACTTAACAAACTTAGCTAGACCTTCTTTTGTGTTTGTTTACACTTTACTTAATTAATATAGGGTTATTTTTAGACTGTCAGTTTTAATTAAGATTTAAATACAAGTTTTAGTATAAGTAATTTTATAAAATGTTTTATAAGAGTTTTTTATTTATTAAGTTTTAAATAAAAAATAAAAAGATAATAAGAAAATATTTTATTTAAATAGTTTTAGTTTTTTTAATTAGTTCAAAATTAATTTAGTTTTATTTGAAAATAGTTTTAAGTAGATTTTGTTTAAACTCAAATTAGTTTTAAAAAATTTAAATAGTAAGTTTCTAGTTAATTAAATTAGATTTAATTTTAAATAGTTCAGATAGTTAATTAAAAAGTTTTTAATAGTTTTTAGTTTTAAATATACCAAAAAAATACGTTTCACCAAGAACAAATTAATCTTACGTCTAATCGGAAACAAATTCGAGTCGAGTCGAGGAAACGAACATTAATTGTTAATTAGAATTTGCAAAAATTCTTACATTAAAATGGCGCCGCTGCCGCTTCGCTCGTTACGATTGAAGATTTTGTGAGACGTTTGGATTTTGGGATCCGTTCTTTTTTAACGTTAATTTTCTTGCAAAAAAAAAAATCAAAAACATAAAAAATAAAAAACTTAAAAATACAAAAAAATTAAAAAATCACAAAAGCAAACTCTTTCCTAAGATTTGCACAAAAAAAAATTAAAAAAATCCAAAAAGTAATACTTTTTCCTAAAAGTATTACACCAAAAATATTACGTATTAGTGTTATTTTTCTTAGTTCGATTTCTTTCGATTTTTATTGTGAATATATATTTTTCTAAAAATACAAAAAGATTTTTCTTTTACTATATTATATTACCTAGCACAATTAATTTACATACTTTTCAAATAAGACCTTAGTTGGGATTTCATCACCTAACTATTGTATTCGAATCCTAAACGAAATGAAAGGGCAAAATAGATAAATACTAGTAAGACGTTTGAACTCGATATATACAAACTATAAGGTGGGTATAAGGCGACGAGCTATAAAAGGCCGTCTAAGGAAAAAGGTTTTTAAGTGCTTTTTGCCACCTCGTTTTCCCACTCGCTTGTGCGTATATTGAGAGGGACGACCGATTATTGGTTTGCCAACTCAATTAGTATTAAGTATATATTTTTGTACCTTTTTAATATTGCACCTCGAGAGGGGTAATCCCTTTCCTCTAAAAGTCGACCGAGGTTTCCTACCTCATTCCAAAGTTTTAATTGTATGCGCACTCGCGTGCGTACATACATACCGATTGGTGTACCAAATACTTCTAATTCTTCCAAAAAGAAGAAGAAGAAGAAAAACAAAAAGACCGTCACTCAAGCCGATCCCGAGAATCGCGCTTTCGACAATACGATGGCAACAGATAATAGACCAATGATTGAGATCCTCTAATCTCACGTTGAAGGAAACGATGACGCGATTGTGGTGCCGGATATTGGAGCAAATCATTTTGAACTTAAAACGGGTTTTATTCAAATGGTTTCCGCTACACCATTTTTAGGCCGTACTAATGATGACCCACACGCTCATATCAAACGTTTCATATAATTAGCAAATACCGTCAAATACAATGGGGTGCCACAAGAGGCCATTCGTTTACAACTCTTTCCTTTTTCCCTCGAGGGACAAGCCCGAATTTGGCTTGATAAGGAACCACCCCAAAGTATTACAACATGGATTGATTTAGAGACCAAGTTCATTAACTACTTTTTTCCCACCATCACGGACCACCTCTTTAAGGAATGAAATCATTACTTTTGAACAACAATATGGGGAAACGTTTAGTGAGTCTTGGGATCGATTTAAAGAGCTTTTAAGAAAATGTCCACAACACGGTTTCACTATAGTGCATCAAATCAATACGTTTTACAATGGTTTAACTCTTAATGACCAAGACTCACTTAATAGTGCCGCGGGGGGTAATATTCTTGTGAAATCAATGAACGAGGCTTGGGCCATAATTGAAAACAAGGCAAAAGTACAAACCAAGAGTGTTAGGGATACTATGGCAAGTGCTAGTCCTAGTGAGAACGACAAAATAATTGATAAGCTTACTTCGCTTATTGAATCAATTTCTTTACAAACCAAATAAATAAAGGGTCAAGTCTGTAACACCTCATTTCTGATAAATGGAATGTCATGCGTGATTATGGCGTGTCATCAAAGCATGCAAGGTAATATGTAGTAAAACATACATGACCATAGGGAAAACCGGAATCAAACATCGGTTCCCAAACATAAGCCCAAAACCTAATAAAGTAAACGAACTGAAAGAAAGACTAAACAAGCACAAATATATGAAGGAAACAGGAGAAGAAGTCTATGGCAGCTTCCATCCTATGCATGTCCTCCAAATGCTCGAGTCTTGGGTACCTGCCGTTTTGGGACATAGAAAGGAAAGTAACGGCTGAGCAAAACGCTCAGTGCACGGATATACAATATAGCATGAAATAGGATAAGCATGTAACATATAACAGCGGAAGACTAAGTTCTGAGTAAACTGGTTAAGTATTAAGAAAACTGGTCTTATAGTTTGAAAAGCCTTATGTTTATCTTATGAAAACTGTTTTAACATAAATATACCATAGCCCATATAGGTCATGAAAAGGTCACGTGCATGAATACTTGGAGGGGTGACCTCATCATGCTGATTAGAGGGGATGCCTCTAATTAATATACTGGTTTGGGTAGGAGGGATCAACTCCTTGTGAAGGATGCAAGGCACACACCACATTCACCATGATATACTGAATAAAACATGTAACTAGGATGCACCCATACGCCCCACATGATATAATAATATGGCCAAAACTGAAAAGGGACGCCACGAGCAATCACTCCGCCGTGGGGAAGTCATAACATTGGTGCCTCCAATGTTATGGTTATGGTACCTCCATAACTAGGTGAAACTGGTCGTGCTTGTATATGGCTATAGATTATGCTAATTAAACATAAGCAATTCAAAACAATAAAACAAATGCTGGGGAAAACAGTTGGCTGCATACAGGGAAATCCTAATAAGGAAGAATGTCCATACTGAAAGGACGGGAATCCGTACCTCAAGTCCAGTGAATGAACGGAAGAAAGACTCCTACTTCTGGATCACTAACGCTACATGAATACACACGTGTATAAGTATCGATTCACTGATTACGTACTGTGTTTTATGTCTCATCTTAGCTTACTTTGTGTGTTTTAGGTCATGGTTTACTGTTTAAAACCTTAAATTGTGTTTATCTTGTATTCTGATTAATCTGATTAAGTATTACTGGTATTTCATGTATTATTATACTTACTGTGTAATAATAAGTAACTTTCCAAAAATAGCAGGTTTCCAAAAATAGAAAGTTTCCAAAAATAGAAAGTTTCCAAAAATAGAAAGTTTCCAAAAATAGAAAGTTACCAAAAATAGAAAGTTTCCAAAAATAGAAAGTTTCCAAAAATAGAAAGTTTCCAAAAATAGAAAGTTTCCAAAAATAGAAAGTTTCCAAAAATAGAATTTACAGCTTAAAATAGATTAGTTTCTAAAAATAGAAAGTTTCCAAAAATAGATCAGCTGCCTTAATTAAATAAGTTTCCATATATAGAAGGTTTCCATGATTAGATTAGCTGCCTGAATTAGATAGATTTCCATATATAGAAGGTTTCCATTAATAGATTAGTTGCCTTATTTAATTAAGTTTCTATAAATAGAAGTTTCCATAATTAGAATTAAGCTGGTTACATAAGCTAAAAATATAAGTCTAAGTGTTTATATGCTTATTTCTTAAGTCATATGATATAGTGCATAGTTTAATAATTATCTCATGTAATTTAAATAAACTATAGGTTAAAAGTATTTAATTAAATATATCATGTTTTTAATTAAATAAGGTTAAATACTTAGGTTAAAACATGTATTATTATGTATTAATAATATAACCTAAGTCATGCTAATTAATTAATTATGACTATGGTTTTTATTAATTAATTAATTATAAAGTCTATAAATATAAAATACTTAGGTTAGTAATTCCATGGTTTTAATCATTAACTTAATTATAACCTAAGTCATGTATATTAAATTAATCATGTCATTTTATTAATTTAATTATAACATAAGTTTATACAAAATAATAATCTTAACATGAACCATGAACCGGGTTTTGACTAAGAACCATGAACCGGTCATGAAATCGACACCTTACCCCGAATCAAATCGGGGTTCCCCCTTGGTTTACTGCTGCCGTGGGACCCACACCACCAAACCGGGACCTTATGGTCTCGGTGGTGGTTCCTTGGCCAAGCCGTGACCCCTTAGGGGTTCGGTTTAGGTGTCGGCTAGACAAACACCCTTAAAAACCCTTGTTTTGATCTACCACATAATCATAAACATGTTTATTTTATGTTTTTAATTAGGTTTTAAAAACATCATGTTATTCATTAATCTTACTAGATCAAATCAAAAGAAATAATTAACAAGAAAGGTTAAAAAGGTATACCGAATGTGTTGATCAATAGAGGATGAACAAACACGAACACTAGTACAATATTCAAGATCAAAATCAACAAAAACACCCCTCTTGGTGTGTTGATGGGTGGCGGCTACAAAAGAACAAGGAGGAGAAGGAGAAAAACTCTTTTAGGGTTTTATTATTTTTCTTGTTTTTGTAAAAATGACACAAGATTTCTCCTTTTTCTTGTTTAGTAAAAATGATGGGCTAGGCCCATTCTCCCTTCCTTATTTCGTGGTTAATGAGGCCCACATGGGGTAACCCAAATGTTTTCCGTGTCTAAAATAAGTGTGTTCTCGTGTTCGTGTTTTACGTGTTTGTTCGTGTTTATTTGTGTTCACGTTTTGTGTGTTCTCGTTAAATAATTACCGTGACCTAATATATTTATTCGTGTTCGTAATAAATATATATATACGTAATTAATATTAGCTCGTGATTTAATTATGTTCATGATTTCATGATCGCATGTTCGTGATTAATTATTGTTTAAATAATTATTACGTGATCGTGCATAGTAAATACTTATTAACTGCTTATCATGAGTTTGTACGTAATCGATACTTATCATGTCATACACGTATGCACTTGCTTGATTATTAGCACATGAATGTGATCAATACTGAATAAGGTAAGTTTTAATCTAGGACGTACGATCTTAAGGGCACTATTCATGGTAAAAGCATGCGGGTTTTACAATTCTTCCCCCCTAAAAAGAATAATTCGTCCCCGAATTATAGATAAAGTAACTGGAAGCGAAACATACCCGAATCATACTGGAAAGGTATACAAAATAACGGAAATGAAGGTGACATGGTAGAAGGGAACGTGGAACGTGACATGTCTTGAAAAGACATGGAACGTGACGTGATTGAAAGGACGTATCAAATCGATAAGAGAAAAATGGATAAGAAGTCCGGATGAACTTGTCCGTTCCCAAGTGGCCTCCCTCTTGGAACGGTTCCTTCAGAAGATCCTGACACTAATGATAAATCTTGGTCCTCCTGACCTTGACTTGGAATACGAAGAAATTCTTGGTTATCAACGGAAGGTAGATCCCCTAAATTCGATCGAGGAAAAGGAGTTAACGTGCAAGGGTAACTGAAACGTTACGATGCAAGACAATCTGGCTTAACTGATAATTAGAAACGATGTGCGAGACATAAAGAAACGTAGTACGTGAAAAATTTTGAACGTGATACGTGAAAAATTTTGAACGTGCTACGTGAAGATATGGCGAGTATAGTATGAGTAAACATATCGTGATCCATGATACGTGTAACATATCTTGATCATGATATGAGAAACGTGGAATGAACATGACATGTGAGACATATAGTGATCATAGAATATAATGGTGGTAACGCCAAACGCTACAAGGTGAGACGTGGAATATGACGTGAAACGTCTATCTGATGATGGAGAGTTATACTAAACTTGGGTCTGGTCTCACAAGTTCTTGCAAACTTCCCAAAATGAGAAAAGAAATAAACGTAAAATCGTAAGCCAAATTACGATCATGAACGTGAATAGTGTCATGAACGTGAGCGCGAAAGCAAGTCGTGGAATTAGAATGAAACGTGAAGTAAGTTAGGAGTACAATTACGAATCTTTGTCTGACCCGATAGCTGAGGGATTGCCAAGTGATCGGATAAGCCTTGGCTGGAACATGTTCGTTCAATCTGTTGGTTCTGAAATCCGTACGGATGTAAGGATTTTGCAGACTTGATCAAACTGTTGGCAATAACCCAGATAGCATCATGCTTCTTCTGAGTTTGCTGAAATCTGGTAACGAAAATCCATGGAGATCTTGTCCCTTTTCGATTCACAATTTCATATGATGAAAACATCCCAGTTTGTTGGTGTCCTATCTTAACCTGTTGGTATGTCA
This sequence comes from Glebionis coronaria, assembly GCA_025667525.1. Taxonomy (NCBI): domain Eukaryota; kingdom Viridiplantae; phylum Streptophyta; class Magnoliopsida; order Asterales; family Asteraceae; genus Glebionis; species Glebionis coronaria. Next base: position 302,704,501 of record CM046878.1, on the reverse strand, counting down.
GGTACCTAGATATGAACGTAACTGTATCTTGCTTCGTAGAACTTGATACTTAGGAGTTTGCGAAACTCTGAGTCTCTGAATCTAGACTTATCCTAGCGTATAATTTTCTAGAACACCTAATGTAGTGTAGGGTTCTCTCCTTTACGCATAAGCTGAGTCATGGTAAGATTTACCATAGAAACCCATGTGATTCAGTGTGCCACTGTAATCAAACAGAATTGATATTGGAAAAATTATTTCAGGGTAGAATTTCTCTTGTCATAGAATTTGCAACATAGTGCAGATATGGTCTTCCTGTTCTTCTTCTAGGCTTAAAGGAAATCAGGTTATCCTTAATGAAAACACTGATGAATTTGCTATGAGTTCATGGAAACTCATTCTTATAATGCCGTTGGAGCATTGATGAGACTAATTTAAAATTATAAATCTAGCATGACCGAGTCGTGTACGAATAGCAGTCATGTACATGTCCTGCTGTTTCATTCGTCACTGTTGGCAGCAAGATCATGAGTTCGATCTTGGAAAAGTGATTTACACCATACGGTTGATTGGACATGTTGTCAATATGTGGAGGAGAATAACGGTCATGAATGGTGATTTGTTTAAGTCGACGGTAGTCGACACATAATCTCATGGTATCATCCTTCTCCTTGTAGGTTCTTCTGGAATGTATAGGAAGACTTTGGAATAATCAACTGGCTATGCGTAAAAGAATTAAGTGGTCGTGTCTTACTGACAGCTAGAAAACTTAGCGACCATGGCCAACAACGCACATGCTTGTAAAGCATAGATAATTTGTACAGATTTTCCAGATGGAAAATCGAGCTGAAAGTATTCAGGAGCCTGAACATTTCTGTACATAATTATGAATCGTAGCATGGTGTGCTGTTCATAGTACATAATTAGGATAAAATTCATCTCGTGTCTGTCCGAGGGAATGTGTTAGCAGCTTGGATCTTATCATTAAGCTGAAGGAAAACCTTCGTATGCGTGGGAATACGAAAGGCGTCCTTCATGGTTATGAATATATGAACTATGGTGAAAGAAATGAAAGTGACGTCGACAACGTGACAGTTCTCACTGATGCGCCGATAATGGTATTGAAATTCTTGTGGCCTGATTAATACATGGCACAACAACATAGATATACCCTTGGAGGGTACCCTGAATTTCTTAGAAATGTTCCATAATTAGACGTGAGTCATGTGTCTTGACTCGTGTCTTGGAACTATATGCATGAAATATGTCTTAACTGGTGTCTTGATATGTGTCCTCAGAAAGTATACGTAAGACATGTGTCTTGACTGATGTCTTGACATGTGTCTTGAGACATAAAACAATAGAACTACAATATTAGGTTAATATGCCAGAATTGGCGGATCGGTTGGACTACTGATCATTTGTATGTCTGATCACGTCCGTGGCCGGAGCCTCGGTTGCGATTTCTAGGATAGTTGCTGTCATAGTAGTGGTTACTATCATCTTGTCTGTCGGTTCCACGACGGTCATTCTCATGACCGTGACTCATGTAACTATTTAGCTGAGTGGCCGGCTGGTACTGGTTTGCACTCATATGGCTGAAATGACAGCCGAACGACGTGTGACATGTAACTATGAATTTGGGACAATGATTGATGGGAATTGTCTGATGGTGAAGCATCTTCTCGTCCAATTGCTTTGCTCCGACGCCTTTGTCTTCGTCTTTTAGAATCTCCAGGTTGTGAACAGCATCAGCATCAGCATCTCGTAGCGTCTCCCAACATCAGCAGCATCAACCTTCAGTAACATCTCCAAGCTATGAGCGGCATCGACAATTTTGTAGAATATCAGCAAGTGAACATACGCCTGAGATGATTTAGAATCGACTAGCGAATACTCGTGAAGTATTGCAAGTGGGATACACATGGATTAAGGTACATGTAATACACATGAAATACGGTACGTGGAGTACACATGGAATGCACATGAAATGATCGGTATGGGCTCGATCATTTGTCATGACTTAAGGAAAGTAAACCGGTTAAACGGTTAGGAAAACCATCATGATAACCTGGCAGTATTAGCATAGACATCATTCTGGTTGCATAGAGAAACGCTAAAGAGTGGTTACACAAAATTCAACGATGATTTGCCTGACAGCATGATCAATGGAAACCAACCATGACTACCATGAAAGCATGATTCAAGAAATCTAATAATGTCTTGCAGGACAACGTAAATAACAAAAGAGGCGTGAAACATAATCAACATGAAGACGGAATTATCATGAGGAAACATGAAACCATCTATTACGAAGAAGTGTATAACATAATCAGCATGAAACTGAAGTTAACCATGACAGTATGAAGGCATACTTGACATAAAAACATAATAACTTATGATGGGACATGAAAAAAAATAAAATTTTATGCCAATTTAAATCATGAGAAAAATTTTATGCAAGAAAAACAGTGCATGAATGCGTAATGTAGTTTATAAAACCTTTATATGTGCGAGGGAACGCCTATGGGTCGGTTCCAAAACAAAAGACATGGCGAGGGGACGCCTATGGGTCGGTCCCAAAGTTAAAAGTTTCGATAAAAGCACATGCGACTAAATAGGGCCAGTCCTGTACCAACCATTACTTAGTCAAAATTCCTGCAACAGATGACATATGATATAAATGCATGAATGCATGAAACATAATAATTAAAATCATTGTCAAAACTTAACAGAAAAAATTTTATGTGAAAAATGTGAACTACTGGGGTTCAGTCCACATAATCACAGTTCACGAGGAACGTCATGCATAGACACTGACACATAACTAAATATGGATGACGGTTGTTCATTCCATATTGGTAAAACGATACTGGTGAAAACATCATGGTTAAAACAACAAGGTGCTGAAAACGTAATGGTTAAAACAAAAGGTGCTGAAAAACGTCAATACGTGGAATAACAAGCGTTGGCTTAGGAAGCTCCTGGTGACTACCCACTAGTCACAGGTCGAGTTTTAGAGCCTACAGGTCGAAGCCTTGTCTCTGATACCATAATTGTAAAACCCCATTTCTGATAAACGGAATGTCACGCGTGATTATGGCGTGTCATCAAAGCATGCAAGGTAATATGTAGTAAAACATACATGACCATAGGGAAAACCAGAATCAAACATCGGTTCCCAAACATAAGCCCAAAACCTAATAAAGTAAAGGAACTGAAAGAAAGACTAAACAAGCACAAATATATGAAGGAAACAGGAGAAGAAGTCTATGGCAGCTTCCATCCTATGCATGTCCTCCAAATGCTCGAGTCTTGGGTACCTGCCGTTTTGGGACATGGAAAGGAAAGTAACGGCTGAGCAAAACGCTCAGTGCACGGATATACAATATAGCATGAAATAGGATAAGCATGTAACATATAACAGCGGAAGACTAAGTTCTGAGTAAACTGGTTAAGTATTAAGAAAACTGGTCTTATAGTTTGAAAAGCCTTATGTTTATCTTATAAAAACTGTTTTAACATAAATATACCATAGCCCATATAGGTCATGAAAAGGTCACGTGCATGAATACTTGGAGGGGTGACCTCATCATGCTGATTAGAGGGGATGCCTCTAATTAATATACTGGTTTGGGTAGGAGGGATCAACTCCTTGTGAAGGATGCAAGGCACACACCACATTCACCATGATATACTGAATAAAACATGTAACTAGGATGCACCCATACGCCCCACATGATATAATAATATGGCCAAAACTGAAAAGGGACGCCACGAGCAATCACTCCGCCGTGGGGAAGTCATAACATTGGTGCCTCCAATGTTATGGTTATGGTACCTCCATAACTAGGTGAAACTGGTCATGCTTGTATATGGCTATAGATTATGCTAATTAAACATAAGCAGTTCAAAACAATAAAACAAATGCTGGGGAAAACAGTTGGCTGCATACAGGGAAATCCTAATAAGGAAGAATGTCCATACTGAAAGGACGGGAATCCGTACCTCAAGTCCAGTGAATGAACGGAAGAAAGACTCCTACTTCTGGATCACTAACGCTACATGAATACACACGTGTATAAGTATCGATTCACTGATGACGTACTGTGTTTTATGTCTCATCTTAGCTTACTTTGTGTGTTTTAGGTCATGGTTTACTGTTTAAAACCTTAAATTGTGTTTATCTTGTATTCTGATTAATCTGATTAAGTATTACTGGTATTTCATGTATTATTATACTTACTGTGTAATAATAAGTAACTTTCCAAAAATAGCAGGTTTCCAAAAATAGAAAGTTTCCAAAAATAGAAAGTTTCCAAAAATAGAAAGTTACCAAAAATAGAAAGTTTCCAAAAATAGAAAGTTTCCAAAAATAGAAAGTTTCCAAAAATAGAAAGTTTCCAAAAATAGAAAGTTTCCAAAAATAGAATTTACTGCTTAAAATAGATTAGTTTCTAAAAATAGAAAGTTTCCAAAAATAGATCAGCTGCCTTAATTAAATAAGTTTCCATATATAGAAGGTTTCCATGATTAGATTAGCTGCCTGAATTAGATAGATTTCCATATATAGAAGGTTTCCATTAATAGATTAGTTGCCTTATTTAATTAAGTTTCTATAAATAGAAGTTTCCATAATTAGAATTAAGCTGGTTACATAAGCTAAAAATATAAGTCTAAGTGTTTATATGCTTATTTCTTAAGTCATATGATATAGTGCATAGTTTAATAATTATCTCATGTAATTTAAATAAACTATAGGTTAAAAGTATTTAATTAAATATATCATGTTTTTAATTAAATAAGGTTAAATACTTAGGTTAAAACATGTATTATTATGTATTAATAATATAACCTAAGTCATGCTAATTAATTAATTATGACTATGGTTTTTATTAATTAATTAATTATAAAGTCTATAAATATAAAATACTTAGGTTAGTAATTCCATGGTTTTAATCATTAACTTAATTATAACCTAAGTCATGTATATTAAATTAATCATGTCATTTTATTAATTTAGTTATAACATAAGTTTATACAAAATAATAATCTTAACATGAACCATGAACCGGGTTTTGACTAAGAACCATGAACCGGTCATGAAATCGACACCTTACCCCGAACCAAATCGGGGTTCCCCCTTGGTTTACTGTTGCCGTGGGACCCACACCACCAAACCGGGACCTTATGGTCTCGGTGGTGGTTCCTTGGCCAAGCCGTGACCCCTTAGGGGTTCGGTTTAGGTGTCGGCTAGACAAACACCCTTAAAAACCCTTGTTTTGATCTACCACATAATCATAAACATATTTATTTTATGTTTTTAATTAGGTTTTAAAAACATCATGTTCTTCATTAATCTTACTAGATCAAATCAAAAGAAATAATTAACAAGAAAGGTTAAAAAGGTATACCTAATGTGTTGATCAATAGAGGATGAACAAACACGAACACTAGTACAATATTCAAGATCAAAATCAACAAAAACACCCCTCTTGGTGTGTTGATGGGTGGCGGCTACAAAAGAACAAGGAGGAGAAGGAGAAAAACTCTTTTAGGGTTTTATTATTTTTCTTGTTTTTGTAAAAATGACACAAGATTTCTCCTTTTTCTTGTTTAGTAAAAATGATGGGCTAGGCCCATTCTCCCTTCCTTATTTCGTGGTTAATGGGGCCCACATGGGGTAACCCAAATGTTTTCCGTGTCTAAAATAAGTGTGTTCTCGTGTTCGTGTTTTACGTGTTTGTTCGTGTTTATTTGTGTTCGCGTTTTGTGTGTTCTCGTTAAATAATTACCGTGACCTAATATATTTATTCCTGTTCGTAATAAATATATATATACGTAATTAATATTAGCTCGTGATTTAATTATGTTCATGATTTCATGATCGCATGTTCGTGATTAATTATTGTTTAAATAATTATTACGTGATCGTGCATAGTAAATACTTATTAACTGCTTATCATGAGTTTGTACGTAATCGATACTTATCATGTCATACACGTATGCACTTGCTTGATTATTAGCACATGAATGTGATCAATACTGAATAAGGTAAGTTTTAATCTAGGACGTACGATCTTAAGGGCACTATTCATGGTAAAAGCATGCGGGTTTTACAAGTCAATGCCTTGAAAGAAACTTGTGAAACGTGTGAGACTTGTGGTGGACCACATTCATATTTTAATTGTGACAAGGTTTTCAATAATCAACAACAAGTTTGTGCTTATAACACCAATACTAATCAACCGGTTCAATTCAAACCAAATGTTGATGTTAACCATTGGTCTTATAAGAGTACTAATTATTTGGCTCCCTCGGGTTTTGTAGCTCCACAAAGACCACCCCCACCCGCCCAAAATACCCAATACCAAAATAGGAACCAAGGTCCTCAAATGGGTAATTTTCAAGGGAATGTAAATCAAGGGAATTTTAGTGGTCAAAATCAAGGGTTTCAAAATAATAACCAAGGTTTTCATAATAACAACGGTTTTCAACCTCAATATCAAAACCAAAGTTTTCCTAATCAAGGTTTTCCTAATCAAGGGTTTAATCAAATGAACATGCACAATCCTCAAATGGACTTGGTTCTACAAAAATTGACCGACAATGAGCGAATTAGGAGAAAGATGCAAGAATCGACCGATAAGAAATTTTTGACAATGATTCAAGCCCTTAGATCCCAAGGAGCCTTACCTTCTAATACCGAGATTAACCCTCGTGCTAATGTGAGTGCTACCACTACTCGAAGTGGTGCCACTTTAGTGGGACCTTCCATCTCTTCGCCCATAAAGGAGAGACAAGGCCCGGAGGTCCTACTCCCCCTTCGGTGATTCCTCCCACTACCACTCCTAGTACTAGTTCTCCATTGCCTAAAGAACCTATCCCTAAGGTTGTTCAAGAAGCGAGTCCTTCTCCTTCTCAACCTTCAAAGTCTAAACCCAATATCCCTTATCCCTCTAGGTTAGACAAGGTTAAAGTGCTCACCAAAGATGACGTTCATGTCTCCAACTTTTTGAAAATGATTTCCAACGTCAATGTTAACATTAGCCTTATTGAAGCACTTGCTCAAATGCCTAAATTTGTGAAGATGTTCAAAGATTTGCTTAATAAGAAAGAAAAAATGGTTGAGCTCGTGAACACTCGTTTAAATGAGAATTGTTCCACGATTCTTCTCAAAGAGCTTCCCGAAAAGCTAGGAGATCCCGGACGATTCGTCTTACCTTGCTTGTTTCCTCAAATTGATGATTGTATGGCTTTAGCGGATCTCGGCGCTAGCATCAATCTTATGCCACTCTCGATTTGGAAACAATTATCATTACCCGACCTTGTACCGACTCGCATGACTCTCGAGTTAGCTAATAGAACTCTCGCATACCCCGTTGGTATTGCCGAAGACATTTTTGTTCGAGTTGGTACATTCACTTTTCCCGTGGACTTTGTCGTCGTCTACTATGAGATGGATCCTCGTATTCCATTAATACTTGTTAGACCATTCTTACGATCCGGAAGAGCCTTAGTTGATGTGGCCGAAGGGGAGTTAATTCTTAGGGTTAGGGATGAACAACAAGTTTTTAAAATGGGAAAAATCACAACAAAATCAAATGGAAAATAGTCGGTCAATATGATTGATGTTCTTAATTATGACAATGAAGAGATTTTTATTAATCCTTTTGGAAATAAAACGTCTAATCAAAATGATTTTGTGATAACTTCATCCCTTCCCTTAGAGCCTCAAATTTTTGAAACTCCTATTTATGACACCTATAGTGATGACACTTCTTCAAGTGATCACACAATGTTCGGTTTAGACGACCTATCTTTTGACCCACCCACTTTTGACCAGCCCATTTTTGATATACCAATCTTTGATACCTACGATGATGACACTTCTTTAAGTGATCTCATTAACTTTGATGACTAATACGAAGCTTTTGGCTAAGTATGAAATCTTATCGTCCGATCTTTTCGAATTGATTATTGGTAGAAAGTGCGACTCAATTGTTCTTGGTGGAAAACTAAATGTGTTGTTTGGTTATCTACTTTTAAACTAAATGCAAATAATTAAAATTGTCGTTGTAAAGTGAAAGCTTTAAGAATTTAAACTAAAAATAAAAATGTGCAATCTTAGGAAATTAAAGCTTGAATGGTCAAAAACTTAAAAAACATGTTTAAAATAAACTAAGTAAAAGAGCGGGAAAAACTAGATTTGAAAATTAAGCAAAAACAAAACAAGGCCTGAGTCCGATGTCAATGCAATCGTACTCAAATGGTGATCCAGATCGCACTCGATGCGATCGCAGAAGAAGGAACAGATCGCACTCACTAGTACGATGGGTTAGATCGCACTCAATGATGCGATGGAAAGTATGATCGTACTACCAGATCGAAACCACGATCGCAACAAGTGATCGTGGTCTTTGATCGTGGTTCCTGATCGCAACACAAAGATCGCACTCAATGCGATCGAAACAAGGAAGTGAGACTCGATCGCACCCCAAATCGCAATGAGTGATCGTGGGCGTGGATCGTACCAGGGAAAGAACAACAGATCGCAGTCTATGCAAACGAAGCCAAATCGGGACCAAGTAAAACCCTCCTAAGATGGAAAAGGCGTCCAAAAGGAAAATAAGCTTAAGCAAATAAGCAGTAACCAATAAGCACTTTCAAACTTCTAAAAGAGTAAATAAACACAAATTCGTTAACTTTTGGAATCTAAAGCATTCGAACTTCCATAAAACGAACTTAAGACAATAAATCTTTTAGGAAAACTTAAAAAGTAAATAAGCCAAAACAAATGAATAAGTCAATAAGCATCAAGAGCTCATAGCTTATACGTATGAGAGTTTATGTAGGAACAAGAAAGATTACCCTTTTAATCGAACTCATCAAAACAACCAAACCGTAAGAAACAAAACAATCAGATCAAAGATTAAGGTAAACTAAGAAATGTAGAAGGAGATTAAAGAACTTAAAACTTAACTTGAACTTGATTGATGAAATCCAAAAATACAAAAAAGCTTAAATTTGAAAGATTAACACAAAGAAAAACTTAGTGAGAGAAAGTTGGGAACTTTCTCTCTCTAAAACTAGAAAGAAAGATGAAAAAAATGAAAAACTAGCTAACCACCCTCCTAATGTGATTAGGAGGGTATTTATAGGCTAAGTGGGAAGTGCATGTGTGGTGTGCTTCCTTCTTTCTTTTCTTCTCGACTCGATTTAATTCTTTGTCTTTCCTTGACGTCGTCTCGGGATTTGAACTTGTCTTAATAATTTTCTTCTTTAATTTGGACTTGAGTTCTTCAACTTCATTAAACTTCCGCCTTTAGACTTTTTCTTCGATAAATCTTTATAATAGGTCTTGGACATCCATTCTTTAAGCACTATTGATCTCTTGACTTCGTCTTTTCTCGTTTTCTTCGATAAAAGCCCGTGAAAGCCCGTATTTTCTTCCTTTTTCATATTTTGGTCCAAAAACACAATAAAAACACAAACCACGCATAATTTCGAATTTTACGACATAAAATACACGTTTTCGTCATGTTATTATTGGAAATAAGTGGTAAAAGGATAAGTGTTTTCACACTTATTAAATCTCCTACACTTGACCATTGCAATGCCCTCATGCAATGCATTTATTTAAAGCACGATTTACATTTTCCATCAAAAATAACCCACCTTGGCCTTTATTAAATACTAAACATTTAAGGAAAATAAAAAGATAGAAACAAGTAAAGAAATCAAAGACTTACATTGGGTTTTGGATGCCATGAACGTTTATCATCCTCAAGTTTCACGTTCCCCATACCAAGCTTAAAAACGAGATCATTGTTATTATAAGTTAGCAAACTAACACGAATTCATGTGGGCTAATTATTTAATTAGACTCCCTTATTCCTAGGTGTATCTCTTATATTTTAATTTTGTCTTGAATGATCACGAGGATGCATTGTTTGACTTATTTCGATAGTTATTTAGGCCGAAAATAAAGTGAACGATTTAATCAATAGTTAGCTGAAGGACAAAATCTTTTAAAACTGCTTCTTGGGACCTCATAAAATTCAAATCTTGGCATAACTCGCTTCACGATTTGAGACCTTTCTCGGACCGATAATTGGCAGCGACTTCATACTTCAAATCTTTGAGAGACGTTCTTGAAATTATGGTCTTCTCTTCATAATAGGAATTTCTTCACTTGAAGTTTTGAGAGATTCTTCATATTTGGACCACGACTTCTTCATTTTTCTCCAATCTTTATTTTGGACATTGATATACAACGATCCGCCTCCTTTTGGGACTTGGATCTATTTATCCTCATACCTTGTTAGGGTCTTTTTGGATAGACTTCTCCATGATCTTTTGGGGAGTATTTGCTTTTTGTCGTGTGTCTCGATCCTTCATATTGATTTTCGATAAATGATTCTTCACATCACTTTTGGATCTTAAGCAACAAAATGTAGCCCTCATGCCTTGTTAGGGCCTTTTCGGACTCGCCAATCTTCGCATCCCGCTTCAATAAGTTATGCCTTGGCTATGAACTCTAATTAATATCGAGCAACTTTTAAACGATCTTGGGCTAGAAGCTAAGTAACTTTTCAAATCGTACAACCTTATTTATTGCAAATAAATTTATTAACAAGCGATGGGAGAATAGGCTCATAATTAACTCACATAAAGTCACGAAAGAATACCAAACTTATAATTGACTCTATCATCTCTCGTCCTCCACAGTTTAAAATCTCAAGGAATGCTCGTGGATGCTTAGCCTATTAAATCAAGTTTTGGGTTTTCGAGTCATCCATAGGATCTTGAAAATTCTTAGACTTTTTCAAGTTTAGAAATTGCATTTTAAAGTTCCCTTGATAAACAACTCTCTAGGATCAATTATAGGAGCTTGCGAAAAGTTCTTGTTCTTAACCCGTGAGAGTTAAGACTTTCACGTTTTAAAGCTCCCTATATAATAGCCTAGCAAAACTTGACTTAAACATGTTAAGGATACTAGCTAGAGTAAACTTAGATAAGTAAACTCGGGTTGAGTCAAAATATTCATGACTTTGAAAAATTTAAAACCACTTTATTGAAAATTTATTCTAGCAAGGAAATAAAATAACCATAACAAAGGAAAATACAACTATACAACTAGGCCAAAATAGATTAAAAATTTTGAAAAATGTCGAAAAATCAAATTTTCCGGTTAAAATGAGGACAAATTCATGGAAAAGACCACTTACTTCGATAGAAGTCCCCCTACATTTGATATAAACATTGTCCTCAATGTTTAAGCATGTGGTAATAAATTTCCCTACACTTAGGACATTGTGCACTTTGTTTAAGTCTTGCTATGGAACGGACAACTAAAGTGATTTCAATGTGAACATATAAAATATGTAATATTGAATCACGACAGTTTAGGATAGAACCAGGAAGATGGGAACACGGGATCACGGTTCGTCAAAAGTCATCGAGGTGCTCTTTGAAGCTTGAATCCCTGCACAAAATAAGAAACAAGACAACCAACACATACGGGGCTCCCCCTACACTTATTATGAAAACGGTAAAGGATAGATCACGGGTTGCCTCCCGAGAAGCGCTTGTTTTTTAAAATCGAGTCACGAGCCTGACTCGACCCAAAACTAGTTCATGGGAAACGTGGTGAGGGATGGAATCATCTCATGAGAGATGTCCTCACCAAAGTACAGCTTCAAACGCTGGCCATTCACCTTAAAATTAGGCCCATTTGGCTGAGAAAGCTCAATGGTGCCATATGGAAAGACTTTGGTGATGGTGAATGGACCAGACTAGCGGCTCTTCAACTTGCCAGAGAAGATCTTCAACCGAGAGTTAAAAAGTAAGACTTGATCACCAACGTGGAACTCTCGGTCCTTAATCCTTGCGTCATGGATGATCTTGGTCTTCTCTTTGTAGATCAGTGAGTTCTCGTAAGCTTCATTACTCAGTTCGTTAAGGACGTTGAGTTGAATCTTGCGAAGATCACCGGCTTTGTTGATGTCGAATTTAGCCCACTTCAAGGCCCAGTACGCCTTATGTTCCAGCTCGATGGGGAAGTGGCATGCTTTCCCGTACACAATACGATAAGGAGTACAACCGATCGACGTCTTATAAGCGGTACGGAAAGCCCACAGAGCATCATCTAACTTGTCGGCCCACGCGACACGATGCTCTCGACAGTACGCTCCAAAATTCGCTTCATTCCACGGTTGGAAATATCGGCTTGCCCATTGGTTTGGGGATGATAGGCGGTGGAAAGACGGTGATTTACATCATACCTAGCCATGACTCTTGCAAATTGATCGTTGCAAAAATGAGTACCGCGGTCACTAATTATAGTACGAGGAACACCGAATCGAGCAAACAGTTGCTTCAAAAAGTTCACAACCACCCTCGCATCGTTCGTGGGGAGAGCCTTAGCTTCAACCCATTTAGAAACGTAGTCAACGGCTACGAGGATGTACTTGTTCCCTTTGGATGATGGAAATGGCCCCATAAAGTCGATGCCCCATACGTAAAAGATTTCACATTCTTGTATGAAATTTTGAGGCATCTCATCTTTATGTGTGATCTTGCCTTGCGTTGGCAAGCATCACAATTCTTAACCATATCGTGAGCGTCACGGTAAATGGTGGGCCAATAGAATCCAGAGTCGAATACTTTCTTCGCGGTATAGTTGGGACCAAAGTGACCACCGGTGGGTCCTTTATGGCAAGCATCGAGGATTTGTAAAGCTGTCGGTCCATCAACACATCGACGAATGATCAGATCAGCACATTGTTTGAAGAGATAAGGGTCATCCCAGAAGTAAGTCTTAACATCTTTAAGGAACTTCTTCTTTTGTTGGGATGTTATCCCTTTGATGAGAATACCACCCGCTAAGTTGTTTGCAAAGTCCGCAAACCACGGGGTGTCATCAAGATTGGAATGAATATACATTAAGGTGTCAAGGGGAAAAGAGTCGTTGATCTCTTGATTTGGATGATCCCCTTGGTAAGGATCCTCAAGTCTACTCAGATGATTCGCTGCTAGGTGTTCGGCTCCCTTCTTGTCACGAATTTCAATGTTGAATTCTTGAAGGAGCAAAACCCAACGAAGAAGTCTTGGCTTAGAATCTTGCTTAGTCAACAAGTACTTCAACGCGGAATGATCGGTATACACGATGGTGGTAGAAAGGACAAGATATGGGCGGAATTTTTCAAAAGCATACACTACAGCTAAAAGCTCTTTTTCGGTAGTGGTATAATGCAATTGATCCCGTGTCATTGTCTTGCTAGCATAGTGGATTGGTTGGAAGTGTTTGTTCACTCTTTGGCCTAAAACCGCTCCAATAGCAAAGTCGCTAGCATCACACATCAACTCAAAATGTAGCTCCCAATTAGGGGTAACTAAGACCGGTGCCTTAGTTAGCTTATCCTTTAGAAGATTGAAGGCTTCAATACACTCTTTGAAAAAGATAAAAGGAGTATCTTTTTCAAGGAGGTGGGTCATCGGGCGCGCGATTTTAGAGAAATCTTGGATGAATCGACGATAGAAGCCCGCATGACCCAGAAAACTTCTCACACCCTTCACGGTTGAAGGTGGAGGTAATTTGGCTATGACATCTACTTTAGCACGGTCCACTTCAAGACCGGCTTTGGAGATTTTATGTCCCATCACAATGCCTTCTTTTACCATAAAATGGAATTTTTCCCAATTCAGAACAAGGCGAGTGTCTTCACACCGCTTAAGCATGCGTTCAAAATTGACAAGGCACGTAGAGAAGGAATCACCATAGACCGAGAAATCAACCATGAAGACTTCCATGGTTTCTTCAACCATGTCATGGAAGATAGCCATCATGCACCTTTGGAATGTCCCTGGAGCATTGCATAAGCCAAAAGGCATTCTTTTATAAGCAAATGCGCCGTAGGGACAAGTGAATGTGGTTTTTTCTTGGTCTTTGGGATCGATGGGTATTTGAAAATAACCCGAGAAACCGTCTAAGAAGCAGAAATAATCATTACCCGCTAGACGTTCAAGCATTTGGTCCATGAAAGGAAGGGGAAAATGATCCTTTCTCGTAGCATCATTGAGTTTGCGGTAGTCTATACAAACTCTCCACCCTATAACGAGACGAGTAGGAATCAACTCGTTGTTTTCATTGGGAACAACGGTGATTCCGCCTTTCTTAGGCACACAATGGACGGGACTAACCCATGGTGAATCCGAGATAGGATAGATCATTCCCGCATCAAGAAGTTTGATAACCTCTTTTTTGATTACGTCATGGATCTTGGGATTCACCCTTCTTTGGCTTTGAATAGTGGGTTTAAAGTCGTCCTCCATGAGAATTTTATGTGTGCAAAGGTGGGGATCAATTCCACGAATATCGGAGATTTTCCAAGCAATCGCTTTCTTAAGATTCTTCAGCACGGTGATAAGTCGGGATTTTTCTTCTTCTTTCAAGTACTTAGCGATAATGACCGGTAACTTCTTGTTGTCTTCAAGGAAAACGTACTCGAGATGAGACGGAAGATCCTTAAGCTCAATATCCGGAGGATTTTCGATGGACGGCGAAGTCAAATTCGGATCATCGGTAGAGATATCCTTAGGAGATTATGGACAAATATGGTCCTCATTGAGAAGTTTCTCAATGGTACGAATGTCTTCGTCCCAATTGGAGGGAGAATCGTCATATTGCAAGTCCACATCTCCCAAAGTTGCTTCACATTCTTTCAAGATGAAATCACTTTCTCCAAAAAGAGTTAGTGATGGAGCAATAGAGGCAACTGTCTCAACAGTGGGAAGAGAAGAAGAACTACTTTTACAAGAGTCTTTGAAATGTTGTTCACAAGCCTCATCAGGAACGTCAATGAAATTAACGCTCTCATTTTCAGAAGGATGCTTAGAAAGTTTACCCATGTTGAAGACGATTTTATCGTCACCAACTCTCATGATTAATTCGCCAGCAGCTACATCAATGAGAGTGCGACCGGTCCTCAAGAATGGACGTCCAACGATCAATGGAACACGGGGGTCCATCTCGTAGTCAACGACAACAAAATCCGCCGGAAAGGTGAATTTGTCGACACCGACGAAGACGTCTTCGGCTATCCCCACTGGATAAGCAACCGTACGGTTAGCTAATTCCAAAGTCATTCGGGTGGGGACTAGCTCGGGTAGAGACAACTGTTTCTAAACGCTTAAAGGCATTAAGTTTATACTAGCACCTAGATCTGCTAGGGCCATACAATTCTCAACCCCAGGGAAGTTGCAAGGAATCAAGAAACGACCCAGATCACCAAGTTTGGTTGGTAATTTCCATAAGAGCACTGCGAAGCAATTCTCATTAAGTTGGGTTTGAGCGATATTGATTGTGGTAAAAATACACCTCTTGTTTAGGAAAACAAGAGAGCGTATATGAGCGGTAAGTATCGAGTGAGGATTTAGGAAAATCAACACTAATGACCCTTAATGGTGTGAAAGTTCGTTTCCCAAGGAGGTATATGTGTGTGAAAAACTTGCCAAATGTTTGTGATTAATGATTGGTTTAGAAGGGGATTAGAAGAGAAAATGACGAAGACGAAAAAATAAAAATTAACACAAAATCACTACTAGAAAGTTAAAACGTAGAACCTTAAAAATAAAAAAATAAATTCTAAAAATTACCAGAAATTCACCAAAAATAAAAAATAATAAACTAAGAGTTTACCAATTATCAAAACTTTTTCAAACCTTTTAAATAATTAAATATTCAATTTTTAAATGCTAATTAAAGCCCTAAAAATCAAATAAATTATCAAAAAGCCCAAATAAAGATTTTTCAATTGATAAACCTCAAAAATGACCTAAAAAGATTAAAAACTATTTTTAGAAATTTTAAAACTAATAAAAACTATTTAAAATGATTTAAAAACTATTAAAACTTAAAATAATTATAAAAATTAATCTAAAAGTGACAAAATTATTCTAAAAGTTGCTAAATTCCTATTTTAATGTGTTTAACCTAAGAAAAATGTAAAAAGTTGGAAAAAGTGAAATTTAAAAAATAATAATAAAATAATAAAAAAATAATAATAAAAATCCAAAAATTATAAAAAAATTCTAAAAACTTGCAAACTAGTTTATTTTAACCTAAATAATCAGAAAATAAAAGTGAAATTACCAAAATACCCCTAATGGGCCCTCAAATGGGCCAAATCCAAAAACAGTCAACCTAATTGGGCTTTTGGGCCTAAAAAGTCAAACTTGGCCTAATTGACTTGGAAAAGCCCTATCTGACTTAAAATTCAATTCTAAGAACAAAACTCTAAAGGCCCAAAAGCTGAAAATGTGCTTATCACAGCTTATTGAACACAAAGCTTATTCTTATTGGGCTTTTCAGCCCATTAAGCCATAAGCTAATGCCATAAGCTCTAATTTGACACACAACCCTCTTTTTGGATGCTTAAGAGATCTGTCAAAAGAAATTTCCAATAAGCTAACTCAATAAGCCAGAAAATAGAAAAGCAAAAAATCACAAAACGACAAAATAGTCGTTTTTGAGAAATAATGCACCTCAAAGGCTGATTCAACTTGCAAAAGCTTTCAAATGGACTCAATAAGCAATATCAATCAACAAAAATCCAATAAGCACAAGCGATAAGCCATAATAAGCACAAATGAACTTATGTAAAAGTCAAAGGACTTGGTTTTCTAGTCAAACGTAAAAGTCAACCACCCAAATGCTCCAGGATGAACAAATGGGTCAAAATATGAGCACCTATTACAAAAACAAAGTTGTTGCTGGTTAAAATAAGCTATTATAGCTTATTGATAAGCTGACACCAAAATTGCACTAGCAGTGGCAACCAGTAGGGGAAAGGAGTTCCCACTGCTTTGACTAATTGACCAAGCTTATTTGAGAGTTCTGGTTTGATTCAATTGGAAACAAAGGCACCCTTGTGATCAGTGAACCACAAGGAGTCAATAGCAACAATAAAATCACAAAATGATCCACACAATAAGCCACAATAAGCCAAACAGTCCACAGATATGCTCCAGATATGCAAATAAGCAGTTAAGCACTTAATAAGCAGATTTAAGCAAAATAAGCCAACCAAACTTAACCAGATGCACACACAAGCTATATAAACTAACAATAAACACAAAGCAACAAGAATCAAACACTGAATCAAAGTAAAATGCAAGATCAAAGAACAAAATGTTACTGATGAATAAAGTACAATATGCAGAAACAGTTTGCTGATATACTTGACACTTGATCCAATTTCAAGCCTCAAATCCTTCTACCCTGGTGTGATTAACTATGATTTAGCACTTGTTACCCTTAACCTATGCTTAGATCTAGGTGTCCTCAAAATCCTAGCCAATTTTACCAAGTTAAGAAGATTTTATAGCCAATCTATGAATCAATGTGTTCAAAGCCTCAAAACCTGCAAACAGATGAACATATGCTCCCAAATAACAGATACCAATACTTGCATACACAACACAAGCACTTAACAAACCACAAATCCAACTTATGCAGTAATCCCAAACACCCTTTTAAAACTTATTTTCACAAATTTTCAAAGGCTTATGAAGATTCAACCCACAAATCAGATCAGTAACACCTCATTAACATCAAACAAAGCCAAATCAACAATAATCAACCACAATAACACAGATTCAAGCAATAATCCACAAAAATCACAAATAATCAGAAACTTAAAGAGAAAATGAAAAGGGAAGAAGGTGCAAACCTCCAAGACCTACATCCAGGCCCTGGATTGTTTGAGCTGAGGTACTAGCAAAACAAGTACCAGCTTCCAATGCTGCTAAGATGAACAAACACAAAGTGAGATCAAAAATAATGCCAGCTTTCTGATTTTTGAAACCCAAGCTTTATCAACTAAAACCTTGCCTCAAAAACCTTCAAACATATAAATGGAACTCAGATTTTAGCTTCTCAAACACCAAACTTTTATAAATAACAGATTAGAACTTAAAATTTTAAGAAATTCAAACTTTATTTCATAAAAAGGAATTACAAAGATTAAAAGCTAAAATCTGGAACAAAGGGACTCTCACATGTTGAGGTCTCCTTTTATAGGCAAATGCCTGGCTAAACACTATTCACAAACCCTAGAAGTGAAATTCCCTAAATGCCCTAAGTCTTCTAGACGTTTTCTTGATGTGAGCTGTCCAAAATGCATCCAAACCGTTTATAATAGCTTTGTGATGAAGCAAATGATGTGGGCTGTTGATCTTGACACGTGGCAATCCTTGGTGAGGAAGTTGTCACATGATGGTGAAACGGTTTTGGTGGTGGGGCCATTTGGTGAGTGGGAGTGAGTGTTTTAAGGTTGGGATGAGATTATAGGCGTGTGAATCAAGTGTGGGTAAGGGTAATTTCATTTTAACCTTTGTTTAAGTTGGTGTAAAATCTGGGTTCTTGACTGCTACAGTAACAACTTTTGATCCGTTTTTATAGGATTGGGGAAATGTTTGGCGCATTTTTGTGTTTAAATGTTTCATATGCACAACATTAGCCCTCCTCTTTCCTTTCTTTTGTCACTTGGAGATAAAAGTCTGTCAGCGCCCAATTATACTTGTAACAACTTTCACCACTTGGCAATTTTGGCACATAACTTTTCAAAAGGGTTTTCAAGGGTTCTTTTTGCCATTTTGAGATATTTCAAGGACTGATTTTGAACATTCTTGATCTTCAAAGGTCTTCATTGTATCTTTGACTTTATGAGGGACCATTATTGGCAATTTTGATTTGTTGAGGGACTATTCTTGCCATTTCTAAAAAGTTGAGGGACCTTTTGTGTAATTTTGACAAACTTAAGGGACCAAACTTGTAATTATGAATATACAAGGGTTTTAAGTGTCATTTCTTCAATAAATGAGGATCAATCTTGTTTGTCTTCAAGTCTTCAAGGGTATTTGTTGAGAATTTCATGATTAAGGCCCGGTTCTTTGTACGGCTTCGTTTCTCGTGTCCGTTTTTCCTTGTAACTTGTGATCTTTTGTCTTTTTCACGATATCCATACCTAAAATACACAAGTAAACAAACACAAGCATATATATGGTATTTTATGACATTTTTATGCATTTAAAGTCCGAAAAGAACGATGAGATCATGTATAAATGCCATCTCATCACTCCCCCATACTAAGCCATTGTCGTGCCCTCACGCAATGCTAGAATAAAGTATCTAAGCATCACCAAAGTTCAATTTTATTAACCTTGATGTGTAAAGACATAATGTATGATTTTCATCACAAAAAGTGACTATTAGGGTCAAAGAATGGAAACAAGTAAATGTCCCTTAGAGTAAACTTCGTCATCCTTGATTGTCATACATTCCATGCTAAGTGCAAAAACAAGATCATTGTTGGTACAAGTCACAATGCTAACACTACTCATACGTCCAAATTGTGTAATACTTTTTCTCCCCGCAATCCTAGTTATTATAAAAGGAAATGGGTTACTAGCATTTTTTTATCTATTTGTCATGGATCACAAGTGATTCATATTGACTTATTTAAGTAGTTATTAGTCTGAAAGCAAAGTAGCACGATTTGATCAATAGTTAGCCGAAGGATAAAATCTTTTAAAACGGCTTCTCGTGTATCTCCTTAAGTTCATATCTTGGCATAACTCGTTTCACGATTTGAGACCTTTCTCGGACCGATATTTGGCATGTACTTCATACTTCAAATCTTGGGAAGACGTTCTTGAAATTATGGTCTTCTCTTCATATATTTGGAATTTTTTCACTTGACGTTTTTGAGAGATTCTTCATATTGGACCACGACTTCATCATTTTTCTTCAATCTTTACTTTGGATTTTGATATACAACGATCCGCCTCCTTTTCGGACTTGGATATATTTATCCTCATACCTTGTTAGGGTCTTTTTGGATAGACTTTCTCCATGATCTTTAGGGGAGTAATTGCTTTTCGTCGTGTGTCTCGATCCTTCATATTGATTTAGGAATAATGATACTTCTCATCATATTTGGATCTTTAGCAAAAATAGAGCTCCTCATGCCTTGTTAGGGCCTTTTTGGATGATCGCCAATCTTCGTGTCCCGCTTCAATAAGTTATGCCTTGGCTATGAACTCTATTCAACCCCGAGCAACTTTTAAACGATCTTGCGCTAGAGGCTAAGTAACCTTTCAAATCGTACGACCTTACTTATTGCAATTATGATTTATTCCTAATGCATTGATCTTATGGGAAGAAAAAGCCACAATTAAAAACATATGAGTTTTTGAAAGAACACTTTCATGTTCTACGTTTAGCATGATCACTTGTCTAACTCTATCATTTCTCGTTCTTCACTATATAAAGACCTCTAATTAAAGAGACTCGTGAATACTTAGCCATGCAAGTCAAAATTAAGCCAAATTTGGATTATCTTTCATTAAGACTATATCAAATCAAAGTTTTGGGTTTTCAAGCCACCTATAGGATCTTGCACTTTCTTGGACTTTTTCAAGTTTAGAGAATGCATTTTAAAGTTCCCTTGATAAGTGACTTTCTAGAATCAATTATAGGAGCTTGCGAAAAGTTCTTGTTCTTAACCCGTATGAGTTAAGACTTTCGCGTTTTAAAGCTCCCTATATAAAAGTCTAGCAAAACTTGAATTGAGCGGGTTAAGGAATGTAAATGGCTCCAAATGCCCATCAAGTCAAAAATTAACTCTTATTCTACCCATCGGAAAATATACATACGTGTCTTAAAAACACTTATGAAAACTAAGAAAAATTTTAAAATTTGGCCATTTTTAGCCTTATTAGCAAAACAAAACATTGAAAGTTGGAAAGCGTGAGGGCGTAGCAAAACAAGTACCTATTCACCCCCCCATACTAAAAGTAAACATTGTCCTCAATGTTTCGAGTCTAAAGGTGGAGCACCCCCATACTAGAGACGAAGAGTCGAATGCTTAGGATCTAGCATGGAAAGGGTGATCAACAATATATCTAAAGCCGTTTATTAAGTATGCTAAAAGATAATTGTTAGAACAATAAAGGATATGTCATGGAATCGTGAAAAACTTCTTCAACCGAACGATGGAGGCTTACGTAAACGAACACGAGAGTCTTCAATCGTAGATTATGATGATGATCTAGATAACACAATCACAAACAACCACGAGACAACGAGTTGAAAGGGTACAAGTCCCCTTATTAGTGAATAGTGAGCATAAAAGATAAGCATGGGATCTCCCCCACGAGGCACCTCGTTTTTGATTACCGAGTCATGAGCTCGACTCGATCTCCTCAAAATGTGAACATTTAGGGAAAATCATGGTATGGTCAATGGGGCTTACATGATAAACAAGGCCCAAGAAGCAACCGGTATAAAGGACTAAGTCCTTAAATGATGCAAAATACCGGGGTCGAAAATGGCGTTCTCGTTTTCATTGGAAAAATAAATTAACGCCACTTCAACATGTGCCATAAACTCAAAGAGTTTCAAGAAAAGAGATGAGAAGTAGAAGGGTGGGACAATTGGTAAGACAAACTTTTGAGCTACTCGAGGTAGAGTCGCACCAATCAAATGAAAAGATTTTCCATTTATTGCATCGGTGGAAGACCGAGATTTCCCTTTACATGAAATTCCGGGATCGAATATCTCGTCCTCGGTGGACAAGGATGAGGGAACATAAGGGGCCTCCCCTATACTAGAACCACACAAAACATCATCAAAAGGAGTAGACGAGCTTGTAGTACTCAAAACACGTGGTGATGACGGAGTTAGATTTGTAGAAAAATCAATTAAATCACATTTAAGATCTTTTCCTTTTTTATCTTTTGAACTCTCTTTATGAAAACCCTTTTTGATTATGTCGAAAATATTTGGTGTTTCTAAGACGATGTTAGTTACACTAAAAATTCTCACATTTGTAAATCGTTTTGGTTTTGGTGGTGGCAAGTTCTCAAAACGTTTATTGACGAAGAAAACCTCCCCATCGGGGTCTACATATTCATCATCCGAACGATCTTCCGTAGAAACCGACAACTTATCAACACTTTTCAAGAATGAATGTGAAGGATTTTTCGATTCAAGTATTGATGGTTTCTTCTTTGTAGGCTTTACACTCATAACCTCCACCGGCGGAGGAAATGGTAAATTGTTTTTGGCGACATTTCCTAAAACTCTTGGTGAAAATTCTTTGCAAACGACATTGGTTGAATCACCATGGTTTAAAGTTGCAATAGAATAGACATGAGAAAGATTGGAGTTTTGTGTTGCATTGATGAAAAGTTCTTTTTCATTGAAACGAAGGGTGATTTTTCGAGCATGAACATCGATAATTGCTCTAGATGTATCCAAAAATGAACGACCCAAAATGAGAGGAAATTTTCGATCGATAGGAATGTCTACAACGATAAAGTCAACGGGATAGTAAAACTCTCCGACTTTAACAAAAACGTCCTCGGCTACTCCACATGCTAAAATCGTAGAATGATCGGCCATTTCGATAGACATGTTCGAAGGAGTAAGAGCCGGAAGCGAAAGCGATTTGAAAATCTCAAGAGGCATTAAATTAATACTAGCACAAAGATCGGCCAAGGCGTAGCATTCCTCCATATCTTGAATGGCACACGGAATCAAAAATTTACCGGGATCACCGACTTTTTGTGGTATGCGGCTAAAAAAAACCGATGAACAACTAGACGATTGTTGTAACTTCTCTTTGTTGTTTAGCATATTTTTGAAGTTTGCGGCGAATCGAGGCATCATGATAAGAGCGTCGGCAAAACTTATGTTAAAATGCATATCACGAAACATTTTCATAAATAGCTCAAATTGATAATTGTTCCGTTCTTGTGCTTTGTCTTTGTTTCGTCTCGAAGGGTAGGGTAAAGGTGGTGTGGGTTGGGCATTAGGCAACGGCCTTGGAAACTCGGGTTCCACAATTGGTATTGGTTCAACCGTAGGTGTGGTTTGAGCGGTACTTCGTGGGATTGTAATATGCTCCTTTTCGACCATCACCTCGGGTTCTTTCTCGACTTCCTTCTCCTTAGAAGTACTTGGACGAGAGATTGGTTCCTTGAAAGTTTTACCACTTCGTGTAGTAATAACCTTCATTTCTCCCTTCGGGTTTGCAATGGTATCACTAGGAAGACCACCCGAGGAAGAGGGTTTACACATGATAGCTTCAAACATCTTAGCCATTCGGTCCTCAAATTTGGATTGCCTAGCATCCGCTTTTAATAACTCTTGCTTAATCTCATGTTGTCCTAATTCCATCTTTTGTTGGTTTTGTTGAAGACGTTGGACATTTCCTTCCATTTTATTAGCATGAGTTTTAAGTTCATTAGCAAGTTCATTTTTAGCTCGTTTTTCAACTTGGATCTTAAGCTAATCATCTCACGTTGCATGTTATCAAATTTAGCATCATTTGCTTTTGCATAATCCAAAAATTCTCCTTGCAAATTTTCTGTGTGAGCATTTTGAAAACCTTGTGTAGTGTTTTGAAAATCACGGTTTTGGTTTTGATTAGAGATTTGTCCATTCCCACTTTGATAATTCCCTTTGTTGTAATTGCGTGTATTGCCTTGGTAATTACCTTGGTTGTTGTTTCGATAATTGTTAACATTTTGGTTTGGTGGAGCTTGATTTTGGCGGGAACCTTGACCGTTTTGGTTGTAAGTTCCCGTTGCTACATAAGCACTCGTAGTGTTACCATTCGCGGTAATGCACTCGGAAAGATTATGAGCTCCCCCACAAGATTAACAACTCTTAGCAACCGCTTTAACCGAAGCGGAATTTGAAGCTTCTTGAGCCTTCCAATGGGACATTAGATTAGCAAATCTATCAAAAAAACAATTTTCCTCATTAGCTTCATCATGTAAGGCGTTAATGCTACGAGACGATTGTGACGAAGATGACGAACCCATATTGGCAACACTCGGTGTGTTACGAGGGTTATAAACCTTGGATCTATTTTCAATGATTTGTAAAGCCTCATTTGTCGTCTTGCACAAAAAATTACCACCCGCGGCGGCGTTCAAATAATCTCGTTCATGATCATTAAGCCCATTATAAAAAGTATCCACTTGATGCAATTCCGTAAAATCATGGTGTGGACATTCATGTAACATCTCTTTAAATCGTTCCCATGCCATTGAAAAACTTTCATTATTTCTTTGCACAAATCGTGAAATCTCATTTTTCAAGTGTGTTGTTTTAGATGGTGGAAAAAACTTGTTCACAAACTTAGAAACGAGATCGGCCCATTTCAAAATCGAATTTGGCGGTTCTTTCTCGAGCCAAATTTTTGCGGGTCCATCCAACGAGTATGGAAACAACATCATCTTAATGGCGTCATGTGGAACATCCTTAAACTTGCTAGTGGCGGTGAGACGGTTGAAATTCCTAATATGGTAATGCGGGTTGTCTTTCTTGTGACCTCTAAACTTATTTGCTTGCAACATTGACATTAAACCCGTCTTAATTTCGAAATTCTCCGCAAGGATGGCGGGAATCACAATAGCCTCTCCAAAACCCTCGGTGGGTGCTTGTAGCAACTCCATCATAGTACGATTACCATGACGACTTCTTGTTCTACAATAGGTTCAACAATTTGAGGTTCTTCAACAATCAACGTCTCTTGATTGGCTTGCTTTTGAAGTCGTTTACGAGCTCGTTTTGCTTGATTACGAGTGATCATAAACTTCACGAAGAATGGGAGGTGAGCAAAGAAGATTCTTTTTGGGTGTTTTGTGAATTTTCAATTTTTTTGTGTTTTTGATGATATTTAATTTTTTTTGATTTTGGTGTATCTTCGTAGACAACAATCTACAAAATCTCTCCTCGAATCAAACTCTTGATTAAAGAAGCCTCAAAGGAATGAAAACGATCACGTGGAGTGAACGCCTTCGAATGACTTTAGAACTTTGGTGAAAACCAAATTGTTCAAGAGGGTTTAATCACAAAGAAAACCAAGCAAATATAGTATACGTAATAATACTTTGGGCGGCAAAACCCTCGATTAGCCTTCAATCTCAAAATACTCACAATAAAGCGGGGAAACGAGGCGGCGCGAAGCACTTAAGAGCCTTTTTCCTTAGGGTATATTTTATAATACCCGCCTTATACCCACCTTATAGTTTGTATCTTTCAAAATCGAGCTTCACGAAAGTATTTATCTATTTTTGCCTTTTTCTTTTTGTTTGAGATTCGAATACAATAATTGAGTGATGAAATCCCAATTAAGGTTGTGTTTTCACACTTTTGGAGATATTGTAAATTTATTGTGATATTTAATACAATATAGTAATAATATTTGTACAAGAAAAACCAAGAAAACCGATAATACGTATTAGTAGAGTTCTACTAATACAAATACTATTTGGTTAATATTAAAAACAACAATTCAAATTAATCACGACACACCTCTCCGGCAGCGGCACCAAAGTGATTGTGGTAAAAATACACCTCTTGTTTAGGAAAACAAGAGAGCGTATATGAGCGGTAAGTATCGAGTGAGGATTTAGGAAAATCAACACTAATGACCCTTAATGGTGTGAAAGTTCGTTTCCCAAGGAGGTATATGTGTGTGAAAAACTTGCCAAATGTTTGTGATTAATGATTGGTTTAGAAGGGGATTAGAAGAGAAAATGACGAAGACGAAAAAATAAAAATTAACACAAAATCACTACTAGAAAGTTAAAACGTAGAACCTAAAAAATGAAAAAATAAATTCTAAAAATTACCAAAAATTCACCAAAAATCAAAAATAATAAACTAAGAGTTTACCAATTATCAAAACTTTTTCAAACCTTTTAAATAATTAAATATTCAATTTTTAAATGCTAATTAAAGCCCTAAAAATCAAATAAATTATCAAAAAGCCCAAATAAAGATTTTTCAATTGATAAACCTCTAAAATGACATAAAAAGATTAAAAACTATTTTTAGAAATTTTAAAACTAATAAAAACTATTTAAAATGATTTAAAATCTATTAAAACTTAAAATAATTATAAAAATTAATCTAAAAGTGACAAAATTATTCTAAAAGTTGCTAAATTCCTATTTTAATGTGTTTAACCTAAGAAAAATGTAAAAAGTTGGAAAAAGTGAAATTTAAAAAATAATAATAAAATAATAATAAAATAATAATAAAAATCCAAAAATTATAAAAAAATTCTAAAAACTTGCAAACTAGTTTATTTTAACCTAAATAATCAGAAAATAAAAATGAAATTACCAAAATACCCCTAATGGGCCCTCAAATGGGCCAAATCCAAAAACAGTCAACCTAAATGGGGTTTTTGGGCCCAAAAAGTCAAACTTGGCCCAATTGACTTGGAAAAGCCCTATCTGACTTAAAATTCAATTCTAAGAACAAAACTCTAAAGGCCCAAAAGCTGAAAATGTGCTTATCACAACTTATTGAACACAAAGCTTATTCTTATTGGGCTTTTCAGCCCATTAAGCCATAAGCTAATGCCATAAGCTCTAATTTGACACACAACCCTCTTTTTGGATGCTTAAGAGATCTGTCAAAAGAAATTTTCAATAAGCTAACTCAATAAGCCAGAAAATAGAAAAGCAAAAATTCACAAAACGACAAAATAGTCGTTTTTGAGAAATAATGCACCTCAAAGGCTGATTCAACTTGCAAAAGCTTTCAAATGGACTCAATAAGCAATATCAATCAACAAAAATCCAATAAGCACAAGCGATAAGCCAGAATAAGCACAAATGAACTTATGTAAAAGTCAAAGGACTTGGTTTTCTAGTCAAACCTAAAAGTCAACCACCCAAATGCTCCAGGATGAACAAATGGGTCAAAATATGAGCACCTATTACAAAAACAAAGTTGTTGCTGGTTAAAATAAGCTATTATAGCTTATTGATAAGCTGACACCAAAGTTGCACTAGCAGTGGCAACCAGCAGGGGAAAGGAGTTCCCACTGCTTTGACTAATTGATCAAGCTTATTTGAGAGTTCTGGTTTGATTCAATTGGAAACAAAGGCACCCTTGTGATCAGTGAACCACAAGGAGTCAATAGCAACAATAAAATCACAAAATGATCCACACAATAAGCCACAATAAGCCAAACAGTCCACAGATATGCTCCATATATGCAAATAAGCAGTTAAGCACTTAATAAGCAGATTTAAGCAAAATAAGCCAACCAAACTTAACCAGATGCATACACAAGCTATATAAACTAACAATAAACATAAAGCAGCAAGAATCAAACACTGAATCAAAGTAAAATGCAAGATCAAAGCACAAAATGTTACTGATGAACAAAGTACAATATGCAGAAACAGTTTGCTGATATACTTGACACTTGATCCAATTTCAAGCCTCAAATCCTTCTACCCTGGTGTGATTAACTATGATTTAGCACTTGTTACCCTTAACCTATGCTTAGATCTAGGTGTCCTCAAAATCCTAGCCAATTTTACCAAGTTAAGAAGATTTTATAGCCAATCTATGAATCAATGTGTTCAAAGCCTCAAAACCTGCAAACAGATGAACATATGCTCCCAAATAACAGATATCAATACTTGCATACACAACACAAGCACTTAACAAACCACAAATCCAACTTATGCAGTAATCCCAAACACCCTTTTAAAACTTATTTTCACAAATTTTCAAAGGCTTATGAAGATTCAACCCACAAATCAGATCAGTAACACCTCATTAACATCAAACAAAGCCAAATCAACAATAATCAACCACAATAACACAGATTCAAGCAATAATCCACAAAAATAACAAATAATCAGAAACTTAAAGAGAAAATGAAAAGGGAAGAAGGTGCAAACCTCCAAGACCTACATCCAGGCCCTGGATTGTTTGAGCTGAGGTACTAGCAAAACAAGTACCAGCTTCCAATGCTGCTAAGATGAACAAACACAAAGTGAGATAAAAAATAATGCCAGCTTTCTGATTTTTGAAACCCAAGCTTTATCAACTAAAACCTTGCCTCAAAAACCTTCAAACATATAAATGGAACTCAGATTTTAGCTTCTCAAACACCAAACTTTTATAAATAACAGATTAGAACTCAAAATTTTAAGAAATTCAAACTTTATTTCATAAAAAGGAATTACAAAGATTAAAAGCTAAAATCTGGAACAAAGGGACTCTCACATGTTGAGGTCTCCTTTTATAGGCAAATGCCTGGATAAACACTATTCACAAACCCTAGAAGTGAAATTCCCTAAATGCCCTAAGTCTTCTAGACGTTTTCTTGATGTGAGCTGTCCAAAATGCATCCAAACCGTTTATAATAGCTTTGTGATGAAGCAAATGATGTGGGCTGTTGATCTTGACACGTGGCAATCCTTGGTGAGGAAGTTGTCACATGATGGTGAAACGGTTTTGG
The DNA here is from genome assembly GCA_025667525.1 of Glebionis coronaria. Taxonomy (NCBI): domain Eukaryota; kingdom Viridiplantae; phylum Streptophyta; class Magnoliopsida; order Asterales; family Asteraceae; genus Glebionis; species Glebionis coronaria. Next base: position 302,676,167 of record CM046878.1, on the reverse strand, counting down.
TGGTGGGGCCATTTAGTGAGTGGGAGTGAGTGTTTTAAGGTTGGGATGAGATTATAGGCGTGTGAATCAAGTGTGGGTAAGGGTAATTTCATTTTACCCTTTGTTTAAGTTGGTGTAAAATCTGGGTTCTTGACTGCTACAGTAACAACTTTTGATCCGTTTTTATCGGATTGGGGAAGTGTTTGGCGCATTTTTGTGTTTAAATGTTTCATATGCACAACATTAGCCCTCCTCTTTCCTTTCTTTTGTCACTTGGAGATAAAAGTCTGTCAGCGCCCAATTATACTTGTAACAACTTTCACCACTTGGCAATTTTGGCACATAACTTTTCAAAAGGGTTTTCAAGGGTTCTTTTTGCCATTTTGAGATATTTCAAGGACTGATTTTGAACATTCTTGATCTTCAAAGGTCTTCATTGTATCTTTGACTTTATGAGGGACCATTATTGGCAACTTTGATTTGTTGAGGGACTATTCTTGCCATTTCTTCAAAGTTGAGGGACCTTTTGTGTAATTTTGACAAACTTAAGGGACAAAACTTGTAATTATGAATATACAAGGGTTTTAAGTGTCATTTCTTCAATAAATGAGGATCAATCTTGTTTGTCTTCAAGTCTTCAAGGGTATTTGTTGAGAATTTCATGATTAAGGCCCGGTTCTTTGTACGGCTTCGTTTCTCGTGTCCGTTTTTCCTTGTAACTTGTGATCTTTTGTCTTTTTCACGATATCCATACCTAAAATACACAAGTAAACAAACACAAGCATATATATGGTATTTTATGACATTTTTATGCATTTAAAGTCCGAAAAGAACGATGAGATCATGTATAAATGCCATCTCATCAGATATCGAGGAGTTTCTCCTTATCACTGAGAAGATCTTTAAACATTTTAGCGTATTTTGGCATGTGAGCGAGAGACTCAGAAAAGGAGATATTAAAATTCAGTTGTTTAAACATTTTTAGAAAGTTAGAAACCTGAATATCATCCTTGTTCTTCAATTTCTCTATCCTCAACCTTGAAGGATAAGGTATATTAGGTTGAGATGAAGGCTTTGGTATGGAATTCTCACTCACAACCTTGGGTGGTGGAGGGGTGGAAGTAGAAGGTGGTGGAATTGGAGAAGGAGGAGTTGGAGGTGCTGGAGAAATATAAGGTGGAGGAACTGGAAAAGGAGACTCGTTTTCCTTAGTCACAATCACCGGTGTAGGTGTAGGAAGCTCGGGTTCCTTTAAACCTTTTCCACTGCGAGTGGTGATTGCTTTCATCTCCCCTCTAGGATTAGCAACGGTGTTACTCGGAAGAGAACCCGAACCAGAGGCTTGATTACTTGGGAAGAAACAAGCCATCATGTTCCTCAAGTCATTCGTTTGACTTGCCAAAGTGTTTCACATATCAGCACGAAGATCATTCCCTTGTTTGACCATGTCTGCTTTCATGTTTACCATTTCCCTTTGAAGATTCTTCACTATCGCATCATTAGTCCTCATGTAAGTTTCAACCTCGTGATTAAAAACAGTGGGTTGGTTGAGAGGAGGAGCCTGGTAGGCAGGTGGTTGATAAGCAGGTTGTTGGTAAACTTGGTTGTTTCTTTGAGGTGGATATGGGTTTCTTTGGTTTTGATATTGATTTGGAGCACGAGGTTTGTTTTGATTGTTGCGATTAAGGTTGTTTGGGTTTTATGGGGGAAAACCAGGTGGTGAAAGAAAGTTGTTTGAGCGATAGCTGAGCAAGTTGCGGTCACCTTGAGGACGTTCTTGATAGCTTCCTATAGCAAAGTTTCCGTTGGCGGCATACACATTTTCGGGATTATCTTGAATTGAAGTACAATCGGTGTATGCGTGAGATCCCCCGCATATATCACATGATTGGCTCAAAACATTAGCTTGGGCATTGAATTGTTTGGCATTGTTGGCAGTTTGTAAAGCAAGCGATTCCACAAGCGAAGTAATCTTATCAATTCTTTTGTCGGCATCACTAGTACTAGCACTTGCTACATTAGTTCTAACACTCTTGGTTTGCACTCTAGATTTATTCTCAATAATATCCCAAGCAGCATTAGAAGACTTAACCAAAATATTACCCCCCGAGGCACTGTTTAGTGAATCTTGGTCATTCATGCTTAACCCATTGTAAAAAGTATTGATTTGATGTACTTTTGTTAAACCATGTTGTGGACACTTTCTTAAAAGTTCCTTAAAACGGTCCCAATATTCACTAAAAGACTCACCGTACTTTTGTTCAAAGGTAATTATTTCATTCCGCAAAGCGGTAGTACGTGAGGGTGGGAAAAAGTAGTTGATAAACTTGGTCTCTAAATCCGTCCACGTAAGAATACTTTGTAGCGGTTACTTATCAAGCCAATTCCAGGCTTGTCCCTCTAAAGAGAAAGGAAAAATTTGCAAGCGAATCACTTCTTGTGATACCCCATTGTACTTAACCGTATTGGTAAGCTGAAGAAACCTTTTAATGTGGTCATGAGGATCATCAAGTGAACGCCCCAAGAAGGGTTGAGCAGAGACCATTTGTATAAATCCAGATTTGAGTTCAAAGTTGTTGGCTCCAATCTCAGGGATGACAATTGCATCGGTGTTGCCTTCTACGTGCGATTGAAAAAGCTCGATCATTGGTTGATTGCCCATGGTGACAATTGGTTGAGTAATGACTTCGACTTGAGCTACTCTCTTCTTACGAGCACGAGTACGCATGCACACCTACAAAAGGATTAGAAAAATAGAAAGGAAATATTTTTGGTTTTTATGGTTTTTTCAATTTTTTTGTATTTTTAGAGAATTTTATATTTTTTTGGATTTTTGAAAATTTTAAAGCAAGGAAAATAACGTTCAAAGATGAACGGATCCCAAAATCCAACGCGTATCTCACTAAAAACCTTTAATCTTAACGAAAAGAGCCGGCAACGGCACCATTTAATACGAAGCTTTTGGCTAAGTATGAAATCTTATCGTCCGATCTTTTCGAATTGATTATTGGTAGAAAGTGCGACTCAATTGTTCTTGGTGGAAAATTAAATGTGTTGTTTGGTTATCTATTTTTAAACTAAATGCAAATAATTAAAATTTTCGTTGTAAAGTGAAAGCTCTAAGAATTTAAACTAAAAATTAAAGTGTGCAATCTTAGGAAATTAAAGCTTGAATGGTCAAAAACTTAAAAAACATGTTTAAAATAAACTAAGTAAAAGAGCAGGAAAAACTAGATTTGAAAATTAAGCAAAAACAAAACAAGGCCTGAGTCCGATGGTAATGCAATCGTACTCAAATGGTGATCCAGATCGCACTCGATGCGATCGCAGAAGAAGGAACAGATCGCACTCACTAGTGCGATGGGTTAGATCGCACTCAATGATGCGATGGAAAGTATGATCGTACTACCAGATCGCAACCACGATCGTAACAAGTGATCGTGGTCTTTGATCGTGGTTCCTGATCGCAACACAAAGATCGCACTCAATGCGATCGAAACAAGGAAGTGAGACTCGATCGCACCCCAGATCGCAATGAGTGATCGTGGGCGTGGATCGTACCAGGGAAAGAAAAACAGATCATAGTCTATGCAATCGAAGCCAAATCGGGACCAAGTAAAACCCTCCTAAGATGGAAAAGGCGTCCAAAAGGAAAATAAGCTTAAGCAAATAAGCAGTAACCAATAAGCACTTTCAAACTTCTAAAAGAGTAAATAAGCACAAATTCGTTAACTTTTGGAATCTAAAGCATTCGAACTTCCATAAAACGAACTTAAGAACAATAAATCTTTTAGGAAAACTTAAAAAGTAAATAAGCCAAAACAAACGAATAAGTCAATAAGCATCAAGAGCTTATAGCTTATACGTATGAGAGTTTATGTAGGAACAAGAAAGATTACCCTTTTAATCACGAACTCATCAAAACAACCAAACCGTAAGAAACAAAACAATCGGATCAAAGATTAAGGTAAACTAAGAAATGTAGAAGGAGATTAAAAAACTTAAAACTTAACTTGAACTTGATTGATGAAATCCAAAAATACAAAAAGCTTAAATTTGAATGATTAACACAAAAAAAACTTAGTGAGAGAAAGCTGGGAACTTTCTCTCTCTAAAACTAGAAAGAAAGATGAAAAAATGAAAAACTAGCTAACCACCCTCCTAATGTGATTAGGAGGGTATTTATAGGCTAAGTGGGAAGTGCATGTGTGGTGTGCTTCCTTCTTTCTTTTCTTCTCGACTCGATTTAATTCTTTGTCTTTCCTCGACGTCGTCTCGGGATTTGAACTTGTCTTAATAATTTTCTTCTTTAATTTGGACTTGAGTTCTTCAACTTCATTAAACTTCCGCCTTTAGACTTTTTCTTCGATACATCTTTAGAATAGGTCTTGGACATCCATTCTTTAATCACTCTTGATCTCTTGACTTCGTCTTTTCTCGTTTTCTTCGATAAAAGCCCGTGAAAGCCCGTGTTTTCTTCCTTTTTCATCTTTTGGTCCTAAAACACAATAAAAACACAAACTACGCATAATTCCGACTTTTACGATATAAAATACACGTTTTGGTCATGGTATTATTGGAAATAAGTGGTAAAAGGATAAGTGTTTTCACACTTATTAATGACCCGCCCCATGATGTTAATGCACCTCATATTTCTATGAGTGATTTTTCCATTATGGAGACTCCTTTTGACTTTTATACTCCAATTTTAGAAGTCATGACTTTTGAGGAGGATCCTCCACTCTTAGAGATCATTCCTACTTTAGAGGTTATTCCATTTGAGGAGGATTTAGATATCTTTCTAAATACCTATTTTCCTCACGAGGATGAGTTTTCCTATGACTTCGATGATACTTATCTTTTCACATCAAGTTTGGAAGAGGACGACTTTCCCACTTTGGAATTTGATGATATTTTGAGCTTAAATGTCAACACCTCTTGCTATTTTTCCGTTAAGGAACCGATGTTTGATCCTGGAATAGAGACTTTCGTGCTTTCATTGCCATATCACCATAACACCTTTCCTCGTAAGAAATTTTTGCCTAAGGATACCCCACTTTTCTTTGCCATGTGTGATTTTACCACCTCGGGGTTTATTTCCTTTTGTGATGGAAATTATGTGTTTGACCCAGGTGGATTTTCATCGGGTATGCCTTATATGACTTTGTTTCACCCCTTTATCATGGAGAGATTTTCCTCCCTTGGAAATCTTGATTTTTCCATGATTTTCCCATTTTGAATGATGACATTTGGGAAATCGAGTCGAGCTAGAGACTCGTGATAAAAAATCAAGCATCGTATAACTAAGTTATTTTTTACCTTTTCCACCCTTTTTACCCTTTTTCACCTTCACCCATTTTCACCAATAAGTGTAGGGGGAGCAGAGTAGGTTGTTCGTGTTTCCCGTGTACCCGGTTCCTTCGATAAGTTTTTGCTATTGTGATTCATACATGTATATAAATAAGACGAATAAATGTAATCACTTTAGTTGTCCCTTCCTTAGCTCGATTTTAAATAATGTACTCAATGTCCTAAGTGTAGGGGAGTTTATTAATACTCGGCTTTTACACCACGTATCAAAATTCGTAGTCCCAAGTCCTTTCGAATTGACTATTGGTTCAAAGTGCGACTCAATTGTCTTTTGGTGAACAAGAGAATAGTTTGGTTGATTATCTATTTTAAACTAATAGCAAGTAATTTAAATGTCATTGAGTAAAGTAGAAGATTTAAATATTAAACTACAATGACGAATTAAAAATAAACGAATTAAAACTTAAGGACAATACTTGAACACTTAATAAAACTAACAATTGAAAACTTTGTAAAAACATGAACTCATCCAATCGAAATATGCTAAAAGTGAGTGATCTGAATAATGGGAAAAGGCACTAATCGGAATGTAATAAACGATTATTGATCAGAATACTTGAACTTGAGACCAATCGGAATATTTAACAAAACCCCCAATCGGAATATTGATGATAACCTCAGATCGGAATAAGCCAGAACCTACAATCAGAATATTGAGATGAGTCAAATCGGAATAATATGCAAAACCCCCCAATCGGAATAATCCACAAGGCCACGGTCGGAATACTAAACCCTATTTCGATCCTAGGTGATCGGAATATAGATGCTTAAATCGGAAAACGCAAAACCCTTTTCCGATTTGGTGATCGGAAAGAGGGTGTTGGAGCTGGTCGGAATGTAGCGATCGGAAAGGGGTTTAGACCCTTTCCGATTTATATGGGATTCGAGATAAGCCAAGCAATAATCTATTATGATAAGCTTATCACCAAAACTTGAACGAATCAATAATGAAACGGATCAAATAAGCACTAATAACAACTTATCCAAACTTAAAATAAACAAACTTTTAAATCAAACCATAAAAATATGAACTTTTAAAGAAAACTTTTAAAAAGTGAATAAGCTAATCATGTAAATAAGCCAATAAGCACAAGAATCTTAAAGCTTAATCGAATGAAAGCTTATGTAGGAACAAAAAGATTAACTTTTTAAGCACAAAAACATCAAGATCAACAGGGATTTAATGTATTACGAAGAAAAGTTAATCTAAAATCAAAGAAAGGTAGAAGGAGATTAAAGATTAAAAGCTTAAACTTAACTTGATTAATGAAATCAACAATACACAAATGTTTAATCTTGAAAGATTAAAAGAAAGAAAAGATGAAACTTAGTGAGAGAAAGTGGAGAACTTTCTCTCTCTAAAACTAGAAAGAAAAGTGAAAAATGAAAACTAAAACTTAAAGACTAACCACCCTCCTAATGTGTATTAGGAGGGTATTTATAGGAAAATGGAAGGAGTTCATGTGTTGCTTCTTCTTTCTTTCTTTCTTCACGTCTTCTCGACTCGATTTAATTCTTTGTCTTTTCTCGACGTCGTCTTGGGATTTGAACTCGTCTTGATAATTTCCTTCTTTAATTTAGACTCGAGTTCTTCGACTTCGTTAAACTTCCGTCTTTAGATTTTTTCTTCGATAAGTCTTCAGAATAGGCCTTGGATTTCCGTTCTTTTTTCACTCTTGATCTTTTGACTTCGTCTTTTCCCGTTTTCTTCGATAAAAGCCCATGAAAGCCTGTGTTTTCTTCCTTTTTTCATCTTTTGGTCCTAAAACACAATAAAAACACAAACCACGCATAATTCCGACTTTTACGACATAAATTACATGTTTTGGTCTTGTTATTATTGGAAATAAGTGGTAAAAGGATAAGTGTTTACACACTTATTAAATCCCCTACACTTGACCATTGCAATGCCCTCATGCAATGCATTAAGTTTAAAGCACGGTTTACATTTTCCATCATAAATAACCCATCTTGGCTTTTATTAAATAGTAAACATAAAAAGATAGAAACAAGTAAAGAAATTAAAAACTTACATTGGGTTTTGGCTGCCATGAACGTTTATCATCCTCAAGTTTCACGTTCCCCATACCAAGCTTAAAAACGAGATCATTGTTATTATAAGTTAGCAAACTAACACGAATTCATGTGGGCCAATTATTTACTTAGACTCCCTCATTCCTAGGTGTATCTCTTATATTTTATTTTTGTCTTGAATGATCACGAGGATGCATTGTTTGACTTATTTCGATAGTTATTTAGGCCGAAAATAAAGTGAACGATTTAATCAATAGTTAGCTAAAGGAAAAAATCTTTTAAAACTGCTTCTCGTGACCTCGTAAAGTTCATATCTTGGCATAACTCGCTTCACGATTTGAGACCTTTCTCGGACCGATATTTGGCAGCGACTTCATATTTCGAATCTTTGAGAGACGTTCTTGAAATTATTGTCTTCTCTTCATAATAGGAATTTCTTCACTTGAAGTTTTGAGAGATTCTTCATCTTTGGACCACGATTTCTTCATTTTTCTCCAATCTTTATTTTGGACTTTGATATACAACGATCCGCCTCCTTTTAGGACTTGGATCTATTTATCCTCATACCTTGTTAGGGTCTTTTTGGATAGACTTCTCCATGATCTTTAGGGGAGTATTTGCTTTTCGTCGTGCGTCTCGATCCTTCATATTGATTTTCGATAAATGATTCTTCACATCACTATTGGATCTTTAGCAACAAAATGTAGCCCTCATGCCTTGTTAGGGCCTTTTCAGACTCACCAATCTTCGCATCCCGCTTCAATAAGTTATGCCTTGGCTATGACCTCTAATCCGTACCGAGCAACTTTTAAACGATCTTGGGCTAGAAGCTAAGTAACCTTTTAAATCGTACAACCTTATTTATTGCAGATAAATTTATTAACAAGCGAAGGGAGAATAGGCTTATAATTAACTCACATAAATTCACGAAAGAATACTAAACTTATAATTGACTCTATCATCTATCGTCCTTCATAATTTAAAATCTCAAGGAATGAGACTCGTGGATGCTTAGCCTATTAAATCAAAGTTTTGGGTTTTCAAGTCATCTATAGGATCTTGCAAATTCTTAGACTTTTTCAAGTTTAGAAATCGCATTTTAAAGTTCCCTTGATAAACAACTCTCTAGGATCAATTATAGGAACTTGTGAAACTTGACTTAAACACGTTAAGGATACTAGCTAGAGTAAACATAGATAAGAAAACACGGGTTGAGTCAAAATGTTCACGACTAAGAAAAATTTAAAACCACTTTACTGAAAATTTATTCTAGAAATGGAAAGGAAATAAACATAATAAAGGAAAATACAACTATACAACTAGGCCAAAATAGATTAAAAATTTTGAAAAATGTCGAAAAATCAAATTTTCCGGTTAAAATGAGGGCAAATTCATGGAAAATACCACTTACTTCGATAGAAGTCCCCCCTACACTTGATATAAACATTGTCCTCAATGTTTAAGAATGTGGGAGTAAACTCCCCTACACTTATGACATTGTGCACTTTGTTTAAATCTTGCTAAGGGAAGGACAACTAAAGTGATTTCAATATGAACATATAAAATATGAAATATTGAATCACATGAGTTTAGGATAGAACCGGGAAGATGGGAACACGGTATCACGGTTAGTCAAAAGTCATCAAGGGTCTCTTTGAAGCTTTAATCCCTGCACAACACAAGAAACAAGACAACAAACACATACGGGGCTCCCCCTACACTTATTATGAAAGGAGTAAAGGATAGATCACGGGTTGCCTCCCGAGAAGCGCTTGTTTTTGTTCATCGAGTCACGAGCCTGACTCGACCTAATTTAGTTCATGGGAAACGTGGTGAGGGATGGAATCATCTCTTGAGAGATGTCCTCACCAAAGTACAGCTTCAAACGCTGGCCATTCACCTTGAAATTGGGCCCATTTGGCTGAGAAAGCTCAATGGTCCCATATGGAAAGACTTTGGCGACGGTGAATGGACCAGACCAGCGGCTCTTCAACTTGGCAGAGAAGATCTTCAACCGAGAGTTAAAGAGTAAGACTTGATCACCAACGTGGAACTCTCGGTTCTTTATCCTTGTGTCATGAATGATCTTGGTCTTCTCCTTGTAGATCAGTGAGTTCTCATAAGCTTCATTCCTCAGTTCGTTGAGCTTGTTGAGTTGAATCTTGCGATAATCACCGGCTTTTTTGATGTCGAAGTTAGCCCACTTCAAGGCCCAGTGCGCCTTATGTTCCAGCTCGATGGGGAGGTGGCATGCTTTCCCGTACACAAGACGATAAGGTGTATGATGTTGGAGTTTTGCAACTCTTTAGGAAAAGAGAGCAATAAATAGGGCAAGTGCACGACGATTTAGGAAAACCGTGTGTGAATGACCCTAGGTGAGTTCGTTCTCGAGGAGGCAAGTGCGTTGTGTTAAGAGTTGATATATGATGTTTGTGATTATGAACAAGAAGAAAAGAAATAAGAAAGGAAAGAAGAGACGGTTACGATTACGAATTAAACTATGACGAAAAAGGCGAAAACGTAAAACCGTAAAAACGACAAAAATAAAAATTTTAACCTAAAAGTTATTAAAAATTCCTAAAAATCCCCAATAATATTCTAAGAGTTTACAAAAAATCCAAACTTGCTAAAACCTTTTAATTAATTAAATAATGACTTTTTAATGCTAATTAAAGCCCTAAAAATCACTTTTAATTATTAAAAAGCCCTAAACAAGATTTTATAGTTTGTAAACCTCAAAAATATCCTAATTAAGCTAAAAAATATTTTAAAAAATTTTAAAACTAAATTAAACTATTTTTTAACACTTAAAAACTATTAAAATGTATTAAATCTTAAATTAATTCTAGAAAATAATTAAAGAGTCCTAAAAAGATTTGGAAAGTGACAAAGTTCCTATTTTAATGTCCTTAACCTAGGAAAAATGAAAAAAAAGTTAAAAATAAAACTTTGAATTTTTATGAATAAAATAATATTAAAATAATGCAAAAAATAAAAAAGTTTTTAAATAAATTCTAAAAAATTACCAAAAATCCTAAATAATGTAACTAAAACAAAAATGCAAACCAAATTTTCTGAAACCTATTAAATAATTTTATATTGAATTTTAAAGTTGCTTAAAAACCCTAAAATCCTATAAAATTAAAAATAAGCTAAGTTGAAAACCTAATAAGCTGTAAACCTCAAAAATGTGATTAGAAACCTAAAAATTATTTTTCCAAATTTTTAAATCACTTTTGACTATTTTTAAAAGACTTTCTAAAAATAAAACTTAAAATAATCCTAATAAATAAAACAATAAAGGGAAAAAATTACTTTTTGCTCAGAAAAATCAAAAACACTAATATAATCCTAAGAAAAATGCCAAACAGATAAATCCTCAAAGGAATAAGCTGGAAAATGCTTATTATTAAGCTGTTACTTAAATAAGCTATAAAAACAAAGCCCCTTAAATAGATAACGAATTCAAACAATAACGTAAAAAGCTATCTAGATCACTGGTAAACACGTTACTCCTTGGTACGCAAGGTCGCGTGTTCGAGTCCAGGCAGGGTATGCTTTTTGCAAAAAATTTTTTTTTTTTTTTAACTTTTAAAACTTAAACTAGGTACTTAATAACACACTAAAACACAAACACAATCCAGATTAGACAAGGATTAAGGCTTAGGAAAGCCAAAACGTGCCCAGACTTGATGATGTTTCTGATGAACACAAGTGTTTATTTTCACTTGTGCAAACAATCAAGAGGACTTGATTGTGTGAGTTTGGGTGGTGATTTTGATGGAACAAAGGCACCCTTGTACTCTTTGGAGTACAAGGAGTCAAGGATAACACAAAAACAGGCAAGTACACACAAGAATCAAGCACCAAATATCAAATTAAAGTCACTGATATACTATGCTATGTCTGATGGTTATTTGCTGAATCAATGTGCACACAAATGGATTTCAAAGTTCATCAATTTGCATACACTCTCACCAAATGACAAATAATCAACTCACAAACCTTCTTAAACCTACTTTCTAACAAATTACCTAATTTGAAGCACCAAATTCACACAAATAAGCAGAAAGAAAGCAGTGATTGATTTTAGCTAACTTTTTCAACTTCTAAGCATGCAATTTGTTAAAAACTCTTCCAAATGAAAAACCAAACTAGCATACACCCTATGGCTACCTAATAAGTGAAATTAACAAGCTTGCAGACAAGATTAATAGCAAAAACATAAGTTAAACACTTATCCCAAACACTCCTTAAACTATGAAAATGAAAAATTAACCAAGAAAATCTTATCAAAACTCAAACCCAAACTAACATGCATACAACCCTATTTAGAGCAATTACTAACAGATTAAACAAACAAACAATACTTTTCAAGAAAAATCACAAAAAATAATCACATAACTTTCAGAGAACTAGAAAATGAAATAAGAGTCAAGAACTACCTTAAGGGTCCTACATCCAGGACCCTTAGTGGTTGAAAAACCACCTCCATATAGGCTGGGGCCTATGCAGAACTTTGTTGAGGTGTTAATGGAATTTTTCTTAATAAAAAGTGATGAAATGTTGTCCTTGTTTAGAACCTGCTAAGATCAATTCAAAACAACAAGAGTGACCTGGAATATGAGCCAATGAGTTATAGGGATGACTTATAAACAAGTCTCCTTATAGCTTATAGCTTTAAAGGTGAAACAGTAAAGTAAAAAAAAATAATAATCAAGAAGGTTTTTCACCTCACTTAGCCCTTTTTACCCAAACTTTTATACCCACTACACCTTGATGTCTTCAAGATATCAGGGTTGTATGGTCATATATAAGCTTGAATATAAAAGCTTATGTGGTTTAACAACCTGAATTTTGAACAGAAAACTTAAAATCAGAAACCTTTTAACAACAAACTTGAATTTTAAAAAAAACTTGAAAAGTAAATAATCTTGGAATTTCAAACAATATAAATTAAATTGGATCTTTCTTCTCATCAACAAGCTTCAACCTTTTTTCATTCATAAAAAATAGGACTTATAAAGTTGTGACAAAAAGGAGAAAAAAGAACAGAAACTATGCTACTCCTACAATGCCTTTATATAGAGGCTACAATGAGATTCTAGAACTGAATGGAAACTAGAAACCCTAACAAGTGAAGTTCCAATCTTGCCCTTGGACGATTTTTGAATTTTGAGTCAAAAGCCAAGCCATGTGATGTTCTTGGCATTTTGTGGGATGCCAGTGGTGTAGAAGCAATCTAGATCGTTTATTTTGCCTTTGGGAACAAGAAAATGCTATGGGATGTTAATCTTGCTGGCCTTTTTTGTTTGAGAGTGAATAGTGGGGCAGGGGAGGCTTGCACACTCATGTGAGGTGATGGTGATGGGTGTTTAAGGATGGTTTTAGGTTTAAGAGGTGTTTAATTAAGGATCTGGAAATAATCATCAAAAACCCCTTTGATTTAAGTGATGTTCATCCTGGAAAAATTAGGGTTTAAGGGAGGATTAAGAGGGGTTTTAATCCGTTTGGGGTTAATGATTTTTCAAATTAAGTGTTTTGGTGGGAAGGTTTAATAAATTAAACCGGTTTAAAAAGTGAGTGGATAGGTGACATGGCAGAAAGGGTGATGCTGATTGGGTATGGGATGTGAGTGGGTGAGGTGGCAAGCAGGGATTGGGGGATTTGTCTTAGGTTGTCTGGCAGGTTTGGCCCTTTTATTTTCATTCTTTGTGCACTTTGTATAAAATGGCTATCAGCGCCAAATTAACACATGACAACTTTGGGAAGGTTGTCAAATTTGGCACAGCAAGTCTTAAAACTTGTTTTAAGGACTAATCATGCAATTTCTTCATATTCCAAGGACTGGTTTTGACATATCTTCATACTTCAAGGTCTTGACTTGTTTGTTGACTTCTTGAAGGACCATTCTTGACAATTTAGATTTGATGAGGGACTAAATTTGCCAATTCTTCAAAGTTAAGGGTCCTTTTTGTAATTTTGACAAACTTTAGGGACCAAACTTGTAATTATGAAGATACAAGGGTATAAAGTGTCAATTCTTCAAACTTGGAGGACCAATCATCAATATTCTTCAAATCTTCTAGGGTTTTCTTTGGAAAATTCCTCACTAGGGCTTGGTTCATCGTGCGGCTTCGTTTTCCGTGTTCGTTTTTGCATGATTCTTGTGATCTTTTGTCATTTTCTTAATATCCGTACCTAAAATACACAAGCAACAAACACAAGCATATATTTGGGTATTTTGATGATATTTAATGCATTTTAAGCCCAAAAAGAACGATGAGACCATGTATAAAAGCAGTCTCATCACTCCCCCATACTAAACCATTGTCGTGCCCTCACGCAATGCTAGAATAAAGTATCGTAGCATCTCCAAAATTCATTTTTATTCACTTTATTGGAATGATAAACTAGCTACACTACTACTATTACTACTACTTGTGTTATAGACATAATGTATGATTTTCATCGCAAAATGGGACGTTTAGGTTCATAGAATAAGAACACGTGAATGCTTCGTTAGAAATAATTTCATCGTCCTCGATTTTCACTTCAATTCCATGCTAAGCGTGCAAAGAGATCATTGTCATTATAAGTTAGTAATGCTAACACTACTCATATGCCCCAATCACGTACTTATCCTCCCATTATTCCTAAGTTGTATCTCTTATATTTTATGATGTCTTGAATGTTTCACGAGGATACATTGTTTGACTTATGCGATAATAGAGATTTAGGTCTAAAAATAGAGTCCTAACGGTGTAACTAAGACCATCAAATCAATAACCCCTCCTAATAGACAACGATGTTAAAAAATTAAGTTGACAAGAAGAATCGATAAACACGGTTTTATAACGGTTTTGAACATGAGACTTATTACCAAGACTTTTATACGCCCCCTAACGGAAGGGCCTTATTATCTTTGGTTTACCTCCATCTTTTATTCAACTTCGCCATGAAGCTTTTATTATGACTTTGGTCTTGCCTTCCCTTTTATTATCCGCCTCATCGGTGGTTTTATTAGCCAAAGACGTATATCCTCACGCTAAAGCGAATTTTGGATCTTTAAAGCTTCGAAGATTAAGGCTTGATTCACTTTAAATTTTGCATAGATTTTAGGCCTTGTGGGGCTTCAAATTGTTTGCTTGATTTAGGTGAGCACTTGAAATCTTATTATTGGGTGAAGCTTTCGATTATTAGGGTGCCAATACTTCAAAACCGTGACGCTGGCGATACCTTAATGTCTTCCCAATTTAATTACACGGAAGCTACTAGAAAAGACTAGAAACCCAACAATCCTAACTAAACCGCTAAGGTCAATATTTATTAAGCAAAAAATATTTACATGCGAAGGGATAATAAGCAAACAACGAGAACACATGAGTTTTTGAAAGAATACGAGTACTCTACGTTTAGCATAGTAACTTATAATTAACTCTATCATTTCTCGTCCTCATTTAAGAGACTTAGCCTAATGTGTAGTTAAGGAATCAAAGCTAAGTGCTCAACACGCACGGTCGAGTCAAAAATTACTCTCATTCTCGCCATCGGAAAACCTACATTCGTGTCTTCAAACACTTATAAAACATGAGAAAAATTTTAAAATTTTGCCATTTTAGCCTTATTTTGCAAGAAAACGATAAACAAAACGATAAACTTTGGAAAGCGTGAAGGTTTGGCAAGGCAAGTATCTATTCACCCCCCATACTAAAGTTAAACATTGTCCTCAATGTTTCGAGTCTAGGGGTGCAAACACCCCCATACTAGAGACGTAGTCGAATGCCTAATCTAGAATGGAAAGGGTGTAACCATTAAATTAATAGCCATTTATGAAGTGTGCTACAAACCTAAGGTTAGAACAATAAAGGATATATCATGGATATTGAGAAATGTCTCCAAAGCAAACGATCGAGTGTTCCCATAAAACGAACACGAGAGGCTCCAATCGTGAAGATCATGATCTAAAAACCACATATCACAAACAACCACGGAACAAAGGTTGGAAGGGCACGAATCCCCACACGTAAGCTACATTAGACTAAGAAAGCGATAATATTTACATAGGATAAGCATAGGACTCCCCCACGAGGCACCTCGTTTTTGATTACCGAGTCATGAGCTCGACTCGATCCCCTCAATACTAATTATCATTGGGGAAGGTGACTTGGTCGAGGTAGTTCAAGGATGGAACTTCCCCACCAAAGTAGTGCTTCAACCTATGTCCATTCACCTTGAAGTTAGGACCATCATCTTGAGCTAGCTCGATGGTCCCATACGGAAATACTTGAGTCACGGTGAATGGACCGGACCAACGGGATTTCAATTTACCGGAAAATATTTTTAATCTTGAATTAAAAAGTAAAACTTGATCCCCAATGTTAAAAACCCGGTTTTTAATTTTTGAATCATGCAACTTTTTAGTTTTCTCTTTGTAAATCAATGAATTTTCATAAGCAATATCCCTTAATTCATCCAATTCATTTAATTGCATTTTCCGGTGTTTTCCCGCGGTCTCCATGTCATCATTACAATGCTTTAGGGCCCAATAAGCCTTGTGTTCTAACTCGATAGGCAAATGACAATTCTTTCCATACACAAGCTTATAGGGAGTGCACCCAATGGGCGTCTTATGAGCGGTCCTAAAGGCCCATAAAGCATCGTCTAACTTATCCGACCAAGATTGTCGGTTTTCCCCCACGGATCTCTCCAAGATCCTCTTCAATGCTCGGTTTGAAACCTCGACTTGCCCACTCGTTTGTGGGTGATAAGCCGTAGAAAGACGATGTGTAACCCCATATTTCCTTATAACCCTTTCGAATTGGTCATTACAAAAATGGGTTCCATGATCGCTTATGATAGCACGAGGGGTTCCAAACCTAGCAAACAAACTTTTCAAGAACTTAACTACCACACGAGCATCATTAGTTGGCAAGGCCTTCGCCTCCACCCACTTGGAAAGGTAGTCAACCGCAACGAGAATATACTTATTACCACGAGATGATGGGAATGGCCCCATAAAGTCTATGCCCCAAACGTCAAAGATCTCACATACTTGAATGATATTTTGTGGCATTTCATCTTTTTGTGAGGTTTTTCCTTGTCGTTGGCATGAATCACAAGACTTCACAAGATCTTGTGCATCTCGGTAAATAGTAGGCCAAAAGAAGCCGGCATCAAACACCTTTTTAGCCGTGAGATTAGCACCGTGGTGACCACCCGTGGGTCCCTCATGGCAAGCTCTAAGGATATTAGAAGCTTCGGTGCCAAATACACAACGGCGGATGATTTGATCCGCACACGTTCGAAACAAGTAAGGGTCGTTCCAAAAATAGAACTTGACATCACGAAAGAATTTTCGTTTTTCTTGAGTTGTCATACCCTTAATGATGAAGTTACCCGCATGGTAATTTGCAAAATCCGCAAACCATGGGGTGGAAGAATCAAGTTTGGAATTCACTACACCAAGTGTCTCGAGCGGAAATGTTTCGGTGATTTCCTTGGGCTCGTAAACACTTTGGTGAGGATCTTCCAAACGAGAGAGATGATCGGCCGCTAGATTCTCGGCTCCTTTTTTGTCAACGATGGTGTGATCAAATTCTTGAAGGAGGAGAATCCAACGAAGTAATCTCGGCTTTGCATCTTGATTAGCCATGAGATACTTGATAGCCGAATGGTCCGTATACACTATGCATTTCGTCAAGACGAGATAAGGTCGGAATTTCTCAAATGCATACACCACGGCAAGGAACTCCTTTTCCGTTGTAGTGTATTTAAGTTGAGCCTCGGTCATCGTCTTGCTAGCATAGTGAATAGGCAAGAAGTGCTTATCATGACGTTGCCCCAAAACGGCCCCTATAGCGTAATCACTTGCATCACACATAAGTTCAAAGGGGAGGTTCCAATTGGGAGCAACAAGAATGGGAGCTTCGGTAAGTTTCCTCTTAAGGATCTCAAAGGCTCGTACACAATCTTCGTCAAAGACAAAACGTGCTTCTTTTTCAAGAAGATGTGTAATGGGTCGAGAAATCTTCGAGAAATCCTTGATGAATCGTCGATAAAAGCCCGCGTGGCCTAGGAAACTCCTAACTCCCTTGACGGTTTTGGGATGAGGTAATTTGGCGATGACGTCTACCTTAGCTTGATCTACCTCAATCCCCGCTTTCGAGACCTTGTGCCCTAAAACGATTCCACTCTTAACCATAAAATGACACTTTTCCCAATTGAGCACAAGGTTGGTTTCCTTACAACGTTTTAACATTCTCTCAAGGTTCGACAAACACGAAGTAAAGGAATCACCAAACACGGAAAAGTCATCCATGAAGACTTCCATCGTCTTCTCGATCATATCGTGAAAAATAGCCATCATGCATCGTTGAAAAGTTCCCGGTGCATTACAAAGTCCGAATGGCATTCTACGATAGGCAAACGTTCCATATGGATACGTAAACGTAGTTTTTTCTTGATCACGAGGATCGATGGGAATTTGGAAGTAACCGGAAAAACCATCTAAAAAGCAATAGAAATCGTTTCCCGCAAGACGCTCCAACATTTGGTCCATGAAGGGCAAGGGAAAATGGTCTTTTCGAGTGGCTTCATTCAACTTTCGATAGTCAATGCACACTCTCCATCCGGTCACGAGTCTAGTGGGAATCAACTCGTTGGCATCGTTTGGCACAACGGTCATCCCTCCCTTTTTAGGGACACAATGAATAGGACTCACCCAAGGGCTATCGGAAATAGGGTAAATCATTCCCGCGTCAAGGAGTTTAAGGACCTCCTTTTTGATGACGTCGTGAATTTTGGGGTTCACCCTCCTTTGACTTTGGATTGTTGGCTTGAAATCCTCCTCCATTAAGATTTTGTGGGTACAAAACTTGGGATCGATTCCCTTAATGTCGGATAACTTCCATGCAATCGCCCCTTTGTGGTCCTTAAGAACATCGACAAGTGCGGTTTTTTCATCATTCGAAAGTTCCTTCGCAATAATAACCGGCAACTTGTCGTCCTCCTCCAAATAGACATATTCGAGGTGAGGAGGTAAATCCTTCAACTCGAGAATAGGTGGTTCCTCAAGTGAAGATTTAGGCTTGATACTCATAACCTCCTCGGGTGGAGGAAATGGGAAATCGTTGAGAAAATCCTTGATAATCGAGAAGTCCTCATAGTTGTCGAGGTCTTCGTCACAAGTACGTGGAACATCGAATTCTTCCAACGTAAAACCACCACCTTCGAAAGGAGTGAAGGTTGGTGTCAAATTATCAAGAATTGGATCTAACATAGTGGGATTGCCACTAGTTTCTTCATCACCAAACCCTAAAACTTCTTGTGAAAATTCCTCGCAAACCACGTCGATCATATCAACGAGGTTTATGGTAGCAACGGAATAAACATGAGAAAGTTGAGAATTTTGAGTTGCGTTTATAACAAGTTCCTCGTCGTTGAAACGTAAGGTGATCTTTCTAGCATGCACATCAATCAAAGCCTTAGACGTATCTAAAAACGAACGACCTAAAATAAGAGGAACTTGAGGATCCGTGGGGATGTCAACAACAATAAAGTCTACGGGATAGTAGAACTTCCCCACTTTCACAAAAACGTCTTCCGCCAAACCACATGCAAGAATCGTGGAATGGTCGGCCAACTCAATAGACATTCGTGAAGGAGTAAGATTAGGAAGATTGAGCGACTTGAAGATTGCAAGTGGCATCAAGTTAATGCTAGCACCAAGATCGGCCAAGGCATAGCATTCTTCCATATCTTGAATTGCACAAGGGATCAAAAATTTACCGGGATCACCGACTTTTTGAGGTATGCGATTAAGATAAACCGACGAACAACTAGACATTTGGTGTAATTTCTCCTTGTTGTTCAACATACTCTTAAAGTTAGCGGCAAATCGAGGCATCATGACCAAAGCATCGGCGAAACTCACATTAAAGTGCAAATCACGAAACATTTTCATAAAAAGCTCAAACTGATAGTTGTCGCGCTCTTGTCGTTTCTCCTTCCTAAGTCTCGATGGGTAAGGCAAGGGTGGTGTGGGTTGGGGCATAGGCATAGCCTTTGGAATCTCGGGTTCCAAAATGGGTGATGGGTCAACCGTAGGTGTGGCATGAGCGGTACTTTGTGGGATTGTAATATGCTCCTTTTCGACCACCACCTCGGGTTCCTCCTCAATTTCCTCCACCGTTGGAGTAATTGGTTGAGGAGTCGGTTCCTTAAGTGCCTTACCACTACGTGTGGTAATCACTTTCATCTCTCCCTTCGGGTTTGAAACGGTGTTACTAGGTAAACTACTCGAAGTAGAGGCTTTGTTTCCCATTACGGCTTCTAAAATTGCATTAAGCTTAGCATCAAAATTATTAAACTTCACATCTTGAATAGCGGCTTTTTGGTCAATTCTTTGTTCAAGCCTAGCATGACTTTGCTCTATCTTGTTGTTTTGACCTCGAATTTGGTTAGCAAAATCATTTTTCAATTCATTTCTCATGGCTAGATTTTCCTTAATGAAATTAGCTAACTCCTTTGCGTTCTTAGCCGTGTCCTTAGCTTGATTAGCCATTTGCTCTTGAATGTTTTCCAAAATCTTATCATTTGAAGTAGCGTAATTCAAAAAGTCTATTGGAAGTTCTTTATTATTTTGAAGACCTTGACTCGTGTTTTGAAAATTACGGTTTTGATTTTGATTTTGCAATTGGCTACTACTACTCCCTTGATTCCCATAGTTGTTATTACCCTTAAAATTGTTCCTTTGATTGCTTTGGTAACCAACTTGATTGTTTCGATAATTGTTAGCATTTTGATTTGGTGAAAAACCCGGTGGAGTCAATTGATTAGTGCGAGGAACTTGACCGTTTTGGTTATAAGTTCCCGCGGCCGCAAAGGCACTCGAAGTGTTACCACCGTTGGTAATGCACTCGGAATAATCGTGAGCTCCACCACAATACATACAAGAAACCTCAGCCGCTTTAATCGTAGCGGGAGCGGGTTGTTCACCAACTTTAAACTCAACTAACAAGCCTTTCACTATATCAAAAATTTTGTTTTCCAAATTAGCCTCGACTTGGCAAGCATCAACGGTGTGTGACAAACTAGGTGAAGATGAAGACGAAGCCTTACGAACACTCGACGTGCTACGAGGACTATACACCTTAGACCTATTCTCAATGATTACCAAAGCTTCCTCGACCGTTTTACACAAAAAATTACCACCCGCGGCGGCATTAAGATAATCACGCTCATGATCATTCAAGCCATTGTAAAACGTGTCTATTTGATGCAAGTCGGAAAAACCATGATGAGGACATTCGTGCAACATTTCCTTAAACCTATTCCAAGCCGTTGAAAAACTCTCATTATACTCTTGCGAAAACTTTGAAATCTCGTTTTTCAAGTGCGTAGTCTTAGAGGGCGGAAAAAATTGGTTCACGAATTTTGAAACAAGATCCTTCCACGTCAATATAGAATTGGGTGGCTCTTTCTCTAACCAAATTTTTGCGGGCCCCGCTAAGGAATACGGAAAAAGCATCATCTTAATCGAGTCGTTTGAAACATCCTTAAACTTGCACGTGGCGGTGAGACGATTAAATTGGCGAATGTGGTTATGCGGGTTGTCCTTTTCGTCCCCTCGAAACTTGTTGTTTTGAATCATGGACAACAAACCCGTCTTAACCTCAAAATTCTCCGCAAGGATAGCGGGAATCACAATCGCTTCTCCATAACCCTCGGTGGGTGCTTGAAGCAACTCCGTCATAGTTCGATTAGCCATGGGTGCTTCTTTCACTACAATGGGTTCGTCAATAGGAGAGTCCTCACTAGTAGGAGTGAGTGATTTGTTTCTTCGTTTACGAGCACGTCTAGCTTTAGAGCGAGTTTGCATAAACGTCACGTACAACGAGAAGGCGAGCAAAGAAGATTCTTTTTGGTGTTTTTACTTTTTCAATTTTTTGTGGTTTTTGATTGTTTTTAACTTTTTTTGGATTTTTGGAATGTATTAGTAGACACAAATCTACAAATCTCCTCCTTAATCAAATCTCTCGATTAAAGAAGCCTCAAGGAATGAAAACGATCACGTGAAGTGAACGCCTTCGATGACTTTAGAACGATGGTGGAACACCAAATTGTTCAAGAGGGTTTAATCAAATGAAACCAAGAAAATATATATGATACTTAGTAATACTTTGGGCGGCAAAACCCTCGATTCACTCTCAAAATCAAATACGCACAAGCAAGCGGTGGAAACGAGGCGGCGCGAAGCACTTAAGAGCCTTTTTCCTTTAGGTCGTGAAATACAACCGCCTTATACCCACCTTATAGTTTGTATTATCAAAATCAAGCTTCACGAAAGTATTTATCTATTTTTGCCTTTTTTCTTTGGTTTGAGATTCGAATACAATGATCGAGTGATGAAATCCCGAATCAAGGTTGTGATTGCTCACGTATTTGGAGTACTTGTAAATTTTTTGTTCTACGTATACAATATAGTAATAGTATTCACAAAAATCAAAAAACGATAATACGTATTAATAGAGTGCTATTAATACAATTAATTTTATGGCTATATATAAAAACAACAATGGTTCAACCAAAACACAACACGCCTCCCCGGCAGCGGCGCCAAAATGATGTTGGAGTTTTGCAACTCTTTAGGAAAAGAGAGCAATAAATAGGGCAAGTGCACGACGATTTAGGAAAACCGTGTGTGAATGACCCTAGGTGAGTTCGTTCTCGAGGAGGCAAGTGCGTTGTGTTAAGAGTTGATATATGATGTTTGTGATTATGAACAAGAAGAAAAGAAATAAGAAAGGAAAGAAGAGATGGTTACGATTACGAATTAAACTATGACGAAAAAGGCGAAAACGTAAAACCGTAAAAACGACAAAAATAAAAATTTTAACCTAAAAGTTATTAAAAATTCCTAAAAATCCCCAATAATATTCTAAGAGTTTACAAAAATCCAAACTTGCTAAAACCTTTTAATTAATTAAATAATGACTTTTTAATGCTAATTAAAGCCCTAAAAATCACTTTTAATTATTAAAAAGCCCTAAACAAGATTTTATAGTTTTTAAACCTCAAAAATATCCTAATTAAGCTAAAAACTATTTTAAAAAATTTTAAAACCAAATTAAACTATTTTTTAACAATTAAAAACTATTAAAATGTATTAAATCTTAAATTAATTCTAGAAAATAATTAAAGAGTCCTAAAAAGATTTGGAAAGTGACAAAGTTCCTATTTTAATGTCCTTAACCTAGGAAAAATGAAAAAAAAGTTAAAAATAAAACTTTGAATTTTTATGAATAAAATAATATTAAAATAATGCAAAAAATAAAAAAGTTTTTAAATAAATTCTAAAAAATTACCAAAAATCCTAAATAATGTAACTAAAACAAAAATGCAAACCAAATTTTCTAAAACCTATTAAATAATTTTATATTGAATTTTAAAGTTGCTTAAAAACCCTAAAATCCTATAAAATTAAAAATAAGCTAAGTTGAAAACCTAATAAGCTATAAACCTCAAAAATGTGATTAGAAACCTAAAAATTATTTTTCCAAATTTTTAAATCACTTTTGACTATTTTTAAAAGACTTTCTAAAAATAAAACTTAAAATAATCCTAATAAATAAAACAATAAAGGGAAAAAATTACTTTTTGCTCAGAAAAATCAAAAACACTAATATAATCCTAAGAAAAATGCCAAACAGATAAATCCTCAAAGGAATAAGCTGGAAAATGCTTATTATTAAGCTGTTACTTAAATAAGCTATAAAAACAAAGCCCCTTAAATAGATAATGAATTCAAACAATAACGTAAAAAGCTATCTAGATCACTGGTAAACACGTTACTCCTTGGTACGCAAGGTCGCGTGTTCGAGTCCAGGCAGGGTATGCTTTTTGCAAAACTTTTCTTTTTATTTTTAACTTTTAAAACTTAAACTAGGTACTTAATAACACACTAAAACACAAACACAATCCAGATTAGACAAGGATTAAGGCTTAGGAAAGCCAAAACGTGCCCAGACTTGATGATGTTTCTGATGAACACAAGTGTTTATTTTCACTTGTGCAAACAATCAAGAGGACTTGATTGTGTGAGTTTGGGGGTGATTTTGATGGAACAAAGGCACCCTTGTACTCTTTGGAGTACAAGGAGTCAAGGATAACACAAAAACAGGCAAGTACACACAAGAATCAAGCACCAAATATCAAATTAAAGTCACTGATATACTATGCTATGTCTGATGGTTATTTGCTGAATCAATGTGCACACAAATGGATTTCAAAGTTCATCAATTTGCATACACTCTCACCAAATGACAAATAATCAACTCACAAACCTTCTTAAACCTACTTTCTAACAAATTACCTAATTTGAAGCACCAAATTCACACAAATAAGCAGAAAGAAAGCAGTGATTGATTTTAGCTAACTTTTTCAACTTTTAAGCATGCAATTTGTTAAAAACTCTTCCAAATAAAAAACCAAACTAGCATACACCCTATGGCTACCTAATAAGTGAAATTAACAAGCTTGCAGACAAGATTAATAGCAAAAATATAAGTTAAACACTTATCCCAAACACTCCTTAAACTATGAAAATGAAAAATTAACCAAGCAAATCTTATCAAAACTCAATAAAACTGAATCAAACCCAAACTAACATGCATACAACCCTATTTAGAGCCATTACTAACAGATTAAACAAACAAACAATACTTTTCAAGAAAAATCACAAAAAATAATCACATAACTTTCAGAGAACTAGAAAATGAAATAAGAGTCAAGAACTACCTTAAGGGTCCTACATCCAGGACCCTTAGTGGTTGAAAAACCACCTCCATATAGGCTGGGGCCTATGCAGAACTTTGTTGAGGTGTTAATGGAATTTTTCTTAATAAAAAGTGATGAAATGTTGTCCTTGTTTAGAACCTGCTAAGATCAATTCAAAACAACAAGAGTGACCTGGAATATGAGCCAATGATCTATAGGGATGACTTATAAACAAGTCTCCTTATAGCTTATAGCTTTAAAGGTGAAACAGTAAAGTAAAAAAAAAAAAAAATAATCAAGAAGGTTTTTCACCTTACTTAGCCCTTTTTACCCAAACTTTTATACCCACTACACCTTGATGTCTTCAAGATATCAGGGTTGTATGGTCATATATAAGCTTGAATATAAAAGCTTATGTGGTTTAACAACCTGAATTTTGAACAGAAAACTTAAAATCAGAAACCTTTTAACAACAAACTTGAATATTAAAAAAAACTTGAAAAGTAAATAATCTTGGAATTTCAAACAATATAAATTAAATTGGATCTTTCTTCTCATCAACAAGCTTCAACCTTTTTTCATTCATAAAAAATAGGACTTATAAAGTTGTGACAAAAAGGTGAAAAAAGAACAGAAACTATGCTACTCCTACAATGCCTTTATATAGAGGCTACAATGAGATTCTAGAACTGAATGGAAACTAGAAACCCTAACAAGTGAAGTTCCAATCTTGCCCTTGGACGATTTTTGAATTTTGAGTCAAAAGCCAAGCCATGTGATGTTCTTGGCATTTTGTGGGATGCCAGTGGTGTAGAAGCAATCTAGATCGTTAATTTTGCCTTTGGGAACAAGAAAATGCTATGGGATGTTGATCTTGCTGGCCTTTTTTGTTTGAGAGTGAATAGTGGGGCAGGGGAGGCTTGCACACTCATGTGAGGTGATGGTGATCCCCACTGGATAAGCAACCGTACGGTTAGCTAATTCCAAGGTCATTTTGGTGGGGACTAGCTCGGGAAGAGATAATTGCTTCCAAACACTTAAAGGCATTAAGTTTATACTGGCACCTAGATCGGCTAGGGCCATGCAATTCTCTACTCCCGGGAAGTTGCAAGGAATCAAGAAGCGACCCGGATCACCAAGTTTGGTGGGAAATTTCCTTAAGAGCACCGCGGAGCAGTTCTCATTAAGTTGGGTCTGAGCAATGTCAAGAAGCTTCTCCTTGTCACTTAGAAGATCTTTAAACATCTTAGCGTACTTAGGCATGTGAGCGAGAGCCTCAACAAAGGAGATGTTAAAATTCAATTGTTTAAACATTTTGAGAAAGTTTGAAACCTGAATATCATCCTTGCTCTTTTGCTTCTCCTTCCTCAACCTTGAAGGATAAGGTATATTGGATGAAGAAGAAGGCTTTAGGAGAGCAGGATCACTCACAACCACGGGTGGTGGGGAAATGGGGGTAGAAGGAAAAGGAGGTGGGGAAAGTTGCTCTTTTTCCTTGTTCACAATCACGGGTGGAGGTGTAGGAAGCTCGGTTCCGTATAACCTTTTCCACTACGAGTGGTGATTGCTTTCATCTCCCCTCTTGGATTCGCAACCGTGTTACTCGGAAGAGTACCCGAAGAAGAGGGTTGATTACCTTGGAAGAGCGAACCGATCATATCACGTATGTTAAGCGCTTGAGTGCTGAAAGAATCTCTCATGTCTGCACGGATCTCATTGCTTTGTTTTGCCATGTCATTTCTTAGCTAGGCTCGAATATCGTTCCCTTGTTTCGCCATTTCGCCCTTCAAGTTGACGAATTGACTCCGAAGATTCGTCACCATCTCTCGATTAGTCTTCATGAACGTCTCGACGTCTTGATTTAATGCCATCGGTTGATTGAGAGGTGGAGCTTGGTAAGCTTGAGAATTTCCTTGAGTTGGGTATGGGTTTCTTTGGGATTGATATTGATTGGTAGCACGAGGTTGGGATTGGTTGTTTCGGTTATAGCTTTGTTGTTGGTTTTGGTTTGTAGGAGGGAAACCGGGTGGAGCAAGATAGTTGTTTGAACGATAACTTAGCAAGCTACGGTCTCCTTGAGGGCGAGCTTGATAGCCTCCCGTGGGATAAGTACTGTATGACGCGTTAACGTTTTCAGAAAAATTGCCTTTAGTGGAAGGACAATCGTTGTAAGAATGAGGACCACCACATGTGTCACAAGAAATAGCAACGGCTTTAGCTTGTTGAAAGTGGTTTGTGGCCATGGTCATGAAATTCTTGTTCATCTCAGCGAGTTGTCGAGAAATTTCAGTCATCTTGGGATTGGAAGTAGTAGAAGAAACATTGACTCTCGGGTTAGATCTTGAGGATGCGGATGAATCCCAATTCTTGTGGTGAGTAGTCATGTTTTCAATCAACTCTCTACACTCCTCCGGTCTCCTTTTCATAAAAGTACCACCGGCGGCGGCGTTGATCGTGTCACGATCACGAAAAGTGAGACCATTGTAGAAGGTATCAATGAGAGTGACGGGGAGCATGTTGTGATTTGGACAACAGTCGATCAAATCATTGTATCGTTCCCAAGAATCAAAGAGCGATTCATCATTGTCTTGCATGAATCCACTAATTTGGTTACGAAGGCTTGTGACCATGGATGGTGGGAAGTAGCGCGACAAAAAGCGTTGAGTCATGTCATTCCAAGTATGAATAGAATTCTTTGGGAGACGGTCAAACCATTTTTCGGCATGGTGAGAAAGCGAGTGGGGAAAGAGTTGAAGGCGAAGGTCATCCATAGAAACACCAGGCGACTTCATGCTT
Organism: Glebionis coronaria; assembly: GCA_025667525.1. Classification (NCBI taxonomy): domain Eukaryota; kingdom Viridiplantae; phylum Streptophyta; class Magnoliopsida; order Asterales; family Asteraceae; genus Glebionis; species Glebionis coronaria. Next base: position 302,649,209 of record CM046878.1, on the reverse strand, counting down.
TGGGTGATGGCAATGAATTTGTCGAGGTGTTTGTTGGCATCATCATCCGGAATTCCGTGAAATGGGTTAGTTTGCACTTGTTGGATCATGTGATGCTTCAACGAATTTGTCGAGGTGTTTGTTGGCATCATCATCCGGAATTCCGTGAAATGGGTTAGTTTGCACTTGTTGGATCATGTGATGCTTCAACGAAAACTCCTGAGCCGTGACGTGCATCGGCGCAATCGGGCCTCCGCGTATGTTCATGATAGGTTGACACAATTCCTCCATTGTTCGTAAATTAGGTAGGGGGAGATTGTTGTTGTTGTTGTTGTTGTTGTTATTGTTATTCAAATTGGGTAGAGGTGGGTTATTATTGTTGTTATGAACACCAGCCATATCTAAATCTTCACGAGTCTCGGGCTCAGAATAGTTCGAAGATCTAGTACGCATACACCTGCAGAAGAAAAATACACAGAGAGAATATCTATATAATCTTTTTGGTGCAAAACCTTTTGGAAAAGAATTGCTTTTCTGATTTTTTAATGTTTTTGTATTTTTGAAGAATTTTATATCGTTTATGGATTTTGAAAATTTTTGAAGCAAGGAAAATAACGTTCAAAGAACGGATCCTAAACTTCAATGCGTCTCTCACTAGAAACCGTTAATCTTAACGAAAAGAGCCGGCAGCGGCGCCATTTAATACTCGGCTTTTACACCACGTATCAAAATTTGTAGTCCCAAGTCCTTTCGAATTGACTATTGGTTCAAAGTGCGACTCAATTGTCTTTGGTGAACAAGAGAATAGTTTGGTTGATTATCTATTTTAAACTAATAGCAAGTAATTTAAATGTCGTTGAGTAAAGTAGAAGATTTAAAGATTAAACTACAATGACGAATTAAAAATAAACGAATTAAAACTTAAGGACAATACTTGAACACTTAATAAAACTAACAATTGAAAACTTTGTAAAAACATGAACTCATCCAATCGGAATATGCTAAAAGTGAGTGATCGGAATAATGGGAAAAGGCACTAATTGGAATGTAATAAACGACTACTGATCGGAATACTTGAAATTGAGACCAATCGGAATATTTAACAAAACCCTCAATCGGAATATTGATGATAACCTCAGATCAGAATAAGCCAGAACCCACAATCGGAATATTGAGATGAGTCAAATCGGAATAATATGCAAAACCCCCCAATAGGAATAATCCAAAAGGCCACGGTCGGAATACTAAACCCTATTCCGATCCTAGGTGATCAGAATATAGATGCTTAAATCGGAAAACACAAAACCCTTTTCCGATTTGGTGATCGGAAAGAGGGTGTTGGAGCTGGTCGGAATGTAGCGATAGGAAAGGGGTTTAGACCCTTTCCGATTTATATGGGATTCGAGATAAGCCAAGCAATAAGCTATTATGATAAGCTTATCACCAAGACTTGAACGAATCAATAATGAAACGGATCAAATAAGCACTAATAACAACTTATCCAAAATTAAAATAAACAAACTTTTAAATCAAACCATAAAAATATGAACTTTTAAAGAAAACTTTTAAAAAGTGAATAAGCTAAACATGTAAATAAGCCAATAAGCACAAGAATCTTAAAGCTTAATCGAATGAAAGCTTATGTAGGAACAAAAAGATTAACTTTTTAAGCACAAAAACATCAAGATCAATACGGATTTAATGTATTACGCACAAAAGTTGATCTAAAATCAAAGAAAGGTAGAAGGAGATTAAAGATTAAAAGCTTAAACTTAACTTGATTAATGAAATCAACAATACACAAATGTTTAATCTTGAAAGATTAAAAGAAAGAAAAGATGAAACTTAGTGAGAGAAAGTGGAGAACTTTCTCTCTCTAAAACTAGAAAGAAAAGTGAAAAATGAAAACTAAAACTTAAAGACTAACCACCCTCCTAATGTGTATTAGGAGGGTATTTATAGGAAAATGGGAGGAGTGCATGTGTTGCTTCTTCTTTCTTTCTTTCTTCACGTCTTCTCGACTCGATTTAATTCTTTTTCTTTTTTCGACGTCGTCTCGGGATTTGAACTCGTCTTGATAATTTCCTTCTTTAATTTAGACTCGAGTTCTTCGACTTCGTTAAACTTCCGTCTTTAGACTTTTTCTTCGATAAGTCTTCAGAATAGGCCTTGGATTTCCGTTCTTTTTGCACTCTTGATCTTTTGACTTCGTCTTTTCCTGTTTTCTTCGATAAAAGCCCGTGAAAGCCCGTGTTTTCTTCATTTTTTCATCTTTTGGTCCTAAAACACAATAAAAACACAAACCACGCATAATTCCGACTTTTACGACATAAATTACACGTTTTGGTCTTGTTATTATTGGAAATAAGTGGTAAAAGGATAAGTGTTTACACACTTATTATTTATTCTCCCACATGCTTAAACATTGAGGACAATGTTTATATTAAGTTTAGGGGGAATTCTATCGAATTTTAGTGGGCTTTTCCATGAATTTGACCCCATTTAACCGGAAAATTTTAAAAAATTTCAACGTTTTTCAAATTTTTGATATATTTTGGCCTAGTAGTATTTTTATTTATTTTCCTTTTGTCATCGCATCGTATTTTCTATTTCAAGAATAATGTCAAAAAATAAATAAATGAATAAAATGGTTTTAACAAGTTTAGATATCTTTGATATATTAGGCCCGTCGTGAATATTTTGACTCAACCCGAGTTTACTTATCCAAGTTTACTCTATCTAGTATCGTTAACCATATGGACCTTAATTGGTTTATTAGGCTAAGCATCCACGAGTATCATTCCTTGAGATTTTAAATTGTGGAGAACGAGAGATGATAGAGTTGATAATAAGCTTAAGGGTTAATTCTTGCTTATATGAGTTTTTGTGGCTCTTTCTTCCCGCTTGTATATTTAATTGCTTAATAAATGAGGATTTTTGCGGTGTAGATTCGATATCTTAACTCTTAGCCAAATCTTTTATCTCCTTGTAATTAAAGCATGAACACATTAAGGGTGCCAGCGTTGTGGACTTCCGACTAAGGTGGCTCATAACCACTAAGTAGGAGGTATTCAGACCATGGGACCGCGGAATTTGGCCTACTATATATATCATAAATAAATAAAGAATAAGATTAAAACATGACCTCAAGGAGCCTTAGGGTGTGGGGCATGTAGCACGAACCTTGTCATTAGATCCTTAGGGTGTATGGCATGGTAAGTGTTGAATAAAAATTGATCAAAAATCAATTCCCTCGTTTATCATCCAAGGAGCCTTAGCGCGTGGATAATAGATGAGGAGCATTTTTACATCTTAAAGAGCCTAAGGGTATATGATGTGAACTTGCTAAACTCCACATAAAGTCTACATGACTTTGGAGGAATAATTAATAAGTAGTACTATTGGCCAAATTTTAGGTCCGGGAATTTATTCCCCAAATCGTGTTAAATCATCCTTGATGTGGGCTTACTTTAGTGACAACGTTTTTTAGGACGAGGTTAGGTTTTGAGTGTCGGGTTTGCACCATTTGGCCTTCATTTTTGGACTAATAATTATCAAATAAGTCAAATGAGCCTACGGGTGAATGACAATCAATAAAATCTAGAGATACAATTTAGGAATTGGAGAAAGAGTATTACACAATTGTCTTATATAAGTATTTTTAACCTAAGAACTTATGGTAAACAATGATCTCGTTTTTAAGCTTGGTATGGGGAACGTAAAACTTGAGAGTGATTAATATTCATGACATCAAAGCCCTAATTTAAGTCTTAGATTTCTTTACGAGTTTCTTCCATAAAAAAATAATTTCCAAATTAATAAATTGTTATAACTTTTGTTTCCTTTAAAGTTTTTATCTTTTCATCATAGTAGTATTAGTATATGTTAATAAAGGCCGAGATGGGTTAATTATGAGAAAAATTTAACTTTATGCATTAAAACTATGCATTGCATGGGGTCATTGCAATGGTCAAGTGTAGGGGATTTAATAAGTGTGTAAACACTTATCCTTTTGCCACTAAAATTAAGGAAAAACAAGACCTAATCATGATTTTAATATCGTAAAGGTCGAAATTACGCTTGGTTTTGTGTTTTTGTTTGAAATGGGTACAAATGATCAAAAGGAAAGAAAACACGGGATTTCACGGTCAAATGTTAAAGAAAAGTCCAACAAAGAGACAAAGACAAAGTCAAAGACCAAAAGTGTGCCAAAGATCATGAAAATCGGAAAATTCAACACGGTTTTGAAGAAATGATCAAGGAAGCCGAAATCGAGCTCGATTTTAGTGGATTTAATCCTATGAAAGACATTTGGGCTTAGTGGGTCCCACATTTGGGTAAATGGGCCCAAAATCCCATTTGAGGAATTGTTTTATTTACATTTGAACAAAAATCCCACCAAAATCCAAAATCAAAACATACAGATGAAATCAATATTGGGCCAAGCCCATTACATAAACAAATGGATGGTTTAAAGTGAAAAGATTATTCACTTGTTTCACTTTGACTCACAAACGTGTTTATCCCAGTCAACACACAACCAACTCACTCACACGTATTTAACTTTAACCCTCACACGTATTTAATAAACAATTACCCCCACACACTTACCCATTTCGATATTAACAAGAAAACTCTTTTCCCTCATCTCTCCCCCTAAACACACGCATCCTTTTACCCCAATCCCAAACCCTAATTCACCCAATACACAAAAATTACCCACCAATATTTGGGGCTTTTGCCTAATCCGTGTGATTCACACGGTTGGGGATTAAATCCCCATGGTTTTTGGGAAGAATAAGGTGGTCCTCCTCTCCTGACGTAGCCTCACCCCTTAATATTGATTGGTCTAAACCAATCACCACCACCACTTCTCCAATAATAGGATGCCAAATCAGCATGAAGAAGCACACCCTCGTTACAACCTGGCAATCCGTGGAACAAGAAAGATTTTCAGCCGTTTGATCAAGAAAAGGGAAGAAAGAGAAGGAAAGAAGATAAAAAGAGCAGCCAAGATTGTTTCCTTGCCCACCAACTTCACCAAACAGGTTCATGGGGTTTCCCTTTAAAAACCCCTCTACTGTAATTCATGTGTGTGCAGTCTTTATTTTAATTTTTATTTTATGCAAAAATTAGATTTAGGGTTTAATGTAATTTTCCTTTTAAAAGTATTGTAATCTGATTTTTAGTTATTAATAAAATTGTTATTTCGGTTCATTCTTGTCTTTTTAAATTTCATCGCAAGCTACTCTTAAATCTGTTTTTTTTATTAATATTAGTTAAGATAAAAAAGTGTTAGATAATCTTCCCTACTGGAAGATTATAAAATATTCTGTTCGAATAGTTCTTGGTTCGAAGTCTATTTTATTTTTGTTCGAGAGTTCTTCGAGATGATGATTTATGGTGTTGGATTTGGTTTAGATTAATAAGACGGCTCAGCGTCGCTCTTCGTCGCAACGGTTTTCGACACAAGGTTTCATCTCTCTTTTATTTATGAGTATTTTTTTTTATTTATGTTTGTTTAAATATCTGCTTAATAATTTGCTTTTTTTTGAGTTTGAGTTTGTTTGGATTTTTTTATTTAGTTATCTGATTATTTTCATTTTTATGCTTAAATTTATTTGAATTGAATCTGGTTAATTTTTGGTACTATATAAACTTCTTGTTTAAGTCTTGCTTATTTGGTATTAATTTTGATTTGTAATTTGTTTATGGTTGAGTTTATTTTTGATTTAAGTTGAGTAGTGTATTAATTTGTAAGTGGCTCGTTTGATTTGCTTATGTTGGCTTATTAGAACTTTGTTCAGGAATATTTGCTTATTTTGCTTTGTTGTGTTAGATTTACTTACTTATTGTTAGTTTTAAATTTTAGCTGCTTAATTTTCAGTTTTTATGTTTCTTTTTATCTGGTTATTGGATGATATCGCTTTTAGGCTTATTTGGTTTAGCTTCTCTGAATTTTAAGACCTATTGCTTATTTACTATCTGCTTATCTGTTTATTGAGCTGAGGTTTATTTTAGTTTTGCTAGTTAGTTTTGGATTAGCATATGTGCTTTTCAGATTTTATTTAGCTTATTTGATTTCATCTGCTTATTAGTTTCTCTTCAGTTTTATATGCTCATTTCTGCTTGCTGTTTATTTCTGCTTATTGTTGTACAAGTTTCAGACCCAACTGGTCTGAGATTTCATAATTCCAAAAGTTCAAAAAAAAAAATTCGTCCATAGAGGGACTCGAACCCCTGACCCCTAGCTTAGCAGCCCTACAACTTAACCAACTTAGCTAGATCTTCTTTTGTGTTTGTTTACACTTTACTTAATTAATATAGGGTTATTTTTAGACTGTCAGTTTTAATTAAGATTTAAATACAAGTTTTAGTATAAGTAATTTTATTAAAAGTTTTATAATAGTTTTCTTTTATTAAGTTTTAAATAAAAAAATAAAAAGATAATAAAAAAATATTTTATTTAAATAGTTTTAGTTTTTTTTAATTAGTTCAAAATGAATTTAGTTTTATTTGAAAATAGTTTTAAGTAGATTTTGATTAAATTCAAATTAGTTTTAAAAAATTTAAATAGTAAGTTTCTAGTTAATTAAATTAGATTTAATTTTAAATAGTTCAAATAGTTAATTAAATAGTTTTGAATAGTTTTTAGTTTTAAATATACCAAAAAAAATACGTTTCACCAAGAACAAATTAATCTAACGTTTAATCGGAAATCAATTCGAGTCGAGTCGAGGAAACGAACATTAATTCTTAATTAGTATTTGCAAAAATTCCTTAAATTAATAAGCTTAAGTTTTACTGATTAAATGTAATAAGTCATGTGATTAATAATTAGTTTATTGATTATAACATTATTATACGATTTAATTAAATATAATCATGATTTAATTAAATTAAAGTGTATATAATACTTAGGTTAAAAGATGTATTAATATTTATATTAATATAACCTAAGTCATGAAAATTAATTAATTATATGCCATGTTTTAATAATTAATTAATTACTATAGTCTAAATGTAACACCCCATTTTAATAAATGGAATGTCACGCGTGATTATGGCGTGTCATCAAAGCATATATGTATAAATGTCTAAACATTCATGACCATAAAGGAAATACCGGAATCAAACATCGGTATCCCAAATGTAGAACTCATCACACACAAATATAAGTACTGAAAATGAAAGGACTAAACAATGTCCATAGAAAAGAGTATCAATGTATAGATAAATGCATAAAGTAAAGAAGTCTAGAAAGCTTCTAGTCCATATGCACGTACGCTTAAAGTCTACGAGCGTCCCTGAGTACCTACCGTTTTGGGAACATGAAAAGCAAAACGGTTGAGCAATACGCTCAGTGCACAGATATACAAGTAAAGCATGAATAATACAACCATATAAGCATGAAATAGCGGAAGAAACTAAGTCCTCGATAACCTGGTTATATCTTAGTAAAACTGGTTTTACAGTTTGAAAAGCCTTATGTTTATCTTGTAAAAACTGTTTAACATATTTACCATTAGCCAATGTAGGTCATGAAATATCAACGTGCATGGATACTTGGAGGGGTGACCTCGTCATGCAAATTAGAGGGTCTGCCTCTAATTTAATATACTGGTTTTGGGTAGGAGGGATCAGCTCCTTATGAAGGATGCAAGGCACGCACCACATTCACACTGAGTAATCTGCTGAAAACATGTAAACTAGGATGCACCCATATGCCCCACCTGATAATAATAATATGGCCAAAAGCTGAAAGGGACGCCACGAGCTATCACTCCGCCGTGGTGAAGTCATAACATTGGTGCCTCCAGTGTTATGGTTATGGTACCTCCATAACTAGGTGAAATTGGTCATGTATGTATATGGCTTTAGGTATTCTAATTAAATATAAGAAATCAAAACATATTAAACATATATTGGGGAAAACAGTTTGCTGCATACGGGAAATCCTAATAAGGAAAGAATGTCCGTACTGAAAGGACGGAGAATCCGTACCTTATGTCCAGTGAACGAAGAAAACGAACGGAAGAGAGTCCTACTTCGGTATCACTAATGCTACATAAATACATAAGTGTATAAGTATCTGATTAGTGAGTACGTAACTGGTTTTATATCATGTCTTAGCTTGTTTTATATGTTCATATCATGTTTTACTGATTTTAAGCTTTATACTGTGTCTATCATATATTTTGTCTATTCTGATTAAGAATTACTTGTATTTCATGTATTATTATACTTGTAGTGTAATAATAACTAACTTTCTAAAAATAGCAGGTTTCCTAAAATAGAAATTTTCCAAAAATAGAAAGTTACCAAAAATAGAAGGTTTTCAAAATAGAAAGTTTCCAAAAATAGAAAGTTTCCAAAACTAGAATTACTGCTTAAAATAGATAAGTTTCTAAAAATAGAAAGTTTCCATTAATAGATTAGCTTCCTTAAATAAATAAGTTTCTAAAAATAGAAAGTTTCAAAAAAATAGAAATAAGCTAGATAATTAAGCTAACTATATAAGCTTAAGTGTTTATTGATTAATATTCTAAGTCATGTTATTATATAGTATAGTTTATTAATTATGTCATGTGAATTAAATAAACTATAAGTTAAAGTATTTAATTAAATGTAACATGATTTAATTAAATAAAGGTAAAATAGATACTTAGGTTAAAACATGTATTATTATCTATTAATAATATAACCTAAGTCATGTTATCTAATTAATTATAAGTCATGGTTTTAATAATTAATTAATTATATAGTCTAATTAAATGGAAAAATACTTAGGTTAAAATTCATGCATTAATAATAAAATTAATAACCTAAGTCATGTAAATTAAATTAATCATGTTCATTCTTTTTATTAATTTAATTTAAGTCTAAAAAAACATATAACTTGTAAAACATTTAACTTATAAAAACAACTCCTGAACCGGACCGTGTTTTAAATCTAACATGTGTGAACCGGACCCGTAAACATCACCATACCCCGACCTAGGTCGGGGTTTCTTCCCCTTGCTGCTGCCGTGACACCACCATCACCAAACCGAGACCTTAAGGTCTCGGTGGTGTGAGTTTAAGCCAAGCCGAGACCCCCCCTTGGGGCTCGGTTAGGCGTCGACCACAACAAAACACCCCTAAACCCGAACTTGATTCAAACCCCCATGATTAATAACATGTTTAAATATTGTTTTTAATTAGTTTATTAAAGACATTCATGATTTTATGTGATTAAATAAATCAAAACATAAAATAAAAGAGTTAGGGTTTATGCCGATCACGTGAAATCAAGAGGATGAACACACTAACGATCCTTGCAACAAATCAAAGACCAAAATCAAACCGAATCACCCTTGTGGTGATGCTAAACCCGGCGGCCAAAGAACCAAAGGAAGAAGAAAAGGATTTTAGGGTTTTTAATATTTTCTAAATCATGTTAAATTAAAATAACTTTTCCTTAAATTCCATGTTTAGTAAAAATCATGGGCTTGGCCCTTTTGTCTTGGTGTAGCCGCGGGTATGGGGCCCATAAGGGGGTAAACCGAACATTTTCTATGTCTAAAATATAAGTGTGTTCTCGTGTTCGTAATTTACGTGATTTGATTAGTTATCGTTCGTGACTTAATATATTTATTCGTGCTCGTAATAAATATACAAACATAAATAATATTCGCTCGTGACTAATTTACGTTCATGATTTCATGTTCGTATGTTCGTGATTATAATTATTATTGGAATAATTATCGTGTGTTCATACGTAATAAATACTTATCGTGTTATAACACATACGTAATACTTGTAATTCTTGTACGTGAAACATAAACATGTTATAAAAGGAAAGTTCTAATCATGTATGTACTATCCTAAGGGTACTATTCATGGTAAAATCATGCGGGTTTTACACTAAATTACATATTTAAATACTTAGGTTAAAATCATGTATTATTAACTAAAAATAATAAACATAAGTCCATGTTTTATTTAAATTAATTATATGACATGTTAAATTAATCTAATTAACTTGTAAATAAATAAACTTGTAAAACTATTAAACTTGTAAAAGTAATAAACCGAACCCATGTATTAGTTTTATTAAACATGTCGTGAACCAGACCCGTGAACCCATGAACCGGCCCGAACCAAAACCCTATCGAAAACAGTGGCAAACCGGCCTAAGTCGGTTGCCCCTGCCTTCGGCCCACTGCCACCGGCTGTGGCCGGTGGTCTTGCCCTTCTCGGCCCAGCCGCTGACCACACCGGGTTCCTACTGGAAGTAGCCAGTGGTCCCCCTGCTGCCTGCGGTTCCCCCTGCTTACCGTAATTAACCATCGACTTTAGTCGGTGGTGGGGCTGTGTGGCTGCCGAGACAAAATCGAACCACAAGACACCCCTGACGCACTGCGGGGTGTCTTGTATCCCTTCTGTTGACCGAAACCAACCACCGAGACATGAGTCTCGTGTGGTGGTGCGAACCAAATTACACCGAGAGTCGTGAGACTCTCGGTTTGTGTGGTGGCCGAACACCAAACCCGAAAACAACCCTTTTATTATTTACCCACCATGGTTTTACTTGTTTTAATTCTTGTTTTAATTTAGCCACCATGATCATGTGTTCTTAAAAACATAAAAGAAAATAAATAGAAAGGTTTTCGGATTACCAAACACGTGGAATCAATAGATCTTGGATACACGAACACGTACTTGTGAATTGTTAGATTAAAATCAACCAATCACCCTTGTTTTTGTGATGTAGCCGCCGACCTAAGGAGCAAGAAGGAGGATTTAGGGTTTTTACTTTTCTAAAAATTTACTATGAATGAATAATGTTTACATTATTTGTATACTTAATAAAAAAAATAGGTTGGGCCCCTCCTTCCTTGTTGTGACGCGGCTTGTAGGGCCCACAAAGGGAAACCCGGAACTTTCCCATGCTATAAATTATTATGTGTTCGTGTGCTTGTATTTACGTTTCGTTATTATTAAATATTCGTGTTATTATATATACTTGTACGTAGTCGTAATAATATTTACGTAAATACATAATTATACGTTCATGATTTTTACGTTCATGATTTCATGTTCGTAATTAAATTATTATTGATAATAATTATTGTGTACTAATACGTACTTAATACTTATCGTGTAATAACACGTACGTAATTCTTGTAATTAATATTCGTGAAACGTATGCATGTTATGTAAGGAAAATTTTTAATCTTGTACGTACGATTATTAGTGTACTGTACATGGTAAAAGCATGCGGGTTTTACATACCGTAACAACGCTAACAACTCGAACAACAGCATGTCCCTACATTAACCTTCTTTCATGTTCAACTATTTTAATTTATGGTATTCTGACACTCCAACAATTGTTAATTCAGGGACAATGGTAACGGTAGGGATCTGGACCGTAGGGGTTCACAGCCTAACCGTTCTACCTCATCTGGTAAATTTTACACCTTCTATGTATTCATGTTTATGTTCCACGATCATGTCTCATGCATGTAATCCTTAAACAGCCTCTCAGCTAACTAGGACGCTTGCTGGAAGATTCACGCATCCTGTTTGTCCTACTTGTTCGCGCAGTCACTCTGGTATTTGTCGTCGGGGTATTGGTGGTTGTTTCAAGTGTGGCCAACAAGGCCATCAGTAGAAGGACTGTCCCCAGGGTGAGATAGAAGGCACCTCTGGACACACCGACACCAAGCCACCTCCTACTTCTGGTCGCGTGTTGACTACTACTCGATATCAGGAGAATAAGACTTCAGGTACCATCACCGGATATCTCTTTATGAATGGTTTGGCAGCATGTGTTCTATTTGATACTGGAGCGACGCATTCAGTCGTGTCCACTTCTTTTGCTATACGTGTTTGGAGTTCCTCGATGCCATAAGATAATGCCTTATGCATTTCCACGCCACTTAGGGACTCTGTATAAATCACTCAGGTGTACATAGATCTTCCCCTAGAATTTGATGACAAGATCCGTAGGGTTGACGCACTTCCTTTGGACATGTGTGATTTTGACTTGATTTTGGGCATGGACTGGTTATCCAAACACCAGGCCATGATTGACTGCCACACTTATCGGGTTATCTTCAGTGATGTTAAATCTCCAGAGTACATACACCACGGATTTCTGCCAGGGAGGTCAGTATATATTATTTCATCCATGGAGGCGCGTGCATTGCTATCACACGGCTGTCAGGGCTTCATAGCCAATATTGATGACATTATTGTCGAGTCTCCATCAATCCAAGATCATCCTATTGTGTCAGAGTTTCCTGACGTATTTCTAGATGAACTTTCGGGAATACCACCTGTTCGTGAAGTCGAGTTTGGAATCGAGCTCATACCAGCTGCAGAGCCGATTTCCAAAGCTCATTACCGTATGGCTCCTATAGAGCTTAAGGAACTAAAAGATCGGCGGTAAGAACTTCTGGAACGAGGTTTCATCCGTCCCAGTGCACCGTTATGGGGTGCACCGATACTGTTCGTGAAGAAGAAAGACGGCAGCATGCGTTTATGTATAGACTATCGTGAGCTGAACAATATCACGATCAGGAATCGTTATCCTTTGCCGCGAATTGATGACCTATTCGATCAACTTCAGGGCACCATTCATTTCTCCAAGATCGATCTGAGGTCCGGCTACCATCAGTTACGGGATAAAGATCAGGATATCTCCAAGACTGCTTTCCGTACACGTTATGGGCACTACGAGTTCGTAGTCATGCCATTCAGACTCACTAATGCTCCAGCTGTCTTCATGGATTTGATGAACCGTGTCTTCCATGAGTTTCTGGACAAGTTCGTTATTGTGTTCCTTGATGACATCCTGATACTCTCCAAATCCAAGGAGGAACATGAGGAACACCTTCGTACAGTCTTACAGATTATTCGTCAGAAGACGTTGTACGCCAAGTTCACTAAGTGTGAGTTCTAGTTAACCAAGGTGGCATTTCTGGGCCATATTGTATCTGCAGAGGGGATCACCATGGATCCTACCAAGGTTGAAGCTATCACTAAATGGCCGAGACCTACATCTGCAATAGAAGTTAGAAGTTTTCTGGGTTTAGCTGGCTACTACCGCAGGTTTGTAGAGAATTTTTCACGTTTAGCCTTACCTTTGACTAAGCTGACGAGGAAAGGAGAGAAATTCGTCTGGACGGAAGAGTGAGAGAAGAGCTTTGAAGATCTTAAGCAGAAGTTAGTGACTGCACCTATTCATACTCTCCCATCTTGCTCAGGTGGATTTCAGATATATAGTGACGCTTCAGGAAAGGGTTTAGGCTGCGTTCTCATGCAACATGGGAAGGTTATTGCATACGTATCACGACAACTGAAACCTTATGAAGAAAACTATCCTACTCACGATTTAGAGCTTGTAGCAGTTGTTTTCGCATTGAAGATCTGGAGACATTATATGTATGGTAAATCATGTGACATATTCACCAACCACAAGAGTCTCAAGTACATCTTCACACAGAAGGAACTGAACATGAGACATAGGAGATGGTTAGAGCTATTGAAGGACTACGACACCAACATTCAGTACCATCCCAGTAAGGCGAATGTGGTGGCAGATGCTCTAAGCAGAAGGTCGGGTATGATTGCTGGCATTCGGATTCAAAAGGAGATCATTCCTGACCTAGAGATGACTGACATTGAGTTTTGTGTACGAGGACAACACGGTTACTGGGCTAATCATAGAGTGGAACCAGACTTACATTCTAGGATCAAGGAATCTCAGAAGGATGATGGTGAGATTTGGGCTATCATTCAAAACCTTGATCAGCAGACGGAGTTTCGTGTTGACAACGACGGTATCTTATGGCATGGCACTAGACTAGTGGTCCCTGATGACTCTACTCTCAGGGAAGATGTGTTGACTGAAGCTCACAGTTCTCCAATTACCATACATCCTGGTTCTACCAAGAGTTACCACGACATCAAGCAACACTTTTGGTATAGTGGTATGAAGCAGGATGTTGCCACCTTCGTTTCTAAGTGTATGATCTGCCAGCAGGTGAAGATCGAGCATCATTGAGCTAGTGGTTTACTACAACCATTAGATATTCCAGCATGGAACTGGGACAAAATCTCCATGGATTTTGTTACTGGTCTTCCGGTTACTCAAAAGAAGAATGACGCCATCTAGGTCATTGTGGATAGGTTGACTAAATTTGCTCATTTTCTACCGATTCACAAGGAGCATCCGGTCAGCAAATTAGCTGACACATTCCAGCGGGAGATCATGAGACTGCATGGTACTCCATCAGAAATTATCTCTGATAGATATCCCCATTTCACATCACGTTTCTGGTAGATTCTACAGAAAGATTGGGGCACCAGACATAAGCTCAGCACTTCCTTTCATCCTCAGACTGACGGACAGTCCGAACGTACCATTCAGACATTGGAGGACAGGCTGCGATCGTATGCTCTAGAGTGGTCAGGAAGCTAGGATGAATATATATTCCTAGTAGAATTCGCACACAACAACAGCTGGCACGCTAGCATCAAGTGTGCTCCCTTTGAGATGTTGTATGGCAGAAAGTGTCGCGCCTCAATCTGCTGGGATCAAGTGGGCAAACGACTTATTGAAGGTCCAAAGATGATTGAAGTGACCAATGAGAAGGTCGTTGTCGCCAAGGCAAAGCTTCATGAAGCTCGTGCTCGTCAGAAGAGCTATGCTGATAAACGTCGTAGAGTTATGTCTTTCAACGTGGGTGATCACGTTTTCCTCAAGGTATCACCTGCACGAGGAGTTAGACGTTTTAGAATCAGAGGGAAGCTCAGTCCTCGCTTCATCGGACCGTTCGACATCATAGAACGCGTTGGTGAAGTGTCATACCGTTTAGCGTTACCGCCTCAACTATCACACGTTCAAAACGTGTTTCATGTGTCTTTACTCAGAGGATACAACTATCATCCAGTTCATGTTGTCCTGTATCCACTTGATCAGATTCGAGAGGATCTTTCATATTTCGAAGAACCCGAGAGAGTTCTTGAGCGACAAGATCGTGTCATGCGGAGGAAGACGATCCCTTTCGTTAAAATCCTCTGGAGGGATCATCCTGAGCGGGAAGCCACTTGGGAGACGGAGGAGTCTATACGGACTTCTTACCCTCATTTCCAGTTCTAATTAGGGTATGTTTTCTTTTAGTTTACGTTTCTCCTATTTGAGGACGAATTGTTCTTTAAGAGGGGAAGAGTTGTAAAACCCGCATTAAAAAACTATGAACAGTACACGTAAACAGTAACTTACGAAAACACGTTAAAATTTAAACTTTCCATTTATAATATTAATACACGTGTCACGACAATAAATAACGAACAATTATGAATATTATAATTGTAACACGATCACGAATACCAAAATCATGAATAATAAATCACGAACACACACGTTAATTATTTAACACACGAAAAGCTACAGGTTTACCCTTGGTGGGCGCCTATGCCGCGGCTAGAGCAAGAGAAAGGAGGCCAAGTGGGCCTTTTGGCCCAAAACCAATTTTAATAAAAAACATCTAAAGGAAAAAAATTTCATTATTTGTAGGTTTACAGAAAATTTTGTCTTCTTCCTCCTTGTCTCAACATAGCCGCCAGCCACATCAAAGAAAAGGGAAGAACCGGACGATTTTTGCTACTTGTTTATTTGTTCCTGATCAACTATTCGTTCGACACACGTTGATATAATCAAAACACTTTTTCTTCTCTTTTTAAATCTTTTGATTTCAGGTTAATTATTTAATTAATCATCAAAAACATAAATAAAACATGGAATGAATTAATTAAATACATGGGGCAAGTTTGGTTTGTGGTTTGTGGTTCGGCCGAGACAGAGAGACCCCAAAGGGGTGCTCAACTTGTTTTTAATCACCACCACCGAGAGCAAAAAGGTCTCGGCTTGGTTGGTTTTCGGCTCGGCACAGGCAAGAAACCCCCGACCGAAGGTCAGGGTGTGTTTGTTCGGTTTGGTTGCACCGAGGCACCACCGAGACCCATTAGGGGGCTCGAAGGGTTTTTGTTGTTCGGACCCGAGATCAAGAAACCCCGACACTAGGTCGGGGTATTTTTACATGTTTAGTTGATTAAGTAGTGTCAACCGAGATCCCTCCAAAGTCTCGGTGGGACTTGCTTATAGCTTATTTGGTTTGGCTTAATTAAAACACGGGCTCGGGACTCGGGTTTTTATAAAAACTATTTTTATAAATCATGTCATATTAAACTTTAGGTTAATTAATTTATAAAATTAATTCATGTATAACCTAAGGTATTTATACTTAGTCATTTTAATTAAAACATGTATTTTAATTAAAATCATATAACGTATAGTTTAATTAAATTAACCAGTTATTTAATTATTAAGCTATAACCGTGACTTGTATTGTACCAATTTAACTTCATTTATTAATTATAATTTAGCTTAATTATAATTATGGAAACTTACTATTTTTGGGAACTTTCTATTTTTGGAAACTTTCTATTTTTGGAAACTTACTATTTATGGAAACCTGCTATTTTTAGAAAGTTACTTAGTATTACAATACAAGTATTATAATACACTAATGCATGAATAATACACAACAGAACATCAGAATAACTACAATTAACACAGTAAATAATAAAACATGACAAGATACGTATAACAAGCAACTAACACACGAAACAACTAAAACACATGTAATTCAGGCAACTCATACACGTCCAAATTTCTTATGTAGTGTTATCCGTCAAGGCGGATTAGTCATCATCGTTTCCGTTAGATTCTACTGGACATAAGGTACGGATTTCCCGTCCTTCGGTAAGGACAATCTCTTCCTTCAGTAGGATTTTCTGTGTGCAGCCAACTCTTTTCCTAAGTAGTTACAGATTAAATGCTTATGTTTATTAGTTACCTTAGCCATATACATGTATGACCAGTTTCACCTAGTTATGGAGGTACCATAACCATAAGACTAGAGGCACTAGTGTTATGACTTCACCACGGCGGAGTGATAGCTCGTGACGTTCCTTTTCAATTATTTGGCCATTTTATTATTATATTATCAAGTGGGGCGTATGGGTGCATCCTAGTTACATGTTTCAGTCAGGATTTCATTGTGAATGTGGTGTGTGCCTTGCATCCTTCACAAGGAGGTGATCCCTCCTACCTACTTACCATTTAAATTAGAGGCATCCCCTCTAATTTGCATGATGAGATCACCCCTCCAAGTATTCATGCACGTTGTTGACCTCATGACCTATATTGGCTATTATGGTACATTAACTAATAAAGATTTTCATAAGTAACGTAAGCTATGTTTTCAGAACTAAAACAAGTTAACATGACATACAACTAGGTTTTCCAGGACTTATTCATTTCCGCTGCCATTCATGCTTTATACCTTTATATGCTTCCATATTCTATGTTTTCTATGCTTCATTGTATATCCGTGCACTGAGCGTTATGCTCTGCCGTCTACTTTTCCATGTTCCCAAACGGAAGGTACACAAGGACGCAAGTAGGAACTCCAGAGTATGTGCATTCGGATTGGAAGCTATCCAGCTTCTTTTACCTTATGCATTTATTCCTACTTATTCATACTTTACTTCTTTTGGACATTGTTTAGTCCTTTCCATTTACAGTAATTATATTGCTTGTGTATGAGTTAGTAGACTATCGATGTTTGATTCCGGTATTTCTATTTATGGTCAAGAATGTTTAGACATTTACCTTGCATGATTTGATGATACGCCATAATTTACTATAGCACTCTATCCTGTTAAATGGGTGTTACAGTTATAAATAGTATTAATTTGATGTAACTCCATGAAACCATGGTGTGGACATTGTCTCAACAAATCCATAAACCTTTCTCAAACATCTCCAAACGATTCATGCACTTTTTGTTCAAATTAGTTATTTCGTTCTTAAAGTGAGTTGTTTTGGATGGTGGAAAGAAGTAATTCATAAACATAGCCACTAAATCATCCCATGTCAAAATCGAACCTGATGGTTCCTTTTTATACCAACGTTTAACATTCCCCTCGAGCGAGTACGGAAAAAGCATGAGCTTAATCGCGTCATTTGGCACATCTCTAAACTTGAGAGTCGAGGTAATACGAAGAAAATTCCGAATGTGAGAGTGCGGGTTATCGGTCTCATTTCCACGAAATTGGTCAGCACGAATGAGTGATAAAATACCCGTCTTAATCTCATAATGATCCGCCAAAATAGCAGGCACAACGATTGCTTCCCCGAACCCTTAGGTGGGTGCATGGAGCAATTCCTCCATTGTTCGGTTATCGGCCATCTCTACAACAATAGGTGGAAGCTCGGGTTCCATTATTAATTGTAGACGATTTCTATTTCTACGAGGAATGTTTTCAAGCCTATCGTGATTAATCAAAAGTCGAGTAGAACGTAATTGCATAAACGAAAGTGAAGAGAATTTTAGAGGATGTGAAGAAAAGAAAATAGATTAGAAGAAGTTTATTTTTGGTATTTTTATTTGGTATTGCTCAATCAAAAGATTGATAAAAACAAGGAATAAGGATAATTACTATGGAAGTAAACTACCCTCGGTCGACTTTGAAACGTAGGTGAAAACCTAAATGTCTCGAGGTTCAATAAGTAAACAACAAAAATAAGATTTATTACTTCTACATAATTACTATATTAATTGAAAAATAACAAAATTTTCCGAGGACGGAAAGGGTCTTCAAATCAACGATCAACAAATCTCCACGAAAGAATCGTACACAAGATCCCCGGCAGCGGCGCCAAAATTTTTGATGTAGTGGGAAAGTGTCGGTGTATTTTAATTTAATACGTTATAGAGCAAATTTAGGAAATTACCTTTAGGAAAAGGTAATAATCCAAAATTAAGCTAAGGACGAATCAATTAAACACGAGAGTGATCCCTGTTCGTTATACGCAAGGAACTTGTGAAATTGAAACTTTCGATTTGAATTGGATAACTAATTTGAATTGGTGTCGGTTTTATCTAAATTAATCCTACAAATTTTTAACCTAAAGTGCATGAATCGTCTACCCAAATTTAAATCTAAAAGACAATATTTAAACTATATAATATAATATATTTTTTTTACTTTTACTTTTAAAATGAAACAAACTATTGAAACAAATTTATTAAACCAAAATTATTTAAAAACAAACTTATATAAAAAATATTATTTAAAAACAATATTAAATCAATTTAAATTTTAAAAGTAATAAAATATTTATTTTTATTTATAAACTTTATTTATTTAAAGTTTTAGCTAATAACATTAAATATAATTTATTAAAACGCTTTTTAAAATAAAAGAAATTAGGAAATTTTTCAAAACTTTAATCTAAAAAAAATCTATAAAAACCTTTTATTATATAAAACAAATTTTAATAAAGGTTCAATTAAAAGAATTATTTAAACTTTTTAACTCTAAAATTAGATAAGAAAAAAGTTTATACTATAACAGTTCAGATTATATACCATATATTAAATACATAAACCATACTTAAACAAAAACGTGGGTTAGTCCAGATGGTTGTGGCTCTAGACCTTTATCTGAGAGATCTCGGGTTCGAATCCACAGGAGTGGGCTTTTTGTGAATGATTTATTTATTAATTTATTGGGTCAGATTTATTTAAATATATAAATAACTCAATTCAATATACTTGGCATTAAACCATACAGTAAAAAATCATAAAAATCATAAAAATCATAACAATCATAACATAAACTAGTAAATGGAATATAAGGAAAAGAACAACACTATTAATGTTTAGGTGGAGTGCAGACGTGATCCACTAAGTCAGTAACTTGTTAAGCCCAATCACCAAACAAATATTATAGTAAAATAATATAACAAGCAGTTACTTTAAACTGAACTATTTCAAGCAAATAACTTAAATTAAAGCTAAGTCAGCCATATCAAAATAGGTAAAATAATCCATCAAGAAAAACTAAATACCATAGCAAACTCAAGTTAAGCTATATCAGACTTATGAGCAGACTATGTTAATCAGTTTAAACCAAAAACCTTAAGTACAAAAAGATTAAACTATATAAGTTTCCAAAACAAGATCAGCAATATAAGACCTCCCTATTTAGCAGACTCCAAAATCAATAACATAACAATTTGCAATCTAATTATATAATAAAAATCAGCAGGCTATCATTATGCATACATCAAAATAATACAGCAAAGTCTACAAACCAACAGGCAGACATCACTCCACTTATCAGTTAAAACAATTAAGAAGATTAATTAAAACATAAGTCGAAAACAGTTTAACTACACAAATCAAACTCAAACATATTCATCATCGATAACATAAAAAATCTCATAAAAATTTATAACATATTAAAGAAACCAATTAAACCAAACATTCGTAAAAACTAAAACGAGCTTAACCTTTTTATTGAAGATCCTTTGATGTCGAAGGTAGCGCTGAGCTACCTTTGGACTAGAACTACTCCGAAAACATCACGCACCACCATTAAACATTTTTTTGAACCATAAAGACCTCGAATCCACCACTTTGAATCGAACCAGCATCTTTTATTTACTTATTCAGTGGGAATAAATAATATATCCACTCTCACTCTTTTCAATCAAATAAACTATAGATGAAGCTTATATGACTGATTTTTCAGTTATAATATTAATTGGAATAATTAGAAAATGCAAATTAATACTATCAATAAAATAAAACGTGAGATTGAAAAGAGACAAATAAATTGAAAAATGAGTTTTATTAATTCATAATCTCATTACATCATTAAAAATAAAAATTACAGATCCTAAATTCAATCTAACATTATAACATTAAAAGTAAAGAAAGGGATGATTACATGAATAAAATTTGGGGGTTTTTATAGGGAAGGAGAGGGGTGAGGTGCTGATGAAGAAACTTGATCTTGACCCTTCCTTTAGCATCTCTTCATTCTCTTTTCATCCTTTCTTGATCAAACGGCTGTGATTGGCTCTCAGTCACACATATCACCACCATGGCATTCCCTTGTGCTAGTTGTGCTAGTTTGGTGCCTAGGTGGATGAATATCATTGGCTAACTGATTGGTTGATAGGAAATCAACCAATTAAATGAGAGGAGTGGCGTGAAAAGTTGCCATGTGGCCTTGATAGCAGCATCTCTTCATCCCCTAAAAAGTTGGGATTTAATTGGGGCGCGTGGAGTCCAATTGTTGCTCAAAAGGAAACCCCTAATTGAGGCTAGAGTTCATCTGATGTGTTCTTCCTTATACTTCTTTCGTTACTTTATTTTATTTTTCTTTCTTTTGTATGTTTTCTTGGTTGTTATGTTTGGTTTTGACCACTCTTGACCGAATGGAAAGTTAATATAAACTTCCACCATCACAAGATACTTGGGCCTTAGACCCAATGTTTCTCCCATTCGTTTCATTAGTGAATGTTGTTGGGCCTTTAAATAGTTTTTGGACCCATATATTAACTTTATCCATCTGTTTATATCTTTTGTTGTTTTGGGCCTATTGGGCTTTGACCCATTAGTAAATAACCACTTCCATAATTGGGCTTTTAGGCACAATAAGCAAATGTGGGTCCCACTTGACTTCATTCTTGATAAACTTGAAACAGTAGATAAAACAACTTGATTTTTGGCCTTTTAATATTTCTTCAATCTCGTGCCGATATTTGCCGGTTTTTGTAATCTTGGGTACCTACACACATGAAACAAGAAACAAGCATATACAATACCATTTTCATATATTTTATGCATTTTATGTCCCTTTATTGATATAAATGATATGAGTAAATTCACTCACATCAAGGTACGAGTGTGTGAGGGAGCGTGTTGGATTTTATAGGGAGTAAGAGAGGGTTAGGTGAGGTTGTTAGGGTGTGGGAGAGTGCGTGGGAGTGAGTGATAATTACATGAGTGCCAGGTTGTCATTTTTGCCAGCTCAATTGCTCCAATTAAATCTTAACACGTGGCTAGGGTTTGGTATCGTTTTTGTTAAATGAATTGGGGGTTTGAGATACAGGGAACGACAAAGGTTGAGGTTACCATGGTTGGATTCGTCTCTTCAAGACGAGCAAGATTGGTGTTGAACACTAAGCTTGAAGATGCCTCCTTCGTCCTCCAATGTCTGGCGAATTCGTCCAAAGATACACAAACACGTGTTATGTTTTTATTGGTTAAGGTTACTGATGTGGTCTGAAACAGGGTAGTGACATTGTGGTCCGTGTGAAGGGTTATGTGGGCTTTGATTGGTCCATGTTGCATCCCACTTTCTATTTCTTTCTCTTTATGGCAGAATTAGCCCTTGGAGGTTTGATACTCTTGCAACTTGTTTTTAATACTTCCACAACTTTTATAAGGGATAGAAAACTTTTATTTAAGCCCTTAGACTTTCGAGTTTCGCAATTTTAGTCCCTCAACTTTGTAAAACCTTTATCTTTAGCACATGTCTTCAACGAATCTTCATTTTTTGTCCTTGTTCTTTCAATACTTTTACACTTTTGGTCCTTGTCTTCAATAGATCTTCCATTTAGGGCCTTAAACTTTGGAATTTTTGCACTTTTAGTCCTTTAAATTTGTCGTTTTCCTTGACTTTTCTTCAATAAATGACAGTGAAATCCCGTGTTTTCTTCCTTTATGATCTTTTGTACCTATTTAACACAAAAACACAAAACCACGCATAATTCCGACTTTTAAGATATTAAATACATGATAAGGTCTTGTTTTTATTTGTTTTAAGTGTTAAAAGGATATGTGTTTACACACTTATTAACTCCCCTACACTTGACCATTGCAATGTCACCATGCAATGCAAAATTTTAAAGCACAAATTTACATTTTTCATCATAAATAACTGATATTGGCCTTTATTATAATACACTATTACTAATACAATAAAAAGAAACAAAACAACGATGAGAAGATTTAAAAGATATAACAATTCCCATTTTACTTGAAATTGTTTGATGGGAGAAACTCGTAAAGAAATCTAAGACTTAAATTAGGGCTTCTGGTGTCATAAATATTTATCACCCTCAAGTTTCACGTTCCCTATACCAAGCATAAAAACAAGATCATTGTTATTATAAAATAGTAAAGCTAACACTTACTCATGTTGTTTAATTATTCACATAGACCCCCTTATTCCTACGGTGTAGCTCTTGTATTTTATTTTTGTCTTGAATGATCTCGAGGATGCATTTTTTACTTATTTTGATAATTTATTAAGGCAGAAACTAAAGTAGAACGATTTAATCCATAGTTAGCTAAAGGAAAAAATCTTTTAAAACGGCTTCTCGAAATCTCATAAAGTTCATATCTTGGCATAACTCGTTTCATGATTTGAGACCTTTCTCGGACCGATATTTGGAATGTACTTCAAACTTCAAATCTTGAGAGACGATCTTGAAATTATGGTCTTCTTTTCATTTTGGTATACATCTTCATTTGGAGTGAGAGATGGTTCAAACATTGACGACGACTTCTTCATTTATCATTATCTTTATTTAGGATTTTGATATACAACGATCTACCTCCTTTTCGGACTTGGATCTATCTATCCTCATTCCTTGTTAGGGCCTTTTTGGATAGACTTCTCCATGATCTTTATAGGAGTAAATTGCTTCTCGTCGTGTGTCTTGATCCTTCATATTGATTTGGATTAATGATCTTCACATCATCTTTATATCTTTAGCAAAAAAAGTGAATCCTCATACCTTATGAGGGCCTTTTTGGACTCGGATATCCTCATGCCTTGTTAGGTCCTTTTGGGATACGCCAATCTTCGCGTCCCGCTTCAATAAGTTATGCATTAGCTATGAAATCTAATTAATCACGAGTAACTTTTAAACGATTTTAGGCTAGAAGCTAAGTAATTTTTCAAATCGTACGACCTTATATATTGCATTTATTTATTGACAAGTGTTGGGAGAAAAAGCTTATAGTTAACTCACATAAGTTCATGAAAGAATACGTAACTTATAATTAACTCTGTCATTTCTCGTTCTCCACAATTTAAAATCTCAAGGAATGAGTCTCGTGGATACTTAGCCTAATAAACCAATTAAGGTCCATATGGTTAAGGATACTAGCTAGAGTAAACTCAACTAAGTAAACTCGGGTTGAGTCAAAATACTCACGACAGAGCTAATATATCAAAGACGTCTAAACTTGTTAAAACCAGTTTATTTATTTATTTCCTTTTTTACTTCATTCATAAAATGGAATATATACATATGATAGTGATGACAAAAGGAAAGTAGATAAAAGAAAATAATTGAAAAATACTACTAGGCCAAAATAGATAAAAAAAATTTTGAAAAACGTCGAAAAATATTAATTTCCTGGTTAAAATAAGGACATATTCATGAAAAAGCCCACGTAAATTAGATAGAAGTCTCCCCTACACTTAATATAAACATTTTCCTCAATGTTTAAGCATGAGGAAGTAAACTCCCCTACACTTAGGACATTGTGCACTTTGTTTAAATCGAGCTAAGGAAGAGACAACTAAAGTGATTACATTTATTTAACTTATTTATATACAAGTATGAATCATAATAATTTTGATAGAACCGGTATTCACGAGATCACGGGTCGCGACAAAACACCAAAAGTGGATCTTGATTGCAAAAATCCCTGCAAAACGCCACAAAACACAACCTACTTGGCTCCCCTACACTTATTTGTTGAAAAGGGTAAAATCTAACCTAGTTATACGATGCTTGATTCATTTTTCACGAGTCTCTAGCTCGCCTCGATTTACCGAATTAATTTAAGGGAAACGTGGAGAGGGATGGAATCATCTCATGAGAGATGTCCTCTCCAAAGTACAACTTAACCCGTTGGCCATTCACCTTAAAATTCGGCCAATTTGGTTGAACTAGCTCAATGGTTCCATAAGGGAAAATTTAGGCCACGATGAATGGACCGGACCAACGGCTCTTAAGTTTGCCAGAAAAGATTTTCAACCGAGAGTTAAAGAGTAAAACTTGATCACCAATTTTGAACTCTCGGTTCTTAATCTTAGAATCATGAATGAGCTTAGTATTCACCTTATATATCAATGAATTCTCATAAGCCTCATTCCTAAGTTCATTAAGTTCATTGAGTTGGATTTTCCTAAGATCACCGGCTTTGTTTATGTCAAAATTAGCCCATTTCAAGGCCCAATAAGCCTTATGTTCCAACTCAATGGGGAGGTGGCACGCCTTTCCGTAGACAAGGCGACAAGGAGTACAGCCTATAGGTGTCTTATAAGCGGTACAGAAAGCCCACAAAGCATCATCTAGTTTATCGGCCCATAAGGCACGATGCTCTCCCACGGTACGCTCTAAGATTCGCTTAATTCCATGGTTGGATACCTCGACTTGACCATTAGTTTGTGGATGATACGCGGTGGAAATTCGGTGATTGACACCATACTTAGCCATGACTCGTACGAATTGATCATTGAAAAAATGATTACCGCGATAACTAATGATAGCACGAGGAACGCCGAATTTAGTAAACAATTGCTTCAAAAAGTTCACAAAAACCCTCGCACCGTTAGTAGGTAAATCCTTTGCTTCAACCCATTTGGATACGTAGTCAACAGCTACGAGGATGTACTTGTTCACTTTGGATGATGGAAATGGCCCCATAAAGTCGATGCCCCATACGTCAAAGATTTAACACGCTTGAATGAAATTTTGAGGCATCTCATCATTATGTGTGATATTGCCTTATCGTTGGGAAGAATCACAATGCTTAACTATCTCATGAGTGTCATGATAAATGGTGGGCCAATAGAATCCAGAGTCAAAAACTTTCTTCGCGGTGTAGTTAGGGCCAAAGTGACCACTGGTGGGTCTTTTGTGGCAAGCCTCAAGGATTTGTAAGGCCGCGGGCCCATCAACACACCTACGAATAATAAGATCCTCGCATTGCTTAACGAGATAAGGGTCGTCCCAATAGTAGTTCTTAATGTACTTAAATAATGTTTTCTTTTGTTGGGACGTTAACCCTTCGATAAGAACTCCGCCCGCCAAATAGTTTGCAATGTCCGCAAACCATGGGGTATCATCAAGAATGGAATTAATAGACATTAAGGTCTCAAGGGGAAACGATTCGTTAATCTCTTTGTTTGGAAGTTCCCTTTGATAAGGGTCCTCAAGTCTACTTAAGTGATCCGCGACTAGGTTTTTGACTCCCATTTTATCACGAATTTAAATTTTAAATTCTTGTAGGAGAAAAACCTAACGAAGGAGTCTCGGTTTAGCATCTTGCTTGGTCAACAAGTATTTCAAGGCGGAATGGTCGGTGTAAACGACGGTGGTAGAAAGCACATGATACGGGCGGAATTTCTCAAAAGCATACAATACAGCCAAAAGCTCTTTTTCGGTAGTGGTATAATTCAATTGAGCCCCCGACATTGTCTTACTAGCATAATGGATATGTTGGAAGTGTTTATTAACCTGTTGACCTAAAACCGCTACTACCGTGAAATCACTAGCATCGAACATGAGCTCGAAAGGTAACTCCCAATTTGGAGAGACTAAGACCGGTGCCTTAGTTAATTTAACATCAAGAATGTCGAAAGAGTCGAAACAATCTTTAGAAAAGAAGAAAGGAGCATCTTTCTCTAAGAGATGAGTCATTGTTCGAGATATCATAGAAAAATCTTGAATGAAACGTCGATAGAATCCCGCATGTCCTAAGAAACTCCTAACTCCTTTGACAGTGGTAGGTGGAGGAAATTTAGCAATGACGTCAACTTTGACTTGATCGACTTCTATACCGGCTTAGAAATTTTATGACCTAGGATGATGTCTTCTTTTACCATGAAATGGCACTTTTCCCAATTAAGAACGAGACGAGTGTCTTCACACCGTTTAAGCATACATTATAAATTAGCAAGGCAAGAAGAGAAAGAAACTCCATAAACTGAGAAATAGTCCATAAAGACTTCCATAGTTTGTTCAACCTTGTCATGAAATATAGCCATCATACACCTTTGGAAAGTCCCGGGAGCATTGCATAAGCCGAAAGGCATTCTTTTGTAAGCAAATGTTCCATAAGGACAAGTGAATGTGGTTTTCTCTTGGTCTTTTGGATTGATAGGAATTTGATAATATCCGAAGAAACCGTTTAAGAAGCAATAATAGTCATTACTCGCTAAACGCTCTAGCATTTGATCCATGAAAGTAAGAGGAAAGTGAGCCTTATGAGTGGCATCATTGAGCTTATGATAGTCTATGCAAAATCACTAACCCGTAACAAATCGAGTAGGAATTAACTTGTTATTTTCATTGGGAACAAAAGTAATGGACCGGACTAACCCACGGCGAATCCGAAATAGGGTAAATCATGCGGACATCTAGAAGTTTGATAACCTATTTCTTAATGACTTCATGAATTTTTGGGTTTAACCTTCTTTGACTTTGGATTGCGGGTTTAAAGTCATCTTCCATGAGAATTTTATGAGTGCAAAAGTTAGTATAATTTCTGCGGATGTCGAATATTTTCCAAGCAGTTGCTTTCTTATGAATTTTAAGCAATTCGATAAGTCGAGATTTTTCATCCTCTTTTAAGTCCTAAGCAATAATGACGGGTAACTTATCATCTTCTTCTAAGAAAACGTATTCTAAATGAGAGGGTAAATCCTTAAGCTCTAAATCCGGTGGATTTTCGGTGGAAGGCTTAGTCAAATTCGGATCATCGTTAGTAACTTCCTTAGGAGTAGGTGGAGAAATATGGTCCTCGTTGAGAAGTTTCTCTAGGGTACGAATGTCTTCTTCCCAATCAGTGGGAAAATCGTCATATTTTAAGTCCACGTCCCCTAAAATTCTTCAAATTCTTGTAAAAGTAAGCCACTTTCTCCAAATGGAGTCAATGTAGGAGAAATAGAAGCTACGGTCTCAACATGAGGTAAATGAGAAATCCCGCTCTTACAAACCTCGCGAAAATGTTCCTCGCATGCTTCGTCGAGTACATCGATGAAATTCACGGATTCGGGCTCATCCGGAAGCTTTGAAATTTTACCCATATTAAAGACGATTTTGTCATCCCCTACCCTCATGATAAGCTCACCCGAAGCTACATCAATCAATGTACGCTCGGTCCTCAAGAAGGGCGGTCCCACAATTAAGGGAACATGGGGATCCATCTCATATTCGACTATAATAACCGTTTTTTGGTATATCGTTTTTCCTCGACTCGACTCGAATTGATTTACAGCTTAACACAAGATTTATTTGTTTTTGGTTAATAATAATTGCTTGGTATCTATTGTCTAATTAAACTAAAATGTTGAAAATTATTTAGGCTAAGGAATATATAAAAATAAAAGCGTAAATAGTTCAAATAAAATTACTCTAAAATGCAAATTAACTAACCTACAATTGAAAATCTGGATGCAACAAAGCTAAACTATAATTAAAAATATTAATAATTCTAAATGCGAAATTAATCTAAATGCAAGCACGTAATAACAAGTGATAGTGACAAAAAAATTGAAATCAGAAAGATAAACATAAAAATTAAGCGTAAAGCTTTAACCTTTTTAGCTTATTAATCTCTTAGATGATAAAGCTAGAAGCTTTATATAATAATAAGCTTAATAATCACAAAAATGTGTAAACTTTATACTAATAATAAGTTTATCTAAATGAAATCTAATTTTTAAACCTTTAAATCTAATTTTTAAAACAATAACAATATTTAAAACTAATTAAACCGATTTTAATAAAAGAGATATTTTAAAAAAAAAAATTTAACTATATTAATCTAACAATTAAACTAAAACGATTAAGCTATGAAAAATAAAAAGGAGAAAACTTTGGTACCCGTAGTCCATAGAAAACGCTCTAAACAAAATCAATCATAAGTAACAACATATGGCCCGTTAAGTACACGGCCTCCCAAAAGTAACAAAATACAGCCCGTAAAGTACACGGCCAACCAAATCAAACTAAAGCTAAGCGTATCCCGACCCGTAAAGTACAAGGCCAACCAAATCAAATTCGAACCAAATTAATCAACCATAAGCTCTTTACCAAACTTGATAAATCGATTCGCCAAGATCACAATAACACAAAAGGTTATAATAATAAGCAACTATTAATATTATATGAAGAGAATCGAATAAAACTAATAGATCTAGAATATTTTTTATATTTTATAACAATTTTATAATTTTTAAACTAAAAATTAATAGATCTAGACCTTTTTATCAATTACGTAATAGATCTAAACTAATTTTTTTTGTTTTATGAAAATACTATGATTTTTAAACTAAAACTTATAGATCTAAACTAATTTGTATAAAAAACTAATAGATCTAACTATTTTTTTGGTTTTATGAAAGTATTTTTAGTTTTTAAAACATAAAAATAATAGATCTAAAAAACTAACAAATATAAACTAAAAGTAATTAAATAAAAAGCTAGTTTATAAATAAATCGTAAGCCTAAGATTAAAAAGCTAAAAAGCTAATTAAATAAATCCTCCAACAATAAGCTAGATCTACGAAAATAAGGCAATAATAAGCTTGAAATAAAATGAATTATTTCAAAATTATATATAAATCTAACTTATTAGGAAAAAGTTATAAAAACTTATCCCTAATAATAAGATAGATTATAAAGAAAAGTAAAAAGAAAGGAAGAATGAGAATAAGCTAATGAGATTATTAATAAGCTAAACGTTGACTTTTATTAATATTGAAAAAATTTAATGAAAAGCTATTACATACCTTGAAGAAAAATACACTATGTGAAAAACTACACTGTATGAAAAAAAAACTTGAAAATACAATGAGATGGGGGGGGGGGGGGGGTTATAAGCAGATGGAGCACAGGGGTATTGTATTCATTTTCCTCCCTTTTTCTCTGCTTGGAAGCTACGGATATATGGACAACTGCCCTTTGTTTGTATCGCCTAATTCCCTTCTAGAAGCCAGCAGTAGACATTCTTGGATCACGCGCCAATAATGGTCTGACATACTCTTAATTATGCCTGCCACACGCCCATGCAACTTTGTTATAAACGAAACCGCCACGTGTCTCTCTCCTATAGGCCAGCCGCCATTGCAACTGCCACCTCATACTGACATGGTCGCGCCGCTGCCACGTGTCATCATATCATTGGCCAGCCCTCTCCACGTGGCAGCTGACGTCATGCTGACGTCAGTCGGTCTGAACCGTGTTTGAATCGGGTAGGGTTGGGTCGGTCAATGGTCGGGTCGGGTCGGTCAACGGGTCTGGTCGGGTTGGTCAACGGGTCTGCCACGTGGACCACTGAGGTGGTGCCACGCGGCATAGGATATATATACTAAGACCTTGTTCAAGCCAAGGCTCGAACTCGGGTCTGTAGTGTAAATCCTTAGGGGAAAAGATATTGCCAGCTGAGCTGGGCAATATCTCTGGTTATATAGTGCAAAATTTATGCTGTAACCCCTCTTTTTACTTGGCCTTCCCATCCAATTTGTTGTAAATCCCTTTTTGTTTCTAATAAAGTGATGGTTGAATAAAAAAAATTAAAAATAATAATAATAATAATAATAATAATAATAATAATAATAATAATAATAATAAGAGGGCTTGACGTTTGTGTGGATCTGACTGGATCTTCACCTTTGACACAAACCGGGATGGTTGATTTCGTGACTGGTCGTGCGGTGGTTGATGCTGCGAAACGTAAACGTCTTAAGTATATGGCTAAGTGTGCGGCTATTGGTTATGGGTTTCTCCCATTTTCTTACTCTTCTTTTTGGGAATTAGAGGATGATGCGGTTACCTTGCTGAAACGGATTCGAAAGTTCTCCATGGTTCAGGACATTGGAGCACGTGCTGCTGCTCATATAATTAATAGGATAAGTTTCGCTATGGCTAAAGGAGTGGGGGCTCAGATAGTATCTCAGCTCCCCACTAACTTTTTGTAAATCATATTATTCTAATGAAGTGAAGTTTAAATAATAATTATAATAATTATAATAGGAAAAAAATATTTTAATTTTTATAAAAACTTTATTTTTATTTTTATATTTATTACTTTTCGGAAATATTTTTATTTATATTATTTAATTATTAAAAATTATTTATTTAATTTAAAAACTAATTAAATTTAAAAAATTTATAGAAAATAAAACGTGAGGAGTTACGACGCGAGGTCAGGACCGTTGGCTTCGTAATTTTGTGCTCTTCCATGTGGTTTATTAGTGGATGACTTTGGAGAATGGCAAAACTGGTCTTTGTTGTAAAATCTTCATCAAATCCTCATCCTTAGCCCTCCAAACTGCATTCTTTTGGCACTTTTGGTATATTGACTTCATCTTTGACTTTTTCTTCGATAAATGTCCGTGAAATCCCGCGTTTTCTTCATTTAAGATCTTTTGTACCTATTTCACACAAAAACACAAAACCACGCGTAATTCCGACTTTTAAGATATTAAATACACATTTTGGTTTGGTTTTTCCTTATTTTAAGTGGTAAAAAGATAAGTGTTTACACACTTATTAAATCCCCTATAGTTGACCATTGTAATGTCCCCATGCAATGCACAATTTTAAAGCATATATTTACATTTTTCATCATAATTAACCCACCTTGGCCTTTATTACGATATACTACTACTAATACTATAAAAGAAACTAAAGTACGATGAAGAGATAAAAACTTTATTTAAGAAGGCAAAAGATATAACAATTTCCATTTTATTTACTTCTTTGAAATTGTTTGATGGAAGAAACTCGTAAAGAAATCTAAGACTTAAATTAGGGCTTTCGGTGTCATGAATATTAATCACCCTCAAGTTTCACGTTCCCCATACGAAGCGTAAAAATGAGATCATTGTATTACAAATTAGTAAAGCTAACAATTACTCATGTGGTTTAATTATTCACTTAGACCCCCTTATTCCTATGGTGTATCTCTTGTATTTTATTTTTGTCTTGAATAATCACGAGGATACATTTTTGACTTATTTTAATAATTTATTAAGGCCAAAAATAGAGTAGGACGATTTAATCAATAGTTAGCTAAAGGACAAAATATTTTAAAACATCTTCTCGAACCCACATAAAGTTCATATCTTGGCATAACTCATTTCACGATTTGAGACCTTTCTTTGATCGATATTTGGCATTAACTTCAAACTTCAAATCTTGAGAGACGATCTTGAAATTATGGTCTTCTCTTCATTTTGGTATACATATTCATTTGGAGTGAGAGATGCTTCAAACGTTGACCACGACTTCTTCATTTATCCTTGTCTTTATTTAGGACTTTGATATACAACGATCCGCCTCCTTTTTGAACTTAGATCTATTTATCCTGATACCTTGTTAGGGTCTTTTTGGATAGACTTCTCCATGATCTTTATGGGAGTAATTGCTTCTCGTCGTGTGTATTGATCCTTAATATTGATATGGATTAATGATCTTCAAATCATCTTAGGATCTTTAGCAAAAAAGTGAATCCTTAATAAGTGTGTAAACACTTATCCTTTTACCACTAAAATCAATAAAAAAACAAGACCTAATCATGTGTTTAATATCGTAAAAGTCGGAATTACGCCTGGTTTTGTGTTTTTGTGTGAAATAGGTACAAAAGATCAAAAGGAAAGAAAACACGGGATTTCACGGTCAATTGTTGAAGAAAAGTCAAAGAAAGAGACAAAGTCAAAGTCAAAGAACAGAAAATGTACCTAAGATCACGAAAAACGGCAAAATCGACACGACTTAGAAGAAAAGAACAACAAAGCCAAATTCAAGCTTGATTTTAGTGGATTTAATCTTATTGAAGATTATTTGGGCTTGTGGGACCCACATTTGGGTATTGGGCCCAAAAGCCAAATAAGGATGCTATTATATTCAATTTTTGGTTAAAAAGCCCATACAAAGCCCATTTCATTTTTAAATTTGGGACGAGTTGAGTAATGGCCTACAAGCCCATTTTTCTTGATCAATATTAAATGGAAGGAATGAATTATTATGGGCTTTTCACAGACCCATTAGGTCAAACGAGCAAAGTTATATAACTTTTGGGGGTCAGTTAATTTGGTCAAACGTTTATTAACTCTACCACACCCACACTCCCCATTTACTTTCAATAATTACAAAGTCTCATCATCTCCCTTCTCTCTCTTCACCAAAACAAGAGCACTATTTACCTTAACCCTAATTTACTATCAAAGAATTGGGGCTTTTTTATTATTAGCGCGTGATCACTCACACTCTTTAATTAAATCCCCATTAAATCGGAGCAAAGAAGATGGTAGAGGACAAGTGACGTGGCCCTTTTCTATCATATGATTGGCTATGACAACTCAATCCCATCACTCCTCCAATAAAAAAGACACATCAGCATCAAACAAACACAAAAAGCACAAGAGAACGCCACCCTGGCGATCCGTGTGACCAAGAGCCATTCTCAACCGTTTGATCAAGGAATTGAATAAAGAGAATAAGGTAAATATGATTTAGACAGTTGTGATGAAGATTCGTGCTCAACAAGCTTCACCAATAGCCTTGGGGGTTTGACTATAAAACCCCCCCTATTTCCTGGAATTTCACATCCAATTTTTATTTTAACTGTTATTATGCTAAAATAGTTTTAGGGTAATTGTAATTTTCCTTTCTTGTTTTTGTAATCTCTCTTTAATATTAATAAAAGTTTATTCGACTTAAATTTGTGTCTAACTTTCCTATTAAATTTCCTATTATTATAATTTATTCTTCAAACTGTTTAATATAATAATTATAATTTTATTTGATCAAGTTAATCAATAACTTGTGTTAAATAAAGAAAGTAAAAATTGATAGAAAACTTTCCCACTGAAAGTTGGATTAAAATTGTTTGAGTAATGATGGTTTGATGTTCGTGGTTCGATGGTGATGTTTGGTTGAAAGGTGGTCTAGATTCGGTTCATTAAGGAGGCTTAGCGCCTTCCTTTGTCTCAAAGGATTCTTCAAAAGGTTTTAATCTCTTTTTATTTTATGTTAATTTTAGATTAATTTTGTTATCTGTTTAAGTGACTTACTTTAATGTTTGAGGGTTAATGATTTTCATTGTTTAGTTTTTTTTTAATTTTATTTGCTTATTGGTTTACTTGTGTTGATTTGCAATTTCGATTCATGTTCTAAATCTAATTTTTTTTAGATAATTGTTTAAGCTAGTTGGAATTGAATCTATTTTAAAAGGAGTTTTAAATAATCTGAATGACTGTTAAGTCTGTTTTTTAATCTGTTTTAGGGTAATATATTAATCTGAGTTTTAATAAGTTTAGTATTCATCTTCAAATTTAGTTTCTTTCATAAGACTGATGATTATGCAGCTATATGCTGAGTTTCTTAGATTGGGTCTTTTTTCTTTATATGGTTGTTAGTATGATGAATATCTGATATTTGGTTTGCCTGTTGTTATTATGTTTTGTTGATTTGTTATCTTTACTTGCTGTT
Organism: Glebionis coronaria; assembly: GCA_025667525.1. Classification (NCBI taxonomy): domain Eukaryota; kingdom Viridiplantae; phylum Streptophyta; class Magnoliopsida; order Asterales; family Asteraceae; genus Glebionis; species Glebionis coronaria. The sequence continues at coordinate 302,614,787 of CM046878.1, read as the reverse complement.
ATTCTTATTTTGCCAAGCAAAAGCTATCAGATTCTACTAATCTGATAGTTCACAGCTGATTACTATCAGTCCTCAATTGCACAACACAAAGGTCATCACTGTGACCTTATTTGGCCTGCACTTTTCAAAAATAAAATCTCCAAATAATGTCTCTTGTGAGATTCGAACCCATGACCTCCTGGTCATGGGCCAAGTGATTTAGCCAACCGTGCTAACTCGTCTTTTGTGTTTAATTACAGTTTACTTTATTAATATAGAGTAATTTGTAGTAGCTGTCAGTTTTTTAATAGTATTTAAAATACAAATTTTTATTTTAATAAATTTTAATTAAATGTTTATTATATTTACTTTTAGTTCTAAAAATAGTTTTAAAACAAAATACAAAAATTTTTTATTATTTTTTAGTTTTTAATTAAATTAGTTTTTTTTATATAATATAAATTTTAATTGATTTTGTTTTAGATTTAAAAATATAATTTATTTAATTAAAAGTTTTTTTTATAGATTAATTAGTTTATAATTTTAAATAGTTTTAAATACCAAACGAGTACTATTCACCAAAAACGATTAATCTATACGATAAAATTGGAAATCAATTCGAGACGATTTGAGGAACGATAAATAGAGATTAAAAAGAATTTGAAATAAAATTCGTATATTAAGTTGGCGCCGCTGCCGCTTCGCTCGTTACGATTGATGATTTTTCGTGAGAAGATTTGGATTTTGGGATCCGTTCACTTTTGAACGTTATTTTTCTTGTTAAAAAATCAAAAACATAAAAAAAAACTTAAAAATACAAAAAAAATAAAAATCATCAAAAGCAAACTCTTTCCTAAGATTTGCACCAAAAAAATTAAAAAAGCCAAAAGTAATACTTTTCCTAAAGTATTACACCAAAAATATTAAGTATTATTGTTATTTTTCTTATTTCGATTTCTTTCGTTTTTATTGTGAATATATATTTTTCTAAAAATACAAAAAGATTTTTCTTTTACTATTAGATATTACGTATTGAACTTTAATACACAATATTCCAAAAGTATTGCCGAGGCATTACACCGTACTTGGAGGCGTTCCGGTTCCATTTACGTGTATCGATCAAAGAAAAATAAAGGCAAAATAGATAAATACTAATAAAAAGTTTGAACTCGATTTATACAAACTATAAGGTGGGTATAAGGCGACGTGCTATAAAAGGCCGTCTGAGGAAAAAGGTTTTTAAGTGCTTTGTGCCACCTCGTTTCCCTGCTTGCTTGTGCGTATATTGAGAGGGATGACCGATTATTGGTTTGCCAACTCAAGTAGTATTAAATATATATTTTTTGTAGCTTTTTCATATTGAACCTCGAGAGGGATAATCTCTTTCCTCTCAAAGTCGACCGAAGTCTCCTACCTCATTCCTCGTGTTTAGTTGTATGTGCACTCGCGCGCGTGCACACATACCGAGTGGTGTACAAAATACTTCTAATTCTTCCAAAAACAAGAAGAAGAACAAAAAGACCGTCACTCAAGCCGATCCAGAGAATCGAGCTTTGAACAACATGATGGAAACGGATAATCGACCAATGATTGAGATTTTACAATCTCACGTTGAAGGAAATGATGACGCGATTGTGGTGCCGGATATTGGAGCGAATAATTTTGAACTAAAAACGGGTTTTATTCAAATGGTTTCCGCTACACCATTTTTAGGCCGTACTAATGATGACCCACACGCTCATATAAAATGTTTCATACAATTGGAGAACACCGTCAAATACAATGGGGTGCCACAAGAGGCCATTCATTTACTCCTCTTTCCTTTTTCCCCCGAGGGACAAGCCCGAATTTGGCTTGATAAGCAACCACCCCAAAGTATCACCACATGGGTTGATTTAGAGACCAAGTTCATTAACTACTTTTTCCCACCATCACGGACCACCTCTTTAAGGAATGACATCATTACCTTTGAACAAAAATATGGGGAACGTTTAGTGAGTCTTGGCACCGTTTTAAGGAGCTTTTACGAAAATGTCCACAACATGGTTTTACAAAAGTACATCAAATCAATATGTTTTACAATGGTTTAACTCTTAATGACCAAGACTCACTTAATAGTGCCGTGGGGGGTAATATTCTTGTGAAATCCATGACCGAGGCTTGGGAAATAATTAAAAACAAGGAAAAAGTTCAAACCAAGAGTGTAAGGGCTACTATGGCTAGTGCTAGTTCTAGTGAGGCCGACAAGAAAATTGACAAGCTTACTTCAATCATGACCGACCTTGCTTTACATGTTAAGAACAATGTGCAAGTAAATGCCTTAAACGAGACTTGTGAAACGTGTGAGACTTGTGGTGGACCACATTCGTATTATAATTGTGAGCGGGTTCATTTCAAACCAAATGTTGATGTTAACCATTTGTCTTATAAGTCTAATAAGTATTTGGCTCCCCGGGTTTGATAGCTCCACAAAGACCACCCCCACTCGCCCAAAATAGGAACCAAGGTCCTCAACGGGATAATTTTCAAGGGAATTCAAATACAAGGGGTTTTAATCAACATCAAGGGAATTTTCAAGGTCAAAACCAAGGGTTTAATAATCAAAATCAAGGATTTAATAACCAAGGTTTTCAAAATCAAGGTTTTCAAAATCAAGGTTTTCAAAATCAAGGTTTTAATCAAGGATTTCAAAATTATAATCAATATCAAAACCAAGGTTTTCCTAATCAAGGGTTTAACAATCATGGGTATAATCAAATGAACATGCATAATCCTCAAATGGACTTGGTTCTACAAAAATTAACCGAACATGAGCGAACCATGAAAGAAATGCAAGAATAGACCAATAAGAAATTTATGCAAATGCTTCAAACCCTTCGTCCCCAAGGTGCCCTCCCTTCTAACACCGTCACCAATCCTAGGGCTAACGTTAATGCCATCACTACTAGGAGCGGTAACAGCACCGAAGAACCTTTCTATTTACCACCTAACCAAGGACCCGAGATTCCTTCTTCTTCTACCCACCCTCCTTCACCTTCTACTTGTGAGATACCACCCTTAATGCCTTCGTCTACACCTTATGTTCTACCTATACCTCAATCTTATACCACACCTTCGGTTCCCAAACCGGTTCCTTTACCTTCAATTTCTATCCCTCCTCTACCAAATAATGTAAGTGAGCAATCCATTCCAAAGCCTTCACCTCAACCAAATATACCTTATCCCTCAAGATTGAAGAAAGAGAAATTGAAGAATAAGGATGATATTCAAGTTTCGAACTTCCTAAAAATGTTCAAACAATTGAATTTTAATATCACCTTTGCCGAGGCTCTCGCTCACATTCATAAGTATGCTAAAATGTTTAAGGACCTTTTAAGTTATTAGGAAAAGTTGCTCGATATTGCCAATACCCAATTGAATGAGAATTGTCCCTCGGTTCTTTTGAGAAAATTACCAGTTAAGTTAGGAGATCCCTGTCGATTCATTGTTCCTTGCAATTTTCCGGGTGTTGAGAATTGTATGGCCTTGGCGGATCTCGGAGCGAGTATCAATCTTCTGCCATTATCCGTGTGGAAACAATTATCTTTACCCGAGCTAGTCCCCACTCGTATGACCTTGGAATTAGCTAACTGATGAGACTGTATTTATACATAGTCTCATCGTCCAAATCGGGCTTAAAACGCTTAAAATATCATCAAAATACCCAAATATATTCTTGTGTTTGTTCATTGTGTATTTTAGGTACGTATATCGTGAAATCAAAAAATGATCACAAGAATGAAGCAAAAACGAACACGGGAAACGAAGTCGCACAAAGAACCGGGCCCAACAATGATTTTTCAAAATGGTCCTTGAAGTTTGAAGATTGTACAAGATTAGTCCGTCATCTTTGGAGATTTGTCAACTTTATCCCTCCATGAATGAAGTTATACAAGAAAGATCCCTCAAGTATCAAGACTTGTCAAAAGAAGCCCTTGAAGAATGCCCTTTTTACATGAATAGTTCTTGTTTAAAAGTTTTGAAGTATGTTGTGCCAAAAGTGGCAAGAAAATGAAAGTTATATCAAAGGAATGGGAGTTTTTTGGCTGTGATTACTTTATATGCTAAATAGTGGAAACATCAGGGACTATATCTGCCAACAATTAAACCCATAACCCATTTACAACCCAATAACCCGACCAAGCCCATACCATATACACAACCCAGCCCAAACCACATCATCACCACGTCACCCAAGTCAAATCTGGTCAAAACCCCCCTACTACCTTTTTTAAACCCGTATTATTTATACCTTTTTAGTAAGGGAAACATTTTATTAACATGTTTAAAATGTAATCTGGATTAAACTCCCCTTAAACCAACCAAGAACAAGCCAAGAACCCTAATTGGGAAATCCTCATTTAGTCAATCCCCAAATCCCATATTATCCAGAATACCAATTTAACATCACCTTAACCAAACCCACCAACAAACTCCTCCAACCCGTGACTCAATGGGCCCCACCGTCTATCCCCTGCTTCACCATTTTTGGCATATTTGGAATCCTACAACAAATCAACAGCTCTCATCATTTTCTTCCTCCCAAAGTCTTCAATAAACGGCCAAGATGCATTCAACACAACTCAGCAACAGAAGAAGATTACATGGGCTTTGAATCTCGAATTTCAAACTTTGACCTAGAGGGCATTTTCGGATTTTCTTGTTTAGGGTTTATGTATTCTAGTCTCTTCTTTTCCTTAGTATAAATTCAAGGTGGTTTGTACCCTGTATTCTTGTTCCAGATTTTATTTTTATTTTTTTTAAGTTAATTAATTAAAGACGCTTTCAATCTTGCAAATATATCTGAGTTCCCTACTGTTTTTTAGGTTTAATGAGTTTCATTTTTATGCAAAGTAGTTTTAAAAGTTTCATTGGTTTAGTTTAAAAAGAATTGTGTTGGCAAGGTCTCATTTGTTCTTCCCTCTATATACGAATCTTGAACCCCTAATTCACATGGAAGTGAAAGTGGACGTGTGAGTTGGGCTTCCAGATTTGTGTGTTAAGTAAAATAGTTGGTCTCAAAAGATTTGCTTTTAAAAATAAAAAAAAAATATTTTCAGAAAATCACAATGGATTTTAGCTTTCATCCTAACTGTACCATAAGCTTGAGATAAGCTCTCTTGACAAAAGAGCTTATTACAGAGTCTATGATACTTGAATTTCTTTGCTTGGTTTGCTTTGTTGTGTGCAGGTTCAAAGAGCATTAAACAAGTTCTCATACTCAAAAAATCATTTTTACTTTGAAGATATGTCCACCCCTGGGTCTTTTTAAGATTCCAACAACGGGATTTCTCTACATATCTTCCATATGAGCTTATGATCAAACCTGAATAGCCAGAAAAAGAAGGCATCAGCCATGGTATATGCTTGAAACCTTTTTCTTGTTTTCATGCTTATTATTTAAGTCATTAAGTAATTTTATTTGTTAGCTGTTTATATGCTTTGTTTATTGTTTGTTCATGCTGGATTGTTGATGATATGCTTTTTCTATTAAGTTTCAATAGATTTTAGATTGATTTGGAAACATTCTGTTTGTTAATTTTCACTTCCTGAATTTAAAGGGGTGTTTGGATTTGGGTATTAAGGCAAGAATTTGACAATTATTTTCCCTTTAATCATTCTTAACAAGCTTGGAAGTGTAGTTATATGTATTTTCAGCTTTTGGTTTAAGATATGATAGGTTAAAAAGGAATGTGCAGGTTCAAAATTTGGTAAAATATAGCCAATACATTCAATAGGCCCAAAATAGCTTGATTCTGAGTTTTTTATTATGAAATCTTGTAGAGTGTTGGGTAATAGGTCAATCAAGGGTTTTATTAAGTTTATATGTGATTTGGTTAGGCTGTGTGCAAGTCTTGGCCAATTGAAATTCGTGTTTGTACCATTTGTTACTGCTACTGTTCATCAAACATTGCATAGTCATATCAGTCACTTATTTGTGCCTTTTGTGTGTGATTTTGTGTTGTTACTTATTGGTTTTATTGCATTTATAGACTCCCCACAACCCAACTGGTTGTGGGGGTGCCTTATTGTCAAAGAAAAACCAACTTACAAGCTTTCCCAAGCTCTTAATCCACCAGACCATATTTTTACACTAACAGTGGGAACTCAGTTCCCCCTGCTAGCACAAGTGTTGGTACTGCTATACAAGAAGACAAAACCAAGTCACATGTAATTGTCAGTTATTCATTTTTTTGTCTTTAGTGGATTAAAATAGGATTTACACTTTGAAACCAATTTTGTTATTTTTCTTATTTTATTCTTGATTTTTCTATTAATTTTATTTTCTGGTTACTGTTCATCTTTTATTTTTTACATTAAATAGCATTTTAAATTACTTTTTAATTTTCTGTTTTTTGTCTTTTAGTGGCAAAACGTTATATTTTTTAGTTTTAAAAATTTTCATAGACTTAAAAAAATATTTTAAGATTTTTAGTTTAAAATTTTTTTTTACTGTTCACTTTTTAGTAATTTTTAGATTTTATTTAAGTTAATTAGGGTTTTATTATTATCAGTTTTGTCTTTTATTGAAAAATTTTACATTCTTCAAACTTTTTCATTTTTCTACTGTTTATTAGTATAAACTAGGATTTTTAAAATTGTCAAATTATTTTTAGCATTATTTTATTATTTTTTATGATTATTTTAGTTTAAAAATAGTTTTTAGTGATTTAAAAATAGAAAAATAGTTTTAAAATTTAGGAAAAATACTTTTTAGTCTTTAAATAATATAAGTGAGCTATTAGTTCAATAAAATAATATTTTGGACATTTTCTTAATTAAATTTGATTTTAGGGCTTTAATTAGCATTAAAAATTGAATATTTAATTAATAAAAGGTTTTAAAATATATTTGTTGGATTTTTATTCTTATTTATATTATTTAGACTTAGTTTAATCTTTTAATTAATTTTTAGGTTTAATTTTTAATTTTGTCGCGTTTTACGTAATTACGTCATCGTTTTACGTCAACGTCGTAGTTTAATCGTAGTCGTAGCTCGTCTTTACTTTTTCTCTTCTAAACCAAAAATGTCACTAATCCAAACTTGATTTTACATATTGGCACATTAATCCACACACCTCCTTCGAGAACGAACCCGCATTTATTCGACTTGTCGGTTTTCCTAAATCGTCGAGTTTAATACTTGCCGCACTTATACGTTGTTTTCCTAAACACGTATTTCTACACCTATCATTTTGGCGCCGCTGCCGGGGAGGTGTTTTTAGTGTGCCATTACTATTATTATCGTGTTTGTGTGAGTAGTGCGTTTTTGCTTTTCAATTTTTGGAAAGCGTAAATATCGTACATACTCATTTTTGTTATTTTTCATTACTGTATTATATTATCCAAATAAATCGTGTTTAATTTTCCTAAATTAAACACACAACAATCATTTTACTATATTGTAGATATATTGGTTTTCGTTTTTCTTGTGAATATATTATTACTATATTGTATCTACGTAAGTACAATAAATATACAAGTACTCCAAAAGCGTGAAAACGCAACCTTGATTCGGGATTTCATCACTCGATCATTGTATTTGAATCTAAACCAAAAGTTTAAAGGCAAAATAGATAAATACTTTCGTGAGGCTTAATTTCAATTAACACAAACTATAAGGTGGGTATAAGGCGGTTGTATTTCACGACCTAAGGGAAAAAGGCTCTTAAGTGCTTAGCGCCGCCTCGTTTCCCCCACTTGCTTGTGCGTGTTTTGAGAAAGAGAGCTAATCGAGGGTTTGCCGCCCAAGTATTATCTACGTATCATATATATTTGCTTGTGTTTTCAAGATTAAACCCTCTTGAACGTTTTGGTGTTCCACCAACGTTCTAAAGTCATCGAAGGCGTTCACTCTTCGTGATCGTTTTCATTCTTTGAGGCTCCTTTAATCGAGAAAGTCGATTCGAGGGGAGATTTGTAGATTTGAGTCTAAGTAATACAAAAAAAATCCAAAAAAATTAAAAAACAATCAAAAACCTAAAAAATTGAAAAATCGAAAAACCACAAAAATAATCTTCTTTGCTACCACCCATTCTACGCTTAGTGCATGCGCACTCGATCGAAGGATTATTCCAATTTTAGCGAAGCTTCGAATCGCCGCAATCGTAATCGAAGGAATCGACGACGTAGACGAGATTTATAAACCGACGTTCCTAATATCGTTGTTGTAGAGACCGTAGAGGAGATGGCCGACAATCGTTCGATGATGGAATTGCTCCAAGCACCCACCGAGGGTTATGGAGACACGATCGTAATTCCCGCTATCGAAGCGGAGAATTTTGAGATTAAGAGCGGAATGCTTTCGTTAATCCAAGCTACGAAGTTTCGAGGTCGTGAAGCCGATAATCCTCACGACCATATTCGGAATTGATCGTCTTTTGGCCACGAGCAAGTTTAAGAACATCGACACCGATGTCGTCAAGCTTATGCTTTTTCCGTACTCGCTCGATGGTGCCACCAAGGATTGGTACGAGAAAGAGCCACCTAATTCGATAACTACGTGGAAGGATCTCGTCTCCAAGTTCGTTAATTATTTTTTCCCACCGTCTAAGACAACGTTTTTCAAGAATGAAATTACGAAATTTGAGCGAAAACCGAATGAATCTTTTAGAGACGCGTGGGATCGTTTTAAGAAATTGCTTAGGCAATGTCCTCACCATGGTTTTTCCGAGTTGCACCAAATCGATACGTTTGGTCTTAATTTTCAAGAACAAGATTCGTTGAATTCCGCCGCCGGTGGCAACTTTTTGTGTAAGACTCCGAAAGATGCATTGATAATTATCGAAAACCGATCCAAGGTTTACCAACTCTGCAATGCACCGAGTGTTTCCAATGTCGCCAATGTTAGTAGTTCTAATCGCGAGATTGAGATAGTTGATGCAAAAGTCGATAAGTTGACGAATGTGTTCACGTCTTTTCTCGTTGAGACGCAAAAGAAAGACGCTCCCGCTACGGTGAAAGCGGTTGAGGTTTCGTGTACGTTTTGTGGTGGACCTCATAATTATTACGAGTGTGTGGCTACGGATGGCCAAACGTCGAATGTGAGTGCGTTAAATGGAAACAACAATTTTTCTAATCAAAATAACGCGGGTCCATCACAACAAGGCAATTATAATCAAGGCAACAATTTTCAAAACCAAAACAATTTTCAAGGAAATAATCAACAAGGAAATTTTTCGAATCAAAATCAAGGTTATAATCAAGGTCGGAATTTGAATTGGCAAAATCGAGACAATGATCAAAACTCGAATTTTTCAAACAACAACAATCAAGGTAACAATTTTTCATGTGGGAATCAAGGAAATTTTCAAAGAAGTAATCAAAACCAAGGGAACTTTAATTCTAATCAAAATATTTCGTCAAACGATTTTCAAAATTACATGAAAACGAATGAGGCTAATATGAGACGATTAGAGGGAGAAATTGGTACTTTGAAAAATGACTTTTCTAATACATTGAAATTGCAAACCACGAAGATTGAGCAAGGACAAATTGACATTAAAAAGATGTTTTCGGCTATTATGAACAAAGCCTCGGGTGCCTCATCGAGTTCGTTACCTAGTGACACCGTTGCAAAATCCGAAGGAACAATGTAAAGCCGCCTCGTCTCGTGAGAAAGGTCGTGTGATTACCCCTAACCTTGAAGGATTTTGAGTTGTTCCTTCTTCTCAACCCTCGACTTCTAAGACGTCTTATTGTTCTAAAGTCGATGGGGTGAACGTGGCGACCAAGGAAAAGAGTGCACACCCTCGTGTACCTCAAATTCCATCCACGGTTCAAAAAGAGAGTTTTATCGACCTTACCAAATTAACCCTTGAAGAAACTTTTGCATCGATCCTTCTTAAAAACCCAAAAGGCGTATGCCGAGAAAGGAAGAGGATCCGGGCCAATTTCTATTACCTTGTGATTTTTCCGATATTGAGGGATGTTTAGCCCTTGCCGATTTAGGTGCTAGCATCAATCTTATGCCTCATTCTGTATGGAAATTGATGAGATTGCCTTCACTTACCCCCACGAACATGACAATCGAGCTTGCAAATTGTACTCCACTTATACCAATTGTAATAGCCGAGGATGTCTATGTCAAAGTTGGAAAGTTTGTTTTTCCCGCGGATTTCGTCATATCCGATTACGAGTGTGACCCTAAATGTCCCATTATTTTAGGCCGACCATTCTTATCGACGGCTCGAACCGTAATCGACGTTCACGAGGGGAGACTTGCTATGAGATATGGGATGACAAAATGGACTTTTTCTCTTGAAAATCCCAAGTGTTTAATGATAATGAAAAAACCGAGGTTTCAAAACCTAATGATTCAAATCCTAATGATTTCAAAATGTTCACTTTAGCAGAAAGAATGAGGCTTAATGCATGTTTTGAAAGAATTAAGAAAAACGGTTTTAAAGATGATGATTTTAATGATAAAGAGTACGTATACCTAATTCAAAAGGGTATGTGTAAAATTTATGGGTGAAAACACACTTTGGGATGTATTTAGCGAAACAAGTGAAACACCAATTCCGAAGGGCGACGTTAGTGCCATCACGACAATGACCAAAATAGGCTCGTCTTCACCACCTTCGAAGGACCACGTCTTTGAGGCTTCAACTTCTAACTCCATCGAAGTGCCTCCTTTGCCTAGCCCAACACCCGTTGAGGCTAAAGGTTTTATCGACATCAATCCTCTCGTCTTAGAAAAGTCACCTAAGCATAGTCATTCGACTTGTAAGACCATGGTTGTGAGTGCTCACATCGACTCTTTCTTTGACGAAGACGATGGTGATTTTGCCGAGATTGATCACGTACTTCGAAATCCACATGAAATTTTTGATTCTCCTAAAAAGAAACATGTGAAGTACGATGATTATGAGTTTGATCCCGAGATTGAGGAAATCATTGAACCAGAGCTAACTCTTATGCCTTCACTTCCACCTACGAGTGAGGTCGATCTTTCCAAAATTAAGGATGAACTTAATGAGTTGGAATGTCTTATTTTTGATGACGAGCCAACTCATGTGACCAAAAATCCAATTCTCGAGGAGTTACCTAATCAACACTCCTCCAATGAGAATTACATTTACCACATTTGTGAGGATTTAACTTATCAACAATCCCCACAAATGGATGATGGTTTCGTGCTTGATCGTGATCTTTTCGAGAGAGTTTCTAAGATACTCAAGGAGGGGAATGACAAACCTTGGTTTGACAAGCCTATCTTTGATGAAGAAATCGATGAGATCGATGTTCATGAGGATGACGAGTATGTAGACCCCGAGGGGGCGGTGTTCTTTATTGATCGACGTTTTGAGAACTTATATAATCTGCCACCCCCTCCCACCAAAGACTTAAATGTGAGGATTTTTAGCGCGACTAAATTTGAATTTGACACGCCAAATATTTTCGACATCATCAAATCGGGTTTTCATAAAGAGTTTAAAAACGATGAAAAAGGAAAGGATTTTAAAAATGTTTTAAAAGATTTTTCTACGTGTTTAACTCCGTCATCACCGCGTTTCATGAGTGCTACCACCTCGTCTACTCCTTTTGACGACGGTTGGTGTGGTTTTAGTGTGGGGGAAGCCCCTTATGTTCCCTCACATTTCTCCACCAAGGAAGAGATTTACGATCCCAGAATTGCTTGTAAAGGGAAATCGCGGTCTTCCACCAATGCAATAAATGGAAAAAATATTCATTTGCTTGGTGTGAGTTTACCTTGAGTAGCTCATTATGTTGACTTACCCATTGCCCCACCTTTCTACTTCTCATCTCTTTTCTTTAACCCCTTTGGGGTTGTTTTGGCACGTGTCAAAGTGGCGTTGGTACGTTTATCCCATGAGAACGAGGACGCCATCTTCGATCTCGGTATTTTGCATCATCAGAGGACATAGTCCTTAGTACCGGTTGCTTTTTGGGCCTTGTTTATCATGTAAGCCCCACAAAAAATGACCATACAATGATTATCCCTAAATGATCACATTTATGGGGATTCGAGTCGAGCTTTTGACTCGGTTATCAAAAACAAGGTGCCTCGTGGGGGATTCTCATGCTTATCCTTGTAAATATTATCGCTTTATTAGTTTATGTAACGAGGGGACTTGTGCTCCTCCAACCTTTGTTCCGTGGTTGTTTGTGATTGTGATTTATCAGGTTCATCGTCAGCATTGAAGCCTCTCATGTTCGTTTTACGGATCACTCGAGCGTCGATCGTTGCCTTCGGAGATTCCGATATCCGATGTTTATGTTCTAACGTTTATCTTATTAGCATAATTCATAAACGGCTTTTAGGTTATTCGTTTTACCGTTTCCATGCTCGAGATTAAGCATTCGACTTCGTCTCTAGTATGGGGGTGTTTTCACCCCTAGACTCGAAACATTGAGGACAATGTTTAGTTTTAGTATGGGGGGGGGGGGGGTGAGTAGATACTTCACCTTTCTTACGTCAACACGCAATCCAATATTCATCTTTTTGTTATCGTTTTATGCAAAATAAGGCTAAAAATAGCCAAATTTTAAATTTTTTTTAGTTTTTCATAATTGTTTAAGACACGAATGTAGGTTTTCCGATGGTGAGAATAAGAGTAATTTTTTACTCGACCGTGCGTGTTGAGCACTTAGCTTAGATTCCTTAACTTTTTAGGCTAAGTCTCTTAAATGAGGACGAGAAATAATAGAGTTATTTATAAGTCTCGTAATCGTCACGATCTCATGTGTAGTAATTATTAGCTTACTCTCCCCACGCTTTTGTATAATAAATTGTTAATAAATATTTATTTAGCGGTCTAGTCACTATTGTTGGTTTCTAATTTGTTTTAGTAGCTTCCATGTAATTAAATTGGGAAAACATTAAGGTATCGCCAGCGTCACGGTTTTGAAGTATTGGCACCTGAATAATCGAAAGCTTCACCTAATAATAAGATTTCAAGTGCTCACCTAAATTAAGCAAAAATTTGAAGCTCACAAGGCCGAAAAATCTATGCCCAAATTGAAAGTGAATCAAGCCTTAATCTTCGAAGCTTTTGAAGATCCAAGATTCGCTTTAGCGTGAGGATATACGTCTTTGGCTAATAAAACCACCGATGAGGCGGATAATAAAAGGCAAGGCAAGACCGAAGTCATAATAAAAGCTTCATGGCGAAGTTGAATAAAAGATGGAGGTAAACCAAAGATAATAAGGCCCTTGCGTTAGGGGGCGTATAAAATTCTTGGTAATAAGTCTCATGTTTAAAACCGTTATAAAATCGTGTTTATCGATCCTTCTTGTTGACTTAATTTTTTGACATCGTTGTCTATTAGGATTAATTATAAATTTAATGATTTTGGTTACACGGTTAAAACTCTATTAGACTTAATCTCTATTCACGCATAAGTCAATGATGTATCCTCGTGATCATTAAGACAAAATAAAATATAAGAGATACCAAGTAGGAATAAGGGAGTTTAGGTTCGTAATTAACACTCATGAGATATGATCGTGTTGCTAACTTATAATAACAATGATCTCGTCACACGCTTAGCATGGAATTGGGTGAAAATCGAGGATGAAGAAATTATTTCTAACGAAGCATTCACGTGTTCTTGTTCTATGATCCCAAAAGTCACTTTATCGTGACGAAAACAATACATTATGTCTAAAACACGTGTAGTAGCTTATTTATGTTTATATTTTCAATAAATGTCATCATAAAATGAATTTTGGAAGTGCTATGATACTTAATTCTAGCATTGCGTGGGGACACGGCAATGGTTTAGTATGGGGGAGTGATGAGACTATATTTATACATAGTCTCATCGTCCAAATCGGGCTTAAAACACTTAAAATATCATCAAAATACCCAAATATATGCTTGTGTTTTTTCATTGTGTATTTTAGGTACGGATATCGTGAAATCAACAAATGATCACAAGAATGAAGCAAAAACGAACACGGGAAACGAAGTCGCACAAAGAACCGGGCCCAGCAATGATTTTTCAAAATGGTCCTTGAAGTTTGAAGATTATACAAGATTGGTCCCTCATCTTTGGAGATTTGTCAACTTTAGCCCTCCATGAATGAAGTTATACAAGAAAGATCCCTCAAGTATCAAGACTTGTCAAAAGAAGCCCTTGAAGAATGCCCTTTTTAGATGAATAGTCCTTGTTTAAAAGTTTAGAAGTATGTTGTGCCAATAGTGGCAAGAGAATGAAAGTTATATTAAAGGAATGGGAGTTTTTTGGCTGTGATTACCTTATATGCTAAATAGTGGAAACATCAGGGACTATATCTACCAACAATTAAACCCATAATCCATTTACAACCCAATAACCCGACCAAGCCCATACCATATACCCTACCCAACCCAAACCACATCATCACCACGTCACCCAAGTCAAATCTGGTCAAACCCCCCCCCCCCCCCCCCCCCCCCCCCCCCGCTAACTTTTTTAAACCCGTATTATTTATAACTTTTTAGTGAGGGAAACATTTTATTAACATGTTTAAAATGTAATCTGGATTAAACTCCCCTTAAACCAAACAAGAACAAGCCAAGAACCCTAATTGGGAAATCCTAATTTACTCAATCCCCAAATCCCATATTATCTAGAATACCAATTTAACATCACCTTAACCAAACCCACCAACAAACTCCTCCAACCCGTGACTGAATGGGCCCCACCGTCTATCCCCTGCTTCACCTTTTTTTGGCATATTTGGAATCCTACAACAAATCAACAACTCTCATCATTTTCTTCCTCCCAAAGTCTTCAATAAACGGCCAAGATGCATTCAACACAACTCAGCAACAACGGAAGATCACATGGGCTTTGAATCTCGAATTTCAAACTTTGACCTAGAGGGTATTTTCGGATTTTCTTGTTTAGGCTTTATGTATTCTAGACTCTTCTTTTCCTTAGTATACATACAAGGTGGGTTGTACCTTGTATTCTTGTTCCAGATTTTATTTGTATTTTTTAAGTTAATTAATTAAAGACGCTTTCAATCTTGCAAATATATCTGAGTTCCCTACTGTTTTTTAGGTTTAATGAGTTTCATTTTTATGCAAAGTAGTTTTAAAAGTTTCATTGGTTTAGTTTAAAAAGAATTGTGTTGGCAAGGTCTCATTTGTTTTTCCCTCTATATACGAATCTTGAACCCCCAATTCACATGGAAGTGAAAGTGGACGTGTGAATTGGGCTTCCAGATTTGTGTGTTAAGTAGAATAGTTGGACTCAAAAGATTTGGTTTAAAAATATATATATATTTTCAGAAAATCACAATGGATTTTAGCTTTCATCCTAACTGTACCATAAGCTTGAGATAAGCTCTCTTGACAAAAGAGCTTATCACACAGTCTATGATACTTGAATTTCTTTGCTTGGTTTGCTTTGTTGTGTGCAGGTTCAAAGAGCATTAAACAAGTTCTCATACTCCAAAAATCATTTTTTCTTTGAAGATATTTCCACCCCTGGGTCTTTTTAAGATTCCAACAACGGGGTTTCTCTACATATCTTCCTTATGAGCTTATGATCAAACCTGAATAGCCAGAAAAAGAAGGCATCAGCCATGGTATAGGCTTGAACCCTTTTTCTTGTTTTCATGCTTTTTATTTAAGTGATTAAGTAACTTTATGTGTTAGCTGTTTATATGCTTTGTTTATTGTTTGTTCATGCTGGATTGTTGATGATATGCTTGTTCTTTAAGTTTCAATAGATTTAAGATTGATTTGGAAACATTCTGTTTGTTAATTTTCACTTCCTGAATTTAAAGGGGTGTTTGGATTTGGGTATTAAGGCAAGAATTTGACACTTATTTGCCCTTTAATCAGTCTTAACAAGCTTGGAAGTGTAGTTATATGTATTTTCAGCTTTTGGTTTAAGATATGATAGGTTAAAAAGGAATGTTCATGTTCAAAATTTGGTAAAATATAGCAAATAAATTAAGTAGGCCCAAAATAGCTTGATTCTGAGTTTTTGATTATGAAATCTTGTAGACTGTTGGGTAATAGGTCAATCTAGGGTTTTATTAAGTTTATATATGATTTGGTTAGGTTGTGTGCAAGTCTTGGCCAATTGAAATTCGTGTTTGTACCATTTGTTACTGCTACTGTTCATCAGACATTGCATAGTCATATCAGTCACTTATTTGTCCCTTTTGTATGTGATTTTGTGTTGTTACTTATTGGTTTTATTGCATTTATAGACTCCCCACAACCTAAGCTCTTAATCCACCATACCATATTTTTGCACTAACAGTGGGAACTCAGTTCCCCCTGCTAGCACAAGTGTTGGTACTGCTATACAAGCAGACAAAACCAAGTCACATGTCATGGTCAGTTATTCATTTTTTTGTCTTTAGTGGATTAAAATAGCATTTAGACTTTGAAACCAATTTTGTTATTTTTCTTATTTTATTCTTGATTTTTCTATTAATTTTATTTTTTGGTTACTGTTCATCTTTTATTTTTTTACATTAAATAGCATTTTAAATTACTTTTTACTATTCTGTTTTTGTCTTTTAGTGGCAAAAAGGGTATATTTTTCAGTTTTAAAAATTTTCATTGACTTAGAAAATTAGTTTCAGATTTTTAGTTTAAAAAATATTTTTACTGTTCACTTTTTAGTAATTTTTAGATTTTATTTGAGTTAATTAGGGTTTTATTATTATCAGTTTTGTCTTTTAGTGAAAAATTTTACATTTTTCAAACTATTTCATTTTTGTACTGTTCATTAGTATAAACTAGGATTTTTAAAATTGTCAAATTATTTTTAGCATTATTTTATTATTTTTATGATTATTTTAGTTTAAAAATAGTTTTTTGTGATTTAAAAATAGAAAAATAGTTTTTAAAATTTAGGAAAAATACTTTTTAGTCTTTAAATAATATAAGTGAGCTATTAGTTCAATAAAATAATATTTTGGACATTTTCTTAATTAAATTTGATTTTAGGGCTTTAATTAGCATTAAAAATTGAATATTTAATTAATAAAAGGTTTTAAAATATATTTGTTGGATTTTTATTCTTATTTATATTATTTTATACTTAGTTTAATCTTTTAATTAATTTTTAGGTTTAATTTTTAATTTTGTCGCGTTTTACGTAATTACGTCATCGTTTTACGTCAACGTCGTAGTTTAATCGTAGTCGTAGCTCGTCTTTACTTTTTATCTTCTAAACCAAAAACGTCACTAATCCAAACTTGATTTTACATATTGGCACATTAATCCACTCATCTCCTTCGAGAACGAACCCGCATTTATTCGACTTGTCGGTTTTCCTAAATCGTCGAGTTTAATACTTGCCGCACTTATACGTTGTTTTCCTAAACGCGTATTTCTACACCTATCATTTTGGCGCCGCTGCCGGGGAGGTGTTTTTCTTTTCAATTTTTGGAAAGCGTAAAAATCGTGTTTAATTTTCCTAAATTAAACACACAACAATCATTTTACTATATTGTAGATATATTGGTTTTCGTTTTTCTTGTGAATATATTTTTATTATATTGTATCTACGTAAGAACAATAAATCTACAAGTACTACAAAAGCGTGAAAACGCAACCTTGATTCGGGATTTCATCACTCGATCATTGTATTCGAATCCAAAGCAAAAGTTTAAAGGCAAAATAGATAAATACTTTCGTGAGGCTTAATTTCAATTAACACAAACTATAAGGTGGGTATAAGGCGGTTGTATTTCACGACCTAAGGGAAAAAGGATCTTAAGTGCTTAGCGCCGCCTAGTTTCCCCCGCTTGCTTGTGCGTGTTTTAAGAAAGAGAGCTAATCGAGGGTTTGCCGCCAAAGTATTATCTACGTATCATATATATTTGCTTGTGTTTTCAAGATTAAACCCTCTTGAACGTTTTGGTGTTCCACCAAGGTTCTAAAGTCATCGAAGGCGTTCACTCCACGTGATTGTTTTCATTCTTTGAGGCTCCTTTGAGGCTCATTTACCTCATGTTGAGAACATAGCTTCTATTGCTCCATCAGTGACTCCATTTGGAGAAAGTGACTTTCTTTTACAAGAATTGGAAGCAAGTTTAGGAGACGTGGATTTAAAATATGAAGATTCTCCCACCGATTGGGAAGAAGACATTCGTACCATTGAGAGACTTCTCAATGAGGACCATATTTCTCCACCTAATCCTAAGGAAGTTACAAACGATGATCCTAATTTGACTAAGCCTTCCACCGACAATCCACCGTATTTAGACCTTAAGGATTTACCGTCTCATTTATAATACGTTTAGAAGAGAATGATAAGTTACCCTTCATAATTGCTAAGGACTTAAAAGAGGATGAAAAATCTCGACTTATCGATGTGCTTAAAAATCATAAGAAAGCAATTGCTTGGAAAATCTCCGACATCCGCGAAATTGATCCTAACTTTTGCACTCATAAAATTCTCATGGAGGATGACTTTAAACCCGAAATCCAAAGTCAAAGAAGGGTAAACCCAAAATTCATGAAGTCATTAAGAAATAAGTTATCAAACTTCTAGATGCCGGAATGATTTACCCTATTTCGGATTCACCATGGGTTAGTCGCGTTCATTGTGTGCCTAAGAAAGGCGGAATAACCGTTGTTCCCAATGAAAACAACGAGTTGATTCCTACTCAACTCGTAACGGTTTGGAGAGTTTGCATATACTATCGTAAGCTCAATGATGCCACTCGTAAGGATCATTTTCCTCTTCCTTTCATGGATCAAATGCTCGAGCGTTTAGCGGGTAATGACTACTATTTGTTCTTAGATGGTTTCTCCGGATATTTTCAAATCCCTATTGATCCAAAAGACCAAGAGAAAACCACATTCACTTGTCCTTATGGAACATTTTCTTACAAAAGAATGCCTTTCGGCTTATGCAATGCTCCCGGGACTTTCCAAAGGTGCATGATGGCTATATTCCATGACATGGTTGAAGAAACTATGGAAGTCTTTATGGAAAATTTCTCGGTCTATGGTGATTCTTTCTCTTCTTGCCTTGTCAATTTAGAACGTATGCTTAAACGGTGTGAAGACACTCGTCTCGTTCTTAATTGGGAAAAATGCCATTTCATGGTAAAAGAAGGCATCGTCCTCGGTCATAAAATTTCAAAATCCGGTATCGAAGTCGACCGTGCTAAAGTTGACGTCATTACTAAGTTGCCTCCACCTACCACCGTCAAAGGAGTTAGAAGTTTTCTAGGCCATGCGGGATTTTATCGACGTTTCATCCAAGATTTCTCTAAAATAACTCCTTCAATGAGTCATCTCTTAGAGAAAGATGCTCCTTTCATCTTTTCTCAAGAATTTCTTGACTCTTTCAAAATTCTTAAAGGTAAATTAACTAAGGCACCAATCTTAGTCTCTCCAAATTGGGAGTTACCTTTCGAGCTCATGTGCGATGCTAGTGATTTCGCGGTAGGGGCGGTTTTAGGTCAACGAGTGAACAAACACTTCCCACCAATCCATTATGCTAGCTAGACAATGACGGGGGCTCAATTGCATTATACCATTACCGAAAAAGAGCTTTTAGCTGTAGTGTATGCTTTTGATAAGTTCCGCCCCTATCTTGTGCTTTCCACCACCATCGTTTACACCGACCATTCCGCCTTGAAATACTTGTTGACCAAGCAAGATGCTAAACCAAGACTCCTTCGTTGGGTTTTACTCCTTCAAGAATTCAAAATCAAAATTCGTGATAAAAAGGGAGTGGAAAACCTAGCCGCGGATCATCTTAGTAGACTTGAGGATCCTTATCAAGGGGAACTTCCAAATCAAGAGATTAATGAATCTTTCCCCTTGAGACCATAATGTCTATTAATTACAATCTTGATGATACCCTATGGTTTTGCGGACATTGCAAACTATTTGGCGGGTGGTGTTCTTATCGAAGGGTTATCGTCCCAACAAAAGAAAAAATTCTTTAAGGATGTTAAGCAGTATTATTAAGACGACCCTTATCTTTTCAAGCAATATGAGGATCTTATCATTCGTAGGTGTGTTGATGGGCCGACGGCTTTACAAATCCTTGAAGCTTGCCATAAAGGACCCACCGGTGGTCAATTTGGTCCTAACTACACTGCTAAAAAAGCTTTCGACTCCGGATTCTATTGGCCCACCATTTATCATGACGCTCATGAGATGGTTAAGCATTGTGATGCTTGCCAAAGATAAGGAAATATCACACATAAAGATGAGATGCCTCAAAATTTCATTCAAGAATGTGAAATCTTTGACGTATGGGGCATCGACATTATGGGGCCATTTCCATCATCCAAAGGGAACAAATACATCCTCGTAGCCGTTGACTATGTATCCAAGTGGGTTGAAGCAAAGGCTTTACCTACTAACGATGCGAGGGTTGTTTTGAACTTTTTGAAGCAATTGTTTGCTAGATTCGGCGTTCCTCGTGCTATTATTAGCGATCGTGGTACACACTTTTGCAATGATCAATTCGCAAGAGTTATGGCTAAGGATGGTGCCAATCACCGACTTTCCACCGCGTATCATCCACAAACCAACGGTCAAGCCAAGGTGTCAACTGTGGACTTAAGCGAATCTTAGAGCGTATCCTGGGAGAGAATCGTGCTTCTTGGTCCGATAAATTAGATGATGCTTTGTGGGCTTTCCGTACCGCTTATAACACACCTATAGGTTGTACTCCTTATCGCCTTGTGTACGGAAAGGAATACCACCTCCCCATTGAGTTGGAGCATAAGGCTTATTGGGCCTTGAAATGGGCTAATTTTGACATAAACAAAGTCGGTGATCTTAGGAAAATCCAACTCAATGAACTTAATGAACTTAGGAATGAGGCTTATGAGAATTCATTGATCTACAAGGAGAAGAATAAGCTCGATCATGATTCCATGATTAAGAACCAAGAGTTCCACGTTGGTGATCAAGTTTAACTCTTTAACTCTCGGTTGAAAATCTTTTCGGGTAAACTTAAGAGCCGTTGGTCCGGTCCATTCACCGTGGCCCAAATCTTCCCTTATGGCACCATTGAGTTATCTCAACCAAATGGGCCCAATTTTAAGGTGAATGGCCAATGGGTTAAGTTGTACTTTGGAGAGGACATCTCTCACGAGATGATTCCATCCCTCTCCACGTTTCCATTGAATTAATTTGGGAAATCGAGTCGAGCTAGAGACTCGTGATAAATAAATCAAGCATTGTTTAACTAGGTTAGATTTTTACCCTTTCCAACCTTTTT
This sequence comes from Glebionis coronaria, assembly GCA_025667525.1. NCBI lineage: Eukaryota > Viridiplantae > Streptophyta > Magnoliopsida > Asterales > Asteraceae > Glebionis > Glebionis coronaria. The sequence goes on along the minus strand of CM046878.1, from coordinate 302,593,589 downwards.
CACCTTCACCCATTTCCACCAATAAGTGTAGGGGGAGCCAAGTAGGTTGTTTGTGTTGTGATGTTGTGCAAGGACATGTGCTTTAATGATCCACTTTTGGTGTTTTTGACACGACCCGTGATCTCGTGTTCCCGTGTACCTGGTTCTATTAAAACTATTGTGATTCATACATGTATAAATAAGTTTAATAAATGTAATCACTTTAGTTGTCTCTTCCTTAGCTCGATTTAAACAATGTGAACAATGTCCTAAGCGTAAGGGAGTTTACTTCCACATGCTTAAACATTGAGGGCAATGTTTATATTAAGTGTAGGGGGCTTCTATCGAATTTTAGTGGGCTTTTCCATAAATTTTACCTCATTTATAGTTTTTCAACATTTTTCAAATTTTTGATCTATTTTGGCCTAGTAGTATTTTTCATTTATTTTCCTTCCTTTTGTCATCGCATCATATGAATAAATTTCATTTCAAGAATAAAGTCAAAAATAAATAAATAAAATGGTTTTAACAAGTTTAGATATCTTTGATATATTAGGCCCGTCGTGAATATTTTGACTCAACCCGAGTTTACTTATCCAAGTTTACTCTAGCTAGTATCCTTAACCATATGGACCTTAATTGGTTTATTAGGCTAAGCATCCACTTGTCTTATTCCTTGAGATTTTAAATTATGGACAACGAGAAATGATAGAGTCAATTATAAGTTTTGTATTCTTTCATGAGCTTATGTGAGTTAATTATGAGCTTTTTCTCCCATCACTTGTCAAATAAATAATTGCAATAAAAAAGGTCGTACGATTTGAAAAGTACTTAGCTTCTAGCCCAAAATCGTTAAAAGTTGCTCGGGATTAACTAGAGTTCATAGCCAAGGTATAACCTATTGAAGCGGGACGCGAAGATTGGCGTATCCAAAAATGCCCTAACAAGGCATGAGGATGTCCGAGTCCAAAAAGGCCCTCACAAGGCATGAGGATTCACTTTTTTTGCTAAAGATCCTAAGATGATGTGAAGATCATTAATCCAAATCAATATGAAGGATCAAGACACACGACGAGAAGCAAATACTCCCCTAAAGATCATGGCAAGTCTATCCAAAAATACCCTAACAAGGTATGCAGATAAATAGATCCGAGTCCGAAAAGGAGGCGGATCGTTGTATATCAAAATCCCAAATATAGACAAGGATAATTGAAGAAGTCGTGGTCAACGTTTGAAGCATCTCTCACTCCTAATGAAGATGTAAACCAAATGAAGAGAAGATCATAATTTCAAGAACGTCTCTCAAGATTTGAAGTTTGAAGTCAATGCCAAATATCGGTCCGAGGAAGTTCTCTAATCGTGAAACGAGTTATGCCAAGATATGAATTTATGAGGTTTCGAGAAGCCGTTTTTAATGATTTTGTCCTTAAGCTAACTATTGATTAAATCGTCCTACTTTATTTTCGGCCTTAATAAATTATCGAAATAAGTCAAAAATGCATCCTCGTGATCATTCAAGACAAAAATAAAATACAAGAGATACACCATAGGAAGGGGGTCTAAGTGAATAATTAAACAACATGAGTAAGTGTTCGCTTTACAAACTTGTAATTACAATGATCTCGTTTTTACGCTTGGTATGGGGAACGTGAAACTTGAGGGTGATTAATATTCATGACACCAAAAGCCCTAATTTAAGTCTTAGATTTCTTTACGAGTTTGTTCCATCAAACAATTTCAAGTAAGTAAATAAAATTGAAATTGTTATATATTTTGCTTTCTTAAATAAAGTTTTTATCTCTTCATCGTACTTTAGTTTCTTTTATAGTATTAGTAGTATATCGTAATAAAGTCTAAGGTGGGTTAATTATAATGAAAAATGTAAATATATGCTTTAAAATTGTGCATTGCATGGGGACATTGCAATGGTCAACTGTAGGGGATTTAATAAGTGTGTAAAGACTTATCTTTTTACCACTTGAGATAAGGAAAAACCAAACCAAAACGTGTATTTAATATCTTAAAAGTCGGAATTACGCGTGGTTTTGTGTTTTTGTGTGAAATAGGTACAAAAGATCTTAAATGAAGAAAACTCGGGATTTCACGTAAATTTATCGAAGAAAAAGTCAAAGATGAAGTCAAAATACCAAAAGTGCCAAAAGTATGCAGTTTGGAGGGCTAAGGATAAAGATTTGATGAAGATTTTACAACAAAGACCATTTTTGCCATTCTCCAAAGTCATCCACTAATAAACCACATGGAAGAGCACAAAATTACGAAGCCACCGGTCCCGACCTCGCACAGGGGTATTTTATTCATTTTCCTCCCTCTTTCTTTGCTTGGAAGCTGCAGATATATGGACAGCTGCCCTTTGTTTGTATCGCCTAATTCCCTTCTAGAAGCCAGTAGTAGACATTCTTGGATCACGCGCCAATAATGGTATGATATACTCCTAATTACGCCTGCCACACGCCCATGCAACTTTGTTATAAACGAAACCGCCACGTGTCGCTCTTCTATAGGCCAGCCGCCACTGCAATTGCCACCTCGTACTGACGTGGCGGCGCCGCTGCCACGTGTCATCATATCATTGGCCAACCGCCACTGACATCTGCCACATCTGACATTCTCTACAACCTAGTACTGACACGTCAGACTGACCTGTCAGCGTCGCCAAGTCAGCCTGCCAAGTCTGCCACGTGTCGTCCTCTGGTTGGTCAATCGTCGCCACGTCATCCTGTTCCTTCAAATGAACAGTAATTTTCAGTGCCACATGGCACGCTGGCATTGGCCAGCCCTCTCCACGTGGCAGCTGACGTCATGATGACGTCAGCCGGTCTGAACCGTGTTTGAATCGGGTTGGTTTGAGTCGGTCAACGGGTCTGGTCGGGTCGGTCAACGGGTCTGCCACGTGGACCATTGAGGTGGTGCCACGTGGCATAGGATATATATATACTAAGCCCTTGTTTAAGCTGAGGCTCGAACTCGGGTCTGTAGTGCCAATCCTTAGGGGAAAAGATATTGCCAGCTGAGTTGGGCAATATCTCTGGTTATATAGTGCAAAGTTTATGCTATAACCCATCTTGTTACTTCGCCTTCCCATCCAATTTGTTGTAAATCCTTTTTTGTTTCTAATAAAGTGACGGTTGAATAAAATAATAATAATAATAATAATAATAATAATAAGAGGGCTTGATGTTTTTGTGGATCTGACTGGATCTTCACCTTTGACACAAACCGGGATGGTTGATTTCGTGCCTGGTCGTGTGGTGGTTGATGCTGCGAAACGTAAACGTGTTAAAGATATGGCTAAGTGTGCGGCTACTGGTTATGGGTTTCTTCCATTTTCTTTCTCTTCTTTTGGGGAATTAGAGGATGATGCGGTTACCTTGCTGAAGCGGATTCGAAAGTTCTCCATGGTTTAGGACATTGGAGCACGTGTTGCTGCTCATATATTTAATAGGATAAGTTTCGCTATGGCTAAAGGAGTGGGGGCTCAGATAGTATCTCAGCTCCCCACTAACTTTTTGTAAATCATATTATTCTAATGAAGTGAAGTTTAAATAATAATAATTATTATTATAATACAAAAAAATATTTAAATTTTTATAAAAACTTTATTTTTATTTTTATATTTATTAATTTTTTGAAATATTTTTATTTATATTATTAATTATTAAAAACTATATATTTAACTTAAAAACTAATTAAATTTAAAAATTTTATAGAAAATAAACCGTGAGGAGTTACGACGCGAGGTCGGGACCGTTGGCTTCGTAATTTTGTGCTCTTCCATGTGGTTTATTAGTGGATGACTTTGGAGAATGGAAAAAATGGTCTTTGTTGTAAAATCTTCATCAAATCTTCATCCTTAGCCCTCCAAACTGCATTCTTTTGGCACTTTTGGTATTTTAACTTCATCTTTGACTCTTTCTTCGATAAATGTCCGTGAAATCCTGTGTTTTCTTCATTTAAGATCTTTTGTACCTATTTCACACAAAAACACAAAACCATGCGTAATTCCGACTTTTAAGATATTAAATACACGTTTTGGTTTGGTTTTTCCTTATTTTAAGTGGTAAAAAGATAAGTGTTTACACACTTTTTAAATCCCCTACAGTTGACCATTGCAATGTCCCCATGCAATGCACAATTTTAAAGCATATATTTACATTTTTCATCATAATTAACCCACCTTGGACTTTAATACGATATACTACAACTAATACTATAAAAGGAACTAAAGTACGATGAAGAGATAAAAACTTTATTTAAGAAAGCAAAAGATATAACAATTTCCATTTTATTTACTTACTGGAAATTGTTTGATGGAAGAAACTCGTAAAGAAATCTAAGACTTAAATTAGGGCTTTTGGTGTCATGAATATTAATCACCATCAAGTTTCACGTTCCCCATACCAAGCGTAAAAACGAGATCATTGTAATTACAAGTTTGTAAAGCGAACACTTACTCATGTTGTTTAATTATTCACTTAGACCCCCTTATTCCTGTGGTGTATCTCTTGTATTTTATTTTTGTCTTGAATGATCACAAGGATGCATTTTTTACTTATTTTGATAATTTTTTAAGGCCGAAAATAAAGTAGGACGATTTAATCCATAGTTAGCTAAAGGACAAAATCTTTTAAAACAGCTTCTCGAACCCTCATAAAGTTCATATCTTGGCATAACTCATTTCACGATTTGAGACCTTTCTTTGATCGATATTTGGCATTAACTTCAAACTTCAAATCTTGAGAGACGATCTTGAAATTATGGTCTTCTCTTCATTTTGGTATACATCTTTATTTGGAGTAAGAGATGCTTCAAACGTTGACCACGACTTCTTCATTTATCCTTGTCTTTATTTAGGACTTTGATATACAACGATCCGCCTCCTTTTTGGACATGGATCTATTTATCCTGATACCTTGTTAGGGTCTTTTTGGATAGACTTCTCCATGATCTTTATGGGAGTAATTGCTTCTCGTCGTGTCTATTGATCCTTAATATTGATTTGGATTAATTTCTTCACATCATCTTAGGATCTTTAGCAAAAAAGTGAATCCTTAATAAGTGTGTAAACACTTATCCTTTTACGACTAAAATCAATGAAAAACAAGACCTAATCATGTGTTTAATATCGTAAAAGTCAGAATTACGCGTGGTTTTGTGTTTTTGTGTGAAATAGGTTCAAAAGATCAAAAGGAAAGAAAACACGAGATTTCACGGTCAATTGTTGAAGAAAAGTCAAAGAACCAAAAATGTACCGAAGATCACGAAAACCGGCAAAATCGACACGACTTTGAAGAAAAGATCAACAAAGCCAAATTCAAGCTCGATTTTAGTGGATTTAAGCTTTTTGAAGATTATTTGGGCTCGTGGGACCCACATTTGGGTATTGGGCCTAAAAGCCCAATAAGGATGCTATGATATTAAATTTTTGGTTAAAAAGCCCATACAAAGCCCATTTCATTTTTAAATTTCGGATGAATTGAGTAATGTCCTACAAGCCCATTTTTCTTGATAAATATTAAACGAAAGGAATGAACTATTATGGGCTTTTCACAGACCCATTAGGTCAAACGAGCAAAGAAATATAACTTTTGGAGGTCAGTTATTTTGGTCAAATGTTTATTAACTCTAGCACACCCACACTCCCCATTTACTTTCGATAATTACAAAGTCTCACCCTTCTCCCTTCTCTCTCTTCACCAAAACCAGAGCACTATTTACCTTAACCCTAATTTACTATCAAAGAATTGGGGCTTTTTGATTATTAGCGCGTGATCACTCACGCTCTTTAATTAAATCCCCATTAAATCGGAGCAAAGAAGATGGTAGAGTACAAGTGACGTGGCCCATTTCTATCATATGCTTGGCTATGACAGCTCAATCCCACCACTCCTCCAATAAAAAGAAGACACATCAACATCAAAGAAACACAACAAGCACAAGAGAACGCCACCCTGGTGATCCGTATGACCAAGAGCCATTCTCAACCGTTTGATCAAGGAATTGAAGAAAGAGAATAAAGAAAAGATGATTTAGACGACTGTGATGAAGATTCGTGCTCAACAAGCTTCACCAATAGCCTTGGGGGTTCGGCTATAACAACCCCCCTATTTCCTGTAATTGCACATCCAATTTTTATTATCATTGTTATTATGCTAAAATAGTTTTAGGGTAATTGTAATTTTCCTTTCCAGTTTTTGTAATCTCTCTTTAATATTAATAAAAGTTTATCATCCAATTTTTATTTTCATTGTTATTATGCTAAAATAGTTTTAGGGTAATTGTAATTTTCCTTTCCAGTTTTTGTAATCTCTCTTTAATATTAATAAAAGTTTATTCGAAATAAATTTGTGCTCACTTTCCTGTTAAATTTCCTATTATTACAATTTATTCTTCAAACTGTTTAATATAATAATTATAATTTTATTTGATCAAGTTAATCAATAACTTATGTTTAATAAAGAAAGTAAAAATTGATAGAAAACTTTCCCACTGAAAATTGGATTAAAACTTTTCGAGTAATGATGGTTTGATGTTCGTGGTTCGATGGTGATGTTTGGTTGAAAGGTGGTCTCGATTCGGTTCATTAAGGAGGCTCAACGCCTTCCTTCGTCTCAAAGGATTCTTCAAAAGGTTTTAATGTCTTTTTATTTTATGTTAATTTTAGATTAATTTTGTTATTTGTTTAAGTGAATTAGTTTAATGTTTGAGGCTTAATGATTTTCACTGTTTAGTTTTTCTAATTTTATTTGCTTATTGGCTTACTTGTGTTGATTTGCAAACTGTTTAGATTCAAGTTTTAAATCTGATTTTTTTAGATAATTGTTTAAGCTAGTTGCAATTGAATATGTTTTAAAAGGAGTTTTAAATAATCTGAATGTCTGTTAAGTCTGTTTTTATAATCTGTTTTTCGGTAATATTTTAATCTGAGTTTTAATAAGTTTAGTATTTGTCTTCAAATTTAGTTTGTTTCATAAGACTGATGATTATGCAGCTATATGCTGAGTTTCTTACATTGGGTCTTTTTCCTTTATATGGTTGTTAGTATGATGAATATCTGATATTTGGTTTGCCTGTTGTTATTATGTTTTGCTGATTTGTTATCTTTACTTTCTGTTATTCTTATTTTGCCAAGCAAAAGCTATCAGATTCTACTAATCTGATAGTTCACAACTGATTCCTATCAGTCCTCAATTGCACAACGCAAAGGTCATCACTGTGACCTTATTTGGCTTGCACTTTGTCAAAACTAAAATCTCCAAATAATGTCTCTTGTGAGATTCGAACCCATGACCTCCTGGTCATGGGCCAACTGATTTGGCCAACTGTGCTAACTCGTCTTTTGTGTTTAATTACAGTTTACTTTATTAATACAGAGTAATTTGTAGTACCTGACAGTTTTTTTAATAGTATTTAAAATACAAATTTTTATTTTAATAAAATTTAATTAAAAGTTTTATTATATTTACTTTTAGTTCTAAAAATAGTTTTAAAACAAAATAAAAAATTATTTTATTATTTTAGAAATTTAAAATTAGTTTTTAAATAAATTAGTTTTTTATATAATATAAATTTTAATTGATTTTCTTTTAGATTCAAATAGAATTTGTTTAATTAAAAGTTTTTTTATAGATTAATTAGTTTATAATTTTAAATAGTTTTAAATACCAAACGAGTACTATTCACCAAAAACAATTAATCTATACGATAAAATTGGAAATCAATTCGAGACGATTTGAGGAACGATAAATAGAGATTAAAAAGATTTTGAAAAAAAAATCTTATATTAATCCTCATACCTTGTGAGGGCCTTTTTGGACTCGGGATATCCTCATGCCTTGTTAGGTCCTTTTTGGATACACCAATGTTCGCGTCCCGCTTCAATAAGTTATGCCTTGGTTATGAACTCTAATTAATCTCGAGCAACTTTTAACGATTTTGGGCTAGAAGCTAAGTAACTTTTCAAATCACACGACCTTATTTATTGCAATTATTTATTGACAAGTGATGGGAGAAAAAGCTTATAATTAACTCACATAAGTTCATGAAAGAATACAAAACTTATAATTGACTCTATGATTTCTCTTTCTCCACAATATAAAATCTAAAAATTGAGACTCGTGGATGCTTAGCCTAATAAACCAATTAAGGTCCATATGGTTAAGGATACTAGCTAGAGTAAACTTAAATAAGTAAACTCGGGTTGAGTCAAAATATTCACGTCGGGCCTAATATATCAAAGACGTCTAAACTTGTTAAAACCATTTAATTTATTCATTTTTCCTTTTTGACTTTATTCATGAAATGGAATATATACATATGATAGTGATGACAAAAGGAAAGGAGATAAAAGAAAATAGATGAAAAATACTACTAGGCCAAAATAAATCAAAAAATTGGAGAAATGTCAAAAAAATTTCAATTTTCCGATTAAAATGAGGACAAATTAATGGAAAAGCCCACTTATTACTTCGATATAAGTCTCCCCTACACTTAATATAAGCATTGTCCTCAATTTTTAAGGATGTGGAAGTAAACTCCCCTACACTTAGGACATTGTGCACGTTGTTTAAATCGAGCTAAGGAAGAGATAACTAAAGTGATTACATTTTTTCAACTTATTTATATACAAGTATGAATAACAATAGTTATGATAGAACCAGGTACACGGGAACACAGGATCACGGGTCGCGTCAAAAGCACCAAAAGTGGATCATATAAGCACATATCCCTGCACAACATCACAAAACACAACCTACTTGGTTTCCCCTACACTTATTGGTGGAAATGGGTGAAGGGGAAAAGGTGGAAAGGGTGGAAAAGGTAAAATTCCAACCTAGTTAAACGATGCTTGATTTATTTATCACGAGTCTCTAGCCCGACTCGAATTCTCGAATTAATTCAAGGGAAACATAGAGAGGGATGGAATCATCTCATGAGAGATGTCCTCTCCAAAGTACAACTTAACACGTTGGCCGTTCACCTTTAAATTTGGCCCATTTGGTTGAGAAATCTCAATGGTAACATATGGGAAAATTTGGGCCACGGTGAATGGACCGGACCAACGGCTCTTAAGTTTACCCGGAAATATTTTCAAGAGAAAGTTAATGAGTAAAACTTGATTACCTATGTGGAACTCTCGGTTCTTAATCCTAGAATCATGAATGAGCTTAATCTTCTTCTTATAGATCAACAAATTCTCATAAGCCTCATTCCTAAGTTCATTAAGCTCATTGAGTTGGATTTTCCTAAGATCACCGGCTTTGTTTATGTCAAAATTATCCCATTTCAAGTCCCAATAAGGATTATGCTCCAACTCAATGGGGAGGTGGCATGCCTTTCCGTACACAAGGAGATAAGGAGTACAACCTATAGGTGTCTTATAAGCGGTACAGAAAGCCCACAAAGCATCATCTAATTTATCGGCCCATGAGGCACGATGCTCTCCCACGGTACGTTCTAAGATTCACTTATGTCCATAGTTGGAAACCTCGGCTTAACCATTAGTTTTTGGATGATATGCGGTGGAAATTCGGTGATTGACACCATACTTAGCCATGACTCGTGCGAATTGATCATTGCAAAAATGAGTCCCGCGATCATTAATAATTGTACGAGGCACACCGAATCGAGTAAACAATTGTTTCAAGAAGTTCACAACAAAACTCACATTGTTAATAGGTAAATCCTTTGCTTCAACCCATGTGGATACATAGTCAACGTCTACGAGGATGTACGTGTTCCCTTTGGATGATGGAAATGTCCCTATAAAGTCGATGCCCCATACGTCAAAGATTTCACACTCTTGGATCAAATTTTGAGGCATCTCATCTTTATGTGTAATCTTGCCTTGTCGTTGGCAAGCATTAAAATGCTTAACCATTTCATGAGCGTCATGATAAATGGTGGGCCAATAGAATCTGGAGTCGAAAACTTTCTTCGCGGTGTAGTTAGGACCAAAGTGACCACCGATGGGTCCTTTGTGGCAAGCTTCAAGGATTTGTAAAGCCGTCGGCCCATCAACACACATACGCATGATAAGATCCGCACATTGCTTGAAAACATAAGGGTCGTCCCAATAGTAGAGCTTAATGTCCTAAAAGAATTTTTTCTTTTGTTGGGACTTTAACCCTTTGATAAGAACACCACCCGCCAAATAGTTTGCAATGTTCGTAAACCAAGGGGTATCATCAAGATTGGAACTAATAGACATTAAGGTCTCAAGGGGAAAAGATTCATTAATCTCTTGATTTGGAAGTTCCCCTTGATAAGGATCCTCGAGTCTACTTAAGTGATCCCCAACTAGGTTTTCCGCTCCCTTTTTATCACGAATTTCAATTTTATAATTGCTGTAAGAGCAAAACCCAACGAAGGAGTCTCGGTTTAGCATCTTGCTTGGTCAACAAGTATTTCAAGGCGGAATGGTCAGTGTAAACGATGGTGGTGGAAAGCACAAGATAAGGGCAGAATTTCTCAAAAGCATACACTACGGCTAAAAGCTCTTTTTCAGTAGTGGTATAATGCAATTGAGCCCCCGTCATTGTCTTACTAGCATAATGGATTGGTTGGAAATGTTTTTTAACTCGTTGACCTAAAACTCTTCTACCGCAAAATCACTAGCATCGCACATGAGCTTAAAAGGTGACTCATAATTTGGCCAGACTAAGACCAGTGCCTTAGTTAATTTACCTTTAAGAGTTTCTGTTGGGTCCACTAGATGTGGATCTTGCAGCCTGTTAGGAACGATGAACGACTTCTGTAATCACAAGTATATTCACAGAGAGACTCTATATAAATCACACAGTGTAAGTGCGGAATACAAATACTATGAACAAGAAGAACAAAATAACTATAACGACTTGATCCTTTACTAAGGATTTCTAATATTAATATGAACTAGAATTATGTTTTATCAAGGTGTATCAAACCCTTCTACCTAAGGTTCCTTTTATACTATAAGGAAACCCTAATATATTATTAACCAAAACGTGTAAAACTGATATGCATATCCTTTCCTAACATATCTCATGCATATCCTAATAGAATAATATCTAAATAATAAAGTTTGACTTTCTATAAGACCAGGAGCACGGCTTGCTCCTACTACTACTATGACCAGGAGGACCTACATACCTCCTAGTCTACCTATTATAAATAACTATTCCAATGGTCCTAACAATCCTCCCCTAAACATGAATTTGACCTGTTGAGTTCAAGTTTCTTGGTAAATCGTACAACATAGCTTGAAGATTGGAACAGCAGAAGAAACATCAGCATCAAAACCATCAGCATAAGGAACATAATGACCGCTGCAACAATAAACACCTAGAAGCTTCTTAAAAGCTTGAAACAAATCTGCATCTTGTTGAATCTTCACAGCAACATGAGCAGATTTTATGAGCCTTGACCAAGTAGTTGCTCGCTCTTGGGCTATCCAGTCTTTATGGTGAAATAAGCATCACCCTGGGAGACCAGAACCCAGCCCAACTCTTAGAACGTGAATCAATGGTAAATGGGGGTACCCTGATGATTTTAGGCAAATCATCACAGCCGTCAACGGATTTGATATGTATTTACCAGAAGCCTTACCCTTCTGGACTCGCCAACTCTCAGCAATGAAGCATCGGTGAGTTGAAAACCCTATAGCTTTGAGCTAGCTATTATAGCTATCAACGGATTTGATAAAATCTTTACCAAGAGTCGTACCCCCTTGGATTAGCCACTTTTCAGTCTAGGACCATGGCAAGTGAAAACCATCCAGTTTTGGGTAACCTGGCAACCATCAACGGATTTGACTATCACACCAGAGTCGTACCCTCATGGTGAATCAACTCTTTCTTGTCTGTGAGACATGGTGAGTTGAGCACCATTTGTTGTGTGGACCAGGTCCAACACCAGATGAAACTCCAAACCAGCACAAGTGTGAAACAGTCGAATGAAACCCAATGATTGGAAAAGTATAAGCAGATATTATATTATGCACAAGTGTGAAATCCATCATTTGTTTAAAGTATAAGCAGATATTATATAAAAAGTATATATATATATTTTTTTTATTTTTTTATTTTATTTTTAACTAACTTTAATGTAAGTCACCAATCACTGTACAGATTGGTGAAAAGAATGTCAGTAGAAACACAACATAAAAACATACCCATCACATACCAGACGCTGTCACCTTGTCAGCTTGCAACAAAGCTTGTATCCCTTCCACCAGAGTAGTAGCCATGGAAGTCTCATTCCCTGAAGGGGCATTGTAGATATGCAAATGACATGCGAGCATGGCCTCCGTAGTAGCAATAGTCAAAGGATAGTCCATATCCGTAAGCATGAACACTATGGCACCAGACTCTAACTCCAAGATATGCACCCCACAGCCAGCATACAGCTTCCATCTCTTGATTACCCAGCGTGGCTGGTCTTTCTAGACACCAGAATGTGGAGCATGTGGAGGAGAGTCAAGCATCATCTTCAAGTCAGCCGACATTGTCAGACCAGGCCAGTTGGCCACCTCACTAGGATGTGTAGGCATACCAGCATCCACAAACCCATACAACGACATAAGATCCCTACGATCCGCCCAAGTCAAAACACCTTGCAAACCCGAGACATAATGAATATAACCATCACTGATGCAAATCCTATGGGTAAATGTACCAGCAACACTTGTGGATGGCTTAACCATCCAAGCAGTAATAAACCCCGTACCCATTGGCAACTCAGTGTCACTGTCCGAAGCTGCATCAATAAGGTTCTCAGGAGAACGCTTCTTATATGGAACAGACTTACCACGTCTAGCCATCTTCTTGCGAATGGAACAACAAGGTGTTAGAACACCAGACGAGGTTTCAACCTTTACATTCATAGCAGCAATAGGATCAGCAGGAGTAGAATCAACACCTTGACCAACCAAAGGATCAAAGGCAGCTGCACTAGGAGAAAGGGTAGGTTGAGGGTCAGTCACTGGTGGTGAGGATTGTTCCATAACAGGAGTAGCAGGGGTGGTAGTAGTAGCATTGGTGGTGGTGGTAGGACCCGAAGATGAAACAGGATGAGCAACCGAAGGTGTGGGTGTGGAAACAGCAGCCGAAGTATCAACAATTGATGGTATATCAGTAGAAACTGGAGGAACACCAGATGAAGAATCGGGAGCAACAGCAGGTTGAGAAGTTGGAACGACTCGTGGAGGAGGACGATAGATGAAGCGTTCCGGATCCGGTGTGTTCTGACGCTTTATCATCCTTTGGTATAGATCCTTAAGCTCGTCAAAAGACAATCCCCTAACCCGATCCTATGTCCAACCAACAGTAAAGTGAGCACCCGACTGATATTTGACATACCTCTGCGTTAACTTCCTCTCCTTAGTTATTGTCAAAGGTCTGTTCCGACGCTTTTCACGCAGTTGAGCAGCAAGAGACAATTGTTGTTTGCGCATTAATGCCATCGCCCGGGGGAAACAATCCTGCTCATTCACATCAGCACCCAAGAGATCAGTAAACTGCAAATAATCAGATGTAAGAATGGTAAGCACCCGCATCCAATCATTATCATCCCAATGCATAGCATCATGCTGCAATTGTTCACGCCTTTGCTTCTGAAAAGCTTCTTCCTTAACCCTAGCAGCGTGAGCAATCTCCGCCTGTATTCGCTGTGCAGCCTCCTCCCCCAACCTGTCTTCCTCAAGTTGTCTGTGAGTACGCTTTCTAGGGGATGAGGGTGCATCAGTCATAGGGGCTTTCCCCTTAGGATCATGAGACGGTCCAACAGTTGGACCAGCAGTAGTACCAACAGAAGAACCATCAATATCCTCCTTCGGTCTAGGGGTAGCAGTAGTAGGAGGGATGCTTGATGGACTAAGAGGAATAGGCAAATCAGCATACGGCTTATCAGCAAATGCAGCCCTCGCCAGCAAAGTCAAACCATCCTCCACAAGATCCTCAACATACTCATCAGAATCAGACTGAACAACATGCTTCTTCCTCCTCATTTGATGTGTCTCCAAAGCTTTAATCCGGTCCGCCATTGGAAGAACAAATACCCTGGTAAGCTTGCGATGCTGATTCAAATCTGCCTCCAAAGAAATAATCCTTTCATGGTACCTGTGCATGAGATCAAGCAAAGAAGTCAGTGTAGCAGGATCCTCTGCTTCCCCACGAAGAGGACTTGGATCAGGGAAAGCTTCATTGGAACCAGAAGCAATAAAGGGGTCATCATTATGAGCACGAGAACAAGAGGGCTTCTCAGTAGTATGAGGTTCTGGACTAGAAGGGGGAGTATCCACAAATAGGGACTGATGTGGCATAGAAGAGGTGGAAGCCTTGGAAGTGGATGGCATTTCAACCACCACTTCCTCAGCTGGCTCTTCCACCACCACATGAGGCGCACCACCAGCAGTATGCTCCTCCTCCATAGGATCATCTCCTAATGGAAGTTCCTCCTCGGCTTCAGCAGCCGGAGGAACAACATTAGGAGGACCTTGGGCAAGGCCCAACATAGCTTCAGTAAGGGGCCTCCAAACCCCCTTAAACCCAAGAGCCATATTGGAGTAAAATTTAGAATTAAGCTTGGGGGTCTCATACTCTTCCCTATCATGAGGTATACACATAAGTATCTGCTGCAAAAACCTAGGATACATTAAAAATTTCTTCCTAGATCCAGTACTACTCAGATTGCAAACCATCCCATCAAACAAGTAGCGAGAAAAACTAAACACTCGACCCTGTGCTATGCAGATCAAACCAAGTGGTTGAACCGAGGACCATCAAAGGCTTTAGCCAATAGATCAGCAACATTATCGTCCGTATGAACTTTAAGAACCTGTATCAACTTCTTCTCATTGACATCCCTGATAAAGTGGTGCCTAACTTCAATATGTTTTGTGTTATGATTGTGATGAATGAGTCAAGGGGGGTAATTGACCATAAATAATAGTCTTGTAACTGTTCGTTGACCCCTAATAATGTGGGTTGCCCTTTCAAATTAGGCAGTTAATGCAAAAGTAACCATTTGCCCCTTATAACTTTATTTGAAAATCCCAGTTACCAAAGTTAAGTAATATGATATACACCAGAAGTAACTTACGTTGACTAAAAGTCAAAATGCATAAGGGTCAACACTAGAAGCACAATATGGTCAACAGAAGTCAACGAAGTGAACAGTGACCTAAACCAAGACTAGAAGCCAACCATCAATGACCAGGAAGGATTTTTATCCACTAGAAATTGAAGACTACCACTAGAAGTGACCAAAATCCTCAACTAGAAGTAGCACACACAATCTGTTGTTAAAAACTACCAATATGTTAATCTGTGCAAGTAAATATGTACACTAAGCCTCCCCTTAGGCTTAGCCTCCCCTCAATCCTAGGTCTCAAGGATTGACCATTCCAATGTGAACCACCAAGTGGTTGAACCGAGGACCATCAAAGTCTTTAGTCAATAGATCAGCAACATTATCGTCCGTATTAACTTTAAGAACCTGTATCAACTTCTTCTCATTGGCATCCCTGATAAAGAGGTGCCTAATTTCAATATGTTTTGTACGTTGATGAAAAACATGATTCTTCACAATGCAGATAGTGCTTTGATTGTCAATGAAAATTTTGGTGTTCATAAAGTTGAACCCATAATCAAGCATCTGATTTTGTATCCACAAAACTAGTCCACAACAACTAGCAACAGCTACGTATTCAGCTTCTGTTGAAGAAGTAGCTACTATCGTCTGTTTCTTACACTGCCATGATAAGTCTTCGACCCAAAAACTGACAACCACCAGTAGTAGATTTTCTGTCATTATTAGCACCTGCATAGTCACTATCACTATATGCTTCAAGAACAAAAGGTGATTCTCTAGGATACCACAAGCCTAACTTTGGTTGAGCCTTGATGTACTTGAAAATCTTCTTGACTGCATTCAAGTTAGAAACCGTTGGAGCCACCTGATGTCTAGAACAAGCACTTACTGCAAACATAATATCCCGACGTGATGCAGTCAAATACATGAGTGATCCAATCATTGACCTGTACATGTGAACATTTACCAGAGGATCTGGCTCATTCTTGAGTTTGACTTTAGCTACTTCATAAGGTGTTACTGCTGGTCTAAGAGGATCCATATCAAACTTTTGAAGGATCTCATGAACATATTCATCTTGACTTATGAATATTCTATCCTCCTGTTGCTTGACTTGAAGACCAAGAAAGAATGTAAGCTCTCCCATAGCACTCATCTGAAATTCGCCCTTCATCAGTTGTTCAAACTCATCACATAATTCCTTTTTAGTAGAACCAAAGATAATATCGTCCACATAAACCTGAACAAGGATAATGTCCTTGGTATTCCTCTTAAGAAATAGTGTTTTTTCAATTGTGCCTCTTCTATAGACATGTTTCAACAAGAAAGTAGAAAGACGCTCATACCAAGCTCCAGGAGCCTGATGAAGTCCATAGAGAGCTTTGACCACCTTGTAAACTTTCTTGGGATGAAGTGGATCTACAAAGCCCTTAGGTTCAGTGACATAAACTTCCTCATCAATCTTTCCATAGAGTAATCCTAGCAACGAGAGAAAAAACTTCAGTGAAGTCAATGCCTTCAAGTTGTGTACGACCTTGTGCAACCAACCTTGCCTTATTTCTCACAACAATACCCCTTTCATATTTCTTGTTTTTGAGAATCCATTTTGTACCAATTGTCGTTTTTCCATCTAGCAAATTAACTAGGATCCAAACATTCTGAAACAGGATGAGCAACCAAAGGTGTGGGTGTGGAACCAGCAGTAGAAGTATCAACAACAGATGGTATATCAGTAGAAACTGGTGGAACACCAGATGAAGAACCAGGAGCAACAACAGGTTGAGAACTAGGAACGACTCGTGGAGGAGGACGATAGATGAAGCGCTCCAGAACTGGTATGTTCTGACGCTTTATCATCCTTTGGCATATATCCTTAAGCTCATCAAAAGACAATCCCCTATCCCGATCCCATGTCCAACCAACAGTAAAGTGAGCACCCGACTTATATTTGACATACCTCTACATTAACTTCCTCTCTTCAGTTCTTGTCAAAGGTCTGTTCTGACGCTTTTCACGCAGTTGAGCAGCAAGAGACAATTGTTGTTTGCGCATTAATGCCATCACTCGGGGGATACAGTTCTGCTCATTCACATCAGCACCCAAGAGATCAGTAAACTGCGAATAATCAGATGTAAGAATAGTAAGCACCCGCATCCAATCATTATCATCCCAATGCATAGCATCATGCTTCAACTGTTCACGCCTTTGCTACTGAAGGGTTTCTTCCTTAGCCCTAGCAGCATGAGCAAACTCCGTCTGCATTTGCTGTGCAGCCTCCTCCCCAACCTGTATTCCTCAAGTTGTCTGCGAGTACGCTTTATAGGGGATGAGGGTGCATCAGTCATAGGGGATTTCCCCTAAGGATCCTGAGACGGTCCAGTAGTTGGACCAACAGTAGTACCAGGAGAAGAACCAGCAATATCCTCCTTTGGTCTAGGGGTAACAACAGTAGGAGGGATGCTTGATGGACTAGGAGGAATAGGCAAATCAGCATACGGCTTATCAGTAAATGCAGCCTTCACCAGCAAAGTCAAACCATCCTCCACAAGATCCTCAACATCCTCATCAGAATCAGACTGAACAACATGCTTCTTCCTCCTCCTCTGCTGTGTCTCCAAAGCTTTAATCCGGTCCGCCATTGGAAGAACAAATTCCCTGGTAAGCTTGCGATGCTGATTCAAATCTGCCTCCAAAGAAATAATCCTTTCATGGTACCTGTGCATCAGATCAAGCAAAGAAGTCAGTGTAGCAGGATCCTTCGCTTCCCCACCAAGAGGACTTGGATCAGGGAAAGCTTCATTGGAACCAGAAGCAATAAAGGGGTCATCATTATGAGCACGAGAACAAGAGGGCTTCTCAGCAGTATGAGGTGCTGGACTAGAAGGGGGAGTATCCACAAATGGGGACTGATGTGGCATAGAAGAGGTGGAAGCCTTGGAAGTGGATGGCATTTCAACCACCACTTCCTCAGTTGGCTCTTCCACTACCACATGAGGCGCACCACCAGCAGGATGCTCCTCCTCCATAGGATCATCTCCTAATGGAAGTTCCTCCTCGGCTTCAGCAGCCGGAGGAACAACATTAGGAGGACCTTGGGCAAGGCCCAACATAGCTTCAGTAAGGGGCCTCCAAACCCCCTTAAACCCAAGAGCCATATTAGAGTAAAATTTAGAACTAAGCTTGGGGGTCTCATACTCTTCCCTATCACAAGGTATTCACATAAGTATCTGCTGCAAAAACCTACGATACATTAAAATTTTCTTCCTAGATCCAGTACTACTCAGATTGCAAACCATTCCATTAAACAAGTAGCGAGAAAAATTAAACACTCGACCCCGTGCTATGCAGATCAAACCAGTAGCCAAAGGAATGGGAAATGCATCCCAACTCCCAGACTTTGGGCTTAAGTAGTGAATCAAGAAGTGCACTAGAAGCTTCCACTGAGGGGTAAACCTATTCTTTTGGAAGTTAAACTTTCCCCCATGGTTATAACCAATATCAGCCATCCCCTCCAAAACCTCAGAGTTGGGGATGGAAACAACACCACCTTCATCTTGAAGATGAAGTGAACTACTAATAGAAGCTTCAGAAACCACATATGAACGTCCTTCAATGGTAGCATGGAGTTCAAGTGGGCGACCCAAAACATCGACAAGATGGGCAGTGGCCCAAAACTGGCGAATCACACTATCATAGACAATCGGGCAAACAGTAAAAGCATACCTGAGGTTAGAAGCCTCAATAAACTCGAGAATGTCTGTGAATTCGTCATGTTTAGGACCATCTCCTAGATACGCCACCTTATTGTGATCGGGTTTGTAGAACAGAGCAGCCATTGATGATGATTGGAAGTTATGGAAAGGGATTGATTAGAGATTGAGAGAGTAGGAGCGTGTGTGTGTGTTATGGTTGTGATGAATGAGTCAAGGGGGGTAACTGACCATAAATAATGGTCTTGTAACTGTTCGTTGACCCCTAATAATGTGGGTTGCCCTTTCAAATTAGGCATTTAATGCAAAAGTAACCACTTGCCCCTTATAACTTTATTTGCAAATCCCAGTTACCAAAGTTAAGTAATATGATATACCCCAGAAGTAACTTACGTTGACTAGAAGTCAAAACGCATAAGGGTCAACACTAGAAGCACAATGTGGTCAACAGAAGTCAACGAAGTGAAAAGTAACCCAAACCAAGACTAGAAGCCAACCCTCAATGACCAGGAAGGATTTTTATCCACTAGAAATTGAAGACTACCACCAGAAGTGACCAAAATCCTCCACTAGAAGTAGCACACACCGCAAATACCCATACAATCTATTGTTAAAACTACCAATATGTTAATATGTGCAAGTAAATATGTACACTAAGCCTCCCCTTAGGCTTAGCCTCCCCTCAATCCTAGGTCTCAAGGATTGACCTTTCCAATGTGAACCACCAAGTGGTTGAACAGAGGACCATCAAAGGCTTTAGCCAATAGATCAGCAACATTATCGTCGGTATGAACTTTAAGAACCTGTATAAACTTCTTCTCATTGGCATCCCTGATAAAGTGGTGCCTAACTTCAATATGTTTTGTGTTATGGTTGTGATGAATGAGTCAAGGGGGGTAATTGACCATAAATAATAGTCTTGTAACTGTTCGTTGACCCCTAATAATGTGGGTTGCCCTTTCAGATTAGGCAGTTAATGCAAAAGTAACCACTTGCCCCTTATAACTTTATTTGAAAATCCCAGTTACCAAAGTTAAGTAATATGATATACACCAGAAGTAACTTACGTTGACTAAAAGTCAAAACGCATAAGGGTCAACACAAGAAGCACAATATGGTCAACAGAAGTCAACGAAGTGAACAGTGACCCAAACCAAGACTAGAAGCCAACCATCAATGACCAGGAAGGATTTTTATCCACTAGAAATTGAAGACTACCACTAGAAGTGACCAAAATCCGCAACTAGAAGTAGCACACACAATCTGTTGTTAAAACTACCAATATGTTAATCTGTGCAAGTAAATATGTACACTAAGCCTCTCCTTAGGCTTAGCCTCCCCTCAATCCTAGGTCTCAAGGATTGACCATTCCAATGTGAACCACCAAGTGGTTGAACCGAGGACCATCAAAGTCTTTAGTCAATAGATCAGCAACATTATCGTCCGTATTAACTTTAAGAACCTATATCAACTTCTTCTCATTAGCATCCCTGATAAAGTGGTGCTTAATTTCAGTATGTTTTGTACGTTGATGAAAAACATGATTCTTCACAATGCATATAGTGCTTTGATTGTCAATGAAAATTTTGGTGTTCATAAAGTTGAACCCATAATCAAGCATCTGATTTTGTATCCACAAAACTTGTCCACAACAACTAGCAACAGCTACGTATTCAGCTTCTGTTGAAGAAGTAGCTACTATCGTCTGTTTCTTACACTGCCATGAGATAAGTCTTCGACCCAAAAATTGAGAACCACCAGTAGTAGATTTTCTGTCAATATTAGCACCTGCATAGTCACTATCGCTATATGCTTCAAGAACAAAAGGTGATTCTCTAGGATACCACAAGCCTAACTTGGGTTGAGCCTTGATGTACTTCAAAATCTTCTTGACTACATTCAAGTTAGAAACCGTTGGAGCCACCTGATGTCTAGAACAAGCACTTACTGCAAACATAATAATCGGACGTGATGCAGTCAAATACATGAGTGAGCTAATCATTGACCTGTACATGTGAACATTTACTGGATGATCTGGCTCATTCTTGAGTTTGACTTTAGCTACTTCATAAGGTGTTACTGCTGGTCTAAGAGGATCCATATCAAACATTTGAAGGATCTCATGAACATATTCATCTTGACTTATGAAGATTCCATCCTCCTGTTGATTGACTTGAAGACCAAGAAAGAATGTAAGCTCTCCAATAGCACTCATCTGAAATTCGCCCTTCATCAGTTGTTCAAACTCATCACACCATTCCTTTTTAGTAGAACCAAAGATAATATCGTCCACATAAACCTGAACAAGGATAATGTCCTTGGTATTCCTCTTAAGAAATAGTGTTTTGTCAATTGTGCCTCTTCTATAGCCATGTTTCAACAAGAAAGTGGAAAGACGCCCATACCAAGCTCTAGGAGCTTGATGAAGTCCATAGAGAGCTTTGAACACCTTGTAAACTTTCTTGGGATGAAGTGGATCTACAAAGCCCTTAGGTTCAGTGACATAAATTTCCTCATCAATCTTGCCATAGAGAAATGCACTCTTGACATCCATCTAAAAAACTATAAAGCCCACATAAGAAGCAAAAGCCAAAAACAGACGAATGGCCTCAATCCTAGCAACGAGAGCAAAAACTTCAGTGAAGTCAATGCCTTCAAGTTGTGTATGACCTTGTGCAACCAACCTTGCCTTATTTCTCACCACAATACCCATTGCATCTTTCTTGTTTTTGAGAATCCATTTGGTACCAATTGCAGTTTTTCAATCTGGCAAATTAACTAGGATCCAAAAATTCTAAAACAGGATGAGCAACCGAAGGTGTGTGTGTGGAACCAGCAGCAGAAGTATCAACAACAGATGGTATATCAGTAGAAACTGCTGGAACACCAAATGAAGAACCGGGAGCAACAGCAGGTTGAGAAGTTGGAACGACTCGTGGAGGAGGACGATAGATGAAGCGCTCCGGAACCAGTGTGTTCTGACGTGTTATCATCCTTTGGTATAGATCCTTAAGCTCGTCAAAAGACAATCCCCTAACCCGATCCCATGTCCAACCAACAGTAAAGTGAGCACCTGACTGATATTTGATATACCTCTGCATTAACTTCCTCTCCTTAGTTCTTGTCAAAGGTCTGTTTTGACGCTTTTCACGCATTTGAGCAGCAAGAGACAATTGTTGTTTGCGCATTAATGCCATCGCTCGGGGAATACAATTCTGCTCATTCACATCAGCACCCAAGTGATCAGTAAACTGCGAATAATCGGATGTAAGAATAGTAAGCACCCGCATCCAATCATTATCATCCCAATGCATAGCATCATGCTGCAACTGTTCACGCCTTTGCTTTTAAAGAGCTTCTTCCTTAGCCCTAGCAGCTTGAGAAATCTCCGCATGCATTTGCTGTGCAGCCTCCTCCCCCAACTTGTCTTTCTCAAGTTGTATGTGAGTACGCTTTCTAGGGGATGAGGGTGCATCAGTCATAGGGGCTTTCCCCTTAGGATCATGAGACAGTCCAACAGTTGGACCAGCAGTAGTACCATCAGAAGAACCAACAATATCCTCCTTTGGTCTAGGGGTAGCAGCAGTAGGATGGATGCTTGATGGACTAGGAGGAATAGGCAAATCAGCATACGGCTTATTAGAAAATGCAGCCTTCGCCAGCAAAGTCAAACCATCCTCCTCAAGATCCTCAACATCCTCATCAGAATCAGACTGAACAACATGCTTCTTCCTCCTCCTCTGCTGTGTCTCCAAAGCTTTAATCTGGTCCGCCATTGGAAGAACAAATTCCCTGGTAACCTTGCAATGCTGATTCAAATCTGCCTCCAAAGAAATAATCCTTTCATGGTACTTGTGCATGAGATCAAGCAAAGAAGTCAGTGTAGCAGGTTCCTCCGCTTCCCCACAAGGACTTGGATCAGGGAAAGCTTCATTGGAACCAGAAGCAATAAAGGGGTCATCATTATGAGCACGAGAACAAGAGGGCTTCTAAGTAGTATGTGGTGCTGGACTAGAAGGGGGAGTATCCACAAATGGGGACTGATGTGGCATAGAAGAGGTGGCAGCGTTGGAAGTGGATGGCATTTCAACCACCACTTCCTCAGCTGGCTCTTCCACCACCACATGAGGCGCACCACCAGCAGGATTCTCATCCTCCATAGGATCATCTCCTAATGGAAGTTCCTCCTCGGCTTCAGCAGCCGGAGGAACAACATTAGGAGGACCTTGGGCAAGGCCCAACATAGCTTCAGTAAGGGGCCTCCAAACCCCCTTAAACCCAAGAGCCATATTGGAGTAAACTTTAGAACTAAGCTTGGGGGTCTCATACTCTTCCATATCACGAGGTATACACATAAGTATCTGCTGAAAAAACCTAGGATACATTAAAAATTTCTTCCTAGATCTAGTACTACTCAGATTGCAAACCATCCCATCAAACAAGTAGCGAGAAAAATTAAACACTCGACCCTGTGCTATGCAGATCAAACCAGTATACAAAGGAATGGGAAATGCATCCCAACTCCCAGAGTTTGGGCTTAAGCAGTGAATCAAGAAGTGCACTAGAAGCTTCCACTAGGGGGTAAACCTATTCTTTTGGAAGTTAAACTTTCCCCCATGGTTATAACCAATATCAGCCATCCCCTCCAAAACCTCAGAGTTGGGGATGGAAACAACACCACCTTCATCTTGAAGATGAAGTGAACTCCTAATAGAAGCTTTAGAAACCACATATGAACGTCCATCAATGGTAGCATGAAGTTCAAGTGGGCGACCTAAAACATCCACAAGATGGGCAGTGGCCCAAAACTTGGAATCACACTATCATAGGCATTCGGGCAAACTGTAAAAGCATACCTGAGGTTTGAAGCCTCAATAAACTCGAGGTTGTATGTCAATTCGGCACGTTTAGGACCATCTCCCACATACGCCACCTTATTGTGATCGGGTTTGTAGAACAGAGCAGCCATTGATGATGACTGGAAGTGATGGAAAGGGATTGATTAGAGATTGAGAGAGTAGGAGCGTGTGTGTGTGTTATGGTTGTGATGAATGAGTCAAGGGGGGTAATTGACCATAAATAATGGTCTTGTAACTGTTCATTGACCCCTAATAATGTGGGTTGCCCTTTCAAATTAGGCAGTTAATGCAAAAGTAACCACTTGCCCCTTATAACTTTATTTGCAAATACCAGTTACCAAAGTTAAGTAATATGATATACACCAGAAGTAACTTGCGTTGACTAAAAGTCAAAACGCATAAGGGTCAACACTAGAAGCACAATGTGGTCAACAGAAGTCAACGAAGTGAACAATGACCCAAACCAAGACTAGAAGCCAACCATCAATGACCAGGAAGGATTTTTATCCACTAGAAATTGAAGACTACCACCAGAAGTGACCAAAATCCTCAACTAGAAGTAGCACACACCGCAAATACCCATACAATCTGTTGTTAAAAACTACCAATATGTTAATCTGTGCAAGTAAATATGAACACTAAGCCTCCCCTTAGGCTTAGCCTCCCCTCAATCCTAGGTCTCAAGGATTGACTATTCCAATGTGAACCACCAAGTGGTTGAACCGAGGACCATCAAAGGCTTTAGTCAATAGATCAGCAACATTATCGTCCGTATGAACTTTAAGAACCTGTATCAACTTCTTTTCATTGGCATCCCTGATAAAGTGGTGCCTAATTTCAATATGTTTTGTACGTTGATGAAAAACATGATTCTTCACAATGCAGATAGTGCTTTGATTGTCAATGAAAATTTTGGTGTTCATAAAGTTGAACCCATAATCAAGCATCTGATTTTGTATCCACAAAACTTGTCCATAACAGCAGCTTCGTATTCAGCTTCTGTTGAAGAAGTAGCTACTATCGTCTGTTTCTTACACTGCCATGAGATAAGTCTTCGACCCAAAAACTGACAACCACCAGTAGTAGATTTTCTGTCATTATTAGCACCTGCATAGTCACTATCACTATATGCTTCAAGAACAAAAGGTGATTCTCTAGGATACCACAAGCCTAACTTGGGTTGAGCCTTGATGTACTTGAAAATCTTCTTGAGTGCATTCAAGTTAGAAACTGTTGGAGCCACCTGATGTCTAGAACAAGCACTTACTACAAACATAATATCCGGACGTGATGCAGTCAAATATATCAGTGAGCCAATCATTGACCTGTACATGTGAACATTTACCGGAGGATCTAGCTCATTCTTGAGTTTGACTTTAGCTACTTCATAAGGTGTTACTGCTGGTCTAAGAGGATCCATATCAAACTTTTGAAGGATCTCATGAACATATTTATCTTGACTTATGAAGATTCCATCCTCCTGTTGCTTGACTTGAAGACCAAGAAAGAATGTAAGCTCTCCCATAGCACTCATCTGAAATTCGCCCTTCATCAGTTGTTCAAACTCATCACACCATTCCTTTTTAGTAGAACCAAAGATAATACCGTCCACATAAACCTGAACAAGGAGAATATCCTTGGTATTCCTCTTAAGAAATAGTGTTTTGTCAATTTTTCCTCTTCTATAGCCATGTTTCAACAAGAAAGTGGAAAGACGCTCATACCAAGCTCTAGGAGCCTGATGAAGTCCATAGAGAGCTTTGACCACCTTGTAAACTTTCTTGGGATGAAGTGGATCTTCAAAGCCCTTAGGTTGAGTGACATAAACTTCCTCATCCATCTTGCCATAGAGAAATGCACTCCTGACATCCATCTGAAAAACTATAAAGCCCACAATAGAAGCAAAAGCCAAAAACAGACGAATGGCCTTAATCCTAGCAACGAGAGAAAAAACTTCAGTGAAGTCAATGCCTTCAAGTTGTGTATGACCTTGTGCATCCAACCTTGCCTTATTTCTCACCAAAATACCCCTTGCATCTTTCTTGTTTTTGAGAATCCATTGGGTACCAATTGCCGTTTTTCCATCTAGCAAATCAACTAGGATCCAAACATTCTGAAACAAGAACTGCTGCATCTCCTCCTGCATAGCCTCCACCCAACTTTGATCATCAAGAGCATGAGAGACTGATATAGGTTCCACCTGTGAAAGAAAAAAAGCAAGCAAGCAAACAATGTTGAATGTCCGTATGATTATTACACTTTTGGTCCTCAATATAGCTCACAAGAGCATGATGATCAGACGTTGTTTTCTTATGCATTCTGCGAGTCTTGACAGTAGAACCAGGATCTCCAATGATTTGAGTAGTAGGATGGTCTTTGTGTGACTGCAAAACTGGATTGGAAGCTACGTCCACTTCTGGTGCCAAGTTATTAAGATCCCCAACAAATTCATCATCATATGAAGCAGAGTCGAAAATGCCATCTATTGGTTGCTTATGAATATCATCCAGCTTGGTAGAAGACTTCTTTTGATAGTTTCCCAGGTAAGAAGGACTATAGAATCTAGTAGAGGAAGTGGAATCACTAGCCGGACTACCAATAGGTGTTAAACTAGCACTAGGAGTAACAGTTGGAGTACTAGGAGTAGCTTTGTCAGCATAAGTATTCAAAGGAAACTCAAAGCCACCTTGAGCAGTTGCTGTAGTAGCATCTAGTTGTTGCTTGAGCAATGTGTCAAGAGCTCCTTGTGAGTCCAAAATATCTGATGGAGTAGCATCACTAGGAGTAGTAGGAGAGACTGTGGTGGAATAGGATGGAACAACAAAAATATCATCCTCTTCATCTGAGTCTGAAATACTAGAATGAACACCTGCACTAGAAGTTGCAAACACTTGTGGACCTGCATCATGGTTACTTTTGAAACGTCTCTCAATGAATCACTAAGATAATCAAGATCAAAATACCATTCAGGACCCTTGCCTTGTATGTTTGACTTCTCCTTAAAATACCTGAGATTTATAGTTTCAATTACCCGCTTGGCTTGGAGATTG
This sequence comes from Glebionis coronaria, assembly GCA_025667525.1. NCBI lineage: Eukaryota > Viridiplantae > Streptophyta > Magnoliopsida > Asterales > Asteraceae > Glebionis > Glebionis coronaria. The sequence goes on along the minus strand of CM046878.1, from coordinate 302,566,904 downwards.
TAGACACGATAAGCCTGAGAGTGAGCTAAATATCCAACAATGTATCCTTCATCTGCCTTGCCATCAAATATCCCCAAATAGTCACTAGTATTCAGAATGGTGACAGGACACCCAAATGGCTTCAATTGAGCAATGTTTGGTACTTTAGCTGTGAGTAGCTCATAGGGAGTCTTCTTGTGAGGATTAGTAATAGAAACTCTATTCAAAACATAACTTGCAGTATTGACAGCTTCTGTCCAGAACATGGTTGGAAGCTTGGAATCGGAAAGCATTGTTCTCGTAGCTTCTATTAGAGACCTGATTTTTCTTTCTGCCATGCCATTTTGTTGAGGAGTTCTTGCTGCACTATAATCTCTTTTGATGCCTTTAGAACTACAAAGTGTTATGAGGGCTGTATTTTTTAATTTCGTTCCATTATCACGTCGAATACCTTTAACCTTCTTGGACAACTGTGTTAATCCCATTTAATCCATAACACAAGATTTAGAAGAGATATTTAGAGAGAGAAAGAGAAGAAAGTAGAGAGAGAAACAAGAGAGAATTTGGAAGGTTAAACACTTTTAGAGAGAGAAACAAAATGGTAACCAACACCCTCTTCCACACATGGAAGAGGGTTTATATACCCTTGGCCTTTTGGGCCGTGGGCTTTGTTTCCTTGGGCCGGACTTGGCTTTGCTTTGGGCTTACGCCCCTAACTTATACAATATTACCTTAAAGTCCAAGCCCGGTTTTCCCGACTAACCTATTACAATACAAGACCTTTTAACGACTAAGGTGACCTATTACATTCTTGTTCGACTATATAAAATATAGGGCTAACAATCTCCCCCAATGTATCAGTCATCTTAAAAAGCTTAAAAAGCATAAGATGATTGAGTGAATACATTCTTGTAGAGGAGATCTTCCTGCTTTGGTCTTGTATCTTGGTCTTGATCTTGTTTGTAACAACTTTGTTCCTTCATGCTTTCGTGATCTTTATCTTGAGCCTTTGTCATTTGACTTTGAGTGCTTGAGATCTTCATCTGTACTCCTTGTGACTAAGATGACCTATTACATTCTTACATTCTTAGGTATCTTGATTATCGCCATCTTGTGCTCTTGTGACTTCTGAATAGACATCGGTTATGCAGCAACACATATAGACACGGATAAAATGGCTTTGAACATTTCATCCTAACTCGGTAGCGTTTTACCTCCGGTCGGTAAAGACCGTTAAACGGTATTAAAATACCGTACCTGTGATCAGGTAGATTCGATTAAGAACCTCCTTGACAGGGTTTCCCGGCGGTAGTAGCCAGTTCTCTTTACTCAACCGTCTCAAAGTAGACTATGAACGTAAAGAGTGAATCATAAGGATAAATTATCCGTCTGATTAGAGTCGTCAATTCAGATTTCCTGGAACAAGTTTGATTCTAAAAGAATCACACCATTGTTGCTTTCCAGTTTGTCACAAGCTTGATTCATAGAGAATCTTGCGAGTTACCTACCGCAGTGCTTTTTGATGTTGACACTGGAAGGATTTCCATTCGTCACTGTGAACACTAATGAGTGTCACTCTGAATGTTCTGGCAAGATCACATGGATTTTGCGAAGAAACCTGGAATCAAGTTTGAATCAATTAAGAATCGAAACTTAGTTGCTTTCCAGTTCTCATAAGTTTGATTCGTGTAGAATCGCACAAGTTACCTACCATGAGCTTGTTTAATGCTTGCTCAAGCAGGATTTCCATCTTCATTGTGAATCGTATCACTCAGATGTTCTGGCAATATCACAAGGGTAATGCATAGGACTCGATTGTGTCCTAATGAGATGATAGATAGATCTCGATTGGCTCTAGACTCAATAAGTGCATTTTGGTAATCGGAGGCTGGAGCAGACTGCCACCTTTTCAATATTAACTAACTCAGAGTGACAAAGTCAATAGATACGTGTTGATCTCCGCGACAATGAGACAAGTTTCTTTTGAGAGAAACTCGAATGGCTGGGGAAGGGTTGTGCATCGCATCACTGGGTCCATGACACTTGTCTTCAAAAGATGTGTTAACCCGGTTTCTACCTAAGTTGCATAGAATATTCAACTCCTTCAATGCTTACCAATACGTCATCATTAGCACCTTGTTGTGATTGTTCTAGTGCTAACTTAAGTAATTGGTCCGCATTCACCTTCATTCCACTCCATCTTTCCTAAGGACAACTATTTCTAGCTATGGAATGTCCTTGGGTAGATCCCTCTGGTTCTGGTTGGATCATAGGACTTAGTTTCCTATCCTAAATCACCTTTTGACTCCATCGTTCCGTCGTGGATAGTAGGTTGTTTTGGGTATAGATCGTAACCATAAACCATTAAAAACCATTCAAAGTGTTTGATAGAAATCAAAACTTTTAACACTTGAAAGTTTTACATTTCCGAAAAGCTCCCCCTACACACATGCATCGATATACGAAATAGTTTGGCATGTGAAGGAAAGAGTTGCAATTGAGTCTTTAAGATCACTTGTTGCGATATATTACATTTTAATCACATTTTCTCCCCCTATCTCTAATAAAAAAATATAACATTAGAGATACCAATAGATTAAAATATGACAATTTCCGAAAAATCGACGGGAGAGAAACATGTGTGCACGCATGAATCATGGAACTTTTTCAGTCGGGAAGCTCCCCCTCAACAATATATGTGTGTCTTGAAACAAGAATTTGACAAAATTTTAGAAAAATAACACCACAAATATGTTGAGGTACGGAGTTGAGATGCCTTTACCGATAATTTATGACATATTTAATATCATTTTCGGAATGTGTTGGATACATAAAATATGACAATTTTAGAGATGTACCCAACAACATTAAAAGGCTTGATTTTAAAACGCTCCCCCTCAAAAATCGATCAAAATAACATATGACAATTTTGAGAAATGAAAACCACATATGAGGAAGGGAGTGTTGAACACACAATTTTGAAAGATTTAGAAAAATCTTTTGAGAAATTCTTTAAAAATTATGTTCAACGGTTTTAAAATAAATTCCGATTTACATGAGCTCAAAACTTTGAATGTTTGACTAGCTCATGACCGAGAAAAATTAATTTCCCGTTGTGAAGGATAAGTTATCATCCGTGATAAACTTTCCTTATGTGGAAGTACGAGTTCTAAGCTGACATTTACTTAGAAGTCGTTTTTCATGAACTTAAAAACTTTGAATGTTTTTAATGACGAGCTCATGACCGAGAAATATGATTTTCTCGTTAAGAAGGATAAGTTATCGTCCGAGATAAACTTTCCTTAGTTGAGGTTTGTTGGGAATCTAAACTTGTTAGATTCCCTGATCATTGATTTAAACATAATTAGGCTGATAGATAGTCCCTTGCCTGTGCCTAGGAGGCAGGCAAGTTTCGCAAGACTCACAGAGATCCAAGTCTCTGTGAGCAACCTCAGAGGAGTCCATGTCAGAGACATTGTCAGGGAAGTCGAAGATTACCTGAAGACATACTCCTTGGCTGTGATGGATAACAGCCAAGATGTATTAGGGACTCTGAGGGGTTGAGAGTTAACAGGGGTGGCAATACCCTGATAACTCTCAACACACTTTGGACATGCCATTTGTGTGTTCGAGACTATGAAGAATAAGGAAACTGTTTTTGACAACTGTTCCTTAAAGCATAATGGAAGACTACCAAGAATAGAAGGACATCATGTGACTGATGTGGGAACTTGTAAAAGCTTGTGTAGTCGACATCAAGTACTGTTTAAGTCAAACTCGTAACACTATAAATAGGATGTGTATCCATGCATTAATGTTTAACACTTTGAGATATTAAGAACATTAGTGCGTATAACTTAGTGAATCAAACAGCTACGACTGTATTCATAAGTTAGGGTTTATTGTTGTTCAAAGTGTGCACAACACATTGTCATCAAACGGTGTTATCCATAACACTTGTAATTCTTTATTATACAATAATAAGATTACGTTTGAAAAGTAATACCTTGTGTTGATTAAGTTAAGATTAGGGTTTCTAGCATTGATTAGGGACTTTCAATTGGTATCAGAGCGGTGTTTGATATTAAAACCTTCAAGAAACATCGTTCTCAGTTTTATAATCAAGATCCACCATGCCGGAAACTTCTAGCCCACACTCACCTTCCACAAACCCATCTTCACCAAGACTTAACCCTCCAGCAAATGACGATGATCTACCCCAACTTCTTGACTCAAGAGGTGGATCACACGTAACCAGTGTACCAGTCTTTGATGAAGAAGACTTTGCCAGTTGGAAGAGTCAATTTCTTGTATACCTTGATGGACTTGAACCTTTTCTCTTAGAAATTTTAGAAAATGGTCCATATATTCCCATGGCGCTTACATCTACTGAAGAAAACCCTCTTCCCAAACCTGTCAAACAATGGACCTCAGCTGATAGGAAATTAGCAAACCAAGATAAACGTCTCAAAAGCATCATAATTTCCTGTCTTCCCAAGCATATCATGAAGTCTGTGATTCAGTGTCCCACAGCTAAACAAATGTGGACAGACCTCATTCTTGGCCATGAAGGACCCTCTGAAACAAGAGAGACAAAGATTCAGGCACTCAGACTTCAGTTTAATGCCTTTAAGTCACTTGATGGTGAAAAGGTTCAGCAAACCTATACTAGGCTGAAGATTCTTCTAAATGACCTTGCTATGAATGATGTCACTATTGGTCAAGCTGAGATCAATGCTACTTTTGTCAACAGCCTTCCAAGAAAGTGGCTGAGCATGAATCAGACTCAGAGAGCTAACAACTCAAAAAAAATTGATACCCTTGCTCAGCTCTATGGTAAGTACAATTATGAAGAAGGGCTGATCGATACTATCTACAAATCAGAGACTGAAAGATTTGTAGTCCAAGGAGCATCTTCCAAAGCCTTGATCTCTGCAACACATCCTCATGACAGCGATTCTGATATTGAAGAAGATACCCGTAGCAGCCAAGAGTTCTTGTCAGACCTCAATGCAGAATTCCATGAAAGAGCACTGCTAGCCAACCAAAGAAGATACTACAAAAGATCTGGAAGAGTAGGATCAGCTAGCAAACCAACTGACAGGTCAAAAGAAACATGTTTTGCCTGTGGAAAGCTTGGACATTATCAAAAAGAGTGTCCTTCTACCAAGACATCCTCACCCTCTTATCCATCATCTTCATCCAAACCCTACAAGTTCAAACAACATAACAACTCATCTCAATCCAATTCTTTAGACATTGAGAAGAAAGATTACAAAAATAAGTACAAGGCACTTAAAGCTGAGTTAGAACAAATGAACTTGAAGATTGAAGCTATGTCCAAAAAGAAAGGTGGTGAGAAAAAGACTGAGAAAGGGTTGGTTGCTGAAACTTATGATTGGAATGATGAACCATTGACTTCAGATGAAGAAGACACCACAAGAGTCAGGGCTTTTATGGCGATAGCTGAGGATGAACCAGCTGTTGGAAAAGGTGATGCAAGATCAGGACAATGGGTTGACATCACAATGAAAAAGGTACACAGGCTTTTATCTATGTCTGATAGTGATGAACGTAAGCATGTCCTTGATTACACCATTGTTGATTTGCACTTTGTTGAGGAACAAAGGAAGAACCTACTTGATAAGTTTCACTCTGTTAAATCTGAAATGATAAATACTAAGGCTGAATGTGAAACTCTCAGGCGGGTTAACTTAGAGAAAATATCCCTGCAAAATGAAATAGCTAGATTAACCTTGAAAAACATAGCTTTAAATGATCAAGTCACTGAATTGAACAAGATTATTTAAAAATGGCTGTGTGCTAGGTTTACTATTGATGAATTGCTTAGGGATGAAGTGCCTGCTGACTTAAACAGGGATATAACTGCTAAGAATAAAAAGCTGAGGATTCTCACCAAACCCAAAGACATTGTCTTTAAATCTACAGAGACTATTCATATGTCAGATACCTCTTTGACTAATGACCCTGTCTCTGAAGATGTGGTTGAGCTACCACCTTTGCCCAAACTCTCTGGAGTTGAACCTAGCAGTTCTTCTAGATCTGCTAAGGACAAACTTAGGACAGATATTGAGAATCCTCCAGCCAAAGTTTTTCGTGTGCCTGTTAAACAAACTGGTAAACAAGTAGCTTTTAAGCCTGTTACTACTAAAGCTGTGAATAAGGTTGACCCCACCACTGAAGATCGCCTGTTGTCTCTTATGAAAGAAGTAGAACTCTTGAAACAACACATTAAGCCTTCCGCTGAATGCTCTACTTCTCATGAACCTAAGTCAGTCCTAGGTGAACCCAAAGGGGAAAGGTTAATCAAACCTTATTACAATGTTTGTAAAAATTCTCACCATTCGACCTTAGATCATGACAGACACATGGCAGCCAAAAGAGCTCAGACACCCTCTAGGGACAGACCACAGAGTTCCAAAAGACAACAGGGAAATTACAAATCTTATCCTCCCTGTAAATTCTGTGGGTTCACAGACCATCACTCAGACGAGTGTGGTGACTTCCCTGGGTGTGATATCTGTGGGAGTTATAACCATGAAACAATGAACTGTCCATCCCAACGCCAAAAGTTTTTCAGGAACACAAGAGCTGCTAACAAGCAATTCAGGGAACCCACTGGAAAGTGGGTTCACCATAGGAACTAATCTGTTTCTATGTATCTGTGCAGAAATATCTCAAGGAATCGGTATGGTATCTAGATAGTGGCTGTTCTAGACACATGACAGGGATTCAACAATACCTGCACAGATACTCAAAGGAGCCAGGTCCCAAAGTGGTGTTTGGAGATAACTCTTCAGGTGACACAGAAGGATATGGCTCAGTGAATTGCAATGGGATCACATTTACCAGGGTTGCATATGTGAATGGTCTTAAACACAATCTTATTAGCATCAGCCAATTATGTGATGCTGACTATAAGGTTTTGTTTACTAAGACTCAGGGAACCATATTCAACAAAAATAATGATGTTGTGCTGGTTGCACCTAGAAGGAGAGATGTTTATGTCATCAACATGGCTGTGTGCTCTGAAGACAGTTCAAATTGTTTTCTTGCCAAAGCCTCTGAAAGTGTCAACTGGCTGTGGCACAAAAGACTGTCTCATCTCAACTTCAAGAACATCAATAAGATACCACTCAAAACTTGGTTGCTGGTCTACCTTCAGTAATGTTTTCCAAAGACAAAACTTGTTCTGCCTGTGTCAAAGGAAAACATCACAGGTCTTCATTCAAGACTAGGCAATCATTCTCTATTGACAAGTGCTTACATCTCCTTCACATGGACTTGTTTGGGCCTGTCAAACCTCAAAACATTAATCACAACAAATACACCTTGGTCATAGTTGATGAATTTTCAAGATATACATGGGTGTTCTTCCTCAGAAGGAAAAGTGATGCAGCTGAAACCATCATGTCCTTCATCAAACAGGTTGAAAATATGAATGATGTTAGAGTCAAAGCTCTAAGAAGTGATAATGGTACAGAATTCAAGAATCATCAACTTGAATCATTTTGTGATGAAAAAGGGATTTCTCAGAACTTCTCTTCCGCTGGCACTCCTGAACAAAATGGTGTGGCTGAAAGAAGAAACAGGACTCTGATTGAAGCAGCAAGAACTATGTTAAATGGTACAGCCTTACCAAAGCAATTTTGGGGAGAAGCTGTACACACTGCCTGCTACACTCAAAACAGATCAATCATTGTCCAAAGACATGGCAAAACCTCCTATGAAGTTTTCAGAAAAAGATCTCCAGACGTCAGCTATTTTCATGTGTTTGGATGCCCTTTGTTTATTTATAACTACAGGGATAAACTTGGAAAGTTTGATGAAAAAGCTGATGATGGATTCTTTTTGGGATACTCTCCAACAGCCAAAGCCTTCAGAGTATTCAACATCAGAAGACAAGAAGTAGAAGAAACTTTCCATGTCAGATTCAATGAAGATGATGAAGTCATACAGAGGACAGGAATAGAGGGTGATGAAGTAGATTTTAATGAAAATATTTCTTTCCCAAGTGATGAGTTCACAGAACCCAGACCTACCTGTCATCACCACTCCAACACTCTCACTCCTTATGTTCCTGCTTTTGACCCTCTGTCTACTCACAACATAGAAGTTCCTACCTCTCAGGAACTTGATGAAGAAGAACCTCAAATCTCTGATGGTCCTTCTCATGATATTGATGACTCACCAATTCTTCAAATCTCTGAAGATTCTCCTGCTGATAATGAAATAGCTTCCCTTGATATGGCTGAAGAAGACTCTGACACTGAAGTAGTCTTTGAAGAAAGCCCTCCTAGTCAGCAGGATGAGACTCAAATTGTACCAGCTGTGCCCTCAAGTACCCCTGTTCTTGAATCCCCAGCTCCTCAAAATAAGTGGTCAAGAGATCAACACATTCTTCTTGTCAACATTATTGGGGAACCAAATGCAGGGGTCACAACCAGACAGCGAATCCAAGACTCAGAGTCAGCCTCAGCCAATGAATGTCTACTTGCTGAATTTCTTTCTCAAATTGAACCTAAAAGAGTTGCTGAGGCTCTGGTAGAAGAAGGATGGGTAGCTGCTATGCAAGAAGAAATCAATCAGTTCAAAAGGAACAAAGTATGGACACTAGTGCCAGCTCCACCTGGAAAGAATATCACAGGCACTAGATGGATCTATAGAAATAAGATGGATGAAATTGGGAACATCATCAGGAACAAGGCAAGACTGGTAGCACAGGGATTCTCTCAGACTGAAGGAATTGATTATGATGAAACTTTTGCACCTGTTGCTAGACTTGAGGCCATCAGAATCTTTCTTGCTTATGCTGCCTATATGAACATCACTGTGTATCAGATGGATGTAAAGAGTGCCTTCCTCAATGGTGATTTGGCTGAGGAAGTCTATGTTACACAACCTGAAGGATTTGAGAACAGCGAGTTTCCCAACCATGTGTACAGACTTCACAAGGCAATGTATGGTCTGAAACAAGCTCCAAGAGCATGGTATGAAACTCTTTCAAATTTCTTATCTGAAAATAAATTTATCAGGGGTTCTATTGATAAAACACTCTTTACCTTCAAGGACAAGAGTGATTTCATCATTGTGCAGATTTATGTGGATGATATCATCTTTGGGTCAACAAATGTCAATCTTAGTAAACGTTTTGCTAAATTAATGACCAAGAAATATGAGATGAGTATGATGGGTTAATTAACTTACTTTTTGGGCTTTCAAATTAAACAATGTCCTAAGGGAATTTCTATTTGTCAAGAAAAGTATGTTAAGGATTTACTTAAAAAATATGACTTAGCTGATTGTGCATCAGTGAAATGCCCCATGCTTCCACCCAACAACTTGGGCCCTGATGAGTCAGGGGTCTCTGTCAATGAGACTTTATATAGAGGCATGATTGGGTCACTGATGTATCTAACAGCCAGTCGTCCAAATATCCAATTCTCCACATGTCTCTGTGCAAGGTACCAAGCTAACCCAAAAGAATCCCATCTAGTGGCTGTTAAGAGAATTTTCAGGTATCTCAAAGGAACACCAGCCCTAGGTCTATGGTATCCAAAGGAATCAGGCTTTGATCTCAAGGCCTATTTAGATTCAGATTATGCTGGATGCTGTATTGACAGGAAAAGTACATCTGGCAGCTGTCAAATCCTAGGAGGAAAATTGGTTGGATGGAGTGCTAAGAAGCAAAACTCTGTGGCTATGTCTTCAGCTGAAGCAGAATATGTCGCTGCAGCCAGCTGTTGTGCTCAGGTGCTCTGGATGAAAAGTCAATTGGCTGACTATGAAATCTTATATGACAAAGTTCCAATCTTTTATGACAACACCAGCGCCATTGCCATATCCAACAACCCTGTTCTTCACTCTCATACCAAACACATTGATATCAGGTATCATTTTATCAAGGATCATATAATGAAGGGAGATATTGAGCTGCATTTTGTTCCCACAGAGCTGCAACTAGCTGATATCTTTACAAAGCCTTTGGCTGAACCTTCGTTCAACAGGCTAGTTGCTGAGCTAGGGATGCTAAATATCTCAAAGCCTGTGGCTTGATATTAAATGTGTTCATTAAATGATTGATTCTATATTAAATGTTTATTAAATGTTTTTCACATGAAACTAGGTAGTTACTTTCCAAGTAAATGCAAAAAACATTCTCAAATATTTAATCATTTATTTTTCGGATAACGAGGAGACAAACTTTTTGAAAGGTCAAGGGGACCCATTTGAGCAGTCATTTTCGCCCTTGCATTTAATACGGTTGAATAACTGTTCACTTAAGTTTGAATATATATTGTCTTCTTTCTCTTCTCACCCACCACCATTCTAAAATCAACTTCTCTCTCTAAATTCTTATCTCTCTCAACCATCCGCCATTTTCATTCACCTTCAACCTCAAATCAATGGCATTTCCTGTTCCAAAAGCCTCCAATGTGAACTTCGAGATCAACGAGAGCATCATCGCCTCCAACAACGCCATTGGATGGATTAAGGCACCAAACAACACCTATTCAGGTCTGGTAAATTTCATGCAGAATTGTGACCTAAATGAAGCCTTCACCAAATCTCCATCCACTTTTTACCAAGAATACCTTAGGGAATTCTGGTATTCTGCTGAAGTAGTAGAAGACACCATTACATTTAGCCTCTCATGCAAGGAACATCCCTTTGCCTTTTCCCTTAAAGACTTTTCTAGTGTGGCCGGACTAAAACATGGAGATGAATGCTTGAAGACTGTTGACAAAAAGGCTGTCAAGGAAGCCCTGGCCACACTAAACCCTTGCCATGATGTTAATCCTGCCCTTACACCAGCTGAAGTCCTCGCCAAATCCCCTCTGAAGATTAAGTATTTCACCCCTATGTGGCGTGTCCTCTTCACTCACATTGTGAAGTCCCTGGGAGGAATGCAGGGATCACAGGATCAGATGTCGTCCAATCATCAGGCTATTGCGTATGGATTAATCTGGGGAGTTGATGTCGACTTTGGAAGCATCCTATTCTCAAACCTGGTAGAACAACTGAAGGGAAGGAATCAGGTCAGGGAAAAGAACATCTGTTATGTGCGCTTCCTGTCCCTGATCTTTGAGAGTTTGCTGGGAGAAAATTACCACAACAAGGCTTTGACTGCCCTTAAGCCCTATCGCATCACTGGCGCCATCTACAAGGAAATAGGAGCTGAGGATATCCCTGTCACTGCACACATGCTGAACGTGGCCAACCAGGTACCTAACGCTGAGAAGCCCTTGCTCCCTTCCTCTAAGAAGGTGAATACTTCTAGTGTCGCTGGCAAGTCTATGTCTTTGACCTCTGGGCAGCACACTACTAAGTCCAAGGCTTCATCTGGCCAACAGCCAAAGAAGAAGAAAATCCCCTCTTCTTCCCACTCCAAAGCTGTTAGTAAGGCCAAGGAAAAGAAGATTGACACCGCCTCTGGTCCAGATACTCTTGTGGATTCAGAATCTTTGGCTGACAAACAACAGGCGTCTAGTGTCTCTAGGTCAGCAGAGACAACAGGAAACCAGCCAAACCAAGCTGATATCTCACAGGTAATCAGTGTACATTTTTAGAGGTTCACAAGCAACCACTCTCATTTGTCTGTAGGAGAGAGTGGTGAAGTTAGGGTAATCCTCGACCCATAGAAGTCTGTCATTACACTTAGAATACTTTAAGACTTTTGTACACCCTGTCTTTGCACCAGGGAATGATTCATTTGTGTTTATAAAGCACCCCGATGACCCTGAACCCTCTAGACAGTATTCAGGCTAACAACAACCTGAATACATTAATGTCTCAACCTTGATCAGTTGTACTTCACACAGCCTCTTGGTTCCCTCCTTAAAAGAGTCCCGAAGGATTTATCCTTTCAGGGGGAGCTGAATCATCACCCTCAGCTTTCCTAGGGGCAGCGTAACAGGCGACCTACAACAACATATGTTTCACTCTTAAAAGAGTCCCAAAGGTTTTACCTTTTGGGGGGGCTGAATAATCACACTCAGCTTTCCTAGGGGCAGCGACTGGCGATCATTAAACAACATATGTTTCACAATCAAAAGAGTCCCAAAGGTTTTTAACCTTTTTAGGGGGGCTGAATAATCACACTCAGCTTTCCTAGGGGCAGCGAATGGCGACCATTAACCACACTTCATTCACACTTAAAAGAATCCCAAGGATTTATCCTTTGGAGTGGCTGAGTAATCACCCTCAGCCTCTCTGGGACAGCGAAATGGCGACCATTCACCTTATATTTTTCCCTGTTACTAATTACAACAAACTTGCAGGCTGAAATTGTACAGCCAGTCAAAGAATCTCAGGTACACGAAAAGGAGGCTGAAACAATGACTCAGGATAAACTCAATACTGAAGAGCTTGTGTTAAATGTTGATGAAGAAATGCTCTCAGTAGAAGATTATGTCTCTGAATTTGAGCCCATGCCTGAGGATGAATTCCCTGAGGGAATGTTTGATGAAGAGGATGAAGAAGATGAGGACGACCAGCTGTCTGCCTCTCCTCCTAAAGATATAGCTGTGTCCACACCAGCTGATGATAAGACTTCACCTCTCAAGGAAGCTGTTGACACCCAAAACTCTGCTACATCTGCAACAACAGTCTTCCAAAGACCAACATATGATCCAACAGCCGAATTCCTCATGTTTGATCATCCTGCCCAGACCAACTTTGACTTAATTCCAAGGGGGGATGATTTTTCTCAGCAAAGCCTCAATATCAAGAACCTTCAGCCCGTACATCATCAATCTGATATTGAGCGCTTGTCAAGGAAGCTGGATGTGATCAAGTCAGAGATGCACAATTTTACTGTCACATTTCCAGGCATCATAAAGAAGGCTGTGACTGAGGCTGTCACTGAGCCAATTCAGGAGGGTGCAAGAAAAGGTGTGGCCCAGGGACTCAGTCATCTCTCAACACGAATCAAGGATGCCATTGACTCAGTTGTCCCTGCTATGTTCCATGTACAAGAAAACACCTTGAACAGGCACTTCAATGCGGTTCGCAACAGGCAATACAACCATGCTACCTTTATTGTCAGGCGTGTTCAGGCAAATACTAATGCCAATGCCAACCTCTTGCTGAAGATTGCCAGGGCTTCAAGAAAAAGACAACGTGCCATGGCTGCCTCTGTGGAGCAGATTGCAAGACGATTTCAGGCACGTTCATCCAAGCATCAGGGAAGTAAGGATGAACGTGAGGGGGAGAAGAATACTACACTCAGCCTTGCATCTGCTGAACAAGGCTCATCATCAGCCAATCCCTCAACTACACCTGTTCCTCTACAAGTCATCACACCAGTTATAGTACCTGATGATGAGGATGATACTCAGGGGGAGCAACAAACACAAGATGGAGCTGACTCATCTAAATCCATGATCTTAGTTAACATCAGCAAGCCTGAGGATGATGATGAGCCAGCGGCCAAGAAACTAAAATTCACTGTGAGCTCTCTTCCAAAATCTATTCAAACTCAGGCTCAGACAGCATTTCTCAAAAGAGCTGATGATTTGAAAAACATAAGTGTGGAGTCCTCTGTCTTGAAGAAAGGAAAGGAGATAGTTTTGGTTGATACTGACACCAAACTTAAGAAGATAGCTGCGATGCTAGAGATAGGAGGATCCACCACAGACCTTTCCCACTTTTCAACCTTTACACCTTCCGATGAGAGTCCTTTAACTCCTAAAGAAATAGAGCAACAGGCTGAAGAATTCAAAAGACTAAATGAGCTCAAGACAGCCAAAGAATTAAATGAAGCTACTTTGAGGAAGATGACACCACCTGAAAGGGAAAAACAAAAACAAAGGTTGAGGGAAATGGAACTAAAACGCGTTGAGGCCTTAAAGAAAGTCAAAGCTGACTATGATGCCTGCGTGAACAACAGGTATGCTGCTGGCAAGATAACCAAGTTTAAATACACCATTCACAAATCCACAAACACCCCACAGATGATCTTATGGAGGGAAAACCAACAGAGGAATATGGATGTGTTTGACAAATTCAGGTTAAAGACACTTGGGTTATCAGAATGGTTTGAACTCGAAGCCTTAGCTGCCAAAAAGTCTAGACAGGCAAATTTCCTTCTGCTTAAAACTCTTAAGGCTAAGTTTAACTGGATCAAGGAAACAGCTGCCAAACTCAAGATTGATCCCCCACCACAGCTTTTCGAACAAGAACCCCCAAAGACAGGCAACAAAAGAAGAAGAATTTCACAAATTATTGATGAAACTTTTGTTACTGAAGATGTTCGTGTGGATGGTATGCACAGGGATTTGATCCTTCCAAATGGTATTGTTGGCCCTGTTGATGGTCAGACATACTCAGTGCCTGAAAGAAGAATGGCATTTATGAACAAGGCTTGCCAGTATGCGTTTCAGAGGGAAGATGAGCTGTGCCTGGCTTCAACTATTCAGCTACTCTGTCACAAGAAGTGTCTCAAGATCAACTCAGAGTATTCCAAGAAGTTTGCAAAGACTTTGCAGGATGAAATTGATAACAGATTAGATGTGGCTGAAGCTGAAGAAAGAATCAAAAATGATGACTATTGAAGATGGTGTCAGCCCTTCTTATCTTCATCTTTTATTTTACTTATGTAATGAACTTGTAATTTTCTTTAAGTCTTAATAAAATCATGAGGTATGTTTGTTTAGATCTGTTATGTGTAAGAAGAAGCTGTTAAACTCACTTACCTTAACTTAATTAGATCTAGCATTATTTATGTTTAAATAGGGGGAGATTGTTGGGAATCTAAACTTGTTAGATTCCCTAATCATTGATTTAAACATAATTAGGCTGATAGATAGTCCATTGCCTGTGCCTAGGAGGCAGGCAAGTTTCGCAAGACTCACAGAGATCCAAGTCTCTGTGAGCAACCTCAGAGGAGTCTATGTCAGAGACATTGTCAGGGAAGTCGAAGATTACCTGAAGACATACTCCTTGGCTGTGATGGATAACAGCCAAGATGTATTAGGGACTCTGAGAGGTTGAGAGTTAACAGGGATGGCAATACCCTGATAACTCTCAGCACACTTTGGACATGCCATTTGTGTGTTCGAGACTATGAAGAATAAGGAAACTGTTTTTGACAACTGTTCCTTAAAGCATAATGGAAGACTACCAAGAATAGAAGGACATCATGTGACTGATGTGGGAACTTGTAAAAGCTTGTGTAGTCGACATCAAGTACTGTTTAAGTCAAACTCGTAACACTATAAATAGGATGTGTATCCATGCATTAATGTTTAACACTTTGAGATATTAAGAACATTAGTGCGTATAACTTAGTGAATCAAACAGTTACGACTGTAATTATAAGTTAGGGTTTATTGTTGTTCAAAGTGTGCACAACACATTGTCATCAAACGGTGTTATCCATAACACTTGTAATTCTTTATTATACAATAATAAGATTACGTTTGAAAAGTAATACCTTGTGTTGATTAAGTTAAGATTAGGGTTTCTAGCATTGATTAGGGACTTTCAAGGTTCGAGTCCTAAGCTGTGATGCACTTAGAAGTCATTGTGAGAGAATATCAAGCAACTTCATTTGCCAAACCCTCCAAGTCTTCTGGAGTCATATACTTCATACCAAGACGGCCAACGAGATACGCAAACCTATCTTTCAATAGAGCTTTTGTAAACAAGTCTGCCAGCTGGTACTCAGTTCTGACAAAGTATAATTCCACGATGCCACGTTCCACTTGTTCCTTGATGAAGTGATATCTAACATCGATGTGATTGGTGCGGGAGTGCTGAACCGGATTGCAAGATATGGCTATGGCCGACTTTGAGTCACAATACATAGGTATTTTATCAAAGTGGAAGTCATAATCCGTGACTTGAGTTCTCATCCAGAGGACTTGAGCACAGCACGCGGATAGAGCCACATATTCTACTTCAGCTGATGAGAGCGAAGTGCAATCCTGCTTCTTTGACGACCAGCTGACAAGCTTGTCTTCCCCTAGAAATTGTATGCTACCAGAAGTGCTTTTACGACTATCAAGACAACCTGCGTGATCAGAATCTGAAAAAGTCGTTAGATGAAAACCGGTTTCCCTCGGATACCAGAGTCCCATGTGAATGGTATTCTTAAGGTACCGAAAGATCCGTTTAACCTCTTTGAGGTGCTTTTGAGTAGGTCTGGCTTGATATCGTGCACAATAGCATGTGGCATGATGAATATTAGGCCTGCTGGCTGTAAGGTACATAAGTGACCCGATCATACTACGATATCGCGTTTGATCTACGGGATATGAGTACAAGTCAACGTCTAGGGATGTGGTCGACAATGGTGTACCAACGCGAGCACATGAGGTCATACCATGCTTTTTATGTATCTCTTGAGCATACTTAGCTTGGTTAATGAAGATACCACGTGGGGATTGATGAATCTGGAGGCCTAAAAAGAATTTTAGCTCCCCCATCATTGACATTTCAAATCTGCTGTGTATTAATTTTTCAAAACGTTTTGAAAGTTCTGGGTTCGTAGAACCAAAAATAATGTCATCAACATAAACTTGCACCAGCATTATGTCATCCCCATATTTATTAGTAAAGAGAGTAGGATCAATAGAACCTTTGGAGAATCCTTTGGACACCAAGAAGTTTGAAAGTTCTTTGTACCATGCCCTTGGAGCTTGTTTAAGTCCATATACAGCCTTCTTGAGACGATAGAATTTGTTAGGATGATGAGGATCGATGAATCCTTCCGGCTGATTCACATACACTTCTTCCTTCAAATGACCGTTGAGAAAAGCAGTTTTAACGTCCATCTGAAAAACCGTGAAGCCCTTATGTGCAGCATAAGCATGGAATATCCTGACTGCTTCCAAACGAGCAGCTGGAGCGAATGATTCATCGAAATCTATCCCTTCTTGTTGACGGTATCCCTTAACCACAAGACGAGATTTGTTTTTTATGATGGTTTGTTCTTCATCCAGTTTGTTTTTCCAGATCCATTTGAAATCTAAAATTGACATTCCATAGGGTCGGTCAACAAGTTCCCAAACATTTAGGCGTTCAAACTGATGAATTTCGTATTGCATTGATTCAATCCACGCATGATCAGTCATGGCTTGTTTGATGTTTGTAGGTACAGTTGAACTCATGGTGAGTGCATACATACACACATCGCCATTGGTTTCGAGTTGTCTGCGTGTTCGAACCGGTTTTGAAGGATTTCCAATGACTTGCTCCAATGGATGATCACGTGTCCAATGGTGAGTGGATGGATATGGTTGGTAGAATGTATGCATGTTGGACGGATCAACATGTTGAGTAGAAGACTCTCCGACTTCGTGTACTGGTGTACCGGACGGATTGATAAATTCTTCTTCGTTAGGTTGTGCATCGGCTGCTTGATTGTTGTTTCCTCCTTCAACATTGACGGTTGGTGATGTTGGTTGTATGACAGTTTCTTGAGTTTGTTGAGTATCCACTGGAATTGTCTCTTGAGCAACGGTTGCTGAAGTAGAGGCAGTTGTGTCTTGTTGATTTTGTTCGGGTGCATCAGCAGTATTGACAGCGGAAGGCTTTGACACAACTTGATTGTTTCCATAGTAGTATTCATCAAACATTGGATCATATAAATCAACCAACTCATTCATTTGTGACGTATCCGTCGAGTCTGCTGTAGGAGTACTTTGTTGACATTCTTGCACGGGACGTACAATGTTGTGTGTAGGTGCCATTGCTGGACATTGAGTGTCACACTCACCTGTAGTTATGGGTATTTCAAGAGGTGTTTTACATCTTATACTTCTCTCTTCTTTTATGTATAAGGTACTAAGAGACGTTTCTCTGCACCGTTCGTCAATCAACACAAGTGCTAAGCGTAAGTAACAAATTTGGGGGATTGTACTTCAGTTTCAAGTTTGGAATATCAGGTTTACTTCACCAGTGGTCACTACAGATAGCCGACAGAATACGAGGTTGGTAAGTTTAGCCAGAGAGTACAAGAGTAGAGATGTGATCAGCAAACAATTCTCACGAGCAACTTGAGCTACAAAATGTCAACAAAGATTTCTACTTCAGACACGAACTTCTCGCGATTCTGATTGTACTTTTCAGATGATGCTCCCGAGTGTTCTTAACCACCTTACTCTTGACAAGAACATCTCACGATTCTGTGCGTACACGACAGATGATGCTTCCGAGTGTTCTTAACCTTCTTACTCCTGATAAGAACATCTCGCGATTCTGAGCGTACACGTTAGATGATGCTTCTGAGTGTTCGTCACCATCATAATTTCGACAAGAACATCTCCCAATTTTGACCGTACACGTCAGATGATGCTTCCGAGAGTTCGTCACCATCATGGGGGAAGAACGTGTACTTTGGAGACTTAGTTCCCACTCTGGAGTACTTAGTTCAACTTCCAGAGGGGAAGTATTCTACAAGCGTGAGAAGATTTGTTGCTGATTTCTTACATGTTCCCCCAAACACATAATCATGAAGACGAAAAATGTCAAGGTAGCAGTTACTTGGTGGGGTTTACTTCTTCTTCTACAAAATTTCACTGTGCACTTTAAATGTCAAAGAACGAAGATTGCTCAAGCTACAGATTCTGCTCAAGACAGGGATATTGGTTTGGGGGGAAGCTAATTCAGAAGCTTCGTCAAAAAGAAGTGTATGAAGAAAGCTTTTCAAGACATGTGGTATGAATTAGGGGAAGTTAATCCAGTTCATACATGATACAATGGTTCCTCAACAAGCAAAGACAAAGAGGATTCAAACTGGGGTATAAGTTTTTCTAGAAGACTTGAAGACAATGGTGTAACCCTCAGCATTGGAAGCAAACTTAATACTATCATATTTTTGTTGAATTTTCATTTGTTAGGAACATTGTAAGTAATTCCGTATGTCTCCACATTGGGGGAAGATTGTTAGCCTTAAAATGTGTGCGACTAACGGAATTACATTAGTTTCATAGTCGGGACTTGCAGGGACTAATATTGTCATATGTAAAGTCCAAGTCCCGGGCTATATAAACCCCTCCATACTTCCATGGAGGTGTGAGGCTTTTCATTTCTTGTCTTACCTTTCTCTCTCTAGAATAAAACACACTTTTATTCTCTCTTGTTTCTCTCACTAAAATGACTAAACAACACTTCTATCCTCCCCGACCTTCGGATCATAAACCTGTGTTATTAGTGAATCCATGATTAACAAACTGATTCTCAATAAGTGTAATAAAGTCCTTGAGAATTGAGTAGGTCTCACTCTTGACAGCCATGAAGAAAACCCACGTAAACCTACTATACCCATCAGTTACCACAAGGCATAATTGTTTGTGGTCAATGCTCCTAGTAGAGGTAGGACCAAATAAATCCATGTGTAGTAGCTGAAATGGTTCAGTTATAAGGCTGAGAGCAGTAATGGCCTTGAAGGATGCTTTATGTTGTTTGCCCTTGCTGCATGCAAGGCAATTGATATCATTTCTGAAAGTTTTAGGAGGTACACCAGAGACCAAGTTCAGATTTGCTAATTTGTGAATGGTCTTGAAGTTAACATGTCCCATCCTTCTGTTCCATTTAGTGGCTTCATCTTCTGAGGCTTTAGCAACCAAACATGCTAGTTGACCAGTAGGATTGACTTCATTCAGCTTGATACTATAGATGTTGTGTCTTCTAGGGATTCTGAGCAGAACCTATGAGTCATCCGGGAGTTTAAAGTCTTTGGATAACACTAGTGCATCTGTATCCGTAAAGAGGACAAATTGCTTCTTGTCACAAATCTGAGAGACAGATATCAAGTTGAAGTATTGAAGTGCTTCCACATACTAGACCTGCTCAAAGTTAAGATTAGGCGTCTGAATCACTCCTTTGCCAGTGATCCTTCCTTCACCTCCTCCAAAATAGACCTTTCCGCCTTGAAATGGTACAAAGTTAGATAGAAGACTTTTATTTCCTGTCATGCTCCTAGAGCATCGACTGTCAACAATTCCTAGAGTACGATCTTGGTATGGAGTAACCTACAACAACAAGAAAAGATATCTGCAAAAGTTAGTGTCTTAAGGGGACCCAAACCTTTTCAGGTTTGAGCCTGCCTTGTGGATCTTTAGTAGATAGCCAAGAAGATTGATGAGATCCACCGTTGTTCTTAGGTTGCCTATTCATCATACTGGTGTTATTGTTTGACCTAGAACAACCTGCTGAGGGCTTTATAGCAGTTCCCATATTTCCCAACCCAAAATACATGTGGTCTAAATTAAATGCATAATTCGGATTAAAAGTCTGAAAATAGTAGCTGGTTGGTCTATTTGGTAGTAATCTAGTGTTTCTCCAATGATCAGAAGCTAATGGAGAGGTCCTTCTAGAAGAAGAAAAAGATTGGGCACATGGGTTTAGTCTTCTAGAAGAATATGGAACAACTCCTTGTGGACCAGGAGCAGGAAATGCTTGATAAATAGAAGAATGTTTGTCATAAAAATCACAATCTTTAATCAAATGAAATTCACTCCCACAAACAAAACATGTTTTAAATGACCTTTTATTAGAATGACATTGTTTCATACTGCTAACTTTATTACACACAATTCTAGGAGAAACATTCTTCCTAGGACTCAATAAACCAGAACTAGACACAGTTGAAGTAAAAGCAACTCTCTCTTCACTCTTCCTAGGACTAGTAGCAGCATGGTCATTTGACTTGGAGCTTGCAGGTCTCGACGCTTCACTTGAACCACATGATGCAGAGTCACTGGCTTTGTCACTGAAAGTACACGAGACAAAGTCATTAGTATTAGTAGAACTTTTGGAGACTCATGCATCTGTGATCCATCCAAGTAATTATGCCTAGTAATGGGTATGAAAGTTCCTGTAAGAGGTGGAGGGACATCATGCATTGCTGCTGCTGGTTTAAACCTATTGTAGCTAGGTGTTCACTCTTCCTCCTTGTCAGGATCAAAGACACTTGAAAAAGATAAATCAAACACATCTTCTGAATCAATATATTTATCAAATCCTAACCCTCTTTTAGTCCTACTAGACATACTACTATCTACCAATTTTGAAAGATTCTAAGGTGCCTTTTGCCATTTTTCAAATCTTAAAAGTGTAGCATCTAATTTTTCCTGCATGTCTTGTTTATCTTTGATACTGTCATCTTTTACCTTTTTAGTGTATTTAAGCATAATCGTTGTGTTTTCTGATTCAATGTTCAGAATTCTAATTTTATCCTCATACTTTCGTTGAGTATCTTGAAGCCACCTCTTTTGTTGTTCCAATGTTTTTAAAGAAGCCTTATATGCTTGAACCTCTAAAAAATACATATCATTCTGATCATTTAAGTCATTATATTGAGACAATAATTCTGAATATTTATCATGACAGCCATGAGGATAATGTTGTACCTGAGGTGAGATGACCATAAGAGCAAACTCTTCTGCTTCCTCGGCATCAGACAGATTCCCAGCAATCATTGCAAACACGTCAGTAGAGGGTTTAGCTGTTTCCAAGGAAGCATTCTGATGATCATTCCAGTTTACCATAGAGTCAACAGAAACCAATGCCTTCTTGTCATCCTTCACCACCTGAATCTTGAAAGCTGAATATCTGCTCTTCTCCTGGTCATGCTTGTTAGAGCATTCCCTTGCAAAGTAACCTTGCTGCTGGCAGTTATAGCATCTAACCTTGCTTCTGTTAAACCTTGTTGGCTCTCTTGGGTTATAGTTAAATTTTCGACCTGCTTTCTTCTCAAACTTGTGAACCCTAAGAGTGAGCATGGCCATCTGCCATTTGAGATCCATTTCATCCAGGTCAAGTTTATCAACCTGTTTGAAGTCATCAAAAGCAAGTTGCTGTTGAGCATCAACGTCAGCAACAAAAGAGTGAAGAACAGCTTCTACCATGCTACCAAACTTGGCTTTTGGTTCAGGAGTAGACGTATGCTGAAAAGTATGCTGAGAAGACACAGTATTGCTTGGGCTACTAGCATAAGACATGGGACTAGATCCCATAGAACTCACAAAGGCAGAGTTAGCAGGAGTAGGAAAAGAATCACTTGAGTATCCCCTCACATCAGGCTCAAAGGTTTTGAGCTTATGAAACAAATCATCAAAATTAAGATAGTCAAGCCCACCTTTTGCTTTGACAAATTACCACCTGATTCCATGAGTAGGGTAAGGCTCTAAGAAACCTTGCATTGATATCACCATTGTCAGGTTTCGACCGAAGTTGATTCAACTGGCTCAGTATCTTTTAGAACCTGCCATACCCTTTATGGATACCTTCAGTTTCTGAGATCTTGAAGTCTGTGAATTCATCTCTCAGCATGGATCTTCGCATTTTCTTTGACTCCTCATTCCCACCAAACCTTGCTTTTATTCCATTCCAGATTTCTCTAGCATCGTCCAGATGATAAAAGTCACCCATGTGATCATCAGGAAGTGACTGAAGCAGAATAGTTTTTGCTTTGATCTCCTTCTGAACAGTTGTGATTTCTTCATGAGTTTTAGGGTCAAGAAGAATAATACTTCCATTCTTGTCTCTTCCAGTCAACTTCCTGTTGTTTCCATTCAGAATAATCTTCCAAAGGTCTTGATCAGTGTTGGTGATCCAGCCTTCTATCTTCATTGCCCAGCTATCATACTCGTCCTTTTTCGGAAGAGGAAACTTACCATTTGTGTTGGAAACCGTAGCAATGATCTGCTGAGGTTGCTGTGTTTTAGGGGTACTATCTTCTCCTGTTTGAGTAGAACTTGAGGCAGACATAAATAAAAAAAAATGTTAGTAATGAAAACAAAAAATGATTCTTCTTGTACAAAGACTCTCCCAGGCTCTGATACCACTTGTTGGGTCCACTGGATGTGGATCTTGCAGCCTGTTAGGAACGGTGAACGACTTCTGTAATCACAAGTCTATTCACAGAGAGACTCTATATAAATCACACAGTATAAGTGCGGAATACAAATACTATGAACAAGAAGAACATAATTGTTGGAAATACGTTTTACGTATATAGAAAGTCTCGGTCACTGCAACAATGTAGTTATAGGCTCGTAGTAGTGTTTAGTTTCATTTATTAAATAGCCCGACCCATGAGCATGTTCATGGCCCGGAGGCCCAAGTCCATTTAGGACTTGGGTATTTAAACCTCTTTCCACCATGGAAAGAGGTGTTGGTTGTTTCATTTCTTATTTTCACATAACAAGTTTCTTTCATTTCTCTCTCTAAGTTTCTCACTCTAGAAAACATCAACCCCCTTGATTCCTAAAGATTATCATTGTTCTACAATTGGTATCAAGATCATGGGATGAAATATAGGTTTGTTTTAGTGTTGCGTATGTTTTTATAAACACTTTGTAGCTTCTTGAGTTTTTCTTGCTGAATCATCAAAAAATTTTTGTGTTTGATCGTGATTTCAAGTAGTATAACGTATTTAATCGTGTTATAGTGTTTTTGGTATCTTGGTTTTGGTTAAAACACAATCTTTCTTGGATCAAGAGTTCAAAAAGTTCTTGTTTTCTTCATTCCGAATTTCAAGCTACCATCACCGTCGAAAAGTACAAGTAAAAAGGGTTTCGATCGCAATAACCATCACAATCGGAAAGTGACTGGTTCTACTTTGCGATACTTGGATTTCGATACTTATTCCGATCTAGAAATTCCGATCGATCTTTGCGATCTGGGATTCCGACGGTTATAAGGAATTTTAAGTCGTTACTCTGTCTGATTTGTGACAGCCATATTCCGATCGGAATATTCCGACAGCACTTTGCGACCTGAGCATTCCGATAGAACTTTGCGATCTGAACATTCCGACTGGACTTTGCGATCTGAGCGTTCCGACAGCTTTGCATTGCGATCTAAGCATTCCGATACCAACAACATTCCGACAGGGTTACATTACGATCTAAGCATTCCGGTAGTAAGACATTCCGATCTGGGTATTCCGACAGAAAGCAATATTCCGATAGAACTTGTTATTGGATACTTAGTGGATTTCTTCTATTTGGCATTAAATTTGGTAATTTGGTAAATTTCAAAAGCAAACACAACAACAAGATAACAACATCTTTTAGTTAACAACACAAAAACAACTCATAACCTTATTTCATTGTTCGATCATCTTTGATAATCTTTTTTTCTAGGGATCACAAAATGAATTCACATTCATATGTGCCAACTATGACTTCACTTACCGATATTTCGATCATCTCGGGCAAACCCCGTGGTCGACTTATGCTTCAATCAATTGATAAAAGACCATTAGATTGGGGAGAGGTTACCGTCAACAATGTGACAAGGGCAAGGGAGTATCATGAGTTAACCGATTCCAATAAAATCATTGCAGATCCCGATGAAAGGGCCGTTCAGACAATTCTTCAAGCCCTTCCACCCGATATCTTTAGAATGGTAAGTGAACATAAAGTGGCAAAGGATCTTTGGGATCGACTTGCGGTTTTGTTACAAGGGACATCTCTCACTAAGCAAGAACGAGAGTGTCAACTGTATGATTTGTTTGATAGGTTTACATACCTTCCGAGGGAGACTCTTCATGATTTCTACTGGCGTTTTACCACGTTGATGAATGACATGAATGTGTATAATCTAAGAATTGAACAATTTCAATTAAACACCAAGTTTTTGAACACATTACCCCCTGAATGGAGTCAATATGTCACTGATGTCAAAATGATTCGCGATTTACACAAGTCCAATTTAGATCCACTCTATGCCTTCTTACAACAACACGAGAAACATGTGATCCAACAATGACTCCCTCAGGGATCTTATCATGAACCAATGGCATTATTGGCGAACCATCCTACACTTTCATACCACAACTCTCAGCTTGCTTTAGGACACAAATCTTCATATCAACCTATGTATCAAACACCAAGCTTCCCACAGTACTCGATTCTGCCACAGACGCCTACATCTTATCACCAATCAGCAACATCATCATCACAAGGAGATTCACATCCATTACCTTATGCTTCACACCAGTATTCACCGTATCAACCTCCAAAAAACCTTTCTTGTACCCATCCACAACTTGAGGCTCCTCAACCTCATTACTCACAACAAGTCAGTGCTCCATCCAATCAGATTGTAGCCCAAGCAACACCAGCATTCTACTGTGAAGATGACATCCCTGTCCCTGAGTTCAGACAAGGAGATAGCCCTACTGATATCCTTGCTCAAATGTCTGCTTATCTAAGTCAAACATTGAACAAACGAGGTTACAGAGGTCCAACAACAACTAACAATCAGTTAAGGAAATCTTCTAACTCTCGCCAACAGGCAACAATTCAGGACGAAAGAGTCATGGTGCAACCACTTCAAGGGAGATCTAATTCGTCTACTGCTGGTGCACGTTCAATCAATACTACTGCAAGAAAAGGAAATAGCACTTGTAAAATGAAGGTGGTCATTTGCTACAACTGCAAAGGGGAATGGTACATGGCCCGAGAATGCAAGCAACCTAAGAGGAAAAGGGACGGCACATGGTTTCAGGAGAAGATCTACCTAGTGAATGCTCAAGCCCAAGGACGTGAGCTTGATGAAGAAGAGTTGGCATTCCTTGCAGATCCAGGAGTAGCGGAAACTGACGGTCTCACAACAGTCATCACCAACAATGCTGCATATCAATGTGATGATTTGGATGCATGCGACTCTGATTGTGATGATTTTAATACCGCCAAAGCAGCTCTCATGGAAAATCTGTCACTTTATGGAGCTGATACAATTTCTGAGGTACCACATACCGCTATAGATACTAGTATTATACCTTATCAAGTTGAGAAAATGTCTGAGTATTCGGAACAGCCTCCGGTGGTTAGTACCTCAATCGACGAGACAAACAATTATAGCAATATCAATGAAAATCCTCAGACTTTGAGTGAACCACAACCGAGAGCTTTTACGACTACCAATTCGTCTGCCCAACCTGATTTGGTTATGGTCCCTGCATCTTTACTTAGCCAAATGAATAATGTGGTCCGTGAAACCTTCAATGTTAATCAGACTTTATCTACCGAGCTTGCTTTGCATAAGGACAAGGTTAAAACCTTGTAATTGACTCCTGTGTCCACTACCTTAACCAATCCTGAATTTGATAGGTTTAGGAAAGTTCAACTGGCCAATCTGCTAGAAATTGAGAGTTTAAGAGAAAATCTTTCGAATGAACTTAAAGAAAAAGAGTCAGTCGTTAATAATTTTCAACAACTTCAAACGAATTTTGAAATTCTTGAGTCCAAACAGATTGAAATGGAAATTAAGACGTCTGAAAGAATCAAAGAAACGGAAAATAAGCTTTTAAAACAATATGATGCCTCACATCTAGTACACTTGTTTCATGCATCATTTAAAGAGTTCAATCTATCGCGTCTAATAGACCTACCACCTAACCTGGGGTATGCAAAGCAAGCGCTTCACCACAACCCACGACTTTATGATGCAACCAAGTTAGGATTGGTATTAGATCCGATTGTGTTCTTGAATGATTCTGAGAGTATGACACCATATGAAGAGAAGCGGTTAAAATTACTTCCGACATTTCCTGGATATGATTATGCTCAAATGAATGCAAAAATGCCACAATAGATCTTAGAATTCGCTTTAATATGCAAAAGAGAACTATCCAAACATCCACTTCATGCCTACTAGAGAATGCCTTAGTATAATTCCTACACTCGTTAACTCGGACCAACCAAAGGAAATTCCTAAGAATCTTCCACCGGTTAGTACGGTAAAGCTCAGCTTGGAAGAGCTTGGGCAATACCTTACCAAGTTTGACAAGGTCATCCTGGAATGTACGACTTCAACGGTTTTAACCGTTGTAGAATGGGCGTTCGAACACATGAAAACGGTGTTTGAGAAAGAGATCGTTCCGTTTGTGGACCATATTAAACAAGGAGTCTATGATCAGGCGTGTAATCTAAGTTTTGAAATTGGTGAAGTTCAAAAAGTTTTCTATGAAATGGATGATGCTTATGAGCAACATTTAATTGAAAAGGAAAAGATTCTATCCGAATATGACCGATTTTTAGAACATATGGTGTCTCTCGAAGTGATGCAAGTTGTTACTGTTAAATATACTCATGAAATTTCATCTACTGTGAATATTTGTGATGATGTGCATGAATCTGTGAATACGGTTAAACATGTGAATACTGTAGATAATCATTCTTGTCATGAATCCAACGCTGAATTTTTAAAGCTTCAAGATTCTTATAATACACTCACAAAAAGTTTTAATAAGCTTCAACAACATTCTATATCTCTTGAAATTGAGAATCAATCTAAAAATGAAACTCTTTCAAAACTTAATGATGGTGGAAACTCCGTTGAGACAAGTGACAAGATGATTCAGATGGTTCAGGATTTAGAAGAAGAGATGATGAGAATTAAGAGAGAATTACTAGAAACAAAAGCGGAACTAGAGGCTGCAGAGACTAAGAATCATGTCCTAGAAAATAGAATTAATTCTATGCTAGGAGAGCGTGAACAAGTAAGGCAGGGTGACTCACAAACTTCTGGTTCAATAGAAGAACGCCTCGCTTTTAATGCGACAGAACAAAAGTGATTAATTGACAAACTGAACATGAAATGTGTGGAATCCTCTGACCTAAAAATTCAGCTCATAGACAAAAACATGGTTATTGTAGAATTAAAGGAGACACTTCAACTCAAAGGACGAGTAAGTGTGTATAATCCAGCTACTGCCTCTGCCTCGACCTCTAGTGCTCCCAAACCCAACCCACGTGTGCTATATCGGGATCCAAAATTTAAGAAAAGTCCCACTAAGTTTGCCACGTATATGAAAAATGCCTTAGAACATGCTGATCTAGCTAGAGAGATTGTTGATGAAATGCATGAACGTGATCCCACAAGTCATAGTGTATATGAGCTTTTGTTATATGTGGATCGCGTTCAGGATTGTTTAGCAAAGTTATAGTACATTGGGCAACCGATATCTGTACCATCTAAACAACAAACCACCATTGCCATTACTCCATTCAATAAGACCCCCGGAGCTAAGCCTGTTTTAAACACACCCATCAAGGCTAAGTCAAAATCTGTCACTAATGTTCCCTTGGCTTCTACAGGAGTAACTTTGTCCACTAAGGCTAAAGGATCTCAAGACAAGAAAGATAGGATCAATCCTTCCACTAATAGGACTGAGAAGAAGAAAGTAGAAGTGTACCCTAGGAATGTTATTTTAGTTTTAAATAAAAAGAATCATGTAGCAAAGACAAAAGGTTCTCTTTATGAGTGGAAACCTAAGCAAAATGTGAATTCTAATGCGAAATGTTGGAATTGTAATGAATGCATGTTTTCTCAGCGTCATGATTTATGCCTTGTTGATCACGTTAATGAAATGTATGCTATTAAGAACAATCTTGAATAGATTCCAACGGGGAATAAATTCACCCAAGTTGGTTGGCAATGGAAACCCACTGGTAGTACATTCACTGCTAATGGAACTAAGTGCCCTTTAACTAGGATCACATCCATGGAAGTTAGGTCTAAGCGTTCTTTAAATAGGAACACTAGCACTAAGAAATGGATAAAGCGCCCTTTAACTAGGTCTGCCCCCACTATTGTGCCTACCAGTGGCAATGTCCCCAGTCAAAAAGTACCTCGGAATACTAGACAACTAGAATCTAAGCCAACCACTAGTAAGAAAATCTGGAAGCCTAAAGTTTTGTCTGATAGCAAATCTAAGATAATTACATCTGTACCTGCTCACTCAGAGGAACAATTAGAATCCGATACATCGTCTGTGTTTGGTAATATTTTCAGGTCGTCCA
The DNA here is from genome assembly GCA_025667525.1 of Glebionis coronaria. Lineage (NCBI taxonomy): Eukaryota > Viridiplantae > Streptophyta > Magnoliopsida > Asterales > Asteraceae > Glebionis > Glebionis coronaria. The sequence continues at coordinate 302,538,138 of CM046878.1, read as the reverse complement.
AATTATTCTTTGGTATTTGGACTCGGGGTGCTCCAAACATATGACTGGAGACCGCTCGATGCTCAGAAATTTCATCAGCAAGTTTCTAGGAACGGTTAAATTCAGCAACGACAATATTGTGAAGATAATGGGTTATGGTGAATACCAAATTAGGAATGTTACGATTTCACGGGTTTATTACGTGGAAGGACTTGGTCACAATCTATTTTTAGTGGGACAATTTTGCGATTCAAACCTTGAAGTAGCTTTTCGACAACATACTTGCTTTATTCGCGATCTTGCAGGAAATGATTTGTTAAAAGGTTCTCGAGGGGATAATCTCTACACACTGTCTATTCAAAACATGATGGCCGCCTCTCCTGTTTGCCTTCTCTCCAAAGCATCTAAGACCAAGTCATGGTTGTGGCATCGACGGTTATCTCATCTTAACTTTGATGCTATTAATCATTTGGCTAAAAACGAACTTGTTCGTGGTCTTCCAAAACATAAGTTCGACAAGGATCATTTATGTTCCGCGTGTTCTTTGTGGAAAAGCACCAAGAAATCTTACAAACCTAAAGCAGAAGACACCAACCAAGAACCACTATATCTTTTGCACATGGATCTCTGCGGGCCAATGCGTACGGCTAGTGTGAGTGGTAGAAAATACATCCTCGTCATAGTGGATGATTTCTCAAGGTTTACATGGGTAAAATTTTTAGCATCCAAGGATCAAGCACCAGAGTATATCATTACTTTCTTAAAGATGATCCAAGTACGTCGTAATGCTACTGTTCGCCGCATTCGGACTGATAACAGCACTGAGTTCGTTAATCAGACTATTCAAATTTATTATGAAAAGGTTGGTATTTCTCATGAAACATCTGTGGCTCGCACTCCACAACAAAATGGTGTCGTTGAAAGACGTAACCGTACACTTATGGAAGCTGCTAGAACTATGTTGATTTATGCGAATGGTCCTTTATTCTTATGGGCTGAAGCAGTGGCAACCGCATGTTATACCCAAAACCGCTCCATCATTCGTAAACGTCATGGTAAAACTCCATATGAGCTACTTCATGGACACAAACCCGATATTTCATATCTTCATGTGTTTGGTGCACTGTGTTATCCAAATACAAATAGTGAGAATTTGGGCAAACTTCAACCGAAGGCTGATATTGGAATTTTTATTGGTTACTCGCCTGCAAAGAAAGCTTACTGAATTTATAACCGTCGTCTTGGAGAGATAGTAGAAACTTTGGATGTCGATTTTGATGAGCTGACAGCGATGGCTTTTGAGCAACACAGCTCTAAACCAGCATTACACGAGATGGGAACCGGTACAATCAGTTCCGGATTAACTCCCAACAATCCTACTTCTCCATCATTTATACCACCTACAAGGTCCGAGTGGGATAAGTTATTTCAACCTATGTTTGATGAATTCTTTGATCCACCAAGTAATGATTCTCCAGCACCTGTAGCAGTAGCTCCGATTTCCGAAGTAGTTGCTCAAGATAATGGAAATCTATCTGAGGCATCTACTGTTACTCTTGAACCAGATGTCCCATCCCCCACCAATTCACAAACAACACCTGAATCTTCACCCCACTCGTTCCTAATAATGTTGAAGAGGATCTCTATGATCACGATTTGGAATACGCTCACTTACAAAAGCTTCCCTTCTTTGGTTCACATATACATGACGACCCTACCGGTGCGTCTACCTCAGAGGAAGCTCCTGCAATCGGTCACTCCCGACCACCACGGATTGAAACTCACAACACTAAATGGACAAAGGATCATCCAATCCGCAATATTATTGGTGACATCGATCGACCAGTCTTAACACGCCATTAACTCAAAGAACATGCATTATATTGCTATTTTAATGTATTTCTTTCAGACACTGAACCTAAAAACTGGCAACAAGCCATGACCAAATCATCATGGATTGAAGCCATGCAAGAGGAACATAATGAATTCCAACGTCTTAAAGTGTGGGAATTAGTTCCGTTACCCAGCAACGTTGAAATCTTGACATTGTTATGGGTATACAAGGTTAAACTCGATGAGTTAGGTAGTGTGCTGAAAAACAAAGGTAGATTGGTTGCTAGAGGTTACAAACAAGCTTTGGGTATTGACTTTTAAGAATCCTTTGCTCCTGTTGCACGATTGGAGGCAATTAGACTATTCCTTGCTTATGCTGCTCACATGAACATGATCGTCTACCAAATGGATGTTAAGACGGCATTTCTCAATGGTGAATTAAAGGAAGATGTCCATGTAAGCCAGCCGAATGGATTCGTCAATTCAGAGTATCCTAATCACGTGTACAAGCTCAAGAAGGCTCTTTACGGGTTAAAACAAGCTCCACGCGCGTGGTACGATCTCTTATCGTCGTATCTCATCTCCAAAGGCTTCTCCAAAGGCAAAGTGGACCCAACATTATTCATTCTCAAGGAGGAAAACGATATGATACTGGTACAAATTTATGTTGATGATATAATATTTGCTGCTACTAATCAACGTTTGTTTGACCATTTTTAGAAAATTATGTCCACACGCTTTAAGATGTCGATGATGGGAAAAATTTCATTTTTCTTAGGGTTGCAAATTTCTCATAATCCCAGAGGAATCTTCATTAATCAATCCAAATTTGCTCCTTAATCATTAAAGAAATATCATTTTGAAAACTGTGACCCCGTGGATACTCCAATGGTGGAGAGATCCAAGTTAGATGAAGATAAGGAAGGGATAGCTGTCGATCCTAAACTTTACCGTGGAATGATCGGCACCCTTCTCTATCTGACTACTAGCAGGCCTGATTTGTAATTTGCTATATGCATGTGTGCCCGGTATCAGGCTCGGCCTACCAAAAAGCACATACATGTTGTGAAAAGGATCTTTCGGTATCTTAAAGGAACACTTCATCGTGGTCTATGGTATCCGAAGGATTCCTCTATTGCACTAATCTCATATGAAGATGCGGATTATGCCGGGTGTCAAGATACCAGACGTAGCACTTCTGGCAGTGTGCAACTTCTTGGAGATAGACTTGTTAGTTCGGCATCAAAAAGGCAGAAAAGCATTGCGATATCAAGTACAGAGGTTGAATACATTGCTATGTCCGGTTGTTGTGCTCAAGTTCTTTGGATGAGATCACAATTGACTTACTACGGTCTTGGATTCAACAAAATCCCGATGTACTGTGATAACAAAAGTGCCATCGCTATGTGCTGCAACTACGTTCAACATTATGGAGCAAAGCACATTGACATCCGCTACCACTTCATCAAAGAGCAAGTGGAAAATGGAGTGATCGGACTGTACTTCGTCAACACTGAGTATCAGCTGGCAGATATTTTCACGAAGGCATTAGATCGAGGACGTATCGAGTTTTTGATTGAAAAGCTAGGCATGAAATCATTCTCACCAGCAACACTTAAGTAGTTGGCAGAAGAATCTGAAGAATAGTAGTGGTAAAATATTCTCGCGTATCCTTTGATCGTGATCTTGTATATTATCGTATATATTTAAACCACTAAAAGCAAAATACAAAAATATAAAACATAGAAAAACCATAAAAAATAAAAAACATTCAAAATCCATAAAAAATATAAAATCAAGAAAATCCAAAAATATTTTTCATTTTCAAATCGGGCATATCTTTTAGTACGGTAATATTTACGGCTTTAGAAATGTCGATTAATATTGACACGGCACCATAAATAGAGTCCGTATAAAAGTTGTACAAGTTTTAAAACATGCCCATTTTGGCTTGTAGTTATTTCAGACTGTAACCCGTCTTTCGCATTAAAGTCACGTATTTCTTATGAAAACGTTGGCTCACAACGGGAATTAATTTTCTCGGGCTAGGTTTACTGTAAAACCTTGTAAGGGACTAAGTTTACTTTATAACTTGGTCTAACATAAATTAGTGTACGTATCAGTGCACTTATTTTGTCAAATAAGAGAAATCTTATTGCCACCAGAATCGTTCCATAAAATCACTTAACTGGAAAATGTCCTCATTAATATTTGTGTCCTTAAAATCATTGACTACAACTCTTTAAATAGAAAACGGGTCCGTGTTTAAGGGGGAGCAAATATTAAATCTTCGTGGAATCAAATTTGGTCTTTAAAAAGAATTTTCAAAAAATATAAACTATTCATCATCATCTGTTATGCTATGTGTGCCTTGTGAGGTATAGAAATTCTTGAATAGGTTATTGAATTTTGGCGTTAAGTATTTGTGGTCGTGTTTGTGAGCGGGTTTGTATTTTGGTAAGTTGATTTGGTTAAATCAACTTCACTTTAAATCAAATACTAATACAAAAAGGGGGACCATTCTTGCAGTTTTTGCAAAATGGTGGGTTTATGTGTCAACTTGGCAATTTATTGACCAAGTCAAAACATCTCACTTCCCCTTCCCTGTCACCATCGCAAACACACACATCACATTTGTTTTTCCGCCATTGTTGAAACCTTGCACACCGTTGATCCTTGTGTCTTTGAATCATCATTACTTGTTCTTAATCTAGGTATTAAATCATGCTTTATTTGTTATCATTTATCCCATTTCATCGCATCTCATCAAAACAGTTCCATTAGATCATATAAAGATTTAGGGTTTCGCGTTTTGCTATGGAAATGGAAATTAAGATATGGGATTTGTTTAGTATGTCTAGATGATCATTGGTTTTGCCCAGAATCGTTTAAAACATTGCCTAGTTCCTTGAATCGAGAAGTCAACGTTTAAGATCGGATCCCTGTCACGGATTCCGATGAACATTACGACATCTTAATTGCGATACCTTGTTATTGCGATGAGTCATTTCGATGACTCATTGCGATGAGTCATTCCGATGGCTCATTGCGATGGCTCATTGCGATGGGTCATTCTGATGGCTTATTGCGATGGGCTATTGTGATGGGTCATTTCGATGGCTCATTGTGATTGCTCATTGGGATGGGTCATTACGATGGCACATTGCGATGGCATATTGCGATGACGCATTCCGATGCGTTATTGCGATGGTATCGTATTAGGTATTGCGACGGGACATATTGCGATGGTTTCTCATTCATTGTGATGGAATTTCTCTTATTGCGATGGACTTAGATATTGCGATGACTTGGCCAGGATTCCGATGGATTGATAGATTGCGATGGACTTAGGACTCTTATAATTCCGATACCTTGTAACATTGCTATGGAATTTTAGTATTATGATATTGCCTTAGACTATCTAATGAGTTCGGCCTAGATTGCATTCTTTCCTTATTAGGCTTTAAGTAAATTAGGGCTAATTACACGAAACCATGTTTTATTGAAATTAGTCAATTTTATCTCATAAGAATACTTGAAAGGTTTCTTATTACAGAAGTTCATCTTATTTAATAAGTTGACTCTTCTGTAAACAAAAGAGATACAAATTACTTAGTCAATGTCTTGTGTTTTGTTTCCAGGCCATGGAAGACAAAGCCTCATCGTTGTCTTGCAATGTGTTCAAGCCTACTATATTTTAGGTTGAGGATAATCCTACAATTCCCGACGTAGTGGTTGAAACTAAACCAAAACCCACTGAAGTTTTGGTTGAAACTAAACCAAGACCTACTAAGGTGTTAGTAGATATCAAACCTAGACCCACTGAGGTTCTGGTTATGACAACCAAGAAATCCAAATATTTTAAGAACTAATGCTAGGTCGTTATCTCTTTAGAATAAAATGTCTTTGACATATATGTCATTATCCTAAGTATGTTGTGGAATGTAAGGACCTTGTCCATCTGAACCATGTTTGTATGTTGTTTCTCTATAATATGTGGTAATAATTATTATGAATTATTCCCTATGATTCAACTTGGCATAGACTTAAGATATATATATTAGGTGTATATCATTTGTGCTTATGTCATCAAAACAGGAAAATGTCAATCACAGAGGAACAACAACGACTTCGTGATCTTGAACTTGTTTCGCTCAGTGATAGCCTCCCATATGCTGAGAACAACTCTCGATTACAAGAGGACTTTGATCCATCCTTACCAGCTTTCAAAATCGCCACGGATATCCTAGACATCTAACCCATCAGAGATACACTCAGATGTACTGCATTTGTTCCCGAAGTCTACATGCATGAATTCTGGAACACTGCATCTTTCTCCAAAAAGACTATCTCTTTCCAACTGAACAAAATACCAAGGGTACTTAATTTGAGCATCTTTCGGAAATTGTTTAGACTTCCTAGGTTGGCACAAGGAGAACAATTTGTGGCTAACCCAAAGAACGATGAAGTGCTTCGAATTATTTGTGCCATGAATTACGAAGGTGACATCCACAACCTATCCCAGTTCAACACATCACACATAGGGCAACCCTGGAAAGCACTTATCACCATCATTGTCAAGTGTCTTATTGGAAAGACTAGGGGCACCGATGCAATGAGACCACCACAGGCTCACTTATTTTGGGGATTATACACTGCATCTAAAGTAGACTATGCACTTCTTCTCTGGCAAGAATTTTGCTATCAGTTTACTGGAACGAAGAAGAAATCCGTGCATCTTCCATTCCCACGATTCACAAAGCTTATTATCAGCCACTTTATGAAGAATGACCCAACCATTGACACTCGCGGGAATTTCTTCTACCACACCAAAGATGATGACTATGTGATTCTCACAATGAATGCAAACACTAATTCCACTAAGTATGCATTACTTCCTGCCCTAGTACCTGACACAATGGTAAATGATGGAATCAAGGAAAGTGATAAATATCGGGAGATGCTAAATGATATTGACGCACAGTTTAAACGTGTAAATTCTCATCCCTCAGAGAAGCAAAAAGGTAAACGCAAGAAAAGAGTTTCAAAGCGCCAATCAACTGCTTCTTCTAAGGATAAAGGCCCAGGGAAGATGCAAATAGTGGATGAAGATGATGATGAAGATGAGACGATCCATACTGAGGAAGAACAGGAAGAAGTACCACTCCGAAGGCCTAAGAAAGCTAAGCAAACTAAAGGAAAAGAAGCAAGTGTTGCTTCAAATGAACCTGCTCAACAACAACTTTCTGAAGCCAAATGACTGCGTATCGTTCTTCAACAAAGGAGACAGGAAGCCTTTGCAGGATCAGGCTCAAGAATGTTTGAAGACTTAGCAGATTTTGGTAATCCTGATGATGACATGGCATTTTATGAAGATCCTACTGAGGAAGATACTTATGAAGATGCATATGAAGATGCTGCTAACTATCATTTTGAAAGTCGTGAATAGAGTGAAGAACGTGAGAACAGTGCAGACACTGATACAAGTATGATGTATCGAGACACCAATATCACCACATCTTTACCAGAACCGACTCACATGGTGCTAAATGACGATGCTCATGCAACTTTCATACCAGATACGCAACTTCAAAGTAAGTCTACTTCCAACTCTGATGATGTTATGAAATGTCTATATTTAGAAGGGGAGGGTGTCGAGGTCACAAACACTGATCCGTCAATAAATGAAGGAATGGTGGATGTTCCTATAACTACTATTACATCAACCACCACTCCACTATTATCCATCCCGGTCATCAGTGAGGTCATAACAACCACTATCACACCCGCACTTGTTGAACAACCAGTATCAACCACCACCCTAACCACTGAATCTACACCGTCTTCCACAGCTGAACAACCTGTGCCAACCACCGCCCCAATCACGGGATCTACACCAACACCTATCCCTGAACAACCAGTATCATCCACCACCACCTTAACGGTTATGGTTACACCTCCACCAACAGAACCACAAGTATCATCCACATCCAATCCATTCCTCACAGTCAATGATCCACTGATCCAGTCTCTTCAACAACAGCTAGAGGCTCAAGCTACACAAATAGCTACATTGACTGAAAGGTTCACCACTCCTCCCAAGGAACCGCAACCTGATGAGCCTACTCTTCAGAAGCTAACAGACAGAGTGTCCAAACTTAAAGCACAACATAAATCATTTCTTGGAGAGAAGAAAACTCGTGACAAGGAAAATGCTGCTTTTCTTGGGTCAATTTACGAGAAGATGACCACGATCATTCGACGAGAAGTCAAGTCTTATGTTGATCAACAACTACCAAATCTTGTCGGTAATGGTTTATCTACTATTCAACTAATGACATTGTTACAGACACGTTTACTAGATATGGGAGCTCATAAATCGAAACACAAACGAAAAGTTCTGCAATATCTCAACAAAGAAATTATTGAAGATACACCTGCAGACACTACCGACTCTAAATCTAACGATGAAGATGAGCTAGAGGAGGAAGATTACGAGGGTAACGGTGAAGAGGATGATGGTAACAATGATCAAAATGAGGATAAGGATAAGAAAGGAAATGAGGAGGAAGAAGAGGATGAGGAAGAAAAGGATAAGGATGAAGATGAAGATGAGGACGAGGATACAGATGATGATCAGGATGACGATGATGATTATGACAAGGGTGATGGAATCAACAAGGGTGATAAAAATGACGAAACGGGTACAAATTCCGAAGAGTCAAACAAGGATGACAATGATAAGGCTACTGAGAAAGGTTTAGAGGAAACTGCAGAACACATTGCTGACACCATAGAAAAGACGCTGGAGTCAACAATACCAGAAACTCAGCATGTTGCTACAGGTATATCTACTGCACCAGATATTACTACTGATTCTCACAATGAATCTGTAGAATATATTCAAGCAGAAGAACCGACAGTGTCAATGCTTGAAGAAGAACCTCACGATGATATACCGGTGATGCAAAATCAACCTTCAACACCATCTGCAGATCAGCATGACGTTGATATGGAAGTTGAAGATTTTAATGTTCCAGAACTGACGTTTGCTTAATCTCTTATCATCGATGATACTGTACAAGATCAACTTTGGCTAACAAATGCAGCACCACATCATCCTTTTGACACTGCAACTGAAATGGAGCTGACTCAATTCCTCAACAACCCTATCGATTTCTCGGTTTTTCTAAGGTATTCTCATGGGAAACCGACAATGACTCCGGATCTGATCAAAATGGTAGCTACAAATGTGGACTTCTTTGACACTTTAAAGATCAGACATAATGAAGCAGAATATCACTTTAATGAGCTTACAAAGGTAATGAGAGCGACAACTACAGGAATTCAGACTCCCGTGTTGCGACCTCTTACACCAACGGTCATCACCGGTTTTGCCACGATCCCAATAGAGCACTTTGTCTCTCACGATCTTGAATACCTTGAAAATGGAGCGAATAAATATGCTACGTCACTCACTATGCTCAAGGCTGTTAATTTGGAGAATGTTCCATGGATAGAGGATAAAGTGCTTGACACAATATGGAGAAAGAAGCTGCTCAAGTTTTATGATACCTATGCTTCACTTGGCATCTCTCACTGGACTGCAAAGAAAAGGTTAGCTTACAATCATTTCCATCGTCCTAAGAGAGGTTCCTCTATTGTCTCAGCTAACAGAATCAAAAGCATCCAAGGAGCAACCACTCAGACTGTCTTCGGTTATGATTACTTGAATGTAATCGTGTTCAAACGTACCGATGAGAAAGAATACCGAATTGACGAAAGTGATCTCCAGTACCTTCAACTTGAAGACATCAAAGATCTTTTGTTGCTATTGGCTCAAGAAAAAGTTGACCATCTACCCCCAAAGATTTTCATAGCCATGAGCTCCAACATTCGTCAATATGCCAGGAAAATCGTCATTCAAAACCGGGTGGAAGACTTTCAACTTGGAGTAGAAAGCTATCAGAAGAAGCTAAACCTGGAACGTCCCCATACGACTCCACTCAGTAATTTCCATAAGAACAAGAAGGTTTACATGGGGACCACAACGCCGGAAGCAGGGATCTTTTATCCAAATGAGACTGGCGTCATGCAATATATGCGATTTTCCAAACTGCACAAATTCAGTGGTGGAACGCTAAAGCATGTTCGAGATGATCTGTCGGTTCTCAATGCCAACTTACCACTTCCGGCAGTCAAATACACCTGGACAACCCAGTGCAAAAAGGGAGCATCGTACGCAATCAGGAAGATTGAGGAACTTCTACGGAAACGCCGGTTGCTACGAAGTATAGAACGATTCGTCGGTGGACGACCATATGGAGCTCACCATAGGTTCACGGAACAAAACATTTAATTATGTTTCGTCTTATATGAGGTAAACTCCATATGTCTATAATTGTGAATATGTTATTTTTTTGCATAATCAGCTTTTGTGGCATGTTGTAGTGTAAAAGTATGACATTTTTCAAGAATTTCTCTCGAGATTCCAAATCTTTCAAAATATATCATACTCAAGCACTACAACTAACCCTCATTGATTTGAGGGGGAGCATTAATATGTTCTTTGGCCAACATCTAATTTCATTTTATTACCCAAAGACCAGTTAATCCATTAAGGAGACTTAATGATATTTGGCTAAAACAATGAAAAAGGCTTAAAAGATAAACCAACCTAACATGTGTAATGCACAAGTTAAGGGGGAGTGTTTTTGATGATCAAAACACTTAAGGCACAAAAACATTGATTACAATATCACAAGTGCTTTAAGTGATTTTCAAGGATTTTTCATGGTGACTATATCAATCCAAAACACACTTAACTCACGACGGATGTGGTGACAAAAGGGTGGTAGGTATAGGTATTAGTCCAATGATTCATCAGAACCGATGGAATCTTCCCAAGGACAATTCCCTAGATAGAACTAGAAGTCCTAGGAAAGATGGAGAGTGAATGTGAACGTAGCTGAATGCCGACCAAGTACTTCAGCTAGCACTGGAACAATCACAACAAGGTGCTAGTGATGACGTATTGGTAAGCATTGAAGGGGTTGAAGAATGAAAAAAGAATTGTAAAGATAAAGGGAGTAAAGAAAGAAGCCCTCCTTACAACTTTAGGCAGAAACCGGGTCAATACATATGCTATTGAGATCATTTGTTAATGATTGTCAATATTGAAGAAAGCTAATACTTGGTTTTTTGACACCTAGTATAAAATAATTTCGTTGTTCCGATCTTTTCGAATTGAAAACCGGTCTTAAGTGCGACTCAATCGTCTTTTGGTGAATCAAGAGAATGGTTTGGTTTGTTTTAAACTAATTGCAAGTAATTAAAGTGTCGTTGAGTAAAAAGGAAGTTAAACGATTAATATTGAAATGACAAGTAAAATAAATGCATGGAAACTTAAAGATGAAAATGGAAAAGTAATAACACACTAAATAAAACTAACACTTTGGAAATTCTCTGAAAATAAAAAATAAAAAGTACTATAAGAAAGTGAGATCGAAAGAAACCAAAACAAGCCAAAAATGCCCTGATCGGAATGTTTTCCGATCAGTTGATCGGAAAAATGGTAAGACTTGTGATCGGAATGTGGGACAAAACCCACAATCGGAATATGTAAACTTTGCCAAATCGGAATATGAGACTAGAGACCCAATCGGAATATGAACTAAAAACTGCTAATCGGAATATGGGAACAATCCCAATCGGAACATGAAAAATCCTTACCGTCGGAATATGAGCTAGGCCTGATCGGAAAGTTTGTGTGCCAATCGGAAAGTCAAAGCCCTCTTCCGATTGGACTCAATCGGAAAGAGGGGAGGGATGCTCGGAAAAAGGGGCCAATCGGAAAGGGGAGTTATACCTCTTCCTAAAATTGTGGAATTCGGTTAAGCAAGTGACTAAACTATATTTGAGAGCTTATCACAAAACTAACCCGAATCAATACCTAAACCGGATCAAATAAGCACTAGAATCAACTTATCAAACCGAAATTAAGCAACTTTTTGGATTAAACAATAAAAACATAAACTTTTTAATAAAACTTTTTAATAAGAAAAATAAGCTAATCATCAAAATAAGCTAATAAGCACAAAAGTCTTAAAGCTTAATCAAATGAAAACTTATAAAATGATCAAAAGATTAACTTTTAAGCACGAAATCAATTAGAACAACACGGATCTTATGATATACGCACCAAAATCAACCTTAAATCAAAGAAAAGTAGAATGAGATTAAGGATCTAAAGCTTAAAATATAACTTGATTAATAAAAATAAGCAATACAAAGTGTTTAATCTTGAAAGATTAAAAGAAAAAGATGAACTAGTGAGAGAAAGTTTAAGACTTTCTCTCTCTAAAACTAGAGAAAAACTAAAAAGTGAAAAATTAACTAAAAACTAACCACCCTCCTAATGACTATTAGGAGGGTATTTATAGGGAAGGTGGAAGGAGTGCATGTGTTGCATCTTCTTTCTTGCTTTCTTCACGTTTTCTCGACTCGACTTTAATTCTTCGTCTTTGTCGTCTCGGGATTTGAACTTGTCTTTTAATTTTCTTCTTCTATTAGACTTAAGTTCTTCGACTTCGTTAAACTTCCGTCTTTTGACTTTTTCTTCGATAAATCTTCAGAATAGGCCTTGGACTTCCGTTCTTTTTGCACTCTTGTTCTTTTGACTTCGTCTTTTCTCGTTTTCTTCGATAAAAGCCCGTGAAAGCCCGTGTTTTCTTCCTTTTTCATATTTTGGTCCTAAAACACAATAAAAACACAAACCACGCATAATTCCGACTTTTACGACATAAATCACACGTTTTGGTCTTGTTAGTATTGGAAATAAGTGGTAAAAGGATAAGTGTTTTCACACTTATTAAATCCCCTATACTTGACCATTGCAATGCCCTCATGTAATGCATTAATTTTAAAGCACGGTTTACATTTTCCATCATAAATAACCCACCTTGGCCTTATTTAAATGCTAAATATAAAAGACAGAAATAAGTAAAGAAATTAAAAACTAACATTGGGTTTTGGCGGCCATGAACGTTTATCATCCTTAAGTTTCACGTTCCCCATACCAAGCTTAAAAACGAGATCATTGTTATTATAAGTTAGCAAACTATCACGAACTCATGTGGGCCAATTATTCACTTAGACTCCCTTATTCCTAGGTGTATCTCTTATATTTTATTTTTGTCTTGAATGATCACGAGGATGCATTGTTTGACTTATTTCTATAATTATTTAGTCCGAAAATAAGGTGAACGATTTAATCAATAGTTAGCTAAAGGACCAAATCTTTTAAAACTGCTTCTCGGGATATCAAAAAGTTCATATCTTGGCATAACTTGGTTCGCGATTTGAGACCTTTCTCGGGCCGATATTTGGCAGCGACTTCATACTTCGAATCTTCGAGAGACGTTCTTGAAATTATGGTCTTCTCTTCATAATAGGAATTTCTTCACTTGAAGTTTTTGAGAGATTCTTCATCTTTGGACCACGACTTCTTCATTTTTCTCCAATCTTTATTTTGGACTTTGATATACAACGATCCGCCTCCTTTTAGGACTTGGATCTATTTATCCTCATACCTTGTTAGGGTCTTTTCGGATAGACTTCTCCATGACTTTTGGGGAGTTCTTGCTTTTCGTCGTGTGTCTCGATCCTTCATATTGATTTTCGATAAATGATTCTTCACATCACTTGTGGATCATTAGCAACAAAATGTAGCCCTCATGCCTTGTTAGGGCCTTTTCGGACTCGCCAATCTTCGCTCCCCGCTTCATAAGTTATGCCTTGGCTATGAACTCTCATCATTACCGAGCAACTTTTAAACGATCTGGGGCTAGAAGCTAAGTAACCTTTTAAATCGTACAACCTTATTTATTAGCAGATTAATTTATTAACAAGCGGAGGGAGAATAGGCTCATAATTAACTCACATAAATTCACGAAAGAATACCGAACTGATAATTGGCTCTATCATCTCTCGTTCTCCACAATTTAAAATCTCAAGGAATGAGACTCGTGGATGCTTAGCCTATTAAATCGAAGTTTTGGGTTTTCGAATCGCCTATAGGATCTTGCAAATTCTTAGACTCTTTCAAGTGTAGAAATCGCGTTTTAAAGTTCCCTTGATACACGACTCTCTAGGATCAATTATAGGAACTTGCGAAAAGTTCTTGTTCTTAACCCGTGAGAGTTAAGACTTTCGCGTTTTATATCTCCCTATATAAAAGCCTAGCAAAACTTGATTTAAACACATTAAGGATACTAGCTAGAGTAAACTTAGGTAAGTAAACTCGGGTTGAGTCAAAATGTTCACGACTAAGAAAAATCTAAAACCACTTTATTAAAAATTTATTTCTAGCAACGGAAAGAAACTAAACATGATAAAGGAAAGTACGACTATACAACTAGGCCAAAATAGATTAAAAATTTTGAAAAATGTCGAAAAATCAAAATTTCCGGTTAAAATGAGGGCAAATTCATGGAAAAGACCACTTACTTCGATAGAAGCCCCCCCTACACTTGAGATAAATATTGTCCTCAATGTTTAAGCATGTGGGAGTAAACTCCCCTACACTTAGGACATTGTGCACTTTGTTTAAATCTTGCTAAGGAAAGGACAACTAAAGTGAATTCAGTGTGAACATATAAAATATGAAATATTGAATCACAAGAGCTTAGGATAGAACTAGGAAGATAGGAACACGGTATCACGGTTCGTCAAAAGTCATCAAGGTGGATCTTTGAAGCTTTAATCCCTGCACAACACAAGAAACAAGACAGCAAACATATGCGGGGCTCCCCCTACACTTATTATGAAAGCAGTAAAGGACGGGTTGCCTCCCGAGAAGCGCTTGTTTTTGTTCACCGAGTCATGAGCCTGACTCGACCCAATTTTAGTTCATGGGGAACGTGGTGAGGGATGGAATCATCTCCTGAGAGATGTCCTCACCAAAGTACAGCTTCAAACGCTGGCCATTCACCTTGAAATTGGGCCCATTCGGCTGAGAAAGCTCAATGGTCCCATATGGAAATACTTTGGCGACGGTGAATGGACCAGTCCAGCGGCTCTTCAACTTGCCAGAGAAGATCTTCAACCGAGAGTTAAAGAGTAAGACTTGATCACCAACGTGGAACTCTCAGTTCTTGATTTTAGCATCGTGGATCATCTTCGTCTTCTCCTTGTAGATCAGCGAGTTCTCATAAGCTTCATTCCTCAGTTCATTTAGCTCGTTGAGTTGAACCTTGCGATGATCACCGGCTTTGTTGATGT
The DNA here is from genome assembly GCA_025667525.1 of Glebionis coronaria. NCBI lineage: Eukaryota > Viridiplantae > Streptophyta > Magnoliopsida > Asterales > Asteraceae > Glebionis > Glebionis coronaria. Next base: position 302,523,045 of record CM046878.1, on the reverse strand, counting down.
CGAAGTTAGCCCACTTCAAGGCCCAGTGCGCCTTATGTTCCAGCTCGATGGGTAGGTGGCAGGCTTTCCCGTACACAAGACGATAAGGCGTACAGCCGATCGGGGTCTTGTAAGCAGTACGGAAAGCCCACAGAGCATCATCTAACTTATCGTCCCACGCGGCACGATGCTCTCCTACAGTACGCTCCAAAATTCTCTTCAAGCCACGATTGGAAATTTCGGCTTGCCCATTGGTTTGGGGATGATAGGCGGTGGAAAGACGGTGATTGACACCATACTTTGCCATGACTCGTGCAAATTGATCGTTGCAAAAATGAGTCCCGCGGTCACTGATGATAGCACGAGGAACGCCAAATCGAGTGAAAAGCTGCTTCAAAAAGTTCACAACCACCCTCGCATCATTCGTAGGAAGAGCCTTAGCTTCAACCCATTTAGAGACGTAGTCGACAGCGATGAGGATGTACTTGTTCCCTTTGGAGGATGGAAATGGCCTCATAAAGTCGATGCCCCATACATCAAAGATTTCACATTCCTGTATGAAATTTTGAGGCATCTCATCCTTATGTGTGATCTTGCCTTGACGTTGGCAAGCATCACAATGCTTAACCATTTCGTGAGCATCACGATAAATGGTGGGCCAGTAGAATCCAGAATCAAACACTTTCTTAGCGGTGTAGTTGGGACCAAAGTGACCACCGGTGGGTCCTTTGTGGCAAGCTTGGAGGATATCAAAAGCTGCCGGTCCGTCAACACATCGACGAATAATCAGATCAGCACACTGTTTGAATAGATAAGGGTCATCCCAAAAGTAAGTCTTAACATCGTTCAAGAACTTCTTCTTTTGTTGGGATGTTAACCCTTGGATGAGAATACCACCCGCTAAGTAGTTTGCAATGTCCGCAAACCACGGGGTGCCATCAAGATAGAGATTTATAGACATTAGAGTCTCCAGGGGGAAAGAGTCATTGATCTCTTTGTTCGGATGATCCCCCTGATATGGATCCTCAAGTCTGCTCAGATGATCCGCGGCCAGGTTTTCGGCTCCCTTATTGTCACGAATTTCAATGTTGAATTCTTGAAGGAGCAAAACCCAGCGAAGAAGTCTTGGCTTAGAATCGTTCTTAGTCATCAAGTACTTCAACGCGGAATGGTCCGTGTATACGATGGTGGTGGATAAAACAAGATAGGGGCGAAATTTTTCAAAAGCATAGACAACAGCTAAAAGCTCTTTTTCAGTTGTCGTATAATGCAATTGAGCCCCCGTCATTGTTTTGCTAGCGTAGTGGATTGGTTGGAAGTGTTTATTCACTCTTTGGCCCAAAACCGCACCAATAGCAAAGTCGCTAGCATCGCACATCAATTCAAAAGGCAGCTCCCAATTAGGGGTAACCAAGACCGGTGCCTTAGTTAGCTTGTCCTTTAGAAGATTGAAGGCTTCGAGACACTCTTTAGAAAAGATAAAAGGAGTATCTTTTTCCAAGAGGTGGGTCATCGGGCGAGCGATTTTAGAGAAATCTTGAATGAATCGACGATAGAAGCCCGCATGACCCAGAAAACTTCTCACACCCTTCACAGTTGAAGGTGGAGGTAATTTGGCTATGACATCTACTTTAGCACGGTCGACTTCAAGACCGGCTTTAGAGATTTTGTGTCCTAGCACAATGCCTTCTTTTACCATAAAATGGCATTTTTCCCAATTTAGAACAAGGCGAGTGTCTTCGCACCGCTTAAGCATACGTTCCAAATTGGCAAGGCAAGAAGAGAAGGAATCCCCAAAGACCGAGAAATCATCCATGAAGACTTCCATGGTTTGTTCAACCATGTCATGGAAGATAGCCAACATGCACCTTTGTAAAGTCCCGGGGGCATTGCATAAGCCAAATGGCATTCTTTTATAAGCAAATGTGCCGTAGGGACAAGTGAATGTTGTCTTCTCTTGATCTTGGGGATCGATGAGTATTTGAAAATAACCCGAGAAACCATCAAGAAAGCAGTAATATTCATTACCAGCTAAGCGTTCAAGCATTTGGTCCATAAAAGGTAGAGGGAAATGATCCTTTCTCGTGGCATCATTGAGTTTGCGGTAGTCTATACAAACTCTCCACCCAGTAACGAGACGAGTAGGAATTAACTCGTTGTTTACATTGGGCACAACGGTGATTCCGCCTTTCTTAGGCACACAATGGACTGGACTAACCCACAGTGAATCCGAAATAGGGTAAATCATACCCACATCAAGAAGTTTGATAACCTCTTTTTTGATGACTTCATGGATTTTAGGATTCACCCTTCGTTGACTTTGAATTGTGGGCTTAAAGTCGTCCTCCATGAGAATTTTATGTGTGTAGAAGTGAGGATCAATTCCACGGATGTCGGAGATTTTCCAAGCGATAGCACGTTTATGCTTCTTCAACACAGCGACAAGTCGGGCTTTTTCGTCTTCTTTCAGATCCTTTGCGATGATGACCGGTAGCTTCTCGTCGTCTTCTAGGAAAACGTACTCAAGATGAGGAGGTAGGTCCTTAAGCTCGAGAGTAGGAGGATCCTCAATAGATGGTGAAACTAACGATGGATCATCATTAATCACCTCTTTAGGAGCAGGAGGAGACAACGGGTCCTCATTGAGAAGTCTCTCAATAATACGAATATCTTCATCCCAATTGGTGGACAAATTATCATACTTAATATCGAGAGGACCCAAGCTAGCTTCGAAATGATCCAAGTCACTTTCTCCAAAAGGAGTCAATGCTGGAGCAATTGAGGCAACGGTCTCAACATTGGGTAGAGAAGAAAGAGTACTTTTGCAAGCATCATGAAAATGTTCTTCACAAGCCTCATCGAGAACATCAATAGCATTAACACTCTCATACGAATAAGGTTGCTTAGAAATCTTACCCATGTTGAAGACAATTTTATCGTCACCAACTCTCATGATTATTTCGCCTGCGGCTACATCAATGAGAGTGCGACCGGTCCTCAGGAAGGGACGTCCAATGATTAATGGAACACGGGGATCCATCTCGTAGTCAACGACGACAAAATCCGCCGGGAAGGTGAATTTATCGACGCCAACAAAGACATCTTCGGCTATCCCCACTGGATAAGCAACCGTACGGTTGGCTAATTCCAAAGTCATTTTGGTGGGGACTAGCTCAGGAAGAGATAATTGCTTCCAAACACTTAAAGGCATTAAGTTTATACTGGCACCTAGATCGGCTAGGGCCATGCAACTCTCTACTCCCGGGAAGTTGCAAGGAATCAAGAAGCGACCCGGATCACCAAGTTTGGTGGGCAATTGCCTTAAGAGCACTGCGGAGCAATTCTCATTAAGGTGAGTCTGAGTAATGTCAAGAAGCTTTTCCTTATCACTTAAAAGATCTTTAAACATCTTAGCGTATTTGGGCATGTGAGCGAGAGCCTCGGCAAAGGAGATGTTAAAATTCAATTGTTTAGACATTTTTAGAAAGTTTGAAACCTTAATATCATCCTTGCTCTTTTGCTTCTCTTTCCTCAACCTTGAAGGATAAGGTATATTGGATGAAGAAGAAGGCTTTAAGGGAGTAGGATCACTCACAACCACGGGTGGTGGGGAAATGGGGATAGAAGGTGAAGGAGGTGAAGAAAATTGCTTTTTTTCCTTATTCACAATCACGGGTGGAGGTGTAGGAAGCTCAGGTTCCATATAACCTTTTCCACTTCGAGTGTTGATTGCTTTCATCTCCCCTCTTGGATTCGCAACGGTATTACTCGGAAGAGTACCCGAAGCAGAGGGTTGATTACCTTGGATGAGCGAACCAATCATATCACGAAGGTGAAGAGCTTGATTGTTAAAAGAGTTTTGCATGTTTGCATTAATCGCATCACTGTGTTTGGCCATATCATTCCTTAGCTCGGCTCGAATATCGTTCCCTTGTTTTGCCATTTCTCCCTTCAAGTTTCGGACTTGACTCTGAAGATTTGTCACCAACTCCCGATTAGTCTTCATAAATGTCTCGACATCTGGATTCACTGCCATCGGTTGATTGAGAGGTGGAGCCTGGTAAGCTTGAGAATTTCCTTGAGTTGGGTATGGGTTTCTTTGGGATTGATACTGATTGTTTGCACGAGGTTGGGATTGGTTTGCAGGAGGGAAACCGGGAGGAGCAAGATAATTGTTGGAGCGATAACTGAGCAAGTTACGGTCTCCTTGAGGGCGAGCTTGATAGCCTCCCGTGGGATAAGTACCGTATGCTGCGTTAACGTCTTCAGAAAAATTTCCGTGAGTAGAAGGACACTCATTATAGGATTGAGGACCACCACATGTGTCACAAGAAATAGCAACGGCTTTAGCTTGTTGAGTTTGGTTAGAAGTCAAGATTTGGAGACTTTTGTTAATATCAAGAATAGCACGTTCCAAAACAGACGAGTTGGTGGTGGAAGAAGTAGATGAAACATTGACTCTCTGATTAGATCTTGAGGATGCGGAAGAATCCCAATTCTTGTGGTGAGTAGTCATGTTTTCAATCAACTCTCGACACTCTTCCGGTCTCCTTTTCATAAAAGTACCACCGGCGGCGGCATTGATCGTGTCACGATCACGAAAAGTGAGACCATTGTAAAAGGTGTCAATGAGAGTGACGGGGAGCATATTGTGATTAGGACAGCGGTCGATCAAATCATTGTAACGTTCCCAAGCATCGAAAAGCGATTCATCATTCTCTTGCATAAATCCACTGATTTGGTTACGAAGGCTAGTGACCATGGATGGGGGAATGTAGCGCGATAAAAAGCGTTGAGTCATGTCATTCCACGTATGAATAGAATTCTTAGGAAGACGGTCAAACCATTTTTCGGCATGATGAGAAAGCGAGTGTGGAAAAAGTTGGAGGCGAAGGTCATCCATAGAAACACCGGGGGATTTCATGCTTTGAGTGATAGTAATGAATTTGTCGAGGTGTTTGTTGGCATCATCATTAGGCATTCCGGCGAATGGATTAGTTTGCACTTGTTGGATCATGTGATGCTTCAACGAAAACTCTTGAGCCGTGATATGCATCAGCGCAGTCGGGCCTCCGCGTCCGTTCATGGTGGGTTGACACAATTCCTCCATGGTTCGTAAATCAGGTAGAAGGACATTGTTGTTGTTGTTGTTGTTGTTATTCAAATTGTTTTGAGGTGGGTGATTATTGTTGTTGTTAACACCAGCCATATCTAAATCTTCACGAGTCTCAGGCTCAGAATAGTTCGTAGATCTAGTACGCATGCACCTGCAGAAGAAAAATATACACAAAGAGAATAGCTATATAATCTTTTTGGTTTTTATAGGTTTTTCAATGTTTTTGTATTTTTGAAGAGTTTTATATTTTTTTATGGATTTTTGGAAATTTTTATAGCAAATGAAAATGACGTTCAAAGAACGGATCCCAAAATTCAATGCGTCTCTCACTAGAAACCGTTTATCGTAACGAAAAGAGCCGGCAGCGGCGCCATTTAATACTTGGTTTTTTGACACCTAGTATAAAATAATTTCGTTGTTCCGATCTTTTCGAATTGAAAACCGGTCTTAAGTGCGACTCAATCGTCTTTTGGTGAATGAAGAGAATGGTTTGGTTTGTTTTAAACTGATTGCAAGTAATTAAAGTGTCGTTGAGTAAAAAGGAAGTTAAACGATTAATATTGAAATGACAAGTAAAATAAATGCATGGAAACTTAAAGATGAAAATGGAAAAGTAATAACACACTAAATAAAACTAACACTTTGGAAATTCTCTGAAAATAAAAAATAAAAAGTACTATAAGAAAGTGAGATCGAAAGAAACCAAAACAAGCCAAAAATGCCCTGATCGGAATGTTTTCCGATCAGTTGATCGGAAAAATGGTAAGACTTGTGATCGAAATGTGGGACAAAACCCACAATCGGAATATGTAAACTTTGCCAAATCGGAATATGAGACTAGAGACCCAATCGGAATATGAACTAAAAACTGCTAATCGGAATATGGGAACAATCCCAATCGGAACATGAAAAATCCTTACCGTCGGAATATGAGCTAGGCCTGATCGGAAAGTTTGTGTGCCAATCGGAAAGTCAAAGCCCTCTTCCGATTGGACTCAATCGGAAAGAGGGGAGGGATGCTCGGAAAAAGGGGCCAATCAGAAAGGGGAGTTATACCTCTTCCTAAAATTGTGGAATTCGGTTAAGCAAGTGAATAAACTATATTTGAGAGCTTATCACAAAACTAACCCGAATCAATACCTAAACCGGATCAAATAAGCACTAGAATCAACTTATCAAACCGAAATTAAGCAACTTTTTGGATTAAACAATAAAAACATGAACTTTTTAATAAAACTTTTTAATAAGAAAAATAAGCTAATCATCAAAATAAGCTAATAAGCACAAAAGTCTTAAAGCTTAATCAAATGAAAACTTATAAAATGATCAAAAGATTAAATTTTAAGCACGAAATCAATTAGAACAACACGGATCTTATGATATACGCACCAAAATCAACCTTAAATCAAAGAAAAGTAGAATGAGATTAAGGATCTAAAGCTTAAAATAGAACTTGATTAATAAAAATAAGCAATACAAAGTGTTTAATCTTGAAAGATTAAAAGAAAAAGATGAACTAGTGAGAGAAAGTTTAAGACTTTCTCTCTCTAAAACTAGAGAAAAACTAAAAAGTGAAAAATTAACTAAAAACTAACCACCCTCCTAATGACTATTAGGAGGGTATTTATAGGGAAGGTGGAAGGAGTGCATGTGTTGCATCTTCTTTCTTGCTTTCTTCACGTTTTCTCGACTCGACTTTAATTCTTCGTCTTTGTCGTCTCGGGATTTGAACTTGTCTTTTAATTTTCTTCTTCTATTAGACTTAAGTTCTTCGACTTCGTTAAACTTCCGTCTTTTGACTTTTTCTTCGATAAATCTTCAGAATAGGCCTTGGACTTCCGTTCTTTTTGCACTCTTGTTCTTTTGACTTCGTCTTTTCCCGTTTTCTTCGATAAAAGCCCGTGAAAGCCCGTGTTTTCTTCCTTTTTCATATTTTGGTCCTAAAACACAATAAAAACACAAACCACGCATAATTCCGACTTTTACGACATAAATCACACGTTTTGGTCTTGTTATTATTGGAAATAAGTGGTAAAAGGATAAGTGTTTTCACACTTATTAAAAGCCATCATGGACCCAGTGATGCAATGCACAACCCTCCCCAGCTAACTCAAATATCTCTCAAAAGGTATTTGTTTCAATCACACGGAGATCAACACGTTATCTATTGGTTTATTCACTCCGAATAGACTGCTATTGAATAGGTGGCACTCCTGTCCAGCCATTGATCATTAAATCAAAACGCACTATCGAGTCTAGAGCCACGAGATCATCAAAAGTCTCATTAGGACACTTTCCATTTATTCCTTGCTTCTTCCCACACTGTGAAAAATAAGAGATCTTTATGAGTCCTACGCAGTATTCTTGTAATATTGCCAGAACATCTGAGTGATACGCAAGTATTACAGTGAAGATGGAAATCTTGCTTGAGCCAACATCAAACAAGCTCATGGTAGGTGACACATGCGGTTCTTTAAGAACTAATCTTGTAACAACTGGAAAGAAAAAGTAGTTTAATTCTTAACTGAACTAAAACTCGTTCCAGGCCTCTACGCATTTTCGTATGATCTTGCTAGAACACTCAGAGTGACACTCTTTAGTCTTCACAGTGACGAGTGGAAATCCTTCTAGTGTTAACATCAAACAACACTTGGTAGGTGACAAGCAAGATTCAATTTGAATTAAGTTTGTGACAACTGGAAAGCAACGACGGTGAATATCTTCATTGAAATTCACTTGTTCCAGGTTTCATGAATTGACGGCTTCAATCATAAGGATTTTTAATCCAAATGATTCACTCTTTATGTTCGCAGTCAGCTTTGGATGGTCGAAAAAGAGAAGGGTTTACCCGCGAAATCCTGTCAGGAAGTTACTTAATCGAAACTATCCGTCACGGGTACGATATCTAATATCGTCCAACGGTCTTCACCGACCGGAGGTAAAATGCTACCTAATTAGAATAAAATGTCAAATCCATTTTATTCGTGTCTTATTATGTTGCTGCATTCGAAGACGGTGGCGTTGCGGTGTACCTGTTGAAGATGGTGGCGTTGCGGTGTACCTGTTGAGGACGTCCTCACATGCTTATTCCTTCGGCACCAAATACTTCTGCAAATTCAAGAAAGTATGACCTAAAAGTCTTCCGTTGTATCGACTCTGAAACTTTAAAGAATTCAACAAAGGATAAGTGTGTGGGACATGAAGTCACAAAGAGGCGAACATCACAAGAAAATAAAGACTGCACGTGAAAGGACAAAAGAACGTGTTCCAAGCAAAAGGCTGATACTATTCAACACATATTCACAAAAGGAAGAAAAAGAAAGAAAAGAGAAAGTGGACTACGAGCTCAAGAACAATATTTAACATGCTAGATTAGGATTTTGTAAATTTGGAGTGACCTTCCTTTGGGGGAGATTGTTGGAAATACGTTTTACGTATATAGAAAGTCTCGGTCACTCCAACAATGTAGTTATAGGCTCGTAGTAGTGTTTAGTTTCATTTATTAAATAGCCCGACCAATGAGCATGTTCATGGGCCGGAGGCCCAAGTCCATTTAGGACTTGGGTATTTAAACCACTTTCCACCATGGAAAGAGGTGTTGGTTGTTTCATTTCTTATTTTCACATAACAAGTTTCTTTCATTTCTCTCTCTAAGTTTCTCTCTCTAGAAAACATCAACCCCCTTGATTCCTAAAGATTATCATTGTTCTACAATTATAACTATGACGACTTGATCCTTTACTAAGGATTTCTAATATTAATATGAACTAGAATTATGTTTTCTCAAGGTGTATCAAACCCTTCTACCTAAGGTTCCTTTTATACTACAAGGAAACCCTAATACATCATTAACCAAAACGTGTAAAACTGATATGCATATCCTTTCCTAACATATCTCATGCATATCCTAACAGAATAATATCTAAATAATAAAGTTTCACTTTCTATAAGACCAGGAGCACGGCTTGCTCCTACTACTACTATGACCAGGAGGAACTACATATCTCCTAGTCTACCTATTACAAATAACTATTCCAATGGTCCTAACAGTTTCAAAATAATCGAGACAAGCTTAAGAAAAGATGAAAGTATCATCCTTCTCTAAGAAATGAGTCATTGGTCGAGCTATCTTAGAAAAATCTTGAATGAAAAGTCGATAGAATCCCGGGTGACCTAGAAGACACCTAACTCCTTTGACGGTGGTAGGTGGAGGCAACTTAGCAATGACGTCAACTTTAGCACGCTCGACTTCGATACCATCTTTTGAAATTTTGTGACCGAGGACAATGCCTTCTTTTACCATGAAATGGAATTTTCCCAATTAAGAACGAGACGAGTGTCTTTACATCGTTTAAGCATACATTCTAAATTAGAAAGGCAAGATGATAAAGAATTACCATAAACCGAGAAATCGTCCATAAAGACTTCCATAGTTTGTTCAACCATGTCATGGGATATAGCCATCATACACTGTTGGAAAGTTCCGAGAGCATTGCATAAGCTGAAAGGCATTCTTTTGTAAGAAAATGTTCCATAAGGACAAGTGAATGTGGTTTTCTCTTGGTCTTTTAGATCGATTAGAATTTGAAAATATCCAGAGAAACCATCTAATAAGCAATAGTAGTCAATACTCGCTAAACGCTAGAGCATTTGATCCATGAAAGGAAAAGGAAAATGATCCTTACGAGTGGCATCATTGAGCTTAAGATAGTCTATGCAAATTCACCAACCCGTGACAAGTCGAGTAGGAATCAGCTCGTTGTTTTCATTGGGAACAACGGTTATCCCGCCTTTATTAGGTACACAATGTACATGACTAACCCACGGCGAATCCAAAATAGGGTAAATCATGTGGACATCTGTAAGTTTGATAACTTCTTTCTTAATGACTTCATGAATTTTTGGGTTTACCCTTCTTTGACTTTGGATTTCGGGTTTAAAGTCATCTTCCATGAGAATTTTATGAGTGCAAAATATATCAATTCCGCGGATGTCGGAGATTTTCTAAGCAATTGCTTTCTTATGATTTTTAAGCACTTCGATATGTCAAGATTTTTCATCCTCTTTTAAGTCCTTAGCAATTATGATGGGTAACTTATCATCTTCTTCTAAGAAAATGTATTCTAAGTGAGAAGGTAAATCCTTAAGCTCTAAATCCGATGGAATGTCGATGGAAGGCTTAGTCAAATTTGGATCATCGTTTGTAACTTCCTTAGGAGTAGGTGTAGAAATATGATCCTCATTGAGAAGTTTGTCAAGGGAACGGATATATTCTTCCTAATCGGTGGGAGAATCATCATATTTTAAGTCCACGTCCCCAAAACTTGCTTCAAATTCTTGTAAAAGAAAGTCACTTTCTCCAAACAGAGTCAATGAAGGAGAAATAGAAGCTAATGTCTCAACATGAGGTAAATGAGAAGTCCCACTCTTACAACCCTCGTGAAACTGTTCTTCACATGCTTCGTCGAACACATCGATGAAATTCACGGATTTGGGGTAATAACTGAAAAATTGTTCTTTGAGATTGGTCTAATCGAATTGACCACGGTTTTTCATGAGACTCAGTTGTTCTTGGTAAAAAGAAAGGAAATGTGATTATCTATTTTAAAATAAAGATGAAAATGTCGTAGAGTAAATAAAATAAAAATGAAAGCTTGAAAAGATAAAACTAAAAATTAAGACTTTAAAAGTAATTAAATAAATTTAGATTAAAAATGTAAACTTTAAAAATTAAAATTTATAAAATAAGGCAAACTTGAAATTAAAACATAGTGAAAATGTTTAAAAATAGGGCTAAGAAAAAAAAGGCGGGATAAAATTAAATTTGATGAAAACAATAAAGAAAACAAATAAAAACTTAAGTCGGAAAACAAGAAAATCAACCTACTCCGGAATCCTAGAAATCAAACCTACTCTAATTAAGAATATCTATGAAATAAACACTATCCGGAATATTTACTAGTGCTAATCCGGAATATGAGCTTATCCGGAATAACCAATCTTCTCACTATCCGGAATACATAATCTTACTTACTATACTTCTCGAGCAATCCAGAATAAGTGAAGATGCAATCCTGAATCTTGTGTTATCCAGAATGTGGGTTTAGTCGTTATCCGGAATAAATTTCAAATGTTATCCAGAATGTTGGTGTTGCTACCAATCTGGAATCCACCATTCTCACACTATCCGGAATATCAAGCAATTTAAGCAATCCGGAATAATTTCTAAGCCTTATTCGGAACGAAAATTTGTAAGCTATTCAGAATACTATGATTTGCAAGTAAGTCGGGATATTAGGGTTTTGAAAACCCGGATAAGAACAGAAATAAGCACAAATTAATATAAGATAAAATCTAATAAGCACTTAACCAAAAGTTTAACCAAAATAATATTAAGAAACAAAAAATAAGCTACAATTTAAAAACTTTAAAAACACTAAATAATATAAATATTTAAAATCAACATTTTATAAAAATAAACTAATAAAACCACTTAATTAAAAATAAGAGAATCACACAAGAAGCACTAAACACAATAAGTTAAAAAGATCAAACACATCAAAATCAATAAGCACAATCAGACAAACCCATCAATCAAAACAAGAACATGATGAACAAACTACATGATTAACCAAAATCAACCACAAAAGATTAAAAATAAGAAAGGTAGAATGAGAATGATTAATAAAAAGATTGAAGTTAAGATCAAGATTAAAGATTCAAACACAAGATTAATATGAAAAGCTTGAAAACATTAAAGAATATCTAGAGAGAGAAATTAAATTTTAATCTACTCCTAAAACTAATAAATATCTAACCATCTCCTAATGACATATTAGGAGGGTATTTATAGGAGGAGGGGAGGAGGTTGTTGCTTCTCTCTTTCTTATTTGTCTTTTCGTCTTTTTATTTCTTTGTATTCTCGACGTTGTCTCGGGATTTGTCGATATGAAATGAACTCGAAATCTAATTTGCTTCTTTTATTAGACTTGGTTCTTCGACTTTGTTAAACTTCCGTCTTTAGACTTTTTCTTCGATAAATCTTTAGAATAGCCCTTTCACTTCCGTTCTTTTTGCACTCTTGATCTTTTGACTTTGTCTTTTGTATTTTTCTTCGATAAAAGCCTGTGAAAGCCCGTGTTTTCTTCCCTTTTCATATTCTGGTCCTAAACACAACAAAAACACAAGCCACACATAATTCTGACTTTTAGGACATCAAATACACGTTTTGGTCTTGTTTTTATTATAATTAAGTGGTAAAAGGATAAGTGTTTTCACACTTATTAAATCCCCTACACTTGACCATTGCAATGCCCTCATGCAATACATTAATTACAAAGCGAGATTTACATTTTCCATCATAATTAAACCACCTTGGCCTTTATTAAATACAAGATATTAAGGAAACTTAAAAAGATAGAAAATTAAAAAATTCTTGAAGGAAGAACAAGTTAAGAGATCGAAGACTTACATTAGGGCTTTGGTTGTCATGAATGTTTATCACCCTCAAGTTTTACGTTCCCCATACTAAGCTTAAAAACGAGATGATTGTTATTATAAGTTAGTAAAGCTAACACTTACTCATGTGGCCCAATTATTCTCTTAAACTCCCTTATTCCTAGATGTATCTCTTATATTTTATTGTTGTCTTGAATTATCACGAGTATGCATTGTTGACTTATTTCGATAGTTTATTTAGGTTGAAACTAAAGTAGGACGATTTAATCAATAGTTAGCTAAAGGACAAAATCTTTTGAAACTGCTTCTCGAAACCTCATAAAGTTCATATCTTGGCATAACTAGTTTCATGATTTGAGACCTTTCTCGGATCGATATTTGGCATTGACTTCATACTTCTAATCTTGAGAGATGATCTTGAAGTAATGGTCTTCTCTTCATAATAGGAATTTCTTCTCTTGAAGTTTTTGAGAGATTCTTCATACTTGGACCACGAATTCTTCATTTTTCTCTAATATTTATTTGGAATTTTGATATACAACGATCCGCCTCCTTTTAGGACTTGGATCTATTTATCCTCATACCTTGTTAGGGCCTTTTCAGATAGACTCCTCCATGATCTTTAGGGGAGTATTTGCTTTTCGTTGTGTGTCTCGATCCTTCATATTGATTTTTGATAATTGATTCTTCACATCACTTTGGATCTTTAGCAACAAAATGTAGCCCTCATGCCTTGTTAGGGCCTTTTCGGACTCGCCAATCTTCGCATCCCGCTTCAATAAGTTATACCTTGGCTATGAAATCTAATTAATATCGAGCAACTTTTAAACTATCTTGGGCTAGAAGCTAAGTAACTTTACAAATCGTACGACCGTATGTATTGCAATTACATATTTACAAGCGATGGGAGAAAAAAGCTCATAATTAAATCACATAAATTCATGAAAGAATACTAAACTTATAATTGACTCTATCATCTCTCGTTCTCCACAATTTAAAATCTCAAGGAATTAGACTCGTGAATGCTTAACCTATTAAATCAAAGTTTTGGGTTTTCAACTCATCTATAGGATCTTGCAACTTCTTAGACTTTTTCAAGTTTAGAATTTGCATTTTAAAGTTCCCTTGATAAACAAATTTCTATGATACATTATAGGAACTGGCGAAAAATTCTTGTTCTTTAACCGCGTGAGTTAAGACTTTCGCGTTTTAAAGTTCCCTATATAAAATCCTAACAAAACTTGATTTAAACACGTTAAGGATACTAGCTAGAGTAAACTTGGATGAGTAAACTTGGGTTGATTCAAAAGATTCATGATGGGCCTAATATATCAAAGACATCTAAACTTATTAAAACCATTTTATTAAATAAAAAGAAAATAAAAATAACAAAGGAAAATACAACTAGGCCAAAATAGATAAAAATTTTGGAAAAATGTCAAAAAAATCAATTTTCCGGTTAAAATGAGGACATATACATGGAAAAGCCCACTTAACTTCGATAGAAGTCCCCCTACACTTAAGATAAACATTGTCCTCAATGTTTAAGCATGTGGGAGTAAACTCCCCTACACTTAGGACATTGTGCACGTTGTTTAAATCTTGCTAAGGAAGAGACAACTAAAGTGATTCCTATTTTAAAATTGAAAAATATAAAATAGTGAATCAAAAGAGTTTAGGATAGAACCGGGAATACGGGTACACGGAATCACGGGTCATCAAAAGTCATCAAAAGTGGGTCTTTGAAAGCTCGAATCCCTGTACATCATAAGAAAGAAAACAACAAAAATATACGAGGGTCTCCCCTACACTTATTATGAAAATGGATAAGAAGGATAGATAATCTGGTTGCCTCCCGAGAAGCGCTTGATTTTGTTCACCGAGTCGTGAGCCTGACTCGACCTTGATTACAATGGTAAGAAACTTGAAGAACATCCACCAGGGTCAAATACATGGTTTTTATCCATTAAATAGCACAAGCTTAAGGTGAATAAGACAAGCCAAAGAAGAGTAGGCAAGGTTTCCTTAAGCAGTTGTTGAGAACGGTGATAGAAAGTATGATGAAGTGAAAGCATAGCTCCATAGTTTCCAAAAGTATTTCATTTTATTTCATCAGATAGATACTGAGATGGCTTAAAAAGTGTGATACTCGGATCGAACACCTTTTCCTTTAGGGGAAAATAAGACTTAGACTCAGTAGACCTTGAAGATTCGCCCATAAACCGCACAATCTCATCTGAAGAAGGTGGAAAGAGAGGTGTCAGGACATAGGTACTACGGATTTTTGTGTCGTCCGGTTTCTTCTCCTTTGAAACGGGTTTCTTAATATCCGAAGAAGGATAAAGACCATAATCAAAGTCCAAAGGAGGAGAATGTGACAATCCGTCAATTTATGGTTTATATTTTATTCTCAAATATTATTTAAAAACATTATTTTAATGTTATATTATGAACTCACTTATTTTGGGAAGAAATTTGGATTTACGTCTTGAAGTAGCATCGACTACGTCTAAATCGGAGGATTCTACGTTACGTGCTTACGTTTACATACACCGTTTTGGTGACAGTCCGACATTTCAGGAAATAAATTTATCCGTGAATATTATTTTGGAATTTTAAATTTGTGTTGGTTCATAAACTCACAAATTTACGAGAAGAGATTAGGACTTACGATTATAATTTAACGTCCTTTACGACTAAACCGGAAACCTTAGGTTTACGTATTTACGTTTTCGAACTCCGTTTTTTATGGGGCAATTTTTATTAGATTCGTTTTGTGCTGTTGACTCATAATTTATAAAAACGTTTTTCGTAAAATGACCCGAGTGCACGCAAATCGAGGAGTACCCGTAAATTAATAGGGATGGGACAAGTTTACACTTTCCCATCCCTATACAAGTGGAATCCAAGAGTACATAACACACTCTTGATCTGTCAAGTTTACTTAAGTAAACAAGGACACTTGTCCTTGTTTCTTTCCAAACCACTTAACCACAACACAAGCTAACCATAAACCATTTCTCACACATGCAACCAAGAAACTCTCTCAACTCTTACTCTCTCCCCTTGAACGTCCAACACCACCATTATATCACCATCATCATCAAATTTTGACCATAAACAAAAGATATAATCAATATATATTGATAACCACACCAAAAGATGAAGATTGGAGGTGATTTTAACATATAAAAAGGAGTTTTCATGGAGGTCTTTGGGCTGATTATCAAGAAGGAGTATAGGGCTGATTTGTTGAAGGTGTCTTCATATCCTTGGTAATCTTGAAGGTGGTCTTGATATTTCATAAGATTTGTTACCAAAACCAAGCCTTGTTCATCCAAAATCTCAACCTTTTCATCACTAATGGTGGTATAGAGATTGTTTCTTCCTAACCTCTTGTTATTTTGATTATGTTATCTTGTATTTTCTTTATTTATGTATATGTATATGATGATGAATGATGACTAAAAATATTATGTGGGGATTTGGTGTTGATAAACATGGGTAAAAAGATGGAAAACCACATGTAAAATGGTTAAATCATTCTTAATATAATTGGCTGTATAAAAACAGTAAGAAACGATATGATAAACTGATAAAATGGCATAGTATAATCAATATACAGTAAGTATTAAGTCTTGTACACATGTGAGAGTTAGCCATGCAATGGAATCATTATAATGAGTGAGATATGATCAAAACAAAATTGATGTATCAATCTGAATAGTCTGTTTTGTGAGGACTGTTAGGGATACTTAGACTCAGATTGATCAGTAGCTAAAACTAAGTTAATTGTAGCACATATCATGTAGTTTATGGTTTCCAAAAATGAGCTTCTATCTCCTTGTAGAACTCAAGATATGATAAAAATGGTGAAAGTGAAACTAAAAATCAGATTTCTGAAATTAATGTATAATAGTATTATAGTAGCACTCAAATAAATATAGTATAAACTGTAAAATTAAAACTCACTAACTTATATATAACATTTATATAAGTATGTACAATAATAAATAAATGAGAAATTTTATAAAAATGGCAATTTGATAAGTTTTATAAGTTATAAAACTATAAACATGATTTTTACGTCTTTTCGGCTAAAATCGTAAAATTAACGTTTTCGTCAATTAAAACTTAGATGGTCGGACCGTCTAATGTAAACTTTTTAAAAGTTATATACTGGTATATAAGTACTTAATACAAGTAAAAACCGATAAAACCCGAACTATATAACATATGGACATTAACCGGCTAAGTTAGCCTTATTGGACTATGAACCCGACTAGTTGGTAAAACACTTATAAACTTACTTATTGGGCTTAACCCATTTGGGCCCAACATGTAAAGTATAATACTGATTTTAAAAGTATAATTGGGCTAATGAAAAGTATTGGGCTTGTAATATGCTTATTTTACCTAAAACATGTAAATAGGTAAAACTAGTAAACTAGTTTAAAAGTTACCAATACATAACACTAAAACGAGTAAATGAGAAGGTATAAACCCACTTGATCATCATCATATATACAAAATCATCATATGTATACATAATGGTTATTTTGATAAAGTCATTGGACAAAAGTCTAAGACAAGTATTATTTGTCTAGGTTTCCGTGATTGAAGCACGTACCGTACATCCAAATCGCCGATAACCGCCTTCCCACATCAACGTGAGTTCATAGCCTCGCACTCTTTTAAATGTTTTTATGAAATGTTTTATAAACCCGCGAGGGAGATAACATGTTAGTTTTGATAAAATAGGACACCATTTGTCCCGATTGTTTGTTTATTGATTTGGACCCGAATGATTGTATGACCCGATGAATGAATATATGACCCGATAAATGAAATGAAATGGATTATTAAAGTTAGGTTATTTCAATAAAAGTCCCATTAGCATGAATTGTGAGCTACCGGGATTTGGTAGACGCTTATGCATATAATAGTAATATTTGGGGACGATCACCCCAGTTCGCGCCTTGACGGTTGATCCCCATCGTGCCACATTGATTGGTAAGCGAATTTATGTATGAGAAGATTTACACAAGCGTGATTATTATGACGACACGCTAACTTAGATGGGCAAATTGAGTTTCAGGCTAGCTACCCGTTGTTTGTTGTAGTAAGGTAACAATGTCATGCGGCTTATAATAATCCAAATAACGAAATACTGCTATACGCACTGAATTACGATATATTGCCTGACTAGCAATACGGGGTCTTATTATTGATATTATGTTTGTGTTTTGGTTATACAAAACCATATTCATATAACGGTTTTTATTTAACTATATACAACGTTATAAAACGTATTATATGATGTTTTTAACGACAATGGTTCGTATAATGATTTTGAAGGCAAAAGCCTATATTATGATTTTTGACAAGGATTTTTATACAACGACTTTGGCTATTTTATGGCCTATTACAAAGATTTGTACAAAATGATTTTCGTTAATAATTATGTACCGATGATATATTAATGGTTTTATTAAACGCTATAAATTCACTTGGCATTATTGCTGACCTTTTCTTTTAACATGTTTTGTCTCAGGTACGTGAAGGTAATGCTCGGGAAGAAAACAAGAATTCATGGCCCGCACTTAAATAACAATTTCCATTCAAATCTTTTGTAAAATTGTATGAAATGACTATGACTTGGGGCCTATGTAAATTTGATATTTATGAATGGAAATGCTTTATTATCAAACGACGCGATTTTTAAGCGTTGTCTATGATGTGACTAATGTGCTATCCCGTAACACCAACGAGTCTTCCGCTATATCGAATTGTGTAAATTTGGAGGTGTTACAGTTTGGTACCAGAGCTCTCATTTTAGAGAACGAAAGATTTTTAAAACCAAGGTTTTGAATAAAACATTTCAAAATCATTTAATTATAAACATTTTTCTCAAAATGTCTAAAAATCTTTTGACTATAACGGTGCCGAAGAATTCCAGAGTTACCAACAAGGCCAGACTGAGAAGTGTTATTTTAGTATATATATAACTTGGATTATATATATATATATATATATATATATATATATATATATATATATATATATATATATATATATATATATATATATATATATATATATATATATATATATATATATATATATATATATATATATATATATATATATATATATATATATATATATATATATATATATATATATATATATATATATATATATATATATATATATATATATATATATATATGATGTAATTTGATTACATGAGTGTTTGATGATTATTTTAATATTTATACGAGGTATTTATACGACGTAGATTGTCACAAGGGACCCTAAATCCCCTAGTAAATTAATCGAAGCTATTTCTGTAGGAAATTCTAGCTATGCCAGATCTAAACCAAGTTGTGGATATTTATGATCCCAACAAATGGTTGATATTCGTAGAAATGTAGATATTAGTTGATTGTGATATTGAAGAAGAATTGGCGAGATTAAAACTGATATCGATGTCATGACGATCTTTCCTTATAGAGTGGAGTTTGACAAAACGATACTACCTAGAAAGATGTCATCTGATTCGTTGTCATCCAATTCTTAAATTGAAATCGAAAGGGTGAATGTTGCTCTTGGGACTGTCATTGGAACCATTACCCAAAAGACTCATGCCACAAGTACCTTTCCGAGAAGTCTAATTGAATGTATGAGTCATTTCATACTAGTGACTTATTTGATAACTATTGTTGTAAGAGTTATAGGATTGGAAATTAAGTGTTGATCATATCAAGCTTTCATTGCCCTTTTAAGGTCTAAGAATGAAGATTGAAAGTATTGGAAAATGAGGTAGGATATCGCATTGAGTATAAGTTGGTTGAAACTTGAATGAAGTAAAATTTAACTCGTAATGAATATAAGATTGTTAAGAGGAAGTCTTTAAGTTCTATGATTGAATTATAACGTTTTAATTGATTGTTGGTTCATGTTAAGGGTTGTTCCTAGGCCATTGTCCAATGATGAGGATGCCCAGTGTCCAATAAATAAATTGAAGAAATCTTCTTCTGAATTGGGACCGATGGATCTTTTGGGACATGTGGAACACCTAATGACTCTTGTAGATTAGTATTCATTGTGGTATCTTTTAAAAATCCCTAACTTAACTGAGACATCAGTTGGTAGGATGAGTTCTTGGAATTGTATGACATAGTGACACATAATGTGTTACGGTACAATTTTGACTTGTTTGTGATTGATGAAAAGACTACCTTTGATTGCGAAATCCTACATGTATCGATGTTATCTATCTTTTATTGCATCATCCTAATGCTCGCATTAGTGATGCAACCATTGAACAAGTACTCATCTCGAATTGAGTTACGTTGTGGATTATTCTCTTTGTATTCCTGAGTGCCATCGAGGTCATAAACCTCATGATTATTTGGCTAAAGCTCATTTCCTATCATATTGTAGTTAGTTCTTGGTGAACAAGCTTTCATCACTCTTTTGTAGATCACTCATTGTTTTTATAAGATAAAACAGTATCCCTTGAGAAAAATTGAATTTTCATCACTATAAGGATTATTCAAAGTAAGATTTATAAGTGATCGTTATCGAAATGAAGTTGTTTATAAAACACCTTGGAAAACTTAATTGTTTTCATAACAAAGAAAATCTTTGTAAATTTATTTTTGATTCTTATTTAAGAATTAAGCATGAAAATGTTTTTATTATAAACATGATGATAAAATTTTGACGAACTGAGTATGCATCGTTAATATTGAAATTGTATATAGTTGCGCGCCTACATACAATTTGGAATGGACCATGCAAAGCTGATTAGTAGTCACCATAAAACTGATTAATAAACACTATGTTTTCTTTGAAGATTGTGAAAGATTAAATTTTATGAGATCTGCAAGAAGTGAAAAATAGAGACATAGTGTTAGGGACACCTACATATGTTCCTGTAGCATCTATTCTTCTGAGTCGAATTTACACATCTATGGAAATTGTCTTATTTGACAATTGACAATTCTTTCTTGTCCAATTCTCCCGTAGTGAGATTATTAGGAAAAGTATCTGATTACCGAGTGTTGATACCCGACTGGATGTATCGACGTTCCTATCATTTCTTTTGATTTGATTTCATTTGAATGACCTGGGTAACGATCCGAGGAGCTTTCGAATGCGTACTCAAATTATGAAAACATGGGATATATTCATATTTGTTAAATATTTTCGTCTGTATCTGATTTGAAATTCTCTCGCATTGATTATGCGTTAACCTTACTCTTTTAAGGTTAGTTTTGTCTCGTAATATCCTTGAATCTGTGAAGGATTATGTGTTATTATTAGTCTTTTGAGAAGTTCACATCTTATCAACGGTAATGAAACTGGAAAGTTGATAGTGCCAGTAGAATGGATTGACTGATTATGACATGACGACATTGTCTTAATTGATGGGAACTCGAGTAGAATTCCCCTAAAAGATAAGATGCTGATTATCAAAAGTGATTTAAATAATTCCCGATAGGTGGTTGTATCCTGCTTTTAGACTTAAAAGTATACCGTGAATGGTTGTGAATTAGTCATAGATATTATAATCTAGAAAGAACCTAATATGAATTTATTAAAATATGTTTCTGTTATCTGAAACTTTAGGAGGTATTTGTTGGTGAATTACCTAGACTTTCGCCATTAAGGCAAGTGTGAATTTGGTATTGATTATATTCCTGGTGCTGCACATGTGGGGTGTGCACTGTACGTCAACACCATCTGAATTAAAAGAATTACCGTAGAACTGAGAGAGTTGTCAGAGAAAGCTTTTATTCTACCAAGCTCGTCATTATGAGGAGCTATGGTGTTATTATTCCTTATATTTGTTGAATTACCATGAACTAGGTAAATTGATGATAAAAATCTATATTCACTACCTACGATGATAGATTTGTTCGATCATTTACAAGGTTCTAGCGTATGTTTTAAAGATTTGATCCATGGCATGGTTATCATCAACTTCGCATCGCGAAAAAGATCATCTATTCTAATTACTACATCGAGAACTTGTAATGAACACTATGAGTTTAACATGATGTCGTTTGGATTAACTAATACACATGTAGCATCCATAAATTTGGTGAATCACGTGTGTAGGCTGTAATTTGATAAATTCATGCTTGTAATCATTAAGGACCATCTGTTTGTTTATAAGAATAGGAAGGAGTTAATAATTATTTATAGATTGCACTGAATTGGCCGAACAACGAAGACATGTACCTTGAATATTTAACATGTGATTTAAGGCTTAATCCTTTACATTATTTGACCGTGCGATTAATAGAAAACGGAATCTATATTGACTCTTCAAAATTAGAGCCATTTGAAACTTTGGGTTTTACCAAAAACAAAGTGCAAATATGTTTTGACAAATGTTTTATCAAAAGAATTTTTAAGGGATTATTTCCTTATACTGAAATCATTTAACTAAACTCCTGTTTAGGGATAAATGTTTGTGTATACCTCAAGACAACCTAAGATGGATTAAGGAAACCATGATATGAAATTTAAAACGACAATTTTTGCTTGTCAACTAAGAAAATTGTGACCAAAGTATAAATAAAGATTTTTCGAACATTTACGAATCTCACTAATTATTTTTAGTAAATCAATAAAAATCGTGATAATTAAATTCAAATTTATTCTTTTGAACATTTTCCTATAATTGGACGAACCGAGAAATTTAAAACTTTTTACGTTTACATTTCATAAAAATTAAATATTTATTATTGAATTACTTGCAATAATTATCGACGCTTTAGTCGTCGGATTGAGTAAAACTGATAAAAATGATAGTTGAGACGAAACAAAAACTTAGAAAATATGAAGAAAGAAATTTTGAATAAATTCGGTCATGATAATTATTTCATCAGGGAAGGTGAATGTAGCTACTGACATATAATATAGAAAGGATAAAGAACCAATTAGGATGTGTTCCTTAATAATGATTGTGCAAAATAAATTGCCGAATATTTTAGAAATAACCGATGCTTGTAAAAAGGATAATATAGATAATAAAAGGGGTTCGCGGCTAATGTGAACCATTAGAATTGAGAAGCCGATGGCTCTAAATGTATAAAAGGTGACTTATGGTTGCCTAAATATGGAGGATTTCGAGATTTAGTCATGTTAGAATCTCATAAGATTAAGCATTCTATTCATGTCATTTCTGACTAAATGTATCTTTGTCTGAAGAAGTTGTACTAATGATAAATTATGAAGGCAGACGTCGCCTCATACATTAGTAAACGTCTAACTATTACAAAGGTCATCATCTGAATTTGATTCGGTTTGGATCATCGTCGACAGACAGACCAAATCTGCTAATATCATTCTTGTTAATGATAGATTCTCGATGAAGAAATTGACTCTTTGTACTTAAAAGAGTTGTGTAAACATAGTGTGCCGTATCAATCATCTCTATTAAGATCCTCGCTTTGCATCGAGTTTCTAGAGATTTGCTCAGAAGTCATTGGGAACGAACCTTGATGAGGGTACTGTTTACCACCCCAATCGAAGGGACGAGGTAATATAATAATACAAAACACTAGAAGTCTTGTTTTATGTTTGAATGATTGACCTTTGGTAATGCACCGTATAATCGTTTTCCTCTGGAGAGATTATAATTGATAATTATCCTATTAGGATTGAGATCGAATCTTGTGAGGATATATATGAGAGCATCTGTAAGCAATAGTTGGGATGAAGACACCCGACATACACCCATTGTGAGTTGGACATGTCTTTTAGGTTCAAGGTTTCCTATGATGGCGAACCTAACCTTACAAAATACTCTACCCGCGAGACCTGAAATAATTGTTGAAATTAGGATCTGATTATTGACTGCCGGTAGTGGGCAGGAGGTTATGTGAATATAAAATGTAGATCTTGAAGTGCCAGATGGGTAGCGAAGTTATGCCAAAAAATTTAACCATGGAAAAATGAATTGATGATCTGAAAGATCATGGGATACAAGTCCCCGTTGTATGGGACCATTGAGATGATGTAAAAGATTGGTTTGAAAGGCATATAAGCTGGATCTACCCTAGGACTTCAAGAGCTGCGTGAATTATGATTCATATATCGAACTTGATAAAATGTCTATCAAGTGAGAATCTGATCACTTCTTGATGAAGTTTAGATCGACGAAAAGTTGCATTCATCAAAAACCCGTGAACATCATGGATAGAGAAAGTAAGTCAACATTAAGCCTGATCTTATTCCCGTAGTTATGTTTGATGAAACTCGCGTATTGTAATGAATTACACTTGTGAGAAAAGACAGAATGTGGAGGAAATACCCTAATGGCTTTAACTCTATAAGAAGAGAGTAGTAATATAAGATGATCTTTGAGGACAAAGATCCTGTTTAGGGGTAAATGCCGTGACAATCCGTCAATTTATGGTATATATTTTATTCTCAAATATTATTTAAAAACATTATTTTAATGTAATATTATGAACTCACTTATTTTTGGGAAGAAATTTGGATTTACGTCTTGAAGTAGCATCGACTACGTCTAAATCGGAGGATTCTACGTTACGTGCTTACGTTTACATACACCGTTTTGGTGACAGTCTGACATTTCAGGAAATAAATTTATCTGTGAATATTATTTTAGAATTTTAAATTTGTGTTGGTTTATAAACTCACAAATTTACGAGAAGAGATTAGGACTTACGATTATAATTTAACGTCCTTTACGACTAAACCGGAAACCTTAGGATTACGTATTTACGTTTTCGAACTCCGTTTTTGATGAGGCAATTTTTATTAGATTCGTTTTGTGTCGTTGACTCATAATTTATAAAAATGTTTTTCGTAAAACGACCCGAGGGCACGCAAATCGAGGAAACTAGAATCGAGGAGTACCCATAAATTAATAGGGATGGGACAATTTTACACTTGCCCACCCCTATACAAGTGGAATACATAACACACTCTTGATGTGTCAAGTTTACTTAAGTAAACCAGGACACTTGTCTTTGTTTCTTTCCAAACCACTTAACCACAAAACAAGCTAACCATAAACCATTTCTCACACATGCAAACCAAGAAACTCTCTCAACTCTTACTCTCTCCCCTTGAACGTCCAACACCACCATTATATCATCATCATCATCAAATTTTGACCATAAACAAAAGATATAATCAATATATGTTGATAACCACAACAAAAGATGAAGATTGGAGGTGATTTTAACATATAAAAAGGAGTTTTCATGGAGGTCTTTGGGCTGATTTTCAAGAAGGAGTTTTGGGCTGATTTGTTGAAGGTGTCTTCATATCCTTGGTAATCTTGAAGGTGGTCTTGATATTTCATAAGATCGGTTACCGAAACCAAGCCTTGTTCATCCAAAATCTCAACCTTTTCATCACTAATGGTGGTATAGAGATTGTTTCTTCCCATCCTCTTGTTATTTTGATTATGTAATCTTGTATTTTCTTTATTTATTTATATGTATATGATGATGAATGATGACTAAAAATATTATGTGGGGATTTGGTGTTGATAAACATGGATAAAAAGATGGAAAACCACATGTAAAATGGTTAAATCATTCTTAAAATAATTGGCTGTATAAAAACAATAAGAAACCATATGATAAACTGATAAAATACATAGTAGAATCAATATACAGTAAGTATTAAGTCTTGTACACATGTGAGAGTTGGCCATGCAATGGAATCATTATAATGAGTGAGATATGATCAAAATAAAATTGATGTATCAATCTGAATAGCCTGTTTTATGAGGACTGTTAGGAATACATAGACTCAGATTGAGCAGTAGCTAAAACTAAGTTAATTGTATCACATATCATTTAGTTTATGGTGTCCAAAAATGAGCTTCTATCTCCTTGTAGAACTCAAGATATGATAAAAATGGTGATAGTGAATCTAAAAATCAGATTTGTGAAATTAAAGTATAATAGTATTATAATAGCACTCAAATAAATATAGTATAAAATGTAAAATTAAAACCCAATAACTTATATATAACATTTATATAAGTATGTACAATAATAAATAGATGAGAAATATTATAAAAATGGCAATTTGATAAGTTTTATAAGTAATAAAATTATAAACATGATTTTTACGTCTTTTTGGCTAAAATCGTAAAATTAACGTTTTCGTTAATTAAAACTTAGATGTTCGGACCCGTCTAATGTAAACTTTTTAAAAGTCATATACTGATATATAAGTACTTAATACAAGTAAAAACCGATAAAACCCGAACTATATAACATATGGACATTAACGGGCTAAGTTAGCCTTATTGGACTATAAATCCGACTAGTTGGTAAAACACTTATAAACTTACTTATTGGGCTTAACCCATTTGGGCCCAACATGTAAAGTATAATACTGATTATAAAAGTATAATCGGGCTAATAAAAAGTATTGGTCTTGTAATAGGCTTATTGGACCTAAAACATGTAAATAGGTAAAACTAGTAAACTAGTATAAAAGTTACCAATATATAACACTAAAATGAGTAAATGAGAAGGTATAAACCCACCTGATCATCATCATATATGCAAAATCATCATATGTATACATAATTGTTATTTTGATAAAGTCATTGGACAAAAGTCTAAGACGAGTATTATTTGTCTATGTTTCCGTGATTGAAGCACGTACCGTACATCCAAATCGCCGATAACCTCCTTCCCACATCAACATGAGTTCATAGCCTCGCACTCTTTTAAATGTTTTTATGAAATGTTTTATAAACCCGCGAGGGAGATTACATGTTAGTTTTGATAAAATAGGACACCATTTGTCCCTATTGTTTGTTTATTGATTTGGACCCGAATGATTGTATGGCCCGATGAATGAATATATGACCCGATAAATGAAATGAAATGGATTATTAAAGTTAGGTTATGTCATTAAAAGTCCCATTAGCATGAATTGTGAACTACCAGGATTTGGTAGACGCTTATACATATAATAGTACTATTTGGGGACGATCACCCCAGTTCGCGCCTTGACGGTTGATCCCCGTCGTGCCACATTGATTGGTAAGCGAATTTATGTATGAGAAGATTTACACAAGCGTGATTATTGTGACGACAAGCTAACTTAGATGGGAAAATTTAGTTTCGGGCTAGCTACCCGTTGTTTGTTGTAGTAAGGTAACAGTGTCATGCGGCTTATAATAATCCAAATAACGAAATACTGCTATACGCACTGAATTACGATATATTGCCTGACTAGCAATACGGGGTCTTATTATTGATATTATGTTCGTGTTTTGGTTATACATAACCATATTCATATAACGGTTTTTATTTAACTCTATACAATGTTATAAAACGTATTGTATGATGTTTTTAACGACAATGGTTCGTATAATGATTTTGAAGGCAAAAGCCTATATTATGATTTTTGACAAGGATTTGTATAAAATGACTTTGGCTATTTTATGGCCTATTACAAAGATTTTTACAAAATGATTTTCGTTAATAATTATATACCGATGATATATTAATGGTTTTATTAAACTCTATGAATTCACTAGGCGTTATAGCTGACCTTTTCTTTTAACATGTTTTGTCTCAGGTACTTGAAGGTAATTCTCGGGAAGACAAGAAGAATTCATGGCCCGCACTTAAATAACAATTTCCATTCAAATCTTTTGTAAAATTGTATGAAATGACTATGACTTGGGACCTATGTAAATTTGATATTTAAGAATGGAAATGCTTTATTATCAAACGACGCGATTTTTAAGCGTTGTCTATGATGTGAGTAATGTGCTATCCCGTAACACCAATGAGTCTTCCGCTATATCGAATTGTGTAAATTTGGGGGTGTTACAGAGAATCATGCTCATTAGGAAAGTAGGTGTTGAGAAAGGTGGCAAAATCTTCCTCAAATGAGTAATCATCCAAAGTAGGATCAAGCATTGTTGGCGGATGATCTTCATCAAAAATAGGAGCATAATCATCAGTAGAAGACATAACACTTGAAGAATCACTCGAAAGAGTGTCCACATCATCAAAGTCATGATAGGTTGGCATGTTTTTATACTCAGAAGAAAAATCATCATAATCATCCAAATCGGAATTAGAGTCATCATCATTTTCATCATAAATTGGTGGAGAATCATAAATTGGTGGGGCATCCAAATTGGAGAAAGAATCATCATCATATTCGTCCACATGGTCTTGAAAAAGTGGATTATCATAGCAAGTCTCGAAAAGAGGATTGTCATGTAGCACAAAATCATCAAGCTTTGTACTTTCCAAAGGAGTTGTAACAAGCTCGTCTTGAAGTACATCAATCATATTCGCCGATTCTTTTCCATTTGATTTGCTTGTAATTTTCCCCATCTTAAAAACTTGTTGATCATTCCCGACCCTTAGAATGAGTTCACCTTAGGCAACATCGACTAAAGTGTTTCCGGTTCTCAAGAATGGTCGTCCAAGTATTAACGGAATACGAGGTTCCATTTCATAATCAACAACAACAAAAGCGACCGGAAAAGTGAAGGTACCAACTTTAATGAAGACATCTTTGGCAATACCAACGGGTTAAGCGAGAGTTCGATTTGCTAGCTCAAGAGTCATCTTTGTTGGTGTAAGATCGGGTAATGATAACTTTTTCCAAACACTTAATGGCATCAACTTGATACATGCCCCGAGATCGGCTAAGGCAGTAAATTCTTCAACTTTGTTAAATATACAAGGTAGCACAAAACGACCGGGATCTCCAAGTTTTTCTAGAAGTTCTTTAAGAAGGACTGCAGAACAATTCTCATTCAAGCGTGTGTTGACAAATTCAGCCAGCTTCTCCTTCTTACTAAGCAATTCCTTAAATGCGTTGACAAATTTCGGCATTTGGACAAGTGCTTCAACAAGGTTAATTAAAAACATATTTGGGAGATCATCTTCAAATAAGAAGTAATTTGAGAATCCTCCTTTGTGAGAAATTTTCACTTGTCTAACCGAGAAGGATAAGTGATGTTGGGTTTAGGTGGTGCATATGTAGAAGGTGAAGGTTGAGATGTTCATGGTTGAGAGGGTGAAGGGTTTTCTTTGATACTTCTTCCGTAAGAGGTGGAGACGGTAATGTAGAACTAGTACTAGGCGTGGTAGTAGGAGGGATAAATGGGGGTGGAGGAGGTGTAGATGGAGTAACTGTGGGAGGGATAGATGGTCCTACTAAAGTTGCTCCACCGCGTGTAGTAATAGCACTCACATTAGCTCTAGGGTTTATTTCGGTTGTAAAAAGAAGAGCACCTTGGGGACGAAGGGTTTGAAACATTTGAACGAATTTCTTATCCATGGACTCTTGCATTTCTTTCATTGTTTTCTCATGATCGGTTAATTTTTGAAGAATCAAGTCCATGTGCGGATGAGGTAAATTGAACCCTTGTTGTTGAAAACCTTGGTTTTGATATTGGTTATATGGTTGAAAACCTTGAGGATTGTAACCTTGGTTTTAAAAGCCTTTATTTTTTAGTTGATAATTGCCTTGGTGTGCATTGTAGCCCCTCACATTTGCATTTTGTTGAACATTTGCTCTTGGTGGCCCTTGGTTGTTATGGGTGGGTGGGTGTGGTCTTTGTTGAAAACCGGGTGGAGCCAAGTAATTCGTCGAGTTATAAGACAAGTGATTAACATCGACATTAGGCTTGAATGAACCCTCTCCGTATTGTTGTAAGCATACACTTCCCCGTGAGATTCATCATAAGCTTTATCACAATTAGCATAAGAGTGTGGTCCACCACAAGTTTAACAAGTTATATTAAGAGCATGGGCATGTTGATGAGGAGGTTTATATCTTAAAACAAGTTGTTTTACAGCTGAAGTAAGTTCTTTAAGATGATTGGTCAACTCACTCTCACTCGCACTAGCCATAGTAGCCCTAACACTCTTGGTTTGGACTTTGGCTTTGTTTTCTATGATAGCCAAGCCTCATTCATTGATTTAACAAGAATATTACTCCCCGAAGCACTATTTAGTGAATGTTGGTCGTTCAAACTTAATCCATTATAAAAAATATTAATTTGATGCACCTTTGTAAAACCGTGTTGTGGACACTTTCGTAAAAGTTCCTTAAAACGATCCCAAGATTCACTAAACATCTCACCGTACTTTTGTTCAAAATTAATGATGTCATTCCGCAAAGCGGTAGTGTAAAACCCCATTTTGATAAATGGAATGTCACGCGTGATTATGGCGTGTCATCAAAGCATACAAGGATAAATGTCTAAACATTACAGACCATAAAGGAAATACCGGAATCAAACATCGGTATCCCAAAAGTAGAACACATCACACACTAACATAAGTACTGTAAATGAAAGGAGTAAACAATGTCCATGGAAATGAGTATCAAAGTATAAGGACATGCATAAAGTAAAGAAGGCTAGGAAGCTTCCATTCCATATGCACGTACGCTTAAAGTCTACGAGCGTCCCTGAGTACCTGCCGTTTTGGGAACATGAAAAGGAAAACGGCTGAGAATAACGCTCAGTGCACGGATATACAAGTAAAGCATGAATAATATAATCATAAAAACATGAAGCAGCGGAAAAGACTATGTCTTGGATAACCTGGTTATATCTTAGTAAAACTGGTTTTATAGTTTGAAAAGCCTTATGTTTATCTTGTAAAAACTATTTAACATGTTTACCATTAGCCAATATAGGTCATGAAATATCAACGAGCATGAATACTTGGAGGGGTGACCTCGTCATGCAAATTAGAGGGATCGGCTCCTTGTGAAGGATGCAAGGCACACACCACATTCACACTGAATAATCTGCTGAAAAACATGTAAACTAGGATGCACCCATACGCCCCACCTGATAATAAAATATGGCCAAAAGCTGAAAGGGACGCCACGAGCTATCACTCCGCCGTGGTGAAGTCATAACACTGGTGCCTCCAATGTTATGGTTATGGTACCTCCATAACTAGGTGAAACTGGTCATGCATGTATATGGCTTTAGGTATTCTAATTAAACATAAGCAATTCAAAAACATATAAAACATATACTGGGGAAAACAGTTGGCTGCATACGGGGAATCCTAATAAGGAAGAATGTCTATACTGAAAGGACGGAGAATCCGTACCTTGTGTCCAGTGAACGAAGAAGACGAACGGAAGAGAGTCCTACTTCGGTATCACTAATGCTACATAAATGCATACGTGTATAAGTATCTGAGTATTGAGTACGTAACTGGTTTTATATTAGCTTGTTTTATATGTTCATGCCATGTTTTACTGATTTAAGCTTTATACTGTGTTTATCATGTATTATGTCTATTCTGATTAAGTATTACTTGTATTTCTTGTATTATTATACTTGTTGTGTAATAATAAGTAACTTTCTAAAAATAACAGGTTTTCTAAAATAGAAAGTTTCCAAAAATAGAAAGTTTCCAAAAATAGAATGTTTCCAAAAATAGATTTACTACTTAAAATAGATAAGTTTCTAAAAATAGAAAGTTTCCATAAATAGATTAGCCGCCTTAATTAAATAAGTTTCTAAAAATAGAAAGTTTCCATAATAAGATATAAGCTGGATTATTAAGCTAAATATATAAGCTTAAGTGTTCACTAATTAATAACCTAAGTCATGTAATTAAATAGTATAGTTTATTAATTATTTCATGTGAATTAAATAAACTATAGGTTAAAGTATTTAATTAAATATAACACAGTTTAATTAAGTAAAGTTAAAATACTTAGTTTAAAACATGTATTATTAACTATTAATAATATAACCTAAGTCATGTAAATTAATTAATTATGAGTCATGATTTTAATAATTAATTAATTATATAGTCTAATTAAATAATAATTACTTAGGTTAAAATTCATGTATTAAAATTAATAACCTAAGTCATGTATAAATTAAATTAATCGTGTACATGTTTAATTAATTAAATTTAAGTCTTGTAAAAATAAACTTGTAAATATAATTAATCTTGTAAAAAGTAACCCATGAACTGAACCATGTTTTAAATCTAAACATGTGTGAACCGTACCTGTTTAACCCGTGAACCGGACCCAAATACACCCTTGGTCAAAACCTAGCCGCCGGCTAGCCAAAAGTTCCCACCGGCTAGCCGGTGGTTACCCTTGCTGCCGCGGATAGGGTTCCCCCTGCTTCCCTTATTTAGCCACCGGCTTAGACCGGTGGTGGTTCTTATTTTAAGCTGACACCCACCCGACACAAACGTACCCCGACCGAGGTCGGGGTTTCCCTTGTTTCCTATTGCCGTGACACAAACCACCACACCGAGACCTTGAGGTCTCGGTGGTGCAAACCAAAAATAAACCGAGACCCCATTGGGGCTCGATTCATGCGTTGGCCACAAAACAAACACCCTTTAAACCCTTAATTAATTTTACCCCATGATTAATTAACATGTGTTTACTTGTTTTTAATTTTTTATTAAAACATCCATGATTTTATGTGATTTATAAATCAAAATCATAAAAAGGAAAGAGGTTTAGGGTTTATACCGATCACGTGAATCAAAGAAGGATGAATAGACAACAATCCTTGCAATAAATCGAACACAAAGATCAACCAAACACACCCTTGGTGTGTGTAATATCTGGCGGCCAAATGAGAGGAAAAAGAAGTAGAAAAAGATTTTTGGGTTTCTTGTTTTTTCTAAATTTGTTATTATGAAAATAACTTTCTCCTTAATTTCTTGTTTAGTAAAATTAAATGGGCTTGGCCCTTGTTTCTTGTTGTAGCCGCAGGTAAGGGGGACCACAAGGGGTAACCCGTACTTTTCTCGTGACTAATATTTAGTCTGTTCTCGTGTTCGTGTTTTACGTAAGTAAATTAGTTATCGTTCGTGTCTTATTATAGTTTTTCGTGATCATAATAAATGTGACACCCCGTGACACAAACCACCACACCGAGACGTTGAGGTCTCGGTGGTGCGAACCAAAAAACAAACAGAGACCCCCTTGGGGCTCGGTTCATGCGTTGGCTACAAAACAAACACCCTTTAAACCCTTAATTAATTTTACCCCATGATTAAGTAACATGTGTTTACTTGTTCTTAATTTGTTATTAAAACATCCATGATTTTATGTGATTTATAAATCAAAATCATAAAAAGAAAAGAGGTTTAGGGTTTATACTGATCACGTGAATCAAAGGAGGATGAACAGACAACAATCCTTGCAATAAATCAAACACAAAGATCAACCAAACACACCCTTGGTGTGTGTAATATCCGGCGGCCAAAGGAGAGGAGAAAGAAGGAGAAAAAGATTTTAGGGTTTCTTGTTTTTTTCTAAATTTTGTTATTATGAAAATAACTTTCTCCTTAATTTCTTGTTTAGTAAAATTAAATGGGCTTGGCCTTTGTTTCTTGTTGTAGCCGCGGGTAAGGGGAGCCCACAAGGGGAAACCTGTACTTTTCTCGTGACTAATATTTAGTGTGTTCTCGTGTTCGTGTTTTACGTGATTAAACTAGTTATCGTTCGTGTCTTATTATATTTGTTCGTGATCGTAATAAATGTGACACCCCGGGTAGGGTCAAAATATGCGGAAATATCCACGGAGATGTCACTAGGGTGGATCGATAGCATATAGTCCATAGAGCATAAGATAAAGAGTTATTTAAATCAGTTTACATGTTTGATAACAAATAAAATAAAGTTGTCTTAAACATGATAGAAGGTGATTGTTTATGTTTCCCAAATAGAACCCCCGACGAGTCCTATAATGCAAATTACTAAGATGCTGGAGACCATGCACACCCCACGTACTAACTTCATATTCCTTTGCAAAACATACTAAAGGGGTCAACATAAAGTTGGTGAATTTACAGGTTTTAACAATTTATTTGTTTGGACATACATTAATCATAGAAGTAACAGTGCACAAAGCATTCTTACTAAAATGTAGATTACATTTGTTTATTAATAGAAACTGAAGCTTAACCTTCCATAGTCCTCAACATATGAGGACGTAGTGTCTTACAAAAAGACACCCATTCTAGTTCCAACATGGTATACGTCTGTTATCTCGGCCAAGGCACAGTGAGCATGACTCACCCAGACGGGGATGGTCAATCCCTAATAGATCTATTTATATCATTGGGCGATTTACAACAATTTAGCAGTTCCAATAATAATCAATCATTGTCGAGTTTATACAATCTTGTTATGTCCATTAAGTGTTTGCATATATTCTTTCCCGAAAGGGAAAGTTTTATCAACAGTTTATATGGGGCTGTAAACTCACCTGGGAGTAGGCAATAGCTGTTTAATACGAATATCCAAATAAAGCTCACTCCAAAAGTTATGCCTAATCAAATAGTACAGTCTTAATAGATAGTACAAAGAACATATATGTATGCTTATACAGATTTTAGTCAGTTCATTTATGCTACGGTATTTATCTAAATAACCGTAGTTCAAGTATCAACAATATTCATTTAAACTTATTTATATAAGTTTCGTTTCTAAGTAAACATAAAATGTTTAACTATTAATATAAGTGTAGCATATATAATAATCATTCACCTTACAATTAAGTTTCTTATTTAAGTAGACATATAATGTCTTACTTAAAATATTAGTTTATATTCATAGTTCATATATTACAATCATCCATTTAAACTTATTATTAAGTTTCATAATCAAGTAAACGTAAGTGGTTCTACTTAAATATTGGTATTTAAGTTATCCAACGTTCATATAAATTTTAGTTTTCTAAAGTATATGAGTTCATGCATTAATAATAATAATACATATCATAATTGTTTTTACAATTTATTCCCTAAGCAAATATAAATATTTTATTTTCAAAAATAAAATAAAATATTTTATTTAACTTTAAAGTTTCCATAAATTATTTTAACATTTATAAAATAATTTAAGCTTAAGAATTTATACATTAATTCTTATGGTCTAGGTTTTTAATTATGTTTTATTATAATAAAATAGATTTTAGAGTTAGGGTTTGTTAATGTTTTGGAATATGGCAAAACTAGTCCCTCCATATATTAAACAAGTATAACTTTCGTATTTTACACATTTGGTACCTAGGGCTTGGTATAGTTTCGTCTTATGGCAGGTTTAGTCCCCCTAGTTATATCTAGGTTTTGTAACTTTACTAAAATGTCAAAAACAGCCCCTAGGGCTTCTTTAAATTTCGGAAAATTACAAGAATAGTCCTTAGGTTATAAATTGACAAAATAACTTTTAGAAACTTCCCAAAAATGGTCCCTAGGGTTTAATTTGCCACGTATAGTATTTATTAAACCCTAGACTTTTGGATATTTACATTTTCAGTCCTTTTGTTACTAGTTTATCAAAACAAGTTTCATAAGTTACGGTTTTAGTCCTTAAGTTTCATAAATTGTCATTTTAATCCAAAAAGTTTTTATAAGTTATATTTTATCATAAAAACTCTTGTTTTAACATTCAAGCATAATATGGGCTCATTAAATGGGCTAAACATCTAATGGGCTAATTTAGTGGGCTTAAATATATCTCAAGTCCACTAATTTATTTAAATGGGCCTTTAAATCATTTAGTGGGCTTAAATACATTTTTCAGTCCTTTAATTAGTTTAATGGGCCTAAGTGTAATCTTAAGTCCATTAAGTTACTAAGATTTATCAAATGGGCTTATTGGGTCCATTAAGTTTTAAATTAGCATTTCATAGGCTTAACTAGTCCATTAACACTACTTTACATTCTATGTAAGTTTTAACTTAGGATATACTTATAAGTTTCTTATGAGCTTATTCATATTTAGTTTTAAATCTAAATAGAAGAATAAAACTTATAGTTTGTTTTATATGATGTTCCAAATTAGATCTAGGTATGTTATAAGGTTGCAAGTAAGTCATAAGCCCTAATAGGTGCTTATATCTCACGGCTATAATTAGTTATAGCTTATTAAGATAATTCAAGTCTCAATTTACGGTTGCGTGTAATTTATAAGTGTTACAAAAATAAATCTAGCTATGTACAAATCAAGAAAACAAGTCACAAGTCCAAAATGAGATCTAAACTATGTCTAGACCTAAAAATCAATCATAGATCCATGTACACACATATATAGCCCATGGTTATATTTCTAAATCTTGGTATTTCCAAGATGAACATATTAGTTAGTTTTAAGTCTTGTAAATACTTACAAAAAAAATACATCATGATTATCTAAGTTACATGCATGTTCCAAAGGTTACTATCATTCTAAGAAAACAATATATAGCCCACGGCTATATTGTTTTCTCCCAATATTTCCATAATATCTATTAGCTTATTTCATGTTTATCATGTTAAGTTTACACTTATTGCTAGATCTAGGTTTATATAAGCATGCACGTACATCTATCCTATATTAAGTCATATGTAACCCACGGCTACATTTATACCCATAAGTTATATTTAGTGATTTTTAATATTCCATTTAACATGCAACATTTCATATTCCATTATTAAAACTTAGTAGACAAATCATATGGTCATTACTCATTCTAGTCGTGACCTTTAAGGTCATGATTTTCTTGATCTTTAAGTTACACAAGTTCATTTTATGAGATCTATGATTATTAGTTAACCATAGTCCCATAAAACAAGATTTGTAACCCATGCAACATTTAGATTTATAAAAGGTTTCATATGGTTTTTAAATCAAGTTTAAAACATAGCATACAAGTCATAAGTTTCTTATTAAAAGATTCTAAATCATGAACATGATTTGCATAAATATGCCATGACCTATAATGATCATAGCTTTATCAAATCTTTATTTTAACATGTTATTTACTTGTGTTTATAGATGTATGATGATCCATGCATGAAGAAATGAAAGAACATGATGTGTATACCTTTCTTGCCTAAGAGTACCAAGGATGATCTAGATGAACAAGGAGATTTGAGATCTACTCAAGATGGTGAAGAAAACCCTAGTTATAACTAAGCCGTGGCCTATAAAGATTCGGCTAGGGCTTATTTATAGTGATTTCAAGAGAATGATGCTACCAAATGATTTGTAATCAAGATGGGACAATGATTTAGTTTATTTAATGAATAAACATTGGATTTTTGTGGCTTGTAGTCGAAATGTAGAGAGAGATGAAGAGAGAGGTGAGTTTGCATGTATGAGAGAATATGTGTGTATGTGTTTCGGCTAAAAGGGAAGAGAGAGAGAGAAGGGCAAAAGGTATGATTCACCTTGGTAAGACATATTGTGCCAAGTGTCACCCCTTGCCTTTCCAAGGCAACTCTTCCTCTTCCACACAAGCCTATGTGTCGTGTCTAGCTATCCAAAAGGGATAATGGGCTTGTGTTGGGCTTATCACAAAGGATGGTGATGATCTTGGGCTAGTCCAAGAGTAATGTAATATGTGGGGGTTGTATACATATGCCTAAACGGCTAAGTATGCATGATGTAACATTCTTCTCCAATTTGTTAAGTATGGCACACACACACACGTTTCTAGTTATAACTTCATTACTTGTTTTTCCCTAGTTGTATGTTCATGGTTTTAGGTTATGAAGCTATTTTTAACAAAGATGTAAGTAAAAGCATAGTTACATGATGGACATGTTTATACACATCTTATGGAAATATAACACATGAATAAGTGTTCTAGGATTATTGGGTGGAAATTTATTACATTCAATCATGGTAAAATCATGGATTTTACAGCACCACCCCGTTATTTTAGCTTTGTCCCTCAACAGAGAGGTTAAGATTATTGTTGATGGCGATTGGGTAAGAAGTTGCAAAGAATCTACTTCTTTCGCCTCGATGCTGAGCGAGTGGGGCGCAGAAAAGAAGTACCTCAAATGGTGGAAATAAAAGAAGATACCAAGAATAAAGAAGTACGCGCCTTGCAGGGTGCCGTAACAAGGGTCATGCATTCACTATTACTGGTTCTAAGTTTGTACAAATCCTGACTTCTAAAGAGAGGAAATCACATCTCCCAGAGTCTGGTGGGTGATGGTACTGTCGAACTAATTTGACCCGAAGGGGAAAGGGGAATGTCCAAAAACATGGGTCATTCAACATTTCTTTACGAAGGAGGTTGACTTAGCCCTACAAAATACACTCATTGCGAGTTGGATGTGACTTTCTGGTTTGGGGTTGCCTAAGTGGTAGGTATAACCCTACAGAATACACCCATTGTGAGTTGGATGTGCCTTTCAGGTTTAGGGTTGGAGAAACAGGTTAGGGGAATGGGGCATCCCCAGACCAAGCACTCTCTAGCTTGTTGGTGCTAGAAATGACAGTAAATCTAGTGTTAACTATATCGGGGTTATGGCTCCCCAGTATAATCAAGTTTTCATCTTCCCAAGGTACACGAGCCAATTTTTGGTCATATAGGATAATTGCATGATACTTGCAAGTCAATTCATGCTAATGACGACATCAAAGGTATCAAGACTTTCTAGGATCTGATTGATGCAAAACGGGTGATTGGAATGTTTTAAGGAACAACCTCGAATGATGGTGTTAACCATCATAACTTTTCCGTCGACTTTTCTACTGTATAATAGGAGTCTAGAACTAACAGAGGGATTTCCAATTCCTTACTAAGTTTAGTAATTGTAATGCTTTGGTCTACCGATGTGTCAAACGAGATAGATGCATATCATTGGTTTAGTAAGAACGTACCAGGTACGATGTTAGAGCCTGGATTAGCTTGGGCATTGTCGGCCATGTACACTTGAGAAGGAGTTCCCTTGTTGTCCTTCTTCTGGTTGGCCAACTTGGGACAATCGGGTCTCACATGCCCAGGGGTTCCACACTCGTAACATACCACAACTTTCTTTGGTCCACTACTACTTCCACCTGCGGGGTTTAGGTTTCCCTGCTGCCCACTTCCACTCCCACGTGTATTGGACATGCCCTTGTTGCTGTTCCCGGGATTGGTATTGGGTCGACATGGGGTAGCAACATTTGTTTGATAATCGTGAGAAAAATGGCATCGTTGGCCATACTTGTAGCATCCTTGGCATTGTCCTCGAGCAACCTGATGGTAGTTGCACTTTGAACACTTAGGCTTGATCCCTGAGTAGTTCTTGGTGCAGGTTGTGGGAGTAATGTCATCAGCTTGCCCAACGTTTTGCTTTTTGGAAGGCTGCTGGTGCTGGCTACGAGAGCTTTCATCGGATTTTTTCTTGTTGTCCATTTGCCTCTCGGACAGATTGCGGGCTCGCTTGTTGATCAGCTCAGTCGCAAATTCCATAGCACCTTAAACGGTAGTGGGTCGTGAAGCTAGCACACTTCCATGAATGTTGTCAGGGAGTCCGCTGACATACTTCTGAATCTTGTCACTCCTTAGAGGGAACATTCTGGTGCACATCAAGCTTAACTCTTGAAATCTGTGGTTGTACCAAAGGATATCACTGTTCTTACACTTTAGATCCCATAGCTCGACTTCCAACTTCTTTATTTCTCCTCTAGAATAGTATTTCTTAGTCATTCTCTCCTTGAGGTTGGCCCAAGTGAGAGTATAAGCAGTGTCATATCCAAGGGTGGCGACCACAGAGTTCCACCAGGTAAGGGCGCTCTCGAGTAAGGGACACGTATCAAACTTAACTCTGTTATCGTCAGCACAACCGCTGATGCAGAAAACTGTCTCTAGTCTTTCGAACCACTGCATCAACTCAACAACTCCTTTGTTGATCCCAAACTTAGATCAATTTAGCTTTATGTATACGAGATTAGATCAAGTAATACACTTAGAGAAACCTTTGTATATGTATAGACAATCTAAGTGTTATGCGGAATTAACACTTAAACAAGAAGACACAAGATGTAAACAAACTTTCACTTTGATTAATGATAACATACTTGCTTACAATGAAAGTGTTTAACGTATGAAAACTTATATTGAACAATAACCTAAAGGTCTTCTTTTATAAACATAAAAAGCCTTGTACAATAATCTACGTATCAACTATTCTAGGAAAAGATAAATATAGAAAATACATTGCTGTTCCTATCTTTACTAGAAGTAATCTAGAATATAATAAACGTGTAGATCATATCCTTCCATCAGTGCTTGTCTTCAATGTATCAACGCTTGACTTTGTCTTGTCAACGCTTGATCTGTCAGCGTTTGTTTTCTTCTTATCAACGCTTGTTTTACTCTTGTCAGCGCTCAAGTAGACTGGCTATAATTTATTCCCAACAATCCTCCCCTAAACTTGATATCTACTCTAGTAATCAAGTTTCTTAATAAACATTAAGAACTAGGAGGAATCTTACAAATCTTCTCATATTGGTAATAAATAAATCTGATCAAATCTTTGGCCACATCACTTGAATAATCAATTTCCAGCTGTGTATTCTTCATCTTCTCCAAGACTTCCTTGGACATGAGTTACTGGCCATCAATAAGTAGATAATCAGCGAACTTTGTAGAACTCAAATAATAAACACCAACAGCTGAATACAATCTGCATTGAAGACCACTGAGGTCATCTTCAAGATCCTTCCAGATAGCAGGATCCTCATCTCTTGGTCCACACATTCTCTTGAATGTTGACCACAGTTTTATTCCATTGACTGAAGTTGGTGCTTCAGTCTCATACTTGGCCTCTAACAACCTCCATAGGTCTACCAAGTATTCTCTATCAAAACTTGCAAACAAAGATATAAGGGTGGTAAAAGTGTGAACCTCTTTTCCATACCTGCCAATCTTCCAAAACCTACATTCATCTTCTTCATAGCTTATAATAGGGTTTCTGGAATCAAGTGGTAACACTTGTACCATGTCTGAAGCTTCTAATGGTGAGAGCTTGAGGCTCTTTCTTATAACAGCTTCACTTGGATGTAATGGATCCATATCTTTGGGAAACTCAAGAGGGACTCCCTTTTTCACAGGTCTGGGAACAAACATTGTCTTCTTAAGCTCCATTTCCTCTGCAAGTTCTTCTTTTCTTTCATCAGAAAGAAGTCTTAGAGTGTTTTCTTCCTGCACTCTAACCCAAATGGGATAAGCTCTGCACTCCAACTCTTCAAATGTCAATCCAATCAACTTCTTATAAGTCCACCCTGTTCCATGACATCTGAGCAGCATGCAGTACAACTCCCTTCTATCCCTTTTCAAATTTGAGAGAACATTGCTTGCTTTGTGTTTCAGAATGACCTTGCAATCCTTTTGTACTCTGAGAAGAATCTCCAAACCCCATATCTGATCTGAAATGGTCAAATGTGGATTCTCCATACACCTATCTTCCCAAGCATGGTACATCTTAACAACTTCTGGCATATCAAAATCAACCTGCAGTTTCAGCTCAACTTCTCTTTTGCCAATTCATCACCATACTCAAGCCTTTTGGCTTCATCACTTCCTTCTTGCTCTTCTGAAGTGACAACAAAAGGTGATTCATCCACCTTCTTTCTTTCTTGTTCCACAATTTGTGCAGCCAACCTTCTATCAAACTCAATTTGTGCTGCATTCTTTGGAACAACTTCTTCTACCATAATACCCTTACCCTTATCTAATGGATCAACTGTTGGTAAGGTAGATGGTAATACCTTTGAAGAAACCTCTTTGATGATGGATGATGACTGGAATACATCAACCTCATTTGCAGGTCTGTCAACGCCCAATTTTGCTTTGTCAACGCCCAAGATACTTATGTCAGCGTTCAAATTTTGCTTGTCAACGCTCAAATTACCTATCTCGGCGCCTCTTGCAATTTCCTCCAACATGGCTGTAAATGACAAATTTAAGTTTGTAGGAGAGACTAGAGACGTATCAAAACCTGTCTGTTTCTTCAAACTTGTTAGGACCTCAGCAACATCCAAAGATTGACCATCATGAGAGCCCTTATCACTCACATTTATTTGTTCATCCTCCCCTTTGGAAGATTCCTCCATCCCTCTCCTGGTGCTAGCATTCTCCAAGATAACAATCCTCTCCCTCAATTGCTTGAGTTCAAGGCCTTGTGTACTGACAATATGTACCAAGTCTGCATTTTGCTTTTGCAAGCTTATGCAGACAGCCGTTAATTCCATTAGGGTCATTGGTTCTAATCTGCCCTCGTCTAAAATGGGTATTTGACCTCCCAAGTTAGATTCATTGGGCATGGATGAGGTCTTAATTATGGTAGGACTGTCTTGGCCAGCTTCTACGCCAGAACCAATAGTCCCAGCCTCATCCATAACACCAACCACACTTGTGGTGGTGGTTCTCTCTGCTACATGGCTAGCACCACTAGAGGAGAACACTCCAATAGTCCTTTGGCGTTTTTTCAACCTATATTGTGTTGGGGGAGAAGATGATATGGATTGGGTGGATGTGGGTTGGTTAAGGGGTGTTTGGGTCTGTGAAGGATTGGTGTCAACGTTTGAAACAGGCACATCAACGCCAACATTTAACGTGTCAGCGTCGAAGGGTTCTTGGTCAATTAGCATATGTTGTGGTGAAGGTAAAGGTTCAAGTATTGGGTTAATTTGGGGTTGGGGGTCTGGTTGGGGTTGTGTTGCGTCAATGACAGCAATCATAGGAGGGGTAAGGGGTAGGTCACGATGTGGGGGTGAGTTCATCTTCATAAAAGTTGCTTTCTTTTGCACAGGGATCTCATAAAAATCATCATGATCCCTTGTGCAGTAACCTTGGACATCAAAAATCATTTGTAAAAATCTGGGATAAGCTCAAAGTTGAATTTCCACAATTCAAAGTTGGTTGCATCAAGCATGGGAATCTTGATGTTTGGTAAAGGTGAGGAGGAGGAGGGTACTTCTGGATTTGACATGATGTTTTTAGGGTTTTTGTGAAAATTAAGGTTTTGGTGATTTTAGGGTTCTAGTGTTCTTTAAGATCAAAAGTTCCTCAACAAGCTCTGATACCACTTGTTGATCCCAAACTTAGATCGATTTAGCTTTATGTATACGAGATTAGATCAAGTAATACACTTAGATAAACCTTTGTATATGTATAGACAATCTAAGTGTTATGCGGAATTAACACTTAAACAAGAACAAACAAGATGTAAACAAACTTTCACTTTGATTAATGATAAAAAACTTGCTTACAATGAAAGTGTTTAACGTATGAAAACTTATATTGAACAATAACCTAAAGGTCTTCTTTTATAGACATAAGAAGCCTTGTATAATAATCTACGTATCAACTATTCTAGGTAAAGATAAATATAGAAAATACATTGTTGTTCCTATCTTTACTAGAAGTAATCTAGAATATAATAAACGTGTAGATCATATCCTTCCATCAGTGCTTGTCTTCAATGTATCAACGCTTGACTTTGTCTTGTCAACGCTTGATCTGTCAGCGTTTGTTTTCCTCTTATCAACGCTTGTTTGACTCTTGTCAACGCTCAAGTAGACTGGCTATAATTTATTCCCAACATCCTTCTTTCCCTCGGTAGTATGAGGGTTTGCATTTTAAGAAGTCGGGGTAAGAGCAACCCCTGTTGGTGTAGTTTCTGCGTGCATCAAAGTTTGGATCATTGTTTGCATTTGGGTCAGCTCCTCTGGCTGCCATGGCTGCTGTGATGCCTTCACTTATCATTTCCCGCAGTTGTGCGGCAGTAACATTTCGAGTAGCTTCTGAGGATTCAGCATTATCGGCATTGGAAGTGGTTGTATTATTAGGATTTTATCTCGTAATCACCATTTGTCTATAATCATATACAAAATGAGATTATTAGTTCAAGCGTTAGTACAGTTTTATATTATTTTCACGAGAAAACTTATGCACTGATTTCATAACAAATTTGGATAACCTGTCAAGATCTCATAATATAATACATTGCACAGCAGATATTATAAAGAAAGTGATTACATGTTATTTCCATGAGAAATTTAACATTCATCTAGCATAACACAATCTAAGTCATAGGTCGGACGGGCCTAGTCCAAGGTAATGATACACACA
Source organism: Glebionis coronaria (assembly GCA_025667525.1). NCBI lineage: Eukaryota > Viridiplantae > Streptophyta > Magnoliopsida > Asterales > Asteraceae > Glebionis > Glebionis coronaria. The sequence goes on along the minus strand of CM046878.1, from coordinate 302,479,582 downwards.
GTCTTTAAAACATCACATCCCAATGTTACATGTCCCAAAAGAAAAGAAAAGGTAAAGTACGGGATTACATCACCAGAAGCTGAAAAAGAGATAAAAGTACAAAGGCCCTATGTCATGATAGCCGGGATGCAACCCGTAAACTTATCATGACGTACAAGAAGTCTAGTACGTCTATACTAATCCTTCCTGGATGGTCCACTAGATGATGTCGGGGCTGATGGTGCTGATGGAGCTGGTGGGGCTGCAGAATTCCTCCTGGTGTTCCATAATGTCCGAACTGTCGCTCGGGTCTCCTTGAGCGTACGGAGTGCTGACAGTAGCTGGTTCCGGAGTCTATCGACGACCCCTCGGAGATATGCCATCTCCCCAGTAACCCCATCATGCCGGACAGTGGCCAGATCAAAGAAAATGGATAATGATTGCTCTTGATCGGAAAGAGCAGCATGGGTCTGATGCTGCAGATGCTACATGACCTGAATGCGCTGGTGGAGGCGGTAGTTCTCCTCCAATAACCACTTCAGTGCCTCGTCCTTCCTTGTCTGGATGCCTTTAGCGGTCTGGGATTTTCCTCGCATAGTGCAAAAATGAGTGTCGATACGATCATAGATGACGGCATGGCGTTGTTGACTGACTGTCATCTGGCTGCGGAGGTCGGATATCTCCTGCTCCTGGCGTGCAACCAGTGCAGAGATCTGGGCCTGGACGGAATCGAAACGTCTTGCCCTGGAGCCTTCCCCGGTCTTATAAGTGGAGACGGGTGCGGGCCCGGAAAAAAGCCCGATGATAAGGATGGAGGCATGGAAGATGGTATGCTAGGAGGGACCCGGTCCTCCTCCATAGAGGTTGGGGCCAGTGTGGCTGATGCTGAGATAGAAAAAGGGTCCTCTGGGAGTACAACTTCGATGGCTGGGTCATCCTCTGAATCCGAGGGTGACAACCATCCACACTACGTCGATCGTGGAGATGAACAAACAACTGGAGTAGGAGCTACTACGGGTAGAAGAGTCGAGGTTGCAGTAGGCGAAGTCATAATGATCTGAAATAGTATTATTTTAAGTTTGAAGTGAGTATAAGCTTACAAACAAAGAACAATATTATTTTAGATTACATGTTTTATGAAATATATCCCTTTTAAACAATTATTATAATGTTTTAAGGTTACATATATTAATACTTATATATATATTTATATATATATATATATATATATATATATATATATATATATATATATATATATATATATATATATATATATATATATATATATATATATATATATATATATATATATATATATATATATATATATATATATATATATATATATATTATCATTTAAGCAGTTCATTCAACAATTCGTAAGTGCAAGGTTTGGTTTAGTATTACCTATATTTTCATTTCAGTATTTTACTATGTAGTGTAAAATTTTCAAGTTTAGCATATCTAACATTTTCCATAGCAATATCTTACTAAACAGTATTAATAATCAAGTTTAATAACAATATATATACACTTAGTTCACATAGCATAAAATGCCCTAAGATCTATATGCTTAACTAATACTGTCCCAAAATAAAATCCCAAAAATATTTTTATAAGTTATAGTCCAGTTTTAAATAAAAGAAAAATCATTTTATTTTTATTTTATTTAAAAATTTATCTGGTTCTCTATTACTAATGCTCTGATACCATTCTCTGTGACACCCTAGGTAGGGTCAAAATATGCGAAAATATCCACGGAGATGTCATAGGGTGGATCGATAGCATATAGTCCATAGAGCATAAGATAAAGAGTTATTTAAATCAGTTTACATGTTTGATAACAAATAAAATAAAATTGTCTTAAACATGATAGAAGGTGATTGTTTATGTTTCCCAAATAGAACCCCTGACGAGTTCTATGATGCAGATTAATAAGATGCTGGATACCATGCACACACCACGTACTAACTTCATATTCCTGTGCAAAACATACTAAAGGGGTCAACATAAAGTTGGTGAATTTACAGGTTTTAACAATTTATTTGTTTGGACATACATTAATCATAGAAGTAACAATGCACAAAGCATTCTTACTAAAATGTAGATTACATTTGTTTATTATTAGAAACTGAAGTTTAACCTTCCATAGTCCTCAATAGATGAGGACGTAGTGTCTTACAAAAAGACACCCATTCCAGTTCCAACATGATATACGTCTGTTGTCCCGGCCAAGGCACAGTGAGCATGACTCACCAAGACGGGGATGGTCAATCCCTAATAGATCTATTTATAACATTCGGGGATTTACAACAATTTAACAGTTCCAATAATAATCAATCATAGTCAATCTTATACAATCTTGTTATGTCCATTAAGTGTTCGCATATTTTCTTTCCCAAAAGGGAAAGTTTTATCAACAGTTTATATGGGGCTGTAAACTCACCTGGGAGTAGGCAATAGCTGTTTAATACGAATATCCAAATAAAGCTCACGCCAAAAGTTATGCCTAATCAAATAGTACAGTCTTAATAGATAGTACAAAGAACATATATGTGTGATAATCTAACATTTTCAGGTAGTGAATTATTTTCTCGTATAATATTTTGAAACTTATTTTTGTGTTGGTTGATGAACTCACAATTTACGGATTTAAATTTGGGCTTACGTGCATAATTCAGCGTCCTTTACGACTGAACCGGAAACCTTAGGATTATGTATTTACGTTTTTGAACTTCGTTTTTATGAGACAATTTTTATTAGATTCGTTTTGTGTCGTTGATTCATAATTTATAAAAACGTTTTTCGTAAAACGACCCAAGTGCACGCAAATCGAGTAAACTAGAATCGAGGAATACCCGTAAATTAGCGGGATGGGACAAAACAAGTTTATCCCACCCCACTAAAAGGGACGGCCAAAATGGGGACATCACATCTCTTGATGTGGCACCCTTGTAGCAACAAGCTTACAGTTGTTAATCTTAGCTTAACAAGTAAGCTACAACTCTCCACCAAACATCAAAAACACTTAACATTACCATTTGCTCACATACACACATGCAAAAAAACTCCTAAAACTCTCTCACACCCTCCCTTTTTCGTCCCACATTCACCATCAAACACCCCTTTTGATCAATTCTAGCCACAAATCTTATGTTATCTACTCACATCATGGAGAAACCTTGAAGCCTTGATTGATTGGTGATCATATTAACATCAAAGAAGGTGATTTTCTTGTGTCCTAGGGCTAATTTCTCAACAAACAATCTTGGTGGTTGATGATCTTGAAGATATATTTGGTGTTCATCAAGTTATTGTCATCCAAAAACAAGATATAATCTTGGTTGGTAAAGAAGATCATACTTTCCATTTCTCTTGTTATTTTTGTAAAGATCAAATGTATTTTATTTTCTATTTTATATGTATATGATGAATATATGATGATAAAAATATTATGTGGGGATCAAGTGTTGATAAATATGATTAATGAGATGAAAAACCATAGGTAATAATGTTAAAATCATGCTTAAAATGATTGCTGTATAAAAACAGTACGTAACCAAGTTATAAACTGATAAAATTGCATGGTGGAATCCATTTACAATAAGTATCAGATGTCATACACATGTGAGTGTTGGCCATACAATGGAATCATCAAAATGAGTGAGATATGATCAAAACAAAATTAGTATACCAATCTGAATAGTCTGTTTTGTAGGGACTGTTAAGGATATTTAGACATAGATTGAGCAGTAGCTATAACTAACTTATTTGTAGAAAATAATATGAAGTTTATGCCAACCCAAAATGAGCTTCTATCTCCTTATAGAACCCAAGATATGATAAAAATGGTGAAGATGAAACTAAAAATCAGATTTTGTGAAATTAAAGTTTAATAGTATTATATAAGCACTCAAAATAATATAGTATAAAATGTGAATTAAAACCCACTAACTTATATATTTCATTTATATAAATATGTATAAGGTTAAATTAATGGACATTTTATAAAAATGGTAGTTTAGTAAGTTCTATAAGTTATAAAAACTATAAACATGATTTTTACGTCTTTTCGGCTATTACCGTAAAATTAACGTTTTTCGCCAATTAAAACTTAGACGATCGGACCCGTCTAATGTAAACTTTTTAAAAGTCATATACTGATATACAAGTACTTATTACAAGTAAAAACCGGTAAAACCCGAACTATATAACATATGGACATTAACGGGCTAAGTTAGCATTATTGGACTAATAATTCAACTATGTGGGCTAAACACTTATAAATTTACTTATTGGGCTTAACCGACTTGGGCAAAATATGTAAAGTATAAATACTGATAATGCAAGTATAAAATGGATTAATACAAGGTAATGGACTTATAATAGGCTTATTGAACCTAAAACATGTAAATAGGTAAAACTAGTAAACTAGAATAAAAGTTATCAACACATAACACTAAAATGAGTGAATGCGAATATATATACCCACTTGATCATCATCATATGTATAAAATCATCATATGTATACTTGTTATTTTGATAACTTCATTGGACAAAATTCTAAGACCGATAATTATTTATATAGGTTTCCGTGACCGAAGCACGCCCGTAGCCGATAATCCGCCTTTCATTATCAACGTGAGTTCATAGCCTCGCACTCTTTTAAATGTTTTACAAAATGATTTATAAACCCGCGAGGGAGATAACATACTAGTTTTTGATAAAATAGAACACAAGTAGTCCCGATGGTATGCTTAATGATATGGACCCAAATGATGCAATGACCCAATAAAAGAGATAAAAAGGATTATTAGTAGTTAAGTTATGTCACTTAAAGTCCCATTAGCATGAATTGTGAACTACCGGGATTTGGTAGACGCTTATGCATATGATAGTACTATTTGGGGACGATCACCCCAGTTCGCGCCATGACGGTTGATCCCCATCGTACCACATTGATTGGTAAGCGAATTTATGTATGAGAAGATTTACATAGCGTAATTTTTGTGACGACACGCTAACTTAGATGGGCAAATTGTTTGTCGGGTTCGCGGCCCGTTGTTGTGATAGTAAGGTAACAATGTCATGCGGCTAATAATAATCCAATGTAATCTAAATATTTGATATGATAACGATGCTAATAACGATGATAATATTACCTATAATGGTAATATTGACGCTACGGTCTCATGGACGGTTTAAGATGTATGATTTGATTTATATATTGCCTGACTAGCAATATGAGGACTTACTTCTGATATTATACTTGTGTTCTGATTTCAAAAATTGTTTTATATAACGGTTTTATTAATGTCTATGAATTCACTCGGCATTCGCTGATATGATTTTTGCATGTTTTTATCTCAGGTGCTTGAAGGTAATTCGGATGGAGATCGACTCTGATGGCCCACATAATAATAAAAATGTTCATTCGATCTATGTTTTGTAAACTTAATGACCTGTATAATTTGGGACCTGTTGTACACTTAAAACCTTTTTATCGAATAAATGTATGTTAAACCTTGTACAACCATTTTTATGTGTTGTCTATGATTGGAGTTATTGTGCTATCCCGTAACACTCTAAAAGACTCTTCCGATGTACCGATACGAAATTTGAGAGTGTTACAATTTGGTACCAGAGCTCTCGTTATAGAGAACGGAAGATTTAAAAAACCAAGGTTTTGAATGAAACTTTTCAAAATCTTTTAACTATGAACATTTGAGAAAATATTTGAAAAATCTTTTGACTATAACGGTGCCAAAGATCTCCGACGTTACCAACAAGCCCTATTGAGAAGATATATATTTTGATATAAATAATTTAATTTTTATATATATATCGTGATTTCAGTATGTAATTGTTTAATAAGTATGTTATCCTAACACGAGATATATATAAATGCAGATTGTCATGGCTGACCCTAATATTTTAGTAGAGAACCATGCTATTCCTGAACCTAATATAGATGATGACCCTTATTTAGACTTAGTAGATTATGATTGGATGATGATGAGGAGGAACCATTTGAGGATCCCGAGCCCGAGATAGGACTAGGAGATCAGATTGCCCCTCAGGTTGATATAGTAGAGAATGAGATTGATAATGTTGATATTGAGAATGACGATGAGATTGGGATAGATAATTTAGATAATGAGGTTGAAGACGAGGATGTCGAGGAGGATATAGGTATAGACGATGAGGTTGATGATGATGACGAAGCTGAGCTTATTTACCCTTATGATGTTCCGAAGGGCGAGCCCTTACCCCCTCTAGTTTATTTGTCTGATTCTGAGGTTAAGCTACCTAAAGATGAAATGTCTAAATCGTCTGAATCTGATTTTGAATCAGAGGAGGATGAGGATGATGATGCACCTGACGGTACTGATGGTATTGCTACTCGTATACATGTGTTAGGAGAGTCGTCTAGGGTTCGAGAGGCTACTCATATGGATGGTCTTGCACCTTGGGCCTTGAGACGTGATTTAGATGCTTCCCGTGCTTAGAGTAGTATGACAGAGATTGGATTAGGTGTTGTTCAGACTCATGTTGCTTATTTGGAGTCGAAGACTAGGGTTGGTGAGAAAGAGAAGGAATTGCTTAGTTTGGATTTGACTGATGTAGAGCGTGGTTTGAATGAGGCTTTTAGGAGGTTATCTGTGTTAGAAAGTGGTGAGTTTGCTACAATGAAGAAAAAGGTGAATTCTATGGAGATTCAGTTAAATGTAGATCGTGCGATGCGTGAGAAAGCTGAGAAGGAGTTGAATATATCTGTGGGTTGGAATAGTAGATTTTATGCTGATATGGTTGAAAGAGGAGTGATCCGCAAGCGCCCAGCTGAAGATGTGTCTAGTGATCGTCCGACAAAGATACAGAAGACGATGGATGATGGACCATCTGGCGGTTCTCAGTAGACCAGTCTGTGTTTAGTAGTGACCTTTGTACCTTTTGTACCTTTTGTAACTTTGATTGATCCGACTTGTTAGTAGTAGACCTGGCACGAATTTTGAGTATGTATAGTGCTAGAACTTTGATATGGGATGTAAATTAAGACAATGCTTTTCTTTCAAATCCAATGAAATATGTATCTTGTCTTGAATTCCATATTGTGCCTTATTTGTATATTGATTATGAATTCAATCCATATTATATGAATCCTTTGTTGGGTGAATGCTTAATACTTTGAAATTGTGAAATTATAGAACTATGCCGCCCAAGAAAGCTGTGATTGAGGATGATGTATGTAGGATTATTATGTAGCAAGTTACCGCATCTATGACTAAATTTATGGCAAATGCTAGAAATAAAGCTGGCGGTAGTGGAGCTGGCGGTAGTGGAGCTGGCGTAGTGGAGCTGGCGGTAGTGGAATTGGTGGTACTAATGTGAATGCGAATGCTAATAATGTAAATGCTAATGCTGGAGGAAATGTAGGAGTACTTGGAACTAATGTACCTGAAGTTGGTGGTTGTACTTATGTGACGTTCATGAAGTGTGAACCTCTACCTTTTAATGGAACTGAAGGTGTTGTAGGATTAAGCCAGTGGATTGAGAAGATTGAGTCGGTGTTTCGGATTACTAAGTGTAAGGGGGAAGATAAAGTGAATTTTGCTATGGCTACTCTTAAAGGTCGTGCGTTGACTTGGTGGAACGGGAGAATTGCTTGCATGGGTATTGATGCTGCTTATGTTACACCTTGTGCTGAAATTAAGAAGTGGATGACTTTGGAGTTTTGTCCCCGTAGTGTGATCATTAGGTTAGAACAAGAGTTGATTCATCTGAGAATGAAAGGTGTGAACATTGATAGTTATACAAACCGATTCCATGAGTTGGCCTTGTTGTGTCCTCGATTGGTGGAACCCGAAGAGATCCGAATTGAGCAATATATTAAAGGGTTGACCAAGGATATCCGGGGGGACGTGACATCATCGAAACCATTGACCATTGATGATGCTGTTCGAATGGCTTACCAACTCATTGGACAAATAATTCAGGATAGGTAAGATGAAGCCCGTGTTGGTGAGAAAAGAAAGGGTGACGGTGATCGTGTAGATAGAGGTGATAATAGGAAGAATTTCAATCGTCGTCAGAACCAGAGAAAGGGGAATGCAAATGCTCTTACCAACAACACACCGCACAACGATTATAGATGTCCTAAGTGTGGCAACAAGAGGCATGCTGGCGACTGCTGGAAGTGCCGAAATTGCGGAAAGCTTGGACACAAGGTTGAAAGGTGTAAGAAGGGAACCATTTGCTTCAACTGTAATGAAGAAGGTCATAGGAAATCGGATTGCCCTAAGTTGAAAGCGATTGTACCTTGAAGAAACCCCCAGGGTGGTGCTTATCAACTTGGAACAGTCGAGGTGAAGAAAGAGGATCCAAATGTCGTTACTGGTACGTTTTTACTCAACAATCATTATGTTGTTGCTTTATTTGATTCGGGTGCTGATAGGAGCTTTGTATCCACTAAATTTAGTGCCCTTATTGACATTGAACCTGTTGAGATAAATACCAGTTACGAGGTGGAATTGGCTGATGGTAAATTAGTGAAAACTAATAAGCTATTAGAAGGATGCTCTCTAAATCTCTTAAACTATTCCTTTCCGATTGATTTGATGTTGATAGAATTAGGTAGTTTTGATATCATTATTGGTATGGATTGGTTGTCGTTGAATAATGCTAATATTTTATGTGGAGAAAAGAAGGTTAAGATTCCTCTTAGGAATAGAACGTTAGTAATTGATGGTAATCGAGGTGAATCCCGTTTGAAGATCGTTTCATGTATTAAAGTCCAAAAGTACATTGAGAATGCTTGCGAGTTATTCTTAGCTCAAGTGACCGGTAATGAGTCTAAGGAGAAACGACTGGAAGATGTACCTATTATCTGTGAATTTCATGAGGTATTTCCTAAAGATTTACCCAGACTTCTACCGATAAGGCAAGTTGAGTTTCGAATCGATTTAATTCCTGGTGCTACACCGGTGGCACGTGCGCCATACCGATTAGCCCCTTCTGAATTAAAGGAGTTATCTGAACAACTTAAGGAGTTGTCTGATAAAGGTTTTATTCGACCGAGCTCGTTGCCTTGGGGAGCTCCAGTCTTGTTCGTTAAGAAGAAGGATGGATCTTTCCGTATGTGCATTGATTATAGGGAACTGAATAAGTTGACGATTAAAAATCGATATCCTTTACCAAGGATTGATGATTTGTTTGATCAACTACAAGGATCTAGTGTGTATTCTAAGATAGATTTGCGGTCTGGATATCACCAACTTCGCGTCCGTGAAGAAGATATTCCTATAACTGCATTTAGAACTCGTTATGGACACTATGAATTTCAAGTAATGCCATTTGGGTTAACTAACGCACCTGCGGTTTTCATGGATTTAATGAATCGAGTGTGCAAGCCATACTTGGATAAATTTGTGATTGTGTTTATTGACGATATTCTAATCTATTCTAAGAATGAAGATGAACATAGAGAACATTTAAGGATTATCTTGAGTTTGTTAAAGGATGAAAGGTTGTATGCTAAGTTTTCGAAATGTGATTTTTGGTTAGATTTTGTGCAATTTCTTGGTCATGTGATTAACAAGGATGGAATTCATGTTGATCCTACGAAGGTTGAAGCCATTAAGAATTGGTCTGCACCGACAACGCCAACGGAAGTGTGACAGTTCTTAGGATTGGTTGGCTATTATAGGAGATTCATTAAAGAATTTTCTTTAATAGCTAAACCCTTGACTAAGCTTACCCAGAAGAATAAACCTTCCATTTGGGGAAGTGATGAAGATGGAGCATTTCAGACATTGAAGCAAAAATTATGTAGTGCGCCAATTCTATCATTACTCGACGGGAGTGAAGATTTTGTAGTATATTGTGATGCATCTCTTAGAGGCTATGGAGCTGTTTTGATGCAGCGAGAAAAAGTGATAGCTTATGCTTCTAGGCAATTAAGGAAGAATGAGGAGAATTATACCACTCATGATCTTGAGTTAGGAGCTGTAGTCTTTGCTCTTAGGTTGTGGAGACACTATCTGTATGGCACCAAGTGTACGGTATTCACCGATCACAAAATCCTACAGTATATTATCGATCAAAAGGAATTGAACATGAGGCAACGAAGATGGATATAGTTGTTAAGTGATTATGATTGTGATATAAAATATCACCCAGGAAAAGCTAATGTAGTTGTCGATGCATTAAGCAGGAAAGATAGAGAGCCTATCAGGGTGCGTTCTCTAGTCTTGACTGTGCACAATAATTTGCTTGAGCAAATTAGAAATGCGCAAATAGAAGCCTGTAAGAAAGAAAATTTTGTTAATGAAGGGTTTCGAGGAGAAGGAGATCCTTTAGAGGTTAGAGCTGATGGAGTGAAATGCTTAAGGGGTCGTATGTGGATGCCTACGTTTGGAGTCTTAAGAGATTTGATTATGTTAGAATCCCATAAATCTATGTATTCCATTCATCCGGGATCTGATAAAATGTATCATGATTTGAAGAAGTTGTACTTGTGGCCGAATATGAAAGCTGATATTGCTATGTATGTTCTTCAATGCTTGACTTGTGCTAGAGTCAAAGTTGAACATCAAAAGCCATCAGGACTACTTCAACAGCCAAAGATTCCTGAATGGAAGTGGGAGAGAATTACGATGGACTTTATCACCAAGCTTCCTAGAACATCATCTGGAAATAACTCGATTTGGGTCATTGTCGACAGACTGAACAAATCAGCACACTTCATTCCGGTTAAAGAGCAGTTCTCACTGGAGAAGCTGACTCGTATTTATCTTGATAATGTTCTATGCAAGCATAGAGTGCCTGTATCGATCATTTCAGATCAAGATCCTAGTTTCGCATCGAATTTTTGGAAATCTCTCCAAAGATCTTTGGGAACGAATCTCGACATGAGCACTACTTATCACCCTGTGGATTTGCTATTAGCTAATCCGGTGGTCTAACATGGTGGTAGATAGTAGTGGAAGCCATTGTTGAGTTGAGAGAGAAAGGTTGAGTGTATGAAAATAGAAAATGTATTAAAATGAGAAAGAAACACAATCAACACCCCTCCTTGGAAGCCTAGGAGGGGTATATATAGCCACACACACCATACACTTAACTATACATTGAACTTAGTCTAGTCTAAGCGTGTGTGACTATGATAACTAATGGGAATTCTAAAATGTCGTCACATAAAGTGAATTTCCAACAATCTTCCCCCATGGGACGACGTGTAGAATTCCTTACAATATTTTTCCTAACAAGTACATAATGATTAAGAACAAGAGCTTTCATGAAGCGTCCAATGCCGATGATGTCTTCTGAGGCCTTTGACTTCAAAACGTCTCATCTTTAAAGTAACTTTTAGAAGAAATACTGTAACGGCACGAGCTATGTAATCCATATACTTCTGGTTAAGGAGAAGCTTATGAATTAACTTCCCCCTAATTCATGCCACATAAACTTAATGTAGAAGCTTTTAAATAGCTTCCCCCTAAACCAATAATCCTCGTAAGCAACTTCAAAGCTTTCAATAAAGCTTAGAATGATTAAGCGCACAGTGGAATCTAACAAGCAAATCCCATCATATAACATGATAACGTTGCTAAGAGGGATTGAAAGTTTGGGGCACACCAAGTAGATCAACAACTTCTCTTCTCACGCTTGAATAATTCTTCTGAATTTTTCTTCCCCCTGAGAATTCAAGTTATGCATACTAGAAATAATCAAGACATTTCTTCTCCCACATAGTTGAAGAAAATAAATCAATCCCAAGTATGAAGCTCAGATACTGAAGTAGACACTTTATCCCATTCATGATGTTGACATCGTAACACTAGAGTCAATTAAGTCCCGGAAATGCACATATCTTCTTCCGGAGATGCACCAGAGTCAGTTAAGTCCCGGGAATGCATATAGGATAATGATGATGAATAATTGCAACAACCAAACAATTAAACATCGAATCAGTAGTGTACCATTTAGAGATTGATAACGCCACGAGTTAAAACACTAATTTTCTCTACGGCTATGACAAATGTCATCCCAGAATGTCTTCAAATCAAAAGAAGGTATGAAGTTCATCACGCGTACTCGTTGTGCGTTCAGTGTGTCTTCTTCTTCCCCCTTGATGGTTTCGAAACTCGGAACCATCAATAAATCGTACGCACATGTACCTGAAAACTCGTGAGAATAATAAATAAGTTGAATTATATATTTTGTTAGAATCAGCTGCTGATCGAAATTCTCTACTCATAAACTCTCCATGGCTATCTTTACCAACCCACTTGAAAGCAATTTGAAGTGACCCCTGATAGAATGAACCGGATACATCAAATTTGAAACTGAATAAGAATCCTTCGAACTTGTGACTTAAGCTTGCACTATTGTTGAATGAGGAACGGTGGAGAAATCTCTAAGTACTCAATGCATCACTGAAGAAGTCTATAAGCACAACACCTCTTTAATTTATCCACGTCGACTAAGCGCGTGACACTGAGTACAACAAAGTAACCCCTTTAAGTGATAGTTATCCGAGTCATCAACCATCCACCCCGAACCCGGAAACTAGATAACCAAGTCGTCATTCTAAGATTAAGCATGAGCAAGTTATCTTTGAAGATAAAATAAATACACGCCTTCGAAATCCGTCTGCAACTTCACATAATTTATACCCGATCAAACAAAATCGGTAGTCACTAAATATATACCCAAATTTTTCTTGGTCTCGTCAAAATAAATCTCGTCACAATGTCTCGTCACTTTGTCACGTTTATATACCGACCAATAACCGATGAATAAAATTTATAGTTAAATGACATTGCTAGTAAAATTTCTTTGTAAAATTCCACTAGCCATCATTTTGTGCAACACCTTTGTTAAATGACACAACAATCAACCCATACGTGAATATTTCATCCAGCCCAAATCTAAATAAATCACTCGATCCACTGTTTAATAGGACTGACCCTGACCCATCATAACTTAGCGTGGGCCATCATCCATCCTTATACCTGGTCATTCATAGGATAAAAAAACTCTCAACCCTAAACTTTAGGTCATCTAGCTTAACCTAATCCCAAAAGTCACAAGCCGTTTTTCTTCTCTCAACAACTTTCTAACAATCACAATCCCACATCGTAATATCCGCCCCCCTCATCTATCTAATCCAAGAAAAAAATCATCATCTCATCTCACACAAATCATACACGAACAAGACCATACAATCTTCATCAATCTTTAACTCAACCACAAATCACACATCTTTAATTCGTAGCAACAGAAAACGGTGATGAGTCAATTCGTAACTGAATGAGACGGTAAGCTTTAAAGATTTGGCTTCAAGATCAATAAATTTGGTCTCGCATAAGGTGTGTTAATTGCATGTCGTTTTTGTGGTCTTATAAAACGAAATGAAGAGTTGACTGAAACATAATTGTTATCAATCTATCTTTAATTTCGAAAATTAATTACAGATTTATGATGATGATGTTTTGGTTTTGTGTAGATCTTTGATGATCTTTGAAACAAAAACATAAACTGAGATCAATTACTTTTCTGTTTGAGTCTAGATTTGAAGGGATTAGGAGACGAAGGGATAGGTAGATTGTTGTTGGATTTGGTTTTGTGGTGATAAAAGGTGGGAGTGTTAGACTCAGTGAGTTAACTGAGTCAACTCGGTAATTACCGAGTTGACTCGGTTGAGATGGTTTCGGTCAAAAACTACATGGTCAAGATTTTATAAAACTGCATCGTAGTCATACTTTTAAACCATCGCAGTCAAAAAGAATATGGCCATCGCAGTCAAACATTTTTAACCCATCGTAGTCTAAAAAGGTTGAGTCCATCGTATCTGTTTTTAAACATCATCTTGATGGTTCCATCGCAACTTGATGGACACCATCGCAGTAAAAAAGATTGCCATCGCAGCCAATCTTTTTAAACCCATCGAAGTCAAAAAAAAGATTGCCATCGTAACATGAGTCCATCGGAAGCAAAAAAAATTAAGTCCATCGCAGTCTTAACTAGTTAACCCATCGCAGTCAAAATACTTGGCCATCGTATCATGATGTCCCATCGCGATGGTACACATCACAATTGTACCCATCGCAATGGAGCCATCGCAGTGGTACCATCGCAGTCTACCCATCGCACTAAATGCGATGTACCATGAAGCTGAGATCTTATCCACGAGATGTCCTTGTTCCTAAAAATCCGGATATGTGAATCTGAATATTTTTCTGGGTAATTACATCTTCATCTTCAAGAAAAATGTTACAAAACCCAGAAAAACAGTACTTATAAAAGTGGACTAGGAACAGGGATACTTCTGAAAATGATAATACATGAGACAAAATATGACCAGATGTAATATAAACTGATAGACGCGACTGTGACCAGGAGACCAACAAATGAACCATCTTTTTAGACAGATTTGGACCAAGAAACAAATGATATGACAAATGATAAAACAATGGAACTGTTTGGACAAAACAATAACAAGACGTGACAAAAAATATCATGACGTGACAAAAACATTTTTAGACCACCAAATCAAAACCAAAAACACGATCCAAGGACGGAACCGAGGCTCTGATGCCAACTTCTTCATAATAATCACGCAAGATTTGATTCACAAATTCGGTTCCATTATCTGTACGAATGCGTCGGACAGTAGTGTTGAGACGCACTTGAATCATCTTGAGAAATCCGATGATGAATTTAGGTGCCTCGTTTTTTGCTTTAAGAAATTTTACCCATGTAACCGAGAGTAATCATCGACAATGACGAGGATGTACTTTTTGCCACTAAGACTTTCAACACGCATTGGCCCACAAAGATCCATATGCAACAGATAAAGTTTCTCTTGGTTGGTGTCTTCAGTCTTGGGTTTGTAAGACTTCTTAGTGCTTTTCCCCATTGTACACGCGGAACACAAATGATCCTTGTGAAATGATAGTTTAGGAAGACCACGAACAAGTTCGGTTTTAGCCAAGTGATTAATAGCGTCAAAGTTAAGATGAGATAACCATCGATGCCATAACCATGACTTACTCTTCGATGCTTTGGAGAGAAGACATACGGGAGAAGCGGCCATCATGTCTTGTAGAGACAAAGTATACAAATTATTCCCTCGAGTACCTTTCAATAAATCAACCCCTTCCAAATTACGAATGAAGCAGGTATGCTCTCGAAAAGCAACTTCTAGGTTTGCATCACAAAATTGTCCCACAGAAAATAAGTTGTGACCAAGACCTTCCACGTAATACACTCTTGAAATTATAACATTCCCAATATGATATTCACCGTAACCAATTATCTTTACAATATGATCATTTCCAAATCGAACCGTACCAAGAAACTTGCTGACGAAATTTCTGAGCTGGGAGCGATCTCCGGTCATATGCTTGGAGCAACCAGAGTCCAAATACCAGAGAACAATTCGGACCACCTGTTTTCAATAACAACAGTAGACAATGCATTGGAAACTATTGGTTCCGGAGTGTTAGTGATAGGTGTGAAAATACCCATCCTTTTACCACTTATTTCTTGCTAAAACAAGACCAAAACGCGTATTTAATGTCATTTGTTTGGAATTATGCGCGGTTTGTGTGTTTGTTGTATTTTCAGAGACAACCGGATAAATATTGGAGAAAACATGGGATTGCACGAGTTTTATCGAGGAAAAAGACGAAAAGAGGAAGTCTATAGTCCAAGAGATTCAAAGGATTTGAAGTCAATGGGCCTATTTGAAGATTTATCGAAGAAAAGGACCAAAGACGGAAGATTTACCTATGTCGAAGAAACTCAAGTCTATTAAATGAAGAAATTAAAATACGAGTTGAAATTATTCGTCGACAAATCCCGAATCGAAATCGAAAATGTCAACTTTTCTGAAAAAGACGAGAAGACAAAAAGGAAGGAAGAAAGCCCACTCACCAACCAATGGAGAAGCCTATAAATACTCCTCCCATTCAGGATTCCAGAAGTTCTTTTCTGTTATTTTTCTTTCCGAGTTCTTAGGAAGAAACCATCTCCCTTAAGGAGTGTTTTCCATTTTTCTTTGATTCTCCCAATCTTGTAAGTTTAATCTTTCCACTTGTTGTTGAATCTTAAATCATTAATACAAGTCTACTTTTAATCTTTTCATCATCTTGTTCTTCATCTCTTTTTGATTCTAAGTTCTTAAGTTTTATTTTATTGGTTTGATCTTAAAAAGTAAGTGGGTTTTATGATTTTGTTGTTTTGGATTGATGTTTACCTTAGGTAAATGATTAGTGGTGAAAGTGATTTTAGTTTTGGTTAAAAACTTGGTGATTTTTGAGTCAAATTCGTGTTCATAAGGATCCCCTGTTCTTCGTGTTCTTCATTGTGTTTGCCAGATTCCGTATAGAAGTTCTTGATTGTCTTGGTTATTCGGAATATCAAATATTCCGAGTAGGGTTAAATTTTCTTGGTTACTCGGAATTTCTAAATATTCCGCATAGTGTTTCTTTTAAAAATATTCCGAGTAGAAATTGATTTTCCGCATAGTCTAAACATTCCGCGTAGGGATTGGATTTTGTTAATTATTCGGAATGTCCACATATTCCGGATAGGGAGTTTTTCCGAGTAGAACTATTATTTAGAGTAGGATATTATTCCGCATAAGGAAATTATTCCTCGTAGGGTTTTTATTCCGCATCACCCAATATTCCGCATAGTACAAAGTTCCGCATGGTCTTGATTATTCCGAGTAAGAACCAACATTCCGCGTAGGCCAATTATTCAGCATTGGAGTACTTTTTCCGAGTAAGGTTATTATTCCGAGTAGAGCACTATATTTCGCATAGCAATATTATTCCGAGTAAGGGCAGATATTCCGAATAGAGACTTCTAGTTTTATTCTTCATAAAGGTATTTACTTACTGTTTCATTTAAATTCTGGATTTATTTTCAGTTCTTGTTTCTAATTTAATTTTATTATTACTTTCCCTTATCATTTTTGTAGATTTAGACCAAAGCTCCCCCTTTTTAGTCACCAATTACAACTATTCCACTTTTGACCGTGATCAATTCGAGAAGATACCGAGAATGAAACAACGACATATATCAATTGGGTACGAGCAACGCAAAGAGAGATCTTGCAAGCAAAACCTTTTTAACCAATCAAAAGTCAGTTATTAAATGGCGCCGCTGCCGGCTCTTTTCGTAAGGATCAACGGTTTCTTGTGAGAAAATTTGGATTTTGGGATCCGTTCTTTCGGGAACGTTATTTGCAAGCACAAAAATTTTCAAAAAACCCATAAAAATCTAAAATTTTCTAAAATACAAAAACATTAAAAAACCTATAAAAACCATGAATATTTTCTCTTGTGTTTTCTTTTTAGTGTATGCGTACTCGATCAACGTCTTATTCAGAGCCCGATACTCTCGAACAATTAGACATGGTCGGTGTACACAACAACAACAATAATAATCCCCCCCCTCCCAAATAACAACAACAATAATCATCCCCCCCACCAAAACATGAATAATCCACCCTTACCCGACCTTCGAAGAATGGAGGAGCTATGTCAACCCACGATGAACGGACGTGGAGGCCCGATTGCACCGATGCATGTCACGGCTCAGGAGTTTTCGTTGAAGCATCACATGATCCAGCAAGTGCAAACAAACCCATTTCGCGGAATTCCGGATGATGATGCCAACAAACACCTCGACAAATTCATTACCATTACCCAAAGCATGAAGTCTGCGGGTGTTTCTATGGATGACCTTCGCCTTCAACTCTTTCCCCACTCGCTTTCTCACCATGCCGAAAAATGGTTTGACCGTCTCCCAAAGAACTCTATTCATACTTGGGACGACATGACTCAACGCTTTTTGTCGCGCTACTTCCCACCATCCATGGTCACGAGTCTTCGTAACCAAATTAGTGGATTCATGTAAGACAATGATGAATCGCTTTTTGATGCTTGGGAACGGTACAATGATTTGATCGATCGTTGTCCTAATCACAATATGCTCCCCGTCACTCTCATTGATACCTTCTACAATGGTCTCACTTTTCGTGATCGTGACACGATCAACGCCGCCGCCGGTGGTACTTTTATGAAAAGGAGACCGGAGGAGTGTCGAGAGTTGATTGAAAACATGACTACTCACCACAAGAATTGGGATTCATCCGCATCCTCAAGATCTAACTCGAGAGTCAATGTTTCTTCTTCTACTTCCAATCCTGAGATGACTGAAATTTCTCGACAACTCGCAGAGATGAACAAGAATTTCATGACCATGGCCACAAATCACTTTCAACAAGCTAAAGCCGTTGCTATTTCTTGTGACACATGTGGTGGTCCTCATTCTTATAATGATTGTCCTTCTACTCAAGGCAATTATTCTGAAAACGTTAACGCGGCATACGGTACTTATCCCACAGGAGGCTATCAAGCTCGCCCTCAAGGAGACCGTAGCTTGCTAAGTTATCGTTCCAACAATTATCTTGCTCCACCCGGTTTCCCTCCTCAGAACCAAAACCAACAACAAAGCTATAACCAAAACAACCAATCCCAACCTCGTGCTCAAAATCAATATCAACCCCAAAGAAACCCATACCCAACTCAAGGATATTCTCAAGCTTACCAAGTTCCACCTCTCAATCAACCGATGGCAGTAAATCAAGACGTCGAAACGTTCATGAAGACTAATCGAGAGATGGTGACGAATCTTCAGAGTCAATTTGTCAACTTGAAGAATGACATTGTGAAACAAGGAAGCGATATTCGAGCCGAGCTAAGGAATGACATGGCAAAACACAGCAATGAAATTCATGCAAACATGAGAGACTCTTTCAATACTCAAGCGATTAACCTTCGTGATATGATTGGTTTGCTCATCCAAGGTAATCAACCCTCTTCTTCGGGTACTCTTCTGAGTAACACCGTTGCGAATCCAAGAGGGGAGATGAAAGCAATCACCACTCGTAGTGGAAAAGGTTATATGGAACCCGAGCTTCCTACACCTCCACTCGTGATTGTGAACAAGGAACAAGAGCAACTTTCTTCACCTCCTTCACCTTCTATCCCCATTTCCCCACCACCCGTGGTTGTGAGTGATACTACTCCCTTAAAGCCTTCTTCTTCATCCAATATACCTTATCCTTCAAGGTTAAGGAAAGAAAAGCAAAAGAGCAAGGATGATATTCAAGTTTCGAACTTTCTAAAAATGTTTAAACAATTGAATTTTAACATCTCCTTTGCCGAGGCTCTCGCTCACATGCCCAAATACTCTAAGATGTTTAAAGATCTTCTCAGTGATAAGGAGAAACTCCTCGATATTTCTCAGACCCAACTTAATGAGAACTGCTCCGCGGTGCTTTTAAGGAAATTGCCCACCAAACTTGGTGATCCGGGTCGCTTCTTGATTCCTTGCAACTTCCCGGGAGTAGAGAATTGCATGGCCCTAGCCGATCTAGGTGCCAGTATAAACTTAATGCCTTTAAGTGTTTGGAAGCAATTATCTCTCCCCGAGCTAGTCCCCACCAAAATGACTTTGTAATTAGCCAACCGTACGGTTGCTTATCCAGTGGGGATAGCCGAAGATGTCTTTGTTGGCGTTGACAAATTCACCTTCCCGGCGGATTTTGTTGTCGTTGACTACGAGATGGATCCTCGTGTTCCATTAATCGTTGGACGTCCATTCCTGAGGACCGGTCGCACTCTCATTTATGTAGCCGCGGGCGAAATAATCATGAGAGTTGGTGACGACAAAATTGTCTTCAACATGGGTAAGATTTCTAAGCAACCTTATTCTTATGAGAGTGTTAATGCTATTGATGTTCTCGATGAGGCTTGTGAAGAACATTTTCATGATGCTTGCAAAAGTACTCTCTCTTCTCTACCCAATGTTGAGACCGTTGCCTCAATTGCTCTGGCATTGACTCCTTTTGGAGAAAGTGATTTGGATGATTTCGAAGCTAGCTTGGGTTCTCTCGATATTAAGTATGATGATTCTTCCACTGATTGGGATGAAGACATTCGTACTATTGAGATACTTCTCAATGAAGACCCGTTTCCTCCTCCCTCTCCTAAAGAGGTGACTAATGATGATCCATCGTTAGTTACACCTTCTATTGAGGATCCTCCTACTCTTGAGCTTAAGGACCTACCTCCTCATCTTGAGTACGTTTTCCTTGAAGACAACGAGAAGTTACCGGTCATCATAGCGAAGGATCTAAAAGAAGAAGAAAAAGCCCGACTTGTCGCCGTGTTGAAGAAGCATAAAAGAGCTATCGCTTGGGAAATCTCCGACATTCGCGGAATTGATCCTCACTTCTGCACACATAAAATTCTCATGGAGGACGACTTTAAGCCCACAATTCAAAGCCAAAGAAGGGTGAATCCTAAAATCCATGAAGTCATCAAAAAAGAGGATATCAAACTTCTTGATGCGGGTATGATTTACTCTATTTCGGATTCACCATGGGTTAGTCCAGTCCATTGTGTGCTAAGAAAGGCGGAATTACCATTTTGCCCAATGCGAACAACGAGTTGATTCCTACCCGTCTATTTACTGGGTGGAGAGTTTGTATAGACTACCGCAAACTCAATGATGCCACGAGAAAGGATCATTTCCTTCTACCTTTTATGGACCAAATGCTTGACCGTTTAGCGGGTAATGAATATTACTGATTTCTTGATGGTTTCTCGGGTTATTTCCAAATACCCATCGATCCCCAAGATCAAGAGAAGACAACATTCACTTGTCCCTATGGCACCTTTGCTTATAAAAGAATGCCTTTTGGCTTATGCAATGCCCCCGGGACTTTCCAAAGGTGCATGTTGGCTATCTTCCATGACATGGTTGAGCAAACCATGGAAGTCTTCATGGATGATTTCTCGGTCTTCGGAGATTCCTTTTCTTCTTGCCTTGCCAATTTGGAACGTATGCTTAAGCGGTGTGAAGACACTCGCCTTGTTCTGAATTGGGAAAAATGCCATTTTATGGTAAAAGAAGGCATTGTGCTAGGACACAAAATCTCTAAAGCCGGTCTTGAAGTCGACCGTGCTAAAGTAGATGTCATAGCCAAATTACCTCCACCTTCAACCGTGAAGGGTGTGAGAAGTTTTCTGGGTCATGCGGGCTTCTATCGTCGATTCATTCAGGATTTCTCTAAAATCGCTCGCCCGATGACCCACCTCTTGGAAAAAGATACTCCTTTTATCTTTTCTAAAGAGTGTATCGAAGCCTTCAATCTTCTTAAGGATAAGCTAACTAAGGCACCGGTCTTGGTTACCCCTAAATGGGAGCTACCCTTTGAATTGATATGCGATGCTAGCGACTTCGCTATTGGTGCGGTTTTGGGACAAAGGATCAACAAACATTTCCAACCAATCCACTATGCTAGCAAAACAATGACGGGGGCTCAATTGCATTATACGACAATCGAAAAAGAGCTTTTAGCTGTTGTCTATGCTTTTGAAAAATTCCACCCCTATCTTGTTTTATCCACCACCATCGTATACACGGACCATTCCACGTTGAAGTACTTGATGACTAAACATGACTCTAAGCCAAGACTTCTTCGCTGGGTTTTACTCCTTCAAGAATTCAACATTGAAATTCGTGACAAGAAGGGTGCTGAAAACCTAGCCGCGGATCATCTGAGCAGACTTGAGGATCCATATCAAGGGGATCATCCGAACAAAGAGATCAATGACTCTTTCCCCCTTGAAACCTTAATGTCTATAAATCTCAATCTTGATGGCACCCCGTGGTTTGCCGATATTGCAAACTACTTACCGGGTGGTGTTCTCATCCAAGGGTTAACATCCCAACAAAAGAAGAAGTTCTTGAACGATGTTAAGACTTACTTTTGGGATGACCCTTTTCTATTCAAACAATGCGCTGACTTGATTATTCGCCGAGGTGTTGACGGACCGGCTGCTTTGGACATTCTCCAGGCTTGCCACAAAGGACCCACCGGTGGTCACTTTGGTCCCAACTACACCGCCAAAAAAGTGTTTGACTCGGGATTCTATTGGCCCACCATCTATCGTGATGCTCACGAGATGGTTAAACATTGTGATGCTTGCCAAAAACAAGGAAAGATCACACATAAAGATGAGATGCCTCAAAATTTCATACAAGAATGTGAAATCTTTGATGTATGGGGCATCGACTTTATGGGGTCATTCCCTTCTTCTAAAGGCAACAAATACATCCTTGTCGCTGTCGACTATGTTTCTAAATGGGTTGAAGCCAAAGCTTTACCCACTAACGACGCGAGGGTGGTTTGTAATTTCTTGAAACAACTGTTTGCTCGATTTGGTGTTCCTCGTGCTATTATCAGTGACCGCGGGACTCATTTTTACAACGATCAACTTACAAGAGTCATGGCTAAGTATGGTGTCAATCACCGTCTTTCCACCGCTTATCATCCTCAAACCAACGGTCAAGCCGAGATATCCAACCATGGATTGAAGAGAATTTTGGAACGTACTGTGGGAGAGCATCATGCCTCGTGGGCCGATAAACTTGATGATGCTCTGTGGGCTTTCCGTACCACCTATAAGACGCCGATTGGTTGTACACCTTATCGTCTTATGTACGGGAAAGCTTGCCACCTCCCTATCGAGCTGGAACATAAGGCATATTGGGCCTTGAAGTGGGCTAACTTCGACATCAACAAAGCTGGTGATTTTCGCAAGATTCAACTCAACGAGCTACAAGAATTGAGGAATCAAGCTTACGAGAACTCATTGATCTACAAGGAGAAGACCAAGATTATCCACGATGCAAAAATCAAGAACCGAGAGTTCCACGTTGGTGATCATGTCATACTCTTTAACTCTCGGTTGAAGATCTTTTCAGGCAAGTTGAAGAGCCGCTGGTCTGGTCTATTCACCATCGCCAATATTTTTCCATATGGTACCATTGAGCTTTCTCAGCCAAATGGGCCCAACTTCAAGGTGAATGGCCAGCGTTTGAAATTGTACTTTGGTGAGGACATCTCTTAAGAGATGATTCCATCCTTCACCACGTTTCCCTTGAATTAGTTCGGGACCGAGTCAGGCTCGCGACTCGGTGAACATAAACAAGCGCTCCTCGGGAGGCAACCCGAGTATCTATTCCCCTTTCCCGTTTCTATCCTAAGTGTAGGGGGAGCTATATAGGTTGCTTGTTTTTGGATGGTGATGTGATTACAGGGATAATTGCACTCTTGGAATCTCTGAGGAACCGTGCTCCCATGTTATCCACAATACCGGTTCTATCTCTCAACTATCGTGATTCAATTATCCTCATATTCACATTTGAAATTGATCACTTTAGTCGTCTTTTCCTTAGCTTGATTTAACCAACGTGCACAATGTCATAAGTGTAGGGGAGACTTTTTCCCACATGCTTAAACATTGAGGACAATGTTTATCTTAAGTGTAGGGGAGACTTCTATCGAAGTTTTAAGTGGACTTTTCCATGAAAATGCCTTCATTAACCGGAAAAATCATCTTTTTCAGCATTTTTCAAATTTTTAATTAACTTTGGCCATTTTGTCGTAATTTTTAAATTTTTATCGTTGCTTTCATATGTATATATTCCGCAATAAAGTCAAAAATATTAATAAAGTGGGTATCTAGTTTTGAAATCTTCGACATATTAGGCCCGTTGCGATTATTTTGACTCAACCCGAATAGACTTATTCAAGTTTATTCTGGCTAGTATCCTTAACCATATAGACCTTAATTTGTTTATTAGGCTAAGCATCCACGAGTCTCATTACTTGAGATTTTAAATTGTGGAGGACGAGAAATGATAGAGTCAATTATAAGTCGGTACTCTTGCACAAGCTCACTTGGTGTAATTATTTGCCTATTCTCCCATCACTTGCTAATAATTTATCTGCAATAAGTAAGGTCGTACGATTTGAAAGGTTACTTAGCTTCTAGCCCAAGATCGTTTAAAAGTTGCTCGGCAATGATAAGAGTTCATAGCCAAGGCATAACTTATGAAGCGGGGCGCGAAGATTGGCGAGTCCAAAAAGGCCCTAACAAGGCATGAGGATTCCATTTTATTGCTAAAGATCCAAGGTGATGTGAAAAGCATTATTCCCAAAATCGATATGAAGGATCAAGACTCACGACGAAAAGCAATCAACTCCCATAAAGGTCATGGAGAAGTCTATCCAAAAAGACCCTAACAAGGTATGAGGATAAATAGATCCAAGTCCGAAAAGGAGGCGGATCGTTGTATCTCAAAATCCCAATTAGAGATTGAAGAAATAATCATGAAGTCGTGGTCAACAATGTTGGAGTACCCCTCAAAAGTCTCCAAGTGTAGAAACTCTATTAACGATGAGAAGACCATTGTCTCAAGAACGTCTCTCGAAGATATGAAGTATGAAGTACATGCCAAATATCGGCCCAAGAAAGGTCTCAAATCGTGAACCGAGTTATGCCAAGATATGAACTTTTTGATATCCCGAGAAGCAGTTTTAAGAGATTTTGTCCTTCAGCTAGTTATTGATCAAATCGTCCTACTTTGCTTTCAGCCTAAATAAACTATCGAAATAAGTCCAAGAATGCATCTTCATGATCATTCTAAGACAAAAATAAAATATAAGAGATACACCTAGGAATAAGGGAGTTTAAGTTTATAATTAAGCCATGTGTGTAAGTGTTTGAATTGCTAACTTATAATGACAATGATCTCGTTTTTGAGCTTAGTTTGGGGAACGTGAAACTTGAGGGTGATAAATCTTCGCAGCGCCAAAGCCCTAATGTAAGTCCTTGATCTCTTTGCAAGTTATTTCCATGAAGCTATTTTCAAGTGAAACTGGTTTTCTATCCTTTAGTTTATTTTAAAGTTTTAATTTCTCTTAGTACTTTAATTTTTGTTTAGTAGTATGTTAATAAGGCCAAGGTTGATTAATTATGAGAAAAATGTAAATTTGCTTTATCACTAAGCATTGCATGAGGGCATGGCAATGGTTAAGTGTAGGGGATTTGATAGGTGTGAAAACACCCATCCTTTTACCACTTATTTCTTGCTAAAACAAGACCAAAACGCGTATTTAATGTCATTTGTTTGGAATTAAGCGTGGTTTGTGTGTTTGTTGTATTTTCAGAGCCAACCGGATAAATATTGGAGAAAACATGGGATTGCACGGGTTTTATCGAGGAAAAAGACGAAAAGACGAAGTCTATAGTCCAAGAGATGCAAAGGATTTGAAGTCAATGGGCCTATTTGAAGATTTATCGAAGAAAAGGACCAAAGACGGAAGATTTACCTATGTCGAAGAAACTCAAGTCTATTAAATGAAGAAATTAAAAGACGATTTGAAATTATTCGTCGACAAATCCCGAATCAAAATCGAAAATGTCAACTTTTCTGAAAAAGACGAGAAGACAAAAAGGAAGGAAGAAAGCCCACTCACCAACCAAGGGAGAAGCCTATAAATACTCCTCCCATTCAAGACTCCAGAAGTTCTTTTCTGTTATTTTTCTTTCCGAGTTCTTAGGAAGAAACCATCTCCCTTAAGGAGTGGTTTCCATTTTTCTTTGATTCTCCCAATCTTGTAAGTTTAATCTTTCCACTTGTTGTTGAATCTTAAATCATTAATACAAGTCTACTTTTAATCTTTTCATCATCTTGTTCTTCATCTCTTTTTGATTCTAAGTTCTTAAGTTTTATTTTATTGGTTTGATCTTAAAAAGTAAGTGGGTTTTATGATTTTGTTGTTTTGGATTGATGTTTACCTTAGGTAATGATTAGTGGTGAAATTGATTTTAGTTTTGGTTAAAAACTAGGTGATTTTTGAGTCAAATTCGTGTTCATAAGGATCCCCTGTTCTTCGTGTTCTTCACTGTGTTTGCCAGATTCCGTATAGAAGTTCTTGATTGTATTGGTTATTCGGAATATCAAATATTCCGAGTAGGGTTAAATTTTCTTGGTTATTCGGAATTTCTAAATATTCCGCATAGTAAATCTTTTAAAAATATTCCGAGTAGAAATTGATTTTCCGCATAGTCTAAACATTCCGCGTAGGGATTGGATTTTGTTAATTATTTGGAATGTCCACATATTCTGGAGAGGGAGTTTTCCAAGTAGAACTATTATTCAGAGTAGGATATTATTCCGCATAGCGAAAGTATTCCTCGTAGGGTTTTTATTCCGCATCACCCAATATTCTGCATAGCACAAAATTCCGCATGGTCTTGATTATTCCGAGTAAGAACCAACATTCCGCATAGGCCAATTATTCAGCATTGGAGTACTTTTTCCGAGTAAGGTTATTATTCCGAGTAGAGCACTATATTCCGCATAGCAATATTATTCCGAGTAAGGGCAGATATTCCGAATAGAGACTTCCAGTTTTATTCTTCATAAAGGTATTTACTTACTGTTTCATTTAAATTCTGGATTTATTTTCAGTTCTTGTTTCTAATTTAATTTTACTATTACTTGCCCTTATCATTTTAGTAGATTTAGACCAAAGCTCCCCCTTTTTAGTCACCAATTACAACTATTCCACTTTTGACCGTGATCAATTCGAGAAGATACTGAGAACGAAACAACGACATATATCAATTGGGTACGAGCAACGCAAAGAGAGATCTTGCAAGCAAAACCTTTTTAACCAATCAAAATTCAGTTATTAGTTAGCAGATACAGATATAGAATTATTAGAATTGCTAACATTTTTGAGACCCTTAGATTTCCTGTGTTCTCTAATGTGAGTTTTAGCACTAACAGGTTTTACTGTTCCAACTTCCTTAGGTTTTGGATTATTCGCGGGCACTATAGTGGGAGTAGACCTATTTAAAGGGCACTTGGTTCCTACAGTAGTGTCAGTGTTCCTAGTTAAAGGACACGCTTGTGTGTTTGGTAGCCTTGGTACTCCTAGTTAAAGGGCACACTTTCTTCACTTCAATGGGAGTGATCCTAGTTAAAGGGCACGTATTTCCTACTATAGTGAAAGTTTTACCAGGAGGGCGCCACATCCAACCAACTTGGGTTAACACTTTCCCAGTCGGTTTCCATTCTAATCCATTTTTCTGGGCATACATCTCATTCACATGGTCAATAAGGCAAGAATCATGAAGACTAGAAAACATACATTCATTACAATTCCAACATTTCAAATTAGAATTCACAGTAGGTTTAGAACGCTGCACAACCGCAGAGCCTTTAGGTTTAGCTACATGATTCTTTTTATTCAAAACAGAAATAACATTCCTAGGATAGGCTTCTACTTTCTTCTTCACTTGACTACTAGATGGGGGCAAGATCCTATCATTCTTCTTGTTTCTCTTAAGCTTAGAACTTTGAGCCTTAGTAGTGGTGCTTACTCCTGTAGAAGGCAACACGGGAATATTAGAAGCTGGTTTTGATTCCGCCTTATCTTTAGTGACCAAAGTTTGAGATGGTTTAGTCGTGGGGCCCTTATTAAATGGTGTGACGGCTATAAGGTTCCTTTTGATTGCACTAGAGGACGATGCAGAGACAGTGGCTGCGTTATCCACAACATTCTTACCTTTTAGGGTACGAAGTGTTTCCTTTAACTCAGCCAAGGCCAAAACTTTATCACAAATTTGTTCCCTCAAATCAGATATTTCCACCGACTGTCGATTCAATTGTTCAATCAAAGATTGTTTCTGTGCAGTGGTATTAGCACATGCGGGCTTTACTGAATCGAAGAGTCGTGTATTTTTCTGATTTAAGTTATCAACTTTAGACAAAATCTTGGAAACTCGATTATCTAGATCAAGTTTTAAATTCTCAATAGCCTCAAGTACGTTCACACAGTTAAGCTCCTTAGATTTCTCTATGTCTATCGGCAGAGATTGGGCAACCTTGTCACTTGGCTGACGCTGTTTGGATTGTAAATTCAATCGAAAATTCTTTTCAAAGTTTGCATCATCGATATTAACACCTTCGAATGACGTTTCAAAGATTTCTTGAATAAATTGTTTCTTGCATTCAAGCGAAATACAATGTGTTTGAATCTCATCAAAACATTTTAAAAGCGAAGAATATGAATCTTGAAGCTTTAAAAATTCAGGGTCAGATTCGTGACAAGAACTATCTACCACATTATCCATAGATTCAACATTATGCACAATAGAATCATTATCAACACTTTTATTCACACAGACACAAACTATATCATGAGACATCACTTGCTTCAGAAGCTGATCATTTTGGCGTGAAACTCGTTCTATTTCAAGTAAACTGTTTTCATAAGCATCATCCATTTCATTGAAAACACGTCTAACTTCTTCTATTTCCAATAGACAATCTTGATCAAGATTACTAAGACAAGTTTTAACATTCTTTACAAATGGAACAATTTCGTCTCGAAACGCAGCTCTAGTGTGCTCAAAATTCCATTCACCTTCCGTTATGGCCGAAGCCGTCGTACGTTCCAAAATGACCTTGTCAAAATCGGCTAAGTGTTGGTGAACCGCATTTAAGTTAACGGACGCCTTGCTTACCGGTGGAATTAACTTTGTTAAATCCGTTTTGACAAGTGTAGGAGACGTACTAGGAAGGTTTTCATTTGACAAACTTTGGGGCACAAGAACTGTCAATTCTGCTAATTCCTTTTGTAAGCGAATGCGTGTCTTTTTCGAAAATTGATCTTTGTTATGTTGATCATAATAAATTGTAGGGAATTTTGAAAGAATTTTAGAATGAGTTTCATCCGCAAGTGATTGTGTCTCCTCAGTACTACGAACAAAAGGTGCTTCTTTCGATTTGCCAATAATGGTCATATCATAAAGACCGGGAATATATTCCTGAGCTTGTTTTGCATAACCGGGATTAGGTGGTAAATCTTGAAGATGCTTAAGTTCGAGTTCTTTAAATGATTTAGTTAAAAGATGAACCTTTTATGTGGAAGCGTATTGTTTTAAAAGCTGTTGTTCTTTGAATTTAAGAGTTTGGTAGCATTAATTTCCGATTCAAACTTTTTAGACTCGAGAGTTTCGAAATCCATTTTAAGTTTCTAAAAATCATTGACAACCGACTCTTTTGCTTTTAATTCATTGGAAAGATTAGCTTTTAATGATTCTATTTCTTTCAAGTGTTCAATCTTTTCAAAACGAAATTGGTCAAATTCAGAACATGTTATTTTCTCTGCTTGAGGGACCATTTCAAAAGTTTTGACCTTTTCTTGATGCAACTCAAGATCAGCAGTTAGGGTGGAATTGGTATCTATGGATTGTCTGAGGGCCATAAGCATTTGATCAATAATATGTTTAGGCACCATGACCAAATCATGTTGAGCATAGGATTCCATACCCGTGGTAGCATTTGGTTGAAGTTCACTCAAATGTGTAGGATTCGGTACCACATCATTTGAGTTACTAGTTCCCGAATGTTGTTCTAGGTTGTCATTTTCATGCCCAACTTGATGTTGGTTATCATCAATATTATTAGATGTGGTTGGTACCTCACTGACGACATCAGAATCGTAGTGAGAGAGACTAGCAACGAGAGCAGCTTGGGCAGAGTGAATGTCATCACAATCCGAATCATATGCTTCAAGATCATCTACTTGATAAGCTGCATTAGAAGTAGAAACGACTGCAATGCCTTCAGTATCTGCTGCCCCTGGGTCTGCAAGAAATGCTAACTCCTCTGAATCCAAAATTTTCCCCTTAGACTACGCATCAACCAAATACATCTTCTCACGAAACCATGCATCATCCCTCCTCCTTTTCGGCTGAGTGCATTCCCTAGCCATATGACCTTGTCCTCAGCAATTGTAGCAAGTCACAACCTTTTTAGGACCAATAGGACTTCCATTTCCACTAGCTTGAGAATTCACAGCTTGATTGTTCCCAGTCCTTGTAGGAGGTCCATATGAATTTTGCCTTCCCTGAATAGGTTGCACCGTCACTTGACCATCTTGAACAGTGGCTTGTTGTCGAGGATTTGAAGAGATGTGGAGCTTATTGTTTGTTGGTGGAAATCCTCTAGTTGCAACAAGTTTTGACAAGTAGGCAGTGAGATGGTTTAGTACATCATCTGGCGTATCATTTTGAGTAAAGACCGGTGCTTGGATTGGCGGAAGTTCATTAGACTAGAAAGCTTGTGCTGGTTGTGCTTCGATTGGAAAATATCCTTGCTGAGGAGTATAGCCCATTGGAGAAGTGTTGGCTTGTGATGGTGATGTTTGATATGTTGGTTGCTGTGGAAAAGATTGTTGATGAACACTTTGTTGATATGCTTGTTGTGGCATCATTGGTGGTTGATAAGATGGTTGATGTGGTTGCTGATAGGTGTGTGGTGGTGGCTGCTGCAAGTATGATGGTTGTTGATAAGTATAAGCCATGTTTTGTTGAGAAGCATACATTGCAAGCGGATCATGAACTTGAGGTGTAGACAAGTCCTTAGCCAATTTAACATCCGTCACGTATTTTTACCATTCTGGAGGAATAGTGTTCAAATACTTGGTGTTCAATTGAAAGGTAGGAATTGCCATGCCATAGATATTAAGCTCATTCAACAATAGGGTAAATCTCAGATAGTAATCATTGAGAGTCTCCCCTGGCACATAGGCAAACTTATCAAATGTATCATAAAGCTTACACTCTCGTTCTTGTTTAGTTAACGAGGTGCCTTGCATTAGAACACGAATTCTATCCCATAACTCTTTGGCAACTTTATGTTTGCTGACGAGTTTGTAGACATCTGGAGGAAGGGCTTTGAGAATGATATTTGTAGCTTGTTTGTCAGACTTGTCTTGTATCTTAGCATCTCCAGTTAGTTTACCCGTTGTGCGAGGACGAGTAACAGCACCTTCCGTCACATTACCATATACCAATGGCCCATTGAGCACCGATGCCCAAATAAGATGTCCATTTTCCTTGTTCAACATATAAAGTTCCATTCGGGAAGCCCATCCATTTCATTGAAAACACGTCTAACTTCTTCTATTTCCAAAAGACAATCTTGATCAAGATTACTAAGACAAGTTTTAACATTCTTTACAAATGGAACAATTTCGTCTCGAAACGCAGCTCTAGTGTGCTCAAAATTCCATTCACCTTCCGTTATGGCCGAAGCCGTCGTACGTTCCAAAATGACCTTGTCAAAATCGGCTAAGTGTTGGTGAACCGCGTTTAAGTTAACGGACGCCTTGCTTACCGGTGGAATTAACTTTGTTAAATCCGTTTTGACAAGTGTAGGAGACGTACTAGGAAGGTTTTCATTTGACAAACTTTGGGGCACAAGAACTGTCAATTCTGCTAATTCCTTTTGTAAGCGAATGCGTGTCTTTTTCGAAAATTGATCTTTGTTATGTTGATCATAATAAATTGTATGGAATTTTGAAAGAATTTTAGAATGAGTTTCATCCGCAAGTGATTGTGTCTCCTCAGTACTACGAACAAAAGGTGCTTCTTTTGATTTGCCAATAATGGTCATATCATAAAGAACGGGAATATATTCCTGAGCTTGTTTTGCATAACCGGGATTAGGTGGTAAATCTTGAAGATGCTTAAGTTCGAGTTCTTTAAATGATTTAGTTAAAAGATGAACCTTTTCTGTGGAAGCGTATTGTTTTAAAGCTGTTGTTCTTTGAATTTAAGAGTTTGGTAGCATTAATTTCCGATTCAAACTTTTTAGACTCGAGAGTTTCGAAATCCATTTTAAGTTTCTAAAAATCATTGACAACCGACTCTTTTGCTTTTAATTATTGGAAAGATTAGCTTTTAATGATTCTATTTCTTTCAAGTGTTCAATCTTTTCAAAACGAAATTGGTCAAATTCAGAACATGTTATTTTCTCTGCTTGAGGGACCATTTCAAAAGTTTTGACCTTTTCTTGATGCAACTCAAGATCAGCAGTTAGGGTGGAATTGGTATCTATGGATTGTCTGAGGGCCATAAGCATTTGATCAATAATATGTTTAGGCACCATGACCAAATCATGTTGAGCATAGGATTCCATACCCGTGGTAGCATTTGGTTGAAGTTCACTCAAATGTGTAGGATTCGGTACCACATCCTTTGAGTTACTAGTTCCCGAATGCTGTTCTAGGTTGTCATTTTCATGCCCAACTTGATGTTGGTTATCATCAATATTATTAGATGTGGTTGGTACCTCACTGACGACATCAGAACCGTAGTGAGAGAGACTAGCAACGAGAGCAGCTTGGGCAGAGTGAATGTCATCACAATCCGAATCATATGCGTCAAGATCATCTACTTGATAAGCTGCATTAGAAGTAGAAACGACTGCAATGCCTTCAGTATCTGCTTCCCCTGGGTCTACAAGAAATGCTAACTCCTCTGAATCCAAAATTTTCACCTTAGACTGAGCATCAACCAAATACATCTTCTCACGAAACCATGCATCATCCCTCCTCCTTTTCGGCTGAGTGCATTCCCTAGCCATATGACCTTGTCCTCAGCAATTGTAGCAAGTCACAACCTTTTTAGGACCAATAGGATTTCCATTTCCACTAGCTTGAGAATTCACAGCTTGATTGTTCCCAGTCCTTGTAGGAGGTCCATATGAATTTTGCCTTCCCTGAATAGGTTGCACCGTCACTTGACCATCTTGAACAGTGGCTTGTTGTCGAGGATTTGAAGAGGTGCGGAGCTGATTGTTTGTTGGTGGAAATCCTCTAGTTGCAACAAGTTTTGACAAGTAGGCAGTGAGATGGTTTAGTACATCATCTGGCGTATCATTTTGAGTAAAGACCGGTGCTTGGATTGGCGGAAGTTCATTAGACTAGAAAGCTTGTGCTGGTTGTGCTTCGATTGGAAAATATCCTTGCTTAGGAGTATAGCCCATTGGAGAAGTGTTGGCTTGTGATGGTGATGTTTGATATGTTTTGTTGCTGTGGAAAAGATTGTTGATGAACACTTTGTTGATATGCTTGTTGTGGCATCATTGGTGGTTGATAAGATGGTTGATGTGGTTGCTGATAGGTGTGTGGTGATGGCTGCTGCAAGTATGATGGTTGTTGATAAGTATAAGCCATGTTTTGTTGAGAAGCATAAATTGCAAGCGGATCATGAACTTGAGGTGTAGACAAAACCTTAGCCAATTTAACATCCGTCATGTATTTTTTCCATTCTGGAGGAAGAGTGTACAAATACTTGGTGTTCAATTGAAAGGTAGGAATTGCCATGCCATAGATATTAAGCTCATTCAACAATAGGGTAAATCTCAGATAGTAATCATTGAGAGTCTCCCCTGGCACATAGGCAAACTTATCAAAAGTATCATAAAGCTTACACTCTCGTTCTTGTTTAGTTAACGAGGTGCCTTGCATTAGAACACGAATTCTATCCCATAACTCTTTGGCAACTTTATGTTTGCTGACGAGTTTGTAGACATCTGGAGGAAGGGCTTGGAGAATGATATTGTAGCTTGTTTGTCACACTTGTCTTGTATCTTAGCATCTCCAGTTAGTTCACCCGTTGTGCGAGGACGAGTAACAGCAGCTTCCGTCACATTACCATATACCAATGGCCCATTGAGCACCGATGCCCAAATAAGATGTCCATTTTCCTTGTTCAACATATAAAGTTCCATTCGGGAAGCCCATTCCTCATACATAGTCTTCAACAACATTGGTAGACGATTATCCGTACCCGAGAGGATGGACTTATCTGTAATAGATGTGTACTCCATTTCAATAAGTTAAGATTTACAGAGTTGATCGATCAATGAAAGAAAGTAAATGTATTTATTGTTGTGTGTTAAAGCCGAGAAATAATGTTGAAATCCCCTAAATTATGTCCTCGATAAACCAAAAAATCCAAGTAAAAATTTTCAAAAAACACGTTTTTGAAAAAAATGTTGGATCTTACTCAAATCACACTCGTGGATCGTACTCTATGATCGTACTCGGATCGAACTCGGATCGTACTAGTGATCGTACTCCTTGATCGTTCCCAACGATCGTACTCTGGTCGCACTCGTTTGATCGTACCCAACGATCGTACTCAGATCGCAACGAGTGATCGTACTTAGCGATCGTACTCAGATCACAACAAGTGATCGTACTCAACGATCGTACTCAGATCGCAACAAGTGATCTTACTCCCTTATCGCAACAAGTGATTACAGTGGTGATCGCATCGAGTGATCGTACTCCCTTATAGCAGTGAGTGATCGCAGTGGTGATCGCAGCTAGTGATCGTACTCCCTTATCTCAGTGAGTGATCGCAGTGGTGATCGCAGCGAGTGATCGTACTCCCTTATCTCAGTGAGTGATCGTACTCGTGATCGCAACTAGTGATCGTGACCTTGGATCGCAAGTGGAAACCCCAGGGTTTATGCAATCGCAACAATCAGATCGTACTATGGATACCAACTTACCTTTTTTCTCGGACAGTACAATAACACAATCAATTCAAGATTCTAAGCCAAAAAATGAATCAACCACCCAAAAATTTTGTGTTTTTAACCCAAATAACAAAACCAAATCACTATAACAAGTAATAAGATGAAGTAAATCAAGATTAACTCATAAAGACACAAAAAAAAATTTTGGTTCGTGTGAAAATGGATCAAAAATGGGGAGAAAATCAAGAACACAAACACAAGAACTAAACAATCATCTCATGGCTCTTGATACCATTTGTAGATTTGCTATTAGCTAATCCGGTGGTCTAACATGGTGGTAGATGGTAGTGGAAGCCATTGTTGAGTTGAGAGAGAAAGGTTGAGTGTGTGAAAATACAAAATGTATTAAAATGAGAAAGAAACACAAGCAACACCCTTCCTTGGAAGCCTAGGAGGGGTATATATAGCCACACACCATACACTTAACTATACATTGAACCTAGTCTAGTCTAAGCGTGTGTGACTATGATAACTTATGGGAATTCTTAAATGTCGTCACATAAAGTGAATTTCCAACACACCCCCAGACTGATGGGCAGAGTGAAAGGACGATACAAACACTGAAAGATATGTTGAGAGCTTGTGTGATAGATTTTGGTAAGAATTGGGATAAACATTTGGCTTTAGCAGAGTTATCGTATAACAATAGTTACCATTCTAGTATTAAGGTTGCACCGTTTGAAGCTTTGTATGGTAGGAAGTGTAGATCTCCGGTATGTTTGAGTGAAGTTGGGGATACCCAGCTCACGGGACCGGAATTGATGCGGGAGACTACGGAGATGATAGTTCAGATTAAGAATAGGCTGTTGACTGCCCGTAGTAGACAGAAAAGTTACACGGATGTGCGGCGGAAGCCGATGGATTTTATAGTGGGTGACCGAGTAATGTTGAAAGTATCGCCATGGAAAGGCGTTATAAGATTTGGAAAATGAGGGAAATTGAATCCCCGTTTATTGGACCCTTTATGATTTTATCTAGAGTAGGTCCGGTGGCTTACAAACTAGAGTTACCCCCAGAACTTCATGGTGTTCACAACACATTCCATGTATCTAATCTGAAGAAATGTCTAGCAGTGAGTGATGAGAAAATTTCGTTGGGTAAGGTTCGAATAGATGGGAAGTTGCATTTTATCGGAGAACCCGTAGAGGTTATGGATCGTGAGGTAAAGCAACTAAAACAAAGTCGGATACCTATTGTCAAGATCCGATGGAATTCAAAGCATGGACCGGAATTTACTTGGGAACGATAGGATGAAATGTGGAAGAAATATCCACACCTCTTTGATTTCAATAAGAAACGGACATCAAAATGAAATGGATCACGAGGACGTTAATCCCTTTTAGGAGGAAAAGCTGTGACAATCTAACATTTTCAGGTAGTGAATTATTTTCTCGTATAATATTTTGAAACTTATTTTTGTGTTGGTTGATGAACTCACAATTTACAGATTTAAATTTAGGCTTACGTGCATAATTTAGCGTCCTTTACGACTGAACCGGAAAACTTAGGATTATGTATTTACGTTTTTGAACTTCGTTTTTTATGAGACAATTTTTATTAGATTCATTTTGTGTCGTTGATTCATAATTTATAAAAATGTTTTTCGTAAAACGACCCGAGGGCACGTAAATCGAGGAAACTAGAATCGAGGAATACCCGTAAATTAGCGGGATGGGACAAAACAAGTTTATCCCACCCCACTAAAAGGGACGGCCAAAATGGGGACTACACATCTCTTGATGTGGCACCCTTGTAGCAACAAGCTTACACTTGTTAAGCTTAGCTTAACAAGTAAGCTACAACTCTCCACCAAACATCAAAACCACTTAACCTTTCCATTTGCTCACATACACACATGCAAAACAACTCCAAAAACTCTCTCACACCCTCCCTTTTCCGACCCACATTCACCATCAAACACCCCATTTGATCAATTCTAGCCACAAATATTATGTTATCTACTCACATCATGGAGAAACCTTGAAGCCTTGATTGATTGGTGATCATATTAACATCAAAGAAGGTGATTTGCTTGTGTCCTATGGCTAATTTCTCAACAAACAATCTTGGTGGTTGATGATCTTGAAGATATATTTGGTGTTCATCAAGTTATTGTCATCCAAAAACAAGATATAATCTTGGTTGGTAAAGAAGATCATCCTTTCCATTTCTCTTGTTATTTTTGAAAAGATAAAATGTATTTTCTTTTCTATTGTATATGTATATGATGAATATATGATGATAAAAATGTTGTGTGGGGATCAAGTGTTGATAAATATGATTAAAGAGATGAAAAACCATAGGTAATAATGTTAAAATCATGCTTAAAATGATGGTTGTATAAAAACAGTAAGTAACCAAGTTATAAACTGATAAAATTGCATGGTGGAATAAATTTACAGTAAGTATTAGATGTCATACACATGTGAGAGTTGGCCATACATTGGAATCACCAAAATGAATGAGATATGATCAAAACAAAATTAGTATACCAATATGAATAGTCTGTTTTGTAGGGACTGTTAAGGATATTTAGACATAGATTAAGCAATAGCTATAGCTAACTTATTTGTAGCACATAATATGAAGTTTATGCCATCCAAAAATGAGCTTCTATCTACTTATAGAACTCAAGATATGATAAAAATGGTGAAGATGAAATTAAAAATCAGATTTTGTGAAATTAAAGTTTAATAGTATTATATAAGCACTCAAAATAATATAGTATAAAATGTGAATTAAAATCCACTAACTTATATATTTCATTTATATAAATATGTATAAGGTTAAATAAATGGAAATTTTATAAAAATGGTAGTTTACTAAGTTTTATAAGTTATAAACTATAAACATGATTTTTACGTCTTTTCGGCTATTACCGTAAAATTAACGTTTTTCGCCAATTAAAACATAGACGATCGGACCCGTCTAATGTAAACTTTTTTAAAGTAAAATACTTATATATAAGTACTTAATACAAGTAAAAACCGGTACAACCAGAACTATATAACATATGGACATTAACGGGCTAAGTTAGCATTATTGGACTAATAATTCAACTAAATGGGCTAAACACTTATAAATTTACTTATTGGGCTTAACCGACTTGGGCCCAACATGTAAAGTATAAATACTGATAATACAAGTATAAAATGGATTAATACAATGTAATGGACTTATAATAGGCTTATTGAACCTAAAACATGTAAATAGGTAAAACTAGTAAACTAGAATAAAAGTTATCAACACATAACACTAAAATGAGTGAATGAGAATATATATAAACACACTTGATCATCATCATATGTATAAAATCATCATATGTATACTTGTTATTTTGATAACGTCATTGGACAAAAGTCTAAGACCGATTATTATTAATATAGGTTTCCGTGAACGAAGCACGCCCGTAGCCGATAATCCGCCTTTCATTATCAACGTGAGTTCATAGCCTCACACTCTTTTAAATGTTTTATAAAATGATTTATAAACCCACGAGGGAGATAACATGCTAGTTTTTTATAAAATAGAACACAAGTAGTCCTGATGGTATGCTTAATGATATGGACCCGAATGAGGCGATGACCCAATAAAAGAGATAAAAAGGATTATTAGTAGTTAGGTTATGCAACTTAAAGTCCCATTAGCATGAATTGTGAACTACCGGGATTTGGTAGACGCTTATGCATATGATAGTACTATTTGGGGACGATCACCCCAGTTCGCGCCTTGATGGTTGATCCCCGTCGTACCACATTGATTGGTAAGCGAATTTATGTATGAGAAGATTTACATAGCGTGATTTTTGTGACGACACGCTAACTTAGATGGGCAAATTGTTTGTCGGGTTCGCGGCCCGTTGTTGTGATAGTAAGGTAACAATGTCATGAGGCTAATAATAATCCAATGTAATCTAAATATCTGATATGATAACGATGCTAATAACGATGATAATATTACCTATAATGGTAATATTGAGGCTACGGTCTCATGGATGGTCTAAGATGTATGCTTTGATTTAAATATTGCCTGACTAGCAATACGAGGACTTACTTCTGATATTATACTTGTGTTCTGATTTCAACGATTGTTTTATATAACGGTTTTATTAAACTATATGAATTCACTCAGCATTCGCTGATATGATTTTTGCATGTTTTTATCTCAGGTGCTTGAAGGTAATTCGGATGGAGATCGACTCTGATGGCCCACATAATAATAAAAATGTTCATTCGATCTATGTTTTGTAAACTTAATGACCTGTATAATTTGGGACCTGTTGTACACTTAAAACCTTTTTATCGAATGAATGTATGTTAAACCTTGTACAACCATTTTTATGTGTTGTCTATGATTAGAGTTATTGTGCTATCTCGTAACACTCTAAAAGACTCTTCCGCTGTACCGATACGAAATTTGAGAGTGTTACAATATATATGCTTATACAGATTTTAGTCAGTTCATTTATGCTACGGTATTTATCTAAATAACCGTAGTTCAAGTATCAACAATATTCATTTAAACTTATTTATATAAGTTTCAATTCTAAGTAAACATAAAATGTTTAACTATTAATATCAGTTAGCATATATAATAATCATTCAACTTACAATTAACTTTCTTATTTAAGTGGACATATAATGTCTTACTTAAAATATTAGTTTACGTTCGTAGTTCATATATTATAATCATCGATTTAAACTTATTATTAAGTTTTATAATCAAGTAAACGTAAGTGGTTCTAGTTAAATATTGGTATTTAAGTTATCCAACGTTCATATAAATTTTATTTTTCTAAAAGTATATGAGTTCATGCATTAATAATAATAATACATATCATAATTGTTTATACAATTTATTCCCAAAGCAAATATAAATATTTTATTTTGAAAAATAAAATAAAATATTTTATTTAACTTTAAAGTTTCCATTAATTATTTTAACATTTATAAAATAATTTAAGCTTAAGAATTTATACATTAATTCTTATGGTCTAGGTTTTTAATTATGTTTTATTATAATTAAAATAGATTTTAGAGTTAGGGTTTGTTAATGTTTCAGAATATGGCAAAACTAGTCCCTCCATATATTAAACAAGTATAACTTTCAGATTTTACACATTTGGTACATAGGGCTTGTTATAGTTTCGGCTTATGGCAGGTTTAGTCCACCTAGTTATATCTAGGTTTTGTAACTTTACTAAAATGTCAAAAACAGCCCCTAGGGATTATTTAAGTTTTGGCAAATTACAAGAATAGTCCTTAGGGTTATAAAATGACAAAATAACTTTTAGAAACTTCCCAAAATGGTCCTAAGGTTTAATTTGCCACGGATATTATTTATTAAACCCTAGACTTTTGGATATTTGCATTTTCAGTCCTTGTGTTTACTAGTCTATCAAAACAAGTTTCATAAGTTACGGTTTTAGTCCTTAGGTTTCATAAATTGTCATTTTAATCCAAAAAGTTTTTATAAGTTATATTTTATCATAAAAACTCTTGTTTTAACATTCAAACATAATATAGGCTCATTAACTGGGCTAAACATCTAATGGGCTATTTTAGTGGGCTTAAATATATCTCAAGTCCACTAATTTATTTAAATGGGCCTTTAAATCATTTATTGGGCTTAAATACATTTTTAAGTCCTTTAATTAGTTTAATGGGCCTAAGTGTAATCTTAAGTCCATTAAGTTACTAAGATTTATCAAATGGGCTTATTGGGTCCATTAAGTTTTGAATTAGCATTTCATAAGCTTAACTAGTCCATTAACACTACTTTACATTCTATGTAAGTTTTAACTTAGGATATTCTTATATGTTTATTATGAGCTTATTCATATTTAGTTTTAAATCTAAATAGAAGAATAAAACTTATAGTTTGTTTTATGTGATGTTCCAAATTAGATCTAGGTATGTTATAAGGTTGCAAGTAAGTCATAAGCCCTAATAGGTGCTTATATCTCACGGCTATAATTAGTTATAGCTTATTAAGATAAGTCAAGTCTAAATTTACGGTTGCATGTAATTTATAAGTGTTAAAAAAATAAATCTAGCTATGTACAAATAAAGAGAACAAGTCACAAGTTCAAAATGAGATGTAAACTATGTCTAGACCTAAAAATCAATCATAGATCCATGTACATACATATATATAGCCCATGGTTATATTTCTAAATCTTGGTATTTCCAAGATGAACATATTAGCTAGTTTTAAGTCTTGTAAATACTTACAAAAAAATACAGCATGATTATCTAAGTTACATGCATGTTCCCAAGGTTACTATCATTCCAAGAAAACAATATATAGCCCACGGCTATATTGTTTTCGCCCAATATTCCCATAAGATCTATTAGCTTATTTCATGTTTATCATGTTAAGTTAACAGTTATTACTAGATCTAGGTTTATATAAGCATGCATGTACATCTATCCCATTTTAAGTCATATGTAACCCAGGCTACATTTATACCCATAAGTTATATTTTGTGATTTTTAATATTCCATTTAACATGCAAAATTTCATATTCCATTATTAAAACTTAGTAGACAAATCATATGGTCATTACTCATTCTAGTCGTGACCTTTAAGGTCATGATTTTCATGATCTTTAAGTTACACAAGTTCATTTTATGAGATCTATGATTATTAGTTAACCATAGTCCCATAAAACAAGATTTGTAACCCATGCAACATTTAGATTTATAAAAGGCTTCATATGGTTTTTAAATAAAGTTTAAAACATAACATACAAGTCATAAGTTTCTTATTAAAAGATTTTAAATCATGAACATGATTTGCATAAATATGCCGTGACCTATAATGGTCATAGCTTTATAAAATCTTGATTTTAACATGTTATTTACTTGGGTTTATAGATGTATGATATGCATGCATGAAGAAATGAAAGAACATGATGTGTATACCTTTCTTGCCTAAGAGTACCAAGGATGATCTAGATGAACAAGGAGATTTGAGATCTACTCAAGATGGTGAACAAAAACCCTAGTTATAACTAAGCCGTGGCCTATAATGATTCAGCTAGGGCTTATTTATAGTCATTTCAAGAGAATGATGCTACCAAATGATTTGTAATCAAGATGGGACAAAGATTTAGTTGATTTAATGAATCAACTTTGGATTTTTGTGGCTTGTAGCCAAAATTTAGAGAGAGAGATGAAGAGAGAGGTGAGTTTGCATGTATGAGAGAATGTGTGTGTATGTGTTTCGGCTAAAAGGGAAGAGAGATAGAGAGAAGGGAAAAAGGTATGATTCACTTTGGTAAGACATATTGTGCCAAGTGTCACCCCTTGCCTTTCCAAGGCAACTCTTCCTCTTCCACACAAGCCTATGTGCCGTGTCTAGCTAGCCATAAGGGATAATGGGCTTGTGTTGGGCTTATCACAAAGGAGGGTGATGATCTTGGGCTAGTCCAAGGGTAATGTAATATGTAGGGGTTGTATACATATGCCTAAACGGCTAAGTATGCATGATGTAACATTCTTCTCCAATTTGTTAAGTGTGGCACATACACACATTGCTAGTTATAACTACATTACTTGTTTTTCCCTAGTTGTATGTTCATGGTTTTAGGTTATGAAGCTATTTTTAACAAAGATGTAAGTAAAAGTATAGTTACATTATGTACATGTTTATACACATCTTAAGGAAATATAACACATGAATAAGTGTTCTAGTATTATTGGGTGGAAATTTATTACATTCAATCATGGTAAAATCATGGATTTTATAGTACCATCCCGTTATTTTAGCTTTGTCCCTCAACAAATCTAAATTGTCAACAATGGTCCCTCATGAAGTCAAAGATACTTTAAAGACCTTCAAAGATGAGAAATGTCCAAGATCAGTCCTCAAACTATGTAAAAATGGCAAAAACAACCCTTGAAACCCTTTTACCAAAGTTTTGTGGCAAAACTATAAAGTTGGAAAGTATAATAACAAAGGAAATCGTTTGTTTTGCTGAATAAACCTTGGATACACACTTTACCAAAACACAAGGACTATAATGTCAATAACCAAAGTTCAAATGTCACAAACACGCGCCAAACAACTCCACCCCCAAAAATCAGATCAAAACATACCACTCTTTACCCACATGAACCCAGAATTACCTCCACTTAAAACAAAGGGTTAATTTCAATTACCCAGTCCCACGTTTGATTCACACGCTTAAAAACCCATCCCACACCAAAAACACTGAATCCCACTCACCAATGGCCCCCCACCATTCAACCCGTTACCCAATCATGTGACACCCTCCTCTCCAAGTAAAACAACTTGGCCAAATCAACAGCTAATACTCATTCCTTGGCCCCAAAGCTAAAATGAACGTCTCTGATTCATTTGGACAGCTCAACAACAAAACTTGTCTAGAAGATTTCAAGGACATCTTAGGGATTTCATAGCCTAGGGTTTTGCTTATTTCTGCCTTGTATTCGTCTATATAAAGACTCCACAACATGTGAGAGAGCTTTTGTTCCATATTTTAGCTATCTTCTTTGTAATTCTTTTTTATGAAATAAAATTTGAATTTCTGAAAATCTTTAATTCTATTGTGTTATTTATAAAAGTTTGGTATCTGAATGGCTAAGATCTGAGTTCCAATTTATCATTTGTTGGTTTTTAAGGAAAGGTTTTATGGATTAAAACTCTTGTTTTCAAGAAATCAGATTTCATAGTTATTGTTCATCCTTGCTGTTTGTTTTTCTTAGCAGGTACAAGGAAGTTGGTGCTTGTTTTGCTAGCACCTAAGCTCAAACGATCCAAGGTGTGGATGTACATCTTGGAGGTTTGCATCTCTAATCATTTTTCATTTTTTTAATTTTGTATGATTTTTGGTAATATTTGCATATTTGTTTGTGGATCTATGTAATCGAGGTGGATTTGTGTTTCTGAGTGTTGGAATATTGTTGCTAGGTTGGTTTGATCTTGGATTTAAGGTTAAATCACAACAATCCTTTGGAAAAGTGAGAAATCAGATTCCAAAGGGGTGTTTGGGTTAACTGATTTCTCAAGGTTCAAGGAATCCTTTGTGGTTGTTTTTGGTTCTTTTGTGTTGGTAACTGATCATCTGGTATAAAGGGTTAGTTATCTACAAGTTTTGTGGGTTTGAACACCTAAATCAATCAAAGGGTCATAAAATCAGTTTTACTTGGTAATATTGGCTAAAACTTTGGGGACACCTAGATCTAAGGGTAGACTAGGGTTAACAAGAGTTAAATTTAAGTTAATACAACCTGGGAAAGGGATTTAAGGTATTGAAATTGGATTGGTGGTCAAATAGATCAGCAAAAGGATTTTGGATAATCACCTTTGCTTATCAATAACTTTTTGTGCTTGAATCTGCTTATTTACTTTGATCCAATGCTTGAAAAAAGTTTATTTGTGCTTATTGGACTTTATTATAGCTTGTGTATGCATTTGGTTCAATTTGGCTGGCTTATTCATGCTCAATCTTCTTATTTGTTCATAAATGCTTATTTTCAAGGTCTGTGGCATATCTGTGAACTATTTGCTTATTCTGTGCTTATTGAGTGAACCAAAACGTGATTTCTTTGTTGATATTGACTCATTGTGATCCACTGATTACAAGGGTGCCCTTGTTTCCATTTGAATCCAACCGGATCTCTCTAAAAAGCAAGTCAAATAGTCAAAGCAGTGGGAACTCTTTTCCCCTGCTGCTAGCCACTACTAGTGTTATTTCAACCGGTGCTTATCAATAAGCAATTCTAGCTTATTTTAACCTGCAACAACTTTGAATTTGTAATAGGTGTCACTTATTTGACCCATTTGTTCATTCTGGAGCATTTGAGGGGTTGACTTTGAGGTTTGACTAGAAAACCAATAACTTTGACTTTTAGATAAGTGCTTATCAGCTTATTCTGCTTATTTGGCTTAGATTATTGAACTTTTCTTTGTTTATTTGTCTTAATTAAGTCATTTAGAGTCTTTTACAACTTATTAGAAGGTCTGAGGTGGTCTAGAACTCTAAGTCGACTATTTTGTCTTTTAGTGAAATTTTTCTTTGCTTATTTCTGGCTTATTAGGTTTGCTTTTTCAAAACATTTTTTCACATATATCTTAGGCATCTCAAAATATGGTTGTGTGTCAAATCTGAGCTTATGGCATTGGCTTATTGCTTAATGGGCTTTATGGCCCAATAAGGATAAGTTGTTGACAATTTAAGCTGTGATAAGCTCAAAACCAGCTTTTGGGCCTTCATACTTTTGTGTTTAGAATTAAATTTTGAGTCAGATAGGGCTTTTTCAGGTCATTTGGTCTTAGTTGAAGTTTTTGGGCCAAAAAGCCCATTAGATTGGATTGTTTTCTATTTTAGCCCATTTGGGGTAATTTGGT
Source organism: Glebionis coronaria (assembly GCA_025667525.1). Classification (NCBI taxonomy): domain Eukaryota; kingdom Viridiplantae; phylum Streptophyta; class Magnoliopsida; order Asterales; family Asteraceae; genus Glebionis; species Glebionis coronaria. Next base: position 302,434,873 of record CM046878.1, on the reverse strand, counting down.
AATTTCACTTTCATTTTCTGTTTATTTAGGTTAAAATAAACTAGTTTGCAAGTTTTTAGAATTTTTTAGAATTTTTGGATTTTTAATATTATTTTATTATTAAATTTTATATTTCACATTTTTGCACTTTTTATATTTTTCTTAGGTTAAATACATTAAAATAGGATTTTTTCAACTCTTAGATTAATTTTATCACCATTTTTCTAATTTCTAGAATTATTTTAAGATTTTAATAGTTTTTAATCATTTTAGACAGTTTTAATGAGTTTAAAAATTTATAAAAATAGTTTTTATTCTTATTTAGTCATTTTAGAGGTTTACAAAGTCAAAAATCTTTATTTGGGCTTATTAATAATTATTTTGATTTTTAGGGCTTTAATTAGCATTTAAAAACTAATATTTAATTAATTAAAAGGTTTGAAAAAGTTTTGATCATTTGTATACTCTTAGTTTAATTAATTTGATTTTTGGAAATTTTTTGGGAATTTTTAGAATTTATTTTTATTTTAGCTCTTTTTACGGTTTAATACTTTCCGCTCATTTACGCTTTTTTGTTTTCCTAAACAAGAGGTGTAATTTACCACAATCATTTTTGGCGCCGCTGCCGGGGAGGTGTATCGTGATTAATTTGTCATTTTGTTTTTAATATTAACCATAAATAGTATTTGTATTAGTAGAACTCTACTAATACGTATTATCGGTTTTTTTTCGTTTTACTTGTGAAAATATTATTAATATATTGTATTAAGTATCACAACAAAATTAAAATATCTCCAAAAGTGTGCAAACACAACCTTAATTGGGATTTGATCTCCTAATTATTGTATTCGAATCTCAAACAAAAAAGAAAAAGACAAAAATAGATAAATACTTTCGTGAAGCTCGATTTTGAAAAATACAAACTATAAGGTGGGTATAAGGCGAGTATTATAAAATATACCCTAAGGAAAAAGGCTCATAAGTGCTTCGCGCCGCCTCGTTTCCCCGCTTTGTTGTGAGTATTTTTAGATTGAAAGCTAATCGAGGGTTTTGCCGCCCAAAGTATTATTACGTATCATATATATTTGCTTGGTTTTGTTTGTGATCAAACCCTCTTGAACAATTTGGTTTTCACCAAAGTTCTAAAGTCATTCGAAGGCGTTCACTCCACGTGATCGTTTTCATTCTTTTGAGGCTTCTTTAATCAAGAGTTTGATTCTAGGAGAGATTTGGTAGACTGTTGTCTACGAAGATACACAAAATCCAAAAAATTAAAAACAATCAAAAACACAAAAAAAATATTGAAAATCCACAAAACACCTAAAAAGAATCTTCTTTGCTCACATCTCATTCTACGTCAAGTTTATGCTAACTCGTAATCAAGCAAAACGAGCTCGTAAACGTCGTCAAAGTCAAGGAAATCAAGAGCCTTTGATTGAACAACAAACTCCAGTTGTCGAACCCGTTGTAGAACCAATAGTCGCCATGGCTAATCGTACTATGATGGAGTTGCTTCAAGCACCCACCGAGGGTTTTGGAGAAGCTATTGTGATTCCCGCCATCCTTGCGGAGAATTTAGAGATTAAGACGGGTTTAATGTCGATGTTGCAAGCAAATAAGTTTAGAGGTCATGAAAAAGACAACCCGCATTACCACATAAGGAATTTTAATCGTGTCGACGCAACAAGCAAGTTTAAGGATGTTCCACATGACGCCATTAAGATGATGTTGTTTCCATGCTCGTTAGATGGACCCGCTAAAATTTGGCTCAAGAAAGAACCGCCAAATTCGATTTTGACATGGGGTGATTTCGTTTCTAAGTTTGTGAACCAATTTTTTCCACCATCTAAACAACACATTTGAAAAATGAGATTTCAAGTTTTACACAACGTAATAATGAATGTTTTTCAATGGCATGGGAACGATTTAAAGAAATGTTACATGAATGTCCACACCATGATTTTTTGGAATTGCATCAAATAGATACTTTTTACAATAGGCTTAATGATCATGAACGAGATTATTTGAACGCTGCCGCGGGTGGTAATTTTTTGTGCAAAACGACCGATGAAGCTTTAAAGATTATCGAGAATAGATCTAAGGTTTATAACCCTCGTAACACACCGAGTGTTGCCAATATGGGTTCTTCATCGTCGTCATCGTCTCGTCACATTAATGCCTTACATGATGAATCAAATGAGGAAAATCGGTTTTTCGATAGGTTTTCGACGCTTATGACACATTGGAAAGCACAAGATGCTTTGAATTCCGCATCGGCTAAAACGGTTGAAAAGAGTTGTTTATCTTGTGGTGGAGCTCATGATCTTTCCGAGTGCATTACCGTCGGGGGTAACACTTCGAGTGCTTATGTAGCAATGGGAACTTATAACCAAAACGGTCAAGGTTCCCGCCCAAATCAAGCTCCACCAAATTAAAATGCTAACAACTATCGAAATAACAATTAAAATGGTGGTTATCAAGGCAATTCACATAATTACAACAAAGGGAATTATCAAAGTGGAATTGGACAAGTTGCAAATCAAAACCAAAACCGTGATTTTCAAAATACTACACAAGTTTTTCAAAATGATCACACCAAAAATCTTCAAGGAGAATTTTTGAATTATGCTAAAGCAAATGATGCTAAATTTGATAATATGCAACGTGAAATGATTAGCTTAAGATCCGAGTTGAAAAACAAGCTTAAAAACGAACTTGCTAATGAACTTAAGACTCATTCTAATAAAATGGAAGGAAATGTTCAACGTGTTCAACAAAATCAACAGAAGATGGAACAAGGACAACATGAGATTAAGCAAGAGTTGTTAAAAGCGGATGCTAGGCAATCAAAATTTGAAGACCGAATGGCAAAATGTTTGAAGCAATCATGTGTAAACCCTCTTCCTCGGGTGGTCTTCCTACTGATACCATTGCAAACCCGAAGGGAGAAATGAAGGTTATTAGTACACGTAGTGGTAAAACTTTCTAGGAAGCAATATCTCGTCCAAATACTTCTACGGAGAAGCAAATCGAGAAAGAGCCCGAGGTGATGGTCGAAAAGGAGCATATCACAAGCCCACGAAGTACCGCTCATGCCACACCTACGGTTGAACCAATACCAATCATGGAACCCGAGATTCTAAGGCCGTTGCCTAATGTCCAACCCACACCACCCTTACCTTACCCTTCGAGACGAAACAAAGAGAAATTGCAAGAGCGTAACAAACAACAAATCGAGCTTTTTATAAAAATGTTTCAACAAGTTCATTTTGATGTAAGTTTAGCCGACACGTTGTTATATATGCCTCGTTTTGGTTCCACTTTTAAAAGTATGATGAATGATAAGGAAAAGCTTTCAAAGCTTGCTAATTGTTCTTCGGTTTATCTTAACCGCATACCGGAAAAAGTTGGTGACCTCGGAAAGTTTCTCATTCCTTGTGATATACAAGATATGAAAGAATGCCTCGCCTTGGCCGATCTTGGTGCGAGCATTAATTTGATGCCATTTTCCATTTAGAAATCGCTTTCGCTTCCGGCTCTTACTCCTTCGAACATGTCTATCGAGATGGCCGATCATTCTATGATTTTAGCATGTGGAGTAGCCGAGGATGTTTTCGTTAAAGTGGGGAAGTTATACTATCACGTTGATTTTATAGTAGTTGACATCCCCGCGGATCCTCAAGTTCCTCTAATTTTAGGTCGTCCATTTTTATACACCTCGAGATCGCTTATCGACGTTCATGCAAGAACTATTACTTTGATATTCAACGAAGATGAACTTGTTATAAACGCTACTCAAAACATGAAACCTTCTCATGTTTATGCAATCGCTACCATCAATCACATCGACTTAGTTGATGTGGTTTGCGATGAGTTTTCACAAGAAGTGTTAGGTTTTTCCGATAGCTCGTCAAGTGGCAATCCAACTATTTTAGATCCGATTCTTGCTAATTACACACCAAATCTCACTTCATTCCAAGGAGGCGATTTTACTTCAAATAAAATCGACAATGAAGATGAGGTGATTATTAGTGATGATACTTCTATTCCACCATTTCTTCCGCCGATGGAAGTTATGAGTGTTGAGCAAAAATCTTCAATCGAGGAACCGCCTATCCTTGAATTGAAAGATCTTCCATCTCACCTTGAATACGCATTCTTGGAAGGTGATGACAAGTTACCGGTTATTATTGCAAAAGTTCTTGCTAATGATGAAAAAATCGCGCTCTTGAAAGTTCTTAAAGCTCATAAAGGGGCAATTGCGTGGAAAATTTCCGACATTAAGGGTATTGAACAAAAATTTTGTACTCACAATATTTTAATGGAGGAGGACTACAAACCCGCAATTCAATGTCAAAGAAGGGTAAACCCCAAAATTCACGATGTCATAAAAAATGAAGTTTTAAAACTCCCTGACGCGGGAATTATTTATCCTATCTTTGATAGCCCATGGGTGAGCCCAATCCATTGTGTCCCTAAAAAGGCAGAATGAACGTTGTGCCCAATGAAAACAACGAGTTAATTCCCACTCGTGTTGTGACCGGTTGGAGGGTGTGTATTTACTACCGAAAGTTAAATGACGCCACTCGTAAAGACCACTTTCCTTTGCCCTTCATGGATCAAATGTTGGAGCGACTCGCAGGAAACGAATTCTATTGCTTTTTAGATGGTTTTTCCGGTTACTTTCAAATCCCTAACGACCCTCGTGATCAAGAGAAAACTACGTTCACGTGTCCTTATGGAACGTTTGCTTATCGTAGGATGCCTTTCGGATTTTGCAATGCATCAGGTACGTTTCAACGGTGTATGATGGCTATTTATGACGATATGATCGAGAAGTCGATGGAAGTGTTTATGGATGACTTTTCGGTGTTTGGCAATTCGTTCGCGTCGTGTTTATCTAATCTCGAAGCAAATGTTAAAACATTGTAAAGAAACCAACCTTGTGCTTAATTGGGGAAAATGTCATTTTATGTGTAAACAAGGAATCATCTTAGGACATAAGGTCTCGAAAGCGGGGATTAAGGTCGATAAAGCTAAGGTAGACGTCATCGCCAAGTTACCTCATCCCAAAACCGTTAAGGGAGTTTGGAGTTTCCTAGGCCACGCGGTCTTTTATCGTCGTTTCATCAAAGACTTTTCGAAGATCTCTCGACCTATGACACACCTTCTCGAGAAAGATGCTCCTTTTTTCAACGAGGATTGTGTTAGAGCTTTCGAAACTCTTAAAAGGAAACTTACCGAAGCTCCCATTCTTGTTGCTCCTAATTGGGAATTACCCTTTGAAATCATGTGCGATGAAAGTGATTATGCTATAGGGGCCGTTTTAGGGAAACGTTATGAAAAGCATTTTCGTCCTATCCATTATGCTAGTAGGACGATGATCGAGGCTCAACTAAAGTACACCACAACGGAAAAGGAATTCCTTGTCGTGGTCTATGCTTTTGAGAAATTCCGACCTTATCTCGTCTTAACTAAAAGCATCGTGTATACCGACCATTCGGCTATCAAGTATCTCTTAGCTAAGCAAGACGCTAAGCCGAGATTGCTTCGTTGGATGCTCCTCCTCCAAGAATTTGATGTCACCGTGCTTGACAAAAAAGGAGCCGAGAATATAGCGGCCGATCATCTCTCTCGTCTAGAAGATCCTCACAAAGATGTTTTCGAGAACAAGGAAATCACCGAAACATTTCCTCTCGAGACTCTCGGTGTAGTGAATTCTAAAGACACCACCCCATGGTTTTCCGACATTGTAAATTACCATGCGAGGAATTTCATAATCAAGGGTATGACGACACAACAAAAGAGAAAATTCTTTCGTGACGTCAAGTTCTATTTTTGGGACGACCCTTATCTCTTTCGGGTTTGTGCGGATCAACTCGTTCGACGTTATGTTTTTGGTGCCGAAGCTTCTAATATCCTTAGAGCTTGTCACGAGGGACCCACGGGTGGTCACCACGGTGCTAATCTCACGGCAAAGAAAGTGTTCGATGCCGGCTTCTTTTGGCCTACAATATATCGTGATGCACACGCACATGTGAAGTCGTGTTATTCGTGCCAACGTCAAGGAAAATTGTCTCTTTGTAATGAAATGCCGCAAAATATAATTCAAGTGTGTGAGATTTTCGACATTTGGCGCATAGACTTTATGGGTCCATTCCCATCGTCTCATGGTAACAAGTATATCCTCATCGTCGTCGACTACCTTTCTAAGTGGGTGGAAGCTAAGGCTTTACCTACCAATGATGCTCGTGTGTTAGTGAAGTTTTTGAAGCAACTATTCTCTCGGTTTCGAACCCCTCGTGCTATTATAAGCGATCGTGGAACCCATTTTTGTTATGACCAATTCGAGAAGGTCTTAAAGAAATATGGAGTTACTCATCGTCTTTCTACGGCTTATCACCCGCAAACGAGTGGGCAAGTCGAGGTTTCAAACCGAGCTTTGAAGAGGATTCTAGAGAGGTCGATTGGAGAAAACCATGCTTCATGGTCCGACAAACTCGATGACGCTTTATGGGCCTTTAGGACCGCTTATAAGACACCTATAGGTTGTACTCCATATAAGTTGGTTTATGGGAAGAATTGTCATTTGCCCATTGAATTGGAGCATAAGGCATATTGGGCCCTTAAGCATGCAAATTTTGATTTAAAGACCGCGGGTGATCACCAGAAAATACAATTGAATGAATTGGATGAACTAAGAGATAATGCTTATGAAAATTCATTGATTTTAAAGAAAAGACTAAAAAGTTTCATGATGCAAAGATTAAAAACCGGGTTTTTAACATTGGTGATCAAGTGTTACTTTTTAACTCTTGATTAAAGATATTTTCCGGGAAATTGACATCTCGTTGGTCGGTTCCTTTCACCATTACACAAGTGTTTCCTTATGGGACCATCGAGCTAGCTCAAAATGATGGTCCTAACTTTAAGGTGAATGGACATAGGCTTAAGCACTACTTTGGTGGGGAAGTTCCTTCGTTGGACGACCTCGACCAAGTCACCTTCCCCAATGATAATTAGCATTGAGGGGATCGAGTCGAGCTCATGACTCGGTAACAAAAAACGAGGTTCCTCGTGGGGGAGATCCCATGCTTATCCTTTTTATGCTTTCTAATAAATAATGAGAGGGGATTTGTGCCCTTCCAAATCGTTGTTTCGTGGTTGTTTGTGAATGTGTTATCTAAATCATCATCATCACAACGATTGAAGACTCTCGTGTTCGTTTACGTGAGCCTCGATCGTTTGCTTGAAGAGTTTTTTCACGAATCCATGACATATCCTTTACTGTTCTAACAATTATCTTTTAGCATAATTAATAAACGGCTTTAGATATATTGTTGATCACCCTTTCCATACTAGATCCTAAGCATTCGACTCTTTATCTCTAGTATGGGGGTGCTCCACCTTTAGACTCAAAACATTAAGGACAATGTTTAATTTTAGTATGGGGGTGAATAGATACTTGCCTTGCTACGCCCTCACGTCTTCCAACTTTCAACGTTTTGTTTTGTTGCTAATAAGGCTAAAAATGGCCAAATTTTAAAAATTTTCTTAGTTTAAATAAGTGTTTTTAAGACATGAATGTATATTTTCCGATGGGTAGAATAAGAGCTAATTTTTTACTGATGGGCATTTGGAGCCCTTTACATTCCTTAACCTGCTCAATTCAAGTTTTGCTAGACTTTTATATAGGGAACTTTAAAACGCGTAAGTCTTAGATCATTCGGGTTAAGAACAAGAACTTTTCGCAAGTTCCTATAATTGATCCTATAAAGTCACTTATCAAGGGAACTTTAAAACGCATTCTCTAAACTTGAAAAAGTCCAAGAAGGTGCAAGATCCTATAGGTGGCTTGAAAACCCAAAACTTCGATTTGATATAGTCTTAATGAAAGCTAATCCAAATTTGGCTTAATTTTGACTTGCATGGCTAAGTATTCACGAGTCTCTTTAATTAGAGGTCTTTAAATAGTGAAGAACGAGAGATGATAGAGTTAGACAAGTGATCATGCTAAATGTAGAACATGAAAATGTTCTTTCAAAAACTCATATGTTTTTAATTGTGGCTTTTTCTCCCATAAGATCATGCATTAGGAAAAAAAATAATTGCAATAAGTAAGGTCGTACGATTTAAAAGGTTACTTAGCTTCTAGCACAAGATCGTTTAAAAGTTGCTCGGGGTTGAATAGAGTTCATAACCAAGGCATAACTTATTGAAGCGGGACGCGAAGATTGGTGAAGATCCAAAAAGGCCCTAACAATGCATGAGGATCTCTATTTTGTTGCTAAAGATACAAGATGATGTGAAGTATCATTATCCCAAAATCAATATAAAGGATCAAGACACACGACAAAAAGTAATTACTCCCCTAAAGATCATGGAGAAAGTCTATCCAAAAAGACCCTAACAAGGTATGAGGATAAATATATCCAAGTCCGAAAAGGAGGCGGATCGTTGTATATCAAAGTCCAGAATAAAGATTGAAGAAAAATGATGAAGTCGTGGTCCAAGTATGAAGAATCTCTCAAAAATGTCAAGTGAAGAAATTCCAAAATATGAAGAGAAGACCATAATTTCAAGAACGTCTTCCCAAGATTTGAAGTATGAAGTACATGCCAAATATCGGTCCGAGAAAGGTCTCAAATCGTGAAACGAGTTATGTCAAGATATGAACTTAAGGAGATACACGAGAAGCCGTTTTAAAAGATTTTGTCCTTCGGCTAACTATCGATTAAATCGTGCTACTTTACTTTCGGACTAATACATACTCAATAAGTCAATATGAATCACTTGTGATCCATTACAAATAGTTAAAAAATTCTAGAAACCCATTTGCTTTCATAATAACTAGATTTGCGGGGAGAAAAAGTATTACACAATTTGGACGTATGAGTAGTGTTAGCATTGTGACTTGTACCAACAATGATCTCGTTTTTGCACTTAGCATGGAATGTATGACAATCAAGGATGACGAAATTTACTCGATGGGACATTTACTTGTTTCTATTCATTGACCCTAAAAGTCACTTTCGTGATGAAAATCATACATCTTCGTAGTATTTTTGAGAGTCTTTTTCAATAAAGGATAATAAAATTGAATTTTTGTGATGGTTAGATACTTTATTCTAGCATTGCGTGAGGGCATGGAAATGGCTTAGTATGGGGGAGTGATGAGATGGCATTTATACATGATCTCATCGTTCTTTCCGGGCTTCAAATGCATAAAATGTCATAAATATACCATATATATGCTTGTATTTGTTTACTTGTGTGTTTTAGGTATGGATATCGTGAAAAGGACAAAAGATCACAAGAAACAAGGAAAAACGAACACGAGAAACGAAGCCGTACAATGAACCGGGCCCTAGTTATGGATTTCTCAAAGAAAAACCCTTGGAGATTTGAAGATGTACAAGATTGATCCCTCATTTATGAAGAAATGACACTTAATACCCTTGTATATTCATAATTACAAGTTTGTTCCCTTAAGTTTGTCAAAATTATAAAAAGGTCCTTCAACTTTGAAGATTTGGCAAGTTTAGTCCCTCAACAATTCTAAATTGTCATCAATGGTACCTCATGAAGTCAAAGATACTTTAAAGACCTTCAAAGATGAGAAATGTCTAAGATCATTCCTCAAACTATGCAAAAATGGCAAAAACAACCCTTGAAACCCTTTTACCAAAGTTTTGTGGCAAAACTATAAAGATGGAAAGTATAATAACAAAGGAAATCGTTTGTTTTGCTGAATAAACCTTGGATACACATTTTACCAAAACACAAGGACTCATAATGTCAATAACCAAAGTTCAAATGTCACAAACACGCGCCAAACAACTCCACCCCGAAAAATCGGATCAAAACTTACCACTGTTTACCCACATGAACCCAGAATTACCTCCACTTACAACAAAGGGTAAATTTCAATTACCCAGTCCCACGTTTGATTCACACGCTTAAAAACCCATACCACACAAAAAACACTTAATCCCACTCACCAATGGCCCCCACCATTCAACCCGTTACCCAATCATGTGACACCCTCCTCTCCAAGTAAAGCCACGTGGCCAAATCAACAACTAATACTCATTGCTTGGCCCCAAGGCTAAAATGAACGTCTTTGAATCATTTGGACATCTTAAAAACAAAATTCATCTAGAAGATTTCAAGGGCATCTTAGGGATTTCATAGCCTAGGGTTTTGCTTATTTCTGCCTTGTATTCGTCTATATAAAGAGTCCTCAACATGTGAGAGAGCTTTTGTTCCATATTTTAGCTATCTTCTTTGTAATTCCTTTTTATGAAATAAAATTTGAATTTCTGAAAATCTTTAATTCTCTTGTGTTATTTATAAAAGTTTGGTATCTGAATAGCTAAGATCTAAGTTCCAATTTATCATTTGTTGATTTTTGAGGAAAGGTTTTATAGATTAAAACTATTGTTTTCAAAAAATCAGATTTCATAGTTATTGTTCATCCTTGTTGTTTGTTGTTCTTAGCAGGTACAAGGAAGCTGGTGCTTGTTTTGCTAGCACCTAAGCTCAAACAATCCAAGGTGTGGATGTACATCTTGGAGGTTTTCATATCTAATTCTTTTTCATTTTTCTGAATTTTATATAATTTTTGATGATATTTGCATATTTGTTTGTGGATCTGTGTATTCGTGGTGGATTTGTGTTTCTAAGGGTTGGAATATTGTTGCTAGGTTTGTTTGATCTTGGATTTAAGGTTAAATCACAACAATCCTTTGGAAAAGTGAGAAATCAGATTCCAAAGGGGTGTTTGGGTTAACTGATTTTTCAAGATTCAATGCATCCTTTGTGGTTGCTTTTGGTTATTTTGTGTTGGTAATTGTTTATATGGAATAAAGGGTTGGTTATCTACAAGTTTTGTAGGTTTGAACACCTAAATCAATCAAAGGGTCATAAAATCAGTTTTACTTGGTAATATTGGCTAAAATTTTGGGGACACCTAGATCTAAGGGTAGACTAGGGTTAACAAGTGTTAAATTTAAGTTAATACAACTAGGGTAAGGGATTTAAGGTCTTGAAATTGGATTAGTGGTCAAATAGACCAGCAAAAGGATTTTGGATAATCACCTTTGCTTATTACTAACTTTTTGTGCTTGAATCTGCTTATTTACTTTGATCCATTTCTTGAAACAAGTTTATTTGTGCTTATTAGACTTTATTATAGCTTGTGTATGCATTTGGTTCAATTTGGCTGGCTTATTCAAGCTCAATTTGCTTATTTGTTCATAACTGCTTATTTTCAAGGTCTGTGGCATATCTGTGAACTGTTTGCTTATTTTATGCTTATTGAGTGAACCAAATTGTGATTTCTTTGTTGATATTGACTCCTTGTGATCTACTGATTACAAGGGTGACCTTGTTTCCATTTGAATCCAACTGGATCTCTCTAAAAAAGCAAGTCAAATAGTCAAAGCAGTGGGAACTTCTTTCCCCTACTGCTAGCCACTGCTAGTGTTATTTCAACTGGTGGTTATCAATAAGCTATTCTAGCTTATTTTAACCTGCAAAAACTTTGAATTTGTAATAGGTGTCACTTATTTGACCCATTTGTTCATTCTGGAGCATTTGAGGGTTGCCTTTGAGGTTTAACTAGAAAACCAATAACTTTGACTTTTCCATATGTGCTTATCAGCTTATTCTGCATATTTGGCTTGGCTTATTGAGCTTTTCTTTGTTGATTTGTCTTAATTAAGTCATTTAGAGTCTTTTGCAACTTATTAGAAGGTCTGAGGTGGTCTAGAACTCTAAGTCGACTATTTTGTCTTTTAATGAATTTTTTCTTTGCTTATTTCTGGCTTATTGGGTTTGCTTTTTCAAAATTTCTTTTCATATATCTCTTAGGCATCCCAAAAGAAGGTTGTGTGTCAAATCTGAGCTTATGGCATTGGCTTATTGATTAATGGGCTTATTGGCCCAATAAGGATAAGCTGTTGACAATTTAAGTTGTGATAAGCTCAAAACCAGCTTTTGTGCCTTAAAACTAAGATTTTGCAAGGCAAATATTTTTATGCAATGAATGTTCATTTTTCCTCGACTCGACTCGAATTGATATCGGACCAAAATGTAAGATTTATTTGTTTTTGGTAACAATACTTTTTGGTATTTTAAACTAATCTATTTAAGTAAAAACTAATTTAAAATTGAAACTAAAATTAATTTAATCTATTTTAAGAAAAAGTAAATACTTTAAAACTTATGAAAAATCTAATTAAAATATTTAAAGACAAATCTATTTTAAATTTGTTAAACTAATTTTTAAACTAAACTAATCTATATTAAATAAAAGCTTTTTAAAACTATATTTGAAATCTATTATTAAACTAAAACTATGTTGAAAAACTAATTAAAAATTATAAAAGTAATTTAAATAAAGAAAACTATTTTGAAAACTATTTATTATTATTATCTTTTTTATCTTTTTATTTTTTTATAAAAACTGAATTAAAGAAAATTAAAATAAAACTTTTTAATTAAAATAAATAAAATAAAAAACTTGTAAAAATTAATAAACCACCAACTATAAAATTAAACCTATATTAAATAAAAAGCGCGAGTTAATACACAAATAAGAGTGCAGAGCAGTTGGTAAGGGCGTTTGGTTGTTAAGTGAGAGGTCCAGGGTTCGAAACCCTAGAAGGACGAAATTTATGCTATATTATTTTTTGGATTTTTGAAACAGCAGACCAAGTGTGTCTGTTGTCTATAAGCAGCAAAAATAATCAGCAAAATGACAGAAACAAAATAAGCACATAAACTAAAATCAGTTAAGCTAATAAGCTGAATAATCCAATTAAGCAAAACCTTAAGCTAAGAATTAATAAGCCAGACTACTAAAAAAATAAGCATAAAAGCTGAAAGAGTGGTCTAAACACAAGCAGATTAATAAATAGAAACCAAATAAGCAAATCCCCAAATAAGCAAATCAAAATTCAGAATAACTATTTTGTTGCAAGAAAATTAAACTAAAAAAGCTAATACTTAATCTAAATAATCAAAACGAAATAAGCAGTCAAACAAAAGATATTGCATATAAACTTAGACAACCAAAACTAAATAAGCAAATCCAAACAAAATATTAAATCAAACAAAAGCAGATTCAGAATATTAAACAGAAGTAAGGATAAAACTATTAAACACAGGCAGATTCAAACAACCGGATCCAAACAACTAAAAACTAAAACAAATTAAAACTAGCAGATTAAACAAATATACCAAATAAACATAAGCAGATAAAAAAACAGTAACAAAATCCAACAGTAACATAAACCAAAAAAAATAAGCAGATTTAAACTAAATTAAAACTTAACAAACAAATTAAAAGAAGAGATTAAAACCTTGTGTTGATTCCGTTGGGAAGAAGGGTGGTGTTGAACCCCCTTATGAACCGAAAACAAACACCATCTTTAATCAATCCGAATCACCACCAGCAACAGTAACCGAACATTGAACAGTAACAGAACCAAATACTTTAATAAATCTCCCAGTTGGGAAGATTTAATTCATATTTTCTTTTTATTTATTCATTTATTTTTTTTATCAATTAACAAACGATAATAATAATAAAATCAAATTAAGGATTAAATTTTGACAGAAAATTAAATTGAGACAAAATTAATTAAAAATAACTTTTCATTAATTAATAAGAGAAAATTACAATTGACTGGAAATTAAAAATTACTATAAACCTAAAACTAATTTGCAAAAATTTAAATAAAAGAAAAGTGTTATTTAAAATTACACAAGCGAGGGGTTTTTATAGGCAAACCCCTGGAAACCCTCTTAGTAGCTTCAAGAGTAAACAACCGAATCTGAGCCATCAAATCCTTCTTCTCTTTCTTCTTTCTTCAATCAACGGATGAAAATAAATCTTGAGCCACAGATTGCCAACCTGGATGGAATATGTGATTATTGTGTTTGTTTAAAGGTGATGTGGCAGGCTCTAATTGGAGGGATTGATATTGGTGAAGTTTTTTACCCAATCAAAGGAAGGGGAATAGCCACTTTGGATTTGATATGAGGACCACTTTGGTTTTCTTCCCCGAAAATCTTGGGGATTTAATTCCCCTTTGTGTGAATTAATCAATAAGGGTAAAACCCCCAAATATTAGCTTGGGTAAATTTTGTGATAAAGATGAATTAGGGTTTAGTAAAAGCTGTGTATTTTTGTGAGAGAGATTAAAGAAAAAAGTGGGTGGGATTTACTTTGTTATTGACGAAACAGAAAGTGGGTTGTGGGTTTATTTATTAAAAAGGGTGTGGGGTAAAATAAAAGTTATACGTGTGTGAGTTGTGTGCGTTGACTGCTGGGGTTTACCAACTAAGTTAGAAACAACTTTGTTTCTACCATCACAAGTAAATAAGCCAAATGGGGTTTGAAAGCCCAATATTCGCCCCTTTCATCATTTTCTTTAAACGATTTGGGCTTGTAAGGCTCAATTATCCCTCCATTAACATTGAATAAAATTGATAAATGGGCTTTTGGCCCATTCTTAAAATATCTTAAACATCTTAATGGGCCTTTGGGCCCATGTCCCAAATGTGGGACCCACAAAGCTCTAATATCTTCAAAAAGTTAAATCCGCTAAAAATCGAACTTGAATTTGAATTCCTTGATCTTTCTTTAAAATCGAGTCGATTTTGTCGGTTTTCGTGATCTTGGGCACACTTATGGTCTTTTGACTTTGTCTTCGTCTCTTTCTTGGACTTTTCTTCAATATTTGGCCGTGAAATCCCGTGTTTTCTCTTCTTTTGATCATTTGTACCTATTTAACACAAAAACACAAAACCACGCGTAATTCCGAATTTTACGATATAAAACACACGATTAGGTCTTGTTTTTCCTTGATTTTAGTGGCAAAAGTATAAGTGTTTACACACTTATTAAATCCCCTACACTTGACCATTGCAATGACCCCATGCAATGCATTATTATAAAGCATAAAGTTACATTTCTCTCATAATTAATCCATCTCGGCCTTTATTAAGATATACTATTACTACTATGATAAAAAGATGAAAACTTTAAAAGGAAACAAAAGTTAAAACAATTTATTAACTTGGAACTTATTTGATAGAAGAAACTCGTAAAGAAATCTAAGACTTGAATTAGGGCTTTGGTGTCATGAATATTAATCACCCTCAAGTTTCACGTTGCCATACCAAGCTTAAAAACGAGATCATTGTTTACCATAAGTTCTTAGGTTAAGACCACTTATATAAGACAATTGTGTAAACTCTTTCTCCAATTCCTACGTTGTATCTCTAGATTTTATTGATTGTCATTCACCCATAGGCTCATTTGACTTATTTGATAATTATTATTCCAAAAATGAAGGCCAAACGGTGCAAACCCGATACTCAAAACCTAACCTCGTCCTCAAAAACGTTGTCACTTAAGTAAGCCCACATCAAGGATGATTTAACACGATTTGGGGAATAAATTCCCGAACCCAAAAATTGGCCAATAGTACTACTTTATTAATTATTCCTCCAAAGTCATGTTGACTTTATGTGGAGTTTAGCAAGTTCACATCATATAACCTTAGGCTCTTTAAGATGTAAAAATGCTCCCCATCTATTGTCCACACCCTAAGGCTCCTTGAACGATAAATGAGGGAATTGATTTTTGATCAATTTTTATTCAACACTTACCATGCCATACACCCTAAGGCTCTAATGACAAGGTTCGTGCTACATGCCCCACACCCTAAGGCTCCTTGAGGTCATGTTTTCATCTTATTCTTTCTTATTATGATATATATAGTAGGCCAAATTCCGCGGTCCCATGGTCTGAATACCTCCTACTTAGTGGTTATGAGCCACCTTAGTTGGAAGTCCACAACGCTGGCATCCTTAATGTGTTCTTGCTTTAATTACAAGGAGATTAAAGATTTGGCTAAGAGTTAAGATATCAAATCGACACCGCAAAAATCCTCATTTATTAAGCAATTAAATATACAAGCAGGGAGAAAGAGCCACAAAAACTCATATAAATAAGAATTAACCTTTAAACTTATTATCAACTCTATCATCTCTCGTTCTCCACAATTTAAAATCTCAAGGAATGAGGCTCTTGGATGCTTAGCCTAATAAACCAATTAAAGTCCATATGGTTAAGGATACTAGCTAGAGTAAACTTGGATAAGTAAACTTGGGTTGAGTCAAAATATTCACGACGGGCCTAAAATATCAAAGATATCCAAAATTGTTAAAACCATTTTATTTATTTACTTATTTTTTTGACTTTATTCTTGAAATGAAAAATATAAATAAGATGTGAGGAAAGAAAATAAATGAAAAACTATTAGTCAAAAATAGATCAAAAATTTTAAAAACATTGAAAAAATTTAAAATTTTCCGGTTAAATGGGGACAAATTCATGGAAAAGCCCACTAAAATTTCGATAGAGATCCCCCCTACACTTAATATAAACATTGTCCTCAATGTTTAAGCATGTGGGAGAATAAACTCCCCTACACTTTGGACATTGAGTACGTTGTTTAAAATCGAGCTAAGGAAGGGACAACTAAAGTGATTACATTTATTTGTTTTATTTTTATACAAGGTTGAATCACAATAGCAAAAACTTATCGAAGGAACCGGGTACACGGGAACACGGGATCACGGGTCACGTCAAAAGCACCAAAAGTGGATCATTAAAGCTCATGTCCCTTCACACAACATCACAACACAAACAAACAACCTACTAGGCTCCCCCCTACACTTATTGTAGAAAATAGATAAGATAATAGATCATCAGGTTGCCTCCCGAGAAGCGCTTGTTTTTGTTAACCGAGTCACGAGCTGACTCGACCACAAATTAAATGGTCCATGGGGAAGCCTCTAATGTAATACCAGGATACAAAATCTTATCCTCGGTCCCGGAGGAACATAATAAATGAGAGGCAGGAGGATAAGTCATGAAGGGTAGAAAAGTCCTCTCAGCATACGAAAATTATGTGAGGTCGTGATCCACGGGAGGTGGGATGGGTAAAGGAGACAAATTGTCATCCCCCAAAGACAATGGATGGTAAAAATTCGGCAAAGCCGTAAAGGTGTCAATCATAGAACGGTCAATGTCACCTCCCGGGTCAAAGCACTCATCCTCATTTCCCGGTATGAAATGAGGAGAGTAAAAGCGATACATCACCCGCTAATCAATAGCAAGAGAGTCGGAGCTATCAATTTCCTCAATCCCCTCTTCAAAGAGAGGATTCACCTCACTAGAGATGTAAGCGTCATCAAAATCAAATAAAGGGTTCGAATAAATCTTAAATTTTTCCTTCTGAACGTCTTCATCGGATAGTGACTCGTCATCACTAGAAGTAAAATCATCATCGAGATCAAAAAGGGATTATAGAAAGCCAAAGAATCATCTCCCAAGATGTCGATGGGAGGTAATGAATCATCACTAGAAAGAGATTCACACTCATCATCACTATCAGAAGCAACCGTAGGCTCACTTTGGATTAGAATAAGAATCTCATCACAAGGAATAGTGGTAAGACCCTCATCCCCCATGATGAGAGAGGCATCAGTCTGCGTAGTGGAAGAATCGAGAATAGGAGTGGTAGTCTCATGATGGATTGAGATTGTAAATATTAACCTCGTCATCATCGTAATAAAAAGAACGCACAAGAGGCGGAGTATAATCACTAAGATTAGATACTTGCTCTTATCGTTGTCGTTGTCGCTCCTTCAATGCCTCGGTCAGTTGAATTACGCCGTCGTGAAGTTTCAAAAGAAGGGCTTGTCTTTCGTCAATCGGATTCAAAGAAGGTTGATGATCGACGATGTTTTGTGGGGGCTCAAAATTTTGAAAACCAAAATTATAGCACGGATGTGGCTCATAGTATGTAACACCCCCAAATTTATACAACTCAGTACAGCGGAAGACTCGTTGGTGTTACGGGATAGCACATTACTCACATCATAGACAACGCATAAAAATCGCGTCGTTTAATAATAAAAGCATTTCCATTCATAAATATCAAAGTTACATCGGTCCCAAGTCATTATATTTAATACAGGTTTTACAAAGTATTTGAATGGAAATAAGTATTTAGGTGCGGGCCATGAATTCTTGTTGTCTTCCCGAGAATTACCTTCAAGTACCTGAGATAAAACATGTTAAAAGAAAAGGGTCAGCGATAACGCCGAGTGAATTCATAGAGTTTAATAAATTCCATCAATATAATATCAGTATAAAAGTATTACTGAAGATCATTTTGTACAAATCGTTTTGATAGGCCATGAAATAGCAAAAATCATTTTATACAAATCCTTATCGAAAATCATAATATAGGCATTTGCCTTAGAAATCATTATACGAGCCAATGTCGTAAAAATATCATACAATACGTCTTATGACGTTGTATAAAGTCAAATTCAGACGTACGGTACATGCTTCAATCACGGAAACCTATATAAATAATAATCGGTCTTAGACTCATGTCCAATGACTTTATAAAAATAACAATTATGTATACATATGATGATTTTATATATGATGATCAAGTGGGTTTACATATTCTCGTTTACTCATTTTAGTGTTATGTGTCGGTAACGTTTATACTAGTTTACTAGTTTTACCTATTTACGTGTTTTAAGTCCAATAAACTTATTATAAGTTCTTTAACTTGTTTTAATACATTTTATACTTATATTATCAGTATATATACTTTCCATGTTGGGCCCAAATGTGTTAAGCCCAATAATAAGTTTATAAGTGTTTTAGTCCATTTTTGTTGTATTATTAGTCCAATAATGTTAATTTAGTCCGTTAACGTCCGTATGTCCTATATTTCGGGTCTTATCGGTTTTTACTTGTTATACATGTTCATATATCAGTATATAAGTTTTATAAAGTTTACATTAGACGGGTCCAACCATCTAAGTTTTATTTAACAAAAACGTTAATTTTACGGTATTAGCCGAAAAAGTCGTAAAAATCATGTTTATAGTTTTATAACTTATAAAACTTAACAAGTTACCATTTTTATGATTTATACACTTATTCCACCTTTTACATATTTATATAAATAGAATCCATAAGTTAGTGGGTTTTAATTTATATTTTATACATTATAATTTTGAGTGCTTATATAATATTATTATACTTTTAATTTCCAAAATCTGATTTTTATCTTCACTTTCACTAAAACTGCCATATCTTGAGTTCTATATGGAGATAGAAGCTCAAATTTTTATCACATAAACTAAATGATATGTGCTACAATTAACTCCTTTATAGATACTGTTGAATCATCTTCTAAGTATTTTCTAAAAATCGTCCAAAACAGTAAACTCAGATTTGTATCTTAAACTTGTTTTGATCATATCTCACTCATTACAATGATTACATTGCATGGCCAACTCTCACATGTGTACAAGACTCATAGCTTACTGCAAATGGATTCTACTTCATCATTTTATCAATCCATGACCTGTTTCTTTACTGTTTTATACAACCATGTAAATTAAGCAAGATTTTAGCCTTGTTCTTAATAGTTTTTCACCTTTTTAATCATGTTTATCAACACCAAATCCCCACATAACATTTTTATCATCATATACATATACAATAGGAAACAAAATACATGTTTACATAATCAAAATAACAAGAAGATGAGGAGGACAATCTTTATACCACCATGATGATGTAGGTTGATCAAAACATGGATTTTGATGGAGAAACTTGTGATGCACCAAGACCATCTTCAAGGCCACCAATCTTCATAAATTCCTTATGGAAAATCAGCCCCAAGACACCAAGAAAACTCCTCCATGGATGTTATAATCACCACCATTCAAGAGAGCTTCAAGAGGGCATCAACATGTGTATGAATAACATGAGATTTTGTGGTTAATTTTGATTAAGTGAGGGTGTTATTGGTTGGATATGGACGGCACAAAGGGAGGGTGAGAGAGAATTGAGGTGGTTTTGCATGTGTGAAATGGTAAGAATGAACTAGCTAGTGGTTTTTGGTAAGTTGTTAGCTTACAAAGTAAGCTTAAAGGACAAGTGTCTATCTAGTTAAGTAAAAATGACACCAAATGTGGTGTGTTGTACATTGTTGTCGTCCCATGTAAGCTAGTGGGGTGGGACAATGTATTTTGTCCCATCTCACTAGTTTACGGGTATTCCTTGATTCTAGTTTTCTCAATTTGCGTGCCCTCGGGTCGTTTTACGAAAAACGTTTTTATAAATTATGAATCAATGTCACAAAACGAATCCAATAAAAATTGTCTCATCAAAAACGGAGTTCGAAAACGTAAATACGTAATCCTAAGGTTTCCGGTTTAGTCGTAAAGGACGTTAAAATAAAATCGTAAGTCCTAATCTCTTCTCGTAAATTTGTGAGTTTATGAACCAACACAAATTTAAAACTCCAAAATAATATTCACAAATAAATTTATTTTCTGAAATGTCGGACTGTCACCAAGGACGGTGTATGTAAACGTAAGCACGTAACGTTGAATCCTCTGGTTTAGACGTAGTCGATGCTACTTCAAGACGTAAATCCAAATTTCTCCCCAAAAATAAGTGAGTTCATATTGTAACATTAAAATAATGTTTTTTTAAATAATATTCGAGAATAAAATATCAATCATAAATTAACGGATTGTCACAACATTTACCCCTAAACAGGATCTTTGTCCTCAAAGATCATCTTACTACTCGCTTCTTATTGAGTTAAAGCCATGTGGGTATTTCCTCCACACTCGGTCTTTTCTCACAAGTGCAATTCATTACAATACGCGAGTTCATCAAACATAACTATGGGAATAAGATCAGGCTTAATGTTGACTTACTTTCTCTATCCATGATGTTCACGGGTTTCTGATGAATGCAACTTTTCGCCGATCTAAGCTTTACTCAGAACAATCAGATTTTTACTTGATAGATATTCCATCAAGTTCGATTTACGAAACAAAATTCACGCGGTCCTTGAAGTCCTAGGGTAGATCCATCTTATATGCCTTTCAATCCCAACTTTTACATCATCTCAATGGTCCTATACAACGGGGACTTATATCCCATGATTTGTCAGATCATGAATTCATTTTTCCAAGGTTAAAAATTGTGGCATAACTTCGCTACCCATTTGGCACTTCAAGATCTACTTTTCATATTCACATATCCTCTTGCCCACTACCGGCAGTCAATAATCAGATCCTAATTTCAACAATCACTTCAGATCTCGCGGGTAGGGTATTTTGCAAGGTTAGTTTCGCCATCATAGGAAACCTTAAACCTAAAAGACATGTCCAACTCACAATGGGTGTATGTCGGGTGTCTTTATCTCAACTCTTGCTTACAGATGCTCTAATATAGATCCTAACAAGATTAGATCTCGATCCTAATACGATACTTATCAATGATAATCTCTCCAAAGGAAAACGATTATACGGTCTATTACCAAAGGTCAATCATTCAAACATAAAACAACACTTATATTACTTTGTATCGTTACTTTACCTCGTCCCTTCGATTTGGGCTGGTACATAGTACTCTTATAAAGGTTCGTTCTCAATGATTTCTGAGCAAATCACTAGAAATTCAATGCGAAGCGAGGATCTTTGATAAAGATGTTCGATACAGGCACACTATGTTTACATAACTCTTTTGCATTTATCATTAACAGGAATGATATTAGCAGATTTGGTCAGTCTGTCGACGATGACCCAAATCGAATAAAATTCAGATGATGACCTTTGCAATAGCTAGACGTTTACTAATGTATGAGGCGATCTCTGCCTTCATAATTGCCATCAGTACAACTTCTTCAGACAAAGATACTTTTAGTCAAAAATGACATACATATAATACTTATACTTACAAATTCCAACATAACTATATCTCATAATCTCCATATTTATACAACCACAAGGGGCCTTGTAAAATCATTTAACGCTATTGGCTTCTTTATTTTAATGGTTCACATTAGCCGTGAAATCCTTTTATTATCTATATTATCCTTTTCACAAACATCGTTTATTTTTATATTGTTTGGCAATTTATTTTGCACCTTCATTAATAAGGAACATGTCCTAACTGGTTCTTTATCTTTTTTTCATAATGCATTGGTATCTATATTCACTTCTCGTGATGATATAATTATCATGTCCACAATTCACTCAGATATTCTTTATATATTATGCGTCAGTAATTACGTTCACTTTCTCTTGATGAAATAAATATCATAATTGTATTTATTCAAAATTCTTTCTTCATATCTTTTATGTTTCAGTTTCGTCTCAACTATCATTTTTATCAATTTTTCTCAATCCGACGTCTAAAGCGTCGATAATTATTATATGTAAATTAACAATAATTATTTAATTTTTATGAAACGTATACGTTAAAAGTTTAAATTTCTTAGTTCGACCAATTATATAAAATATTCAAAATAAATTTGAATTTAATTAACAAGATTTTCGTTGATTTATCGAAAAATAATTAAAATAATTAATAAGATTCGAAAATGTTCGAGAAATCTTTGGTTATACTTTGGTCAAAATTTTCTTAGTTGCAAAGCAAAAATTGTCGTTTCAAATTTTAAGTCATGGTTTAACGGTTCTACTCAATACTTCTTAAGTAATCTTGAGGTATACACAAACATTTACCCCTAAACAGAAGTTTAGTTAAATGGTTTGTGTATAGGGGAATAATCCCTTTAAAAATCCTTTGTTAAAACATTTGTCAAAACATATTTCCATTTCTTTTTGGTAAAATCCAAAGTCTTAAAAGGGCTCTTAATTTTTGAAGAATCTATATGCATACATCTTACCATTATTAATCCAACGGTCATTTTATGTAAAGGATTAAGTTTCTAATCCCTAAGCGTTAATGGTTCTAATCTTTGAAAAGTCAATATAGCTTCCATTGTCTATTAATCACACGGTTAAATCATGCAAAGAATTAAGTCTCAAGTCTTATGTTAAATATTTAAGGTACATGTTTTCATTGTTCGGTCAATTTAGGGCAATCTATAAATAATTATTAACTCATTCTTATTCTTATAAACAAACATATAGTCCTTAATGATCACGAGCATGAATTTATTAAATCACAGCCTACACACGTGATTCACCAGATTTATGAATGCTACATGTGTATTGGTCAATCCAAACGACATATCATGAAACTCATAATATTCACTACAAGTTCTGGATGTAGTGATTGGAATACATAATCTTTTTCGCGGACGCGACGCTTGATGATAACCATGCCGAGGATCAAATTTTTGAATATAAGCTAGAACCTTGTAAATGATCGAACAAATCTTCCATTTCGAGTTATGGATATCGTTTTCGATTGTCAATTTACTCAGTCACGGTAATCTATAAATATAAGGAATGATAACACCATAGCTCTTCATGATGACAGGCTTGGTAGAATAAAATCTTTCTCCGACAACTCTCTCAGTTGTACGGTAATTCCTTAAATTCAGATGGTGCTGACGTACAGTGCGCAAGCCACAAGTGCAACACCGGTAATATAATCAATACCAATTTCAACTTGCCTTAATGGCGAAATTCTAGGTAATTCATTAACAAATACTTACTAAAGTTTCAAATAACAGAATTATCTTTTAATACATTCATATTAGGTTCTTCTAGATTACAATATCTATAACTAGTTCACAACCATTCACGGTATATTTTTAAGTCTAAATACAGGATATCGTCATCCACCAAGAATTATTTATATCACTTTTGATAATCAACATCTTATCTGTTAGGGAATTCTACTCGAGATCCCATCAATTAAGACAATGTCGTCATGTCATAATCAATCAATCCATTCTACTGGCACTATCAACTTTCCAGTTTCCTTGCCGTTGATAAGATGTGAACTTCTCAAAAGACTAATAATAATTAATTATCCTTCACAAGTTCAAGGATATATGGAGATACAACTAACCTTAAAAGAGTAAGGTCAACGCATAATTTACACAAGAGAATTTCAAATCAGGTACAGACGAAAACATTTAACGAATATGAATATATCCCATGTTTTCATAATTTGAGTACGCATTCGAAAGCTCCTCGGATCGTTACCCAGGTCATTCAAATGAAATCAAATCAAAAGAAATGATAGGAACGTCGATACATCCAGTCGGGTATCAACACTCGGTAATCAGATACTTTTCCTAAGAATCTCACTGCGGGGGAATTGGACAAGGAAGAATTGTCAATTGTCAAATAAGACAATTTCCACAGATGAGTAAATTTGACTTAGAAGAATAAATGCTACAGGCACATATGTAGGTGTCCCTGACACTATGTACTTATTTTTCACTTCTTGCAGATCTCATAAAATTTTAATCTTTCACAATCTTCAAAGGAAATGTAGTGTTTATTAATCAGTTTTATGGTGACTACTAATCAGCCTTGCATAGTCCATTCCAAATTGTATGTAGGCGCGCAACTATATAAAATTTCAAGATTAACGATGCAATACTCAGTTCGTCATTTTACCATCATGTTTATAATAAAAACGTTTTCATACTTAATTCTTAAATAAGAATCAAAAATAAATTTACAAGGGTTTTCTTTGTTATGAAAACAGTTAGGTTTTCCAAAGTGTTTTATAAACAACCTCATTTCAATAACAATCACTTATAAATCTCACTATGAATAATCCTTATAGTGATGAAAATTCAATTTTTCTCAAGGCATACTGTTTTATCTTATAAAAACAATGTGTGATCTGCAAAAGAGTGATGAAAGCTTGTTCACCAAAACTTAACTACGATATGATAGGAAATGAGCTTAGCCAATTAATCACGAGGTTCATGACCTTGATGGCACTCAACAAGAATAATCCACAACGTAACTCAATTCAAGATGAGTACTTGTTCAATGGTTGCATCACTAATGCGGACATTAGGATGAAGCAAGAAAAGATAGATAACATCGATACATGTAGAATTTAGCAATCAAAGGTAGTCTTTTCATTAATCACAAACAAATCAAAATTGTATCGTAACACATTACGTGTCACTATGTCATACAATTCTCAGAACTCATCCTACCAACTGAAATCTCAGTTAAGTTAGGGATTATTTTTAAAAGATACCACAATGAATACTAATCTACAAGAGTCATTAGGTGTTCCACATATCCCAAAAGATCCATCGGTCTCAATTCAGAAGAAGATTTCTTCAATTTATTTATTGGACACTGGGCATCCTCGTTAGTGGACAATAGCCTAGGAACAAGCCTTAACACAAACTATAATCAATTAAAACCTTATAATTCAATCACAAAACTTAACGACTTCTATTAATAATCTCATATTCCATATGGGTTAAATTTCACTTTATTCAAGTTTCAACCAATTTTATACTCAATT
Source organism: Glebionis coronaria (assembly GCA_025667525.1). NCBI lineage: Eukaryota > Viridiplantae > Streptophyta > Magnoliopsida > Asterales > Asteraceae > Glebionis > Glebionis coronaria. The sequence continues at coordinate 302,409,498 of CM046878.1, read as the reverse complement.
CGATATTCTACCTCATTCTCCAATACTTTCAATCTTATTTTTCGACCTTGTAAAGGCAATACAATCTCAATATGAATCAACACTTAATTTCCAATCCTATTAGCTCTTACAACAACAATTATAAAATGAGTCATTAATATGAAATGACTCGATCAGTCAATTAGACTTCTCGGAAAGGTATTAGTGGCATGAGGCTTTTGGGTAACGGTTCCAATGACAACCTCAAGTGCAACATTCACCCTTTCGATTTTCAATTTAAGAATTGGATGACAACGAATCAGATGACATCTTTCTAGGTGGTAATGTTTTGTCAAACTCCACTCTATAAGGAAAGATCGTCATGACATCGATATCAGACTTAATCTCGCCAATTCTTTTTCAATATCACAATCAACTAATATCTATATTTCTACGAATATCAACCATTTGTTGGGATCATAAATATCCACAAGTTGGTTTAGATATAGGATAACTAGAATTCCTACGAGAATAGCTTCGATTAATTTACTAGGGGATTTAGGGTACATTGTGACAATCTGCGTCGTATAAATACCTTGTATAAATATCAAAATAATCGTCAAACAATCATGTAATAAAATTACATCATATATATATATATATAATCCAAGTTATATATATATTAAAATAACACTTCTCAGTCTGGCCTTGTCGGTAACTCGGGAATTCTTCGGCACCGTTATAGTCAAAAGATTTTTAGACATTTTTAGAAAAATGTTTATAGTTAAAAGATTTTGAAATGTTTTATTCAAAACCTTGGTTTTAAAAATCTTTCGTTCTATATAATAGGTTTTACATCGGTCCCAAGTCATTATATTTAATACAGGTTTTACAATGTATTTGAATGGAAATAAGTATTTAGGTGCGGGCCATGAATTCTTGTTGTCTTCCCGAGAATTACCTAAGATAAAACATGTTAAAAGAAAAGGGTCAGCGATAAAGCTGAGTGAATTCATAGAGTTTAATAAATTCCATCAATATAATATCAGTATAAAAGTATTACTGAAGATCATTTTGTACAAATCGTTTTGATAGGCCATGAAATAGCCAAAATCATTTTATACAAATCCTTATCGAAAATCATAATATAGGCATTTGCCTTAGAAATCATTATTGTTGATCCCAAACTTAGATCGATTAGCTTTGTGTACACGAGATTAGATCAAGTAATACACGTAGAGAAACCTTTGTATATGCTTTATGAATCTAAGTGTTATGCGGAATTTAACACTTAAACAAGAACACACAAGATGTAAACAAACTTTCACTTTGATTATGAATGTCGAACTTGCTTACAAAGAAAGATGTTTACGAATGAAAACTTATATAAAAATTTATATCAAACATTAACCTAAAGGCCTTCTTTTATAGATACAAGAAGCCTTGTACAATAATCTACGTATCAACTATTCTAGGTAAAGATAAATATAGAAAATACATTGTCGTTTCTATCCTTACTAGAAGTATTCTAGAATATAATAAACGTGTAGATTATATCTTCCATCAGTGCTTGTCTTCAATGTGTCAACGCTTGACTTTAACTTGTCAACGCTTGAGCTGTCAGCGCTTCTTTTGCTCTTGTCAACGCTTGAATTGTTCTTGTCAGCGCTCAAGTGATTCTGGCCTTAATTTATTCCCAACAATCCTCCCCTAAACTTGATATCCACTCTTATGATCAAGTTTCTGAATAAGCATTAAGGACTTGGAGGAGTCTGACAAACCTTGTCATATTGATAATGAATAAATCTGATCAAATCTTTTGCCACGTCACTTGAATAATCTATTTCCAGCTGAGTGTCCTTCATCTTTTCCAAAACAGCCTTGGATATGAAATACTAAGCATCCACAAGTAGATACTCAGCAAACTTTGTAGAACTCAAATGGTATACACCAGCAGCTGAATATAACCTCCATTGAAGACCACTGAGGTCATCTTCAAGATCCTTCCATATTTCAGGATCTTCCTCTTTTGTCCCACACATTCTTTTGAATGTGGTCCAAAGTTTTATTCCATTAGCTGAAGTTGGTGCTTCAGCCTCATACTTGGTCTCCAGCAACCTCCAAAGGTCCACCAAGTCTTCTCTATCACAACTTGCAAATAAAGATATGAGAGTGGTAAAAGTGTGTACCTCCTTGCCAAATCTGCCAATCTTCCAGAATCCACATTCATCTTCTTCATAGCTCACAATTGGATTCCTGGAATCTAATGGTAACACTTGCACCATATCTGAAGCTTCTAATGGGGAGAGCTTGAGGCTCTTTCTTATAACTGCTTCACTTGGATATAGTGGATCCATATCTTTTGGAAACTCAAATTTAAATCCCTTCTTCACTGGCCTGGGAATCATCATAGCTTTCTTGATTTCCATTTCTTCTGCAAGTTGCTCCTTTCTTTCATCTGAAAGAAGTCTGAGAGTGTTTGATTCCTGCACTCTCACCCAAATGGGATAAGCCCTATGTTCCAACTCATCAAATGTCAAAGCCTTCAACTTCTGATGTGTCCATCCAACTCCATGACATCTGAGCAACATAAAATAGAGCTCCCTTCTATCCCTTTTCAACTCTGAGAGAATATTGCTTGCCTTGTGCTTCAAAATCACCTTACAATCCTTCTGAACTCTAAGAAGAAGCTCCAAACCCCATATTTGATCTGAAATGGTCAAGTCTAGATTATCCATGCAGCTTTCTTCCCAAGAATTGTACATTTGAACCACCTCTGGCATGTCAAAGTCAACCTGCAATTTCAAGTCTCTCAACTTTTCCCTAGCAAGCTCATCACCATACTCAAGCCTTTCTGGTTCTATAATCATCACACTTGAGTCTGAGCTAGCTCCATCACTTTCTTCTTCAGAAGTCACAACAAATGGTAACTTTTCCTTTTCACCTTGTTCCATCATTTGTTCAGCCAATCTTCTATCAAATTCAACTTGGGCTGCATCCTTTGGAACAATTTCTTCTACCAATTTACCCTTACCCTTATCTGATGGTGCAATGGTTGGTAAGGTAGATGGTAATACCTGAGTAGAAACCTCCTTGATGATAGATGATGACTGGGATACATCACCTTCATGTGCAGGTCTGTCAACGCCCAAATTTATCCTATCAGCGCCCAAAATACTTCTATCAGCGTCCAAATTTGCCTTGTCAACGCTCAAATATTTTCCCTCAGCGCCTTGTGTAACCTCTCTCAACATAGCTGTAAATGATAAATTTAGATTGGTTGGAGAGATTAAGGACGTATCAAAACCTGTTTGTTCCTTCAAAGTTGTAAGGGCTTCAGCAACATCCATTGATTGACCATCTTGACAGCCCTTATCACTCAGATTTCTTTGATCTTCCTCCCCTTTAGAAGACTCCTCCATACCCCTCCTATCATGATCACTTTCCAAAACAACAATCCTCTCCCTCAATTGCTTGAGTTCAAGGCCTTGTGAGCTGACAATTTGTACTAAGTCTGCATTTTGCTTTTGCAAGCTAATGCAGACTGCCGTCAATTCCATAAGAGTCATTGGTTCCAGTCTGCCCTCTTCTAAAATGGGGATTTGACCTCCCAAGTCAGATTCATTGGGCAAGGATGAGGAATTAATGATGGTGGGACTGCCTTGGCCAACTGCTAAGCCAGAACTAATAGTCCCAGCCTCATCCAGGTCACCAGCCACACTTGTGGTGGTGGTTCTCTCTGCTACATGGCTAGGACCACCAGAGGAGAACACTCCAGTAGTCCTTTGGCGTTTCATCAACCTATATTCAGGGGGTGTGGAAGATGGTGTGGAAGAATGGGTTGATGTGGGTTGGTTAAGGGGTGTTTGGGATTGTGAAGGTTGTGTGTCAGTGTTGGAAATAGGCACATCAACGCCAACATTTGATGTATCAGCGTTAAAGGGTTCTTGGTCAAGGTGCATGTGTTCAGGTGAAGGTAAAGGTTCAGGAATGGGTTCAAGTTGTGGTTGAGGGTCAATTTGAGGTTGGGGGTCTGGTTGGGGTTGTGCTGCTGCAATAACAGCAAGCATGGCTGGGGTTAAAGGTAAGTCTCTATGGGGTGGTGAATTCATCTTCGTAAAAATAGCTTTCTTTTGCTCAGGGATCTTATAAAAATCATTGTGATCCCTTGAACAATAACCTTGATCATCAAAATTCATTTGCAGAAAACGGGGATAAGCTAAAGTCATTTTTGTCCCCTTGTTTTTACACATCCCCTCAAAAATCATTTTAGAATAGTTATATTTTTGCCCTGTTGCAATGCACACAATAGCACTAGCAATGGATCTATTGATCTCATTGTGTGCAGTACATTTGGGACTCAAACATTGAAGGAGGACATGTATGAGGTACTTCCAGGCTGGGAAAAATTCTTGCTTATGATACTTATTGAGAGTACCTTCATCAGGAAAAGGATATCCCAAAGCCCTAAGCCCTTGTTCTATTTCATTTATGGGAAGGGTGACTATACCATCAGCATCATCAAGATGCAAGGCTTGGCGTACCAAGGCCTCAGTAACCACCCAAGATCTCCCATGAACAATAGAAGTCAATGTGGTCACTCCATGAGAAAGAGCATACTTTAATGGGGATGCATTCAAATACGCCACCATTTGTGTGTATTGAGGAAACAGAGTATCATCAGCAGCAAGATAAGCAATCATGTTGTGTTGAGACTTGAACCCCAATTCCAATTCTGCTGAATTAAACTTTGGTGCCATTGATGAAAGCTGTGAATTTTAAGTATAGAAGATGAAGTTGATAAAAAGTGTTAGACAAGAATTATAGATACCCTGTTTAAAATAGGAGCCAAATTTATAGGAGAGAAAGAATGCATGTGATTGGCCCAAAAATAGGCAAAGATTTTCAAAAACTAATCATGAAAATATTGAAAAAGTTATAAGTTATCTCATGCATTAAATGAAAGTAACAACTCCTAAAATTACGGCTTGAAAATATGTCAAAAAGTAACAACTGGGTAGGTCCCATTGAGTGTCAACGGTCAAAAATAACCCATCAACGCCCAACGGCTATAATCCTGTCAACGTTTGCCTAAAGCCATGTCAGCGTCCAATTTGGTCACAACAACGCTTGGAAATTTCTTGTCAGCGTCCAAAAATAAAAAATATTTTAAAAAGTGAAAAATGACCTTAACAAGTAATTTATCCTAGAGAAGATAACCAAAAGCTGATAATTATCATAGGGCGGCAAGCACTGTCCAGTTATGCACACTTGCATAAGCAAGATAGACATAAAAGTCCTCTAGTGTCCCTTGCTAACCAAAATTCTTAACAACAAAGTTACCTTATAAAATCCTTGTTACTCCCAGGTAAATCCCATATCAAAATCATTCCCATGTCTCCCAACAGACCACAACCAATTCTAGGCCAAAAATGTCTTGGCAGCATGCAAAGTTGATATACTATGCATGCTACAGTGCCTCATGGTTTAGTAAAACTAACCCATACTCACCTGTGGACACAATCTAGAATTGTGATAAGAGTATCATATGGATACCCAAACATCCTAAAGGTTCCTAAAACCTCCCCTTAAACTATGATACAAAAAGTTTGCTAAAATCATGCATGAACATAAAAATTTATGTCAAGATAGGAATGAAACATTCCAACCATCATCCATAAATAAAAACTTGTCCAAATGTTTCTCCATTGATCCATAAGCAACTCTGTATCCAATGGTATACTGCTAACACCATCTGCACATTTAGATTAAAAACCACAAAACTAACATTGTTGTTGACAACGCCCCGATAACACATGACAGCGTTGAGAGAAGCTTTGTCATCGTTAGACAATTATATTGCTGACAACGTTGCAAAAACACTTATCAGCGTTTAAGCAACCTTTGTCAGTGTTAGAAAAATATAGTGGAAAATCTAAATCATCAATAAGATCAATAATAATAATGCATCATCCTGTACATACTTTTACAAAAAGAATCCAAAACACATATTATGTGAGATTAACCATTCCAATACTTGTTGCCAAGTATTGAAATCTCCCAGCATCAAAAGGTTTAGTTAATAAATCTGACACATTTTCCTCAGTGTCAACCCTGTCTGGTTGTATTAAACCTTTTTCAAAGCAATCTCTTATTAAATGGTGTCTAATTTCTATGTGTTTAGTTTTAGAATGATGTACAGGATTCTTAATGATGCATAAAGTACTATTATTGTCAACAAATATCTTAGTATGCATGAAATTATACCCATCGTCCAACAGCTGGTTCTGAATCCACAAAACTTGACCATAACATGCTGCTGCAGCCACATACTCTGCTTCAGTTGTAGAATTAGCCACCACTGTTTGTTTCTTGCATTGCCAAGATATTAACCTACTCCCAAGAAACTGACATCCACCAGTTGTGGATTTCCTATCAAACTTATCACCTCCATAATCACTATCTGAATATGCAATCAGCTCTAATGGTGAATCCTTTGGGTACCACAAACCAAGACCGGGGTAGCATCTTAGGTACCTAAAGATCCTCTTCACAGCATAAAGGTGACATTCTTTGGGAGTCACTTGATGGCGTGCACAAGCACACACAGCAAACATGATATCAGGTCTGGAAGCAGTAAGATACATCAAGGATCCAATCATGGATCTATAATGCCTGACATCAACATCTTTCCCATCTCCAATCTTTCCCCAAGGGTGTTCTCTATCCATAGGAGTAGTAGCCCTCTTTTCATGTGGAGAAAAGCCAAACTTCTTTAAGATCTCAGCAACATATTTGTCCTGGGAGATGAAGATACCATCCTCTTTCTGCTGAACTTGTAAACCTAGAAAGAAGTTCATCTCCCCCATAGCACTCATCTTGAATTTGTCTGTCATAAGCTTGGAGAAATCCTCACTCATCTTTGGATCAGTAGACCCAAAAATGATATCATCAACATAGACCTGCACAAGCAACACATCGTTGCCTTTCTTATTTGTAAATAGTGTCTGATCTATGGTGCCCCTTTTGAATCCATTGTCCACCAAATAGGTAGACAAAGTACCATACCATGCTCTAGGGGCTTGATGAAGGCCATACATAGCCTTTTTGACTCTATACACTTTATTTGGATGCTCTGGATCCTCAAAACCAGGAGGTTGCATTACATATACTTCCTCAAAAATGGTGCCATTCAAGAAAGCACTCTTGACATCCATTTGATAGACTGTGAATCCCATGCAGGATGCATAGGCTAGAAAAATCCTAATAGCTTCAATCCTTGCAACTGGTGCAAAGACCTCCTCATAGTCTATCCCCTCCTCTTGTGTATAACCTTGAGCCACTAACCTTGCCTTGTTTCTGACCACAATACCTCTTTCATCTCTTTTGTTCCTGAGAACCCATCTTGTCCCTATATGTCTGACATATCTAGGACAATCAACCAGCTCCCAAACATCCTGAACTGCAAATTGGTGAAGCTCATCCTGCATTGCTTCGACCCAACTTGGTTCTTTGAGAGCATCAAATATTTTCTTGGGTTCTTCTTGTGACAGAAAACATGCAAACAAACATTCTTGCACAGGAGGGGTATCAGCCTTCTTGTGTATATTGGCAATAAACCCACCAAGACCTTGATGAGATCTTCTAGTCTGAACTGGAGTCATAATATCACCAATGATCTGAGATGTGGGGTGATTCTTCATTGTGGAGGTGAGAACCCCTCCTTCAAAAAGTCTGGTGTCCTCAACCTCACGCTCCATGTTGCCAATATCTTCTTCATCAGACTCTCTTTGATCAACATGAACCTCTTCATGAATGTTGGAAGGTCCACCATGTTCAAAACTAGAAGAGAAAAGATGCACATAAGTGTTGTCAACGTTTGAATCTTGGTTGTCAGCGTCTGGGCTATCAGCGCTTGAAATGTTGTTGTCAACGTCTGAGCCATCAACGTCTGAATTGGTCTTGTCAGCGCTAGATTTTCCTTTGTCAGCGCCTGAAGAACCATGCATGTTTGTATCTGGTTGTATTTGAAAACCACCATTATCTTGTCCAGCAGCAGCAGCAGCAGCAAAAGCATCTGTCCAAATGGGAATTGTGACATATTCAAATGTAGGAGATGCCTTTTCTGCTTGTGATCCAACCTTCTCATGAACCTGTGTACCTGAAACATTAACAACTTGTTCCTCCACAACACTTGAAGTTACCTTCACAATGTCCGGATTAGTGACAGGCATATAATTTAAAGTTCTAGATAAGGGTTCCAAATCAAACAACCAATTAGGACCACTTTCAGGATCACTAGGTTTATTCTCCAAGAACCTAACATGTACTCTCTCAACTATACGTTTGTCCTCCATAAGATAAACCCTATAACCCTTGCTTTGGATTGAATACCCCATGAAGTAACCCTCATCACCTTTTGCACTAAATTTCCCTAAGGCATCACTAGTATCCAACACTACTACATGACAACCAAAAGGTCTGAGGAAACCAATATTAGGTTTTCTACCCCAAAGTAACTCATAAGGTGTTTTGTTCTGAATTTTGTTGACCAATGCTCTATTTTGCACATAACAAGCTGTATTAACAGCCTCAGCCCAAAAGGCTATAGGAAAGTGAGCATCAGCCAACATTGTTCTGGCTGCTTCAATTAGGGTTCTATTTTTCCTCTCAGCAACCCCATTTTGTTGTGGGGTTCTAGCAATTATAAATTGCCTAGTAATTCCTTTCCTGGCACAAAAATCATCTAGCTTCTTGTTCCTAAATTGTCCACCATTATCACTCCTAAGCATTTTAACCTCATTTCCAGACCTTTTCTCAATCTGAGTGATAAAATCAATAAGAACATCAGCTGTGTCACTCTTCATAGCTAGAAAGAATGTCCAAGTAAATCTATAGAAGTCATCTGTGACAACAAAGTAATAAGACTTACCATTCAATCTTCCTATATTAGTTGGACCAAAGAGGTCCATGTGAAGCATATGAAGAGGTCTGGAACTAGTATGCACCTGCTTGGAATTGAATGAGACCTTGTGCTGCTTGCCTTTAAGACATGCAACACAAGAGTGGTCATTGTGGAAGGCCTTCTCAGGCAAACCATCAACTAAACCAAGCCTCACAAGTCTATTTATATTTTTAAAATTTATGTGCCCTAGTCTCCTGTGCCACAAATTACTCTCATCTACTGAGGCCTTAGCATAAAAACAAGACATATTTGTATTCATTTTAATCCCATTTAAATTCACATTGTATATGTCCTTATGCCTAGGTGTTCTATGCTCAGTGTATTTCTCATCAGGGATCTTAAAATCCTTGCTTAACACCAAGCACTCAGTATCAGTGAAAAGAACCTTATTTTGTTATCACAAACTTGTGATACACTAAACAGATTATAATCAAGTTCTTTTACCAGGAAGACATTCTCAAAACGCAGATTATTGGTGAGAAGGGTTCCTTTGCCTGTAATGATGCCATAGCCACCTCCAAAGTATACCTTATCACCATCTTTAATAGGGGTGAAATTCGTCAGATAGTCTTCCTTCCCTGTCATGTGCCTTGAGCATCCACTATCCCAATACCCATAATCATTGATCTGTCTTTGAATGCCCTGCACATAAAGAAAACAAATTAGTTTTCTTTGGGAACCCAAGTCTCAGAAGACTTGGATTCATCTGGTTGTTCTATAAGAACAGACTTAGTTCTCACAACAACCCCATTCTCATCCTTTTTAGGATGAAATACCCAGTTAACCCCAATAGGTTTTGTAATGACCTTTTAAATGTAATTAAATCTGTTGCAAGTCATTGAAATCCCATTATCATTGGGGTTTTGATCTTTCTTGGGTCTCCATGTTAAGCTTGAAGAAGCTTTAGACCCCTTACCTTGTGGCTGCAAATATTTAGGTCTGGTTACGTTTCTGGCAGCGTTAGAATTTGTCCTGTCAACGCTGAAATTACCCTTGTCAGCGTTGAACCTAGGGTTTGCAACAAGAACCCATTGCCTATTTGACCAGGTGTTTGTCTTTTGAAAAGGTCTTTGTCCATGAGTGTTAGACCTTCTAGAAAAGAATGGGGCAGGTCTAATCACTTTGGGACTTTGCTGTACGAAAGGTTTGGGTCTGACAACGTTTGACTTCCTAACAACGTTGACTTTCTTCCTATCAGCGCTGAAATTATTCCTGTCAGCGCTGGCTTTGGGAGCGTTGACACACTTGTATGCCAAATGTGAAAAGCTACCACAAGTGTAACAGGCTTTCTTAGACACACCCTTAGGTCTAGAAGAGAAGAAACCTATTCCATGATTGCTAACTTGGCTCTTGGGTGACTTATTATTCCTATACATCTCTGCATATTTAATGGTAGGTCTTCTAACAGTGTTTGAGCCTAGGTCAACAGCTTTACCAGTGATTGGGTGAGTAACCTTAATGGGTGGTGATTCATTGGGACTTTCACATAGCAACCCTCCCTTAACAAATAAAGTAGGGTTAGCTTTCTTCCACTCATTTAGGTCAGTCAATTTTTGTTGATACTCTTCCACTGGAGTGACAACTCTTGGTGGAGGAATGAATTCCTCCTCTTGGCATTCTGGTATACCAGTCCAAGACAAGTCCTTTCTAAAGAAACCATAGAAGTCACCAGCTGGTGGTGGAACCAGAGAGTAATCATTCATCCCAATCCCAGTCATGTCCTTAGGATCCCTTTGTTTAGCTACACAGTCTCCTAGGGTTTGGGTGGCTCTATCAAATCTTTGAATTTTGAGGTCAACATTATCTTTATTCTTAATGGCCTCATCTAACTTAGCCTGTAGGTCTCTGTTAACCTTTGTCATGATGTTTCTAATATCTATACTACCCTCTAGCTCATGTTTTAAGATATTGATCTTATCTTTTAAGTCAAATTCCATTTTCTTGTATTCAGAAACGGTTTTCTCAGTTTCAGTAAGAGCTAGTTGGTAATTAGACAATTTACACCTTTCAGTACTCATATCATCTTTTAGTTTTAACACCTCTTTGTTAAGTCTTTCAGTGTTTAACCTACAACCTTTGCTACAAAAAGCATCATCATATACCTCATTATTAGATGAAGAGGAGGAGTGTGCCATGAGAGCATATTCAACATGCTCTTCTTCTTCAATATCAGCAACCAAAGCTTTATCTTCTTCAGCATTCTTGGCCAGATAGCTCCAATCCCATCCTGTACCATCAATTCCTTGAACTGCAACCATGGCTTTAGAATCCTGAGCTTTAACAATCTGACTTGAGGGTTTACCAGCATCAGATCTTCTAGAAGATCTGCATTCCCTCATGAAGTGCCCCATACGATGACAGTTGTAGCATTCAACTTTGGATTTATCAAATCCAGCTGTGTCTTTAGCATTGAAGATCATCTTCTTTTTGAACCTTCTATTCCACCTATTTGCTCTTATACTAGCAAGAGCCATGTTCCACTTGATGTCCATCTCTTCCAAGTGCTCATCACTTATCTGCTCAAGGTCCTCATATGTAATCACTGAACCATTGGGCAAAGAAGCAATGTAAGCACAAACAGTATCCAAATCCAAACCAGCAAGTTTAACTCTTGGGGAGTCATTCTTGAATGTGTTAGCGTCTGAAAAAGAGACGTTGACAGGACTTGTTCCAGCGCTGACATATGATGATCCAGTAACTGGATGCATATAAGAGTCTTTCTGATTGAATTGACCTTCACTATGAGAGAAGAAGGCCATGTTGCTGGTGGTAGATTTGCTTCCATGTTATGAAAGAGTTTCATCTTCCAACAGTCTTAGTTTGTTGTAGATGTCATCAAACGAGGAGCTCTTGTAAGTATTATTGGCAAGAATAGATCTTGCCTCAATCTTTCATGCCTCACCAAGACTTTTAAGAAAGGTAGCATTGGTGTCAACATCACCAACTTGTGTCCCCATGAAGGACAACTTGCTTGTGATGTCAAGCAACCTGCTTCTCACACTACTCAGTTTCTCATTGGGTTGAGCTTTGAAGACAGCATAATCATGCAGAAGTTGCTTTTTCTTTTCTTCCTTAGTGTCTGCATTGCCACCATATGCAACTTCAAGTGCTTCCTAAAGATCCTTAGCAGATTCATAGCCTCTATACTTGTGCTGGTTTTCTTGTCCCAAAGAGACTTTTAGAATATTTAGGGCTTTCATGTCAACCCTTTTCTTTGCAATATCTTCAGCACCTACAGCTCTACCATCTCCAGGTTTTTCTCTCTTATCTTCATCAGGGCATCCTTCAACAGCTGATCTTTGAGTAATGGCATCAAGAATCTTTTGAGCCTTATTGAATGAGTTTCCATATTCAATAATCTCCCAGAGTGTGTAGTCATAGATCCCCAGATATTGTTCAAAGTTGAACTTCCATAAGTCAAAGTTGGTTGCATCAAGCATGGGAATCCTGATGTTTGGTAAGGGTGAAGAGGAGGTGGTTATTGCTTCAGACATGATGTTTTTAGGGTTTCTGAGAAAATTAGGGTTTTGGTGTTTTTAGGGTTATGGTGTTCTTCAAAGATCAAAAGTTCCTCAACAGGCTCTGATACCACTTGTTGATCCCAAACTTAGATCGATTAGCTTTGTGTATACGAGATTAGATCAAGTAATACACGTAGAGAAACCTTTGTATATGCTTTATGAATCTAAGTGTTATGCGGAATTTAACACTTAAACAAGAACACACAAGATGTAAACAAACTTTCACTTTGATTATGAATGTCGAACTTGCTTACAAAGAAAGATGTTTACGAATGAAAACTTATATAAAACTTGATATCAAATATTAACCTAAAGGCCTTCTTTTATAGATACAAGAAACCTTGTACAATAATCTAAGTATCAACTATTCTAGGTAAAGATAAATATAGAAAATACATTGTCGTTTCTATCCTTACTAGATGTATTCTAGAATTTAATAAACGTGTAGATTATATCTTCCATCAGTGCTTGTCTTCAATGTGTCAACGCTTGACTTTAACTTGTCAACGCCTGAGCTGTCAGCGCTTGCTTTGCTCTTGTCAACGCTTGAATTGTTCTTGTCAGCGCTCAAGTGATTCTGGCCTTAATTTATTCCCAACAATTATACGAGCCAATGTCGTAAAAATATCATACAATACGTCTTATGACGTTGTATAAAGTCAAATAAAAACCGTTATATGAATGTGGTTATGAAAACCAAAACACGAACATAATATCAATAGTATGACCCAGTATTGCTAGTCAGGCAATACATCGTAATTCGGAGCGTCTAGTAGTATTTCGTTAGTTTTGGATTATTATAAGCCGCATGACATTGTTACCTTACTAAACCAACAACGGGTAGCTAACCCGATACAAATTTTGCCCATCTAAAGTAGCGTGTCGTCACAAAGGTCACGCTATGGAAATCTTCTCATACATAAATTCGCTTACCAATCAATGTGGCACGATGGGGATCAACCGTCAAGGCGCGAACTGGGGTGATCGTCCCCAAATAGTACTATTAAATGCATAAGCGTCTACCAAATCCCGGTAGTTCACAATTCATGCTAATGGGACTTTTAGTGACATAACCTAACTTTAATAATCCATTTAATTTCATCTATCGGGTCCTTTAATCATTTATCGGGTCATACAATCGGGTCATTCAATCATTCGGGTCCAAAATCAATAAACAAACAATCGGGACAAATGGTGTCCTATTAAATAAAACTAACATGTTATCTCCCTCGCGGGTTTATAAATCATTTATAAAAACATTTAAAAGAGTGCGAGGCTATGAACTCACGTTGATATGTGAAGGCGGGTTATCGGCAATTCAGACGTACGGTACGTGCTTCAATCAAGGAAACCTATATAAATAATAATCGGTCTTAGACTCATGTCCAATGACTTTATAAAAATAACAATTATGTATACATATGATGATTTTATATATGATGATCAAGTGGGTTTACATATTCTCGTTTACTCATTTTAGTGTTATGTGTCGGTAACGTTTATACTAGTTTACTAGTTTTACCTATTTACGTATTTTAAGTCCAATAAACTTATTATAAGTTCTTTAACTTGTTTTAATACATTTTATACTTATATTATCAGTATATATACTTTCCATGTTGGGCCCAAATGGGTTAAGCCCAATAATAAGTTTATAAGTGTTTTATTCCATTTTTGTTGTATTATTAGTCCAATAATGTTAATTTAGTCCGTTAACGTCCGTATGTCCTATAGTTCGGGTCTTATCGGTTTTTACTTGTTATACATGTTCATATATCAGTATATAAGTTTTATAAAGTTTACATTAGACGGGTCCAACCATCAAAGTTGTATTTAACAAAAACGTTAATTTTACGGTATTAGCCGAAAAAGTCGTAAAAATCATGTTTATAGTTTTATAACTTATAAAACTTAACAAGTTACCATTTTTATGATTTATACACTTATTCCACCTTTTACATATTTATATAAATAGAATCCATAAGTTAGTGGGTTTTAATTTATATTTTATACATTATAATTTTGAGTGCTTATATAATATTATTATACTTTTAATTTCCAAAATCTGATTTTTATCTTCACTTTCACCAAAACTGTCATATCTTGAGTTCTATATGGAGATAGAAGCTCAAATTTTTATCACATAAACTAAATATGTGCTACAATTAACCCTTCTATAGCTACTGTTTAATCATTTTGTAAGTATTTTCTAAAAATCGTCCAAAACAGTAAACTCATATTTGTATCTTAAACTTGTTTTGAACATATCTCACTCATTACAATGATTCCATTGCATGGCCAACTCTCACATGTGTACAAGACTCATAGCTTACTGCAAATGGATTCTACTTCATCATTTTATCAATCCATGACCTGTTTCTTTACTGTTTTATACAGCCATGTAAATTAAGCAAGATTTTAGCCTTGTTCTTTATAGTTTTTTACCTTTTTAATCATGTTTATCAACACCAAATCCCCACATAACATTTTTATCATCATATAATCATCATATACATATACAATAGGAAACAAAATACATGTTTACATAATCAAAATAACAAGAAGATGAGGAGGACAATCTTTATACCACCATGATGATGTAGGTTGATCAAAACATGGATTTTGATGGAGAAACTTGTGATGCACCAAGACCATCTTCAAGGCCACCAATCTTCATAAATTCCTTATGGAAAATCAGCCCCAAGACACCAAGAAAACTCCTCCATGGATGTTATAATCACCACCATTCAAGAGAGCTTCAAGAGGGCATCAACATGTGTATGAATAACATGAGATTTTGTGGTTAATTTTGATTAAGTGAGGGTGTTATTGGTTGGATATGGACGGCACAAAGGGAGGGTGAGAGAGAATTGAGGTGGTTTTGCATGTGTGAAATGGTAAGAATGAACTAGCTAGTGGTTTTTGGTAAGTTGTTAGCTTACAAAGTAAGCTTAAAGGACAAGTGTCTATCTAGTTAAGTAAAAATGACACCAAATGTGGTGTGTTGTACATTGTTGTCGTCCCATGTAAGCTAGTGGGGTGGGACAATGTATTTTGTCCCATCTCACTAGTTTACGGGTATTCCTTGATTCTAGTTTTCTCAATTTGCGTGCCCTCGGGTCGTTTTACGAAAAACGTTTTTATAAATTATGAATCAATGTCACAAAACGAATCCAATAAAAATTGTCTCATCAAAAACGGAGTTCGAAAACGTAAATACGTAATCCTAAGGTTTCCGGTTTAGTCGTAAAGGACGTTAAAATAAAATCGTAAGTCCTAATCTCTTCTCGTAAATTTGTGAGTTTATGAACCAACACAAATTTAAAACTCCAAAATAATATTCACAAATAAATTTATTTTCTGAAATGTCGGACTGTCACCAAGGACGGTGTATGTAAACGTAAGCACGTAACGTTGAATCCTCTGGTTTAGACGTAGTCGATGCTACTTCAAGACGTAAATCCAAATTTCTCCCCAAAAATAAGTGAGTTCATATTGTAACATTAAAATAATGTTTTTTAAATAATATTCGAGAATAAAATATCAATCATAAATTAACGGATTGTCACAACATTTACCCCTAAACAGGATCTTTGTCCTCAAAGATCATCTTACTACTCGCTTCTTATTGAGTTAAAGCCATGTGGGTATTTCCTCCACACTCGGTCTTTTCTCACAAGTGCAATTCATTACAATACGCGAGTTCATCAAACATAACTATGGGAATAAGATCAGGCTTAATGTTGACTTACTTTCTCTATCCATGATGTTCACGGGTTTCTGATGAATGCAACTTTTCGCCGATCTAAGCTTTACTCAGAACAATCAGATTTTTACTTGATAGATATTCCATCAAGTTCGATTTACGAAACAAAATTCACGCGGTCCTTGAAGTCCTAGGGTAGATCCATCTTATATGCCTTTCAATCCCAACTTTTACATCATCTCAATGGTCCTATACAACGGGGACTTATATCCCATGATTTGTCAGATCATGAATTCATTTTTCCAAGGTTAAAAATTGTGGCATAACTTCGCTACCCATTTGGCACTTCAAGATCTACTTTTCATATTCACATATCCTCTTGCCCACTACCGGCAGTCAATAATCAGATCCTAATTTCAACAATCACTTCAGATCTCGCGGGTCGGGTATTTTGCAAGGTTAGTTTCGCCATCATAGGAAACCTTAAACCTAAAAGACATGTCCAACTCACAATGGGTGTATGTCGGGTGTCTTTATCTCAACTCTTGCTTACAGATGCTCTAATATAGATCCTAACAAGATTAGATCTCGATCCTAATACGATACTTATCAATGATAATCTCTCCAAAGGAAAACGATTATACGGTCTATTACCAAAGGTCAATCATTCAAACATAAAACAACACTTATATTACTTTGTATCGTTACTTTACCTCGTCCCTTCGATTTGGGCTGGTACATAGTACTCTTATAAAGGTTCGTTCTCAATGATTTCTAAGCAAATCACTAGAAATTCAATGCGAAGCGAGGATCTTTGATAAAGATGTTCGATACAGGCACACTATGTTTACATAACTCTTTTGCATTTATCATTAACAGGAATGATATTAGCAGATTTGGTCAGTCTGTCGACGATGACCCAAATCGAATAAAATTCAGATGATGACCTTTGCAATAGCTAGACGTTTACTAATGTATGAGGCGATCTCTGCCTTCATAATTGCCATCAGTACAACTTCTTCAGACAAAGATACTTTTAGTCAAAAATGACATACATATAATACTTATACTTACAAATTCCAACATAACTATATCTCATAATCTCCATATTTATACAACCACAAGGGGCCTTGTAAAATCATTTAACGCTATTGGCTTCTTTATTTTAATGGTTCACATTAGCCGTGAAATCCTTTTATTATCTATATTATCCTTTTCACAAACATCGTTTATTTTTATATTGTTTGGCAATTTATTTTGCACCTTCATTAATAAGGAACATGTCCTAACTGGTTCTTTATCTTTTTTTCATAATGCATTGGTATCTATATTCACTTCTCGTGATGATATAATTATCATGTCCACAATTCACTCAGATATTCTTTATATATTATGCGTCAGTAATTACGTTCACTTTCTCTTGATGAAATAAATATCATAATTGTATTTATTCAAAATTCTTTCTTCATATCTTTTATGTTTCAGTTTCGTCTCAACTATCATTTTTATCAATTTTTCTCAATCCGACGTCTAAAGCGTCGATAATTATTATATGTAAATTAACAATAATTATTTAATTTTTATGAAACGTATACGTTAAAAGTTTAAATTTCTTAGTTCGACCAATTATATAAAATATTCAAAATAAATTTGAATTTAATTAACAAGATTTTCGTTGATTTATCGAAAAATAATTAAAATAATTAATAAGATTCGAAAATGTTCGAGAAATCTTTGGTTATACTTTGGTCAAAATTTTCTTAGTTGCAAAGCAAAAATTGTCGTTTCAAATTTTAAGTCATGGTTTAACGGTTCTACTCAATACTTCTTAAGTAATCTTGAGGTATACACAAACATTTACCCCTAAACAGAAGTTTAGTTAAATGGTTTGTGTATAGGGGAATAATCCCTTTAAAAATCCTTTGTTAAAACATTTGTCAAAACATATTTCCATTTCTTTTTGGTAAAATCCAAAGTCTTAAAAGGGCTCTTAATTTTTGAAGAATCTATATGCATACATCTTACCATTATTAATCCAACGGTCATTTTATGTAAAGGATTAAGTTTCTAATCCCTAAGCGTTAATGGTTCTAATCTTTGAAAAGTCAATATAGCTTCCATTGTCTATTAATCACACGGTTAAATCATGCAAAGAATTAAGTCTCAAGTCTTATGTTAAATATTTAAGGTACATGTTTTCATTGTTCGGTCAATTTAGGGCAATCTATAAATAATTATTAACTCATTCTTATTCTTATAAACAAACATATAGTCCTTAATGATCACGAGCATGAATTTATTAAATCACAGCCTACACACGTGATTCACCAGATTTATGAACGCTACATGTGTATTGGTCAATCCAAACGACATATCATGAAACTCATAATATTCACTACAAGTTCTGGATGTAGTGATTGGAATACATAATCTTTTTCGCGGACGCGACGCTTGATGATAACCATGCCGAGGATCAAATTTTTGAATATAAGCTAGAACCTTGTAAATGATCGAACAAATCTTCCATTTCGAGTTATGGATATCGTTTTCGATTGTCAATTTACTCAGTCACGGTAATCTATAAATATAAGGAATGATAACACCATAGCTCTTCATGATGACAGGCTTGGTAGAATAAAATCTTTCTCCGACAACTCTCTCAGTTGTACGGTAATTCCTTAAATTCAGATGGTGCTGACGTACAGTGCGCAAGCCACAAGTGCAACACCGGTAATATAATCAATACCAATTTCAACTTGCCTTAATGGCGAAATTCTAGGTAATTCATTAACAAATACTTACTAAAGTTTCAAATAACAGAATTATCTTTTAATACATTCATATTAGGTTCTTCTAGATTACAATATCTATAACTAGTTCACAACCATTCACGGTATATTTTTAAGTCTAAATACAGGATATCGTCATCCACCAAGAATTATTTATATCACTTTTGATAATCAACATCTTATCTGTTAGGGAATTCTACTCGAGATCCCATCAATTAAGACAATGTCGTCATGTCATAATCAATCAATCCATTCTACTGGCACTATCAACTTTCCAGTTTCCTTGCCGTTGATAAGATGTGAACTTCTCAAAAGACTAATAATAATTAATTATCCTTCACAAGTTCAAGGATATATGGAGATACAACTAACCTTAAAAGAGTAAGGTCAACGCATAATTTACACAAGAGAATTTCAAATCAGGTACAGACGAAAACATTTAACGAATATGAATATATCCCATGTTTTCATAATTTGAGTACGCATTCGAAAGCTCCTCGGATCGTTACCCAGGTCATTCAAATGAAATCAAATCAAAAGAAATGATAGGAACGTCGATACATCCAGTCGGGTATCAACACTCGGTAATCAGATACTTTTCCTAAGAATCTCACTGCGGGGGAATTGGACAAGGAAGAATTGTCAATTGTCAAATAAGACAATTTCCACAGATGAGTAAATTTGACTTAGAAGAATAAATGCTACAGGCACATATGTAGGTGTCCCTGACACTATGTCCTTATTTTTCACTTCTTGCAGATCTCATAAAATTTTAATCTTTCACAATCTTCAAAGGAAATGTAGTGTTTATTAATCAGTTTTATGGTGACTACTAATCAGCCTTGCATAGTCCATTCCAAATTGTATGTAGGCGCGCAACTATATAAAATTTCAAGATTAACGATGCAATACTCAGTTCGTCAAAATTTTACCATCATGTTTATAATAAAAACGTTTTCATACTTAATTCTTAAATAAGAATCAAAAATAAATTTACAAGGGTTTTCTTTGTTATGAAAACAGTTAGGTTTTCCAAAGTGTTTTATAAACAACCTCATTTCAATAACAATCACTTATAAATCTCACTATGAATAATCCTTATAGTGATGAAAATTCAATTTTTCTCAAGGCATACTGTTTTATCTTATAAAAACAATGTGTGATCTGCAAAAGAGTGATGAAAGCTTGTTCACCAAAACTTAACTACGATATGATAGGAAATGAGCTTAGCCAATTAATCACGAGGTTCATGACCTTGATGGCACTCAACAAGAATAATCCACAACGTAACTCAATTCAAGATGAGTACTTGTTCAATGGTTGCATCACTAATGCGGACATTAGGATGAAGCAAGAAAAGATAGATAACATCGATACATGTAGAATTTAGCAATCAAAGGTAGTCTTTTCATTAATCACAAACAAATCAAAATTGTATCGTAACACATTACGTGTCACTATGTCATACAATTCTCAGAACTCATCCTACCAACTGAAATCTCAGTTAAGTTAGGGATTATTTTTAAAAGATACCACAATGAATACTAATCTACAAGAGTCATTAGGTGTTCCACATATCCCAAAAGATCCATCGGTCTCAATTCAGAAGAAGATTTCTTCAATTTATTTATTGGACACTGGGCATCCTCGTTAGTGGACAATAGCCTAGGAACAAGCCTTAACACAAACTATAATCAATTAAAACCTTATAATTCAATCACAAAACTTAACGACTTCTATTAATAATCTCATATTCCATATGGGTTAAATTTCACTTTATTCAAGTTTCAACCAATTTTATACTCAATTCGATATTCTACCTCATTCTCCAATACTTTCAATCTTATTTTTCGACCTTGTAAAGGCAATACAATCTCAATATGAATCAACACTTAATTTCCAATCCTATTAGCTCTTACAACAACAATTATAAAATGAGTCATTAATATGAAATGACTCGATCAGTCAATTAGACTTCTCGGAAAGGTATTAGTGGCATGAGGCTTTTGGGTAACGGTTCCAATGACAACCTCAAGTGCAACATTCACCCTTTCGATTTTCAATTTAAGAATTGGATGACAACGAATCAGATGACATCTTTCTAGGTGGTAATGTTTTGTCAAACTCCACTCTATAAGGAAAGATCGTCATGACATCGATATCAGACTTAATCTCGCCAATTCTTTTTCAATATCACAATCAACTAATATCTGTATTTCTACGAATATCAACCATTTGTTGGGATCATAAATATCCACAAGTTGGTTTAGATATAGGATAACTAGAATTCCTACGAGAATAGCTTCGATTAATTTACTAGGGGATTTAGGGTACATTGTGACAATCTGCGTCGTATAAATACCTTGTATAAATATCAAAATAATCGTCAAACAATCATGTAATAAAATTACATCATATATATATATATATATAATCCAAGTTATATATATATTAAAATAACACTTCTCAGTCTGGCCTTGTCGGTAACTCGGGAATTCTTCGGCACCGTTATAGTCAAAAGATTTTTAGACATTTTTAGAAAAATGTTTATAGTTAAAAGATTTTGAAATGTTTTATTCAAAACCTTGGTTTTAAAAATCTTTCGTTCTATATAATAGGTTTTACATCGGTCCCAAGTCATTATATTTAATACAGGTTTTACAATGTATTTGAATGGAAATAAGTATTTAGGTGCGGGCCATGAATTCTTGTTGTCTTCCCGAGAATTACCTAAGATAAAACATGTTAAAAGAAAAGGGTCAGCGATAAAGCTGAGTGAATTCATAGAGTTTAATAAATTCCATCAATATAATATCAGTATAAAAGTATTACTGAAGATCATTTTGTACAAATCGTTTTGATAGGCCATGAAATAGCCAAAATCATTTTATACAAATCCTTATCGAAAATCATAATATAGGCATTTGCCTTAGAAATCATTATTGTTGATCCCAAACTTAGATCGATTAGCTTTGTGTACACGAGATTAGATCAAGTAATACACGTAGAGAAACCTTTGTATATGCTTTATGAATCTAAGTGTTATGCGGAATTTAACACTTAAACAAGAACACACAAGATGTAAACAAACTTTCACTTTGATTATGAATGTCGAACTTGCTTACAAAGAAAGATGTTTACGAATGAAAACTTATATAAAAATTTATATCAAACATTAACCTAAAGGCCTTCTTTTATAGATACAAGAAGCCTTGTACAATAATCTACGTATCAACTATTCTAGGTAAAGATAAATATAGAAAATACATTGTCGTTTCTATCCTTACTAGAAGTATTCTAGAATATAATAAACGTGTAGATTATATCTTCCATCAGTGCTTGTCTTCAATGTGTCAACGCTTGACTTTAACTTGTCAACGCTTGAGCTGTCAGCGCTTCTTTTGCTCTTGTCAACGCTTGAATTGTTCTTGTCAGCGCTCAAGTGATTCTGGCCTTAATTTATTCCCAACAATCCTCCCCTAAACTTGATATCCACTCTTATGATCAAGTTTCTGAATAAGCATTAAGGACTTGGAGGAGTCTGACAAACCTTGTCATATTGATAATGAATAAATCTGATCAAATCTTTTGCCACGTCACTTGAATAATCTATTTCCAGCTGAGTGTCCTTCATCTTTTCCAAAACAGCCTTGGATATGAAATACTAAGCATCCACAAGTAGATACTCAGCAAACTTTGTAGAACTCAAATGGTATACACCAGCAGCTGAATATAACCTCCATTGAAGACCACTGAGGTCATCTTCAAGATCCTTCCATATTTCAGGATCTTCCTCTTTTGTCCCACACATTCTTTTGAATGTGGTCCAAAGTTTTATTCCATTAGCTGAAGTTGGTGCTTCAGCCTCATACTTGGTCTCCAGCAACCTCCAAAGGTCCACCAAGTCTTCTCTATCACAACTTGCAAATAAAGATATGAGAGTGGTAAAAGTGTGTACCTCCTTGCCAAATCTGCCAATCTTCCAGAATCCACATTCATCTTCTTCATAGCTCACAATTGGATTCCTGGAATCTAATGGTAACACTTGCACCATATCTGAAGCTTCTAATGGGGAGAGCTTGAGGCTCTTTCTTATAACTGCTTCACTTGGATATAGTGGATCCATATCTTTTGGAAACTCAAATTTAAATCCCTTCTTCACTGGCCTGGGAATCATCATAGCTTTCTTGATTTCCATTTCTTCTGCAAGTTGCTCCTTTCTTTCATCTGAAAGAAGTCTGAGAGTGTTTGATTCCTGCACTCTCACCCAAATGGGATAAGCCCTATGTTCCAACTCATCAAATGTCAAAGCCTTCAACTTCTGATGTGTCCATCCAACTCCATGACATCTGAGCAACATAAAATAGAGCTCCCTTCTATCCCTTTTCAACTCTGAGAGAATATTGCTTGCCTTGTGCTTCAAAATCACCTTACAATCCTTCTGAACTCTAAGAAGAAGCTCCAAACCCCATATTTGATCTGAAATGGTCAAGTCTAGATTATCCATGCAGCTTTCTTCCCAAGAATTGTACATTTGAACCACCTCTGGCATGTCAAAGTCAACCTGCAATTTCAAGTCTCTCAACTTTTCCCTAGCAAGCTCATCACCATACTCAAGCCTTTCTGGTTCTATAATCATCACACTTGAGTCTGAGCTAGCTCCATCACTTTCTTCTTCAGAAGTCACAACAAATGGTAACTTTTCCTTTTCACCTTGTTCCATCATTTGTTCAGCCAATCTTCTATCAAATTCAACTTGGGCTGCATCCTTTGGAACAATTTCTTCTACCAATTTACCCTTACCCTTATCTGATGGTGCAATGGTTGGTAAGGTAGATGGTAATACCTGAGTAGAAACCTCCTTGATGATAGATGATGACTGGGATACATCACCTTCATGTGCAGGTCTGTCAACGCCCAAATTTATCCTATCAGCGCCCAAAATACTTCTATCAGCGTCCAAATTTGCCTTGTCAACGCTCAAATATTTTCCCTCAGCGCCTTGTGTAACCTCTCTCAACATAGCTGTAAATGATAAATTTAGATTGGTTGGAGAGATTAAGGACGTATCAAAACCTGTTTGTTCCTTCAAAGTTGTAAGGGCTTCAGCAACATCCATTGATTGACCATCTTGACAGCCCTTATCACTCAGATTTCTTTGATCTTCCTCCCCTTTAGAAGACTCCTCCATACCCCTCCTATCATGATCACTTTCCAAAACAACAATCCTCTCCCTCAATTGCTTGAGTTCAAGGCCTTGTGAGCTGACAATTTGTACTAAGTCTGCATTTTGCTTTTGCAAGCTAATGCAGACTGCCGTCAATTCCATAAGAGTCATTGGTTCCAGTCTGCCCTCTTCTAAAATGGGGATTTGACCTCCCAAGTCAGATTCATTGGGCAAGGATGAGGAATTAATGATGGTGGGACTGCCTTGGCCAGCTGCTAAGCCAGAACTAATAGTCCCAGCCTCATCCAGGTCACCAGCCACACTTGTGGTGGTGGTTCTCTCTGCTACATGGCTAGGACCACCAGAGGAGAACACTCCAGTAGTCCTTTGGCGTTTCATCAACCTATATTCAGGGGGTGTGGAAGATGGTGTGGAAGAATGGGTGGATGTGGGTTGGTTAAGGGGTGTTTGGGATTGTGAAGGTTGTGTGTCAGTGTTGGAAATAGGCACATCAACGCCAACATTTGATGTATCAGCGTTAAAGGGTTCTTGGTCAAGGTGCATGTGTTCAGGTGAAGGTAAAGGTTCAGGAATGGGTTCAAGTTATGGTTGAGGGTCAATTTGAGGTTGGGGGTCTGGTTGGGGTTGTGCTGCTGCAATAACAGCAAGCATGGCTGGGGTTAAAGGTAAGTCTCTATGGGGTGGTGAATTCATCTTCGTAAAAATAGCTTTCTTTTGCTCAGGGATCTTATAAAAATCATTGTGATCCCTTGAACAATAACCTTGATCATCAAAATTCATTTGCAGAAAACGGGGATAAGCTAAAGTCATTTTTGTCCCCTTGTTTTTACACATCCCCTCAAAAATCATTTTAGAATAGTTATATTTTTGCCCTGTTGCAATGCACACAATAGCACTAGCAATGGATCTATTGATCTCATTGTGTGCAGTACATTTGGGACTCAAACATTGAAGGAGGACATGTATGAGGTACTTCCAGGCTGGGAAAAATTCTTGCTTATGATACTTATTGAGAGTACCTTCATCAGGAAAAGGATATCCCAAAGCCCTAAGCCCTTGTTCTATTTCATTTATGGGAAGGGTGACTATACCATCAGCATCATCAAGATGCAAGGCTTGGCGTACCAAGGCCTCAGTAACCACCCAAGATCTCCCATGAACAATAGAAGTCAATGTGGTCACTCCATGAGAAAGAGCATACTTTAATGGGGATGCATTCAAATACGCCACCATTTGTGTGTATTGAGGAAACAGAGTATCATCAGCAGCAAGATAAGCAATCATGTTGTGTTGAGACTTGAACCCCAATTCCAATTCTGCTGAATTAAACTTTGGTGCCATTGATGAAAGCTGTGAATTTTAAGTATAGAAGATGAAGTTGATAAAAAGTGTTAGACAAGAATTATAGATACCCTGTTTAAAATAGGAGCCAAATTTATAGGAGAGAAAGAATGCATGTGATTGGCCCAAAAATAGGCAAAGATTTTCAAAAACTAATCATGAAAATATTGAAAAAGTTATAAGTTATCTCATGCATTAAATGAAAGTAACAACTCCTAAAATTACGGCTTGAAAATATGTCAAAAAGTAACAACTGGGTAGGTCCCATTGAGTGTCAACGGTCAAAAATAACCCATCAACGCCCAACGGCTATAATCCTGTCAACGTTTGCCTAAAGCCATGTCAGCGTCCAATTTGGTCACAACAACGCTTGGAAATTTCTTGTCAGCGTCCAAAAATAAAAAATATTTTAAAAAGTGAAAAATGACCTTAACAAGTAATTTATCCTAGAGAAGATAACCAAAAGCTGATAATTATCATAGGGCGGCAAGCACTGTCCAGTTATGCACACTTGCATAAGCAAGATAGACATAAAAGTCCTCTAGTGTCCCTTGCTAACCAAAATTCTTAACAACAAAGTTACCTTATAAAATCCTTGTTACTCCCAGGTAAATCCCATATCAAAATCATTCCCATGTCTCCCAACAGACCACAACCAATTCTAGGCCAAAAATGTCTTGGCAGCATGCAAAGTTGATATACTATGCATGCTACAGTGCCTCATGGTTTAGTAAAACTAACCCATACTCACCTGTGGACACAATCTAGAATTGTGATAAGAGTATCATATGGATACCCAAACATCCTAAAGGTTCCTAAAACCTCCCCTTAAACTATGATACAAAAAGTTTGCTAAAATCATGCATGAACATAAAAATTTATGTCAAGATAGGAATGAAACATTCCAACCATCATCCATAAATAAAAACTTGTCCAAATGTTTCTCCATTGATCCATAAGCAACTCTGTATCCAATGGTATACTGCTAACACCATCTGCACATTTAGATTAAAAACCACAAAACTAACATTGTTGTTGACAACGCCCCGATAACACATGACAGCGTTGAGAGAAGCTTTGTCATCGTTAGACAATTATATTGCTGACAACGTTGCAAAAACACTTATCAGCGTTTAAGCAACATTTGTCAGTGTTAGAAAAATATAGTGGAAAATCTAAATCATCAATAAGATCAATAATAATAATGCATCATCCTGTACATACTTTTACAAAAAGAATCCAAAACACATATTATGTGAGATTAACCATTCCAATACTTGTTGCCAAGTATTGAAATCTCCCAGCATCAAAAGGTTTAGTTAATAAATCTGACACATTTTCCTCAGTGTCAACCCTGTCTGGTTGTATTAAACCTTTTTCAAAGCAATCTCTTATTAAATGGTGTCTAATTTCTATGTGTTTAGTTTTAGAATGATGTACAGGATTCTTAATGATGCATAAAGTACTATTATTGTCAACAAATATCTTAGTATGCATGAAATTATACCCATCGTCCAACAGCTGGTTCTGAATCCACAAAACTTGACCATAACATGCTGCTGCAGCCACATACTCTGCTTCAGTTGTAGAATTAGCCACCACTGTTTGTTTCTTGCATTGCCAAGATATTAACCTACTCCCAAGAAACTGACATCCACCAGTTGTGGATTTCCTATCAAACTTATCACCTCCATAATCACTATCTGAATATGCAATCAGCTCTAATGGTGAATCCTTTGGGTACCACAAACCAAGACCGGGGTAGCATCTTAGGTACCTAAAGATCCTCTTCACAGCATAAAGGTGACATTCTTTGGGAGTCACTTGATGGCGTGCACAAGCACACACAGCAAACATGATATCAGGTCTGGAAGCAGTAAGATACATCAAGGATCCAATCATGGATCTATAATGCCTGACATCAACATCTTTCCCATCTCCAATCTTTCCCCAAGGGTGTTCTCTATCCATAGGAGTAGTAGCCCTCTTTTCATGTGGAGAAAAGCCAAACTTCTTTAAGATCTCAGCAACATATTTGTCCTGGGAGATGAAGATACCATCCTCTTTCTGCTGAACTTGTAAACCTAGAAAGAAGTTCATCTCCCCCATAGCACTCATCTTGAATTTGTCTGTCATAAGCTTGGAGAAATCCTCACTCATCTTTGGATCAGTAGACCCAAAAATGATATCATCAACATAGACCTGCACAAGCAACACATCGTTGCCTTTCTTATTTGTAAATAGTGTCTGATCTATGGTGCCCCTTTTGAATCCATTGTCCACCAAATAGGTAGACAAAGTACCATACCATGCTCTAGGGGCTTGATGAAGGCCATACATAGCCTTTTTGACTCTATACACTTTATTTGGATGCTCTGGATCCTCAAAACCAGGAGGTTGCATTACATATACTTCCTCAAAAATGGTGCCATTCAAGAAAGCACTCTTGACATCCATTTGATAGACTGTGAATCCCATGCAGGATGCATAGGCTAGAAAAATCCTAATAGCTTCAATCCTTGCAACTGGTGCAAAGACCTCCTCATAGTCTATCCCCTCCTCTTGTGTATAACCTTGAGCCACTAACCTTGCCTTGTTTCTGACCACAATACCTCTTTCATCTCTTTTGTTCCTGAGAACCCATCTTGTCCCTATATGTCTGACATATCTAGGACAATCAACCAGCTCCCAAACATCCTGAACTGCAAATTGGTGAAGCTCATCCTGCATTGCTTCGACCCAACTTGGTTCTTTGAGAGCATCAAATATTTTCTTGGGTTCTTCTTGTGACAGAAAACATGCAAACAAACATTCTTGCACAGGAGGGGTATCAGCCTTCTTGTGTATATTGGCAATAAACCCACCAAGACCTTGATGAGATCTTCTAGTCTGAACTGGAGTCATAATATCACCAATGATCTGAGATGTGGGGTGATTCTTCATTGTGGAGGTGAGAACCCCTCCTTCAAAAAGTCTGGTGTCCTCAACCTCACGCTCCATGTTGCCAATATCTTCTTCATCAGACTCTCTTTGATCAACATGAACCTCTTCATGAATGTTGGAAGGTCCACCATGTTCAAAACTAGAAGAGAAAAGATGCACATAAGTGTTGTCAACGTTTGAATCTTGGTTGTCAGCGTCTGGGCTATCAGCGCTTGAAATGTTGTTGTCAACGTCTGAGCCATCAACGTCTGAATTGGTCTTGTCAGCGCTAGATTTTCCTTTGTCAGCGCCTGAAGAACCATGCATGTTTGTATCTGGTTGTATTTGAAAACCACCATTATCTTGTCCAGCAGCAGCAGCAGCAGCAAAAGCATCTGTCCAAATGGGAATTGTGACATATTCAAATGTAGGAGATGCCTTTTCTGCTTGTGATCCAACCTTCTCATGAACCTGTGTACCTGAAACATTAACAACTTGTTCCTCCACAACACTTGAAGTTACCTTCACAATGTCCGGATTAGTGACAGGCATATAATTTAAAGTTCTAGATAAGGGTTCCAAATCAAACAACCAATTAGGACCACTTTCAGGATCACTAGGTTTATTCTCCAAGAACCTAACATGTACTCTCTCAACTATACGTTTGTCCTCCATAAGATAAACCCTATAACCCTTGCTTTGGATTGAATACCCCATGAAGTAACCCTCATCACCTTTTGCACTAAATTTCCCTAAGGCATCACTAGTATCCAACACTACTACATGACAACCAAAAGGTCTGAGGAAACCAATATTAGGTTTTCTACCCCAAAGTAACTCATAAGGTGTTTTGTTCTGAATTTTGTTGACCAATGCTCTATTTTGCACATAACAAGCTGTATTAACAGCCTCAGCCCAAAAGGCTATAGGAAAGTGAGCATCAGCCAACATTGTTCTGGCTGCTTCAATTAGGGTTCTATTTTTCCTCTCAGCAACCCCATTTTGTTGTGGGGTTCTAGCAATTATAAATTGCCTAGTAATTCCTTTCCTGGCACAAAAATCATCTAGCTTCTTGTTCCTAAATTCTCCACCATTATCACTCCTAAGCATTTTAACCTCATTTCCAGACCTTTTCTCAATCTGAGTGATAAAATCAATAAGAACATCAGCTGTGTCACTCTTCATAGCTAGAAAGAATGTCCAAGTAAATCTATAGAAGTCATCTGTGACAACAAAGTAATAAGACTTACCATTCAATCTTCCTATATTAGTTGGACCAAAGAGGTCCATGTGAAGCATATGAAGAGGTCTGGAACTAGTATGCACCTGCTTGGAATTGAATGAGACCTTGTGCTGCTTGCCTTTAAGACATGCAACACAAGAGTGGTCATTGTGGAAGGCCTTCTCAGGCAAACCATCAACTAAACCAAGCCTCACAAGTCTATTTATATTTTTAAAATTTATGTGCCCTAGTCTCCTGTGCCACAAATTACTCTCATCTACTGAGGCCTTAGCATAAAAACAAGACATATTTGTATTCATTTTAATCCCATTTAAATTCACATTGTATATGTCCTTATGCCTAGGTGTTCTATGCTCAATGTATTTCTCATCAGGGATCTTAAAATCCTTGCTTAACACCAAGCACTCAGTATCAGTGAAAAGAACCTTATTTTGTTATCACAAACTTGTGATACACTAAACAGATTATAATCAAGTTCTTTTACCAGGAAGACATTCTCAAAACGCAGATTATTGGTGAGAAGGGTTCCTTTGCCTGTAATGATGCCATAGCCACCTCCAAAGTATACCTTATCACCATCTTTAATAGGGGTGAAATTCGTCAGATAGTCTTCCTTCCCTGTCATGTGCCTTGAGCATCCACTATCCCAATACCCATAATCATTGATCTGTCTTTGAATGCCCTGCACATAAAGAAAACAAATTAGTTTTCTTTGGGAACCCAAGTCTCAGAAGACATGGATTCATCTGGTTGTTCTATAAGAACAGACTTAGTTCTCACAACAACCCCATTCTCATCCTTTTTAGGATGAAATACCCAGTTAACCCCAATAGGTTTTGTAATGACCTTTTAAATGTAATTAAATCTGTTGCAAGTCATTGAAATCCCATTATCATTGGGGTTTTGATCTTTCTTGGGTCTCCATGTTAAGCTTGAAGAAGCTTTAGACCCCTTACCTTGTGGCTGCAAATATTTAGGTCTGGTCACGTTTCTGGCAGCGTTAGAATTTGTCCTGTCAACGCTGAAATTACCCTTGTCAGCGTTGAACCTAGGGTTTGCAACAAGAACCCATTGCCTATTTGACCAGGTGTTTGTCTTTTGAAAAGGTCTTTGTCCATGAGTGTTAGACCTTCTAGAAAAGAATGGGGCAGGTCTAATCACTTTGGGACTTTGCTGTACGAAAGGTTTGGGTCTGACAACGTTTGACTTCCTAACAACGTTGACTTTCTTCCTATCAGCGCTGAAATTATTCCTGTCAGCGCTGGCTTTGGGAGCGTTGACACACTTGTATGCCAAATGTGAAAAGCTACCACAAGTGTAACAGGCTTTCTTAGACACACCCTTAGGTCTAGAAGAGAAGAAACCTATTCCATGATTGCTAACTTGGCTCTTGGGTGACTTATTATTCCTATACATCTCTGCATATTTAATGGTAGGTCTTCTAACAGTGTTTGAGCCTAGGTCAACAGCTTTACCAGTGATTGGGTGAGTAACCTTAATGGGTGGTGATTCATTGGGACTTTCACATAGCAACCCTCCCTTAACAAATAAAGTAGGGTTAGCTTTCTTCCACTCATTTAGGTCAGTCAATTTTTGTTGATACTCTTCCACTGGAGTGACAACTCTTGGTGGAGGAATGAATTCCTCCTCTTGGCATTCTGGTATACCAGTCCAAGACAAGTCCTTTCTAAGGAAACCATAGAAGTCACCAGCTGGTGGTGGAACCAGAGAGTAATCATTCATCCCAATCCCAGTCATGTCCTTAGGATCCCTTTGTTTAGCTACACAGTCTCCTAGGGTTTGGGTGGCTCTATCAAATCTTTGAATTTTGAGGTCAACATTATCTTTATTCTTAATGGCCTCATCTAACTTAGCCTGTAGGTCTCTGTTAACCTTTGTCATGATGTTTCTAATATCTATACTACCCTCTAGCTCATGTTTTAAGATATTGATCTTATCTTTTAAGTCAAATTCCATTTTCTTGTATTCAGAAACGGTTTTCTCAGTTTCAGTAAGAGCTAGTTGGTAATTAGACAATTTACACCTTTCAGTACTCATATCATCTTTTAGTTTTAACACCTCTTTGTTAAGTCTTTCAGTGTTTAACCTACAACCTTTGCTACAAAAAGCATCATCATATACCTCATTATTAGATGAAGAGGAGGAGTGTGCCATGAGAGCATATTCAACATGCTCTTCTTCTTCAATATCAGCAACCAAAGCTTTATCTTCTTCAGCATTCTTGGCCAGATAGCTCCAATCCCATCCTGTACCATCAATTCCTTGAACTGCAACCATGGCTTTAGAATCCTGAGCTTTAACAATCTGACTTGAGGGTTTACCAGCATCAGATCTTCTAGAAGATCTGCATTCCCTCATGAAGTGCCCCATACGATGACAGTTGTAGCATTCAACTTTGGATTTATCAAATCCAGCTGTGTCTTTAGCATTGAAGATCATCTTCTTTTTGAACCTTCTATTCCACCTATTTGCTCTTATACTAGCAAGAGCCATGTTCCACTTGATGTCCATCTCTTCCAAGTGCTCATCACTTATCTGCTCAAGGTCCTCATATGTAATCACTGAACCATTGGGCAAAGAAGCAATGTAAGCACAAACAGTATCCAAATCCAAACCAGCAGGTTTAACTCTTGGGGAGTCATTCTTGAATGTGTTAGCGTCTGAAAAAGAGACGTTGACAGGACTTGTTCCAGCGCTGACATATGATGATCCAGTAACTGGATGCATATAAGAGTCTTTCTGATTGAATTGACCTTCACTATGAGAGAAGAAGGCCATGTTGCTGGTGGTAGATTTGCTTCCATGTTATGAAAGAGTTTCATCTTCCAACAGTCTTAGTTTGTTGTAGATGTCATCAAACGAGGAGCTCTTGTAAGTATTATTGGCAAGAATAGATCTTGCCTCAATCTTTCATGCCTCACCAAGACTTTTAAGAAAGGTAGCATTGGTGTCAACATCACCAACTTGTGTCCCCATGAAGGACAACTTGCTTGTGATGTCAAGCAACCTGCTTCTCACACTACTCAGTTTCTCATTGGGTTGAGCTTTGAAGACAGCATAATCATGCAGAAGTTGCTTTTTCTTTTCTTCCTTAGTGTCTGCATTGCCACCATATGCAACTTCAAGTGCTTCCTAAAGATCCTTAGCAGATTCATAGCCTCTATACTTGTGCTGGTTTTCTTGTCCCAAAGAGACTTTTAGAATATTTAGGGCTTTCATGTCAACCCTTTTCTTTGCAATATCTTCAGCACCTACAGCTCTACCATCTCCAGGTTTTTCTCTCTTATCTTCATCAGGGCATCCTTCAACAGCTGATCTTTGAGTAATGGCATCAAGAATCTTTTGAGCCTTATTGAATGAGTTTCCATATTCAATAATCTCCCAGAGTGTGTAGTCATAGATCCCCAGATATTGTTCAAAGTTGAACTTCCATAAGTCAAAGTTGGTTGCATCAAGCATGGGAATCCTGATGTTTGGTAAGGGTGAAGAGGAGGTGGTTATTGCTTCAGACATGATGTTTTTAGGGTTTCTGAGAAAATTAGGGTTTTGGTGTTTTTAGGGTTATGGTGTTCTTCAAAGATCAAAAGTTCCTCAACAGGCTCTGATACCACTTGTTGATCCCAAACTTAGATCGATTAGCTTTGTGTATACGAGATTAGATCAAGTAATACACGTAGAGAAACCTTTGTATATGCTTTATGAATCTAAGTGTTATGCGGAATTTAACACTTAAACAAGAACACACAAGATGTAAACAAACTTTCACTTTGATTATGAATGTCGAACTTGCTTACAAAGAAAGATGTTTACGAATGAAAACTTATATAAAACTTGATATCAAATATTAACCTAAAGGCCTTCTTTTATAGATACAAGAAACCTTGTACAATAATCTAAGTATCAACTATTCTAGGTAAAGATAAATATAGAAAATACATTGTCGTTTCTATCCTTACTAGATGTATTCTAGAATATAATAAACGTGTAGATTATATCTTCCATCAGTGCTTGTCTTTAATGTGTCAACGCTTGACTTTAACTTGTCAACGCCTGAGCTGTCAGCGCTTGCTTTGCTCTTGTCAACGCTTGAATTGTTCTTGTCAGCGCTCAAGTGATTCTGGCCTTAATTTATTCCCAACAATTATACGAGCCAATGTCGTAAAAATATCATACAATACGTCTTATGACGTTCTATAAAGTCAAATAAAAACCGTTATATGAATGTGGTTATGAAAACCAAAACACGAACATAATATCAATAGTATGACCCAGTATTGCTAGTCAGGCAATACATCGTAATTCGGAGCGTCTAGTAGTATTTCGTTAGTTTTGGATTATTATAAGCCGCATGACATTGTTACCTTACTAAACCAACAACGGGTAGCTAACCCGATACAAATTTTGCCCATCTAAAGTAGCGTGTCGTCACAAAGGTCACGCTATGGAAATCTTCTCATACATAAATTCGCTTACCAATCAATGTGGCACGATGGGGATCAACCGTCAAGGCGCGAACTGGGGTGATCGTCCCCAAATAGTACTATTAAATGCATAAGCGTCTACCAAATCCCGGTAGTTCACAATTCATGCTAATGGGACTTTTAGTGACATAACCTAACTTTAATAATCCATTTAATTTCATCTATCGGGTCCTTTAATCATTTATCGGGTCATACAATCGGGTCATTCAATCATTCGGGTCCAAAATCAATAAACAAACAATCGGGACAAATGGTGTCCTATTAAATAAAACTAACATGTTATCTCCCTCGCGGGTTTATAAATCATTTATAAAAACATTTAAAAGAGTGCGAGGCTATGAACTCACGTTGATATGTGAAGGCGGGTTATCGGCAATTCAGACGTACGGTACGTGCTTCAATCAAGGAAACCTATATAAATAATAATCGGTCTTAGACTCATGTCCAATGACTTTATAAAAATAACAATTATGTATACATATGATGATTTTATATATGATGATCAAGTGGGTTTACATATTCTCGTTTACTCATTTTAGTGTTATGTGTCGGTAACGTTTATACTAGTTTACTAGTTTTACCTATTTACGTATTTTAAGTCCAATAAACTTATTATAAGTTCTTTAACTTGTTTTAATACATTTTATACTTATATTATCAGTATATATACTTTCCATGTTGGGCCCAAATGGGTTAAGCCCAATAATAAGTTTATAAGTGTTTTATTCCATTTTTGTTGTATTATTAGTCCAATAATGTTAATTTAGTCCGTTAACGTCCGTATGTCCTATAGTTCGGGTCTTATCGGTTTTTACTTGTTATACATGTTCATATATCAGTATATAAGTTTTATAAAGTTTACATTAGACGGGTCCAACCATCAAAGTTGTATTTAACAAAAACGTTAATTTTACGGTATTAGCCGAAAAAGTCGTAAAAATCATGTTTATAGTTTTATAACTTATAAAACTTAACAAGTTACCATTTTTATGATTTATACACTTATTCCACCTTTTACATATTTATATAAATAGAATCCATAAGTTAGTGGGTTTTAATTTATATTTTATACATTATAATTTTGAGTGCTTATATAATATTATTATACTTTTAATTTCCAAAATCTGATTTTTATCTTCACTTTCACCAAAACTGTCATATCTTGAGTTCTATATGGAGATAGAAGCTCAAATTTTTATCACATAAACTAAATATGTGCTACAATTAACCCTTCTATAGCTACTGTTTAATCATTTTGTAAGTATTTTCTAAAAATCGTCCAAAACAGTAAACTCATATTTGTATCTTAAACTTGTTTTGAACATATCTCACTCATTACAATGATTCCATTGCATGGCCAACTCTCACATGTGTACAAGACTCATAGCTTACTGCAAATGGATTCTACTTCATCATTTTATCAATCCATGACCTGTTTCTTTACTGTTTTATACAGCCATGTAAATTAAGCAAGATTTTAGCCTTGTTCTTTATAGTTTTTTACCTTTTTAATCATGTTTATCAACACCAAATCCCCACATAACATTTTTATCATCATATAATCATCATATACATATACAATAGGAAATAAAATACATGTTTACATAATCAAAATAACAAGAAGATGAGGAGGACAATCTTTATACCACCATGATGATGTAGGTTGATCAAAACATGGATTTTGATGGAGAAACTTGTGATGCACCAAGACCATCTTCAAGGCCACCAATCTTCATAAATTACTTATGGAAAATCAGCCCCAAGACACCAAGAAAACTCCTCCATGGATGTTATAATCACCACCATTCAAGAGAGCTTCAAGAGGGCATCAACATGTGTATGAATAACATGAGATTTTGTGGTTAATTTTGATCAAGTGAGGGTGTTCTTGGTTGGATATGGACGGCACAAAGGGAGGGTGAGAGAGGATTGAGGTGGTTTTGCATGTGTGAAATGGTAAGAATGAACTAGCTAGTGGTTTTTGGTAAGTTGTTAGCTTACAAAGTAAGCTTAAAGGACAAGTGTCTATCTAGTTAAGTAAAAATGACACCAAATGTGGTGTGTTGTACATTGTTGCCGTCCCATGTAAGCTAGTGGGGTGGGACAATGTATTTTGTCCCATCTCACTAGTTTACGGGTATTCCTCGATTCTAGTTTTCTCAATTTGCGTGCCCTCGGGTCGTTTTACGAAAAACGTTTTTATAAATTATGAATCAATGTCACAAAACGAATCCAATAAAAATTGTCTCATCAAAAACGGAGTTCGAAAACGTAAATACGTAATCCTAAGGTTTCCGGTTTAGTCGTAAAGGACGTTAAAATAAAATCATAAGTCCTAATCTCTTCTCGTAAATTTGTGAGTTTATGAACCAACACAAATTTAAAACTCCAAAATAATATTCACAAATAAATTTATTTTCTGAAATGTCGGACTGTCACCAAGGACGGTGTATGTAAACGTAAGCACGTAACGTTGAATCCTCTGGTTTAGACGTAGTCGATGCTACTTCAAGACGTAAATCCAAATTTCTCCCCAAAAATAAGTGAGTTCATATTGTAACATTAAAATAATGTTTTTTAAATAATATTCGAGAATAAAATATCAATCATAAATTGACGGATTGTCACATAGTAATTCATCGGTTGAGAAAAATTAGAATGCGAATTTGGTTCATAATAATTCATCGGTGAAGAAAAATGAGGACATGGATTTGGCTCATAATAATTCATTGGCTGACAATAAGAAGTATCGTGAGGGCCCCCACAATGATTGCAACACGGGTATTGAGAAAAACCCGGTTCATGTTGCAGATACGGATCGTCATATATGGGAGAGTGTGAGATAGTGTCATTAGAGGTGAAGTATGAATTGGTCGAATTGCAAAATGAACAATGTCCAAATTCGTGATTAGGGATAGCCATACCGCACCGCTCGCATGAACACCAATAACATGATTGACTATCAGACGACCCACACCCTATACAATATGAATCCATTAAGAATTAAAAATAAGAGGGGTTGAGAAAAAGAATTAAACACAATAGAGGATAAAGAAGAATATTTTTGGTGTAATACTTTAGGAAAAGTATTACTTTTGGATTTTTTATTATTTTGGTGCAAATCTTAGGAAAGAATTTGCTTTAGATGATTTTTTAGTTTTTTAATTTTTGATTTTTTTATGTTTTAGATTTTTTTAACAAGAAAAATAACGTTCAAAATCGAACGGATCCCAAAATCCAAATCGTCAATCGTAACGAGCGAAGCCGCAGCGGCACCATTTTAATACTAAGATTTTGCAAGGCAAATCTTTTTATGCAATGAATGTTCATTTTTCCTCGACTCGACTCGAATTGACATCGGACTAAAATGTAAGATTTATTTGTTTTTGGTAAGAATACTTTTTGGTATTTTAAACTAATCTATTTAAGTAAAAACTAATTTAAAATTGAACCTAAAATTAATTTAATCTATTTTAAGAAAAAGTAAATACTTTAAAACTTACGAAAAAATCTAATTAAAATATTTAAAGACAAATCTATTTTAAATTTATTAAACTATATTTTAAACTAAACTAATCTATATTAAATAAAAGCTATTTAAAACTATATTTGAAATCTATTATTAAACTAAATCTATGTTGAAAAACTAATTAAAAATAATCAGCAAAATGACAGCAACAAAATAAGCACATAAACTAAAATCAGTTAAGATAATAAGATGAATAATCCAATTAAGCAAAACCTTAAGCTAATAATAAATAAGCCAGACTACTAAAAAAAATAAGCATAAAAGCTAAAGAGCAGTCTAAACAAAAGCAGATTAATAAATAGAAACCAAATAAGCAAATCCCCAAATATGCAAATCAAAATTAAGAATAACTATTTTGTTGCAAGAAAATTAAACTAAAAAAAGCTAATACTTAATCTAAATAATCAAAACGAAAAAAGCATTCAAACAAAAGATATTGCAGATAAACTTAGACAACCAAAACTAAATAAGCAAATCCAAACAAAATATTAAATCAAACAAAAGCAGATTCAGAATATTAAACAGAAATAAGGATAAAACTATTGAACACAAGCAGATTCAAACAAACAGATCCAAACAACTAAAAACTAAAACAAATTAAAACTAGCAGATTAAACAAATATATCAAATAAACATAAGTAGATAAAAAAACAGTAACAAAATCCAACAGTAACATAAACCAAAAAAATAAGCAGATTTAAACTAAATTAAAACTTAACAAACAAATTAAAAGAAGAGATTAAAACCTTGTGTTGATTACGTTTGAAAGAAGGGTGGTGCTGAACCCACTTATAAACCGAAAACAAACACCATCTTTAATCAATCCGAATCACCACCAGCAACAGTAACCGAACATTGAACAGTAACAGATTCAAATACTTTAATAAATCTCCCAGTGGGGAAGATTTAATTCACACTTTCTTTTTATTTATTTATTTTTTTTATTTTTTTATCAATTAACAAACAGAAATAATAATAAAATCAAATTAAGGATTAAATTTTGACAGAAAATTAAATTGAGACAAAATTAATTAAAAACAACTTTTCATTAATTAATAAGAGAAAATTACAATTGACTGGAAATCAAAAATTACAATAAACCTAAAACTAATTTGCATAAATTTAAATAAAAGAAAAGTGCTATATAAAATTACACAAGTGAGGGTTTTTATAGGCAAACCCCTGGAAACCCTCTTCATAGCTTCAAGAGTAAGCAACCGAATCTGAGCCGTCAAATCCTTCTTCTCTATCTTCTTTCTTCAATCAACGGATGAAAATAAATCTTGAGCCACGGATTGCCAACCTGGATGTAAGATGTGCTTTCTTGTGTTTGTTTAAAGGTGATTTGGCAGGATCTAATTGGAGGGATTGATATTGGTGAAATGGTTTACCCAATCAAAGGAAGGGGAATAGCCACGTTAGATTTGATATGAGGACTACTTTGGTGTTCTTCCCCGAAAATCTTGGGGATTTAATTCCCTATTGTGTGAATTAACCAGTAAGGGTAAAACCCCCAAATATTAGCTTGGGTAAATTTTGTGATAAAGATGAATTAGGGTTTGGTAAAAGCTGTGTATTTTTGTGAGAGAGATGAAAGGAAAAAGTGGGTGGGATTTACTTTGTTATTGACGAAACAGAAAGTGGGGAGTGGGTTTATTTATTAAAAAGGGTGTGGGGTAAAATAAAAGTTATACGTGTGTGTGACTTGTGTGCGTTGACTGCTAGGGTTGACCAACAAAGTTAGAAACAACTTTGTTTCTACCGTCACAAGTAAATAAGCCAAATGGGCTTTGAAAGCCCAATATTCGCCCGTTTCATCATTTGCTTTAAACGATTTGGGCTTGTAAGGATCAATTATCCATCCGTTAACATTGAATAAAATTGATAAATGGGCTTTTGGCCCATTCTTAAAATATCTTAAACATCTTAATGGGCCTTTGGGCCCATTTCCCAAATGTGGGACCCAAAAGCTCGAATATCTTCAAAAAGTTAAATCCGCTAAAAATCGAACTTGAATTTGACTTACTTGATCTTTCTTTAAAATCGAGTTGATTTTGTCGGTTTTCGTGATCTTGGGCACACTTATGGTCTTTTGACTTTGTCTTCGTATCTTTCTTGGATTTTTCTTCAATATTTGGCCGTGAAATCCCATGTTTTCTCTTCTTTTTATCATTTGTACATATTTAACACAAAAACACAAAACCACGCGTAATTCCGACTTTTACGATATAAAACACATGATTAGGTCTTGTTTTTCCTTGATTTTAGTGGCAAAAGGATAAGTGTTTACACACTTATTAGGCCTTTAGACTTTTGTGTTTAGAATTAAATTTTGAGTCAGATAGGGCTTTTTCAGATCATTTGGGCTTAGTTGAAGTTTTTGGGCCAAAAAGCTTATTAGATTGGACTGTTTTCTATTTTAGCCCATTTGGGGGCCCATTAGGGGTAATTTGGTAATTTCACTTTCATTTTCTGTTTATTTAGGTTAAAATTAACTAGTTTGAAAGTTTTTAGAATTTTTTAGAATTTTTGGATTTTTAATATTATTTTACTATTATTTTATTATTAAATTTCATATTTCACATTTTTTCACTTTTTATATTTTTCTTAGGTTAAATACATTAAAATAGGTTTTTTTGCAACTCTTAGATTAATTTTATCACCATTTTCTAATTTCTAGAATTATATTAAGATTTTGATAGTTTTTAATCATTTTAAATAGTTTTAATTAGTTTAAAAAATTATAAAAATAGTTTTTATTCTTATTTAGTCATTTTAGAGGTTTACAAAGTGAAAATTCTTTGTTTGGGCTTTTTAATAGTTACTTTGATTTTTAGGGCTTTAATTAGCATTTAATAATTAATATTTAATTAATAAAAAGGTTTGAAAAAGTTTTGATCATTTGTAAACTCTTACTTTAATTAATTTGATTTTTGGTTATTTTTTGGGAATTTTTAGAATTTTATTTTATTTTAGCTCTTTTTACGGTTTTTATTTTAGTCGTCATAGTAATAATTTTCACGTCTTCGCCATTCTATTTTTCTCATCCCCTTCTTTCAAATATTAATCTCAAATATCATTACATTTTAGTCAAACACATATACCTCCTTGGGAAACAAACTTAATTGGGTCATTAACACTAGATTTTCCTAAATCATTTGTTTACTACTTTCCGCTCATTTACGCTCTTTTGTTTTCCTAAACGAGAGGTGTAATTTACCACAATCAGTACCCAAGCTTTCTGCAGACTTCTCCAGAATCGCGAAGTGAAACGAGGATCTCTGTCTGAGACTGTAAAATCCATGATTTTACAATGATTTTATGTAATGAGGTTCACCCATTAAT
Organism: Glebionis coronaria; assembly: GCA_025667525.1. Classification (NCBI taxonomy): domain Eukaryota; kingdom Viridiplantae; phylum Streptophyta; class Magnoliopsida; order Asterales; family Asteraceae; genus Glebionis; species Glebionis coronaria. The sequence goes on along the minus strand of CM046878.1, from coordinate 302,368,489 downwards.
CCTAGAACATTCACTCATGTGTTATATCTCTATAAGTTATATGTGAACATTTCCACTATGTACTTATACTTCTACAATCACTTAGCAATGGTAATCTGTTGCATAACTAAACCTTGTACATAAGTCTAGGATAACAAGTATTGAAAGGTAACAAACTATGTATGCCCAACACTTAAACAAATCATGGGAAAAATGTTGTATGAAGTGTTTGTACTATAAATATATGTGTGTGCACAATATAGACATACATACACATCTTGGACTAGCCCAAGAACGCTTATCCTTGTGTGCTAGCCCAACATAAGCCCAACATGGCCCAACTTCCTTTTTGGCAATCTAGACACGGCACCCCATGAGGTGGAAGATGGAGGGATGCCTTGGTTTTGGAAAAGCCAACACTTGGCACATACTTCCTTACCAAGAAAATCATATTCCTTTTGCCTACCTCTCTCTCTTTCCTCCTTAAGCCGAAAACTCTCTCTCACTCTTCACATTCCTTCATGCAACTAGATCTCACTCCTTCTTCATCTTTCTCTCCCAAATGATTCGGCTATAAGCCACAAATACATAAACACATATATTTTTAGGAAATAAAATTATATGAACGTTGGATAAATTTAATGCTAATATGTAAGTAAAACACCTTACGTTTACTTAAAATATGAAACTCAATAATAAGTTTAAATGGATGATTATAATACATGAACTACGAACGTAAACTAATATATTTAGTAGAGTGTTTATGTTTACTTAATAATGAAACTTAATAGTAAATGAGTGATTATAATACATGAATGGAGAACGTAAACTAATATTTTAAGTAGGAAATTTTATGTCTACTTAAATAATAAACTTAATTATGGGTTGAATTATTATTTAAAATACATGTGTACTAACTGATATTAATAGTTAAACATTTTATTTTTACTTAGAAACGAAACTTATATAGATAAGTTTAAATGAATATTGTTGATACTTGAACTACGGTTATTTAGATAAATACCGTAGCATAAATGAACTGACTAAAATCTGTATAAGCATACATATATGTTCTTTGTACTATCTATTAAGACTGTACTATTTGATTAGGCATAACTTTTGGCGAGAGCTTTATTTGGATATTCGTATTAAACAGCTATTGCCTACTCCCAGGTGAGTTTACAGCCCCATATAAACTTTTGATAAAACCTTTCATCTATGGGAAAGAAAATATGCAAACACTTAATGGACATAACAGAATTGTATAAACTTGACTTTGATTGATTATTATTAGAACTGTTAAATTGTTGTAAATCGCCCGAATGTTATAAATAGATCTATTCGGGATTGACCATCCCCATCTGGGTGAGTCATGCTCACTATGCCTTGGCCAGGACAACAGATGTATACCATGTTGGAACTGGGTTGGGTGTCTTTTTGTAAGACACTACGTCCTCATCTGTTGAGGACTATGGAAGGTTAAGATTTAGTTTCTAATAATAAACAAATGTAATCTATATTTTAGTAAGAATACTTTGTGCATTGTTACTTCTATAATTTTTGTATGTCCAAACTAATAAATGTTAAAACTATAAATTCACCAACTTTATGTTGACCCTCTAGCATGTCTTTCACAGGAATATGAAGTTAGTACATGGCGTGTGCATGGTCTCTAACATCTTAGTAATCTGCATCGTAGGACTCGTCAGGGGTTCTATTTGGGAAACATAAACAATCTCCTCATGACATGTTATAAAAAAATTTTATTTATTTGTTTAATAAACATGTAATCTGATTTGAATAACTCTTTATCTTATGCTCTATGGACTATATGCTATCGATCCACCCTAGTGACATCTCCGTGGATATTTCCTCATATTTTGACCCTACCCGGGGTGTCATAGAGAATGGTATCATAGCATTAGTTATATAGAACCAAATAAATTTTTAAATAAAATAAAAATAAAATGACTTTTATTTAAAACTGGACTATAATTTATAAAATTCTTTTTGGGATTTTATTTTGGGACCATATTAGTTAAGCATATAGATCTTAGGGCATTTTATGCTATGTGAACTAAGTGTATATATATTGTTACTAAACTTGATTATTAATACTGTTTAGTGAGGTATTGCTATGAAAAATGTTAGATATGCTAAACTTGAAATTTTTACACTACATAGTAAAATACTAAAATGAAAATATAGGTAATACTAAATCAAACCTTGCACTTACAAATTGTTAAATGAACTGCTTAAATGATAACATATATATATATATATATATATAAGTATTAATATATGTAACCTTAAAACATTATGATAATTGTTTAAAAGGGATATATTTCATAAAACATGTAACCTAAAATAATATTGTTCTTTGTTTGTAAGCTTATACTTACTTCAAACTTAAAATAATACTATTTCAGAGCATCATGACTCCGCCTACTGCACCTTCGACTCTTCTACCTGTAGTAGCTCCTACTCTAGTTGTTTGTTCATCTCCATGATCGACGCAGTGCGGATGGTTATCAGCCTCAGATTTGGAGGATGGCCCAACTATCGAAGCTGTACTCCCAGAGGACCCTTTTCCTATCTCATCATCAGCTATACTGGCCCCAACCTCTATGGAGGAGGACCCGGTTCTTCCTAGCATACCATCTTCCGTGCCTCCATCCTTATCATCGGGCTATTTCTCTAGGTCCGTACCCGTCTCCACTTATGAAACAGGGGAAGGCTCTGTGGCGAGACGTGTCGATTCTGTTCAGGCCCAGATTGCCGCACTGGCCGCACGCCAGCAGCAGGAGATATCGGACCATCACAGCCTAGTGATAGCCGGTCGATAAGGCCACATCGTCATCCATGATCGTATTGACTCTTTCTTCCGCACCATGAGGAGAGAAGCCCAGGCCACTAAAGGTGTCAAGGACAAGACTGATGAAGCATTGAAGTGGCTCATAGAGGAGAACCACCGTCTTCACCAACATATTCAGGTCATGGAGGGTCCTCAACATCAGACCCATGCTGCTCTATCTGCTCAGGAGCAATCGTTGTCTATTTTCTGCGATCTTGCCACCGTCCGATATGACGGGATTACTACTGAGATGACTCATCTCCAAGGAGCCACCAATAGACTCCGGACCCATTTGTTGACAGCATTCCATGGGCTTAAGGAGACCCGAGCGCCAATTTGAGCATTACAAGGTTCCCGGAAAGCATCTGCAACTCCATCAGCACCATTAGCACCTGCCTTATCTAGTGGACCATCTAAGCATGATTAATATAGATGTACTAAACTTCTTGTACATCATGACAAGCTTACGGGTTGCATCCCGGCTATCATGATATAAGGCCCTTGTACTTTTATTTTTCAGCTTTTGGTGATGTAATCCTGTACTTTATCTTTTCTTTTCTTTTGGACATGTAACTATGGGATGTAATGTTTTAAAGACTGTGTGTATCATTACCTTGGACAAGGCCTAACCGGCCTATGACTTAGATTTTGTGATGCTAGATGAATGTTAAATTTCTTATGGAAATAACATGTAATCACTTTCTTTATTATATTTGCTGTACAATGTATTATATTATGAGATCTTGACAGGTTATCCAAATTTGTTATGAAATCAGTGCATCAATTTTTCCCGTGCAAATAATATAAAAACTGTACTAACGTTTAAACTAATAATCTCATTTTGTGTATGATTATAGACAAATGGTGATTACGCGATCAAACCCCAATAATGCAACTGCTTCCAACACCGCTAATACCGAAGTTCCTGAAGCTACTCATAATGTTACTGCTGCTCAACTCAGGGATATTATTGGTGAAGGCATTGCCGCAGCTATGGCAGCCAGCGAAGCTAATATGAACAATGATCCAAACCACAACATGCGCAGAAACAACGCCAACAGGGGTTTCTCTTACCCCGACTTCTTAAAATACAAACCCTCATACTACCGAGGGAAAGAAGGAGTTGTTAAAGTGATGCAGTGGTTTGAAAGACTAGAGACAGTTTTCCGCATCAGCGGTTGTGCTGACGAGAAAAGAGTTAAGTTTGCTACATGCACCCTACTCGAGATCGCCCTTACTTGGTGGAACTCTGTGGTCGCCACCCTTGGACATGACACTGCCTATACTCTCACTTGGGCCAACCTCAAGGAGAGAATGACTGAGAAATACATTCCCAGAGGAGAAATGAAGAAGTTGGAAGTCGAACTGTAGGATCTAAAGGGTAAGAACAATGATATCCTTTGGTACAACCAAATATTTCAAGAGTTAAGCTTGATGTGCACCAGAATGTTCCCTCTAAGGAGTGACAAGATTGAGAAGTATGTCAGCGAACTCCCTGACAACATCGATGACAGTGTGCTAGCTTCACGACCCACTACCGTAGAAGGTGCTATGGAATTTGCGACTGAGCTGATCAACAAGCGAGCCCGCAATCTGTCCGAGAGGCAAAAAGACAACAAGATAAAATCCGATGAAAGCTCTCATAGCCAGCACCAGTATCCTTCCAAAAAGCAAAACGTTGGGCAAGCTGATGACACTACTCCCACCACCCGCACCAAGAACTACTCAGGGACCAAGCTGAAGTGTTCAAAGTGCGACTATCATCATGTTGCTGGAAAACGATGCAAGGGAAACCGAAACTCCGCAAGTGGAAGTAACCGTGGGCCAGATAAGGCTGTAGTATGTTACGAGTGTGAAACCTCTGGACATGTGAGACCTGACTGTCCTAAGTTGGCCAACTAGAAGAAAAACAACAAGGGAACTTCATCACAAGCATACATGGTTGGCAATGCCCAAGCCAATCCAAATTCCAACATCGTCACCGGTACATTTCTACTAAACCAACAATATGCATCTGTCCTATTTGACACCGGGGCAGATCGAAGCTTTATATCAACAGAATTTAGTAGATTATTGGAAATTACTCCATCAGTTTTAGACTCCTACTATATTGTAGAACTAGCCGACGGAAAAATTGTAACAGTTGACACCATCATTCGAGGTTGTGCCTTAAACCTCTCCAATCACCCGTTCAACATCGATTTGATCCCGGTAAGTCTTGGTAGCTTTGATGTCATCATTGGTATGGATTGGCTATCAAAGTACCATGCAGTCATCGTATGTGATCAAAAACTGGTCCGTATACCTTGAGGAGATGAAACCTTGATTATACGAGGGGATGGTAACCCAGATATAATCAACACTAGACTTAGTGTCATTTCTTGCACCAAAGCACAAAGATACTTGACCAGAGGATGCCCTATTTTCCTAGCACACATCTCCAAAATCGAGGAAGAAGACAAACCCGAGGAGACACGAATCAAGGACGTGCCAATTGTCTGAGATTTTCCCGAAGTATTTCCTGATGAACTGCCAGGTATGCCCCCAGTGCGACAAATAGAATTCCAAATTGATTTGATTCCTGGGGCTGCACCTGTAGCTAAGGCTCCCTACCGGCTAGCACCATAAGAATTGAAGGAACTAGCCAAACAACTCCAGGAACTATCAGAAAAAGGATTCATTAGGCCTGGCTCCTCTCCATGGGGAGCCCCTGTTCTGTTTTCAAGAAGAAAGACGGTTCTTTTCGAATGTGCATCGATTACCGGGAATTGAATAAACTAACGATAAAGAATCGCTATCCATTACCCCGCATCGACGACTTATTTGATCAACTCGAGGGATCAGGTATATACTCTAAGATTGATCTGAGATCTGGATATCATCAACCGAGAGTCCGGGAAGAAGATATTCCTAAGACAGCTTTCAGAACTCGTTACGGTCATTTCGAATTTTGAGTTATGCCTTTTGGGTTGACAAACGCACCGACAATATTCATGGATCTCATGAACCGGGTGTGTAAACCCTATTTGGATAAATTCGTGATAGTCTTCATCGACGACATACTTGTCTACTCCAAGAACAAGCAAGACCATGCTGAGCAGCTGGCCCAAGTATTGAAACTACTCAAGGAAGAGCAGTTGTATGCAAAATTTTCCAAATGTGAGTTTTGGATACCTAGACTCCATTTCCTAGGTCACATCATTGACAACGATGGTATTCACGTAGATCCTACGAAGGTTGATTCCGTTAAGAGTTGGGCATCTCCTAAATCGCCAACAGAGATCCGCCAATTCCTAGGCCTTGCCAGATACTATCACCGATTCATCGAAGACTTCTCCAAGATAGCCAAACCAATGACCAAACTGACTTAGAAAGGAGTAAAATTTAATTGGGGAGAAAAGGAGGAATCAGCTTTCTAGTTGATAAAACAAAAGTTGTGTAGTGCGCCTCTCTTATCCTTGCCCGAGGGCAATGATGACTTTGAGGTATATTGTGACGCATCATATAAAGGATTGGGGGCAGTATTGATGCAAAGAAAGAAAGTAATTGCCTACGCTTCTAGGCAATTAAATAAGCATGAGAAGAACCACACTACCCACGATTTAGAACTTGGAGCGACATTCTTTGCCTTAAAAATTTGGAGGCCTTATCTTTACGGAACAAAATGTACAGTATACACCGACCACAAAAGTCTGCAACATATATTTGATCAGAAATAGCTTAATATGAGGCAGTGTCGTTGGATTGAACTGTTAAACGATTACGATTGTGAAATCAAATACCATCCAGGTAAAGTAAATGTAGTTGCTGATGCACTAAGCCGTAAAGATAAAGACCCACCAATGAGGGTTCGAGCCTTAACCATGACCATCAATCTGGATTTGCCCAAGCAAATCCTTGAAGCACAAACCCAAGCACAGAAACCCAAAAACCTTTGAAAAGAAGACATAGGAGGAATGCTTCGAACCGACCTCTCTAAAGAGAAACTGGAACCAAAGGCGGACAGAACATTGTGCTTACACAGGAGGAGTTGGTTACCCCGTTATGGGAATTTGAGGGACATAATCATGCACGAGTCACATAAATCCAAATATTCAATACATCCAGGATCGGAAAAGATGTATTAAGATATGAGGAATTTTAATTGGTGGCCAAACATGAAGGATGATATCGCCACCTATGTCCAGAAATGTTTGACATGCGCACGTGTCAAAACAGAACACCAAAGGCCATCCGGTTTACTGGTACAGTCTGAGATACCTGAATGGAAGTGGGAAAATATTACCATGGATTTCGTGACCAAACTCCCAAAATCATCACGTGGATATGATGCCATTTGGGTGATAGTCGACTGACTCACCAAGTATGCTCATTTCATACCCATAAAGGAATCTGACTCCCTATCCAAGTTGGCAAGGACCTACCTTAAGGAAATTGTAACCAAACATGGAGTACCAATCTAAATAATCTGCGACCGGGATAGAAAATTCACCTCCAACTTCTGGAGGGCTCTCCAACGAGCCCTAGGTACCCAACTGGATATGAGCACCACCGTTCATCCACAAACGGATGGTCAGAGTGAGCGAACCATCCAAACCCTAGAGGACATACTAAGGGCATGTGTAATTGATTTTGGAAATAGTTGGGTCGAGCATATACCTTTGGTTGAGTTTTCCTACAACAATAGCTATCACGCCAGTATCAAGGCCGCCCCTTTTGAAGCCCTTTATAGAAGGAAATGTCGCTCTCCTGTATGTTGGGCAGAGGTAGGTGAGTTCCAACTCACTGGGCCTGAATTGATTCAGGAGACTACACACCGAATTGTCCTTATAAAACAGAGACTACAAGTTGCTCGCGATCGACAAAAGAGCTACACGGATAAAAAACGCAGACCCGTACAGTTCAAAGTGGGAGATCATGTCATGCTAAAGGTATTACCATGGAAGGGGATTATACGATATGTGGGTCCTTTCAAAGTGATAGATAAGATCGGGGAAGTGGTATACCGTTTGGAACTGCCGCCACAATTAAGTCGGATACACCCCACCTTCCATGTATCAAATCTGAATAAGTGCTACGCCGAGGAACCTTTGGTTATGCCCTTAGAAGGGGTCCATATCGATGACCAAATCCAATACATGTAGACACCAGTAGAAATCATGGAGAGAACAACCAAGAAGTTAAAACGTAGCTGCATTCCGTTGATCAAGGTGCCATGGGACTCGAAGGAGGCCCCGAGTACACTTGGGAACGAGAGGACATCTTCAAATCCAAGTACCCTCATCTTTTCACTTAAAAGCTAACTACGCTTTTAGTAGCTTTAAGGACTAAGTTATGTGTGAACATTTCTACTATGTACTTATGCTTCTACAATTACATTGCTATGGTAATATGTTGCATAACTAAACCTTGTACATAAGACTAGGATAACAAGTATTGAAAGGTATAATAAACTATGTATGCCCAACACTTAAACAATTTGATGAGATGGCATTTATACATGATCTCATCGTTCTTTTCGGACTTTAAATGCATAAAAATGTCATAAAATACCATATATATGCTTGTGTTTGTTTACTTGTGTATTTTAGGTATGGATATCGTGAAAAAGACAAAAGATCACAAGTTACAAGGAAAAACGGACACGAGAAACGAAGCCGTACAAAGAATCGGGCCTTAATCATGGAATTTTCAACAAATACCCATGAAGACTTGAAGACAAACAAGATTGATCCTCATTTATTGAAGAAATGACACTTAAAACCCTTGTATATTAATAATTACAAGTTTGGTCCCTTAAGTTTGTCAAAATTACACAAAAGGTCCTTCAACTTTGAAGAAATGGCAAGAATAGTCCCTCAACATATCAAAATTGCCAATAATGGTCCCTCATAAAGTCAAAGATGCAATGAAAACCTTTGAAGATCAAGAATGTTCAAAATCAGTCCTTGAAATATCTCAAAATGGCAAAAAGAACCCTTGAAAACCCTTTTGAGAAGTTATGTGCCAAAGTTGCCAAATGGTGAAAGTTGTTACAAGCTTAATTGGGCGCTGATAGACTTTTATCCACAAATGCCAAAAGAAAGGAAAGAGGAGGGCTAAACTTGTGCAAATGAAACTTTCAAACATGTTTTTGCGCCAAACAACATAACACTCCTACAAAAACGAATCAAAGGACAACTATTCACCTTTTACCAACCCAGAAATTACACCAACTTAAACATAGGGTAAATCCAAATTAACCTTACCCACACTTGATTCGCATGTGCAGAAACTAATCCCACACACAAAACCCTCACTCCCACTACTCCCTGGACCCCACACTCGACCTCTTTACCCAATGAAAACACAACTTGGCCTTCAAGTAAAATGACGTGGCCAAATCAACAGCCAAGGATCAATGCTTCATAACAAAGCTGAAATGAACGTCCAAGATGAATTTAAACAGCTCACACCAAGGATTCGTCTAGAAGGACTTAGGGCATTTAGGGAATTTCACTTCTAGGGTTTATGAATAGTGTTTAGCCAGGCATTTGCCTATAAAAGGAGACCTCAACATGTGAGAGTCCCTTTGTTCCAGTTTTAGGCTATTAATCTTTGTAATTCCTTTTTAAGTTAAATAAAATTTGAATTTCTGAAAATTTGAAATCTCTTTTTGATTTAGTTAAAAGTTTGGTGTTTGAGTAGCCTAATTCTGAGTTCCATTTGATTGTGAAGGCCTACCTTAATCTTGTGGTTAAGGCACGTCTTGTTTCATAAGGTTTTTAAGGTTTGAAAACCTTGAAATCCTAGGTTCTGATTTTGGTTATTTTGTGTACTAACCCTTGACCATTTGCTATAAGCTCTTACAAGCTTGTTGACACCAAGCTTGTGAAGGGATTAGAGCCCTTGGTTGAGTTGTTTGCTGCTGTTTGTGTTGAAGACATCAAGTCCTTGAGGTTCTACTTTGAACCATCAACCAAGGCAGTGTTGCATCACCTTTGTTGAAGTACCTTGGTCTTGTTCTAGTTGTTGAACAAGGTCCAAGGAGCATAGCTGGCCTTCCTAGGATGTTGTGGAAGGCAGGTATAATCTCTTGATAAGATTCCCCTAAAAATTTCATGTTTATGACTGTTTTTGAATTGGTGCTTTGATTTTGAGTATTGGTGTTTGTGCTGGTGATTTTTGAGTTTGATTGTGTTATTTGCTATTGTTTAAGTGTTTTTGATCATTAAAATCAGTAGGTTATTAGTTAAAATCAGAAGTTTGTTTGATAAGTGCTTGATTAAGGGTTGTTTGGGATTACTGGTTATCAAGGCCTTGTGGCCTTGTGCCCTTGGTTCTTTGAGTTTGGGTGGTCTAAACAAGTCATAATATACAAGTTTTTGCCATTGGTTCACTTTCTGAAAGTTTGAAAAAGGGATTTGGAGTTTTGCAAAAATCTGATAAAATTGGTTTTGAATTTGGTCAAACACATCAGATCCAATAACTGCTTTGTTAGTTGGATCTAAGGTTTAAAATCTGGTTTGGGGTTAGTTTGGGTGATAAGCTATCTATTGGTTATCTGCTTGTTGAATTTGGTGGCTTATTGTGTTTTTTATCGCTTATCAAAGTCTGCTGAAGTGGTCATTTGCATCAGCAAAGTAACCACCTCATTTGGTGTTGCATTGTGATTTCTAGCATTAGGTGTAAACCCGTATTTTAAAAATCAGAATATTTAATTACGCAGTTCAATTTTAATAAACTATGTAGTATTAATTTTGACAGAGATAAAACGCAGAAATTTAAATACGACAGTAAAATAATTATTTAGAAAATAATTATTGAATTCAGAAATATTACATATGTATTATTTATTTTACAGAAATAATTAATCGTAAACAGTAAATAAATACGCAATCCCAGTCTATTTAAGTACTATAAATAATTATTCAGAAATAATTATTAGGTTTCAGAAAAATTACTTATACATTATTTACGATAAAGGAAAGAGTAGTTATAAATTTAATAGAAACACGGGAAATAAATTACGAGGTTACGTGGATAAACGTTAACAGTAAATTACGCGTACCATTTAATCATAACGGGACTTAATAAAAAGATTACAAGAGTTTTAAGGGGCTGTTTTAGACAAATATGAAAAGTGGCACTTGGGCTCAAGGCCCAAGTGTTTTATTTTTGCTTGGCCGGGTATAACACAAAAAAAAAAAGGGGACGTGGGTTATTCTTTTCCATGCCGACATAAACACAAACACACAAAACCCTAGAAACTCAATATAGCCGCCACTTTTCTTTCTTTCTCTCTTCTATGCCGCGACCTACACCAGGGAAAACAGAAAAGTGGATCGATGGTTGATCCTAGAAGATCAAGAAGCTCGTTTTCTTTTGATGCCCTAAACCCTAACACGAACACAAGGTAAGAAAACCCTAATTAGTTTAATTCTTTTCCTTTTAATCCGAATTAATTGGGGTTTAAAACATGTTTAGCAAATAGAATAAATTGGGTTTGTGTTCTGGATATGGTGGGTTCGTTGGCACCCAAACCGAGAGTCAAGAGACTCTCGGTGGTGATGATTTTCCACATGCCGCTACCCTAATTAGGGTTAGGGCTGGGTTTGTGCTAACAGGGGAAACAGAAAAACAAGCAGGGGTAAGACCCTGTTCTAACAGTGGGAACTCGGTGGGATTTACAAGTAGGGGTAACGGAACACTAGACAGGGGGAAACCCCGAACTGCCAGTGGGAAAACTGGCAGTAAGGGGGGTGTTTGGCAGTGGGTTTTAAAACAGGAATTAGGGCTGTTTGGCAACCCGGTTTAGAAACAATTAAGGGTGCGTTTGGGACTATTAAACCAGTACACATTTTTAGGAAATTAGTAGAAACATTTAAAAAAAAAAAAATAATAATAATAATAAAGATTTTAAATTATACCTTTTAAATTAGTTTACTTTAAATAAATGTTTTAAAATGTATTTAGTAAATTAAATATAAACTAGTTTTATGAAATTTAAAAGGGTATAATTTTATTAAATTATTTCGGGAACTTACTAACTTAGCAAACTTTCTATTTTTAGCAGGTTACCAGATATACATTTTAGTATAACGTCAGAATACGTGTTATGTCATAAATAAATAATAGAACAAAATACGATTAAAAGAAATATTAGAAGGCTCATATTTATCAGTTTATACATACGGACAGTTAAATCCAACGAATACAGTTAAGAGCAGAAAAATTTATAACATCAATCGACTTATTTCCCGTCCATTATTTATGTAGTATCCGTGAAGTCAGTTTCGATCCGTCAGCTTTCAGTCTTATTTCAGTACTGGACACGAGGTACGGATTTTCCGTCCTTTCAGTAAGGACTTCCTTTCTATGCATGATTAGGATTCCCCGTCTGCAGCCAAATGTTTTTCCCCAGTATATGTTTAAGTTTATCAGTAATCATGTTAATAACTAAATAAATTGCCTGAGCATTATATACAAGCACGACCAGTTTATGTACTAGTTACGGAGGTACCGTAACCACGGCACTAGAGGCACCGGTGTCGTGACTCACATGCAGGAGAGTGATATCCTGCATCGTCCCACTCAGCTCAGCTTGGCCATTTTATCAGTATTTTTAGTGGGGCGTATGGATGCATCCTAGGCTTATAAGTGTTTCATGTTATCAGGGTGAATGTGGTGTGTGCTCTACATCCTTCACATTGGAGCTGATCCCTCCACCCAACACAGTTATTTAGAGGTCACCCCTCTACAGCATGACGAGGTCACCCCTCCAGTTATTCATGCACGGTTGTTACAGCACGTGACCTATATAAGCTCTGGCAAATAAAATACAGTAAATGCATGTTTTCAGAATTAATAGTTATATTTCAGTATCAGTATATATGAACCAGATTGCTCAGATTTTATGCAGAGTTCTACCACATGTTTCATATCAGTCTTACAGTTTCTGTATTCTATCGCCTGTTTCATTCAGTATATTCTTATCATGCTTTATATCCGTTCACTGAGCGTTATGCTCAGCCGTAGTTCCTTTCATGTTCTAACGGCAGGTACATCAGGATGCTTTTAGGATTCTAAGAGCATGTGCATTTGGATGGAAGCTACCCAAACTTCTTACTTTATGCATTTCTTATATTATTCTGCTTATTTGGACATTGTTTAGTCCTTTCTTTCAGTATTTTATATTTCATGTTTTGGGCTTATGTTTGGATTACCGAAGTTTGATTCCGATATTTCCTTTATGGTCTGTTAATGTTATAGGACATTTACCTTATGCTTTGATGACACGCCATAAATACACGTAATGGTCCATTTATCCAAGTGGGGTGTTACAATTATGGTATCAGAGCGCAAGGTTCGACCTCTAGGCTCTAAAACTTGACCTGTGACTAGTGGGTAGTCACCAGGAACTTCTCAGATTTTGGCGTCGTTATCTTTCCTGTTTCTCATGGATTATTCAGTCGGTTCTCTTCATTTATCAGTCAGTTTCTTAAAGTTTTGACTAAGTAAAAGGTTGGTACTTAACTAGCCATATTTAGTCGCATGTGCTTCTTAGCGAATTTTCGTTTTGGTGAGCTGACCATAGGCGCTCACCCTTGCCCGTTCAAATTTTGTATTGGTAAACCGAGCATAGGCGTTTACCCTTACTCACGACAGATTCATGTTTTCAGTCAAATATTACTTGGTGAACCAGCCATAAACGTTCACCATTCCTCAAGTCAAATTTCATGCTTTTTAGCCGAATGATGTTTTGTGAACCGATCCACAGTTGTTCACCTTTGTCATATCTTGACCTTCTATAAATTTTGACAAGTATGGATTGGACTTCAGCCATCCATAATTAATACCAGAGTATAGATTTCTATACATGACAGTTCTCAGAAAATTTTGGCCAGTATGGATCGAACCAGAATAGCCCATACTTAGTCTCATGTTTACTTTTGAATTCCGTGGACTGAACATAGCCGTCCACATCAGTTAATATTACACCTCAGTTGATTTAACTTTTTGTGTTCCTTATAACAGTCAAATTTCAACCCTCACGTTGATGTCATCTACATGATGATACAGTTTCATGATTCCTTACGAGGATTATGTTTTCAACAGAATGATAATGTTTCATGATAAGATACATAAGGATTACAATGAAATACCATTTCATGATAATTCATGTTCGGGTCGTTATCAATCATGTCTTTATACTGAACGTTGATGAAACTCCATTTAATCATACTTTTAGCCTCTATACAACCAACATTAAGTTTACGCAGAAATTATCAGCTTATCATGTTAACCGTTTCAGTTCAGTCTGCTATCTTTTAAATCAATTTATTTCTTTGATAATGTCAGACAAGCGACACCAGTATCGATCATCCCATAAAATTTCCACCAGCTCCATGTACAGTATTCCATATGTACACCATGTACAGCATCTCAGATATGCTCCAGGTGCAGTATTCATTTTGTACTTCATGTACAGTAGTTCAGGTGTACTCCAGGTACCCTACTACATGGATATTGCTAATCGATCCTTAATCATCTCAGGCGTTTCCACTTGTCGATATTCTACCAGGTGCTGATGTTGCTCGTGAGTTGAAGATTTTACCAGATGATGATGCTGCTAACACTCTGAAGACCACACCGATGCTGATGCTGCTGAACCTTGGAGATTTCTCAAGATGCTGATGCCGCGGAACGAGGACGAAAACTATAAACTTGAAATTTCTAACAAGAATAAATTCAACCATCAGACACTACCATTCGATTTTATGCTGTTACTTTCTCAGTTAGATGTCACACTTCACCCAGCTAACTTTCATTCAGAGGAGTGGGAACCGGAACCCAGCCGGCCACTCAGCAGAATAGTCACATGAATCACGGTCATGATAATGACCGTCATAAATTGACAGACAAAGCAGTAGTGACAATCACTGTGCTTATAATTAATCAGTCAGTAACCATCGGAACTCCGGGACGGATGTGACCAACAATACAAGAGGTCAGTAGTCTAACCGGTCCGCCAATCCTAGCTGTTACCAAAAATTTTCAGCCTTGTTCATACTCATCTATTAAAACACGTGCCAAGACATCAGTCAAGACATAGTTCTCAGGTATCATTTCGGAAGACACATATCAGGGCACCAGTCATGATACACGTCATACAAATATCTTCTCAGAGTACGAGTCCGAGCCCCTAATTCCAGTATGTTCCAAGCAAGACCCTCAGTCATTCAGGGTATCTTTCAGAAAAGGGTATACTCATTCTATTATGTCACGCATATATCAGATCATTAAAAACTCAGTCACCACCACCAGATTATTATTCAGATTAAACACGCAGAGTCCATTCTGTGAAGTTACAGACGAACACATTCAATGAAAATCGCCATGTTTACTCCACGTATTCATAGGTCAGCTTTATCTTAAATAAGGTATTTACCTACCTCCCAGCCAGAAAAGACTCCATAGAACCACCATGTTTATTAAGGTGCTCCTTTCAATTAACGACGAGATCCGTCTTACTAAATCCCAGTACATTCATCATTTTCTGCCAGAAAAATCAGTATAAATTGTTCCTGCCCTACGAGCGCGTGACTTATCAGTCCATAGCTACGAAGACTATCTAGTCACCAGTTATAACCTATTTCTGAAGTTCATTAAAGTTATGATCAGCAGATTTCTTTCAGCATTTCAAGAAGAAATTTCCAGAATGTCATTCCAGAAATTCCTTCCTGACCATGAGACAGGATTTAACGTCGAGCTTGTCTCAGGAATATAAACTGTTTCCAAAACTCCTTATTCCAGGGCTTCAGCTAAGTTACAAGAGCTGCATCAATTGCTGCAAAAGCTACCAGAACGAGGCTTTGATCGCCCTAACGCACCACCAGAAGGTGCACCGTGTTATGTCTAGCAGAAAGAAGGCCGGTATCATGACACCATGTATCGACCACAAGATATTTTATAGATCACCATTCTTAATCAATGTTCATTCCATAAATAGCAGGTTTATCGGATCTGCTACGATGTCTTAAACACTTTCTGGAAACAAATTTCCGATCATGCTACCATCAGTGGTGAGAGAAAGAACATGACGTTTCCAGACTGATGTTGCACATACTACAGTCTCTCCAAAATTTTAATTTTATACTTTTGAGCTCCCTAATGCTTCAGCTATATTATGAAATCATGAATAAGATTTTCTATAAATCTTAGGCGATATCATCAGTACATTCATTGATCATAGTCTGATCTGCCCAATGCTAGAGGAGAACACGAGACTCATCTCCTCACAGTTGCATAAATCGTCAATAGGAGTAAATTTTATACACAACTTTCCAGATATAAAATTCGCCTGAACTGAGTGGCATTTCTGAGCCACCCTATTTTAGCAGAAAGAAATTTCAGACAATCCTGCGAAGGTGAAGGCCATCACCTGATGGTCCCGACTGACGACTATGAACGTAGTATAAAATTTCTAGAACTCAATTGACTGCTACCGCAGAAATTGCCGACAGTCATCACTAGAAATTCTTTTATGACTATTCAACATGATTTCTACCAGAATGTTCCATAATCCCAGACAAAACACTAATAGAATCCGCAGCACACATTAATGCAGCTATATTCATATCTAGATGCCTGACATACCGCAGGTTCAAGATAGAACACCGTCATGTTAGTGAGTTACTACAACCCTCAAAAAATTTCTGAACAGAAATGAGATGAAATTCCATGAAATCGTTATCAGCTACCACAGGCTCAGAGAAAGTATGATACTATCTAAGTTATCATCAACCATGTAATCGGCCTGCGCGTTCTTTCATCCGAAAGGATCACGTAGCAGCAGATCTGCAGAAAATTGGAAATCCAGCAGAAAATCGTACGAATTCAAGGCATTCCATTGACCATCATATCAGACAGAATTCGTGTTCACGATCAAGTGTATGTTTACGTCCACTTTAAGTTCATGTTTATTCTCACTTCCACGATTACGTCTCATTCGCAGTAGGATGCTGTTTCAGTTCATCTTTATGCGATCTCATAAAATTAAGCTCACGTCTGTGTTCATAACATTGTTCACGTTCCAGTTCGTGTGCCATTTCACGATACACGTTTTTTTTAGTTTATTACCGTATACGGTTACAAAAAAAAAACTTGAGAAATTAGACTCAAGTTTAGCACAACTATTCCATAACCAGGCAGACGTTTCACATCTCAGGCCGTAACGTTTGACATTCATTCCTCAGTCAACATACATTCATGATATGTTCTAGTATCACATTCACAGTATGCTTCACGTATCACATTCATGACATATTTCATGCACAACGTTCCTTATATAAACGCGAACTACGTTCACAATTGCTCACGCAGTACGTTCATAATTGTTCACGTAGTTCGTCCCTATATATATTCTCAGCAGCTTTCTCAGAGATATAAATATTATCTTTTCAGAATATTTACACGTATCGTTTCATGTATCATACATGATATAGTTATTCAGTCTATCAGATTTAGAAAATCCATCTTAAATATGGAACCAGAAACTATTCAGCATCATCAGGACAGGGTCATCAGGACCATGATGTTATTTATTATGTTAGACCTTTGAAGGAATCGTTTCGAGCGGGAGGCCACTCGAAAACAGGAGTCCATCCGGACCTCTCATTCCCTTTCCTTCGATAAATCCAGTTAAGTTCTTTCAGTCATGTCACGTTCCATGTTCTCTTCAGCCATGTCACGCTACATGATCATTTCATTCATGTCAGGCTTAGATCTATCAGCAGCATTATATCTTAACTAGAAGACAATTCATCCTCCAGCTTAATTGTCTTTTCAATCTACGTGTTCTTTCAGTTCTTATAACTTCCTCAGCTTAATATCTTTAATTCGGGGACGAATTTCTCCTTTTTAGAGGGGAAGAATTGTAAAACCCAGTATCGTCGTACCTTTAATTCGGGGACGAATTATTATTTTTAGAGGGGAAGAATTGTAAAACCCGTATTTTAAAAATCAGAATATTTAATTACGCAGTTCAATTTTAATAAACTATGTAGTATTAATTTTGAAAGAGATAAAACGCAGAAATTTAAATACGACAGTAAAATAATTATTTAGAAAATAATTATTGAATTCAGAAATATTACATATGTATTATTTATTTTACAGAAATAATTAATCGTAAACAGTAAATAAATACGCAATCCCAGTCTATTTAAGTACTATAAATAATTATTCAGAAATAATTATTAGGTTTCAGAAATATTACTTATACATTATTTACGATAAAGGAAAGAGTAGTTATAAATTTAATAGAAACACGGGAAATAAATTACGAGGTTACGTGGATAAACGTTAACAGTAAATTACGCGTACCATTTAATCATAACGGGACTTAATAAAAAGATTACAAGAGTTTTAAGGGGCTGTTTTAGACAAATATGAAAAGTGGCACTTGGGCTCAAGGCCCAAGTGTTTTATTTTTGCTTGGCCGGGTATAACACAAAAAAAAAAGGGGGACGGGGGTTATTCTTTTCCATGCCGACATAAACACAAACACACAAAACCCTAGAAACTCAATATAGCCGCCACTTTTCTTTCTTTCTCTCTTCTATGCCGCGACCTACACCAGGGAAAACAGAAAAGTGGATCGATGGTTGATCGTAGAAGATCAAGAAGCTCGTTTTCTTTTGATGCCCTAAACCCTAACACGAACACAAGGTAAGAAAACCCTAATTAGTTTAATTCTTTTCCTTTTAATCCGAATTAATTGGGGTTTAAAACATGTTTAGCAAATAGAATAAATTGGGTTTGTGTTCTGGATATGGCGGGTTCGTTGGCACCCAAACCAAGAGTCAAGAGACTCTCGGTGGTGATGATTTTCCACCTGCCGCTACCCTAATTAGGGTTAGGGCTGGGTTTGTGCTAACAGGGGAAACAGAAAAACAAGCAGGGGTAAGACCCTGTTCTAACAGTGGGAACTCGGTGGGATTTACAAGCAGGGGTAACGGAACACTAGACAGGGGGAAACCCCGAACTGCCAGTGGGAAAACTGGCAGTAAGGGGGGTGTTTGGCAGTGGGTTTTAAAACAGGAATTAGGGCTGTTTGGCAACCCGGTTTAGAAACAATTAAGGGTGCGTTTGGGACTATTAAACCAGTACACATTTTTAGGAAATTAGTAGAAACATTTAAAAAAAAAAAATAATAATAATAATAAAGGTTTTAAATTATACCTTTTAAATTAGTTTACTTTAAATAAATGTTTTAAAATGTATTTAGTAAATTAAATATAAACTAGTTTTATGAAATTTAAAAGGGTATAATTTTATTAAATTATTTCGGGAACTTACTAACTTAGCAAACTTTCTCTTTTTAGCAGGTTACCAGATATACATTTTAGTATAACGTCAGAATACGTGTTATGTCATAAATAAATAATAGAACAAAATACGATTAAAAGAAATATTAGAAGGCTCAGATTTATCAGTTTATACATACGGACAGTATTGCAAGAATAAATTAAATCCAACGAATACAGTTAAGAGCAGAAAAATTTATAACATCAATCGACTTATTTCCCGTCCATTATTTATGTAGTATCCGTGAAGTCAGTTTCGATCCGTCAGCTTTCAGTCTTATTTCAGTACTGGACACGAGGTACGGATTTTCCGTCCTTTCAGTAAGGACTTCCTTTCTATGCATGATTAGGATTCCCCGTCTGCAGCCAAATGTTTTTCCCCAGTATATGTTTAAGTTTATCAGTAATCATGTTAATAACTAAATAAATTGCCTGAGCATTATATACAAGCACGACCAGTTTATGTACTAGTTACGGAGGTACCGTAACCACGACACTAGAGGCACCGGTGTCGTGACTCACATGCAGGAGAGTGATATCCTGCATCGTCCCACTCAGCTCAGCTTGGCCATTTTATCAGTATTTTTAGTGGGGCGTATGGATGCATCCTAGGCTTATAAGTGTTTCATGTTATCAGGGTGAATGTGGTGTGTGCTCTACATCCTTCACATTGGAGCTGATCCCTCCACCCAGCACAGTTATTTAGAGGTCACCCCTCTACAGCATGACGAGGTCACCCCTCCAGTTATTCATGCACGGTTGTTACAGCACGTGACCTATATAAGCTCTGGCAAATAAAATACAGTAAATGCATGTTTTCAGAATTAATAGTTATATTTCAGTATCAGTATATATGAACCAGATTGCTCAGATTTTATGCAGAGTTCTACCACATGTTTCATATCAGTCTTATAGTTTCTGTATTCTATCGCCTGTTTCATTCAGTATATTCTTATCATGCTTTATATCCGTTCACTGAGCGTTATGCTCATCCGTAGTTCCTTTCATGTTCTAACGGCAGGTACATCAGGATGCTTTTAGGATTCTAAGAGCATGTGCATTTGGATGGAAGCTACCCAAACTTCTTACTTTATGCATTTCTTATATTATTCTGCTTATTTGGACATTGTTTAGTCCTTTCTTTCAGTATTTTATATTTCATGTTTTGGGCTTATGTTTGGATTACCGAAGTTTGATTCCGGTATTTCCTTTATGGTCTGTTAATGTTCTAGGACATCTACCTTATGCTTTGATGACACGCCATAAATACACGTAACGGTCCATTTATCCAAGTGGGGTGTTACATTAGGCTTGTTGTTTTGTTGCTTGGACCTTATTTGTTTGCTGCTTGTGAGGATATTTGGCTGTTTGGATTGCTTTGATCATAACTTATAAGCCCACTGGCTTATTGGCTTATTTGTGCCAAAACACATCAAGTTTACCCAACTGGTAAGCCTTGATTCACAAGGTTTGCACTCAAACCTTGACCAGCAGGGTGAAAAACAAGTCTTTACACTTCATTAAGTCTGTCAACGCCTTCTTTGTTCCTGTCAGCGTTTGATTTTAACTTATCAGCGTTTGACTTTTGGTCAAACTTGGTTTTCAAGCTTATTGAATCTGTTTTGCTTATTGGTACATGCAACAACTTAGTTTTTGTAATAGAACTCATTTTTCTTAGCTTAATATCAAGTCTGGGAGTTTACAAGTCTTTTGGTTAAGCTTTTCCTAGGAAACTAGCTTATTTGGCTTTTTCAGCCAGCTTATTTGCTTCTACAGCTTATTCTACTTGGCTTCTTGTGATTTTCTTGATTGATTATTCTTAGTTAAGCTATTTGTGAGCTTTTGCAACAAACTAGAGCTTCTGAGGTGTCCTAAATCTCAAACACGACTATTTTGTCGTTTTGTGGATTTTTACTTTTCTATTTTCTGGCTTATTGAGTGAGCTTATTGAAAATTTCTTTTGACAGATCTCTTAAGCATCCAAAAAGAGGGTTGTGTGTCAAATTAGAGCTTATGGCATTAGCTTATGGCTTAATGGGCTGAAAAGCCCAATAAGAATAAGCTTTGTGTTCAATAAGCTGTGATAAGCACATTTTCAGCTTTTGGGCCTTTAGAGTTTTGTTCTTAGAATTAAATTTTAAGTCAGATAGGGCTTTTCCAAGTCAATTGGGCCAAGTTTGACTTTTTGGGCCCAAAAGCCCATTTGTGTTGACTGATTTTGGATTTGGCCCATTTGAGGGCCCATTAGGGGTATTCTGGTAATTTCACTTTCATTTTCTGATTATTTAGGTTAAAATAAACTAGTTTGCAAGTTTTTAGAATTTTTTATAATTTTGGATTTTTAATATTATTTTATTATTATTTTTATTATTATTTTTAAAATTTCACTTTTTCCAACTTTTTACATTTTTCTTAGGTTAAATACATTAAAATAGGAATTTAGTAACTTTTAGAATAATTTTATCACTTATAGATTAATTTTTATAATTATTTTAAGTTTTAATAGTTTTAAATCATTCTTAATAGTTTTTACTAGTTTTAAAATTTCTAAAAAATAGTTTTTAATCTTTTTAGGTCATTTTAGAGGTTTATCAATTGAAAAATCTTTATTTGGGTTTTTTGATAATTTATTTGATTTTTAGGGCTTTAATTAGCATTTAAAAATTGAATATTTAATTATTTAAAAGGTTTGAAAAAGTTTTGATAATTGGTAAACTCTTAGTTTATTATTTTTGATTTTTGGTGAATTTTTGGTAATTTTTAGAATTTATTTTAATTTTGGTGATTTTTTAGGTTCTACGTCTTAACTTTCTAATAGTGATTTTGTGTTAATTTTTATTTTTACGACTTCGTCATTTTCTCTTCTAATCCCCTTATAAACCAAATATTAATCTCAAATCTTGTACATCTTAGTCACACACATATACCTCCTTGGGAAACGAACTTAATCGGGTCATTAACACTTGATTTTTCCTAAAGTCATTTGTTCAATACTTACCGCTCATTTACGCTCTTTTGTTTTCCTGCGCTGCCGGGGAGGTGTGTCGTGATTAATTTGCATTATTGTTTTTAATATTAACCAAATAGTATTTGTATTTGTAGAACTCTACTAATACGTATTATCGGTTTTCTTGGTTTTTCTTGTACAAATATTATTAATATATTGTATTAAGTATCACAAACAATAAACAATATCTCCAAAAGTGTGAAAACACAACCTTAATTGGGATTTGATCTCCTAATTATTGTATTCGAATCTCAAACAAAAAGAAGAGGGCAAAAATAGATAAATACTTTCGTGAAGCTCGATTTTAAAAAATACAAACTATAAGGTGGGTATAAGGCGTGTATTATAAAATATACCCTAAGGAAAAAGGCTCTTAAGTGCTTCGCGCCACCTCGTTTCCCCGCTTGCTTGTGAGTATTTTGAGATTGAAGGCTAATCAAGGGTTTTGCCGCCCAAAGTATTATTACGTATACTATATTTGCTTGGTTTTCTTTGTGATTAAAACCTCTTGAACAATTTGGTTTTCACCAAAGTTCTAAAGTCATTCGAAGGCGTTCACTCCACGTGATCGTTTTCATTCCTTTGAGACTTCTTTAATCAAGAGTTTGATTCGAGGAGAGATTTTGTAGATTGTTGTCTACGAAGATACACCAAAATCCAAAAAAATTAAATATCATCAAAAACACAAAAAAAAAAAAATTGAAAATTCACAAAACACCCAAAAAGAATCTTCTTTGCTCACCTCCCATTCTTCGTGAAGTTTATGATCACTCCTATTCAAGCAAAACGAGCTCGTAAACGACTTCAAAAGCAAGCCAATCAAGAGACGTTGATTGTTGAAGAACCTCCAATTGTTGAACCTATTGTAGAACAAGAAGTCGTCATGGCTAATCGTACTATGATGGAGTTGCTACAAGCACCCACCGAGGGTTTTGGAGAGGCTATTGTGATTCCCGCCATCCTTGCGGAGAATTTCGAGATTAAGACGGGTTTAATGTCGATGTTGCATGCAAATAAGTTTAGAGGTCATGAGAAAGATAACCCGCATTACCATATTAGGAATTTCAACCGTCTCACCGCCACTAGCAAATTTAAGGATGTTCCACATGACACCATTAAGATGATGTTGTTTCCATACTCGTTGGATGGACCCTCAAAAATTTGGCTTGAGAAAGAACCGCCAAATTCGATTTTGACATGGGCCGATCTCGTTTCTAAGTTTGTGAACAAGTTTTTTCAACCATCTAAAACAACACACTTAAAAAATGAGATTTCACGATTTGTGCAAAGAAATAATGAAAGTTTTTCTATGGCATGGGAACGCTTTAAAGAAATGTTACATGAATGTCCACACCATGATTTTACGGAATTGCATCAAGTGGATACTTTTTATAATGGGCTTAATGATCATGAACGAGATTATTTGAATGCCGCCGCGGGTGGTAATTTTTTGTGCAAGACGACAAATGAGGCTTTACAAATCATTGAAAATAGATCTAAGGTTTATAACCCTCGTAACACACCGAGTGTTGCCAATATGGGTTCGTCATCTTCGTCACAATCGTCTCGTAGCATTAACGCCTTACATGATGAAGCTAATGAGGAAATTCGGTTTTTTGATAGATTTGCTAATCTAATGTCCCATTGGAAGGCTCAAGAAGCTTCCAATTCCGCTTCGGTTAAAGCGGTTGCTAAGAGTTGTTTATCTTGTGGGGGAGCTCATGATCTTTCCGAGTGCATTACCGCGGATGCTAACACTTCGAGTGCTTATGTAGCAACGGGGACTTACAACCAAAACGGTCAAGGTTCCCGCCAAAATCAAGCTCCACCAAACCAAAATGCTAACAATTATCGAAACAAAAACCAAGGTAATTACCAAGGCAACACACGCAATTACAACAAAGGGAATTATCAAAATGGGAATGGACAAATCTCTAATCAAAACCAAAACCGTGATTTTCAAAACACTACACAAGGTTTTCAAAATGCTCACACTAAGAATTTGCAAGGAGAATTTTTGGATTATGCAAAAGCAAATGATGCTAAATTTGATAATATGCAACGTGAGATGATTAGCTTAAGATCCGAGTTGAAAAACGAGCTTAAAAATGAACTTGCTAATGAACTTAAAACTCATGCAAACAAAATGGAAGGAAATGTCCAACGTCTTCAACAAAATCAACAAAAGATGGAATTAGGACAACATGAGATTAAGCAAGAGTTATTAAAAGCGGATGCTAGGCAATCAAAATTTGAGGACCGAATGGCTAAAATGTTTGAAGCAATCATGTGTAAGCCCTCTTCTTCGGGTGGTCTTCCTAGTGATACCATTGCAAACCCGAAGGGAGAAATGAAGGTTATTACTACACGAAGTGGTAAAACTTTCAAGGAACCAATCTCTCGTACAAGTACTTCTAAGGAGAAGAAAATCGAGAAAGAACCCGAGGTGATGGTCGAAAAGGAGCACGTTACAATCCCACGAAGTACCGCTCATACCACACCTACGGTTGAACCAATACCAATTGTGGAACCCGAGTTTCCAAGGCCGTTGCCTAATGACCAACCCACACCACCTTTACCCTACCCTTCAAGACGAAACAAAGAGAAGTTGCAAGAACGTAACAAACAACAAATCGAGCTTTTTATAAAAATGTTTCAACAAGTGCATTTTGATGTGAGTTTAGCCGACGCGTTGTTATATATGCCTCGTTTCTCTTCCACTTTTAAAAGTATGATGAGCGATAAGGAAAAGCTTTCAAAGCTTGCTAATTGTTCTTCGGTTTATCTTAACCGCATACCGGAAAAAGTTGGTGATCCCGGAAAGTTTCTCATTCCTTGTGACATACAAGATATGAAAGAATGCCTCGCCTTGGCCGATCTTGGTGCGAGCATTAATTTGATGCCATTTTCCATTTGGAAATCGCTTTCGCTTCCGGCTCTCATTCCTTCGAACATGTCCATCGAGATGGCCGATCATTCTACGATTATGGCATGTGGAGTAGCCGAAGATGTTTTCGTGAAAGTGGGGAAGTTCTACTATCCCGTTGATTTTATAGTAGTTGACATCCCCGCGGATCCTCAAGTTCCTCTAATTTTAGGTCGATCATTTTTTAGACACTTCGAGATCGCTTATCGATGTTCATGCGAGAACTATCACTTTGAGATTCAATGAAGAGGAACTTGTTATAAACGCTACTCAAAACTCGAAACCTTCTCATGTTTATGCAATCGCTACCATCAATCACATTGACATCGTTGATGTGGTTTGCGATGAGTTTTCACAAGAAGTGTTAGGTTTTTCCGATAGCTCGTCAAGTGGCAATCCCACTATTTTGGATCTGATTCTTGCTAATTCCACACCAAATCTCACTCCATTCCAAGGAGGCGATCTCACTTCAAATGAAATCGACAATGAAGATGAGGTGTTGATTAGTGATGATACTTCTATTCCACCATTTCTTTCGCCGATGGAAGTTATGAGTGTTGAACCAAAATCTTCAATCGAGGAACCACCTATCCTTGAATTGAAATATCTTCCTTCTCACCTTGAATAAGCATTCTTGGAAGGTGATGACAAGTTGCCGGTTATTATTGCAAAGGTCTTGCTAATAATGAAAAAACCGAGCTCTTGAAAGTTCTAAAGGCTCACAAAGGGGCAATTGCGTGGAAAATATCCGACATTAAGGGTATTGACCCAAAATTTTGTACCCACAAGATTTTAATGGAGGAGGACTACAAACCCGCAATTCAAAGTCAAAGAAGGGTAAATCCCAAAATTCACGATGTCATTAAAAAGGAGGTCCTTAAACTCCTTGACGCGGGAATGATTTATCCTATATCCGATAGCCCATGGGTGAGCCCAATCCATTGTGTCCCTAAAAAGGGAGGAATGACCGTTGTGCCCAATGAAAACAACGAGTTAATTCCCACTCGTGTTGTGACCGGTTGGAGGGTGTGTATTGACTACCGAAAGTTAAATGACGCCACTCGTAAAGACCACTTTCCTTTGCCCTTCATGGATCAAATGTTGGAGCGACTTGCGGGAAATGAATTCTATTGCTTTTTAGATGGTTTTTCCGGTTACTTTCAAATCCCTATCGACCCTCGTGATCAAGAGAAGACTACGTTTACGTGTCCTTATGGAACGTTCGCTTATCGTAGGATGCCTTTCGGACTTTGTAATGCACCCGGAACGTTTCAACGGTGTATGATGGCTATTTTTCACGATATGATCGAGAAGTCGATGGAAGTGTTTATGGATGACTTCTCGGTGTTTGGTAATTCGTTCACGTCATGTTTATCTAATCTCGAGCAAATGTTAAAACGTTGTGAAGAAACCAATCTTGTGCTTAATTGGGAGAAATGTCATTTCATGTGTAAACAAGGAATCGTCTTAGGACATAAGGTGTCAAAGGCGGGGATTGAGGTCGATAAAGCTAAGGTAGACGTCATCGCCAAGTTACCTCATCCCAAAACCGTTAAGGGAGTTAGGAGTTTCCTAGGCCACGCGGGCTTTTATCGTCGTTTCATCAAGGACTTTTCGAAGATTTCTCGTCCTATGACACACCTTCTCGAGAAGGATGCTCCTTTTAACTTTAATGAGGATTGTGTTAAGGTTTTCGAAACTCTCAAAAGGAAACTTACCGAAGCTCCCATTCTTGTTGCTCCTAATTGGGAATTACCCTTTGAAATCATGTGCGATGCAAGTGATTATGCTATAGGGGCCGTCTTAGGGCAACGTTATGACAAACATTTCCGTCCTATCCACTATGCTAGTAAGACGATGACCGAGGCTCAATTAAAGTACACCACAACGGAAAAGGAATTCCTTGCCGTGGTCTATGCTTTTGAGAAATTCCGACCTTATCTCGTCTTGACTAAAAGCATCGTGTATACCGACCATTCGGCTATCAAGTATCTCTTAGCTAAGCAAGATGCTAAGCCGAGATTGCTTCGTTGGATGCTCCTCCTCCAAGAATTTGATGTCACCGTGCTTGACAAAAAAGGAGCTGAGAATCTAGCGGCCGATCATCTCTCTCGTCTAGAAGATCCTCACAAAGATGTTTTCGAGAACAAGGAAATTACCGAAACATTTCCTCTTGAGACTCTCGGTGTAGTGAATTCTAAAGACACCACCCCATGGTTTGCCGACATTGCAAATTACCATGCGGGCAACTTCATAATCAAGGGTATGACGACACAACAAAAACGAAAATTCTTTCGTGACGTCAAGTTCTATTTTTGGGACGACCCTTATCTCTTTCGAATTTGTGCGGATCAACTCGTTCGACGTTGTGTGTTTGGTGTCGAAGCTTCTAATATCCTTAGAGCTTGTCACGAGGGACCCACGGGTGGCCACCACGGTGCTAATCTCACGGCTAAGAAAGTGTTTGATGCCGGTGTCTTTTGGCCTTCTATCTATCGTGATGCACACGCACTTGTGAAGTCGTGTGATTCGTGCCAACGTCAAGGAAAATCGTCTCAACGTGATGAAATGCCGCAAAACATAATTCAAGTGTGTGAGATTTTCGACATATGGGGAATAGAATTTATGGGGCCGTTCCCATCGTCTCAAGGCAACAAATATATCCTCGTCGCGGTGGACTACCTTTCTAAGTGGGTGGAAGCTAAGGCTTTGCCTACTAATGATGCTCGTGTGGTAGTGAAGTTTTTGAAGCAACTATTCTCTCGGTTCGGAACCCCTCGTGCTATTATAAGCGATCGTGGAACCCATTTTTGTAATGACCAATTCGAAAAGTATCTAAAGAAATATGGGGTTACACATCGTCTTTCTACGGCTTATCACCCGCAAACGAGTGGGCAAGTCGAGGTTTCGAACCGAGCTTTGAAGAGGATTTTAGAGAGGTCAATTGGAGAAAACCGTGCTTCGTGGTCCGACAAAATCGATGACGCTTTATGGGCCTTTAGGACCGCTTATAAGACACCTATCGGTTGCACTCCTTATAAGTTAGTCTATGGGAAGAATTGTCATTTGCCCATTGAGTTGGAGCATAAGGCATATTGGGCCCTTAAGCATGCTAATTTTGACTTGAAGACCGCGGGAGATCACCGGAAAATACAATTGAATGAATTAGATGAATTAAGGGATAATGCTTATGAAAATTCATTAATTTTTAAAGAAAAGACTAAAAAGTTTCATGATTCAAAGATTAAAAACCGGGTTTTTAACGTTGGTGATCAAGTGTTGCTTTTTAACTCTCGTCTTAAGATATTTTCCGGGAAATTGAAATCTCGTTGGTCGGGTCCGTTCACCATTACACAAGTGTTTCCATATGGGACCATTGAGCTAGCTCAAGATGATGGTCCTAATTTCAAGGTGAATGGACATAGGCTTAAGCACTACTTTGGTGGGGAAATTCCTTCAATGGTTGCCCCCGACCAAGACACCTTCCCCAATGATAATTAGCATTGAGAGGATCGAGTCGAGCTCATGACTCGGTAATCAAAAACGAAGTGCCTCGTGGGGGAGATCCCATGCTTATCTTTTATTGCTCACTATTCACTAATAAGGGGACTTGTACCCTTTCAACTCGTTGTCTCGTGGTTGTTTGTGATTGTGTTATCTAGATCATCATCATCATCTACGATTGAAGACTCTCGTGTTCGTTTACATGAGCCTCCATCGTTCGTTTGAAGAAGTTTCTCACGATTCCATGACATATCCTTTATTGTTCTAACAATTATCTTTTAGCATAATTAATAAACGGCTTTAGATATATTGTTGATCACCCTTTCCATGCTAGATCCTAAGCATTCGATTCTTCGTCTCTAGTATGGGGGTGCTCCACCTTTAGACTCGAAACATTGAGGACAATGTTTACTTTTAGTATGGGGGGGTGAATAGGTACTTGCTTTGCTACGCCCTCACGCTTTCCAACTTTCAATGTTTTGCTAATAAGGCTAAAAATGGCCAAATTTTAAATTTTTCTTAGTTTTCATAAGTGTTTTTAAGACACGAATGTTTTCCGATGGGTAGAATAAGAGTTAATTTTTGACTTTATGGGCATTTGGAGCCATTTACATTCTTTAACCCGCTCAATTCAAGTTTTGCTAGACTTTTATATAGGGAGCTTTAAAATGCGAAAGTCTTAATTCATTCGGGTTAAGAACAAGAACTTTTCGCAAGTTCCTATAATTGATTCTAGAAAGTCACTTATCAAGGGAACTATAAAACGCATTCTCTAAACTTGAAAAAGTCCAAGAAAGTGCAAGATCCTATAGGTGGCTTGAAAACCCAAAACTTTGATTTAATATAGTCTTAATGAAAGCTAATCCAAATTTGGCTTAATTTTGACTTGCATGGCTAAGTATTCACGAGTCTCTTTAATTAGAGGTCTTTATATAGTGAAGAACGAGAAATGATAGAGTTAGACAAGTGATCATGCTAAACGTAGAACATGAAAGTGTTCTTTCAAAAACTCATATGTTTTTAATTGTGGCTTTTTCTTCCCATAAGATCAATGCATTAGGAATAAATCATAATTGCAATAAGTAAGGTCGTACGATTTGAAAGGTTACTTAGCCTCTAGCGCAAGATCGTTTAAAAGTTGCTCGGGGTTGAATAGAGTTCATAGCCAAGGCATAACTTATTGAAGCGGGACGCGAAGATTGGCGATTATCCAAAAAGGCCCTAACAAGGCATGAGGAGCTCTATTTTTGCTAAAGATCCAAAGATGATGTGAAGTATCATTATTCCTAAATCAATATGAAGGATCGAGACACACGACGAGAAGCAATTACTCCCCTAAAGAATGGATAAAGTCTATCCAAAAAGACCCTAACAAGGTATGAGGATAAATATATCCAAGTCCGAAAAGGAGGCGGATCGTTGTATATCAAAATCCAAAGTAAAGATTGAAGAAAAATGATGAAGTCGTGGTCCAATATGAAGAATCTCTCAAAAACATCAAGTGAAGAAATTCCAAATTTATGAAGAGAAGAGCATAATTTCAAGAACGTCTTCCCAAGATTTGAAGTATGAAGTACGTGCCAAATATCGGTCCGAGAAAGGTCTCAAATCGTGAAACGAGTTATGCCAAGATATGAACTTAAGGAGATACACGAGAAGCCGTTTTAAAAGATTTTGTCCTTCGGCTAACTATTGATCAAATCGTGATACTTTGCTTTCGGACTAATAACTACTCAAATAAGTCAAATATGAATCACTTGTGATCCATGACAAATAGATAAAAAATGCTAGTAACCCATTTCCTTTCATAATAACTAGGATTGCGGGGAGAAAAAGTATTACACAATTTGGACGTATGAGTAGTGTTAGCATTGTGACTTGTACCAACAATGATCTTGTTTTTGAACTTAGCATGGAATGTATGACAATCAAGGATGACGAAGTTTACTCTAAGGGACATTTACTTGTTTCTATTATTTGACCCTAAAAGTCACTTTTTGTGATGAAAATCATACATTATGTCTTTACACATCTTCGTAGTATGTTGCAAGTCTTTTACTTTTCAATAAAGGTTAATAAAAATTGAACTTTGGTGATGCTTAGATACTTTATTCTAGCATTGCGTGAGGGCACGGCAATGGCTTAGTATGGGGGAGTGATGAGATGGCATTTATACATGATCTCATCGTTCTTTTCGGGCTTTAAATGCATAAAAATGTCATAAAATACCATATATATGCTTGTGTTTGTTTACTTGTGTATTTTAGGTATGGATATCGTGAAAAAGACAAAAGATCACAAGTTACAAGGAAAAACGGACACGAGAAACGAAGCCGTACAAAGAACCGGGCCTTAATCATGGAATTTTCAACAAATACCCTTGAAGACTTGAAGACAAACAAGATTGATCCTCATTTATTGAAGAAATGACACTTAAAACCCTTGTATATTAATAATTACAAGTTTGGTCCCTTAAGTTTGTCAAAATTACACAAAAGGTCCTTCAACTTTGAAGAAATGGCAAGAATAGTCCCTCAACATATCAAAATTGCCAATAATGGTCCCTCATAAAGTCAAATATGCAATGAAAACCTTTGAAGATCAAGAATGTTCAAAATCAGTCCTTGAAATATCTCAAAATGGCAAAAAGAACCCTTGAAAACCCTTTTGAGAAGTTATGTGCCAAAGTTGCCAAATGGTGAAAGTTGTTACAAGCTTAATTGGGCGCTGATAGACTTTTATCCACAAATGCCAAAAGAAAGGAAAGAGGAGGGCTAAACTTGTGCAAATGAAACTTTCAAACACGTTTTTGCGCCAAACAACATAACACCCTGATAGATGTAGAAAATACGTCTTTTAGGAAAAAGAACGTAAATAGGGTAAGCGTGCACGACGATTTAGGAAAACCGTGTGTGAATGACCCTAAAAGTGAGTTCGTTCTCGAGGAGGTATAGGTGTTGTGAATTAACTTGTATTTCTTTGAGATTAATATTGAGAAGATGGAATGACGGTTTCTTGGAAATTACACTATGACGTAAAAAACGAAAACGTAAAACCGTAGAAAAACCACTAAAATTAAAAATTATTAAAACCAAAAACAAAATCAAGAAAAAGATTAAAAAGACTAAAACAAGTCTAAAATAATATAAATAAAGATAAAAATCCAACAAAGATATTTTAAAACCTTTTATTAATTAAATAATTAATTTTAAATGCTAATTAAAGCCCTAAAATTAAATTTAATTAATTAAAATGTCAAAAATATGATTTTATTGAATAATTACTCAACTTATATTATTAGAAGACTAAAAAAATATTTTTCTAAAAATTAAAACCTATTAAAACTATTTTTAAAACCCTAAAAATGATTAAAAATGATTAAAACCTAATTAAACTTAAAATAATTATAAAAATAAATCTAAAAGTGATAAAAATAATCTAAAAATGGAAATAGTCCTATTTAATGCTAAAGAACTTAAAAAAAATGAAAAATAAAGAAAAAAAAAATTTTGAAAATTAAATAATAAAATAATATTAAAATAATACAAAAAAAATAAAAGTCACTTAGTTGCGCCGCAACGTTTGTGTCTTGCGCCGCAACTAGTGTTGCGAGATCACCAAGATCAGCAGCACCTTCAGTTGCGCCGCAATACTTATGTCTTGCGCCGCAACTTGTGAAACGGGAATACCAAAATCTGCAGATCCTTGTGTTGCGCCGCAACTAGTTGGTCTTGCGGCGCAATTCGTGTGACGTGCCTGGTTTCTGCTTGTGTTGTTTTGCTTTTTCCAAGTATGATACAAGCCAAGAGGACTTAGCAATGTGCTTTGTTTGGTGATTATTTGGAACAATTGGGCACCCTTGTGCTCAATGAAGCACAAGGAGTCAAGTAACACACAAATAACAACAAGAATCAACAATCAAAGATCATGCACAAAATCATGAAAAACCAAGCAAATGAGGCACAAGCAGATTTTTAACACCCTTTATCCTTTTAAACCACACAAGTTTGTCACCAAATTGTCTAATAACACTTACCAACTAGTTAACAATTTGTCTCAATCCTTTTCAAACCATCTAACACCTAACTAAATGCCAATCTATGATTATCACCCTGCTAAAACGTATTGCCAAACACCCTTTAAACTTTTTGAAAACCAATTTTTCCAAATCAAAACCTTATGAAACCTAACCAAATTGATATCAAAGCTTCATAACATGTATAACAACTCAAAATAACATCAAATCAACAGCTAAATCACACTTAAACACATAATCAAATAATATCATACAACTAGCTATTTTTGAACTTTTTCAAGGTGAAAGGAAGATACCTTAGGTTCTTACATCCAAGAACCTAGAGGATGAAAATCCTCCTCCAATCCAACCCGGGTTGGAGCTGAACTAAATCAACAAGCCTTCAACCTATTGCAATCACAAAACAAGAAAACAACAAAATAATATAACAATATATATATTTTTTTTTTGTTTCCTTTTTCTTCTTTCCAAAATACTTTCAAAATCTTTCCAACCTTCTAAATACGTTTTCTAAAACCCTATATCACCAATAACATTAACCATAAACACCAAAATACTTTTTGAGAAGATTTTACCAAAATCTCTCAAAATCCCAAAACCTTAAACAACTTTGAAAATCAAAGTTGCTTAACCAAATAAAAGTGGAACTCAGAATCAATCTCCTCACAACACACAAACTTTTAAAAAACAATAAAAAAGGAATTACACTTGAATATTTCAAAAACCAAACTTTTTATTTCTTTAAAAAGGAATTACATGTGAGAGACTAAAAACTGGAACAAAGGGATCACCACAACTTGGGTCTCCTTTTATAGAGCCTATAGAACATCCTAGAAGCATAAAAACATAAAACCCTAATACATAGAAAATCCCAAATGTGCCCTTGAAGGATTTTGAGTGCATTTTGTCCTCTCATTTGATCTTGGCCTTTAAATTTTGCTTTGTGAGCAAGCATAGCATCTTGGACGTCCATTTTGCCACGTCACTAGTCTTGGAGGCTAAGGAATGATGTGATTGGTGGATTGGGGAATTGGGGGTTTGGTGCACATGAGTGGGATGCAGGTTTTTAGGAGTGGGAAGGGTTTTGGCATGTGTGAATTACTTGTGTGCAAGTTTAATTGGTTTTTACCCAAGGAAAAGTGAAGGTAAATTCTGGGTGGTAAGAACAATGAATAGTAACCATTTTGATCCTAAAAAGGGGGAAGCATATGTGTTAGGCGCCACTTTCATTTAAATGTTTGGGAGTTGTCACTTTTGGTCCCTGGCTTTTGTTATTTTTGGCTTTTAAGGATTTTCAGCCTAAAATCTCCTTTCCTTTGTTATTAACTTTCCCACTTTGACAATTTTGGCACCAACTTTTGATAAAAAGTTATCAAGGATGTAATTTGACATTTGGTGATTCTTTAAGGACTAATCTTGGACAATGTTGATCTTCAAAGGTCTTCAATGAGTCTTTCACTTGTTGAGGGACCATTATTGGCAATTTGAAATTGTTGAGGGACTAATCTTGCCATTTCTTCAATCTTGAAGGACCTTTTTGCAATTTTGACAAACTTAAGGGACCCAACTTGTAATTATCAATATACAAGGGTTTTAAGTGTCATTTCTTCAATAAATGATGATCAATCTTGTTTTGTCTTCAAGTCTTCAAGGGTATTTGATGAAAATTCCATGATTAGGGCCCGGTTCTTTGTACGGCTTCGTTTCTCGTGTCCGTTTTTCCTTGTATCTTGTGATCTTTTGTCTTTTTCACGATATCCATACCTAAAACACACAAGTAAATAAACACAAGCATATATATGGTATTTTATGACATTTTAATGCATTTAAAGCCCGAAAAGAACGATGAGATCATGTATAAATGCCATCTCATCACTCCCCCATACTAAGCCATTGCCGTGCCCTCACGCAATGCTAGAATAAAGTATCTAAGCATCACCAAAGTTCAATTTTATTAACCTTTATTGAAGAGTAAAAGACTTGCAACATACTACGAGATTGTGTAAAGACATAATGTATGATTTTCATCACCAAAATGTGACTTTTAGGGTCAAAGAATAGAAACAAGTTAATGTCCCTTAGAGTAAATTTCGTCATCCTTGATTGTCATACATTCCATGCTAAGTGCAAAAACAAGATCATTGTTGGTACAAGTCACAATGCTAACACTACTCATACGTTCAAATTGTGTAATACTTTTTCTTCCCGCAATCCTAGTTATTATAAAAGGAAATGGGTTACTAGCATTTTTTATCTAATTGTCATGGATCACAAGTGATTCATATTGACTTATTTGAGTAGTTATTAGTCCGAAAGCAAAGTAGCACGATTTGATCAATAGTTAGCCGAAGGACAAAATCTTTTAAAACGGCTTCTCGTGTATCTCCTTAAGTTCATATCTTGGCATAACTCGTTTCACGATTTGAGACCTTTCTCGGACCGATATTTGGCATGTACTTCATACTTCAAATCTTGGGAAGACGTTCTCGAAATTATGGTCTTCTCTTCATATAATTGGAATTTCTTCACTTGACGTTTTTGAGAGATTCTTCATATAGGACCACGACTTCATCATTTTTCTTCAATCTTTACTTTGGATTTTGATATACAACGATCCGCCTCCTTTTCGGACTTGGATATATTTATCCTCATACCTTGTTAGGGTCTTTTTGGATAGACTTTCTCCATTCTTTAGGGGAGTAATAGCTTCTCGTCGTGTGTCTCGATCCTTCATATTGATTTTGGAACAATGATACTTCACATCATCTTTGGATCTTTAGCAAAAATAGAGCTCCGCATGCCTTGTTAGGGCCTTTTTGGATAATCGCCAATCTTCGCGTCCCGCTTCAATAAGTTATGCCTTGGCTATGAACTCTATTCAACCCCGAGCAACTTTTAAACGATCTTGCGCTAGAGGCTAAGTAACCTTTCAAATCGTACGACCTTACTTATTGCAATTATGTTTTATTCCTAATGCATTGATCTTATGGGAAGAAAAAGCCACAATTAAAAACATATGAGTTTTTGAAAGAACACTTTCATGTTCTACGTTTAGCATGATCACTTGTCTAACTCTATCATTTCTCGTTCTTCACTATTTAAAGACCTCTAATTAAAGAGACTCGTGAATACTTAGCCATGCAAGTCAAAATTAAGCTAAATTTGGATTAGCTTTCATTAAGACTATATCAAATCAAAGTTTTGGGTTTTCAAGCCACCTATAGGATCTTGCACTTTCTTGGACTTTTTCAAGTTTAGAGAATCCGTTTTAAAGTTCCCTTGATAAGTGACTTTCTAGAATCAATTATAGGAACTTGCGAAAAGTTCTTGTTCTTAACCCGAATGAATTAAGACTTTCGCGTTTTAAAGCTCCCTATATAAAAGTCTAGCAAAACTTGAATTGAGCGGGTTAAGGAATGTAAATGGCTCCAAATGCCCATCAAGTCAAAAATTAACTCTTATTCTACCCATCGGAAAATATACATTCGTGTCTTAAAAACACTTATGAAAACTACGAAAAATTTTAAAATTTGGCCATTTTTAGCCTTATTAGCAAAACAAAACATTGAAAGTTGGAAAACGTGAGGGCGTAGCAAAGCAAGTATCTATTCACCCCCCCATACTAAAAGTAAACATTGTCCTCAATGTTTCGAGTCTAAAGGTGGAGCACCCCCATACTAGAGACGAAGAATCGAATGCTTAGGATCTAGCATGGAAAGGGTGATCAACAATATATCTAAAGCCGTTTATTAATTATGCTAAAAGATAATTGTTAGAACAATAAAGGATATGTCATGGAATCGTGAAAAACTTCTTCAAACGAACGATGGAGGCTCACGTAAACGAACACGAGAGTCTTCAATCGTAGACGATGATGATGATCTAGATAACACAATCACAAACAACCACGAGACAACGAGTTGGAAGGGTACAAGTCCCCTTATTAGTGAACATAAAGCATAAAGATAAGCATGGGATCTCCCCCACGAGGCACCTCGTTTTTGATTACCGAGTCATGAGCTCGACTCGATCCCCTCAAAATGTGAACATTTAGGGATATCATGGTGTGGTCAATTTTTGATGGGGCTTACATGATAAACAAGGCCCAAAAAG
The DNA here is from genome assembly GCA_025667525.1 of Glebionis coronaria. Classification (NCBI taxonomy): domain Eukaryota; kingdom Viridiplantae; phylum Streptophyta; class Magnoliopsida; order Asterales; family Asteraceae; genus Glebionis; species Glebionis coronaria. Next base: position 302,331,721 of record CM046878.1, on the reverse strand, counting down.
CAACTGGTAAGAAGGACTAAGTCCTTAGATGATGCAAAATACCGGGGTCGAAGATGGCGTTCTCGTTTTCATGGAAAAAACAATTTAACACCACTCCAACATGTGCCATAAACTCAAAGAGTTTGAAGAAAATAGATGAGAAGTAGAAGGGTGAGACAATTGGTAAGACAAACGTTTGAGCTACTCGAGGTAGACTCGCACCAAGCAAATAGAAAGGTTTTCCATTTATTGCATCGGTGGAAGACCGAGATTTCCCTTTACATGAAATTCCGGGATCGAATATCTCGTCCTCGGTGGACAAGGATGAGGGAACATAAGGGGCTTCCCCCATACTAGAACCACACAAAACATCGTCAAAAGGAGTAGACGAGTTCGTAGTACTCAAATCACGCGGTGATGACGGAGTTAGATTTGTAGAAAAATCAATTAAATCACATTTAAGATCTTTCCTTTTTTATCTTTTAAACTCTCCTTATGAAAACCCTTGTTGATTATGTCGAAAATATTCGGTGTTTCTAAGACGATGTTAGTCACACTAAAAATTCTCACATTTTGAAACCGTTTTGGTTTTGGTGGTGGCAAGTTCTCAAAACGTTTATCGACGAAGAAAACCTCCCCATCGGGGCCAACATATTCATCATCCGAAAGATCTTCCGTAGAAACCGGCAACTTATCAACACTTTTCAAGAATGAATGTGAAGGATTTTTCGATTCAAGTATTGATGGTTTCTTCTTTGTAGGTTTAGCACTCATAACCTCCACCGGCGGAGGAAATGGTAAATTGTTTTTGGAGACATTCCCTAAAACTCTTGGTGAAAATTCTTTGCAAACGACATTGGTTGAGTCACCATGGTTTAAAGTTGCAATAGAATATACATGAGAAAGATTGGAGTTTTGTGTTGCATTGATGACAAGTTCTTCTTCATTGAAACGAAGGGTGATTTTTCGAGCATGAACATCGATAAGTGCTCTTGATGTATCCAAAAATGAACGACCCAAAATGAGAGGAACTTTTCGATCGATGGGAATATCCACAACGATAAAGTCAACGGGATAGTAAAACTTTCCGACTTTAACGAAAACGTCCTCGGCTACTCCACATGCCATGATCGTAGAATGATCGGCCATCTCGATGGACATGTTCGAAGGAATAAGAGCCGGAAGCGAAAGCGATTTGAAAATCTCGAGAGGCATTAAATTAATACTAGCGCCAAGATCGGCCAAGGCGTAGCATTCCTCCATATCTTGTATAGCACACGGAATCAAAAATTTACCGGGATCACCGACTTTTTGTGGTATGCGGCTTAGAAAAACCGATGAACAACTAGACGATTGTTGTAACTTTTCTTTGTTGTTAAGCATACTTTTGAAGTTTGCGGCGAATCGAGGCATCATGATTAAAGCATCGGCAAAACTTATGTTAAAATGCAAATCACGAAACATTTTCATAAATAGCTCAAATTGATAATTGTTCCTTTCTTGTGCCTTTTCTTTGTTACGTCTCGAAGGGTAAGGTAAAGGTGGTGTGGGTTGGTCATTAGGCGACGGCCTTGGAAACTCGGGTTCCATAATTGGTGTCGGTTCAACCGTAGGTGTGGTTTGAGCGGTACTTCGTGGGATTGTAATGTGCTCTTTTTCGACCATCACCTCGGGTTCTTTCTCGATTTCCTTCTCCGTAGAAGTACTTGGACGAGAGATTGGTTCCTTGAAAGTTTTACCACTTCGTGTAGTAACAACCTTCAATTCTCCCCTCGGGTTGTTAATGGTATCACTAGGAAGACCACCCGAAGAAGAGGGTTTACACATGATTGCTTCGAACATCTTAGTCATTCGGTCCTCAAATTTTGATTGCCTAGCATCCGCTTTCAATAACTCTTGCTTAATCTCATGTTGTCCTAATTCCATCTTTTGTTGGTTTTGTTGAAGACGTTGGACGTTTCCTTCCATTTTATTTGCATGAGTTTTAAGTTCATTAGCAAGTTCATTTTTAAGCTCGTTTTTCAACTCGGACCTTAAGCTAATCATCTCACGTTGCATATTATCAAATTTAGCATCATTTGCTTTTGCATAATCTAAAAATTCTCCTTGCAAATTTTTCGTGTGAGCATTTTGAAAACCTTGTGTAGTGTTTTGAAAATCACGGTTTTGGTTTTGATTAGAGATTTGTCCATTCCCACTTTGATAATTCCCTTTGTTGTAATTGCGTGTGTTGCCTTGGTAATTACCTTGGTTGTTGTTTCGATAATTGTTAACATTTTGATTTGGTGGAGCTTGATTTTGGCGGGAACCTTGGCCGTTTTGGTTGTAAGTTCCCGTTGCTACATAAGCACTCGAAGTGTTACCATCCGCGGTAATGCACTCGGATAAATCATGAGCTCCTCCACAAGATAAACAACTCTTAGCAACCGCTTTAACCGAAGCGGAATTGGAAGCTTCTTGAGCCTTCCAATGGGACATTAGATTAGCAAATCTATCAAAAAACCGATTTTCCTCATTAGCTTCATCATGTAAGGCGTTAATGCTACGAGACGATTGTGATGACGATGACGAACCCATATTGGCAACACTCGGTGTGTTACGAGGGCTATAAACCTTAGATCGATTTTCAATGATTTGTAAAGCCTCATTTGTCGTCTTGCACAAAAAATTACCACCCGCGGCGGCATTCAAATAATCTCGTTCATGATCATTAAGCCCATTATAAAAGGTATCAATTTGATGCAATTCCGAAAAATCATGATGAGGACATTCATGTAACATCTCCTTAAATCGTTCCCATGCCATAGAAAAACTTTCATTGTTACGTTGCACAAATCGTGAAATCTCATTTTTTAAGTGTGTTGTTTTTGATGGTGGAAAAAACTTGTTCACAAACTTAGAAACGAGATCGGCCCATGTCAAAATCGAATTTGGCGGTTCTTTCTCGAGCCAAATTTTAGCGGGACCATCCAACGAGTATGGAAACAACATCATCTTAATGGCGTCATGCGGAACATCTTTGAATTTGCTAGTGGCGGTGAGACGGTTGAAATTCCTAATATGGTAATGCGGGTTGTCTTTCTCATGACCTCGAAACTTGTTTGCTTGTAGCATCGACATTAAACCCGTCTTAATTTCGAAATTCTCCGCAAGGATGGCGGGAATAACAATGGCCTCTCCAAAACCCTCGGTGGGTGCTTGTAGCAACTCCATCATAGTACGATTAGCCATTACGACTTCTTGTTCTATAATAGGTTCAACAATTGGAGGTTCTTCAACAATCAACGATTGATTGGCTTGCTTTTGAAGTCGTTTACGAGCTCGTTTAGCTTGATTACGAGTGATCATAAACTTCACGAAGAATGGGAGGTGAGCAAAGAAGATTCTTTTTGGTTGTTTTGTGGATTTTCAATTTTTTTGATATTTAATTTTTTTGGATTTTGGTGTATTACGTAGACAACAATCTACAAAATCTCTCCTCGAATCAAACTCTTGATTAAAGAAGCCTCAAAGGAATGAAAACGATCACGTGGAGTGAACGCCTTCGAATGACTTTAGAACTTTGGTGAAAACCAAATTGTTCACGAGGGTTTAATCACAAAGAAAACCAAGCAAATATAGTATACGTATTAATACTTTGGGCGGCAAAACCCTCGATTAGCCTTCAATCTCAAAATACTCACAAGCAAGCGGGGAAACGAGGCGGCGCGAAGCACTTAAGAGCCTTTTTCCTTAGGGTATATTTTATAATACCCGCCTTATACCCACCTTATAGTTCGTATCTTTCAAAATCGAGCTTCTCGAAAGTATTTATCTATTTTTGCCTTTTCTTTTTGTTTGAGATTCGAATACAATGATCGAGTGATGAAATCCCGAATCAAGGTTGTGTTTTCACACTTTTGGAGATATTGTATTTTGATTGTGATACTTAATACAATATATTAATAATATTCACAAAGAAAAACCGAGAAAACCGATAATACGTGTTAAGGGAGTTCCACTTAACACAAATACTATTATGGATAATATCAAAAACAAAATTTTCCAAATTAAGACACGACACACCTCCCCGGCAGCGGCGCCATTTGATAGATGTAGAAAATACGTCTTTTAGGAAAAAGAACGTAAATAGGGTAAGCGTGCACGACGATTTAGGAAAACCGTGTGTGAATGACCCTAAAAGTGAGTTCGTTCTCGAGGAGGTATAGGTGTTGTGAATTAACTTGTATTTCTTTGAGATTAATATTGAGAAGATGGAATGACGGTTTCTTGGAAATTACACTATGACGTAAAAAACGAAAACGTAAAACCGTAGAAAAACCACTAAAATTAAAAATTATTAAAACCAAAAACAAAATCAAGAAAAAGATTAAAAAGACTAAAACAAGTCTAAAATAATATAAATAAAGATAAAAATCCAACAAAGATATTTTAAAACCTTTTATTAATTAAATAATTAATTTTAAATGCTAATTAAAGCCCTAAAATTAAATTTAATTAATTAAAATGTCAAAAATATGATTTTATTGAATAATTACTCAACTTATATTATTAGAAGACTAAAAAAATATTTTTCTAAAAATTAAAACCTATTAAAACTATTTTTAAAACCCTAAAAATGATTAAAAATGATTAAAACCTAATTAAACTTAAAATAATTATAAAAATAAATCTAAAAGTGATAAAAATAATCTAAAAATGGAAATAGTCCTATTTAATGCTAAAGAACTTAAAAAAAATGAAAAATAAAGAAAAAGAAAATTTTGAAAATTAAATAATAAAATAATATTAAAATAATACAAAAAAAATAAAAGTCACTTAGTTGCGCCGCAACGTTTGTGTCTTGCGCCGCAACTAGTGTTGCGAGATCACCAAGATCAGCAGCACCTTCAGTTGCGCCGCAATACTTATGTCTTGCGCCGCAACTTGTGAAACGGGAATACCAAAATCTGCAGATCCTTGTGTTGCGCCGCAACTAGTTGGTCTTGCGGCGCAATTCGTGTGACGTGCCTGGTTTCTGCTTGTGTTGTTTTGCTTTTTCCAAGTATGATACAAGCCAAGAGGACTTAGCAATGTGCTTTGTTTGGTGATTATTTGGAACAATTGGGCACCCTTGTGCTCAATGAAGCACAAGGAGTCAAGTAACACACAAATAACAACAAGAATCAACAATCAAAGATCATGCACAAAATCATGAAAAACCAAGCAAATGAGGCACAAGCAGATTTTTAACACCCTTTATCCTTTTAAACCACACAAGTTTGTCACCAAATTGTCTAATAACACTTACCAACTAGTTAACAATTTGTCTCAATCCTTTTCAAACCATCTAACACCTAACTAAATGCCAATCTATGATTATCACCCTGCTAAAACGTATTGCCAAACACCCTTTAAACTTTTTGAAAACCAATTTTTCCAAATCAAAACCTTATGAAACCTAACCAAATTGATATCAAAGCTTCATAACATGTATAACAACTCAAAATAACATCAAATCAACAGCTAAATCACACTTAAACACATAATCAAATAATATCATACAACTAGCTATTTTTGAACTTTTTCAAGGTGAAAGGAAGATACCTTAGGTTCTTACATCCAAGAACCTAGAGGATGAAAATCCTCCTCCAATCCAACCCGGGTTGGAGCTGAACTAAATCAACAAGCCTTCAACCTATTGCAATCACAAAACAAGAAAACAACAAAATAATATAACAATATATATTTTTTTTTTTGTTTCCTTTTTCTTCTTTCCAAAATACTTTCAAAATCTTTCCAACCTTCTAAATACGTTTTCTAAAACCCTATATCACCAATAACATTAACCATAAACACCAAAATACTTTTTGAGAAGATTTTACCAAAATCTCTCAAAATCCCAAAACCTTAAACAACTTTGAAAATCAAAGTTGCTTAACCAAATAAAAGTGGAACTCAGAATCAATCTCCTCACAACACACAAACTTTTAAAAAACAATAAAAAAGGAATTACACTTGAATATTTCAAAAACCAAACTTTTTATTTCTTTAAAAAGGAATTACATGTGAGAGACTAAAAACTGGAACAAAGGGATCACCACAACTTGGGTCTCCTTTTATAGAGCCTATAGAACATCCTAGAAGCATAAAAACATAAAACCCTAATACATAGAAAATCCCAAATGTGCCCTTGAAGGATTTTGAGTGCATTTTGTCCTCTCATTTGATCTTGGCCTTTAAATTTTGCTTTGTGAGCAAGCATAGCATCTTGGACGTCCATTTTGCCACGTCACTAGTCTTGGAGGCTAAGGAATGATGTGATTGGTGGATTGGGGAATTGGGGGTTTGGTGCACATGAGTGGGATGCAGGTTTTTAGGAGTGGGAAGGGTTTTGGCATGTGTGAATTACTTGTGTGCAAGTTTAATTGGTTTTTACCCAAGGAAAAGTGAAGGTAAATTCTGGGTGGTAAGAACAATGAATAGTAACCATTTTGATCCTAAAAAGGGGGAAGCATATGTGTTAGGCGCCACTTTCATTTAAATGTTTGGGAGTTGTCACTTTTGGTCCCTGGCTTTTGTTATTTTTGGCTTTTAAGGATTTTCAGCCTAAAATCTCCTTTCCTTTGTTATTAACTTTCCCACTTTGACAATTTTGGCACCAACTTTTGATAAAAAGTTATCAAGGATGTAATTTGACATTTGGTGATTCTTTAAGGACTAATCTTGGACAATGTTGATCTTCAAAGGTCTTCAATGAGTCTTTCACTTGTTGAGGGACCATTATTGGCAATTTGAAATTGTTGAGGGACTAATCTTGCCATTTCTTCAATCTTGAAGGACCTTTTTGCAATTTTGACAAACTTAAGGGACCCAACTTGTAATTATCAATATACAAGGGTTTTAAGTGTCATTTCTTCAATAAATGATGATCAATCTTGTTTTGTCTTCAAGTCTTCAAGGGTATTTGATGAAAATTCCATGATTAGGGCCCGGTTCTTTGTACGGCTTCGTTTCTCGTGTCCGTTTTTCCTTGTATCTTGTGATCTTTTGTCTTTTTCACGATATCCATACCTAAAACACACAAGTAAACAAACACAAGCATATATATGGTATTTTATGACATTTTAATGCATTTAAAGCCCGAAAAGAACGATGAGATCATGTATAAATGCCATCTCATCACACCCCTACAAAAACGGATCAAAGGACAACTATTCACCTTTTACCAACCCATAAATTACACCAACTTAAACATAGGGTAAATCCAAATTAACCTTACCCACACTTGATTCGCATGTGCAGAAACTAATCCCACACACAAAACCCTCACTCCCACTACTCCCTGGACCCCACACTCAACCTCTTTACCCAATGAAAACACAACTTGGCCTTCAAGTAAAATGACGTGGCCAAATCAACAACCAAGGATCATTGCTTCATAACAAAGCTGAAATGAACGTCCAAGATGAATTTAAACAGCTCACACCAAGGATTCGTCTAGAAGGACTTAGGGCATTTAGGGAATTTCACTTCTAGGGTTTATGAATAGTGTTTAGCCAGGCATTTGCCTATAAAAGGAGACCTCAACATGTGAGAGTCCCTTTTTTCCAGTTTTAGGCTATTAATCTTTGTAATTCCTTTTTAAGTTAAATAAAATTTGCATTTCTGAAAATTTGAAATCTCTTTTTGATTTAGTTAAAAGTTTGGTGTTTGAGTAGCCTAATTCTGAGTTCCATTTGATTGTGAAGGCCTACCTTAATCTTGTGGTTAAGGCACGTCTTGTTTCATAAGGTTTTTAAGGTTTGAAAACCTTGAAATCCTAGGTTCTGATTTTGGTTATTTTGTGTACTAACCCTTGACCATTTGCTATAAGCTCTTACAAGCTTGTTGACACCAAGCTTGTGAAGGGATTAGAGCCCTTGGTTGAGTTGTTTGCTGTTTGTGTTGAAGACATCAAGTCCTTGAGGTTCTACTTTGAACCATCAACCAAGGCAGTGTTGCATCACCTTTGTTGAAGTACCTTGGTCTTGTTCTAGTTGTTGAACAAGGTCCAAGGAGCATAGCTGGCCTTCCTAGGATGTTGTGGAAGGCAGGTATAATCTCTTGATAAGATTCCCCTAAAAATTTCATGTTTATGACTGTTTTTGAATTGGTGCTTTGATTTTGAGTATTGGTGTTTATGCTGGTGATTTTTGAGTTTGATTGTGTTATTTGCTATTTTTTAAGTGTTTTTGATCATTAAAATCAGTAGGTTATTAGTTAAAATCAGAAGTTTGTTTGATAAGTGCTTGATTAAGGGTTGTTTGGGATTACTGGTTATCAAGGCCTTGTGGCCTTGTGCCCTTGGTTCTTTGAGTTTGGGTGGTCTAAACAAGTCATAATATACAAGTTTTTGCCATTGGTTCACTTTCTGAAAGTTTGAAAAAGGGATTTGGAGTTTTGCAAAAATCTGATAAAATTGGTTTTGAATTTGGTCAAATACATCAGATCCAATAACTGCTTTGTTAGTTGGATCTAAGGTTTAAAATCAGGTTTGGGGTTAGTTTGGGTGATAAGCTATCTATTGGTTATCTGCTTGTTGAATTTGGTGGCTTATTGTGTTTTTTATCGCTTATCAAAGTCTGCTGAAGTGGTCATTTGCATCAGCAAAGTGACCACCTCATTTGGTGTTGCATTGTGATTTCTAGCATTAGGCTTGTTGTTTTGTTGCTTGGACCTTATTTGTTTGCTGCTTGTGAGGATATTTGGCTGTTTGGATTGCTTTGATCATAGCTTATAAGCCCACTGGCTTATTGGCTTATTTGTGCCAAAACACATCAAGTTTACCCAACTGGTAAGCCTTGATTCACAAGGTTTGCACTCAAACCTTGACCAGCAGGGTGAAAAACAAGTCTTTACACTTCATTAAGTCTGTCAACGCCTTCTTTGTTCCTGTCAGCGTTTGATTTTAACTTATCAGCGTTTGACTTTTGGTCAAACTTGGTTTTCAAGCTTATTGAATCTGTTTTGCTTATTGGTACATGCAACAACTTAGTTTTTGTAACAGAACTCATTTTTCTTAGCTTTATATCAAGTCTGGGAGTTTACAAGTCTTTTGGTTAAGCTTTTGCTAGGAAACTAGCTTATTTGGCTTTTTCAGCCAGCTTATTTGCTTCTACGGCTTATTCTACTTGGCTTCTTGTGATTTTCTTGATTGATTATTCTTAGTTAAGCTATTTGTGAGCTTTTGCAACAAACTAGAGCTTCTGAGGTGTCCTAAATCTCAAACACGACTATTTTGTCGTTTTGTGGATTTTTACTTTTCTATTTTCTGGCTTATTGAGTGAGCTTATTGAAAATTTCTTTTGACAGATCTCTTAAGCATCCAAAAAGAGGGTTGTATGTCAAATTAGAGCTTATGGCATTAGCTTATGGCTTAATGGGCTGAAAAGCCCAATAAGAATAAGCTTTGTGTTCAATAAGCTGTGATAAGCACATTTTCAGCTTTTGGGCCTTTAGAGTTTTGTTCTTAGAATTAAATTTTAAGTCAGATAGGGCTTTTCCAAGTCAATTGGGCCAAGTTTGACTTTTTGGGCCCAAAAGCCCATTTGTGTTGACTGATTTTGGATTTGGCCCATTTGAGGGCCCATTAGGGGTATTCTAGTAATTTCACTTTCATTTTCTGATTATTTAGGTTAAAATAAACTAGTTTGCAAGTTTTTAGAATTTTTTATAATTTTGGATTTTTAATATTATTTTATTATTATCTTTATTATTATTTTTAAAATTTCACTTTTTCCAACTTTTTACATTTTTCTTAGGTTAAATACATTAAAATAGGAATTTAGTAACTTTTAGAATAATTTTATCACTTATAGATTAATTTTTATAATTATTTTAAGTTTTAATAGTTTTAAATCATTCTTAATAGTTTTTATTAGTTTTAAAATTTCTAAAAAATTGTTTTTAATCTTTTTAGGTCATTTTAGAGGTTTATCAATTGAAAAATCTTTATTTGGGCTTTTTGATAATTTATTTGATTTTTAGTGCTTTAATTAGCATTTAAAAATTGAATATTTAATTATTTAAAAGGTTTGAAAAAGTTTTGATAATTGGTAAACTCTTAGTTTATTATTTTTGATTTTTGGTGAATTTTTGGTAATTTTTAGAATTTATTTTAATTTTGGTGATTTTTTAGGTTTTACGTCTTAACTTTCTAATAGTGATTTTGTGTTAATTTTTATTTTTACGACTTCGTCATTTTCTCTTCTAATCCCCTTCTAAACCAAATATTAATCTCAAATCTTGTACATCTTAGTCACACACATATACCTCCTTGGGAAACGAACTTAATCGGGTCATTAACACTTGATTTTTCCTAAAGTCATTTGTTCAATACTTACCGCTCATTTACGCTCTTTTGTTTTCCTAGACAAGAGGTGTAAATTACCTCAATCACAATTCATAGGAAAAATGTTGTATGAAGTGTTTGTACTATATATATATATATATATATATATATATATATATATATATATATATATATATATATATATATATATATATATATATATATATATATATATATATATATATATATATATATATATATATATATATATATATATATATATATATATATATATATATATATATATATATATATATATATATATATATATATATATATATATATATATATATATGTGTGTGTGTGTGTGTGTGTGTGCACAATATAGACATACATACACATTTTGGACTAGCCCAAGAACCCTTATCCTTGTGTGCTAGCCCAACATAAGCCCAACATGGCCCAACTTCCTTTTTGGCATGCTAGACACGGCACCCCATGAGGTGGAAGATGGAGGGATGCCTTGGTTTTGGAAAAGCCAACACTTGGCACATACTCCCTTACCAAGACAATCATATTCCTTTTCCTTCCTCTCTCTCTTTCCTCCTTAAGCTGAAAACTCTCTCTCACTCTTCACATTCCTTCATGCAACTACATCTCACTCCTTCTTCATCTTTCTCTCTCAAATGATTCGGCTATAAGCCACAAAAATCCAAGGTTATTCATTAAATCTACTAGATCCTTGTCCCATAGTAATCACTAATCATTTGGTAGCATCATCATCATCTTTGCAGGCATTATACCAAGCGCTAGCCGAACCTTAAAGGTCACTGCTTGGTTGATATTTAGGGTTTCTTCATCATCATTGATTTGATCTCTAAGCTCCTTGTTCATATAGATCTTCCTTGGTGACTTTGAAACCAGAAAGGTATACTCCTTATGTTTCTTCATTTCCACTTGCATACATCATCATTCACCTATAAACACATGTATATAACATGTTAAAATCAAGATTTGATAAAGCCATGGCCATTATAGGTCACGACATATATATATGAAAATCATAGTCATGGTTAAAAATCTTTTAATAAGAAACCTATGTCTTGTATTCTATGTTTTAAACTTGATTAAATACCATATGAACAATTATATGAATCTAAGTGTTGCATGGGTTACAAATCTTGTTTTATGGGACTTTGGTTAACTAATAATCATAGATCTCGTAAAATGAACTTGTGTAACTTAAAAATCATGAAGACCATGACCTTAAAGGTCACGGCCAAAATGAATGATGAATAGGTAAATCATCTACTAAGTTTTAATGACGGAATGTGTATCATTACATGTTAAATGGATTACTAAGAATCACTAAAATGTTATATGTGTACATATCTAGCCGTGGGATATATATGTATTTAGATGGTCTTTTAATGTACATGCATGCTAATGTAGAACCTAGATTTATGGTTAAATGTTAAACATGAAACTAGCATAAAGATCTTATGGAAATTTTTGGGGAAAAGACAACATAGCCGTAGGCTATATGTTGTCTAGGTCGGTTTATGAAAGATCTTGGAAACATGCAACCTTATAACATACCTAGATCTAATTTGGGTCATCACATAAAACCAACTATTACTTTTATTCTTAATTAAGATTTAAAAACTAAACATGAATAAGCTAATAATAAGCTTATAAGAAAAATCTTAAGTTAATACTTACATAAAATGTAAAGTAGTATTAATGGACTATTTAAGCCCATACAATGTTAATCCAAGACTTAATGGACCTAATAAGCCCATTTGAAAAATCTTAGTAACTTAATGGACTTAAGATTACACTTAGGCCGATTTAACTAATTAAGGGGACTTAAAAATGTATTTAAGGCCAATAGATATATTAAAGGCCCATTTAAATAAATTAGTGGACTTGAGATATATTTAGGCCCACTAAATGCCCATTAGATGTTTAGCCCATTTAATGAGCCCATATACTATTTTTAATGTTAAATAAAATTTTTTATAATAAAATAACTTATAAAAACTTTTTGGATTAAAATGACAATTTATGAAACTTAAGGACTGAAACCATAACTTATGAAGCTTGTTTTGATAAACTAGTAAACACAAGGACTGAAAATGTAATAATCTAAATGTCTAGGGTTTAATAAATACTATCCGTGGCAAATTAAACCCTAGGGACCCTTTTGGGAAGTTTCTAAAAGTTATTTTGTCATTTTATAACCCTAAGGACCATTCTTGTAATTTGCCGAAACATAAAGAAGCCCTAGGGGCTGTTTTTGTCATTTTAGTAAAATTACAAAACCTAGATATAATTAGGGGGACTAAACCTGCCATAAGCCGAAACTTTAACAAGCCCTAGGTACCAAATGTGTATAATCCAAAAGTTATACTTGTTTAATATATGGAGGGACTAGTTTTGCTATGTTCTGAAACATTAACGAGTCCCAACCCTAAAATCTATTTTAATTATAATAAAACATAATTAAACACCTAGACCATAAGAATTATTGTATATCTTAAGTTTGTAATTAATAAATTATTTTATAAGTGTTAAAATAATTTATGGGAAACATTAAAGTTAAATAAAATATTATATTTTATTTTTCAAAATAAAAATATTTATATTTGCTTTAGGGAATAAATTGTATAAACAATATGTACATGTATTACTAATACATAAACACATATATTTTTAGGAAATAAAATTATATGAACGTTAGATAAATTGAATGCTAATATGTAAGTAAAACACCTTACGTTTACTTAAAATATGAAACTTAATAATAAGTTTAAATGGATGATTATAATACATTAACTACGAACGTAAACTAATATTTTAAGTAGAATGTTTATGTTTACTTAATAATGAAACTTAATAGTAAATGAGTGTTTATAATACATGAACGAAGAACGTAAACTAATATTTTAAGTAGGACATTTTATGTCTACTTAAATAAGAAACTTAATTATGAGTTGAATGATTATTTAAAATACATGTGTGCTAACTGATATTAATAGTTAAACATTTTATGTTTACTTAGAAATGAAACTTATATAGATGAGTTTAAATGAATATTGTTGATACTTGAACTACGGTTATTTAGATTAATACCGTAGCATAAATGAACTGACTAAAATCTGTATAAGCATACATATATGTTCTTTGTACTATCTATTAAGACTGTACTATTTGATTAGGCATAACTTTTGGCGTGAGCTTTATTTGGATATTCGTATTAAACAGCTATTGCCTACTCTCAAGTGAGTTTACAGCCCCATATAAACTTTTGATAAAACCTTTCCTCAATGGGAAAGAAACTATGCAAACACTTAATGGACATAACAAAATTGTATAAACTTGACTATGATTGATTATTGGAACTGTTAAATTTTTGTAAATCGCCTGAATGTTATAAATAGATCTATTGGGATTGACCATCCCCATCTGGGTGAGTCATGCTCAATGTGCCTTGGCCGGGACAACAGATGTATACCATGTTGGAACTGGGTTGGGTGTCTTTTTTTAAGACACTACGTCCTCATCTGTTGAGGACTGTGGAAGGTTAAGCTTCAGTTTCTAATAGTACACAAATGTAATCTATATTTTAGTAAGAATGCTTTGGGCATTGTTACTTCTATAAATTATTGTATGTCCAAACTAACAAATGTTAAAACTGTATTCACCAACTTTATGTTGACCCTCTAGCATGTCTTTCACAGGAATATGAAGTTAGTACGTGGCGTGTGCATGGTCTCCAGCATCTTAGTAATCTGCATCGTAGGACTTGTCAAGGGTTCTATTTGGGAAACATAAACAATCTCCTCATGACATGTTAAAAACAATTTTTATTTATTTGTTTAATAAACATGTAATCTGATTTGAATAACTCTTTATCTTATGCTCTATGGACTATATGCTATCAATCCACCCTAGTGACATCTCCGTGGATATTTCCGCATATTTTGACCCTACCCGGGGTGTCACAGAGACGATGCTGGATGGAGCACCGTGAAGTCTCATGATCTCCCTTCTATAAGTATCGAGGAGTTTACTGACCGAATCTTCCTTGCGGATCGGTGAGAAATGAGCTGATTTGGTAAGTTGATCTACGATAACCCAAATTGCATCATCCTTCTTCTTTGTCGACAGAAGACCAATAACAAAATCCATGGTGATTTTGTCCCACTTCCACTCTGGAATATCTAACGGTTGAAGAAGAGCGCCAGATCGCTGATGCTCGATCTTAACCTACTGGCTGGTAAGACATTTGGAGACGTAAGTAGCAACATCCTGTTTCATACCACTCCACCAAAAGTACTGCTTGATGTCATGGTACATCTTTGTCGAACCAGGATGGATAGAGAATGGGGAGCTATGAACCTCAACTAACAATGCTTCCCGGAGTTCTTGATCATCAGGAACACAAAGTCTCGTACCCTGCCATAAGATACCTTATGCATCTACTCGAAATTATTTTTGCTTCTCCAAATTCTAAATTATCGCCCAGATTTCTCCATCATCTTTCTGAGTTTCCTTAATCATAGAGAGTAACTCGGGTTCCACTCTAAGATTAGCTCAGTAACCGCGTTGTCTAGTACCATGATCTCTATGTCTAGTCGCTCCAAGTCTCTTATGATTTCCTCCTCAATTTTAATGTCGTTTATCATTCCGGACTTTCTGCTAAGTGCATCTGCCACTACATTCGCCTTGCCGGGATGATATATAGATTAATGTCATCATCCTTCAGCAGCTCTAACCATCTCCTCTGTCTCATGTTCAATTCATGCTGAGTGAATATATA
The DNA here is from genome assembly GCA_025667525.1 of Glebionis coronaria. Taxonomy (NCBI): domain Eukaryota; kingdom Viridiplantae; phylum Streptophyta; class Magnoliopsida; order Asterales; family Asteraceae; genus Glebionis; species Glebionis coronaria. The sequence continues at coordinate 302,316,605 of CM046878.1, read as the reverse complement.
CATCAAGCTCTTGTGGTCCATGAAAATGTCACATGATTCTCCATATAAGTAGTGCCTCCATATCTTCAATGCAAACACGGTTGCTGCGAGTTCCATGTCATGCGTAGGGTAATTTTACTCATAAGGCTTAAGCTGCCGTGAAGCGTACACGATCACTTTCCCAGGTTGCATGAGAACACAGCCAAGTCCTTTCCCCGATGCATTACTGTATATTTGAAATCCACCTGTACCAGATGGGAGAGTAAGAATCGGTGCAGATACTAACTTCTGCTTTAGGTCTTTAAAGTTCTTCTCTCGTTCTTCAGTCCAGAAGAATTTCTCCCCTTTCCACATCAGTTTGGTCAATGGTAGTGCTAAGCGGGAAAAGTTCTCTACGAACCTACGATAATAACCAGCTAAGCCTAGGAAACTGCGGACTTCAGTCGCTGATATCGGTCTTGGCCACTTGGTAATAGCCTCAACCTTCGCTGGATCCATCATGATTCCTTCTGCTGATACAATGTGACCTAAGAATGCCACCTTGTCCAACCAGAACTCACACTTGGAGAATTTAGCATACAGCTGCTACTGGCGAAGAATTTGTAGTACTGTACGATGATGGTCTTTGTGTTCCTCCTTGGACTTAGGGAAAATTAAGATGTCGTCAATGAAGACAATGACAAACTTGTCCAGAAATTCATGGAAGATTCTGTTCATCAAATCCATGAACACTACCGGAGCATTGGTAAGGCCAAATGGCATGACTACAAACTCGTAGTGGCCATAGCGTGTATGGAAAGCAGTCTTGGCGATGCTGTAAAACCCGCATACTTTTACCATGAATAGTACCCTTAAGATCGTACGTACTAGATTAAAACTTTCCTTTTATAGTATGATTACGTACACGTGTTAGAATTTTACGTATTACGTACATGTTAGAACACGATAAGTATTTATTACGTACGAACGCACAATAATTATTTAAACAATAATTAATCACGAACATGCGATCATGAAATCATGAACGTAATTTAACCACGAGCTTATATTAATTTCGTATTTATATATTTATTTCGAACACGAATAAATATTTTGAGTCACGATCGACAACAAATTAAATTACGTAAACTACATAACACGTAATCACGAACATTTAAACGATTATTATCTTTACGTATATTTAAAATAACACAAGTAATTACGTAATTAATATTACGTTAAACACGCATCAGAATAAATACGAGATGCACGACATTTTAAATACACGAACACATGTACGTTTTATTATCGTTTAATACAAACGAATAGGGATAAAGTATAAGGGCCATTCTTGACAAGAAGGAAAGACATAGGACTTGGGCTCAAGGCCCAAGTGTGTGTTGTTAGCCGTGTATAATAAAAGAAAGGAGGGGGGGGCTTTGTTTTCTTTTGGTCGACAAAAACATAACATAAACCAGGAAACCCTAAATCGAATATAAATCAGTCGCCTCTTTTTCTCCTTGTGCCGCTTTTGCCGTGGGTTTGCAACACCAAGAACAAGAACAAAAACCGCATATTGATCCATGGAATCAAGTTGAGTTCGTGTTTGTTCAATCCTAAACCCTAAAACAACAAGTAAGTAAAACCCAGATTCGTTTATATTCTTTCTTTTAATACGAATGTGGGGTATTAAAAACATGTTTAAACAATGATTTATAGAAGGGTTTCGTTTTAAAGGGCGTTGTGTTTGACCTAGCACACAAACCGAGACTCATAGGAGTCTCGGTGGTGAATTATTGCACCAGCCGCAACCCTAATTAGGGTTTTGGGCTTGGTTTGTGCTAACAGTGGGAACCCCGTAGGGGTGTTTGTACTAGCAGTGGGAACCAAGACCTGGGTGGTCTCGGTGGATACTTATAACAAGTAGGGGGAAATCCCCCACTGTCGGGGGGAATTGTGCAGGGACAGGGGGTGTTTGGCAACCTGTGTTAGAAGCTTTTAGGGGCTGTTTGGCTATGGGTTTAAGGGCAGAAAATTAGGCTGTTTGGTTCGGTCCGGTTCAAGGGAGCCGGTCCGGTTCATAATTAGTACAAGTTAAATACGATTCACGACATGTAATATTTTAACACGGGCTCGGTTCATAAATTAATTTTACAAGTAAATTATTTTGCAAGATAAATAATTACCAGATTTAATTAAATTAATTAAACTTGTACATAATTAATTTAATTTAAACATGGACTTAGGTTTATATTACTAGTTGATAATACATGATTTAACCTAAGTATTTTTATTTATTTAATCTAGACTAAGTAATTAATTAATTATTAAAATCATGACTTATAATTAATTAATTATCATGACTTAGGTTAATTATTTTACTATTAATACATAGTTAAACCTAAGTATTTTAAATCATGACAATTTGACTAAGTAATTAATTAATTATTAAAACCATGACCTATAATTAAATAATTCTCATGACTTAGGTTATATTAATATAATTGATAATACATGTTTTAACCTAAGTAGTTATATCTTTATTTAATTAAATGACATTATATTTAATTAAATCGTATAACCTATAGTTTATGTAATTTACATGTAATAATTAATAAACTATACTTCATAACTACATGACTTAGAATAATAATCAGAAAACACTTAAGCTTATATAGTTAGCTTATTTAACCAGCTTATATCTATTAATGGAAACGTTCTATTTTTAGAAACGTATTTAATTAAGGCAACTAATCTATTTATGGAAACCTTCTATTTTTAGAAACTTATCTATTTTAAGCAGTAATTCTATTTTTGGAAACTTTCTATTTTTGGTAACTTTCTATTTTTTTGGAAACTTTCTATTTTAGGAAACTTGCTATTTTTAGAAAGTTATTTATTATTACACAAGAAGTATAATAATACATGAAATACAAGAAATACTTAATCAGAATAGACAGAATATAAGATAAACACATTATTAAACAGTAAAACATGACATGAACGTATTAAATAAGCTAAGACATAATATAAAACCAGTTATGTATTCAGTAATCAGATACTTATACACGTATGTATTTATGTAGCATTAGTGATACCGAAGTAGGATTCTCCTCAGTTCATCTTCTTCGTTCACAGGACATAAGGTACGGATTCCCGTCCTTTCAGTATGGACATTCTTTCCTTATTAGGATTCCCCGTATGTAGCCAACTGTTTTCCCAATATTTGTTTTATAGGTTTTTGAATTGCTTATGTTAATTAGAATACCTAAAGCCATATACATGCATGACCAGTTTCACCTAGTTATGGAGGTACCATAACCATAACATTAGAGGCACTGATGTTATGACTTCACCACGGTGGAGTGATTGCTCGTGGCGTCCTATCAGCTTTTGGCCATATTATTATATTTATCATGTGGGGCGTATGGGTGCATCCTAGTTACATGTTTCAGTCAGGATTTCATGGTGAATGTGGTGTGTGCCTTGCATCCTTCACAAGGAGCTGATCCCTCCTACCCAAAACCAGTATATTAAATTAGAGGCAGCCCCTCTAATTTGCATGATGAGGTCACCCCTCCAAGTATTCATGCACGATGGATTTTCATGACCTATATTGGCTAATGGTAAAATATGTTAAACTGTTTTCATAAGATAAACATAAGGCTTTTCAAACTATAAAACCAGTTTATGAACATGTTCCAGGTTTTCCAGGACTTATACATTTCCGCTGCTATTAAGTCTTTATTATGCTTAGTCATTCATACTATGTCTATATCCGTGCACTAAGCGTTTTGCTCAGCCGTTACTTTCCTTTCCATGTCCCAAAACGGCAGGTACCCTAGATAAGACTCGAACATTTGGAGGACGTGCATAGGATGGAAGCTGCTAGAGACTTCTTTTCCTTTTTGCCTTCATATACTTATGCTTGTTTAGACTTTCATTCATTTCTTTGCCTTATTATGTTTTGGGCTTATGTTTGGGGACCGATGTTTGATTCCGGTTATCCCTATGGTCATGTAATGTTTTAGACATTTATCCTTGTATGCTTTGATGACACGCCATAATTACACGTGACATTCCATTTATCAAAATGGGGTGTTACAATTATGGTATCAGAGACAGGTTTCGACCTGTAGGCTCTAAAACTCGACCTGTGACTAGTGGGTAGTCACCAAGAGCTTCCTAAGCCAACGTTTGTCATTCTACGTATTGACGTTTTTAGCGCATTGTTGTTTTAACCATGATGTTTTCTCCTTGAGGTTTTAACCTTGATGTTTTCATCGATATTGTTTTACTAATATGGATGGACAACCGTCATTCATATTTAGTTATGTGTCATTGTTTCATGCATAATGTTCCTCGTGAACTGTGGCTATGTGGACTGAACCCCAGTAGTTCATAATTAGTCACATAAAATTTTTTTCTGATAAGTTTTGACAGATGAGTTTCATTTATTTATGTTTCATGTATCATTGTTGCAGGGATTATGACTAAGTAATGGTTGGTACAGGACTGGCCCTGTTTAGTCGCATGTGCTTTTATCGAAATTTGTAACTTTGGGACCGACCCATAGGCGTCCCCTCGCCATGTCTTTTGTTTTGGGACCGACCCATAGGCGTCCCCTCGCACATATAAAGGTTTTTATAAACTACATTACGCATTCATGCACTGTTTTTCATGCATAAATTTTTTCTCATGATTTAAATTGGCATAAGTTTTTTTTCATGTCCCTCATAAGTTACTATGTTTTTATGTCAAGTATGTTTTCATACTGTCATGGTTAACTTCAGTTTCATGCTGATTATGTTATACATTTCTTCATGATAGATGGTTTCATGTTTCTTCATGATAATTCCGTCTTCATGTTGATTATGTCTTACGCCTCTTTTGTTATTTACGCTGTCCTGCAAGACATTGTTAGATTTCATTGAATCCTACTTTCATGATAGTCATGGTTGGTTTTCATTGATCATGCTGTCAGGCAAATCATCGTTGAATTTTGTGTAACCACACTTTAACGTTTCTGTTACAACCAGAATGATGTCTATGCTAATACTGCCAGGTTATCATAATGGTTTTCCTAACCGTTTAACCGATATACTTTCCTTAAATCATGACAAATGATCGACCCCATACCGATCATTTCATGTGCATTCCAAGTGTACTCCACGTACCGTATTTCATGTGTATTACACGTACCTTAATCCATGTATATTCCACTTGCAATACTTCATGAGTATTCGCTAGTCGATTCTGAATCACCTTAGGCGTATTTTCTATTGCTAATATTCTACAAGATTGCTGATGCCGCTCATAACTTGGAGATGTTACTAAAGGTTGATGCTGCTGACGTTCGGAGACGCTACGATATGCGGATGCTGTTCACAACATGAAGATCCTACTAGACGAAGACAAAGGCGTCGGAGCAAAGCAATTGGACGAGAAGATGCTTCACCATCAGACAATTTCCATCAATCATTATCCCTAATTCGTAGTTACATGTCACATGTCATTCGGCTGTCATTTCAGCCATATGAGTGCAAACTGGTACCAGCCGGCCACTCAGCTGAATAGTTACATGAATCACGGTCATGAGAATGACCGTCATGTAACTGACAGACAGGACGATAGTAACCACTACTATGACAGCAACTATCCTAGAAATCGCAACCGAGGCTCCGGCCGCGAACGTAATCAGACATACAAATGATCTATAGTCCAACCGATCCGCCAATTTTGGCATAATAACCTAATATTTGTAGTTCTATTTTATTCACATCTCGAGACACATGTCAAGACATCAGTCAAGACACATGTCTCACATATAGATTCTAAAGACACATGTTAAGACACCAGTCAAGACATATGTCACGCATACATTTCTCAAGACACGAGTCAGGACACATGACTCACGTCTAATTATGGAACATTTCTAAGAAATTCAGGGTACCCTCCAAGGGTATATCCATTTTGTTGTGCCATGTATCAATCAGGCCACAAGAATCTCAATACCATTACCGGCGCATCAGTGAGAACTGTCACGTTGCCGATGTCACTTTCATTTCTTTCACCATATTTCATATATTCATGACCATGAAGGACGCCTTTCGTATTCCCACGTATACGAAGGTTTTCCTTAAGCTTAATGATGAGATCCAAGATGCTAACGCATTTCCTCGGACATACACGAGATGAATTTTATCTTAATTATGGACAACGAACAGCACACCATGCTAGGATTCATAATTATGTACAGTAATGTTTAGGCTCCTGAATACATTCAGCTTGATTTTCCATCGGGAAAATCTGTACAAATTATCTATGCTTACCAGCATGTGCGTTGTTAGCCGTGGTAGCTAAAATTTTCTAGCTGCCAGATGATTATTCCAAAATATTCCCATACATTCCAAAATAACTTACAAGGAGAAGGACGGTGCCATGAGATTATGTGTCGACTACCGTCGACTTAAACAAATCACCATTCATGACCGTTATTCTCCTCCGCGTATTGACAACATGTCCTATCGACCTTATGGTGTTAATCACCTTTCCAAGATTGAACTCATGATCATGCTGCCAACAGTGACGAGTGAAAAAGAAGGACATGTCCATGACTGCTATTCGTACACGACTCGGTCATGCTAGATTTATGATTTTGAATTAGTCTCATCAATGCTCCAATGGCATTATAAGAATGAGTTCCCATGAACTCATAGCAAATTCATCAGTGTTTTCATTAAGGATAACCTGATTCCCTTTAAGCCCAGAGAAGAAACAGGAAGACCATATCTTCACTATGTTGCAAATTCTATGACAAGAGAAATTTTAACCTAAAATTTTTATTTTTTTCCAATATCAATTCTGTTTGATTATAGTGACACGCTGGATCACATGGATTTCTACGGTTAATCTTACTATGACTCAGCTTATGCGTAAAGGAGAGAACCCTACACCACATTAGGTGTTCTAGAAAATCCTACGCTAGGAGAAGTCTAGATTCAGAAACTCAGAGTTTCGCAAACTCCTATGTATCAAGTCCTACGAAGCAAGATACAGTTACGTTCATATCTAAGTACCTGACATACCAACAGGTTAAGATAGGACACCAACAGACTGGGATGTTTTCATCATCTGAAATGGTAAATTGAAATGGGACAAGATCTCCATGGATTTTGGTTACCAGATTAACGCAAACTCAGAAGAAGCATGATGTTATCTGGGTTATTGCAAACAGTTTGATCAAGTCTACAGAATCCTTACATCTGCAAGGATTTCAGAACCAACAGATTGATCGGACATGTTCCAGCCAAGGCTCATCCGATCACTTGGAAATTCCTCAGTTATTGAGTCGGACAAATATTCATGATTATGCTCCTTATTTACTTCACGTCCTTGTTCTAACTTCACGACTTGCTTTCGCGCTCGCGTTCATGACACTATTCAAGTTCATGATGGCATCTCAGCTTACGATTTTATGTTCATTTTCGTTCTGGGAAGTTTTACAAGAACTTGAGAGACCAAACCAAAGTTTAGTATAACTCCCTATCCCCAGATAGACGTTTCTCGTCATATTCTATGTCTCACCTTGTAGCATTTGGCTTGCCGCCATCATATTCTATGTTCACGATATGTTTCACATGTCATGTTCATTCCACGTTCCTCATATCATGATCAAGATATGCTACACATATCATGGATCATGATATGGTTACTCATATTACACTCATCATAACTCCACGTATGACGTTCAAAAATTTTCACGTATTACGTTCAAATTTTTTCACATACTACGTTTCCTTATGTCTCGCGCATCGTTGCTAATTATCAGTTAAGTTCGAAGTGTTTTGCACGATAACGTTTCAGTTACCCTTGCACGTTAACTCTTATTCCCTCGATTGAATTCAGGGGATCCATCTTACGTTGATAACCAACAACTTGTTTTCGCCAGGAGGACCAAGATTTATCATGACGTCAAAACCTTGAGAAGAAACCGTTCCAAGAAGGAAGCCACTCAAAAATGGACAAGTTCATCCAGACTTCTTAACCGTTTTCTCTTATCGATTGAAAATCCTTTAAGTGACGTCACGTTCCATGTCCTTTCAAGACATGTCACGTTCCACGTCACCTTCATTTTTCCATTATTTTACATACCCTTCCAGTTTAATTCGGGTGTATTCCACTTCCAGTTACGTTATCTATAATTCGGGGACGAATTATTCTTTTTAGGGGGGAAGAGTTATAAAACCCGCATGCTTTTACCATGAATAGTACCCTTAAGATCGTACGTACTAGATTAAAACTTTCCTTTTATAGTATGATTACGTTCACGTGTTAGAATTTTACGTATTACGTACGTGTTAGAACACGATAAGTATTTATTACGTACGAACGCACAATTGTGTAAACTACGTAACACGTAATCACGAACATTTAATCACGAGCTTATAATAATTTCGTATTTATATATTTATTTCGAACACGAATAAATATTTTGAGTCACGATCGACAACAAATTAAATTATGTAAACTACGTAACACGTAATCACGAACATTTAAACGATTATTATCTTTACGTATATTTAAAATAACACAAGTAATTACGTAATTAATATTACGTTAAACACGCATGAGAATAAATACGAAATGCACGACATTTTAAATACACGAACACATGTACGTTTTATTATCGTTTAATACAAACGAATAGGGAGAAAGTATAAGGGCCATTCTTGACAAGAAGGAAAGACATAGGACTTGGGCTCAAGGCCCAAGTGTGTGTTGTTAGTAGTGTATAATAAAAGACGGGAGGGGGGGTTTTTTTCTTTTGGTCGACATAAACATAACACAAACCAGGAAACCCTAAATATAATATAAATCAGTCGCCTCTTTTTCTCCTTGTGCCTCTTCTGCCGTGGGTTTGCAACACCAAGAACAAGAACAAAAACCACAGATTGATCTAAGGAATCAAGTTGAGTTCGTGTTTGTTCAATCCTAAACTCTAAAACAACAAGTAAGTAAAACCCAGATTCGTTTCTATTCTTTCTTTTAATCCGAATGTGGGGTATTAAAAACATGTTTAAACAATGATCTATAGAAGGGTTTCGTTTTAAGGGGCGTTGTGTTTGACCTAGCACACAAACCGAGACTCATAGGAGTCTCGATGGTAAATTATTGCACCATCCGCAACCCTAATTACGGTTTTGGGCTTGGTTTGTGCTAACAGTGGGAACCCCGTAGGGGTGTTAGTACTAGCAGTGGGAACCGAGACCTGGGTGGTCTCGGTGGATACTTATAATAAGCAGGGGGAAATCGCCCACTGTCGGGGGGAATTGTGCAGGGACAGGGGGTGTTTGGCAACCTGTTTTAGAAGCTTTTAGGGGCTGTTTGGCTACGGGTTTAAGGGCAGAAAATTGGGTTGTTTGGTTTGGTCCGGTTCAAGGGAGCCGGTCCGGTTCATAAATAGTACAACTTAAATACGATTCACGACATGTAATATTTTAACACGGGCTCGGTTCATAAATTAATTTTACAAGTAAATTATTTGCAAGATAAATAATTACCAGATTTAATGAAATTAATTAAACTTGTACATAATTAATTTAATTTACACATGGACTTAGGTTTATATTATTAGTTGATAATACATGATTTAACCTAAGTATTTTTATTTATTTAATCTAGACTAAGTAATTATTTAATTATTAAAACCATGACTTATAATTAATTAATTATCATGACTTAGGTTAATTATTTTACTATTAATACATAGTTAAACCTAAGTATTTTAAATCATGAAAATTTGACTAAGTAATTAATTAATTATTAAAATCATGACCTATAATTAATTAATTCTCATGACTTAGGTTATATTAATATAATTGATAATACATGTTTTAACCTAAGTAGTTATATCTTTATTTAATTAAATGACATTATATTTAATTAAATCGTATAACCTATAGTTTATGTAATTTACATGTAATAATTAATTACTTGGGTTGATTAGGCTGTTGCAGAGTAGCCGGCTGAGAATGGTCCCCAGTGTTCTGCCTGGAAGATACATTTTAAAGAGATGAAATATTGACATATACTTAATGAATACGGATTGGCCACCGTTTGAATATAAATGTTTACCTCTTATCGGGTGTCTCTGTTTCCCCGAACTAATCTCTTTCCTACAGCATCTCCAGCTTACGTGCTGCATCGGCCACTTGTGCTACCGTGTTGAAAGTAGCACAAACCAAGTTGTTTGCGACCGATGTACGAAGAGCCCACCTAAAGTGGTGTGCTTACTCTTCAGGAGTACCTACTGCTGCACCAAGAAAACCAGCCAAGCGAAGAAAGCTCTGCATGAACTCGTTGCTATTCTCCCTAGCTCTCTGTCGGATTCCATGGTACTCTCTCTTCAGCTTGTCCTGCTAAGCCTTGGGAAATAACTATTCCATTACCCTATCCCTGAACTCAGCCTAAGTCAAACCAGCTACCCAATCATCACCTCCCTCTGACTGCTTTAGTGCTATCCACCATGCTAACACATCACCTTCGAACCAGTAGCACGCCAACCTCGACTTGAAGATGGGGTCACAGCCCATAGCATCGAAGATCTTCTCAATGTGAGCCAACCAGCTTTCAGCTTCACTGGGGCGATCTGTTCTCTCGAAAGCTCGAGGGCGGAGCTTGTTGAATCTCTCCAGCCATGTGGCCAATGTTGCAGGAGGAGGAGGAGGGGGTACTGGGTGTTGCTGCTGGTTGTTGGCAGCCTGAACCTCAACCCTGATTTCGTTCCTCAACTGAGGAAGCATAGCTTGCATTGCAGCTTGGATTGCTGCATTGAGTTGTTCCTACTCGCGTGTGAGAACCATCTGACAGTATAACATAAAACACATGATTAAACTGATCAAAACATAAACTATATACATGAAAAAGATTATACCAATAAATCATGAGAAAAAGTTTATGCATGAAAACTAGTACATGAATGCATGATGCAGTTTTATGAAAACTTTTATATATGCGAGAGTGAAAGCCTATGGCAAGTTCACTCAAAACAAAAGACATGGCGAGGGGACGCCTATGGGTTGGTCCCAAATTTAAAAGTTTTGATAAAACACATGCGACTAAATAGGGCCAGTCCTGTACCAACCATTAGTTAGTCATAAACCTGCGACAATGACATATATATGTATGCATGAAAATGATGAATGCATGAAAACCGACTGTCAGTTCTAGGAAGACCATAGTGACTACCCACTAATCACAGGTCGTGTTTTGAGAGCCTACAGGTCGAAGCCTTGGCTCTGATTCCATAATTGTAACACCCCATTTTGATAAATGGAATGTCACGCGTGATTATGGCTTGTCATCAAATCATACAAGGATAAATGTCTAAACATTACATGACCATAAAGGAAATACCGGAATCAAACATCGGTATCCCAAAAGTAGAACTCATCACACACAAAGATAAGTACTATAAATGAAAGGACTAAACAATGTCCATGGAAATGAGTATCAAAGTATAAGGAAATTCATAAAGTAAAGAAGTTTAGGAAGCTTCCAATCCATATGCACGTAGGCTTAAAGTCTACGAGCGTCCCTGAGTACCTGCCGTTTCGGGAACATGAAAAGGAAAACGGCTGAGCATAACGCTTAGTGCACGGATATACAAGTAAAGCATGAATAATATAAGCATAAAAACATGAAGCAACAGAAAAGACTAAGTCCTGGATAACCTGGTTATATCTTAGTAAAACTGGTTTTATAGTTTGAAAAGCCTTATGTTTATCTTGTAAGAACTGTTTAACATGTTTACCATTAGCCAATATAGGCCATGAAATATCAACGTGCATGAATACTTGGAGGGTGACCTCGTCATGCAAATTAGAGGGGCTGCCTCTAATTTAATATACTGGTTTGGGTAGAAGGGATCAGCTCGTTGTGAAGGATGCAAGGCACACACCACATTCACACTGAATAATCTGCTGAAAAATATGTAAACTAGGATGCACCCATACGCCCCACCTGATAATAAAATATGGCCAAAAGCTGAAAGGGACGCCACGAGCTATCACTCCGCCGTGGTGAAGTCATAACACTGGTGCCTCCAATGTTATGGTTATGGTACCTCCATAACTAGGTGAAACTGGTCATGCATGTATATGGCTTTAGGTATTCTAATTAAACATAAGCAATTCAAAAACATATAAAAATATACTGGGAAAAAATAGTTGGCTGCATACGGGGAATCCTAATAAGGAAGAATGTCCATACTGAAAGGACGGAGAATCCGTACCTTGTGTCCAGTGAACGAAGAAGACGAACGGAAGAGATTCCTACTTCGGTATCACTAATGCTACATAAATGCATACGTGTATAAGTATCTGAGTACCGAGTACGTAACTGGTTTTATATCATGTCTTAGCTTGTTTTATATGTTCATGTCATGTTTTACTGATATAAGCTTTATACTGTGTTTATCATGTATTATGTCAATTCTGATTAAGTATTACTTGTATCTCTTGTATTATTATACTTGTTGTGTAATAATAAGTAACTTTCTAAAAATAGCAGGTTTCCTAATATAGAAAGTTTCCAAAAATAGAAAGTTTCCAAAAATAGAGAGTTTCTAAAAATAGAAAGTTCCCAAAAATAGATTTACTGCTTAAAATTGATAAGTTTCTAGAAATAGAAAGTTTCCATAAATAGATTAGCTGCCTTAATTAAATAAGTTTCTAAAAATAAAAAGTTTCCATAATTAGATATAAGCTGGATTATTAAGCTAATTATATAAGCTTAAGTGTTCACTGATTAATATACTAAGTCATGTAATTAAATAGTATAGTTTATTAATTATTTCATGCGAATTAAATAAACTATAGGTTAAAGTATTTAATTAAATATAACATGGTTTAATAAAATAAAGGTAAAATACTTAGATTTAAAACATGTATTATTAACTATTAATAAAATAACCTAAGTCATGTAAATTAATTAATTATGAGTCATGATTTTAATAATTAATTAATTATATAGTCTAATTAAATAATAATTACTTAAATGTATTAAAATTAATAACCAAAGTCATGTATAAATTAAATTAATCATGTACATGTTTAATTAATTTAATTTAAGTCTTGTAAAAATAAACTTGTAAATATAATTAATCTTGTAAAAAGTAACCCATGAACCGAACCGTGTTTTAAATCTAAACATGTGTGAACCGGGCCGGTTTAACCCGTGAACCGGACCCAAATAAACCCTTGGTCAAAACCTAGCCGCCAGCTAGCCAAAAGTTCCCACCGGCTAGCCGGTGGTTACCCTTGCTTCCGCGGCTAGGGTTCCCCCTACTTGCCTTATTTAGCCACCGGCTTAGGCCGGTGGTGGTTCTTATTTTAAGCTGAGACCCACCCGCCACAAACATACCCCGACCGAGGTCGGGGTTTCCCTTGTTTCCTGCTGCCGTGACACAAACCACCACACCGAGACCTTGAGGTCTCGGTGGTGCGAACCAAAAACAAACCGAGACCCCCTTGGGGCTCGGTTCATGCGTCGGCCACAAAACAAATACCCTTTAAACCCTTAATTAATTATACCCCATGATTAATTAACATGTGTTTACTTGTTTTTAATTTTTCATTAAAACATCCATGATTTCATGTGATTTATAAATCAAAATAATAAAAAGAAAAGACGTTTAGGGTTTATACCGATCACGTGAATCAAAGGAGGATGAACACACAACAATTGTTGCAATAAATCGAACACAAAGATCAACCAAACACACCCTTGGTGTGTGTAATATCCGGCGGCCACAGGAGAGGAGAAAGAAGGAGAAAAAGATTTTAGGGTTTCTTGTTTTTTTCTAAATTTTGTTATTATGAAAATAACTTTCTCCTTAATTACTTGTTTAGTAAAATTAAATGGGCTTGGCCCTTGTTTCTTGTTGTAGCCGCGGGTAAGGGGGCCCACAAGGGGTAACCCGCACTTTTCTCGTTACTAATATTTAGTGTGTTCTCGTGTTCGTGTTTTACGTGATTAAACTAGTTATCGTTCGTGTCTTATTATATTTATTCGTGATCGTAATAAATATACATACGTACGTAATACTAAGCTCGTGATTTATTTACGTTCATGATTTCATGTTCGTATTGTTCGTGATTATAATTATTATTGAAATAATTATCGTGTCTTAATACGTAATAAATACTTATCGTGTTATAACACGTACGTAATACTTGTAATTCTTGTTCGTGAAACGTAAACGTGCTATAAAAGGAAAGTTCTAATCATGTACGTACGATCGTAAGTGTACTATTCATGGTAAAAGCATGCGGGTTTTACAGGTAGTACGTGAGGGTGGGAAAAGTAATTGATAAACTTGGTCTCTAGGTCCGCCCATGTTGTAATACTTTGTGGTGGTTCCTTATCAAGCCAAGTCCGGCCTTGTCCCTCGAGGGAGAAAGGAAAGAGGAGAAAACGAATTGCCTCTTGTGAAACCCCATTGTATTTCACTGTATTGGTTAAGTGACCAAAACTTTTGATGTGATCGTGCGCATCATCATGAGTGCGGCCTAAGAACGGTGTAGCGGAAACCATTTGTATAAAACCGGTCTTGAGCTCGAAGTTATATGGATCAATAACCGGAATCACAATCGCATCTTCATTACCTTCAACATGTGACTGCAAGAGCTCTATCATAGGACGGTTATCCATTGTGTTAACAACAGGAGGCTCGATGATAGCGGCTTGAATGGACTTCCTTTTGTATGAACGGGTACGCATACACCTACATAAGAAAAGAATAGCAAAGAAATAGAAAAATAATAGTTAACGTGAAAAGAAAATATTTTGGGGCAAAACTTTGAAAAAAGAAATGCTTTTCATGATTTTTTAAATGTTTTTGGATTTTTGAAATTTTTAATTTTTATGGCTTTTTTAAAAATTTTGAAAATTTTGCATAAAAAATAACGTTCAAAAGTGAACGGATCGCAAAATCCAACGCGTCTCTCACAAAAAACCGTTAATCTTCACGAAAAGAGCCGGCATCAACGCCATTTTAATAACTAAAAAATTGTTCTTTGAGATTGGTCTAATCGAATTGACCATGGTTTTTCTTGCGACTCAGTTGTTCTTGGTAAAAAGAAAGGAAATGTGATTATCTATTTTAAAATAAATATGAAAATGTCGTAGAGTAACTAAAATAAAAATGAAAGCTTGAAAAGATAAAACTAAAAATTAAGACTTTAAAAGAAATTAAGAAAATTTAGACTAAAAATGTAAACTTCAAAAATTAAAACTTATAAATGAAAGCAAACTTGAAATTAAAACTAAGTGAAAATGTTTAAAAATAAAGCTAAGAAAAAAGAGGGGGAAAAATTAAATTTGAAAACAATAAAGAAAACAAATAAAAACTTAAGTCGGAAAACAAGAAAATCAACCTAATCCGGAATCCTAGATATCAAACCTACTCTAATTCGGAATATCTATGAAATAAACACTATCCGAAATATTTACTAGTGCTAATCCGGAATATGAGCTTATCCGGAATAACCAATCTTCTCACTATCCGGAATACATAATCTTGCTTACTATACTTCTCGAACAATCCGGAATAAGTGAAGATGCAATCCTGAATCTTGTGTTATCTGGAATGTGGGTTCAGTCGTTATCCAGAATATTTCAAATGTTATCCGGAATGTTGGTGTTGCTACCAATCGGGAATCCACCATACTCACGCTATCCGGAATATCAAGCAATTTAAGCAATCTGGAATAATTTCTAAGCCTTATTCCGAATGAAACTTTGTGAGCTATTCGAAATACTATGATTTGCAAGTAAGTCGGGTTATTAGGGTTTTGAAAACCCGGATAAGAACAGAAATAAGCACAAATGAAAATAAGCTAAAATCTAATAAGCACTTAACCAAAAGTTTAACCAAAATGATTTTAAGAAAAAGTAAATAAGCTACAATTTAATAAACTTTAAAAACATTAAATAATCTAAATATTTAAAATCAACTTTTTATAAAAATAAAATAAGAAAACCACTTAATTAAAAATAAGAGAATCACACAATAAGCACTAAACACAATAAGCTAAAAAGATCAAACACATCAAAATCAATAAACACAATCAAACAAAAACATCAATCAAAACAAGAACATGTTGAACAAACTACATGATTAACCAAAATCAACCACAAAAGATTAAAAATAAGAAAGGTAGAATGAGAATGATTAATAAAAATCTTGAAAGTAAGATTAAGATTAAAGATTCAAACACAAGATTAATACGAAAAGCTTGGAAACATTAAAGAAAATCTAGAGAGAGAAAGTAAATTTTAATATACTCCTAAAATTAACTAAAATTCTAACCACCACCTAATGAAAAATTAGGAGGGTATTTATAGGAGGAGGGGAGGAGGTTGTTGCTTCTATCTTTCTTCTTTGTCTTTTCGTCTTTTTATTTCTTCGTCTTTCTCGACGTTGTCTCAGGATTCGTCGATATGAAATGAACTCCTCTTCTAATTTTCTTCTTTTATTAGACTTGGTTTTTCGACTTCGTTAAACTTCCGTCTTTAGACTTTTTCTTCGATAGATCTTCAGAATAGGCCTTTGACTTCCGTTATTTTTGCACTCTTGCTCTTTTGAATTCGTCTTTTGTCTTTTTCTTCGATAAAAGCCCGTGAAAGCCTGTGTTTTCTTCCCTTTTCACATTTTGTTCCTAAAACACAACAAAAGCACAAACCACGCATAATTCCGACTTTTACGACATCAAATACACGTTTTGGTCTTGTTTTTATTATAATTAAGTGGCAAAAGGATAAGTGTTTTCACACTTATTACGGGCTCATCGGGAAGTTTGGAAAGTTTACCCATCTTAAAGACGATTTTATCATCCCCTACCCTCATGATATGCTCACCCGTGGCTACATCAATCAATGTACGCCCAGTCCTCAAGAAGGGTCGTCCCACAATTAAGGGAACACGGGGATCCATCTGATAGTCGACAACAATGAAATTGGCTGGGAAAGTGAATTTGTCGACTCCTACAACCACATCCTCGGCTATCCCCACTGGATAAGTAACCGAACGGTTAGATAACTCTAAAGTCATACGAGTGGGGACTAGCTCGGGTAGAGATAATTGCTTCCATACGGACAATGGCATAAGATTAATACTCGCTCCTAGATCCGCCAAGGCCATACAATTCTCTACACCCGGAAAATTGCAAGGAATAAGGGATCGATCGAGATCTCCTAACTTAACCGGTCATTTTCTCAAGAGAACCGTAGAACAATTCTCATTCAATTGGGTATTGGCAATATCAAGCAACTTTTTCTTATCACTTAAAAGGTCCTTAAACATCTTAGCATACTTAGGCATGTGAACGAGAGCCTCGGCAAAGGTGATATTAAATTCAATTATTTAAACACTTTCAGGAAGTTCGAAATTTTAATATCATCCTTATTCTTCAATTTCTCTTTTATCAACCTTGAGGGATAAGGTATATTGGGTTGAGATGAAGGCTTTAGAGTGGATTGCTCACTCACATCCTTGGGTGGAGGACGGGTAAAAGTGGAAGGTGAAGGAATCGGTTTGGGAACCGAAGGTGTGCTATAAGATTAAGGTAAAGGGGGAACATAAGGTGTAGACGAAGGCTTTAAGGGAGGTATCTCACAAGTAGTGGGTGAAGGAGGGTAGGTAGAAGTAGAAGGAATCTTGGTTCCTTGGTTAGGTGGGGATAAGAAGTTCTTCGGTGGTCCGTTGCCATCATATTGTTGAAAGCTCGATTCTCGGGATCGCCTTGATTGACGGTCTTTTTGTTCTTCTTCTTCTTTTTGGAAGAATTAGAAGTATTTGGTACACCACTTGGTATGTTTACACGTGCGCGAGTGCGCATACAACGAATCACGAGGAATGAGGTAGAAGAACTCGGTCCACTTTGAAAGGAAAGGGATTATCCCTCTCGAGGTGCAATATTAAAAACAAACAAAAAAATGTACGTAATACTACTTGGCGGCAAAACCCTCGATGAGCCTTCCTTCTCAAAATACTTACAAGTGAACGGGGGTAATGTGGTGGCGCGAAGCACTTAAGTACCCAACATCCCTTAGACAACCTTTTATAGCACGTCGCCTTTCTATTCACCTTAAAATTCGTATTTTTTCGAATTATAGCTTAACGAAAGTATTTATCTATTTTTACCTTTATTTTTGTTAGATCGATACATGTATATGGAACCGGAACGCCTCCAAATACGAGTATTGCAAGCAATACTTCTGGAATATTGTATATTGGGGTTCTTATACGTAATATCTATAATAAAAGAAAAATCTTTTTTTATTTTTTAAGAAAAATATATTCACAATAAAAATCAAGATAAATCGAAATAAGAAAAATAGTAATAGTAGTTAATACTTTTGGTGTAATACTTTTGGAAAAGTATTACTTTCTGAATTTTTTTAATTTTTTTGGTGCAAATCTTAGGAAAGAATTTGCTTTTGATGATTTTTTATTTTGTTGTATTTTTATCTTATTGATTTTTTTTATGTTTTTTATTTTTAACAAGAAAAATAACGTTCAAAAGTGATCGGATCCCAAAATCCAAATCTTCTCACGAAAAATCGTCAATCATAACGAGCGAAGCGGCAACGGCGCCAATTTAATAACCGTTTTTAGCATATCGTTTTTCCTCAACTCGAATCGAATTGATTTACAACTTAACATAAGATTTATTTGTATTTGGTTAATAATAATTTCTTGGTATCTATTGTCTAATTAAACTAAAATAAAGAAATTATTTAGGCTAAGGAATATATAAAAATAAAAGCGCAAATAGTTCAAATAAAATTACTCTAAAATGCAAATTAATTAAACTACAATTTAAAATCTAGATGCAACAAAGCTAAACTATAATTAAAAATATTAATAATTCTAAATGCGAAATTAATCTAAATGCAAGCACGTAATAATAAGTGATACAGACAAAAAAATTGAAATCACAAAGATAAACTTAAAAATAAAGCATAAAGCTTTAACCTTTTTAGCTTATTAATCTCTTAGATGATAAAACTAGAAGCTTTATATACTAATAAGCTTAATAATCACAAAAAGGTGTAAACTTTATACTAATAATAAGTTTATCTAAATGAAATCAAATTTTTAAACCTTTAAATCTAATTTTTAAAACAATAACAATATTTAAAACAAATTAAACCGATTTTAATAAAAGTGATTTTTTTTTAAAATTCTTTTTTAACTATATTAATCTAATTAATTAAACTAAAACGATTAAGCAATAAAAAATAAAAAGGAGAGAACTTTGATAACCGTGGTCCGTAGAAAACTCTCTAAACAAAATCAATCATAAGTAACAACATATGGCCCGTAAAGTACACGACCTCCCAAAAGTACCAAAATACGGCCCGTAATGTACACGGCCAACCAAATCAAACTAAAGCTAAGCGTATCTCGGCCCGTAAAGTACACGGCCAACCGAATCAAACTCGAACCAAATTAATCAACCATAAGCTCTTTACCAAACTTGATAAATCGATTCGCCAAGATCACAATAACACAAAAGGTTAGAATAATAAGCAACTATTAATATTATATGAATAGACTCGAATAAAACTAATAGATCTTGAATATTTTTTATATTTTATAACAATTTTATAATTTTTAAACTAAAAATTAATAGATCTACAACTTTTTATCAATTACCTAATGGATCTAAACTAACTTTTTAGTTTTATTAAAATACTATGATTTTTAAACTAAAACTTATAGATCTAAACTAACTTGTATAGAAAACTAATAGATCTAACTATTTTTTTTGGTTTTATGAAAGTATTTTTAATTCTTAAAACTTAAAACTAATAGATCTAAAAAAATAATCGATATAAACTAAAAGTAATTATATAAAAAGCTAGCTTATAAATAAGTCGTAAGCCTAAGCTCAGAACTTATGAGATTTAAAAAGCTAAAAAGCTAATTAAATAAATCCTCCAACAATAAGCTAGATCTATGAAAATAAGGCAACAATAAGCTTGAAATGAAATGAATTATTTCAAACTTATATATAAATCTAACTTATTAGGAAAAAGTTATAAAAACTTATTGATAAGTGTGAAAACACTCATCAATAATGATCCATAAACCACTCAAAACACAGTCAAATACATTATTTTAACTGTAAATTATCAGAATTACGTGTGTATTTTGTGTTTGTGTATTTTCAGGTAACAAGATACATTTTTAGAGCAAAGACGCGTTTTCATGGATTTATTTGATAAAAGACGAAGAAAGAGAAGAAAGATGCTTAAAGGACCAATCTTGCCACTACTTCAAAGATCGAGGGCTCAAGTTGCAACTTTTGACAAAATGAAGGATGAAAAGAAAGTACTTAAAAGTTTTAACCACATTTGAAAAGAAATAAGAAAGAGGGGGATTAAAAGAGAAATAAGGAGAAAGTTTATTATCTTGATCTGTTGACCAAGACCGGTCAAACTCTCACAAACACATCAATATGCGTCTTCTCCATTCATGAGAGAGAAAGTAGACGGTTTCATCTCTTATCCACCTCTTAACCTGCAAATCAATTTCGAGGAAGATTTACAAAGACTGGAGAAAAGCTTCAAACTACAATAATGTTCATCTTTTCATTCCTTACAAGATGGTGCTATTCAATTAGATCAAGAGCAAAGAACGAAGAAACCCCCAATTATGGATTGAAGATGAAGAACGAGTAAACCTCGTATTAAACACGTGTCAATCAATCATTGGTGGAGCCACGTCATCCACCCTCTCTCCAGACGGCTATATATAGAAGATGAAGGCTTTCATTTAGAACGGTTAGCTTAGGTGTTAGTTTTCACATAGTTAGGTTAGTTAGGATAGTTAGTTTAATTTTCTTTCAAAGCCTTTATGAATTTCAGTTAGATTAGGTTCGATTAGTTGATCTTGTTGTAACTGAATCAGTTTTTTTCTGCCATTAATGAAACAAGCAGTTTACGAAGCTCTTTCCTTCTTCTATTTCTTTACTGTTACGTTCTTAAGTTTCTAAATCACGTATATTTTGATCATGGAGTTATTGGCATTTGGATAGTGAGTGTCTTGAGTTTTAATACAGAGTTGATTTCAATTTCTAGAAGCTTTTGTTTCTTTTAACTGATTTTGAGCGTTTCAGCATAATAAGCTAATAAGAGCTTATGAGGAATTTTGTTCTCAAGTTTGAATCTTGATAAAATTCCGATTTTGATATATTTCTGTTCAGCTTTTTCAGTCAAATTCAGTAGTGATTTCTAGTTAATGAGTTTAGATATAGTTAAGATGTTAGGATAGTCTGATTCAGTCAGCTTAGCAGTACACTTTGTAGCTTAAGATTTTCTAAACAGTTTTATCTTTACATTTGTAGTTTTTTTTTCATTCTGTTAAATTCAGTGAGGATTTAGTTTCAGTTTTGTTAATTGCTTGTTACGACTCAGTGAAGTGTCAGTTGTTCAGTTAGGATTCAGTTAGGGAGTTTTAGTCAGTTTGATACAGAGTTCAAATTAGCTGGATTTGTGGTATTCGAGAATCTTTTCCTTGGATATTCTGTTTTGCAGGTGTTCATATATGCAGGTTTATCAAGTTTTGAAGGTTATAAAAATAAGGTGTGGTCGATTTCAGTTTGCAAAAAGGTGTTCAGTTGGATTCCAGAATAGTAGTTTCGTTTGTTAAACAAGCCGGCTCAGCGCCGAGCTTCTTCCACAACGGACTAGGCCTGGAAGACGCAGGTTAAGCACCATTTACGTTTTTAAGCAAAGTAATGTAGTGTAAGTTTGATTGCAATGTGTTTAATCTGTATACATGTTATATGATGGTTATCAGTTTGTAGAGGATAATTTGTTTCATGTGTTCTAGTTTTCTAAATACTTGCTTATTCTGTGTTTAGGAATTAGATCAGTAGAGATTTAGATGTAGAATGAGATTCTGTTTTCTTTTGTAGTAGTATTGATATTTTGTGAGATTTATAGCAGTTAAGATTGAATTCAATATAGGTTTAGATAATATGTTTGATAAATTGGTTTAGTTCTGTAATAGTTAGTAGAAAATCATTTTGATTTGGCTAGGATTCTGTGTAATCTGATGGTTTTCATGATTTGAAATATTTTAGCAAGTAAGTCAATTTTAGTCCTTCACTTAGATATCTCTCATGTCAGTTACAGTCCTTAGTTAGATAAATCTGTTAAATCAATTTCATTTTTAGTCCTTACCGTTATCTTCCTGTTGGATCAGTTTCAGGCTGTTGGGCTAGATGAATTTTGGGCCAGCTCTTTTAAAAGATCAGATAGAAGGGTGATAGTTGACTTGGGCTTATTGAAGTTGTAAAAAAAACGTTCAAGAGTTAATACAGATTTAGAAATTAAAATCTTACATTTTACACTTTACTTTTTTTATTTGTATTTTACATTTTTTTATATTTGTAGTATAAAATTTGTATTTTTCGTTTTATATTTTGTGCAAATTAAATGTGTAATTGCTAAATGTTTTTAGAGTAGTATGTATACGTAGTTTATAGAATATTTTTACCTTTTTACTTGCTTCTTGCCAATTAGACATAGAATTCCAAACAAGTCTTTTTAACCAAAAACAATTAAGTCGAGCTAAAAAAACGTTATATCAATTCGAATTGAGCTGAGAAGACAACTACACTAAAAACGAAATATTAAATGGCGCCGATGCCGGTTCTTGTGAAAACACTCATCAATAATGATCCTAAAACCATTAAAAACACTGTCAAATACATTATATTAAACTGTTAATTATCAGAATTACGTGTGTATTTTGTGTTTTTGTATTTTCAGGTAATATAGGTACATTTGAGACAAACACGAGCTTTCAAGGACTTATTTGATCAAAAGACAAAGAAAGAGAAGAAAGATGCTTAAAGTACCAATCTTGCCACTACTTCAAAGATGGAGGACTAGACTTGCAATTTCTTACAAGACAAAGGATGAAAGGGAATTTACTTAAAAAGGTACTTAACCACATTTGGAAAGAAGGAAAAAGAAAGGACCAAATGGCAATTTAATTAGAAAGATAAGGAAGTTTACTTAACTCAGTCAAGTTGACCAAGACCGGTCAAACTCACAAAACATCATTCTCGTCTTCACTAAGTTTCAAGAGAGAGAAAGAAGTAGACGGATTCTCCTTCAACCACCATCACACCTGCAATCGAATATCAAGCACGATCCATGAAGTTTCAGCCAAAGATTACAACTAGAAAAAGACTTCTCTTGTTCTCCTCTACAATACGGTACAACTTAATTAGATCAAGGAAGGAAGATAAAGAAACGCCCAAATGGATTGAAGATGAAGAATTAGCCAATCCTCGTATTTTACACGTGGCATCCAATCATTGGTGGAGCCACGTCATCCACCCTCTCTCGACGCCTATATAAAGGAGATGAAGACCTCATTTGCAACCGGTTAGCTTAGGAGTAGATTTCACACAGTTAGTTGTAGGAGTAGAATTAATTAGTTAGAATTTCACACAGTATCATTTCTAGTTAGTTGATTCTGTTAAAACGTTCAGTTTTTCAGTTGTAACCGTCTTCCATTAATGAAAAACCTTTAGTTCTTCATTCTTCTTTCTTTCTAACCAATCTTATGCTCTGTTTTCGATTGTCACATAATTCTGAATTAGTTGTTTTTATAGTTACATTTCAGTTACTTTGTTATATCAAACTTAGCCTTTGATGTTCTTAAATTCTTTTCTTTCAACTGCTTCAAAAGTTTACTATTGATTCTCTTTCTCAGTAGTTTAATGGATTACGTTTTTCTGTTATAGCTGTTAAATTTCGCTTCAAATTCTGTTCACAGTTTGTTTTTGACTTCAAAGTTTCAAAGTTTTTCTTTTTCATTGGTTTTCAATAGAAGTTTGTGCATCATAAGCCCACAAGTTCATAAGAGTTTATGAAACTTTCTTTGCTAGCACTGTTAATAATTCACGTTAGATATGGTAGATACAATAGGACTTCGCGTTTAATCAGTTTAATGGAATTCTGCAAGTAAACAGTTCAGCTAGCGGTTTTTTGAGTTGCTATTTAGATAAGCTTTTACAGGTGTTGTTATTGATTTACATTTCAATAGATGTTCAGTTCAGCAAGTAAATTTGGCTTCTAGTTTGGTGACATTGAGTTGCGACTTATTTCAACAGCAAGTAGATAGCGAATCGCCAACAAAGCACTGGCCTTGATGTGAGAACAGAAGGTTCTCAGAAATTCAGTTCAGTATAGGCATGTTTGGATTTGATTATATGGTAGCAGGTTCACTGTTGGTTTCAATTCAGTTAGTAGAGTTCAGATTAGTTTAGTATCATAAGCTGAATCAAGAATTCAGTTTGAAGCTATCCAAGTTGTTCCGATCATAGGGTGTATTCTAGTCCAGTACTAATATCAGCAAGTTTTTGTAGGATCAGATTCAAAAGTCTTGTTTTGTTTCTCCTTGCTCGTTTTGGTTTAAATTTTGCAGGTGTAACTTGAGTTTATGCAGATTTGGAGATTCATATTTCAGAAGATTCAATCCGTCGATATCAGTAGGAGTGTGTTTGAAGTTGTAGAAATTAGTTTTTAAGCGAGCTCAGCGCTCCGCTTCTCACGTCAAAGGACTTGGCCTGGATGAAATTGGTTAAGCTCGTTTAGTTTCTACGTTCATTAGAGTAATCTGCTAATTCACATTCGTAGTGTAGAGATTGCTTATTAGTTCGATTTAAATGTTCAATAACTGCCTTTGCTACTTATATGTTTTAGATTCTTCTTTTGAAATTCTGCATAGTTTACATCTTTGATTTACATGTTCGACTTATATGTTTTAGATTCTGCTTTGCTACTCATATGTTTTAGATTGTTTACTGAATTTGTAGTATCTGTATGTGGAGGAATCATTTTGGTTCAAGAAATAGTAAAAGTCAATTTTAGTCCTTCACTTAGATACTTCTCATTTCAATCACAGTCCTAGTTAGTTAGAAATAATGCTTGTTAGTCCTTCAGCTGGTTAGTCAGATACACTGTTAGTCCCTTCGCTAGTTAACAAGCAGATTACTCAGTTAGATTTAACTGAATTTTAGTACAACTGATTTAAGTAGTGGGCCTTTACTCTTATTGGACTTCCTTTCATTTTGGGTCTGCTAGTTTTAATATACGCTAGAATATTAAGCCCATTTAGACGAAATCTGTTTACCTAAGAATTTATCTTTAGGTCCATTAGATGAGATTTAAGCCCGTTATGACTGTATAGAATTTGTAATTGTAAGTTTTGGTAGAAATTGTGATTTTGTACTTTTACTTTTAATAAAAAATAGATTTAGTTTAATATTTTGTATTTTATTATTTTTCACTAGTAGTTTAAAATTGTATTTTACATTTTCATTGTGTGCATTTAATTGTGATAAGTGCTAAATGTTTTTAGTGTAGTACGTATACGTAGTGTAAATACTATTTTTACCTTTTTACATGCTTTGTGCCAAGTAACATAGATACCAATCAAGCTTTTTACCACCAAAAACAATTAAGTCTTGCTTAAAAACGTTATATCAATTCGAATCGAGCTGAGAAGACAACTACACTAAAAAACGAAAGATTAAATGGCGCCGCTGCCGGTTCTTTTCGTGAAGATTAACGATTTCGAGTGAGACGATTGGATTTTGGGATCCGTTCACTTTGTGAACGTTATTTTTACGTATTATAAATCAAAAACATAAAAAAATCAAAAAGATAAAAATACAAAAAAATTAAAAAACCACAAAGTCAATTCTTTTCCTAAAGAATTGAACAAAAAAAATAAAAAAAAATCCAAAAAGTAATCTTTTTCCTAAAAGATTACACCCAAAAATATATATTATATCGGTTTTCCTCGATTTTTACGTACATATAGTATTTTTCGTAAAAAATCAAATAAATACAAAAATATTTTTGATATATTATTATAAGTAAATACGTATACGTATAAGAACAACCAAGTTACCTATTTCCATAAGTATTGCCGAGGCAATACACCGTGTTGAGGGGCGTTCCGGTCCTTGACACGCGTATCGATCAAATTTAATAAAGCAAGAATAGATAAATACTTCCAATTGGCAATAATTCGAAGAATACAAACTACAAAGTGAATAGATAGGCGACGTGCTATAAAATGCCGTCTAAGGGTCAATAGGTACTTAAGTGCTTCGCGCCACCTAACCCCCCGTTCACTAGTGCGTATTCTAAGAAGGAAGGCTTAATTGGAGGTCTTGCACCCAAGTAGTAATTATATATATACTTTCTTGTGGATATTTCATATCGAACCTCGAGGGAGATAATCTCTTCTCTCTCAAAAGTCGACCGAGGGCTACTCCCTCATTCCTCGTGTTTACTTACACGTGTACTCGCACACGTGTAAACATACCACCTTTGGTGTATTACTTCCTTCCCCGAGGATGCTTTTAAACGTCATTATACTTGTATATACATTCGGCCACCTTGTTAAACATGGATACTCGTTCCATGTTGGAGATTTTGCAACAACGATCCACCAACGCTAATTATTCGTCTTGTTCGAATTGTGGTGGTCCACACGATACGTATTTATGTGATCACAATAATGGTTATTATGGGGAGGGATATGCTTACAATGGAACCGAAAACCCTAATTTTCAACCTAACACTCAAATGGACTACACTTGTAATGACTATATGGGATATTCCGGTTTTTCATCACAACCTCCACCATCATTTCATGATCAAACCTTTAATGTGCCATACCAAAACCAAGGATTTTCCAATTATGAAGGTTTTCAAAACAATGATAATTTTCAAGGCTATAATCAAGAAACCTTTCATAATCAAGGATTTTCAAATAATGAAGGCTTTCAAAATGATGAAAATTTCCCATGCTATAATCAAGATACTTTTCAAAATCAAGGATTTTCACATTATGAGGGTTTTCAAAATGAAGGAAATTTTCAAGGTTACAATCATGATAACTTTCATAATCCAAACTCTTTTCAAACATATAATTCACCTAATTATGGAAATCCACCTCCACCCCATTCTTCGACTTATTCATGTGAGTTTTGTGGAAAAGAACCCCATTATGGTTATGATTGTAGACCGAGGGATCCGCCATCTTATGACCCTAATTTTGTCGAGAAGTTTTCTTTACTTGAGAAAATAAACAAATCGATTGATGGAATTTCTAAGGCGATTGATAGTAAGAACGACATAAGCATTGAGGAAATGAAAAGCGTTTGCCCGTTGTTAGAGGAACAAATTAAGTTTTTTGAGGAAGTGGAAATTATGACTTGGCAATTTAATGACAAGGAGATCGGTGCAATGTGTCGTGAATCGTTGAAAAAAGGTTCTTGTCACCTCAGGAAATATTTAAATGATTTCCTCTTTAAGATTGATAAAGAAGAGGAAGAAGAACGATATTTTGCTAATCGTGCTCGTTTGCTTAAACAATGCTTATATGACGATGATGACTATCCTTCGATTTGTATGACACTTAATGATGACACACCTTCATCACCTTTACCTCACGTGGAACCCACCGACTCTTTAACCATGGGGGACGAGCCTCTTAGCACTAATACAAACACCAATTTAGAAGAATTAACCGCTTCTAGTGTTGAGAACCTTATCCCAATCCAAAGAGAGTTTGAGGGTATTTCCATTGAACCATGTGATGAGCTTTCTATTGATACTTCTCCTCATGATCACATTGAGATTTCATCACATGTTGACTTTCATGCTACTACTAGTGATTTTGGTGATTTTGATCTTGATGAATTGTTCAAAGAAAGGGATAATGAG
This sequence comes from Glebionis coronaria, assembly GCA_025667525.1. NCBI lineage: Eukaryota > Viridiplantae > Streptophyta > Magnoliopsida > Asterales > Asteraceae > Glebionis > Glebionis coronaria. The sequence goes on along the minus strand of CM046878.1, from coordinate 302,288,810 downwards.
ATTGAGGAAGAGTTTATGCAAGATATAGAGGATGATGATTGTGATTCTAGTGAGGCATCTTATGATATATTATCCGAGGATTTTTCATGTCAAGATGACCTTCCTAATTTGGATGATGATGTTGATCATATAGAAGAAGTGGAAGATGTTCATATTCGAGAGGTTTTATCAAACATCTATAATCTTATATCCTCGATTGAAGCTTTGAATGAAAACCATAATGATGATTCCATAGAAGAAGAACCTTTCATTGATATTTCTTCACCGGTTTTTGAGGTTGCACCTATTGACTTTCATGATGATATCATCCCTTTGAGTGATTCTCTCAATACACCTTCTTTTGAGCCTTCTATTCCCACCCTTCCACCCTTGAAGTTGGTTATTGATGAAGATCCTATACTCTTAGAGATTGATCCTTTTTCACCTATGGCACCTTTAGAACCCAAAACCTTTGATATGGATTCTCATATGGATATTGATGACACCATAGAGGCTTATCTTGCTAATATTGATATTGAGGCTGATGATAGTGATTCTAATTGGGAAGAGGAGATTCGTCTTAGTGAGAGCTTGCTTTTTGGGAACATAGAGATTACACCTCATTCACAAGACACTATTCATCTTGATCCTCCTTTTTCTATGCCTTCTATGGAAGATTACCCACCTTTTGATGATGACGAGCCTAACATGGACATAATAGTTATGAATGTTTTGATACCTACACCTTCATATTCTCATAATGCTTTGATCACTAAGGGGGAATCTTATATGGTTGATATGAGCTCATCTTCTTATTTTCCCATGAAGGGAAAGGTTTTTGATCCTGTGATACGTAAATTTGGGAAAAATTGGTTTTCATCTAGTCCACTTAAGAGTGTGATTTCGATTGATCTGTGCTTCTTGTATGAGCTTACTTTGGTTATGCTACCTATTTTGGAGTTTTTCGAATGTAGAGATGGAAACTATGTATTTGATCCTGGAGTGCTTCATATTTGAGAGATTTTGTATGTTGGACAAATTTGAGACACGTTGGACCGTTCCATTTATCGAGGCGGATATTGTAAATCTTATAGTAAATGGCAACGTGCTAAGTTTGAGTGTATCATGTGAGACGTGCTTCAAAGTGGATATTCTTTATTCTCCATGATGGTTTCCCCAAGGACAACTTAATTCGGGGCCGAGTCGAGCTAGCGACTTAGGGTTAAAAAAACTCAAGCATTGAATAACTAGGTTAGAAAACGTAGAGTAGATTTTCAATAGGTTAGGTTTAATTAAAAGGATGTTATAGTAGAGTTGAAGTGGAGGGGTGCCTTTCTTCGTTTTTTGGTGTTTGTTTCAAGGGTTGCTCTCTCTCATTTCATGCTTGGAGCTTATGGAGGAGGCCCGTGTATCTGGTTCACTTCGATTAGTTTTTGCTATTGTGATATTCAAAACATTTGTGCTTAAAATGGATACCCTTTAGTTGTCTCTTCCTTAACTTGGGTTAAGCAAAGTAATCAATGTAATAAGTGTAGGGGAGTTCACTCCAATACTCTTAAACATTGAGGACAATGTTTATCTTAAGTGTAGGGGAGACTTCTATCGAAGTGACCTTACCTAGACCATTGCCTTAACTTCATGATAATTGAGAAAACTAATTTTTCAAACATTTTTCGAATTTTTGATCTACTTTGGCCACCAAAAATATGCATTCATAATTTTTGCATGAATCATTTTTAATTTGTATAACACATTTGCATTGTATATATTTCTTCTTTTGTCTTTCATCAAAATAAATAAAAAGGAAAAAAAAATATAATAAAACATGGTTTTAACAAGTTTAGATTTCTTTGACATATTAGGCCCGCCATGGATATTTTGACTCAACCCGAGTTTGCTTATCTTAGCACTCTCTAGCTAGTATCCTTAACCATGTAGTCCTTCATTGGTCTATTAGGCTAAGCTTCCACCAATTTCATTATTTGAGATTTTAAATTTGTGGAGAATGGGAAATGATAGAGTTGAAGCAAGTGTAAAAGGGCTAGATAGACTTCATGATAATTACTTGTGGCTAAACCCTTCTCTTCTCTACTTCTATTTTCTTCGCATGTATATAATTGTTAATAAATAATCAAGTACGGTTTTAATTGGTTTGTAATCTCTTATGCATTTTTGGCTAATCATTTATGGTTGATATGAGTACGTCTTAAGATTCTAAGTTAGCACGTTTTATGTGTACTAGACTTATGTCATGCTCCATATTTAGCGGGTGTTTTTCCTTTTCTTCTTTGCAAATTTCTTGGTGAGGAATAAAGAAAAATAAGAGCGGCTTATGAAAAAAAATGAGTGGCTAGAAAAAAAAAAGAAAAAGAAAAAAAAAATAATGCAAGACTCCCAAGAGGGGCAGTGTGGTGTTAATTATAGTGACTATTGAGTTCCAATATTACCTTGACGGGTTGCGGGGATTCAATAGATTGCTCCAATCCAATATTACCTTGACGGGTTGCGGGGTTGAAGATCCAAAATCTCAAAAAGATGCGGATGTAAATTATTGCGTGAGTTTTATTTTTCTTTCCTTAGCGAGTGTGTAGTTACTTATGAAAGCATGACATGAGGATTTTACACATAAGGCGAATGACTTATTACTCTTAATATGGACTTATATTAATTGTGAGCGGTTTTTCAAGTAATGGATGAGAAGATTACTTAGGATTAAAACCATGCTTCTTTATTTTTGGATTTTACACTTCTTATACTTCACACTTGAATAATGACAAATTTGCCCACAAGCAATTTGCTCAATTAATAACCGGTTCCACATTTAATTGTCATGAATAAGTTGATGCACTTTTAACTTAGACTTCTATCGAAGTGACCTTACCTAGACCATTGCCTTAACTTCATGATAATTGAGAAAACTAATTTTTCAAACATTTTTCGAATTTTTGATCTACTTTGGCCACCAAAAATATGCATTCATAATTTTTGCATCAATCATTTTTCATTTGCATAACACACTTGCATTGTATATATTTCTTCTTTTATTTTTCATCAAAAATATATAAAAAGAAAAAATATAATAAAACATGGTTTTAACAAGTTTAGATTTCTTTGACATATTAGGCCCACCATGGATATTTTGACTCAACCCGAGTTTGCTTATTTTAGCATTCTCTAGCTAGTATCCTTAACCATGTAGTCCTTCATTGGTCTATTAGGCTAAGCTTCCACCAATTTCATTATTTGAGATTTTAAATTTGTGGAGAATGGGAAATGATAGAGTTGAAGCAAGTGTAAAAGGGCTAGATAGACTTCATGATAATTACTTGTGGCTAAACCCTTCTCTTCTCTACTTCTATTTTCTTCGCATGTATATAATTGTTAATAAATAATCAAGTACAGTTTTAATTGGTTTGTAATCTCTTATGCATTTTTGGCTAATCATTTTGGTTGATATGAGTACGTCTTAAGATTCTAAGTTAGCACGTTTTATGTGTACTAGACTTATGTCATGCTCCATATTTAGCGGGTGTTTTTCCTTTTCTTCTTTGCAAATTTCTTGGTGAGGAATAAAGAAAAATAAGAGCGGCTTATGAAAAAAAATGAGTGGCTAGAAAAAAAAAAGAAAAAGAAAAAAAAAATAATGCAAGACTCCCAAGAGGGGCAGTGTGGTGTTAATTATAGTGACTATTGAGATCCAATATTACCTTGACGGATTGCGGGGATTCAATAGATTGCTCCAATCCAATATTACCTTGACGGGTTGCGGGGTTGAAGATCCAAAATCTCAAAAAGATGCGGATGTAAATTATTGCGTGAGTTTTATTTTTCTTTCCTTAGCGAGTGTGTAGTTACTTATGAAAGCATGACATGAGGATTTTACACATAAGGCGAATGACTTATTACTCTTAATATGGACTTATATTAATTGTGAGCGGTTTTTCAAGTAATGGATGAGAAGATTACTTAGGATTAAAACCGTGCTTCTTTATTTTTGGATTTTACACTTCTTATACTTCACACTTGAATAATGACAAATTTGCCCACAAGCAATTTGCTCAATTAATAACCGGTTCCACATTTAATTGTCATGAATAAGTTGATGCACTTTTAACTTGTGAATGCAATGATCCCATTTATAAGCTTGGTATGGGGAAAGTGAAACTTGAGGGTGATAAATGTCCATGGTACCCAAGCCCTAATTTAAGTCATTGAATTCTTTATGAGTTAATTCCATCAAAACCATTTAATAAAATCAAAAATATATAAATAGAATTGTTTTCTTTGCATTGCATTGTAAATATTCAAAACCATTCATCATGTAGCATAGTATAGTTTATTAAATCATAAAATGGCCAAGGTGGTTTAATTATGAGAAAAGTGTAACTTGGTGCTTTAAAATGCTGCATTGCATGAGGACATGGCAATGGTCAAGTGGAGGGGAGTTGATAAGTGTGAAAACACTCATCAATAATGATCCATAAACCACTCAAAACACAGTCAAATACATTATTTTAACTGTAAATTATCAGAATTACGTGTGTATTTTGTGTTTGTGTATTTTCAGGTAACAAGATACATTTTTAGAGCAAAGACGCGTTTTCATGGATTTATTTGATAAAAGACGAAGAAAGAGAAGAAAGATGCTTAAAGGACCAATCTTGCCACTACTTCAAAGATCGTGGGCTCAAGTTGCAACTTTTGACAAAATGAAGGATGAAAAGAAAGTACTTAAAAGTTTTAACCACATTTGAAAAGAAATAAGAAAGAGAGGGATTAAAAGAGAAATAAGGAGAAAGTTTATTATCTTGATCTGTTGACCAAGACCGGTCAAACTCTCACAAACACATCAATATGCGTCTTCTCCATTCATGAAAGAGAAAGTAGACGGTTTCATCTCTTATCCACCTCTTAACCTGCAAATCAATTTCGAGGAAGATTTACAAAGACTGGAGAAAAGCTTCAAACTACAATAATGTTCATCTTTTCATTCCTTACAAGATGGTGCTATTCAATTAGATCAAGAGCAAAGAACGAAGAAACCCCCAATTATGGATTGAAGATGAAGAACGAGTAAACCTCGTATTAAACACGTGTCAATCAATCATTGGTGGAGCCACGTCATCCACCCTCTCTCCAGACGGCTATATATAGAAGATGAAGGCTTTCATTTAGAACGGTTAGCTTAGGTGTTAGTTTTCACATAGTTAGGTTAGTTAGGATAGTTAGTTTAATTTTCTTTCAAAGCCTTTATGAATTTCAGTTAGATTAGGTTCGATTAGTTGATCTTGTTGTAACTGAATCAGTTTTTTTCTGCCATTAATGAAACAAGCAGTTTACGAAGCTCTTTCCTTCTTCTATTTCTTTACTGTTACGTTCTTAAGTTTCTAAATCACGTATATTTTGATCATGGAGTTATTGGCATTTGGATAGTGAGTGTCTTGAGTTTTAATACAGAGTTGATTTCAATTTCTAGAAGCTTTTGTTTCTTTTAACTGATTTTGAGCGTTTCAGCATAATAAGCTAATAAGAGCTTATGAGGAATTTTGTTCTCAAGTTTGAATCTTGATAAAATTCCGATTTTGATATATTTCTGTTCAGCTTTTTCAGTCAAATTCAGTAGTGATTTCTAGTTAATGAGTTTAGATATAGTTAAGATGTTAGGATAGTCTGATTCAGTCAGCTTAGCAGTACACTTTGTAGCTTAAGATTTTCTAAACAGTTTTATCTTTACATTTGTAGTTTTTTTTTCATTCTGTTAAATTCAGTGAGGATTTAGTTTCAGTTTTGTTAATTGCTTGTTACGACTCAGTGAAGTGTCAGTTGTTCAGTTAGGATTCAGTTAGGGAGTTTTAGTCAGTTTGATACAGAGTTCAAATTAGCTGGATTTGTGGTATTCGAGAATCTTTTCCTTGGATATTCTGTTTTGTAGGTGTTCATATATGCAGGTTTATCAAGTTTTGAAGGTTATAAAAATAAGGTGTGGTCGATTTCAGTTTGCAAAAAGGTGTTCAGTTGGATTCCAGAATAGTAGTTTCGTTTGTTAAACAAGTCGGCTCAGCGCCGAGCTTCTTCCACAACGGACTAGGCCTGGAAAACGCAGGTTAAGCACCATTTACGTTTTTAAGCAAAGTAATGTAGTGTAAGTTTGATTGCAATGTGTTTAATCTGTATACATGTTATATGATGGTTATCAGTTTGTAGAGGATAATTTGTTTCATGTGTTCTAGTTTTCTAAATACTTGCTTATTCTGTGTTTAGGAATTAGATCAGTAGAGATTTAGATGTAGAATGAGATTCTGTTTTCTTTTGTAGTAGTATTGATATTTTGTGAGATTTATAGCAGTTAAGATTGAATTCAATATAGGTTTAGATAATATGTTTGATAAATTGGTTTAGTTCTGTAATAGTTAGTAGAAAATCATTTTGATTTGGCTAGGATTCTGTGTAATCTGATGGTTTTCATGATTTGAAATATTTTAGCAAGTAAGTCAATTTTAGTCCTTCACTTAGATATCTCTCATGTCAGTTACAGTCCTTAGTTAGATAAATCTGTTAAATCAATTTCATTTTTAGTCCTTACCGTTATCTTCCTGTTGGATCAGTTTCAGGCTGTTGGGCTAGATGAATTTTGGGCCAGCTCTTTTAAAAGATCAGATAGAAGGGTGATAGTTGACTTGGGCTTATTGAAGTTGTAAAAAAAACGTTCAAGAGTTAATACAGATTTAGAAATTAAAATCTTACATTTTACACTTTACTTTTTTTATTTGTATTTTACATTTTTTTATATTTGTAGTATAAAATTTGTATTTTTCGTTTTATATTTTGTGCAAATTAAATGTGTAATTGCTAAATGTTTTTAGAGTAGTACGTATACGTAGTTTATAGAATATTTTTACCTTTTTACTTGCTTCTTGCCAATTAGACATAGAATTCCAAACAAGTCTTTTTAACCAAAAACAATTAAGTCGAGCTAAAAAAACGTTATATCAATTCGAATTGAGCTGAGAAGACAACTACACTAAAAACGAAATATTAAATGGCGCCGCTGCCGGTTCTTTTCGTGAAGATTAACGATTTCGAGTGAGACGATTGGATTTTGGGATCCGTTCACTTTGTGAACGTTATTTTTACGTATTATAAATCAAAAACATAAAAAAATCAAAAAGATAAAAATACAAAAAAACTAAAAAACCACAAAGTCAATTCTTTTCCTAAAGAATTGAACAAAAAAAATAAAAAAAAATCCAAAAAGTAATCTTTTTCCTAAAAGATTACACCCAAAAATATATATTATATCGGTTTTCCTCGATTTTTACGTACATATAGTATTTTTCGTAAAAAATCAAATAAATACAAAAATATTTTTGATATATTATTATAAGTAAATACGTATACGTATAAGAACAACCAAGTTACCTATTTCCATAAGTATTGCCGAGGCAATACACCGTGTTGAGGGGCGTTCCGGTCCTTGACACGCGTATCGATCAAATTTAATAAAGAAAGAATAGATAAATACTTCCAATTGGCAATAATTCGAAGAATACAAACTACAAAGTGAATAGATAGGCGACGTGCTATAAAATGCCGTCTAAGGGTCAATAGGTACTTAAGTGCTTCGCGCCACCTAACCCCCCGTTCACTAGTGCGTATTCTAAGAAGGAAGGCTTAATTGGAGGTCTTGCACCCAAGTAGTAATTATATATATACTTTCTTGTGGATATTTCATATCGAACCTCGAGGGAGATAATCTCTTCTCTCTCAAAAGTCGACCGAGGGCTACTCCCTCATTCCTCGTGTTTACTTACACGTGTACTCGCACACGTGTAAACATACCACCTTTGGTGTATTACTTCCTTCCCCGAGGAAGCTTTTAAACGTCATTATACTTGTATATACATTCGGCCACCTTGTTAAACATGGATACTCGTTCCATGTTGGAGATTTTGCAACAACGATCCACCAACGCTAATTATTCGTCTTGTTCGAATTGTGGTGGTCCACACGATACGTATTTATGTGATCACAATAATGGTTATTATGGGGAGGGATATGCTTACAATGGAACCGAAAACCCTAATTTTCAACCTAACACTCAAATGGACTATACTTGTAATGACTATATGGGATATTCCGGTTTTTCATCACAACCTCCACCATCATTTCATGATCAAACCTTTAATGTGCCATACCAAAACCAAGGATTTTCCAATTATGAAGGTTTTCAAAACAATGATAATTTTCAAGGCTATAATCAAGAAACCTTTCATAATCAAGGATTTTCAAATAATGAAGGCTTTCAAAATGATGAAAATTTCCCATGCTATAATCAAGATACTTTTCAAAATCAAGGATTTTCACATTATGAGGGTTTTCAAAATGAAGGAAATTTTCAAGGTTACAATCATGATAACTTTCATAATCCAAACTCTTTTCAAACATATAATTCACCTAATTATGGAAATCCACCTCCACCCCATTCTTCGACTTATTCATGTGAGTTTTGTGGAAAAGAACCCCATTATGGTTATGATTGTAGACCGAGGGATCCGCCATCTTATGACCCTAATTTTGTCGAGAAGTTTTCTTTACTTGAGAAAATAAACAAATCGATTGATGGAATTTCTAAGGCGATTGATAGTAAGAACGACATAAGCATTGAGGAAATGAAAAGCGTTTGCCCGTTGTTAGAGGAACAAATTATGTTTTTTGAGGAAGTGGAAATTATGACTTGGCAATTTAATGACAAGGAGATCGGTGCAATGTGTCGTGAATCGTTGAAAAAAGGTTCTTGTCACCTCAGGAAATATTTAAATGATTTCCTCTTTAAGATTGATAAAGAAGAGGAAGAAGAACGATATTTTGCTAATCGTGCTCGTTTGCTTAAACAATGCTTATATGACGATGATGACTATCCTTCGATTTGTATGACACTTAATGATGACACACCTTCATCACCTTTACCTCACGTGGAACCCACCGACTCTTTAACCATGGGGGACGAGCCTCTTAGCACTAATACAAACACCAATTTAGAAGAATTAACCGCTTCTAGTGTTGAGAACCTTATCCCAATCCAAAGAGAGTTTGAGGGTATTTCCATTGAACCATGTGATGAGCTTTCTATTGATACTTCTTCTCATGATCACATTGAGATTTCATCACATGTTGACTTTCATGCTACTAATAGTGATTTTGGTGATTTTGATCTTGATGAATTGTTCAAAGAAAGGGATAATGAGATTGAGGAAGAGTTTATGCAAGATATAAAGGATGATGATTGTGATTCTAGTGAGGCATCTTATGATATATTATCCGAGGATTTTTCATGTCAAGATGACCTTCCTAATTTGGATGATGATGTTGATCATATAGAAGAAGTGGAAGATGTTCATATTCGAGAGGTTTTATCAAACGTCTATAATCTTATATCCTCGATTGAAGCTTTGAATGAAAACCATAATGATGATTCCATAGAAGAAGAACCTTTCATTGATATTTCTTCACCGGTTTTTGAGGTTGCACCTATTGACTTTCATGATGATATCATCCCTTTGAGTGATTCTCTCAATACACCTTCTTTTGAGCCTTCTATTCCCACCCTTCCACCCTTGAAGTTGGTTATTGATGAAGATCCTATACTCTTAGAGATTGATCCTTTTTCACCTATGGCACCTTTAGAACCCAAAACCTTTGATATGGATTCTCATATGGATATTGATGACACCATAGAGGCTTATCTTGCTAATATTGATATTGAGGCTGATGATAGTGATTCTAATTGGGAAGAGGAGATTCGTCTTAGTGAGAGCTTGCTTTTTGGGAACATAGAGATTACACCTCATTCACAAGACACTATTTATCTTGATCCTCCTTTTTCTATGCCTTCTATGGAAGATTACCCACCTTTTGATGATGACGAGCCTAACATGGACATAATAGTTATGAATGTTTTGATACCTACACCTTCATATTCTCATAATGCTTTGATCACTAAGGGGGAATCTTATATGGTTGATATGAGCTCATCTTCTTATTTTCCCATGAAGGGAAAGGTTTTTGATCCTGGGATACGTAAATTTGGGAAAAATTGGTTTTCATCTAGTCCACTTAAGAGTGTGATTTCGATTGATTTATGCTTCTTGTATGAGCTTACTTTGGTTATGCTACCTATTTTGGAGTTGTTCGAATGTAGAGATGGAAACTATGTATTTGATCCTGGAGTGCTTCATATTTGAGAGATTTTGTATGTTGGACAAATTTGAGACACGTTGGACCGTTCCATTTATCGAGGCGGATATTGTAAATCTTATAGTAAATGGCAACGTGCTAAGTTTGAGTGTATCATGTGAGACGTGCTTCAAAGTGGATATTCTTTATTCTCCATGATGGTTTCCCCAAGGACAACTTAATTCGGGGCCGAGTCGAGCTAGCGACTTAGGGTTAAAAAAACTCAAGCATTGAATAACTAGGTTAGAAAACGTAGAGTAGATTTTCAATAGGTTAGGTTTAATTAAAAGGATGTTATAGTAGAGTTGAAGTGGAGGGGTGCCTTTCTTCGTTTTTTGGTGTTTGTTTCAAGGGTTGCTCTCTCTCATTTCATGCTTGGAGCTTATGGAGGAGGCCCGTGTATCTGGTTCACTTCGATTAGTTTTTGCTATTGTGATATTCAAAACATTTGTGCTTAAAATGGATACCCTTTAGTTGTCTCTTCCTTAACTTGGGTTAAGCAAAGTAATCAATGTAATAAGTGTAGGGGAGTTCACTCCAATACTCTTAAACATTGAGGACAATGTTTATCTTAAGTGTAGGGGAGACTTCTATCGAAGTGACCTTACCTAGACCATTGCCTTAACTTCATGATAATTGAGAAAACTAATTTTTCAAACATTTTTCGAATTTTTGATCTACTTTGGCCACCAAAAATATGCATTCATAATTTTTGCATCAATCATTTTTCATTTGCATAACACACTTGCATTGTATATATTTCTTCTTTTATTTTTCATCAAAAATATATAAAAAGAAAAAATATAATAAAACATGGTTTTAACAAGTTTAGATTTCTTTGACATATTAGGCCCACCATGGATATTTTGACTCAACCCGAGTTTGCTTATTTTAGCATTCTCTAGCTAGTATCCTTAACCATGTAGTCCTTCATTGGTCTATTAGGCTAAGCTTCCACCAATTTCATTATTTGAGATTTTAAATTTGTGGAGAATGGGAAATGATAGAGTTGAAGCAAGTGTAAAAGGGCTAGATAGACTTCATGATAATTACTTGTGGCTAAACCCTTCTCTTCTCTACTTCTATTTTCTTCGCATGTATATAATTGTTAATAAATAATCAAGTACGGTTTTAATTGGTTTGTAATCTCTTATGCATTTTTGGCTAATCATTTATGGTTGATATGAGTACGTCTTAAGATTCTAAGTTAGCACGTTTTATGTGTACTAGACTTATGTCATGCTCCATATTTAGCGGGTGTTTTTCCTTTTCTTCTTTGCAAATTTCTTGGTGAGGAATAAAGAAAAATAAGAGCGGCTTATGAAAAAAAATGAGTGGCTAGAAAAAAAAAAGAAAAAGAAAAAAAAAATAATGCAAGACTCCCAAGAGGGGCAGTGTGGTGTTAATTATAGTGACTATTGAGATCCAATATTACCTTGACGGGTTGCGGGGATTCAATAGATTGCTCCAATCCAATATTACCTTGACGGGTTGCGGGGTTGAAGATCCAAAATCTCAAAAAGATGCGGATGTAAATTATTGCGTGAGTTTTATTTTTCTTTCCTTAGCGAGTGTGTAGTTACTTATGAAAGCATGACATGAGGATTTTACACATAAGGCGAATGACTTATTACTCTTAATATGGACTTATATTAATTGTGAGCGGTTTTTCAAGTAATGGATGAGAAGATTACTTAGGATTAAAACCGTGCTTCTTTATTTTTGGATTTTACACTTCTTATACTTCACACTTGAATAATGACAAATTTGCCCACAAGCAATTTGCTCAATTAATAACCGGTTCCACATTTAATTGTCATGAATAAGTTGATGCACTTTTAACTTGTGAATGCAATGATCCCATTTATAAGCTTGGTATGGGGAAAGTGAAACTTGAGGGTGATAAATGTCCATGGTACCCAAGCCCTAATTTAAGTCATTGAATTCTTTATGAGTTAATTCCATCAAAACCATTTAATAAAATCAAAAATATATAAATAGAATTGTTTTCTTTGCATTGCATTGTAAATATTCAAAACCATTCATCATGTAGCATAGTATAGTTTATTAAATCATAAAATGGCCAAGGTGGTTTAATTATGAGAAAAGTGTAACTTGGTGCTTTAAAATGCTGCATTGCATGAGGACATGGCAATGGTCAAGTGGAGGGGAGTTGATAAGTGTGAAAACACTCATCAATAATGATCCATAAACCACTCAAAACACAGTCAAATACATTATTTTAACTGTAAATTATCAGAATTACGTGTGTATTTTGTGTTTGTGTATTTTCAGGTAACAAGATACATTTTTAGAGCAAAGACGCGTTTTCATGGATTTATTTGATAAAAGACGAAGAAAGAGAAGAAAGATGCTTAAAGGACCAATCTTGCCACTACTTCAAAGATCGAGGGCTCAAGTTGCAACTTTTGACAAAATGAAGGATGAAAAGAAAGTACTTAAAAGTTTTAACCACATTTGAAAAGAAATAAGAAAGAGAGGGATTAAAAGAGAAATAAGGAGAAAGTTTATTATCTTGATCTGTTGACCAAGACCGGTCAAACTCTCACAAACACATCAATATGCGTCTTCTCCATTCATGAGAGAGAAAGTAGACGGTTTCATCTCTTATCCACCTCTTAACCTGCAAATCAATTTCGAGGAAGATTTACAAAGACTGGAGAAAAGCTTCAAACTACAATAATGTTCATCTTTTCATTCCTTACAAGATGGTGCTATTCAATTAGATCAAGAGCAAAGAACGAAGAAACCCCCAATTATGGATTGAAGATGAAGAACGAGTAAACCTCGTATTAAACACGTGTCAATCAATCATTGGTGGAGCCACGTCATCCACCCTCTCTCCAGACGGCTATATATAGAAGATGAAGGCTTTCATTTAGAACGGTTAGCTTAGGTGTTAGTTTTCACATAGTTAGGTTAGTTAGGATAGTTAGTTTAATTTTCTTTCAAAGCCTTTATGAATTTCAGTTAGATTAGGTTCGATTAGTTGATCTTGTTGTAACTGAATCAGTTTTTTTCTGCCATTAATGAAACAAGCAGTTTACGAAGCTCTTTCCTTCTTCTATTTCTTTACTGTTACGTTCTTAAGTTTCTAAATCACGTATATTTTGATCATGGAGTTATTGGCATTTGGATAGTGAGTGTCTTGAGTTTTAATACAGAGTTGATTTCAATTTCTAGAAGCTTTTGTTTCTTTTAACTGATTTTGAGCGTTTCAGCATAATAAGCTAATAAGAGCTTATGAGGAATTTTGTTCTCAAGTTTGAATCTTGATAAAATTCCGATTTTGATATATTTCTGTTCAGCTTTTTCAGTCAAATTCAGTAGTGATTTCTAGTTAATGAGTTTAGATATAGTTAAGATGTTAGGATAGTCTGATTCAGTCAGCTTAGCAGTACACTTTGTAGCTTAAGATTTTCTAAACAGTTTTATCTTTACATTTGTAGTTTTTTTTTCATTCTGTTAAATTCAGTGAGGATTTAGTTTCAGTTTTGTTAATTGCTTGTTACGACTCAGTGAAGTGTCAGTTGTTCAGTTAGGATTCAGTTAGGGAGTTTTAGTCAGTTTGATACAGAGTTCAAATTAGCTGGATTTGTGGTATTCGAGAATCTTTTCCTTGGATATTCTGTTTTGCAGGTGTTCATATATGCAGGTTTATCAAGTTTTGAAGGTTATAAAAATAAGGTGTGGTCGATTTCAGTTTGCAAAAAGGTGTTCAGTTGGATTCCAGAATAGTAGTTTCGTTTGTTAAACAAGCCGGCTCAGCGCCGAGCTTCTTCCACAACGGACTAGGCCTGGAAGACGCAGGTTAAGCACCATTTACGTTTTTAAGCAAAGTAATGTAGTGTAAGTTTGATTGCAATGTGTTTAATCTGTATACATGTTATATGATGGTTATCAGTTTGTAGAGGATAATTTGTTTCATGTGTTCTAGTTTTCTAAATACTTGCTTATTCTGTGTTTAGGAATTAGATCAGTAGAGATTTAGATGTAGAATGAGATTCTGTTTTCTTTTGTAGTAGTATTGATATTTTGTGAGATTTATAGCAGTTAAGATTGAATTCAATATAGGTTTAGATAATATGTTTGATAAATTGGTTTAGTTCTGTAATAGTTAGTAGAAAATCATTTTGATTTGGCTAGGATTCTGTGTAATCTGATGGTTTTCATGATTTGAAATATTTTAGCAAGTAAGTCAATTTTAGTCCTTCACTTAGATATCTCTCATGTCAGTTACAGTCCTTAGTTAGATAAATCTGTTAAATCAATTTCATTTTTAGTCCTTACCGTTATCTTCCTGTTGGATCAGTTTCAGGCTGTTGGGCTAGATGAATTTTGGGCCAGCTCTTTTAAAAGATCAGATAGAAGGGTGATAGTTGACTTGGGCTTATTGAAGTTGTAAAAAAAACGTTCAAGAGTTAATACAGATTTAGAAATTAAAATCTTACATTTTACACTTTACTTTTTTTATTTGTATTTTACATTTTTTTTATATTTGTAGTATAAAATTTGTATTTTTCGTTTTATATTTTGTGCAAATTAAATGTGTAATTGCTAAATGTTTTTAGAGTAGTACGTATACGTAGTTTATAGAATATTTTTACCTTTTTACTTGCTTCTTGCCAATTAGACATAGAATTCCAAACAAGTCTTTTTAACCAAAAACAATTAAGTCGAGCTAAAAAAACGTTATATCAATTCGAATTGAGCTGAGAAGACAACTACACTAAAAACGAAATATTACTTATCCCAAATAATAAGATAGATTATAAAGAAAAGTAAAAAGAAAGGAAGAATGAGAATGAGCTAAAGAGATTATTAATAAGCTAAAAGTTGAATTTTATTAATATTAAAAAAGCTTAATGAAAAGCTATTACATAACTTGAAAGAAAAATACACTATGTGAAAAACTACACTATATGAAAAAAAAATTGAAAATACAATGAGATGGGGGGGTTATAAGCTGATGGAGCACATGGGTATTTTAGTTATTTTCCTGCCTCTTTCTTAGCTTGAAAGCTAGGATATATGGATAGCAGCCCTTTGTTTGTATCACCTAATTCCCTTCTAGAAGCCAGCTGTAGACATTCTTGGATCACACGCCAATAATGGGCTGGCATACTCTTATTATGCCTGCCACACGCCCATGCAACTTTGTTATCAACAAAACCGCCACATAGGCCAGCCGCCACTGCAACTGCCACCTCGTACTAACGTGGCGACGCCGCCGTCACGTGTCATCATATCATTGGCCAGCCGCCACTGACATCTGCCACATCTGACATTCTTTGCAACCTAGGACTAACACGTCAAACTGACGTGTCATCGCCGCCATGTCAGTCTGCCAAGTCTGCCAAGTGTCTTCCTCTGGTTGGTCAGCCGTCGCCACGTCATCCTCGTACCTGCAAATGAACAGTAACTTGTTAGTGCCACGTGGCACGCTGGTATTGGCCAGCCATCGCCACGTGGCAGCTGACGTCAACCGGTCTGAACCGGGTCGGGTTGGGCCGGTCAACGGGTCTGGTCGGGTCGGTCAACGGGTCTGCCACGTAGAACACTAAGGTGGTGCCACGTGGCATAGGATATATATACTAAGCCCTTGTCTAAGTTGAGGCTCGAACTCAGGTCTGTAGTGCCAATCCTTAGGGGAAAAGATATTGCCAACTGAGCTGGGCAATATCTCTAGTTATATAGTTCAAAGTTTATGCTTTAACCCCTCTTGATACTTGGCCTTCTAGATTTATGAACCCCTATTATATATGAACTAGTTTAAAAATAATAATAATAATGATAATAATAATAAAAAACTATTTATTTAATTTAAAAACTATTTAAACTTAAAAAATTCATAGAAAATAAACCGTCGACGCGAGGTCGGGACCGTTGGCTTCGTAATTTTGTGCTCTTCCATGTGGTTTATTAGTATATGACTTTGGAGGATGCCAAAACTGGTCTTTGTTGTAAAATCTTCATCAAATCTTCATCCTCGGCCCTTCAAACTCCATTCTTTTGGCACTTTTGGCACTTTTGGTCTTTTGACTTCATCTTTGACTTTTTATTCGATAAATATCTGTGAAATCCCGTGTTTTTTTCACACAAAAACACAAAACCACACGTAATTCCGACTTTTAAGATATTAAATACACGTTTTGGTTTCGTTTTTCCTTATTTTAAGTGGTAAAAGGATAAGTGTTTACACACTTATTAAAACACAAAGAAATCGGCGGGGAAAGTAAATTTGTCGATTCGTACGAACACATCCTCGGCTATCCCCACCGAATAAGCAACTGAACGGTTAGCTAACTCTAAAGTCATACGAGTAGGGACTAGCTCGGGTAGAGATAATTGCTTCAACACGGACAATGGCATAAGATTGATACTCGCTCAGAGATGCGCCAAAGCCATGTAATTCTCTACACCCGTGAAATTGCAAGGGATAAGGAATCGACTGGGGTCTCCTAGCTTAACCGGTAATTTTCTCAAAAGAACCGCGAAACAATTCTCATTCAATTAGGTATTGGCAATATCAAGTAAGTTTTCTTTGTCGCTTAAAAGATCCATAACCATCTTAGCATACTTAGGCATGTGAGCGAGAGCCTCGGCAAAGGTGATATTAAAATTCAATTGTTTGAACATTTTTAGGAAGTTCGAAACATGAATATCATCCTTGTTCTTCAATTTCTCTTTCCTCAACCTTGATAGTTAAGGTATATTGGGTTGAGATGAAGGCTTTGGATTGGATTGCTCACTTACATCCTTAGGTGGATGAGGGGTGGGAATGGAAGATGAAGGAATTGGTTTGGGAACCGAAGGTGTGGTATAAGATTGAGGGGAAGGGTGAAAATAAGGTGTAGACGAACTATTTAGGGGAGGTATATCCCAAGTAGAAGGTGAATGAGGGTGGGTAGAAGTAGAAGGAATCTCGGGTCCTTGGTTATAAATGGTAGGTGGGGAAAAAGAAGGTTCTTCGGTGGTCTTACCACTCCTATTAGTGATGATATTCACATTAGCTCTAGGGTTGGTCTCGGTGTTAGAATGGAGGGAACCTTGGGGTCGAAGGGTGTGCAACATTTGCATGAATTTCCTATCCGTGGACTCTTGTATTTCCTTAGGCTTACGGTCTTGCTCATATAGTTTTTGGAGAACCAAGTCCATTTGAGGATTAGGCATATTATACCCTTGATTATTAAACCCTTGATTTGGAAAACCTTGGTTTTGATATTGATTATAGTTTTGAAAACCGTGATTTTGAATACCTTGGTTATTAAAGCCTTGATTATTATTGTTAAACCCTTGGTTTTGCCCTTGAAAATTCCCTTGATTTTTGTTATAACCCCTTACATTTGAATTCCCTTGAAAATTACCCTTTGGTGGAACTTGCTTCCTAGATTGGTATTGGGTCTTTTGGGCGGGTGGGGGTGGTCTTTGAGGAGCTACAAAACCTGGGGGAGCCAAATAGTTAGCAGACTTATAAGACAAATGGTTAACATCAACATTTGGTTTAAAATGAACCCTCTCATTTTCATTGGTATTGTAAGCATAAACTTCTTGTTGTTGATTGTAAACCTTATCACAATTGTAGTACGAATATGGTCCACCACAAGTCTCACACATTTCACTAAGATCATGCACATGTCGAATAGGAGGGTTATCAACTCTTAAAGCAAGTTTTATCACAATTAAAGTAAGCTCTTTAATTTGATTGTTAACCTCACTATTACTAGCACTAGCCATAGTAGCCCTTGCACTCTTAGTTTGAACTTTGGCCTTGTTTTCAATAATGTCCCAAGCATCGTTCATTGATTTTACAAGAATATTACCCCCCCCCCCCTGAAGCACTAATTAGTGAGTCTTGGTCATTTAAACTTAATCCATTATAAAAAGTATTAATTTGATGAACTTTAGTAAAACCATGTTTAAGACACGTTCTCAAAAGCTTCTTAAATCTATCCCAAGACTCACTAAACGTTTCCCCATATTTTTTTTCAAAGGTGATAATTTCATTCCTTAAAGCGGTGGTCCGAGATGGGGTAAAGAAGTAGTTAATTAACTTGGCCTCTAAATCCAACAATGTGGTGATACTTTGGGGTGGTTACTTATCAAGCCAAATCCAGGCTTGTCCCTCGAGGGAAAAAGGAAAGAGTAACAGACGCATTGCCTCTTGTGGCAACCAATTGTACTTAACGGTATTGGACAAATGTAAAAACCTCTTAATATGAGCGTGTGGGTCATCATGATCACGGCCTAAAAATGGTTTAGCGGAAACCATTTGAATAAAACCCGTTTTTAATTCAAAATTATTTGCTCCAATATCGAGCACCACAATCGTGTCATCATTTCCCTCAATGTGAGATTGTAAGATCTCAATCATAGGTCGATTATCCGTTGCCATAGTAGTGTTGAAAGCTCGATTCTCGGGATCGGCTTGATTGACAGTTTTTTGTTCTTTTTTCCTTTTTGCAAGAATTAGAAGTATTTAGTACACCACTTGGTATGTATGTACGCGCGCGAGTGCGCATACAACTAAAATTGAGGAGTAAGGGGATTGCCCTTGGTCGACTTTGAAAGGGAAGGGATTATTGATGGTTGTAAAATACACTCTTGTTTAGGAAAACAAAAGGTAATTAGGGTAAGTACGACGTGATGAGAATGCTTTTATACATAGTCTCATCGTCCAAAACGGGATGTAAATGCATTAAATATCATCAAAAATGCCAAATATATGCTTGTGTTTGTTACTTGTGTATTTTAGGTACGGATATTGAGAAAATGACAAAAGATCACAAGAAACATGCAAAAACGAACACGGGAAACGAAGCCGCACAATGAACCAAGCCCTAGTGAAGATTTTCCAAGAAAAACCCTTGAAGAAATGAAGATTATGAAAGAAGGGTCCTCCAATATTGAAGATGTGACACTTTAAACCCTTGTATAATCATAATTACAAGTTTGGTCCTTCAAGTTTGTCAAATTGCAAAAAGGACCCTCCACTTTGAAGAATTGGCAAAAATGGTCCCTCATAAATCATGACTTGTCAATATTAGTCCTCCAAAAATTCAATCATACAAGTCAATACCATAATCTAAAACAGCCCTTCAAGAATCAACAAATGGCAAGAAATACCCCTGAAAATACTTTGGAAAAGTATTTGGGGCAAAAGTGTGAAAATAGAAACTTGAATAACAAAGGAATCCGGATTTTGGCTTATTTAATTGCAAGTGAAAAGAGAAAGAAAGACTAGGGGTTAAATCTGGCAGACAAACAAAGATACCTAGACCACTCACACCCCTACACGTGTCCCACTAACCCATTTCAACCAATCACAACTCATTTCCTTGCCACCTCACCATCACACTCAGTTTATTAAACTAATCATAACTGATTAGTTTATTTTTGGCGCTTAACACCTTGTTTAAACCCAAAAACAGATTAAACATGTTAATATTCACGTATGAACAAGAATTGGGCATTTGTTAATGGCTTGTAATTAGACCACTAAACCCTCCAGAATCATGATTAAGATAATCATAATCATAACCCAACCTATAAAACCCTTGCCACGTCACTCAACAACCCCACACAAGATTCCCCTGCTACACTTTGGAAGAAACTGCCAAAACTTTGCCAGCCATCCAACGCCCAAGATTTCTACTTAAATCCTAAGCTTATTTGAGGCCTTTGATCAAAATTCTATCACTTGCCAGCTCCACAAACAGCCAAAGAAGTTCACATGTTCAAGCAGATGTTTAAACCTTCAAGGGAAAAATGGGGACTTCATCAGCTTAGGGTTTACGTTTTTATGCATTGTGGTTAGTCATTTGTAGCCTATATAAAGGCATTTAGGCTTTACATTTCAGTTTGCTCTTGGTTTTTCCTTTGTTCAAAATTCTGTAAATCCTACTTCAAGTTTAATGAATTGTGTTTGAATGTTTGAAGAAAACCCAAGTGCCAATCATTTTATCTTCTTGTTATTGTTTAATGTTTGCTAATCTTGAATCTTAAAACGTTTTTTCAAGATTTGTGCAAGAAATTGCTCAAAGTTCAAAAACCTTGATATTTTGCTTAGTTCCTTGGTACACCTTTGGAATTTTTGGGCTATAAGTGGATCATAGCACCCTGATAAAGAGTTATCAAGGTGTTGTGAGGCTTATAACTTGGGGATAATCAAAGTGTGGGGTACAAGGGTTGCATTAATCAAGATTTGTCACCTTTCTGTTTTTATAATTTTGCTTCTAACCTTGTTCTATCTTAGCAGGCTGATATTGGAAGCTTGTGCCTTGTTTTGCTAGGCACATCAGCTCAAACATACGTGGGTGTGGATGTACATCCATGAGGTTTGAACCCTTAATCTCAAAATCTGTCAAGAAAGTGGGTATTTGTGATATTTGAGTTCTACTTGTGTATGTGTTGATCTTGTGCTCCAAATCTTGTTGTTTGTGTTTAAGATTGATGTTTTGATGCTTATGTATGCATGTGCTAACCTGAATCCAACTTTTGATTTGAAAATCTTGATTTGAAAAATATAAAGGGGTGTTTGGGTCAACTGCATATTGAAGTTATTGTGTTATTGGTTAAGTGTTTGCTGTTGTATGGTACTAATTCTTGTTTAAGAAGTGTAATAGAGTGATAATCTGCAAGTTGTATGCTTTTGAACACATAAATCAATCATATGCTTATAAAATCTTGATTAGTTGATATTTTGGACAGTGATTTAGTGCATAGCTAGTTCTAGGCTTAGACTTAGGATAAAAAGTGATAAATCATATCCAACATAACTTGTTAAGAAGATTTAATTGTTTGAATTTGGCTGTGTGGTCAAGTATATCAGCAAGTGTTAAAATCTGCTTGTTCTTGTTCATCAGAAACTCTTTTGTGCTTGAATCTTGATCTAGACGTTGAACCATTGCATGTAACTTGTTAATTTATGTTCATTTGAATTAAGTATAGCTTGTGTATGCTTTTGGTGCAATTTGGTTGGCTGAATCTTGCTAAAAGTGCTTATTAAGTGAAAACTGCTTATTGTTCATATATGGGCTAGGTCTGTGGATGTTTTGATTAAACTGTATTAATTGGCTGATTGGAATTGTGTTTTTGTTGCTTATATTGACTCCTTATGATTAACTGATCATTTGGGTTCCTTTACTTAACTTGAATCCACAAAAAAGTCACATAAGACAAAAAGTCAATTTGGTCAAGCAGGGAGGAAAATTCCCACTGTTCAACCTCCAAAACTAGCCCCTTCTAGTGTAAAACATCAAACAGCTTATTCATAAGCTATTTTGGCTTATCCAGACTTGCAACAACTTATTTTTTGTGATAGATCTTCCTCATTTGACCCATTGATTTGATTTGGAGCTTATTAGGGTTTGACTTTGACTTTTTACTAGAAAACTCATTAAGTTGACTTTTACATAAGTGCTTATCGGCTTATTCTGGCTTATTGCTTGTGCTTATTTGAAAACTTTTTGATTATTTTGCTTAATTAAGTCATTTAAAACCTTTTTAAAGTTGAATCAGCACTTGAGGTGGTCTAGAACTCAAAAACGACTATTTTGTCGTTTTGTGAAGAGAGTCTTGGCTTATTTCAGGCTTATTTCTTGTGCTTTTTCCAATTTTCTTTTTATAGATCTCTTAAGTAACTCAAAAGAAGCTTGTGTGTCAAATTTTAGCTTATGGCATCAGCTTATAGCTTAATTGGCCAAAAAGCCCATTAAGAATAAGCTACTTTGAAATAAGCTAGCTTAAACACATTTTCAGCTTTTGGGCCTTCAGAGTTTAGTTCTTAAAATCAAAATTTAAGTCAGATAGGAGATTTTGGGGTTATTTGGACAATATTTTTCTTATTGGGCCTATTTCAAGCCCATTAAGGGGACTGTTTGGACTTTTAGCTCATTTCAAGGCCCAATAGGGGTATTTTTGTAATTTCAACTTCATTTCTGTTTTATTTAGGTTAAAATAAACTAGTTTGCAACTTTTTAAAATGTTTTTTATAAATTTTGGATTTTTATTATTTTTTAATATTATTTTATAATTAAAAATTATAATTTAGATTTTCAAAGTTTTCATTTTTCTTAGATCAAATACATTAAGTTAGGAATTTTACAATTTTTAGAATATTTTTATTGTCATTAGATTAATTTTTAGAATTATTTTAAGTTTTAATAGTTTTTAATTGTTTTTAAATAGTTTTAATTAATTTTAAAATTTTCAAAAATAGTTTGAAATTTAGTTAAGTCATTTTAGAGGTTTACAAGTTAAAAAATCTCATTGTGGGCTTTTTATTAATTAATTTGATTTTTTGGGTTTTAATTAGCATTAAAAAATTATTATTTAATTAAATAAAATATTTGAGTGATTTTTTATTTTTTGTAACTCTAATTACATTTTTTAGGATTTATTGCAATTTTCTAGGAATTTTTAGGGTAAATTTTTAATTTAGTCACTTTTTACGGTTTTACGTGCACGACTATTCGTCTTAGTTTAATTCATAATCGTAACCGTCATTCTCTTCTAATCTCTTTTCTTCTTTTCATTTCTCATAAATTATAATCACATCATTAATCATTTCTTAACACAATACACTTGCCTCCTTGAGAACGATCCCACTTTTGGGTCATTAGTGCTTGGTTTTCCTAAACCGACACTTAATACTTGCCCTAATTACCTTCTTTCCCTAAAGGTGTGTAAAATCACTACACCACGACGATTTAGGAAAATCGTGCACAAATGACCCTAGATGGTGAGTTCGTTCTCAAGGAGACTAGTGTGTTGTGTAAAGAAATGATTAAATATTTGTGATTATGATTATGAGACAAGAAAAGAGAAAAAGATGACGGTTACAATAAAATTAAACAAAGACGAAAAGTCGTGCACGTAAAACCGTAAAATATGACGAAATTTAAAAATTAACCTAAAAATTCCTAGAAAATTACAATAAATCCAAAAAAAATGTAATTAGAGTTTACAAAAAATCAGAAATCACTCAAACCTTTTATTTAATTAAATATTAATTTTTTTATGCTAATTAAAGCCCAAAAAATCAATTTAATTAACAAAAAGCCCAAATGAGATTTTTCAACTTGTAAACCTCTAAAATAACTTAAATAAATTAAAAACTATTTTTTAAAATTTTGAAGTTAATTAAAACTATTTAAAAATGATTAAAAATTACAAAAATATTAAAATAATTCTAAAAATTAATTAAATGATAAGAAAATTAATCTAAAACTTTTAAAATTCCTAACTTAATGCATTTAAACTAGGAAAAATGATAAACTTGCAAAAATCCTAAATTTGATTTTTAATAATAAAATAATAATAAAATATTAATTAAAATCCAAAATTTATAAAAAATTCTAAATACTTGCAAACTAGTTTAATTTAAACTAATTAACACAGAAATGAACTTGAAATACCAAAAATACCTCTAATGGGCCTCCAAATGGGCTGAAATGAAAAACAGTCCACCTAAATGGGCTTTTTAGCCCAATAAGCAAAAAGTTGTCAAAATAAGCCCAAAATCACCTATCTGACTCAAAATTCATTTCTAAACACAAAAATTTAAAGGCCCAAAAGCTGAAAGTGAGCTTATCACAGCTTATTTCAAAGCAACTTATTCTTAATGGGCTTTTGGCCCATTAAGATATAAGTTGATGCCATAAGCTGAAATTTGACACACAACCTTCTTTTGACCTAATTAAGCTGTTTGTAAAAAGAATGTTTGAATAAGCCCAAGAAATAAGCTTGAAATAAGCAAAAGCTCTCTATAGAAAACGACAAAATAGTCGTTTTTGAGTTCTAGACCAATTCAAGGGCTGATTCTTGTTGTAAAAGGTTTCAAATGACAAAACTAAGCTTAATAATAAAAAAGATTTCAAATAAGAACAATGAATAAGCTGGAATAAGCAATAAGCACATTATATAAAAGTCAACTTAGTTGGTTTTCTAGTCAATCCTAAAAGTTAAACCCTAAAAAGCTCCAGACTAGTTCAATGGGTCAAATAAGGAAGATTGATTACAAAATCAAATTTGTTGCAAGTCTGAATAAGCTAAAATAGATTATTAATAAGCTGATTGTAAAATTGCACTAGTAGGGGCTACTTTTGCGTGTACAGCATTGGGAAAAGTTGTCACTGCTTGACTATCTTGACTTTTTGTCTTTTGTGGATTTTTGTTGGATTCAAAGCACACAAAGGCACCCTTATAACCAGTGGGCTATAAAGAGTCAATCACAATCAATTAAACACAAATCCTAATAGCCAATTAGTATAGTTTAATCAAAACATGCCCAGATATTGCACAAACATGTTCATAAGCAGTTATGAACAAGATAAGCAGATTTAGCAAGATTAAGCCAACCAAATTGAACCAAATGCACACAACAGCTTTAATAAATTCAAATGAACATAAATCAACTAGTTTCATACACTGATTCAAGGTTTAGACAAAGATTCAAGCGAATAAAAGTTACTGATGAACAAACAGATGAACACAAGTGTTGTTGCCGATGTATTTGACCACAAGCCCAAATTCAAACACTCAAATCTCTTAAACAGGTTATATATACTTTGATTTAAAAATTGTTAGCCCTAAACATGCCTACACTCTAGGTGTTTCCAATATCTTAGGTCAAAATATGCAAAATCAAGTGAGTTATAGCACAATAAAGGATTTGATGTTTAAAAGCTAAAAACTTGCAGATATTAGCACATAACCAAGTAATAAGCAGATACAAGATCTAAACAACCTAAAACCCTAACTCAATTTAGCATTCAAAGCATAAACAGGTAAACCCAAACACCCCCTAAACTTTTTAAATCAAACTTTAACCAAGCTTAGATATGCATCATAACATCATTCTCATGCATAATCAACAAGATTCAAGCACCAAGAACAACACATACACCAGCAGAATACCAAATCACTTAAATCAAGTATTTTTAACAGATTTTGGGTAAGAAGGCTCAAACCTCATGAATGTACATCCACACTCACGAATTTTTGAGCTTATGTGCGTAGCTGAACAAGGCACAAGCTTCCACAAAGCTGCTAAGAGTAACAAGGTTAGAACAAGCAATATACAAAACTGAAAATTGAAAAACAAAGCTGATTAATGCAACCTTTGTACCCACTCCTTGATTATCCCCAAACCACAAGCTCACAACACCTTGATAATCTTCTTATCAGGGTGTTATGATCACTTGTAATCTAAAAATTCCAAGGATGTACCAAAGAACTTAGCAAAATATTAATTTTGAGAAAACTTGGCAATTTCTTGCACAAGGTTTGAAAACAAGTTATGATACTCCAAAATCATAAACATGAAACAATAACAAGCATAAATTAAGATTGGCACTTAGATTTCTTCAACACATTCAAACACTTTTTCATTAAACTGAAATAAGGATTTACAGAAAGTTGAACAAGGAAAAACCAAGAGCAAAAACTAATGTTGTGAGTCTTATGCCTTATATAGGTTACAATGAGACTAAGGAAGTTGAAAATAAAGTGTAAACCATAATGGTGAAGTCCCTGAAATGCCCTTGTAGTTTGAAATTTGTATGTTCATGTGAAGACTTCTTGGCTGTTTGTGGAGGTGTAAAAGTGTTATCAATTGATCAAGGGGTCCATATTGAGCTTAGGATTAAAGCAGGTTTGTGGGACGTTGGATGGCTGGCATGTTTTGGCATATTCCTCACAAACACATGCATGGGGCTATTCATGTGTGTCTTGTGATGATGTGGCAGATGGTTTAAGAGTTGGGTTATGTTTATAACCACCCTAATAATAATTCTGGAAGGTTTGGAGGTTTAATTCTAAGTAATCATTAAACCCCCAGTTTGTGTTCTTGGATGAATAGTTGAGGTTTCAATCCATTTTATATGTTTGAAAAGTGTTAACCGCCCAAATTAGTTAACTAATTAAATTAGTTAACTAATTAAATTAGTTAAAAATCTGGTGTGAGTGTGGTGTGACATGGCAGGTTTATGGCTTGTGATTGGTTAGAAAGTGGTAGTAGGGCACGTGTCCACACACCACTGGTCTAGGTTAGTATTGTGTCTTGGCAGTTTTAATCCCCCATCTTTCATACTTTTTTTAATAGCTCAAAAACTAAAAACCCATTGTATTTGAAGTTTCAGTTTTTAGACTTTTTCCCCAAAAAGTTTAGTAAAGTATTTCGGGGGTATTTCTTGTAATTTGATGATTCTTCAAGGGTTTTTTGGCATTTCTTCATTATTCAATGTCTTGACTTGTATATTGACTTCTTTGAGGACTAAAAATGACAAGTCTTCATAAATGAGGGACCATTCTTGCTAATTCTTCAAAGTAGAGGGTCCTTTTTGCAAATTTTGACAAACTTTAAAGATCAAACTTGTAATTATGAATATACAAGGGTTTAAAGTGTCAATTCTTCAATATTGGAGGACCCTTCTTGTACAATCTTCAATTCTTCAAGGGTTATTCTTGGAAAATCAACTCTAGGGCTTCGTTCATTGTGCGGCTCCGTTTCCCGTGTTCGTTTTTACTTGTTTCTTGTGATATTTTGCCATTTTCTCAATATTCGTACCTAAAATACACATGGAACAAGCACAAGCATATATTTGGCACTTTTATGATATTTTATGCATTTTAAGCCCGTTTTGGACAATGAGACTATGTATAAAAGCAGTCTCATCAGTCCCCCATACTAAACCATTGTCGTGCCCTCACGCAATGCTAGAAAAAAGTGTCTTAGCACCTTAAAATTCATTTTTATGCACTTTTATTGAATGATAAACTTGCTACACAACTACTAGTTGCTACTACTTGCATTTTAGATATAATGTATGATTTTCATCGCAAAATGGGATATTTAGGTTCATAGAACAAGAACACGTGAATGATTCGTTAGAAATAAATCCGTCGTCCTCGATTTTCACCCCAATTCCATGCTAAGCGTGCAACGAGATCATTGTCATTATAAGTTAGTAATTCTAACACTACTCATATTCCCTAATCACGTACTTAGACTCCTATTTTCCTAAGTGGCATCTCCTATAATGTATATTTGTATTGAATGTTTCACGAGGATACATTTTTTAGTTATGCGATGATAGAGATTTAGGTCTAAAAATCGAGTCATAACGGTGTAACCAAGACCATCGAATTAATAACCCCCCTAATAGACAACGATGTCAAAAATTAAGTCAACAAGAAGGATCGATAAACACGGTTTTATAACGATTTCGAACATGAGACTTATTACCAAGACTTTTATACGCCCCCTAACGGATGAGCCTTATTATCATAGGTTTACCTCCATCTTTTATTCAACTTCGCCATGAAGCTTTTATTATGACTTCGGTCTTGCCTTGCCTTTTATTTAACCTCGCCATGAGGTGTTTATTATGGCCAAAGACGTATATCCTCACGCTAAAAGCGAATTTTGGATCTTTAAAGCTTCAAAGATTAAGGTGTAGTTCACTTTTAATTTCACATAGATTATTCGCCCTTGTGAGCTTCAAATTGTTTGCTTGATTTGGTTGAGCACTTGAAATCTTTATTATTAGTTGAAGCTTTTGATTATTCGGGTTGCCAATACTTCAAAACCGTGACGTTGGCGATACCTTAATGTCTACCCAATTTGATAACATGGAAGCTACTAGAAAAGACTAGAAACCAACAACCAAGACTAAACCGCTAAGCCAATACTTATCAAGCAAAATATATTTACAAGCGAAGGGAGAATAAGCAAACAACGAGAACACATGAGTTTTTGAAATAATACGAGTACTCTACATTTAGCATAGTAACTTATAATTAACTCTATCATTTCTCGTCCTCATTTAAGAGACTTAGCCTAATATAAAGTTAAGTAATCGAAGCTAAGTGCTCAACACGCATGGTCGAGTCAAAAATTACTCTTGTTCTCGCCATTAGAAAATCAACATTCGTGTCTTCAAACACTTATAAAACATGAGAAAATTTTAAAATTTGGCCATTTTTAGCCTTATTTTGCAACAAAACGCTAAACAAAAAGATAAACTTTGGAAAGCATGAAGGTTTGGCAAGGCAAGTATCTATTCACCCCCCCCCCCCCCATACTAAAGTTAACCATTGTCCTCAATGTTTTGACTCTAAGGGTTGGAAACCCCCATATTAGAGCCGTATTCGAATGCTTAATCTAACATGGAAAGGGTGGAACCGTTAAATTTAAAGCCGTTTATGAAGTTCTAAAAACCTATGGTTAGAACATATAAGGATATATCATGGATATTGAGAAATTCTTCAAAGCAAACGATCGAGTGCTCCCATAAAACGAACACGAGAGGCTCCAATCGTGAAGATCATGATCATCTAAAAACCACATATCACAAACAACCACGGAACAAAGGTTGGAAGGGCATAAATCTCCTCACGTTACTACATTAAAAAGCGATAATATGTACAAGGATAAGAATGGGACTCCCCCACGAGGCACCTCGTTTTTTATTACTGAGTCATGAGCTCGACTCGATCCCCTCAATACTAATTATCATTGGGGAAGTTGACTTGGTCGAGGCAGTTCAAAGAGGGAACTTCCCCACAAAAGTAGTGCTTCAACCTATGTCCATTCACCTTGAAATTGGGGCCATCGTTTTGAGCTAGCTCGATGGTCCCATAAGGAAAAACTTAGGTAATGGTGAATGGACCCGACCAACGGGATTTCAATTTGCCGGGAAAGATTTTCAAACGTGAGTTAAAAAGCAACACTAGATCTCCAATGTTAAAAATCCGGTTTTTAATTTTAGAATCATGAAACTTTTTGGTTTTCTCTTTGTAAATCAATGATTTTTATATCTCTCAATTCATCCAATTTATTAATTTGCATTTTCTGGTGTTTTCCCGTAGTCTCAATGTCATCATTACAATGCTTTAGGGCCCAATAAGCTTTGTGTTCGAGTTTAATTGGCAAGTGACAATTCTTCCCATAGACAAGCTTGTAAGGAGTGCACCCGATGGGCGTCTTATGAGCGGTACGAAAGGCCCATAAAGCATCGTCTAACTTATCTGACCATGATTGTCAGTTCTCTCCAA
This sequence comes from Glebionis coronaria, assembly GCA_025667525.1. Classification (NCBI taxonomy): domain Eukaryota; kingdom Viridiplantae; phylum Streptophyta; class Magnoliopsida; order Asterales; family Asteraceae; genus Glebionis; species Glebionis coronaria. The sequence goes on along the minus strand of CM046878.1, from coordinate 302,259,518 downwards.
TCGATCTCTTAAAGATCCTCTTCAACGCTCGGTTTGAAACCTCGAATTGCCCACTCGTTTGTGGGTAATAAGCCGTAGAAAGCCGATGTGTAACCCCATATTTCCTTAGGACTCTTTCGAATTGGTCATTACAAAAATTGGTTCCACGATCGCTTATAATCGCACGAGGGGTTCCAAACCGAGAAAATAAACTCTTCAAAAACTTGACTACCACACGAGCATCGTTCGTGGGATAAGCCTTATCTTCCACCCACTTAGATAGGTAGTCAACGGCGACAAGGATGTACTTGTTACCACGAGATGATGGGAACAGCCCCATAAAATCAATTCCCCAAACGTCAAAGATCTCACACACTTGGATGATGTTTTGTGGCATTTCATCGTTTTGTGAGGATTTTCCTTGTCGTTGGCATGAGTCACACGACTTCACAAGTGCGTGTGCATCTCGGTAAATAGTAGGCCAAAAGAAACCAGAATCAAATACCTTCTTTGCCGTGAGATTAGCACCATGGTGACCACCCGTGGGTCCCTCGTGACAAGCTCTAAGGATATTAGAAGCTTCGGTGCCAAACACACAACGTCGAATAATTTGATCCGTACAAGTCCGAAAGAGGTAAGGGTCGTTCCAAAAGTAGAACTTGACGTCACGAAAAAAATTTCGTTTTTGTTGAGTCGTCATACCCTTAATGATGAAGTTCCCCGCATGGTAATTTACGATGTCCGCAAACCATGGGGTGGATGAGTCATGCTTAGAATTCACTATACCAGTGTCTCGAGAGGAAATGTTTCTGTAATTTCCTTTGGCTCGTATAGACTTTGGTGAGGATCTTCCAAACGCGAAAGATGATCGACCGCTAGATTCTCGGCTCCTTTTTTGTCAAGGATTTCGACATCAAATTCTTGTAGGAGGAGAATCCAACAAAGTAATCTCGGCTTTGCATCTTGTTTAGCCATGAGATACTTGATTTCCGAGTGATCTGTATACACTATGCATTGGGTCAAGACGAGGTAAGGTCAGAATTTCTCAAATGCATACACCACGGCAAGGAACTCCTTTTCCGTTGTAGTATACTTAAGTTGAGCCTCGGTCATCGTCTTGCTAGCACAGTGGATAGGCAAGAAGTGATTTTCATGACGTTGCCCCAAAACGGCCCCTATAGCGTAATCACTTGTGTTACACATGAGATCAAAGGGGAGGTTCCAACTGGGAGCAACAAGAATGGGAGCTTTGGTAAGTTTCCTCTTAAGGATTTCAAAGACTCGTACACAATCTTCATTAAAGACAAAAGGAGCATCTTTTTCGAGGAGATGTGTAATAGGTCGATAAATCTTCGAAAAATCCTTGATGAATCGACGATAATAGCGCGCGTGTCCTAGGAAACTCCTAACTCCCTTAACGGTTTTGGGATGACGTAATTCGGCGATGACGTCTACCTTAGCTTTATCTACCTCAATCCCCGCTTTCGAGACCTTGTACCCTAAGACGATTCCTTCCTTAACCATGAAATGACATTTTTCCCAATTGAGCACAAGGTTGGTTTCCTCACAACGTTTCAACATTCTCTCAAGATTCGACAAACACTAAGTGAACGAACAACCAAACACGGAAAAATCATCCATAAATACTTCCATCGTCTTCTCGATCATGTCATGAAAAATAGCCATCTTGCACCTTTGAGAGGTTCCCGGTGCATTGCAAAGTCCGAATGGCATTATACGATAGGAAACCGTTCCATATGGACACGTAAACATAGTTTTTTCTTGATCACGAGGATCGATGGGGATTTGGAAGTAACTGGAAAAACCATCTAAAACAATTGAAATCGTTTCCCGCAAGACACTCTAATATTTGGTCCATGAAGGGCAAGGGAAAATGGTCTTTACGAGTGGCGTCATTCAACTTACGATAGTCGAAGCACACCCTCCAACCGGTTACGAGTCGAGTTGGAATTAACTCGTTGGCATCGTTTGGCACAACGGTCATTCCTCCCTTTTTAGGGACACAATGAATAGGACTCACCCAAGGGCTATCAGAATAGGGTAAATCATTCCCGCGTCAAGGAGTTTAAGTAATTCTTTTTTTATGACGTCGTGAATTTTGGGTTCACCCTCCTTTGACATTGGATTGCGGGTTTCTAGTCCTCCTCCATTAAGATTTTGTGGGTATAAAATTTAGGATCAATCCCCTTAATGTCGGATAATTTCCACGCAATTACACTTTTGTGGTCCTTTAGAACATCGATAAGTGCGGTTTTTTCATCATTCGAAAGATCTTTCGCAATAATCACCGGCAACTTATCGTCTCCTTCAAAGAATACGTATTCAAGACGAGGAGGTAAATCTTTCAACTCGAGGATTGGTGGTTCCTCAATTGAATATTTGAGCTCGATACACATAACCTCCTCGGGTGGAGGAAATGGGAAATCGTTAAGAAAATCCTTGATAATCGAGAAGTCCTCATCATTGTCGAGGTCTTCATTACAAGTACGAGGAACATCAAATTCTTCCAACGTAAAACCACCACCTTCAAATGGAGTGAAGGATGGTGTCGAATTATCAAGAATAGGATCGAGCATAGTGGGATTGCCACTATTTTCTTCGTCACCAAAACCTAAAACTTCTTGTGAAAATTCCTCGCAAACGACGTCGATCATATCAACGAGGTTTATGGTTGCGACGGAATAAACATGAGAAATTGGAGAGTTTTCTGTTGCGTTTATAACAAGTTCCTCGTCGTTGAAACGTAAGGTGATTTTTATAGCATGCACATCAATCAACGCCATTGGCGTATCCAAAAACGAAAAATAATAGGAACTTGAGGATCCGTGGGAATATCGACAACAATAAAGTCTACCGGATAATAGAACTTTCCCACTTTCACAAAAACGTCTTCGGCCAATCCACTTACGGGCATCGTGGAATGATCGGCCAACTCGATAGACATTAGTGAAGGAGTAAGATTAGGAATATTGAGCGACTTAGAAGATTGCAAGAGGCATCAAGTTAATGCTAGCACCAATATCGGCCAAGGCATAGCATTCTCCAATATCTTGATTTGCACATGGAATCAAGAATTTACCGGGATCACCGAATTTTTGAGGTATGCGGTTAAGATAAATCGATGAACAACTAGACAATTGTTGCAATTTCTCCTTGTTGTTTAACATTTTCTTAAAGTTAGCGACAAATCGAGGCATCATGACCAAAGCGTCGGCAAAACATATATTTAAATGCAAATCACGAAACAATTTCATAAAAATCTCAAATGGGTAATTCTCACGTTCTTGCCGTTTCTCCTTACGAAGTCTCGATGGGTAGGGCAAAGGTGAAGGTGGTGTGGGGTGAGGCATAGTCATAGCCTTTGGAATCTCGGGTTCCAGTTGTGGTAATGGGTCAACCGTAGTTGTGGCATGAGCGATACTTCGTGGGATTGGAATATGCTCCTTTTTGAACACCACCTCGGATTCTTCCTCAATTTCCTCCAACGTTGGAGTAACTGGTTGAGGAGTCCATTCCTTGAGTGTCTTACCACTTTTTGTGGTAATCACTTTCATCTCTCCCTTAGGGTTCGATATGGTGTTGCTAGGAAGACTACTCGACGAAGAAGACGACCTACACATTATAGCCTCAAACATGGATTAAATTTTATCCTCAAACAGAGATTGCCTCTTAGCGGCCTTAAGCATCTCTTGTTTTATCTCATTTTGCCCGTGTTCCATCTTTTGTTGGTTTTGTTGTAACCTAGTTATATCGCCCTTCATTTTGTTGGTATGGATCTTAAGCTCATTTGCTAACTCATTTTTCAACTCCTTTTTCAAGTCATTCGTAAACTCGGATCTTAGGCTAATTATCTCCCTTTGAATATTATCAAACCTAGCATCATTTGCATTAGCGTATTCAACAAATTCATTTGGAAGATCTTTCAAGTTTTGCAAACTCTTGTTGTTGTTTTGAAAATCATTGTTTTGTGATGAGATAGCATTTATACATCATCTCATCGTTCTTTTCGGGCTTTAAATGCATAAAATGTCATAAATATACCATATATATGCTTGTGTTTGTTTACTTGTTTATTTTAGGTATGGATATCGTTAAAAAGACAAAAGATCACAAGAAACCAAGAAAAACGAACACGAGAAACGAAGCCGTACAATGAACCGTGCCCTAGTTATGGATTTCTCAAAGAAAAACCCTTGAAGACTTGAAGATGTAGAAGATTGATCCCTCATTTATGAAGAAATGACACTTAATACCCTAGTATATTCATAATTACAAGTTTGGTCCCTTAAGTTTGTCAAAATTACAAAAAGGTCCTTCAACTTTAAAGATTTGGCAAGTTTAGTCCCTCCACAATTATAAATTGTCAACAATGGTCCCTCATGAAGTCAAATAACCAATGAAGACCTTCAAAGATGAGAAATGTCCAAGATCAGTCCTTGAAGTATTCAAAAATGGCAAAATCAACCCTTGAAACCCTTTTACCAAAGTTTTGTGGCCAAAGTGTGAAGTTGAAAACTTAAATAATAAAGAACACCAAGTTTGTTGGCTGAAAAACACGTTTTACCATTTTTCCCAAAAGACAAGGGCCTAATGTGTGCATTTGAAACATTCAAATGGATATTGCGCCAAACACAATCCCATCCAACAAAAAACGGATCAAACTTGTTACTCCACTTAAACAAAGGGTTAATTCTAATTACCTTGGAACACGTTTGATTCACATGACCTAAAATCCATCCCACACAAAAAACCCTCAATCCCACTCACCAAAGGACCCCACCCATCAACCCGTCCACCAATAAAAATCCAACTTCCTCTACAAGGAATGACACGTGGCCAAATCAACAGCCCACACTCCTTGCTTGGATACAAAGCTAAAATGAACGACTTGGATGCATTTAAATAGCTCACCAATAAAACTCGTCTAGAAGATTCAAGGGACATTTTAGGGACTTTGTAGCTAGGGTTTTCATTGTAATCTCAGCCCTTGTGGACTATATAAGGACTCATCAACCTGTGAGAGAGCCTTGTTCCAGTTTTACTCTTTAAAAATTGTAATTCCTTTTTGAAATTTATAAAAGATGGTATTTCAAGAAAATTGTAATTCCTTTTTATGTTTTTGAAAGTTGGTGTTGTTTAAGAGTGATTTTGAGTTCCATTTGATGTTATAAAGGTTCTTTGATCTTGTGGTTAAAGCACGTTTATGTTTGGTAAAGATTTCAAGTTTGAAAAAACCTTGAAATTAGTCATCTGTTTTCGCTATTTTACTTGTACTAACCCTTATCCAAAAGCTATAAGCCCTTGCAAGCTTGTTGACACCAAGCTAGTGAAGGTTTATCAACCTTTGGATAGGTTGTTTGTTGCTTGTGTTGAAGAAATCAAGCCCTTGAGGTTCTTCTTTGAACCATCAACCAAGGCACATACCATCTCCTTTGTTCAAGGACCTTGGTCACTCTCTAGTTGTTGAGAGTGGTCCAAGGAGCATAGCTGATCTCCCTAGGAAGTTGTGGGGGATAGGTATAAGCTCTTTTTAAGTTTCCTATAAAAACTTTTATGTTTATGTCTGATATGAAGTTTGCCATGTGATTTGGTGTTCTTGTGTTTGTGCTTTGTGTTTTATTGTTTGTTTCTGTTAGTTGTCACCTAGTTAAGGTATTTGAACCATAAAATCAGTAGGTTGTGTGATTGAATCAAAATTTTGTTTGGAAAAGGGCTAAAACAAGGTTGTTTGGATTTTGGGATCATAAGGCCTTGTGGCCTTGTGCCCTTGGTTCTTAGGGCTTGGGTAGTCTAAACAAGTCATATGCAACTGGTTTTGATCATTGGTTAAGTATCTAGAGGTTTGGAAGAGGTTTTCAAAGTTTTGGAAAAATCTGAATATTTTGGTTTGAAATTGGTCAAACATATCAGATCCAATAAAATCTTTGTTTGTTGGATCTAAGGTCTGAATTCTGGATTGGGAAGAGTTTAGGTGATAAGCTATTTGTGCAGTACCTGTTTGTTGAATTTGATTGCTTATTGTGGGTGCTAGAGCTTATCAAAGTTGGCTGAAGTGGTCATTTGCATCAGCAAAGTGACCAACTCAATTTAGGCTTGCATTTGTTATTCTAGTGAATGCCTTGTTGTTTAACTGCTTGGAACTTGTTATTGGGCTGTTTGTGAGTGTTATTTGCTATTTGGTTTGCCTTATTGATGGCTTATAAGCTAACTAGTTTATTGGCCTTATTTTGCCAAAATCTGTCAAGTACTGGTCAACTGACCACTTGACTCACAAGGACTCTACCTTGAGTTCTTCACAAAAGTTGCTTAAAACAAGGTTACAAACAATCCCTGAGCTTCTGGTGAATTCTGATGGACTTTGACTTTTGGTCAAATAAGCACAATCTTGCTTATTATTCAGAACTGCTTATTGGTACATGCAACAACTTGGCTTTTGTGATAGGTGTTATTTTTCTCAGCTTAATATCATCTTTGAGAAGTTACAAGTCATTTGGTTAAGCTTTTGCTAGGAAACTAGCTTATTTTGCTTTTTCAACCAGCTTATTTGCTTATACAGCTTATTCTACTTGGCTTTTTGTGTATTTTCTTGTTGATTATTCTTAGTTAAGCTATTTGTGAGCTTTTGCAAAAAGAATCAGCTTCTGAAACGTCCTAGAACTCTAACCCAACTAATTTGTCGTTTAGTGAAAAAGTTCTTTTCAAAGTTTTGGCTTATTACTTGAGCTTTTGCAAAATTTCTTTTTGTAGATTGGTTTAGAATCTCAATAAGATGTTGTGTGTTCAGTTAGAGCTTATGGCATTAGCTTATTGCTTAATGGGCTTATAGGCCCATTAAGAATAAGCTGTTGACCATTTAAGCTGTGATAAGCACATTTTCAGCTTTTAGGCCTTTAGACTTTTGTGCTTAAAATAAAATTTTGAGTCAGACTGTTGATTTTCAGCCCATTTGGTTAAGTTTGAACTTTTTGGGCCCATTAAGCCCATTTAAGTTGTCTGTTTTTGTTTTTAGCCCATTTGGGGCCCATTAGGGGTATTTTGGTAATTTCACTTTCATTTTCTGTTTATTTAGGTTAAAATAAACTAGTTTTCAAGTTTTTAGAATTTTTTAGAATTTTTTAGAATTTTTGGATTTTTAATATTATTTTAATATTATTTTATTATTAAATTTCAATTTTCGCATTTTTGCACTTTTATATTTTTCTTAGGTTAAATATATTAAAATAGGATTTTTGCAACTCTAAGATTAATTTTATCTTCATTCTCTAATTTCTAGAATTATTTTAATTTTTTAATAGATTTTAATCATTTTAAATAGTTTTAATTAGTTTAAAAATTCATAAAAATATTTTTTATTCTTATTTGGTCATTTTAGAGGTTTAAAAAGTGAAAAATCTTTATTTGGGCTTTTTAATAATTATTTTGATTTTTAGGGCTTTAATTAGCATTTAAAAATTAATATTTAATTAATTAAAAGGTTTGAAAAGGTTTTGATCATTTGTAAACTCTTAGTTTATTTAATTTGATTCTTGGTAAATTTTTGGGAATTTTTAGAATTAATTTTTATTTTGGCACTTTTTACGATTTTAATTTTAATCGTCGTAGTAATCATTTTCCGGTATCCGTCATTCTATTTTCTTATCCTCTTCTTTCGAATATTAATCTCAAATCAATTATAAATTATTCACACACATATACCTCCTTAGGAAAGGAACTTAATTGGGTCATTAACACTTGATTTTCCTAAACCATTTGTTTAATACTTTCCGCTTTTACGCCTTTTTCCTAAAAGGTCGTATTTTACCACAATCATTTTGGCGCCGCTTCCGGAGAGGTGTGTCGTGATTAATTTGTCATTTTGTTTTTAATATTAGCCAAAAATAGTATTTGTATTAGTAGAACTCTACTAATACGTATTATCGATTTTTTCGTTTTTTTGTGAAATTATTATTACTATATTGTATTAAGTATCACAACAAAATCAAAATATCTCCAAAAGTGTGCAAACACAACCTTAATTGGGATTTGATCTCCTAGTTATTGTATTCGAATCTCAAACTAAAAGAAAAAGGCAAAAATAGATAAATACTTTCGTGAAGCTCGATTTTGAAAAATACAAACTATAAGGTGGGTATAAGGCGGGTATTATAAAATATACCCTAAGGAAAAAGGCTCTTAAGTGCTTCGTGACTCCTCGTTTCCCCGCTTGCTTGTGAGTATTTTGAGATTGAAGGCTAATAGAAGGTATTGCCGCCCAAAGTATTATTATGTATCTAAAGTCATTCGAAGACGTTCACTCCACGTGATCGTTTTGATTCTTTTGAGGCTTCTTTAATCAAGAGTTTTATTCGAGGAGAGATTTGGTAGATTGTTGTCTACGAAGATACACAAAATCCAAAAAAAATTAAAAACAATCAAAAACACAAAAAAATTGAAAATCCACAAACCACCCAAAAAGAATCTTCTTTGCCTACCTCCCATTCTACGTCAAGTTTATGCTAACTCATAATCAAGCAAAACGAGATCGTAAACGTCGTCAAAGTCAAGGAAATCAAGAGCCTTTGATTGAAGAACAAATTCCAATTGTCGAACCCGTTGTAGAACCAATAGTCGCCATGGATAATCATACTATGATGGAGTTTCTTCAAGCACCCACCGAGGTTTTTGGAGAAGCTATTGTGATTCCCGCCATCCTTGCGGAGAATTTCGAGATTAAGACGGGTTTAATGTCGATGTTGCAAGCAAATAAGTTTAGAGGTCATGAGAAAGGCAACCCGCATTACCACATAAGGAATTATAATCGTCTCACCGCAACAAGCATGTTTAAGGATGTTCCACATGAAGCCATTAAGATGATGTTGTTTCCATACTCGGTGGATGGAACCGCTAAAATTTGGATCGAGAAAGAACCGCCATATTCGATTTTGACATGGGGTGATCTCGTTTCTAAGTTTCTGAACCAATTTTTTCCACCATCTAAAACAACGTAATAATGAAAGTTTTTCAATGTCATGGGAACGATTTAAGGAAATCTTACATGAATGTCCAAACCATGATTTTTCGGAACTGCATCAAATAGATACTTATACTTTCTATAATGGGCTTAATGATCATGAACGAGATTATTTGAACGGCGCCGCGGGTGGTAATTTTTTGTGCAAAACGACCGATGAAGCTTTAAAGATTATCGAGACTAGATCTAAGGTTTATAACCCTCGTAACACACCGAGTGTTGCCAATATGGGTTCGTCATCGTCGTCATCGTCTCGTCACATTAATGCCTTACATGAAGAAGCAAATGAGGAAAATCGGTTTTTCGATAGGTTTTCGACGCTTATGACACATTGGAAAGCACAAGATGCTTTGAATTCCGCATCGGTTAAAGCGGTTGAAAAGAGTTGTTTATCTTGTGGTGGAGCTCATGTTCTTTCCGAGTGCATTCCCGCCGGTGGTAACACTTCGAGTGCTTACGTAGCAACGGGGACTTACAACAAATATGTAACACTCTCATTTTTCGTATCGGTACAGCGGAAGGGTCTTTTAGAGTGTTACGGGATAGCACAATAACTCCAATCATAGACAACACATAAAAATGGTTGTTCAAGGTTCAACATACATTCATTCGATAAAAAGTTTAAAAGCGTACAACAGGTCCCAAATTATACAGGTCATTTAGTTTACAAAACATAGATCAAATGAACATTTTAATATTATGTGGGCCATCAGAGTCGATCTCCATCCGGATTACCTTCAAGCACCTGAGATAAAAACATGCAAAAATCATATCAGCGAATGTCGAGTGAATTCATAGAGTTTAATAAAAACCGTTATATAAAACAATCATTTAAAATCAGAACACAAGTATAATATCGGAAGTAAGTCCTCATATTGCTAGTCAGGCAATATATATCAAGCATACATCTTAAACCGTCCATGAGACCGTAGTCTCTATATTACCATGATAAGTAATATATTCATCGTTAATAGCGTCGTATCATATATAGGATACATTTTTATTTGGATTATATATGTTTTAGGATTATTATTAGCCGCATGACATTGTTACCTTACTATGAAAACAGCGGGCCGCGAACCCGACAAACAGTTTGCCCATCTAAGTTAGCGTGTCGTCACAAAAATCACGCTATGGAATCTTCTCATACATAAATTCGCTTACCAATCAATGTGGTACGACGGGGATCAACCGTCAAGGCGCGAACTGGGGTGATCGTCCCCAAATAGTACTATCAAATGCATAAGCGTCTACCAAAACCCGGTAGTTCACAATTCATGCTAATGGGACTTTAAGTGACATAACCTAACTACTAATAATCCTTTTAGTCTCGTTTATAGGGTCATAGCATCATTCGGGTCCATATCATTTAGCATACAATCGGGACTACTTGTGTTCTATTTTTATAAAAATCTAGCATGTTATCTCCCTCGCGGGTTTACAAATCATTTTATAAAACATTTAAAAGAGTGCGAGGCTATGAACTCACGTTGTTAATGAAAGGCGGATTATCAGCTACGGGCGTGCTTCGGTCACGGAAACCTATATAAATAATAATCGGTCTTAGACTCGGTCCAATGACTTTTATCAAAATAACAATATACATATGATTATTTTGTACATATGATGATGATCAAGTGGGTTTATACATCCTTGTTTACTCAATTTAGTGTTTACGTTTTGGTAACGTTTTACTAGTTTGCTAGTTTTACCTATTTACCTATTTTATGTCCATTAAGCCTTCTATAAGTTCTTCAACTTGTTTTTATCCCTTTTATACCTATATTATCAGTATATATACTTTTCATGTTGGGCCCAAATGGGTTAAGCCCAATAAGCTCTTTTTATAAGTTTTTTCTTATTAAGTCCAATTATTAGTCCAATATGTTTAGTTAGCTCGTAAATGTCCGTATTTCTTATAGTTCGGGTTTTATCGATTTTTACTTGTATTAGTTACCTATACATCAGTATATGACTTTTATAAACTTTACATTAGACGGGTTTGGTCGTCTAAGTTTTATTTGGCGGAAAACGTTAATTTTACGGCGATAGCCGAAAAAGTCGTAAAAATCAAGTTTATAGTTTTTATTACTTATAAATATTATTTTACCACCATTTATATAATTTACCCATTTAATTAACCTTTTATATATTTATATAAATAAGTTTTATAAGTTAGTGGGTTTATATTTTTACATTTTATACATTATAATGTGAGTGCTTATATAATATTAATAAACATTATTTCCAAAAATCTGATTTTTAACTTCATGTTCACCATTTTTAACATATCTAGAGTTATATAATGAATTAGAAGCTCATTTTTGGGTGACATGTTCTTCATATTATGTGCTACATTTAACTTAGTTATAGCTACTGCTCATTTTAAGTTTATCCTGCCTTAACAGTCCCTACAAAACTGCTTATTCAGATTAGAACACCTAACTTGTTTTGATCATATCTCACTCATTATATTGATTCCATTGCATGACCAACTCTCACATGTGTATAACATCTTGTACTTACTGTAAATGGATCATACCATGCAATTTTATCAGTTCATGTTTTAGTTATATACTGTTTTTATACAGCCAACTAAATAATCAAGATTTTAGCCTCATTTCATATAGTTATTAACCTTTTTAAGCATATCTATCAACACTTGATCCCCACACAACATTTTTATCATCATATATACATCATATACATATACAAAATGAAAGAAAATACATTTGTTCTTTACAAAATAACAAGAGAAAAATGGAGAGGATGATCTTCTTTACCAACCAAGTGGATTTCTTGTTTTAGGAAGACATGAACTTGATGAACACAACAAGTATCTCCAAGACCATCGAATATCAAGAACATAAGTTGGAAAATCAGCCCTAGGACACAAGCAAATCACCTCCAATGATGTTAATATGGCCACCAAATGATCAAGGCTTTAAGATAACTCCTTAATAGAGCTAGTAAACATGTGGTTCATGGCTAGAAGAGATCAAATGGGGTGTTTGTTGGCTTATTTTGGACGGCAAGGGGGGAGAGTTTGAGAGGATTTTTGATGTTGATTGCATGTGAGAAATGGTGGAAGTGAAAAACAAGTAGCTAGTTTTGAGGCTTAGTGGGAAAAGTTAGCTTAAAGGGTAAGCTAAGCTTACACTTGGTGTAAGTTAGCTAACATGATGCCACCTTGATGGTGTGGTGTCATGTCGCCGTCCCAACCAAGCTAGTGGGGTGGGACAATGTGTTTTGTCCCATCTCACTAGTTTACGGGTATTTCTCGATTCTAGTTTTCTCGATTTGCGTGCCCTCGGGTCGTTTTACGAAAAACGTTTTTATAAATTATGAATCACCGTCACAAAACGAATCCAATAAAAATTGTCTCATCAAAAACGGAGTTCAAAAACGTAAATACGTAATCCTAAGGTTTCCGGTTTAGTCGTAAAAGACGCCAAATTATGCACGTAAGCCCAAATTTAAATCCGTAAATTGTGAGTTCGTAAACCAACACAAAAATAAGTTTCAAAATATTATACGAGAAAATATTTCACTACCTGAAAATGTTAGATTGTCACAGCTTTTCCTCCTAAAAGGGATCAACGTCCTCATGATCCATTTCATTTGGATGTCCGTTTCTTATTGAATCGAAGAGGTGCGGATATTTGTTCCACATTTCATCCTCTCGTTCCCAAGTATATTCCGGTCCATGCTTTGAATTCCATCGGATTTTGACAATAGGTATCCGACTTTGTTTCAGTTGCTTTACCTCACGGTCCATAACTTCTACGGGCTCTTCGATAAAATGCACCTTCCCATCTATTCGAACCTTACCTAACAGAATTTTCTCATCACTCACTGCTAGACATTTCTTCAGATTAGATACATGGAATGTGTTGTGAACACCATGAAGTTCTGGGGGTAACTCTAGTTTGTAAGCCACCGGACCTACCCTAGATAAAATCTTAAAGGGTCCAATATAACGGGGATTCAGTTTCCCTCGTTTTCCAAATCTTATAACGCCTTTACATGGCGATACTTTCAACATTACTCGGTCACCCACTTCAAACTCCATTGGCTTCCACCGCACATCCGCGTAACTTTTCTGTCTACTACGGGCAGTCAACAACCTCTTCTTAATCTGAACTATCATCTCCGTAGTCTCCCGGATCAATTCCGGTCCCGTGAGCTGGGTATCCCCAACTTCACTTCAACATACAGGAGATCTACACTTCCTACCATACAAAGCTTCAAACGGTGATGCCTTAATACTAGAATGGTAACTATTGTTATACGAAAACTCTGCAAACGACAAATGTTTATCCCAATTCTTACCAAAGTCTAACACACAAGCTCTCAACATATCTTCCAGTGTTTGTATCGTCCTTTCACTCTGCCCATCAGTCTGGGGGTGATAAGCGGTGCTCATATCGAGATTCGTTCCCAAAGATCTTTGGAGAGATTTCCAAAAATTCGATGCGAATCTAGGATCTCGATCTGAAATGATCGATACAGGCACTCCATGCTTGCATACAACATTATCAAGGTATATTCGAGTCAGCTTCTCCAGTGAGAACTGCTCCTTAACCGGAATGAAGTGTGCTGATTTGGTCAGTCTATCGACAATAACCCAAATCGAATTGTTTCCAGATGATGTTCTAGGAAGCTTGGTGATAAAGTCCATCGTAATTCGCTCCCACTTCCATTCTGGAATCTTTGGTTGTTGAAGTAGTCCTGATGGCATTTGATGTTCAGCTTTGACTCTGGCACAAGTCAAGCATTGGAGAACATACATAGCTATGTCAGCTTTCATATTCGGCCACCAGTACAACTTCTTCAAATCATGGTACATCTTATCAGATCCCGGATGAATGGAATACTTAGATTTATGGGATTCTAACATAATCAAATCTCTTAAGCCTCCAAACTTAGGTATCCACATACGACCTCTTAAGCATTTCACTCCATCAGCTCTAACCTCTAAAGGATCTCCTTCTCCTCGGAACCCTTCATTAACAAAATTCTCCTTCTTACAAGCTTCTATTTGCGCATTTCTAATTTGCTCAGGCAAATTATTGTGCACAGTCAAGACTAGAGAACGCACCCTGATAGGCTCTCTATCTTTCCTACTTAACGCATCGGCAACAACATTGGCTTTTCCTGGGTGATATTTTATATCACAATCATAATCACTTAACAACTCTATCCATCTTCGTTGCCTCATGTTCAATTCCTTCTGGTCGAGAATATACTGTAGGCTTTTGTGATCGGTGAATACCGTACACTTGGTGCCATACAAATAATGTCTCCACAACCTAAGAGCAAAGACTACAGCTCCTAACTCAAGATCATGAGTAGTATAATTCTCCTCATTCTTCCTTAATTGCCTAGAAGCATAAGCTATCACATTCTCTCGCTGCATCGAAACAGCTCCATAACCTCTAAGAGATGAATCGCAATACACTACAAAATCTTCACTCCCGTCGGGTAATGATAAGATTGGCGCACTACATAATTTTTGATTCAATGTCTGAAATGCTCCATCTTCATCACTTCCCCAAACGAAAGGTTTATTCTTCTGAGTAAGCTTACTCAAGGGTTTAGCTATCAAAGAAAATTCTTTAATGAATCGCCTATAATAGCCAGCCAATCCTAAGAACTGTCGCACTTCCGTTGGCGTTGCCAGTGCAGACCAATTCTTAATAGCTTCAACCTTTGCAGGATCAACATGAATTCCATCTCTGTTAATCACATGACCAAGAAATTGCACAGAATCTAACCAGAAATCACACTTCGAAAACTTAGCATACAACCTTTCATCCTTCAACAAATTCAAAACAATCCTCAAATGTTCTCTATGCTCATCTTCATTCTTAGAATAGATTAGAATATCGTCAATAAACACAATCACAAATTTATCCAAGTAGGGCTTGCACACTCGATTCATTAAATCCATGAAAACCGCAGGTGCGTTAGTTAACCCAAATGGCATTACTTGAAATTCATAGTGTCCATAACGAGTTCTAAATGCAGTTATAGGAATATCTTCTTCACGGACGCGAAGTTGGTGATATCCTGACCGCAAATCTATCTTAGAATACACACTAGATCCTTGCAGTTGATCAAACAAATCATCAATCCTAGGTAAAGGATATCGATTTTTAATTGTCAACTTATTCAGTTCCCTATAATCAATGCACATACGAAAAGATCCATCCTTCTTCTTAACGAACAAGACTGGAGCTCCCCAAGGCGACGAGCTCGGTCGAATAAAACCTTTATCAGACAACTCCTTAAGTTGCTCAGATAACTCCTTTAATTCAGAAGGGGCTAATCGGTAAGGCGCACGTGCCACCGGTGCAGCACCAGGAATTAAATCGATTCGAAACTCTACTTGCCTTATCGGTGGAAGTCCGGGTAAATCTTTAGGAAATACCTCAGGAAATTCACAAATAATAGGTACATCTTCCAATCGTTTCTCCCTAGACTCATTCCCGGTCACTTGAGCTAAGAATAACTCACAACCGTTCCTGATGTACTTTTGGACTTTAATACATGAAACGATTTTCAAACGGGATTCACCTCGACTACCATCAATTACTAACGTCCTATTCCTAAGAGGAATCTTAACCTTCTTCTCTCCACATAAAATAGTAGCATTATTCAACGACAACCAATCCATACCAATAATAATATCAAAACTACCTAATTCTATCAACATCAAATCAATCGGAAAAGGAATGGTTCAAGAGATTTAGAGAGCATCCTTCTAATAGCTTATTAGTTTTCAATAATTTACCATCAGCCAATTCCACCTCGTAAATGGTACTTAACTCAACAGGTTCAATATCAATAAGGGCACTAAATTTAGTGGATACAAAGCTCCTATCGGCACCCGAATCGAATATAGCAACAGCATAATGATTGTTGAGTAAAACATACCGGTAACGACATTCAGATCCTCTTTCTTCACCTCAATTGTTCCAAGTTGGTAGATACCACCCTGGGGGTTTCTTCCAGGTACAATCGCTTTCAACTTGGGGCATTCCGATTTCCAATGACCTTCCTCATTACAGTTGAAGCAAATGGTTCCCTTCTTACACCTTTCAACCTTGTGTCCAAGCTTTCCGCAATTTCGGCATTTCCAGTAGTCGCCAGCATGCCTCTTGTTGCCACACTTAGGACATCTATCATCGTTGCGCGGTGCATTGTTGGTAAGAGCATTTGCATTCCCCTTTCTCTTGTTCTGACGGCGATTGAAATTCTTCCTATTATCACCTCTATCTACACGCTCACCGTCTCCCTTTCTTTTCTCACCAACACGGGCTTCATCTTCCTTATCCTGAATTATCTGTCCAATGAGTTGGTAAGCCATTCGAACAACATCATCAATGGTCAGTGGTTTAGATGATTTCACGTCCCCACGGATATTCCTGGTCAACCCTTTCACATATTGATCAATTCGGATCTCTTCGGGTTCAACCAATCGAGGACATAGCAAGGCCAACTCATGGAATCGGTTTGTGTAACTATCAATGTCCACACCTTTCATTCTCAGATGAATCAACTCTTGTTCTAACCTAATAATCACACTACGAGGACAAAACTCCAAAGTCATCCACTTCTTAATTTCAGCCCAAGGAGTAGCATTAGCAGCATCAAGACCCATGAAAGCAATTCTCCCGTTCCACCAAGTCAACGCACGACCTTTAAGAGTAGCCATAGCAAAAGTCACCTTATCTTCCTCCTTACACTTACTAATCCGAAACATCGATTCAATCTTCTCAATCAACTGGCTTAGTCCTACAGCACCTTCAGTTCCATTAAAAGGTAGAGGTTCACACTTCATGAACGTCACATAAGTACAGCCACCAACTTCAGGTGCATTCGTTCCAAGTCCTCATACATTTCCTCCAGCATTAGCATTCACATTATTAGCATTCACATTCACATTAGTACCGCCAATTCCACTACCGCCAGCTCCACTACCGCCAGCTCCACTACCGCCAGCTTCATTTCTAGCATTTGCCATAAATTCAGTCATAGATGCGGTAACTTGCTCCGTAATAATCCTACGTACATCATCCTCAGTTACAGCCTTCTTGGGCGGCATAGTTCTATAATTTCACAATTTCAAAGTATTAAGCATTCATCCAACAAAGGATTCATATAATATGGATCGAATTCATAATCAAGGTACAAATAAGGCACAATATGGAATTCAAGACAAGATACATATTTCATTCGATCTGAAACAAAAGTATTGTCTTAGTACATCCCATATCAAAGTTCTAACACCATATACACTCAAAATTCGTGCCAAGTCTACTACTAACAAGTCGGTTCAGTCAAAGCTACAAAAGCACAAAATATATAAAGGTCACTACTAAATACAGACTGGTCTACTGAGAACCGCTAGATGGTCCATCATCCATCGTCTTCTGAATCTTCGTCAGACGATCACTAGACACATCTTCAGCTGGGCGCTTACGGATTACTCCTCTTTCAACCATGTCGGCATAAAATCTTCTATTCCATCCCACAGATATATTCAACTCCTTTTCAGCTTTCTCACGCATCGCACGAGCCACACTCAACTGAATCTCCATAGTATTCACCTTTCTCTTCATTTCAGCATACTCACCACTTTCCAACACCGATAACCTCCTAAAAGCCTCATTCAAACCATGTTCTACATCACTCAAATCCAAACTAAGCAATTCTCGCTCTTTCTCGCCAACCTTTATCTTCGACTCCAAATAAGCAACCTGAGTCTGAACAACACCTAATCCAACCTCTGTCACACAAATCTTAACACGGGAAGCATCTAGATCACGTCTCAAGGCCCATGGTGCAAGACCATCAATATGAGTAGCCTCTCGAGTACTAGACGACTCTCCTATCTCACGTCTACGAGTAGCAGTACCATCAGTACCGTCTGGTGCATCGTCATCCTCATCCTCCTCTGATTCAGAATCAGATTCAGATGATTCAGACGTTTCATCCCTAGGTAACTCATCCTCAGAATCAGACAAACAAACTGGTGGGGCAAAGGCTCTCCCTCTGGAACATCATACGGATAAATAAGCTCGGCTTCCTCATCGTCATCAACCTTAACATCTATACCTACATCCTCCTCGACATCCTCGTCGTCAATCTCGTCATCTAAATCATCTAACCCAATCTCATCATCGTTCTCAATATCGACATTCTCAATATCCACATTCTCAATATCCACATTCTCAATATCCACATTCTCAATCTCATTCTCTACTAAGTCAACCTGAGGGGCAATCTGATCTCCTAGTCCTAACTCAGGCTCGGGATCCTCAAATGGTTCCTCCTCATCATCAATATCATAATCTACTAAGTCTAAATAAGGATCATATTCTATATTAGGTTCGGGAATAGCATGGTTTTCTACAGGAATATTAGGGTCAGCCATGACAATCTGCATTTATATATATATCTCGTATTAGGATAACATACTAGTTAAAGAATTACATAATGAAATCACGATATATACATATATATAAATTAAATTATATATATCAAAATATATATCTTCTCAATAGGGCTTGTTGGTAACGTCGGAGATCTTTGGCACCGTTATAGTCAAAAGATGTTTCAAATATTTTCTTAAATGTTCATTGTCAAAAGATTTTGAAAAGTTTTGTTCAAAACCTTGGTTTTTTAAAATCCTTTGTTCTCTACAATGAGAGCTCTGGTACCAAACTGTAACACTCTCATTTTTCGTATCGGTACAGCGGAAGGGTCTTTTAGAGTGTTACGGGATAGCACAATAACTCCAATCATAGACAACACATAAAAATGGTTGTTCAAGGTTCAACATACATTCATTCGATAAAAAGTTTAAAAGCGTACAACAGGTCCCAAATTATACAGGTCATTTAGTTTACAAAACATAGATCGAATGAACATTTTAATATTATGTGGGCCATCATAGTCGATCTCCATCCGGATTACCTTCAAGCACCTGAGATAAAAACATGCAAAAATCATATCAGCGAATGCCGAGTGAATTCATAGAGTTTAATAAAAACCGTTATATAAAACAATCATTTAAAATCAGAACACAAGTATAATATCGGAAGTAAGTCCTCATATTGCTAGTCAGGCAATATATATCAAGCATACATCTTAAACCGTCCATGAGACTGTAGTCTCTATATTACCATGATATTAATATATTCATCGTTAATAGCGTCATATCATATATAGGATACATTTTTATTTGGATTATATATGTTTTAGGATTATTATTAGCCGCATGACATTGTTACCTTACTATGAAAACAGCGGGCCGCGAACCCGACAAACGGTTTGCCCATCTAAGTTAGCGTGTCGTCACAAAAATCACGCTATGGAATCTTCTCATACATAAATTCGCTTACCAATCAATGTGGTACGACGGGGATCAACCGTCAAGGCGGGAACAGGGGTGATCGTCCCCAAATAGTACTATCAAATGCATAAGCGTCTACCAAAACCCGGTAGTTCATAATTCATGCTAATGGGACTTTAAGTGACATAATCTAACTACTAATAATCCTTTTAGTCTCGTTTATAGGGTCATAGCATCATTCGGGTCCATATCATTTAGCATACAATCGGGACTACTTGTGTTCTATTTTTATAAAAATATAGCATGTTATCTCCCTCGCGGGTTTACAAATCATTTTATAAAACATTTAAAAGAGTTCGAGGCTATGAACTCACGTTGTTAATGAAATGCGGATTATCGGCTACGGGCGTGCTTCGGTCACGGAAACCTATATAAATAATAATCGGTCTTAGACTCGGTCCAATGACTTTTATCAAAATAACAATATACATATGATGATTTTGTACATATGATGATGACAAGTGGGTTTATACATCCTTGTTTACTCAATTTAGTGTTTACGTTTTGGTAACGTTTTACTAGTTTGCTAGTTTTACCTATTTACCTATTTTAAGTCCATTAAGCCTTCTATAAGTTCTTCAACTTGTTTTTATCCCTTTTATACCTATATTATCAGTATATATATACTTTTCATGTTGGGCCCAAATGAGTTAACCCCAATAAGCTCTTTTTATAAGTTTTTATCTTATTAAGTCCAATTATTAGTCCAATATGTTTAGTTAGCTCGTAAATGTCCGTATTTCATATAGTTCGGGTTTTATCGGTTTTTACTTGTATTAGTTACCTATACATCAGTATATGACTTTTATAAACTTTACATTAGACGGGTTTGGTCGTCTAAGTTTTATTTGGCGAAAAACGTTAATTTTACGGCGATAGCCGAAAAAGTCGTAAAAATCAAGTTTATAGTTTTTATTACTTATAAATATTATTTTACAACCATTTATATAATTTACCCATTTAATTAACCTTTTATATATTTATATAAATAAGTTTTATAAGTTAGTGGGTTTATATTTTTACATTTTATACATTATAATGTGAGTTCTTATATAATATTAATAAACATTATTTCCAAAAATCTGATTTTTAACTTCATGTTCACCATTTTTTACATATCTAGAGTTCTATAATGAATTAGAAGCTCATTTTTGGGTGACATGTTCTTCATATTATGTGCTACATTTAACTTAGTTATAGCTACTGCTCATTTTAAGTTTATCATGCCTTAACAGTCCCTACAAAACTGCTTATTCAGATTAGAACACCTAACTTGTTTTGATCATATCTCACTCATTATATTGATTCCATTGCATGGCCAACTCTCACATGTGTATAACATCTTGTACTTACTGTAAATGGATCATACCATACAATTTTATCAGTTCATGTTTTAGTTATATACTGTTTTTATACAGCCAACTAAATAATCAAGATTTTAGCCTCATTTCTTATAGTTATTAACCTTTTTAAGCATATCTATCAACACTTGATCCCCACACAACATTTTTATCATCATATATACATCATATACATATACAAAATGAAAGAAAATACATTTGTTCTTTACAAAATAACAAGAGAAAAATGGAGAGGATGATCTTCTTTATCAACCAAGTGGATTTCTTGTTTTAGGAAGACAAGAACTTGATGAACACAACAAGTATCTCCAAGACCATCAAATATCAAGAACATAGGTTGGAAAATAAGCCCTAGGACACAAGCAAATCACGTCCAATGATGTTAATATGGCCACCAAATGATCAAGGCTTCAAGATAACTCCTTAATAGAGCTAGTAAACATGTGGTTCATGGCTAGAAGAGATCAAATGGGGTGTTTGTTGGCTTATTTTGGACGGAAAGGGGGGGAGAGTTTGAGAGGATTTTTGATGTTGATTGCATGTGAGAAATGGTGGAAGTGAAAAACAAGTAGCTAGTTTTGAGGCTTAGTGGGAAAAGTTAGCTTAAAGGGTAAGCTAAGCTTACACTTGGTGTAAGTTAGCTAACATGATGCCACCTTGATGGAGTGGTGTCATGTTGCCGTCCCAACCAAGCTAGTGGGGTGGGACAATGTGTTTTTTCCCATCTCACTAGTTTACGGGTATTTCTCGATTCTAGTTTTCTCGATTTGCGTGCCCTCGGGTCGTTTTACGAAAAACGTTTTTATAAATTATGAATCACCGTCACAAAACGAATCCAATAAAAATTGTCTCATCAAAAACAGAGTTCAAAAACTTAAATACGTAATCCTAAGGTTTTCGGTTTAGTCGTAAAAGACGCCAAATTATGCACGTAAGCCCAAATTTAAATCCGTAAATTGTGAGTTCGTCAACCAACACAAAAATAAGTTTCAAAATATTATACGAGAAAATATTTCACTACCTGAAAATGTTAGATTGTCACACAAAACGGCCAAGGTTCCCGCCCAAATCAAGCTCCACCAAATCAAAATGCTAACAACTATCGAAACAACAATCAAAATGGTGGTTATCAAGGCAATTCACGTAATTACAACAAAGGGAATTATCAAAGTGGGAATGGACAAGTTTCAAATCAAAACCAAAACCGTGATTTTCAAACTACTACACAAAGTTTTCAAAATGATCACACCAAAAATCTTCAAGGAGAATTTTTGAATTATGCTAAAGCAAACGATGCTATGTTTGATAAATGCAACGTGAAATGATTAGCTTAAGATCCGAGTTGAAAAACGAGCTTAAAAATGAACTTGCTAATGAACTTAAGACTCATGCTAATAAATAGGAAGGAAACGTTCAACGTCTTCAACAAAATCAACAAAAGATGGAACAAGGACAACATGAGATTAAGCAAGAACTGTTAAAAGCGGATGCTAGGCAATCAAAATTTGAAGACCGAATGGCAAAAATGTTTGAAGAAATCATGTGTAAACCCTCTTCATCGGGTGGTCTTCCTAGTGATACCATTGAAAACCCGAAGGGAGAAATGAAGGTTATTACTACACGTAGTGGTAAAACTTTCAAAGAACCAATCTCTCGTCCAAGTACTTCTACGGAGAAGGAAATCGAGAAAGAGCCCGAGGTGATGGTCAAAAAGGAGTATATCACAAGCCCACGAAGTACCGCTCATACCACACCTACAGTTGAACCAATACCAATCATGGAAACCGAGATTCCAAGGCCGTTGCCTAATGTCCAACCCACACCACCCTTACCTTACCCTTCGAGACGAAACACAGAGAAATTGCAAGAACGTAACAAACAACAAATCGAGCTTTTTATAAAAATGTTTCAACAAGTTCATTTTGATGTAAGTTTAGCCGACGCGTTGTTATATATGCCTCTTTTCGCTTCCACTTTCAAAGGTATGATCAACGATAAGGGAAAGCTTTCAAAGCTTGCTAATTGTTCTTCGGTTTATCTTAACCGCATACTGGAAAAAGTTGGTGACCCCGGGAAGTTTCTCATTCCTTGTGTTATAAAAGATATGAAAGAATGCCTCGCCTTGGCCAATCTTGGTGCGAGCATTAGTTTGATGCCATTTTACATTTGGAAATCGCTTTCGCTTCCAGCTGTTACTCCTTCGAACATGTCTATCGAGATGGCCGATCATTCTACGATTTTAGCATGTGGAGTAGCCGAGGATGTTTTCGTAAAAGTGGGGAAGTTCTACTATCCCGTTGATTTTATAGTAGTTGACATCCCCGCGGATCCTCAAGTTCCTCTAATTTTAGGTCGTCCATTTTTAGACACCTCGAGATAGCTTATCGACGTTCATGCAAGAACTATTACTTTGAGATTCAACGAAGAGGAACTTGTTATAAACTCTAATCGAAACATAAAACCTTCTCATGTTTATGCAATCGCTACCATCAATCACATCGACTTAGTTGATGTGGTTTGCGATGAGTTTTCACAATAAGTGTTAGGTTTTTCCGATAGCTCGTCAAGTGGCAATCCCACTATTTTGGATCAGATTCTTGCTAATTCTACACCAAATCTCACTCCATTCCCAGGAGGCGATTTTACTTCAAATAAAATCGACAATGAAGATGAGGCGGCAATTGGTAATGATACTTCTATTCCGCCATTTCTTCTACCGATGGAAGTTTTGAGTGTTAAGCAAAAATCTTCAACCGAGGAACCGCCTATCCTTGAATTGAAAGATCTTCCATCTCACATTGAATACGTATTCTTGGAATGTGATGAAAAGTTGCCGGTTATTATTTCAAAAGGTCTTGCTAATGATGAAAAAACCGCGCTCTTGAAAGTTCTTAAAGCTCATAAAGGGGCAATTGCGTGGAAAATTTCTGACATTAAGGGTATTGACCCAAAATTGTGTACTCACAAGATTTTAATGGAGGAGGACTACAAACCCGCAATTCAAAGTCAAAGAAGGGTAAACCCCAAAATTCACGATGTCATCAAAAAGGAATTTTTAAAACTCCTTGACGCGGGAATGATTTATCCTATCTTCGATAGACCATGGGTGAGCCCAATCCATTGTGTCCCTAAAAAGGGAGGAATGACCGTTGTGCCCAATGAAAAAAACGAGTTAATTCTTAATCGTGTTGTGACCGGTTGGAAGGTGTGTATTGACTACCTAAAGTTAAATGACGACACTCGTAAAGAGCACTTTCCTTTGCCCTTCACGGATCAAATGTTGGAGCGACTCGCGAGAAATGAATTCTATTGCTTTTTAGATGGTTTTTCCGGTTACTTTCAAATCCCTATAGACCGTCGTGATCAAGAGAAAACTGCGTTCACTTGTCCTTATGGAACGTTTGCTTATCGTAGGATGCCTTTCGGACTTTGCAATGCACCAGGTACGTTTCAACAGTGTATGATGGCTATTTTTCACGATATGATCGAGAAGTCTATGGAAGTATTTATGGATGACTTTTTGGTGTTTGGCAATTCGTCCACGTCGTGTTTATCTAATCTCGAGCAAATGTTAAAACGTTGTGAAGAAACCAACCTTGTGCTTAATTGGGAAAAATTTCATTTTATGTGTAAAGCTAAGGTAGACGTCATCGCCAAGTTACCTCATCCCAAAATCGTTAAGGGAGTTAGGAGATTCCTAGGCCACGCGGGCTTTTATCGTCGTTTCATCAAAGACTTTTCGAAAATCTTTCGACCTATGACACACCTTCTCGAGAAGGATGCTCCTTTTAATTTCAATGAGGATTGTGTTAGAGCTTTTGAACTCTTAAAAGGAAACTTACCGAAGCTCCCATTCTTGTTGCTCCCAATTGGGAATTACCCTTTGAAATCATGTGCGATGCAAGTGATTATGCTATAGGAGCCGTTTTAGGGCAACGTTATGAAAATCATTTCCGTCCTATCCATTATGCTAGTAAGACAATGACCGAGGCTCAATTAAAGTACACCACAACGGAAAAGGAATTCCTTGCCGTGGTCAATGCTTTTGAGAAATTCCGACCTTATCTCGTCTTAACTAAAAGCATCGTGTATACCGACCATTCGGCTATCAAGTATCTCTTAGCTAAGCAAGATGCTAAGCCGAGATTGCTTCGTTGGATGCTCCTCCTCTAAGAATTTGATGTCACCGTGCTTGACAAAAAAGGAGCCGAGAATCTAGCGGCCGACCATCTCTCTCATCTAGAAGATCCTCACAAAGATGTCTCCGAGAACAAGGAAATCACCGAAACATTTCCTCTTGAGACTATTGGTGTAGTGAATTCTAAAGACACCACCCTATGGTTTGCCGACATTGTAAATTACCATGCCGGCAATTTCATAATCAAGGGTATGATGACACAACAAAAGAGAAAATTATTTCGTGATGTCAAGTTCTATTTTTGGGACGACCCTTATCTCTTTCGGGTTTGTGCGGATCAACTCGTTCGACGTTGTGTTTTTGGTGCCGAAGCTTCTAACATCCTTTGAGCTTGTCACGAGGGACCCACGGGTGGTCACCACGATTCTAATCTCACGGCTAAGAAAGTATTCGATGTCGGCTTCTTTTGGCCTACTATCTATCGTGATGCACACGCACTTGTGAAGTCGTGTGATTCATGCCAACGTCAAGGAAAATCGTCTCAATGTGAAAATTATTACTACGACGACTAAAATTAAAACCGTAAAAAGAGCTAAAATAAAAATAAATTCTAGAAATTCCCAAAAAATTACCAAAAATCAAATTAAACAAACTAAGAGTTTACAAATGATCAAAACTTTTTCAAACCTTTTAATTAATTAAATATTAATTTTTAAATGCTAATTAAAGCCCCAAAAATCAAAATAATTATTAAAAAGCCCAAATAAAGATTTTTTACCTTGTAAACCACTATAATGACTAATTAAGAATAAAAACTAGTTTTATAAATTTTTAAACTAATTAAAACTATTTAAAATGATTAAAATCTATTAAAAACTGAAAATAATTCTAGAATTTAGAAAAATGAAGATAAAATTAATCTAAGAGTTGCAAAAATCTTATTTTAATGTATTAAACCTAAGAAAAATATAAAAAGTGCAAAAACGTAAAATATGAAATTTAATAATAAAAAATGTTAAAATAATATTGAAAATCCAAAAATTATAAAAAAAATTTAAAACTTGCAAACTAGTTTATTTTAACCTAAATAATTAGAAAATGAAAGTGAAATTACCTAAATACCACTAATGGGCCCCCAAATGGGCTAAAATAGAAAACTGTCCAATCTAATGGGCTTTTTGGCCCAAAAACTTCAACTATGCCCAAATGACCTGAAAAAGCCCTATCTGACTTAAATTTTAACTCTAAACACAAAAGTCCGAAGGCCCAAAAGCTGGTTTTGAGCTTATCACAGCTTAAATGGTCAACAGCTTATCCTTATTGGGCCAATAAGACCATTAAGCAATAAGCCCATGCCATAAGCTCTAATTGAACACACAACCTTCTTTTGAGATGCCTAAGAGATCTGTGAAAAGAAATTTTGAAAAAGCAAACCCAATAAGCCAGAAATAAGCAAAGTAAAATTTCACTAAAGGACAAAATAGTCGGGTTAGAGTTCTAGGACGTTTCAGAAGATGATTCTTTTTGCAAAAGTTCACAAATAGCTTAGCTAAGAATAATCAATCATAAAATTCACAAAAAGCCAAGTAGAATAAGCTGTATGAGCAAATAAGCTGGCTGAAAAAGCAAAATAAGCTAGTTTCCTAGCAAAAGATTAACCTAATGACTTGTAACTTTCCAGATTGATATTAAGCTGAGAAAAATGACACCTATTACAAAAGCCAAGTTGTTGCATGTGCCAATAAGCAGTTCTCAAAAATAAGCCAAATTGAGCTTATTTGACCAAAAGTCAAAGTCCACCAAAATTAACCAAATGCTCAGGGATTGTTTGTAACATTGTTTTAAGCAATTTTTGTGAAGAACTCAAGGTAGAGTCCTTGTGAATCAAGTGGTCAGTTGACCAAATGACAACAGATTTTGGACAAATTAGGCCAATAAGCCAGTTAGCTTATAAGCACTCAAATAAGCAAACCAAATAGCCAAATTGTCTCACAAGAAACACAAAAACAAGTTCCAAGCAACAGATAAGCAGGGCATACACTAGATAACAAAATGTAAGGCAAAAATGAGGTGGTCACTTTGGTGATGCAAATGACCACTTCAGCCAACTTTGATAAGCTCTAGCACCCACAATAAGTCACCAAATTCAACAAACAGATATTGCACATATAGCTTATCAACTAAACTCTTCCCAAACCAGATTTCAGACCCTAGATCCAACAAACAAATAATTTATTGGATCTGATGTGTTTGACCAAATTCAAACCAAAATATTCAGATTTTTCCCAAACTTTGAAATACTTAACCAAACCACTTGAGCCTTAACCAATGACCAAAACTTGTTGCATATGACTTGTTTAGACTCCCCAAACCCTAAGAACCAAGGGAACAAGGCCACAAGGCCTTATGATCCCAAAATCCCAAACAACCTTGTTTTAGTCCTTTTTCAAACAAACGTTTTATTCAATCACACAACCTATTGATTTTATGGTTCAAAAACCTCAATAATACTCGGCTTTTGGCTAAGTATTAAATATTGTAGTCCCAAGTCTTTTCGAATTGATTACTGATCTAAAGTGCGACTCAATCGTCTTTTGGTGAACAAGAGAAAGGTTTGGTTTGTTTATCTAATTTTAACTAATAGCAAATAAATAAGTAAGTGTCGTTGAGTAAAGTAGAAGTTTAAAGATGAAAATGACGAGTTAAAATAAATGCTTGTAAACTTAAAGGCAATATTGGAAAAGTACTAGCACACTAAATAAAACTAACACTTAGAAATTTTATAAAAACAATACACTAAACAAACCCTAATCGGAATGTAGCACAAAACCCACGATCGGAAGGTTTGAAAATAACATCAATCGGAATAATCAACAAGGTGGCAATCGGAATGTGCCCCAAAAAGGCCCAAATCAGAATGTATTCCGATCTATTGATCGGAATGGTGGAAATGAACAAATCGGAATACTGAATATAACCCCCAATCGGAATGTTTAGGAATAACTCTAATCGGAATATAGCAAAAATCATCAATCGGAATGTTACAAAATGGAGTCAGATCAGAATATGAGACAAAGACTCTAATCGGAATTTGCTAATAATGGTCCTGATCGGAATACTAAACCCTAATCCGATTACTCGATCGGAATAAGGGATAAGGGTGCGTTGGTCGGAATATCACGATCGGAAAGGGGTTTGTACCCTTTCCGATTTATATGGAGATCGAAATAAGCCAATGAAATAAGCTATTATGATAAGCTTTTCACCAACTAAAACGAATCAATAACTAAAAGGATCAAATAAGCAGTTGTATCAACTTATCCAACCTCAAAATAAACAAACTTTTTAAATCAAACCAAAAAAATATGAACTTTTAAAGAAAACTTTTTATAAGTAAATAAGCTAATCATAAAAATAAGCCAATAAGCACAAGAATCTTAAAGCTTAATCAAATGAAAACTTATGTAATGATCAAAAGATTAACTTTTTAAGCACGAAATCATTAAGAACAACACGGATCATATGAAAGTCGCACCAAAATTAATCTAAAAATCAATGAAAGGTAGAATGAGATTAAGGATTAAAAGCTTAAACTTAACTAGATTAATGAAATAAGCAATACACAAATGTTTAATCTTGAAAGATTAAAAGAAAAGATGAAACTTAGTGAGAGAAAGTTTAGAACTTTCTCTCTCTAAAACTAGAAAGAAAAGTGCAAAATGAAAAACTAAAAATTAAAGACTAACTCCCTCCTAATGTGTATTAGGAGGGTATTTATAGGAAAAGTGGAAGGAGTGCATGTGTTGCATCTTCTTTCTTTCTTTCTTCACGTCTTCTCGACTAGACTTTAATTCGTTGTCTTTTCTCGATGTCGTCTCGGGATTTGAACTTGTCTTTTAATTTTCTTCTTCTATTAGACTTAAGTTCTTCGACTTCATTAAACTTCCGTCTTTAGACTTTTTCTTCGATAAATCTTCAGAATAGGTCTTGGACTTCCGTTCTTTTTGCACTCTTGATCTTTTGACTTCGTCTTTTCCCGTTTTCTTCGATTAAAAGCCCGTGAAAGCCCGTGTTTTCTTCCTTTTTCATCTTTTGGTCCTAAAACACAATATAAACACAAACCACGCATAATTCTGACTTTTACGACATAAATCACACATTTTGGTCTTGTTATTATTGGAAATAAGTGGTAAAAGGATAAGTGTTTTCACACTTATTAAATCCACTACACTTGACCATTGCAATGCCCTCATGCAATGCACTAATTTTAAAGCACGGTTTACATTCTCCATCATAAATAACCCACCTTGGCCTTTATTAAATACTAAACATAAAAAGATAGAAACAAGTAAAGAAATTAAAAACTTACATTGGGTTTTGGCAGTCATGAACGTTTATCATCCTCAAGTTTCACGTTCCCCATACCAAGCTTAAAAACGAGATCATTGTTATTATACGTTAGCAAACTAACACGAACTCACGTGGGCCAATTATTCACTTAGACTCCCTTATTCCTAGGTGTATCTCTTATATTTTATTTTTGTCTTGAATGATCACGAGGATGCATTGTTTGACTTATTTTGATAGTTATTTAGGCCGAAAATAAAGTGAACGATTTAATCAATAGTTAGCTAAAGGACAAAATCTTTTAAAACTGCTTCTCGGGACCTCATAAAGTTCATATCTTGGCATAACTCGCTTCACGATTTGAGACCTTTCTCGGACCGATATTTGGCAGCGACTTCATACTTTGAATCTTTGAGAGACGTTCTTGAAATTATGGTCTTCTCTTCATAATAGGAATTTCTTCACTTGAGGTTTTGATAGATTCTTCATATTTGGACCACGACTTCTTCATTTTTCTCTAATCTCTATTTAGGACTTTGATATATAACGATCCGCCTCCTTTTAGGACTTGGATCTATTTATCCTCATACCTTGTTAGGGCCTTTTTGGATAGACTTCTCCATGATCATTTGGGGAGTATTTGCTTTTCGTCGTGTGTCTTTATCCTTCATATTGATTTTCGATAAATGATTCTTCACATCACTTTTGGATCTTTAGCAACAAAATGTAGCCCTCATGCCTTGTTAGGGCCTTTTCTGACTCGCTAATCTTCACATCCCACTTCAATAAGTTATGCCTTGGCTATGAACTCTAATCTGTCCCGAGCAACTTTTAAACGATCTTGGGCTAGAAGCCAAGTAACCTTTTAAATCGTACAACCTTATTTATTGCAGATAAATTTATTAACAAGAGAAGGGAGAATAGGCTTTTAATTAACTCACATAAATTCACGAAAGAATACTGAACTTATAATTGACTCTATCATCTCTCGTTCTACACAGTTTAAAATCTCAAGGAATGAGACTCGTGGATGCTTAGCCTATTAAATCAAAGTTTTGGGTTTTCGAGTCATCTATAGGATCTTGCAAACTCTTAGACTTTTTCAAGTATAGAATTTGCATTTTAAAGTTCCCTTGATAAACAACTCTCTAGGATCAATTATAGGAACTTGAGAAAAGTTCTTGTTCTTAACCCGTGAGAGTTAAGACTTTCGCGTTTTATAGCTCCCTATATAAAAGCCTAGCAAAACTTGACTTAAAAACGTTAAGGATACTAGCTAGAGTAAACTTAGATAAGTAAACTCGGGTTGAGTCAAAATGTTCACGACTAAGAAAAATTTAAAACCACTTTATTGAAAATTTATTCTAGCAGGGAAAGAAGATAAACATAATAAAGGAAAATACAACTATACAACTAGGCCAAAATAGATTAAAAATTTTGAAAAATGTCGAAAAATCAAATTTTCCGGTTAAAATGAGGGCAAATTCATGGAAAAGACCACTTACTTCGATAGAAGTCCCCCCACACTTGAGATAAACATTGTCCTCAATGTTTAAGCATGTTGGAGTAAACTCCCCTACACTTATGACATTGTGCACTTTGTTTAAATCTTGCTAAGGAAAGGACAACTATGGTAATTTCAATGTGAACATATAAAATATGAAATATTTAATCACAAAAGTTTTAGGATAGACCGAGAAGATGGGAACACGGTATCACGGTTCGTCAAAAGTCATCAAGGTGGATCTTTGAAGCTTTAATCCCTGCACAACACAAGAAACAAGACAACAAACACATACGGGGCTCCCCCCCACACTTATTATGAAAGCAGTAAAGGATAGATCACGGGTTGCCTCCTGAGAAGCGCTTGTTTTTTATCACCGAGTCACGAGCCTGACTCGACCCAAATTTAGTTTATGGGAAACGTGGTGAAGGATGGAATCATCTCATGACAGATGTCCTCACCAAAGTACAGCTTCAAACGCTGGCCATTCACCTTGAAATTGGGCCCATTTGGCTGAGAAAGCTCAATGGTCCCATATGGAAAGACTTTGGCGATGGTGAATGGACCAGACCAGCGGCTCTTCAACTTGCCAGAGAAGATCTTCAACCGAGAGTTAAAAAGTAAGACTTGATCACCAACGTGGAACTCTCGGTTCTTAATCCTTGCATCATGAATGATCTTGGTATTCTCCTTGTAGATCAGTGAGTTCTCGTAAGATTCATTCCTCAGTTCGTTGAGCTCGTTGAGTTGAATCTTGCGATGATCACCGGCTTTGTTGATGTCGAAGATAGCCCACTTCAAGGCCCAGTGTGCCTTATGTTCCAGCTCGATGGGGAGGTGGCATGCTTTCCCGTACACAAGACGATAAGGTGTACAACCGATCGGGGTCTTATAAGCAGTACGGAAAGCCCACAGAGCATCATCTAACTTATCGGCCCACGCGGCGCCATGCTCTCCCACAGTACGCTCCAAAATTCGCTTCAATCCACGGTTGGAAATCTCGGCTTGCCCATTGGTTTGGGGATGATAAGCGGTGGAAAGACGATGATTAACACCATACTTAGCCATGACTCTTGCAAATTGATCATTGCAAAAATGAGTCCCGCGATCACTGTTGATAGCACGAGGAACGCCAAATCGAGCGAAAAGCTGCTTTAAAAAGTTCACAACCACCTTCGCATCATTCGTTGGGAGAGCCTTGGCTTCAACCCATTTAGAAACGTAGTCAAATGCGACGAGGATGTACTTGTTCCCTTTGGATGATAGAAATGGCCCCATAAAGTCGATGCCCCATACGTCAAAGATTTCACATTCATGTATGAAATTTTGAGGCATCTCATCTTTATGTGTGATCTTGCCTTGGCGTTGGCAAGCATCACAATGCTTAACCATTTCGTGAGCGTCACGATAAATGGTGGGCCAATAGAATCCAACGTCAAACACTTTCTTAGCGGTGTAGTTGGGACCAAAGTGACCACCGATGGGTCCTTTGTGGCAAGCCTGGAGAATGTCAAAAGCTACCGGTCCGTCAACACAACGACGAATGATCAGATCAGCACATTGTTTGAATAGATAAGGGTCATCCCAAAAGTAAGTCTTAACATCATTTAAGAACTTCTTCTTTTGTTGGGATGTTAACCCTTTGAATAGAATACCACCCGCTAAGTAGTTGGCAATGTCCACAAACCACGGGGTGTCATCAAGATTGAGATTTATAGACATTAAGGTCTCAAGGGGGAAAGAGTCATTTATCTCTTTGTTCGGATGATCCCCTTGATATGGATCCTCAAGTCGACTCAGATGATCCGCGACCAGGTTTTTAGCACCCTTCTTGTGCCGAATTTCAATGTTGAATTCTTGAAGGAGTAAAACTCAGCGAAGAAGTCTTGGCTTAGAATCATGCTTAGTCATCAAGTACTTCAACGCAGAATGGTCCGTGTATACGATGGTGGGGGATAAAACAAGATAGGGGCGAAATTTTTCAAAAGCATAGACAACAGCTAAAAGCTCTTTTTCGGTTGTCGTATAATGCAATTGAGCCCCCGTCATTGTTTTGCTAGCATAGTGGATTGGTTGGAAGTGTTTATTCACTCTTTGGCCCAAAACCACACTAATAGCAAAGTCGCTAGCATCGCACATCAATTCATAGGGTAGCTCCCAATTAGGGGTAACCAAGACCGGTGCCTTAGTTAGCTTATCCTTAAGAAGATTGAAGGCTTCGATACACTCTTTAGAAAAGATAAAAGGAGTATCTTTTTCCAAGAGGTGGGTCATCGGGCGAGCGATTTTAGAGAAATCCTGAATGAAGCGACGATAGAAGCCCGCATGAGCCAGAAAACTTCTCACACCCTTCACGGTTGAAGGTGGAGGTAATTTGGCTATGACATCAACTTTAGCACAGTCGACTTCGAGACCGGCTTTAGAAATTTTGTGTCCTAGCACAATGCCTTTTTTTACCATAAAATGGCATTTTTCCCAATTCAGAACAAGGCGAGTGTCTTCGCACCGCTTAAGCATACGTTCCAAATTGGCAAGGCAAGAAGAGAAGGAGTCCCCAAAGACCGAGAAATCATCCATGAATACTTCCATGGTTTGCTCAACCATGTCATGGAAGATAGCCACCATGCACCTTTGGAAAGTCCCGGGGGCATTGCATAAACCAAAAGGCATCCTTTTGTAAGCGAATGTGCCATAGGGACAAGTGAATGGTGTCTTCTCTTGATCTTGGGGATCGATGGGTATTTGGAAATAACCCGAGAAACCATCAAGAAAGCAGTAATATTCATTACCCGCTAAACGTTCAAGCATTTGGTCCATAAAAGGTAGAGGGAAATGATCCTTTCTTGTGGCATCATTGAGTTTGCGGTAGTCTATACAAACTCTCCACCCAGTAACGAGACGGGTAGGAATCAACTCGTTGTTTTGATTGGGCACAACGGTGATTCCGCCTTTCTTAGGCACACAATGGACTGTACTAACCCAAGGTGAATCCGAAATAGGGTAAATCATACCCGCATCAAGAAGTTTGATAACTTCTTTTTTGATGACTTCATGGATTTTATGATTCACCCTTCGTTGGCTTTGAATTGTGGGCTTAAAGTCGTCCTCCATGAGAATTTTATGTGTGCAAAAGTGAGGATCAATTCCGCGGATGTCGGAGATTTTCCAAGCGATAGCTCTTTTATGCTTCTTCAATACAGCGACAAGTCGGGCCTTTTCTTCTTCTTTCAGGTCCTTCGCGATGATGACCGGTAACTTCTCGTTGTCTTCAAGAAAAACGTACTCTAGATGAGGAGGTAGGTCTTTAAGCTCAAGAGTAGGAGGATCCTCAATAGATGGTGAAACTAACATGGATCATCATTAGTCACCTCTTTAGGAGAAGGAGGAGAAAACGGGTCCTCATTGAGAAGTTTCTCAATAGTACGAATGTCTTCATCCCAATCAGTAGACGAATTATCATACTTAATATCGAGAGGACCCAAGCTAGCTTCGAAATCATCCAAGTCACTTTCTCCAAAAGGAGTCAATGCCGGAGCAATTGAGGCAACGGTTTCAACATTGGGTAGAGAAGAAAGATTACTTTTGCAAGCATCATGAAAATGTTCTTCACAAGCCTCATCGAGAACATCAATAGCATTAACACTCTCATATGAATAAGGTTGCTTAGAAATCGTACCCATGTTGAAGACAATTTTATCGTCACCAACTCTCATGATTATTTCGCCCGCGGCTACATCAATGAGAGTGCGACCGGTCCTCAGGAATGGACGTCCAACGATTAATGGAACACGAGGATCCATCTCGTAGTCAACGACAACGAAATCCGTCGGGAAGGTGAATTTGTCAACGCCAACAAAGACATCTTCGGCTATCCCCACTGGATAAGCAACCGTACGGTTGGCTAATTCCAAGGTCATTTTGGTGGGGACTAGCTCGGGGAGAGATAATTGCTTCCAAACACTTAAAGGCATTAAGTTTATACTGGCACCTAGATCGGCTAGGGCCATGCAATTCTCTACTCCCGGGAAGTTGCAAGGAATCAAGAAGCGACTTGGATCACCAAGTTTGGTGGGCAATTTCCTTAAGAGCACTGCGGAGCAGTTCTCATTAAGTTGGGTCTGAGCAATGTCAAGAAGCTTCTCCTTGTCACTTAGAAGATCTTTAAACATCTTAGCGTATTTGGGCATGTGAGCGAGAGTCTCGGCAAAGGAGATGTTAAAATTCAATTGTTTAAACATTTTGAGAAAGTTTGAAACTTGAATATCATCCTTGCTCTTTTGCTTCTCTTTCCTCAACCTTGAAGGATAAGGTATATTGGATGAAGAAAAAGGCTTTAGGGGAGTAGGATCACTCACAACCACGGGTGGTGGGGAAATGGGGGTAGAAGGCAAAGGAGGTGTGGAAAGTTGCTCTTTTTCCTTGTTTACAATCACGGGTGGAGGTGTAGGAAGCTCGGGTTCCATATAACCTTTCCACTACGAGTGGTGATTGCTTTCATCTCCCCTCTTGGGTTCGCAACGGTGTTACTCGGAAGAGTACCCGAAGAAGAGGGTTGATTACCTTGGATGAGCGAACCAATCATATCACGAATGTTAAGCGCTTGAGTGCTTAAAGAATCTCTGATGTCGGCACGAATTTCATTGCTTTGTTTTGCCATGTCATTCCTTAGCTCGGCTCGAATATCGCTCCCTTGTTTCGCCATTTCGCCCTTTAAATTGATGACTTGACTCTGAAGATTCGTTACCAGCTCCTGATTAGTCTTCATGAACGTCTCGACGTCTTGATTTATTGCCATCGGTTGATTGAGAGGTGGAGCTTGGTAAGCTTGAGAATTTCCTTGAGTTGGGTATGGGTTTCTTTGGGATTGATATTGATTGTTAGCACGAGGTTGGGATTGGTTGTTTCGGTTATAGCTTTGTTGTTGGTTTTTGTTTGAAGGAGGGAAACCTGGTGGAGCAAGATAATTGTTTGAACGATAACTTAGCAAGCTACGGTCCCCTTGAGGGCGAGCTTGATAGCCTCCCGTGGGATAAGTACCGTATGCTGCGTTAACGTTTTCAGAAAAATTGCCTTGAGTAGAAGGACAATCGTTGTAAGAATGAGGACCACCACATGTGTCACAAGAAATAGCAACGGCTTTAGCTTGTTGAAAGTGGTTTGTGGCCATGGTCATGAAATTCTTGTTCATCTCGGCGAGTTGTCGAGAAATTTCAGTCATCTTGGGATTGGAAGTAGTAGAAGAAACATTGACTCTCGAGTTAGATCTTGAGGATGCGGATGATTCCCAATTCTTGTGGTGAGTAATCATGTTTTTAATCAACTCTCTACACTCCTCCGGTCTCCTTTTCATAAAAGTACCACCGGCGGCGGCATTCATCGTGTCACGATCACGAAAAGTGAGACCATTGTAGAAGGTATCAATGAGAGTGACGGGGAGCATATTGTGATTAGGACAGCGGTCGATCAAATCATTGTATCGTTCCCAAGCATCGAAGAGCGATTCATCATTGTCTTGCATGAATCCACTGATTTGGTTACGAAGGCTTGTGACCATGGATGGAGGGAAGTAGCGTGACAAAAAGCGTTGAGTCATATCATTCCACGTATGAATAGAATTCTTAGGAAGAGGGTCAAACCATTTTTCTGCATGGTGAGAAAGCGAGTGGGGAAAAAGTTGGAGGCGAAGGTCATATATAGAAACACCGGGGCACTTCATGCTTTGGGTTATGGTAATGAATTTGTCGAGGTGTTTGTTGGCATCATCATCCGAAATTCCGCGAAATGGGTTAGTTTGCACTTGCTGGATCATGTG
This sequence comes from Glebionis coronaria, assembly GCA_025667525.1. Classification (NCBI taxonomy): domain Eukaryota; kingdom Viridiplantae; phylum Streptophyta; class Magnoliopsida; order Asterales; family Asteraceae; genus Glebionis; species Glebionis coronaria. Next base: position 302,222,923 of record CM046878.1, on the reverse strand, counting down.
ATGCTTGAACGAAAACTCCTGAGCCGTGACGTGCATCGGCGCAATCGGGCCTCCGCGTCCGTTCATGGTGGGTTGACACAATTCCTCCATTGTTCATAAATCAGGTAGGAGGACATTGTTGTTGTTGTTGTTGTTCAAATTGGGTAGAGGTGGGTTATTATTGTTGTTATTAACACCAGCCATATCTAAATCTTCACGAGTCTCGGGCTCAGAATAGTTCGAAGATCTAGTACGCATACACCTGCAGAAGAAAAATATACACAGAGAATATCTATATAATGTTTTTGGTGCAAACCCTTTTGAAAATAATTGCTTTTTATGATTTTTTAATGTTTTTGTATTTTTGAAGAGTTTTATATTTTGTATGGATTTTTGAAAATTTTTAAAGCAAGGAAAATAACGTTCAAAGAACGGATCCCAAAATTCAATGCGTCTCTCACTAGAAATCCACAACAAATAACAACAATAAAACACAAAGCATAAACACCAGAGTAACAAATCACATGGCAAAGTTCATATCAGACATAAACATGAAATTTTTTAGAGGAAACTTAAAAAGAGCTTATACCTATCCCCCACAACATCCTAGAGGGATCAACTATGCTCCTTGGACCACTCTCAACAACTAGAGAGTGACCAGGGTCCTTGAACAAAGGAGATGGTATGTGCCTTGGTTGATGGTTCAAAGCAGAACCTCAAGGGCTTGATTTCTTCAACACAAGCAGCAAACAACCTATCCAAAGGTTGATAAACCTTCACTAGCTTGGTGTCAACAAGCTTGCAAGGGCTTATAGCTTTTGGATAAGGGTTAGTACAAGATAAATATCAAAAACAGATGACTGATTTCAAGGTTTTTTCAAACTTGAAATCCTTAACAAACATAAACGTGCTTTAACCACAAGATCAAAGCACCTTTATAACATCAAATGGAACTCAGAATTACCCTTAAACAACACCAAATTTCAAAAACATAAAAAAGAATTACAATTTTCATAAAATACCAACTTTTATAAATTTTAAAAAGGAATTACAATGTTTAAAGAGTAAAACTGCAACAAGGCTCTCTCACAGGTTGAGGAGTCCTTATATAGGCCACAAGGGCTGAGATTACAATGAAAACCCTAGCTACAAAGTCCCTAAAATGCCCCTTGAATCTTTTAGTCGAATTTTTTTGATGAGCTGTTTAAATGCATCCAAGTCGTTCATTTTAGCTTTGGGGCCAAGTAATGAGTGTGGGCTGTTGATTTGGCCACGTGTCATTCCTTGTAGAGGAAGTTGGATTTTGATTGGTGGACGGGTTGATGGGTGGGGTCCTTTGGTAAGTGGGATTGAGTGTTTTTGGTGTGGGATGGGTTTTAGGTCATGTGAATCAAACGTGTGCCAGGGTAATTGGAAACCTTTTGTTTAAGTGAAGTGAAATTTGGGGGTGAAGAAGGGTAACAGTAACATGTTTGATCCGTTTTTGTGGGATGGTAAGTTGTTTGGCGCATTTCTCATTTGAATGTTTCAAATGCACAGCTTTGCCCCTTGTCTTTTGGAGGAAATGGTAAAACGTGTTTTTCAGCCAACAAACTTGGTTTTCTTTGTTAATAAAGTTTCCAACTTTATACTTTTGCCCCAAAACTTTGGTAAAAGGTTTTCAAGGGTTGTTTTTCCATTTTTGCATAGTTTGAGGACTGATCTTGGACATTTCTCATCTTTGAAGTCTTCAATGTATCTTTGACTTCATGAGGGACCATTATTGAAAATTTAGAATTGTTGAGGGACTAAACTTGCCAATTCTTCAAAGTTGAAGGACCTTTTTGTAATTTTGACAAACTTAAGGGACCAAACTTGTAATTATGAATATCCAAGGGTATTAAGTGTCATTTCTTCATAAATGAGGGATCAATCTTGTACATCTTCAAATCTTCAAGGGTTTTTCTTTGAGAAATCGATAACTAGGGCCCGGTTCATTGTACGGCTTCGTTTCTCGTGTCCGTTTTTCCTTGTTTCTTGTGATCTTTTATCTTTTTCACGATATCCATACCTAAAAATACACACTTAAACAAAAAAAAGCATATATATGGTATATTTATTACATTTTATGCATTTAAAGCCCGAAAAGAACGATGAGATCATGTATAAATGCCATCTCATCACTCCCTCATACTAAGTCATTGCCGTGCCCTCACGCAATGCTAGAATAAAGTATCTAAGCATCACCAAAATTCAATTTTATTACCCTTTATTGAAAAGTAAAAGACTTGCAACAATACTACGAAGATGTGTAAAGACATAATGTATGATTTTCATCACGTGTGTGACTTTTAGGGTCATTGAATAGAAACAATTAAGTGTCCCATAGAGTAAAGTTCGTCATCCTTGATTGTCATACATTCCCTACTAAGTGCAAAAACGAGATCATTGTTGGTACAAGTCACAATGCTAACACTACTCATACGTCCAAATTGTGTAATACTATTTCTCCCCGCAATCCTAGTTATTATGAAAATAAATGGGTTTCTAGATTTTCTTAACTATTTGTTATGGATCACAAGTGATTCATATTGACTTATTTGAGTATTTATTAGTCCGAAAGTAAAGTAGCACGATTCAATCGATAGTTAGCCGAAGGACAAAATCTTTTAAAACGGCTTCTCGAGTATCTCCTTAAGTTCATATCTTGACATAACTCGTTTCATGATTTGAGACCTTTCTCGGACCGATATTTGGCATGTACTTCATACTTCAAATCTCGGGAAGACGTTCTTACAATTATGTTCTTCTCTTCATATTTTGGAATTTCTTCACTTGACGTTTTTGAGAGATTCTTCATACTTGGACCACGACTTCATCATTTTTCTTCAATCTTTATTTTGGACTTTGATATACAACGATCTGCCTCCTTTTCGGACTTGGATATATTTATCCTCATACCTTGTAAGGGTCTTTTTGGATAGACTTTCTCCATGATTTTTAGGGGAGTAATTGCTTTTCGTCGTGTGTCTCGATCCTTCATATTGACTTTGGAATAATGATACTTGATAGGTGTGTAAACACCCATCCTTTTTACAACTTAATTACAATAATAACCGGGCCAAAACGTGTATTTTATGTCTTTTATGTCGGAAATATACGTGGTTTGTGTTTTTGTTGTGATTCAGGACGAAAAGGTGAAAAGTGGAGAAAACACGGGCATTCACGGGCTTTTATCGAAGAAAAAGACGAAAGCGAAGTAAAGAAGTCAAGAGTGCAAAAAGAACGGAAGTCCAAGACCAATTCTGAAGATTGATCGAAGAAAAAGTCAAAAGACGTAAGTTTACTAAAAGTCGAAGAACTCAAGTCTTATTTATTAAAGAATTAAAAGACGAGTCCAAAGAAATCCCGAGCCAAAAGTCATTAAAGTCCAAGATTTAAAAGATTAAAAGGCTTAAGGACTAATGGTGCAATTAACAAAAGATTAAGAAGAGAAGGACTAAGCATGCAATTAAGGAGAAAGGAAAGAGGGAGGAAGCTTCCTAAGCATTCCTTAACCTCCCCTATATATAGATTAGGATTTCATTAGTTAGTTTTTGTTGGCTAGAGTGACACTAGTTCTTCCACCTTTTAATTACTTGTTCTTTAAATACATGTCAATTTAAATACTTGTCTTGCACCTTAAATACATTTAATTTCAAGTAAGTTTTCTTTTAATTCTTGTCAATCTTTACTTTTTATTGTTAATATCTCATCTACCTTTCTTGTTTGGCTTATTTGATTAAAGGTTATGTTTTTATGCTTTTGATTGTTTTGGATCATTGATTTTTATAGCTTATTTGTGTTTATTTTAAGATTTCTAAAGTTTTTATAAAAGTTATTTATATATAAAGTTTGTTTTCGTATACCTTTTTCATTTAGTGTCTTCAAAAGTCTTTAAATTTTAGCTTATTAGTTTTATTTATACTTGTTTTGATTAGGATTTTTGGTGTGTGCTTATTTGGTTTATAGCTTATTAGAACTAGCTTATTTTGTGTTATTTCCACTTTATTCCGACCACACCAGTCGGAATAGGGTTTATTATTCCGACCAGCACTCCTTTTCTTGGTCGGAAAAGGGTTTGTGATATTCCGATCTAGGGTGAGTTTGGTATTCCGATCAGGAGGTAGGTGACAGCATTCCGATCTGAGTCCACTCCTCATTCCGATCAGGGTGATTGTTTTGTTATTTCGATCAGGAGGTAAGTATACATTCCGAAAAGGGGTTTGTTTGGATATTCCGATTAAGCGTTTGGTGACAGCATTCCGATTGGTAATTCCGACAACATTCCGATCAGGAGGTAAGTATACGTTCCGATTAGGGGTTCCGATCATCATTCCGATTAGGGTGTTTGTGTTGATATTCCGACAGGTGGGTTAAATATTCTGATCGGAATATATTCCGATTAGGTATTGTTTTATAGTTTATCTTGTTTAATTTTTAAGTTCTCATTTTATTACTTTGTCAAATTTTAATTCTCGTCAAGCTTTTAAATTCTCGTCATTTATTTTCTCGTTATTTACTTTTCAAAGTTTTAATTTCTCGCCATTTATTTTAAAATAGTTTTAGATTTATTTTACACGTCATTTAGTTTTAAGTCTTGCACTTTTTAATACTACAACGACACAACTTTTGTTTCACCAAAGAACGACTGAGTCGCATAGTTAACACAGTTTTCAATTCGAAGAGACATACTTAAACGAATCTTTTTACCTGGCCAAAAGCCTTGTATTAAATGGCGCCGCTGCCTCCTCTTTTCGTAAAGATTTACGGTTTTCTGTGAGAGACGCGTTGCTTTTTGGGATCCGTTCACTTGTGAGCGTTATTTTTCTTGCATAAAAATTTCAAAAAACCATAAAAATTAAAAATTGATAAAATCCATAAAAATTAAAATTTTCAAAAATCCAAAAAGATTTTATTTTTATTGTGTATATATATTGTCTTTGTGTTTGGTATTGTTTTCTTTTGTCTTTGTAGGTGTATGCGTACTAGATCTTCTAATTATCAAGAGCCTGAGACTCGAGAAGATTTAAGTATGTCAGGTGTTAACAACAACAATAATCCACCGCACCTCATCAATAACCACAATGTTCTTCCATAGCCCGATCTTCGGACAATGGAGGAGCTTTGTCAACCTACCATGTTTGGACGAGGAGGACCCATTGCGCCAATGCAAATCACGGCTCCAGAGTTTTCGTTGAAGCACCACATGATTCAGCAAGTGAAAACTAACCTATTCCGTGGATTGCCTGATGATGATGCCAACAAACACCTCGACAAGTTCATTACAATCACCCAAAGCATGAAGTTGCCCAGTGCCACAATGGATGTTCTTCGCCTACAACTTTTCCCACATACTTTATCACACCATGCCGAGAAATGGTTTGATCGTCTCACGAAGAATTCTATTCATACTTGGGATGACATGACTCAACGCTTTTTGTCGCGCTACTTTCCACCATCCATGGTCACGAGCCTTCGCAATCAAATCAGCGGTTTCATGCAAGACCCCGATGAATCTCTTTTTGATGCTTGGGAAAGATATAATGTCTTGATCGATCGTTGTCCAAACCACAACATGCTTCCGGTCACATTGATTGATACTTTCTACAACGGTTTTGTTGGGTCTACTAGATGTAGATCTTGCAGCCTGTCAGGAACGGTGTATGACTTCTGTAATCACAAGTCAATCCACAGAGAGACTCTATACACAATATGAATGTAGAATACAAATATAATAAATAAGAACAGAATAACTATAAAGACTTGATCCTTTCTAAGGATTTCTAATATTGATAATCACTAGAACTACGTTTGGTGAAGGTGTGTCTAACCCTTCTGCCTAAGGTTCCATTTATACTACAAGGAAACCCTAATACAGCATTAAACAAAACGTGTAAAACTGATATGCATATCCTTTCCTAACATATCTCATGCATATCCTAACAAAATATTAAGTAAATAATAAAGTTTGACTTCGACTAGGACCAGGAGCAGGACTTGCTCCTACGACTACTAGGACCAGGAGGAACTACATACCTCCTAGTCTACCTATTACATTTAACTATTACAATGGTCCTAACAATCCTCCCCTAAACTTGAATTTGACCTGTTGAGTTCAAGTTTCTCGGAAAACGTGCAAATGAAGCCCGAGGATTGAATCAGCAAAACTAATAGCAGCATCAGAAAGATAAGAATCAGAGTAACCGCCGCAACATGAAACACTAGAAGCTTCTCCAAAGCTTAGAACAAATCAGCATCGTGTTGAATCTTTTCAGCAACATGAGCAGATTTGATGAGCCTTTACCAAGTAGCTCCTCGCTCTTGGGCTAGCCAGTCGTTCTGGTGGAATAAGCATCACCCTGGGAGACTAGAACCCAGCCCAACTCTTAGAACGTAAATCAATGGTGAGTGGGAGTACCCTAATGATTTTAGTCAAACCATCACAACCGTCAACAGATTTGATACGTCTTTACCAGAAGCCGTACCCCTCTGGACTCGCCAACTCTTAGCAATAAAGCATCAGTGAGTTGAAAACCCTATAGCTTTAAGCAAGCTATTACAGCTATCAACGGATTTGATAAGATCTTTACCCCCTTGGATTAGCCACTTTTCAGTCCAAGACTATGGCAAGTGAAAACCATCCAGTTTTGGGTAACCTGGCAACCATCAACGGATTTGAGAATCGCATCAGGAGCCGTACCCTCAAGGTGAATCAACTTTTTCTTGTCGATTAGACATGGTAAGTTGAGAACCATTTGTTGTGAGGACCAAGTCCAACACCAAGTGAAACCAGTAACCAGCATAATCATACTTCAGTAACCAGAACCCACAATGTGAAGCAGCAAATGATATCATATTCACAAGTAGAAAAACCAAGATGTGTGAAAGTATAAGCAGATATTATATAAAAAGTATATATATATTTTTTTAATAATTTTTAAATTTTTTTTTTGTAACTATAAAGAATGAAATTCACCAATCACTATACATATTGGTGAAAAGAATGATAATAAGAACAAATGATCAAAAAATACAAAACAGAAACACTTACAACCCAACCACATCACAAACCAGAAGCAGCCTTCTTATCTGCTATCAAACGAGCCTGAATGCCTTCCACCAATGTCGTGGCCATAGAAGACTCATTTCCTGATGGAGCATTGGAAATTTGCAAATGACCAGCCAACATTGCCTCCATCGAAGAAATTGTCAAAGGATAATCCACGTCTGTCAGCATAAAAACCATATGACCAGATTCTAAATCCAACATATGCACACCACACCCTGCATATAATTTCCATCGTTTAATCACCCATTGCATTTGATCCTTCCATATACCCGAAACAGGAGCATGAGGAGGTGCATCCAACATCAGCTTAAGATCAGCCCAGATACGCAGACCAGGCCATGAAGACACAACCATGGGGTCAAAAGGCATGCTAGAATCCACAAATCCATATAAGGCCATAAGATCCATACGATCATCCCAAGATAACACACCCTGCAAGCCCGAAGCCAAACGCACAGACCCATCACTCAGAGTAATTTTATGGGATACCACACCAGGAAGAGTTGTGGAACGCTCCACCGTGTAACCAGTAATGTTCCCATTCCCCAAAGGCAAGTCAGAATCACTGTCAGAAGCTGCATCAATCAAATTCTCAGGATCACGCTTCTCATAAGGGACTGTCTTGCCACGACGAACACGTCGAGCTTGTTTCTGGCGAAGCGAACGTCTAGGTGTGGAATCACTAGGTGTGGGTTCAACCTTTACCGTAACCTCAGCAGCAGCAGTGGGAGCAGGAGAAGTAGACTCATGAGTTTGCCCACCCAATGGATCAATAGGAGCTGCATCAGAAGTAGGAATTGGTTGAGTTCCAGGAACCGGTGGTGATGGGGGTGGCAGATCAGGTGTAGCAGTTGTGGTGGTTGTAGTAGCAAAGGTGGTGGTGGTAGCATGTGTGGTGGTGGTGGTAGCAGGAACAGCAGAAGTTCCCATAGGAGCGACCAAAGGAGAAGTAGAAGTACCAACGGAAGTAGCAACAAAAACGGATGGACTAGCAGCAGAACCAGGAGTAGGAGCAGAGGAAGGACCAGTAGGAGCAGCAGGCGAAGAAGAGGTCACACCACGAGGATGGTAAATAAATCTTTCCAGAATTGGTTGACTCTAACGCTTAACCATACGCTCATAAAGTGCCTTGAGCTCATCAAAGGATTAAGCCCGAACTCTGTCCCACGTTCCATGGAGCATTAAAATGAGCAGCTGACTGATACTTCACATAATGCTGCATCTGCTTGCGCTGTTCAGTTCTTGATAAAGGTTTGTTCTTTCTCTACTCACGAAGCTGCGCAGCAAGGGCCAACTGTTGCTTGCGCATCAATACCATCGCTCTCGGAATACAGTTATGCTCATCAACATCGTCACCCAAAAGATCTGTAAACTGAGCATAATCCCTGGTGAGAATAGTCAACACCTGCATCCACTCACTATCACTCCAATGCATTGCATCGTGCTGAACTTGTTCACGCCTCCACTGTCGAAGCTCCTCTTCTGCAACCCTATCATCTTCATCAATCTCGGCTTGAATCCGTTGAGCAGCCTCCTCACCAAGCCTATCCTCTTCAAGCTGTCGGCGAGTACGTTTGCGAGATGGTGATGGAGCATCAGTCATTGGGGCCTTGCCCTTTGAATCATGGGAGCGACCAGCATTGGAACCAACAATAGGACCAGAATCACCATCCATAGGAGTGGGAATAGCACCAGGAGAAGGAACACTGGAGGCTGTCGGAGGAACCAGCAAATCATCATATACTTTATCAGCAAAGGCAGCCTTTGCCAATAATGTCAAACCATCCTCAACACGCTCCGAACCCTCCACATCAGAATCTGAATGGATCACATGCTTCTTTCGGCGTCGTTGCTGAGTTTCCAAAGCTTTGATGCGATCAACCAGAGGAAGAACAAACTCCCTAGTAAGTTTTCGGTGTTGGTTCAAATCAGCTTCCAATGAAATCATCCGCTCATGATACCTGCGCACAAGATCAAGTAAAGACATAAGTGTAGTAGGCTCCTCCGCCTGCCCACCAAGAGAACTTGGATCAAGGAAAGCGTCATTGGAGCCCGACGCAACAGATGGGTCAACCTGTGGAGTACTAGCACCAAAAGGTTATCAGTAGAGTGTGGAGCAAGACTAGGAGGTGGAGTCTCCACAAATGGAGACTTGTGTGGTGCTGAAGAAGGACCAGCCTTGGAGGGGGATGGTTTTTCAACCACCACCTCCTCAACCAGCTCCTCCTCAACCACATGAGAAGGACCACCAGTAGGAGCCTCCTCCTCCATAGGGTCATCATCAATCCCAACAAACTCAGGAGCCTCCTCCTCCTCACCCATAGGACCCTGAGCCAGTCCCAACATGGCCTCAGTCAGGGGCCTCCACTCCCCGGTAAACCCATGGACCATATTGTAATACACTTTTGCAGTAAGCTTAGACGGCACATGTTCAGTCCTGTCACGAGGAATACAAACCAGTATTTGTTGTAAAAACCTAGGATACATAAGAAACGTCTTTCTAGAACCAGCATTAGATAGATTACTAACCATCCCCTCAAATAGATAATGAGAAAAGTTAAACACCCTACCCTGGGCTAAGCAAATAAGACCAGTAGCCAAGGGAGTAGGGAAAGCATCCCAACTCCCAGACTTGGGACTCATACAATGAATTAGAAAATGCACCAGAAGCTTCCATTGGGGGGAAAACCTATTTTTCTGAAAGTTAAAATTCCCCCCATGTTCGTATCCTAAAGCAGCCATTCCCTCCAATACCTCCGAACTGGGGATGGACTCAATACCACCCTCATCCTGAAGATGAAGGGAAGAGCGAATAGAAGCCTCAGTCACCACGTATGAACGTCCATCTATGGTAGCATGGAGTTCACGTGGACGACCAACAACAACCACAAGACGAGCAGACGCCCAAAATTGACGAATAACACTATCATAAATAGTGGGACATATAGTAAACGCAAACCTTAGGTTGGAAGCTTCAATGAAATCCAAAATGTCAGCAAAATGTTCACGATGTGGACCATCACCCAGATAAGCAACTCGGTTGTGAGCAGGTTGGTAAGCAAGAGCAGCCATGGATCTTGAGTAATTGATGGAAGAAGGATTTTTGTTAGGGTTGAGAGAGTAGGATCGGTTTTGTGTGTGTTGATTGGAATGAGTGAGTCAAGGGGTTAAGTTGACCATTAATAAGGAAAATAGTAACTGTTCATTGATCCCTATTAATGGGGGGGTTGTCCTTTCAAATTTAGACATAATTGCATAGTAACCACTTGCCCTTTATAACATAATTACCAACTCCCAATTTACCATAGTTAATTAAAAATGTGAATACCAGGATTGGGAGCGTTGACCAAAAGTCAAAGCACACAATGGTCAGACCAGGAGCACAACGTGGTCAACAAAGGACAAAAGGAATGAACAGTGTCCCAGACTAGTACCAGAAGCCAATCACCACTTGACAAGGAAGGATTTTGAACCACCAGAAACCAACCAATGACCACTAGAAGCTAACCAATGAGGACCAGAAGCCAGTCATGTAAGACCATATCCACCAGAAGTGAGCAAAGTCCCCACTAGAAGTAACACACACCACTAGAACCAATATTAGAAGTTGTTAAAAACTATCAATACGTTATTATGTCCTAAGAATATGTACACAAAGCCTCCCCTTAGGCTTAGCCTCCCCTCAATCCTAGACCTCAAGGATTGACCATCCCAATGTGAACCACCAAGTGGTTAAACCGAGGACCATCAAAGGCTTTTGTCAACAAATCAGCAACATTATCATCCGTATGAACTTTAAGAACCTGAATAAGCTTCTTCTTATTGGCATCTCGTATAAAATGATGCCGAATTTCAATATGCTTCATTCGCTGATAAAAAACAGGATTCTTCACAATGCAAATAGTGCTTTGATTGTCAATAAAAATTTTGGTATTCATAAAACTGAAACCATTATCCAACATCTGATTTTGGATCCACAAAACTTATCCACAACAACTAGCAGCAGCAACGTATTCAGCTTCTGTTGAAGAAGTGGCTACTATTGTCTGTTTCTTGCATTGCCATGAAATAAGTCGACGACCCAAGAATTGACAACCACCAGTAGTAGACTTTCTGTCATTATTAGCACCAGCATAGTCACTATCACTATATGCTTCTAGAACAAAAGGTGATTCTCTAGGATACCATAAGCCCAGTTTAGGTTGAGCCTTGATATACTTGAAAATCTTCTTTACTGCATTTAAGTTCGAAACCGTTGGAGTCACCTGGTGTCTAGAACAAGCACTTACTGCAAACATGATATCCGGACGTGATGCAGTCAAATACATGAGGGAGCCAATCATAGACCTTTACATGTGAACATTGACCGGGGGGTCTGGCTCATTCTTTAGTTTGATTTTAGCAACTTCATAAGGAGTTGCTGCGGGTCTAAGAGGATCCATGTCAAACTTCTGAAGAATCTCATGAACATATTTGTCTTGACTGATGAAAATCCCATCCGATTGTTGCTTGACCTGAAGACCAAGGAAGAAAGAAAGTTCACCCATCGCACTCATCTGAAATTCGCCTTTCATTAAGTGTTCAAACTCATCACACCATTCCTTCCTCGTAGAACCAAAGATAATGTCGTCCACATAGACCTGAACAAGAATAATGTCCTTGGTATTCCTCCGAAGAAATAGTGTTTTGTCAATAGTACCCCTTCTATAACCATTCTTCAACAAGAAAGTGGAAAGACGCTCATACCAAGCTCTAGGAGCCTGATGTAATCCATAAAGAGCCTTGACCACCTTGTAAACTTTCTTGGGATGAAGTGGATCTACAAAGCCCTTAGGTTGAGTGACATACACCTCCTCATCAATTTTTCCATATAGAAATGAACTCTTGACATCCATCTGAAACACCGTAAAGCCCACATAAGAAGCAAAAGCCAAAAACAGACGAATGGCCTCAATCCTTGCAACCGGAGAAAAAACTTCAGTGTAGTAAATGCCCTCAATTTGAGTGTGGCCTTGCGCGACAAGCCTTGCTTTATTCCTTACGACAATACCCCGTGCATCCTTCTTGTTCTTGAGAATCCATTTGGTATTGATTGCTGACTTTCCATCTGGTAAGTCAACCAGTACCCAAACATTCTGAAACAAGAATTGCTGCATTTCCTCCTGCATAGCCTCCACCCAACTTTGATCCTCAAGAGAATTAGAAACTGACCTAGGTTCCACCTGTGAAAGAAAACAAGCAAACAAACAGTGTTGAAAGTCCGTATGATTATTACGCTTTTGATCTTCAATATAGCTCACAAGAGCATGATGATCAGACGAGGCCTTCTGCTGCATTCTGCGTGTCTTGACAGTAGAACCAGGATCTCCAATAATTTGAATGGTAGGATGATCTTTGTGTGATTGCAAGACTGGATTGGAAGAAACCTCCACTTCTTGTGCCAAGTTATTGAGATCACCAACAAAGTCAGCATCATATGAAGCAGTGTTGAAAATCCCATCTACCGGTTGTTTATGAATATCATCCAGCTTGGTAGAAGACTTCTTTTGATGGTTCCCCAAATCAGTAGGACTAGAGAAACGATTATTGGAAGCAGACACACTAGCTGGAGTACCAGTAGGTGATAAGCTAGCACTAGGAGCAGAAGCTGGCGTACCAGGAGCAGCTTTGTCAGTAGGCTCATCCAACGGGAACTCAAATCCACCTTGAGCAGCTGCTGTAGTAGCTTCTTGTTGTTGTTTGAGTAGAGTGTCAAGAGCTACTTGGGAATCTGGTACATCTAATTGAGTTGCATCACTAGGAGGAGTAGGAGAGACTGTGGTGGAGTAGGATGGAACCACAAAAATGTCATCCTCATCATCTGAATCAGAAAGACTAGAAGGAACACCAGTACTAGGAGTTGCAAACACTTGTGGTCCTGCATCATGGTTAGTTTTGAAACGAAAATATCCTAACGAATCACTAAGATAATCAAGATCAAAATACCATTCAGGACCCTTGCCTTGGATGTTTGACTTTTCTTCAAAATACCTGAGATTTATAGTCTCAATGATTCGCTTGGCTTGGAGATTGTAGACACGATAAGCCCGAGAGTGAGCTGAATATCCCACAATGTATCCTTCATCTGCCTTGCCATCAAACATCCCCAAATAGTCACTAGTATTCAGAATGGTGACTGGACACCCAAAAGGCTTCAAATGAGCAATATTAGGAACTTTGCCCGTGAGCAACTCATAAGGAGTCTTCTTGTGAGGATTGGTAATAGAAACCCTATTCAAAACATAACTTGCAGTATTAACAGCTTCTGTCCAGAACATGGTTGGAAGCTTGGAATATTTTTCATGACAACCAAGAGGACAATGTTGTACCTGAGATGAGATGCCCATAAGAGCAAACTCGTCTGCTTCTTCTGCATCAGATAGATTCCCAGCAATCATTGTAAACACGTCAGTCGAGGACTCAGCTGATTCCAGAGTAGAAGCATGATGATCATTCCAGTTGACCATAGAGTCAACAGATACCAATGCCTTCTTGTCATCTTTTATCTCCTGATCCTTAAAGGCTGAGTACCTGCTCTTCTCCTGGTCATTCTTGCTAGGGCACTCCCTTGCAAAGTGACCTGGTTGCTGGCAGTTATAGCATCGAACCTTGCTTCTGTCGAATCTTGCTAGCTCCCGAGGGTTGTAATTGAATTTTCGACCTGCTTTCTTCTCAAACTTGTGAACCCGAAGAGTAAGCATGGCCATCTGCCATTTAAGATCCATTTCATCCAGGTCAAGTTTATCGACCTGATTGAAGTCATCAAAAGTAAGTTGTTGTTGAGCATCAATATCAGCCACAAAAGAATGGAGAACAAATTCTACCATACTACCAGACTTGGCAGTAGGATCAAGAGCAGAAGTATGCTGAAAAGTATGTTGAGAGGAGACAGTATTGCTTGGGTTACTAGCATATGACATGGGACTGGATGCCATAGAGCTCACAAAGGCAGATTTAGCCGGAGTGAGAAAAGAGTCACTTGAAAAACCTCGCACATGGGGTTCAAAAGTTCTGAGCTTATGAAACAGATCATCAAAGTTGAGATAGTCAAGCCCACCTTTGGCTTTGAGAGAGATCACCACCTGATTCCATGAGTACGGTAAGGCTTTAAGAAACCTTGCATTAATATCACCATCATCAGGCTTTGACCGAAGCTGATTCAATTGTCTCAATATCTTCTGAAACCTGTCATATCCTTGATGTAAACCTTCCGTTTCGGAGATTTTGAATTTTGTGAATTCATCTCTCAGCATGGATCTTCACATTTTCTTAGACTCCTCATTCCCACCAAACCTTGCTTTTATGCCATTCCAGATCTCTCTGGCATCATCCAAATGGTAGAAGTCACCCATGTGATCTTCAGGAAGAGATTGAAGCAAAATCGTTTTTGCTTTGACCTCCTTTTGAATAGCTATGATTTCTTCATGAGATTTAGGGTCAAGAAGAGTAATATTACCATTCTTGTCTCTTCCAGTTAGCTTCCTGCTGTTCCCATTCAGAATGATCTTCCAAAGATCTTGATCAGTGTTGGTGATCCACCATTCCATCTTCATTGCCCAGTTATCATATTCATCCTTTTCCAGAAGAGGGAATTTACCATTCGTGTTGGAAACCGTAGCAACGATCTGCTGAGGTTGCACAATTTTAGCAGTGCTGTCTTCTCCTGTTTGGGTAGAAGTTGAGGCAGACATGATAAAACAATAATGGCAGTAATAAGAAAACTTGATTCTTCTTGTATAGAGACCATCACAGGCTCTGATACCACTTGTTGGGTCTACTAGATGTAGATCTTGCAGCCTGTCAGGAACGGTGTATGACTTCTGTAATCACAAGTCAATCCACAGAGAGACTCTATACACAATATGAATGTAGAATACAAATATAATAAAGAAGAACAGAATAACTATAAAGACTTGATCCTTTCTAAGGATTTCTAATATTGATAATCACTAGAACTACGTTTGGTGAAGGTGTGTCTAACCCTTCTGCCTAAGGTTCCCTTTATACTACAAGGAAACCCTAATACAGCATTAAACAAAACGTGTAAAACTGATATGCATATCCTATCCTAACATATCTCATGCATATCCAAACAGAATATTAAGTAAATAATAAAGTTTGACTTCGACTAGGACCAGGAGCAGGACTTGCTCCTACTACTACTAGGACCAGGAGGAACTACATACCTCCTAGTCTACCTATTACATTTAACTATTACAATGGTCCTAACAGGTTTGACTTTTCGTGATCATGATACGATTAATGCAGCCGCTGGTGGCACATTCTTGAAAAGGAGACCCGAGGAGTGTAGAGAGCTAATTGAGAACATGACTACTCACCACAAAAACTGGGATTCCTCCGCTTCTTCAAGGAACAACCCGAGAGTCAATGTTTCTTCTACCTCAACAAGCCCTGATATGACCGAATTCACCCGCATGATGACTGAAATGAACAAAAGTATCTTCCTTCTCGCTTCAAACCAACAACAACAACAAGTTAAAGCGGTTGCTAATCCTTGTGAAACATGCGGCGCTCCTCACTCATACACCGATTGTCCTTCTACACAAGGAAATCCGGAAAATGTGTATGCAGCTTATGGTAATTATTCACCGGAAAATTACCAAGCTCGACCTCAAGGGGATAGAAATTTGTTGAGTTACCGGTCAAACAACTACCTTTCACCCGGTTTTTCTCCTCAAAACAAAAACCCCGCCAACAACTACAATAGAAGCAACCAAATCCCACCAAGAGCTTCTACACCTTATCACCCACCCTCCCTACAAGCCCCATCCATTAACCCCGATGTTGAAGCCATCATGAGAACCCAAGGTGAGCAAATCAAGAATCTACAGAGCCAAATTATCAATCTGAAAGGAGATATTACCAAGCAAGGGAATGAGATAAGATCCGAGCTTCGAGATAATATTCAATCCTCCTTCAGCACTCAAACAAATGATATTAAGATTATGCTGGCTAGTTTCTTGCCCACAGCTCAACCTTCTACTTCGAGTTCTCTACCTTCAAACACCTTCACCAATCCGTGAGCGAATGTGAGTGCTATCACTACCCGTAGTAGAGTTACCATCGTAGGACCACCGATCCCGCCCCCATCATCTACACCTCCTCCACCACCATTTATCCCTACTCCTCCTACACCTAGTATTAGTGCACCATTACCGTCTCCGCCTCGTCATGACGATGTTCCCAAGAAGAACCCTTCAACATCTCAACCTTTACCACCTTCACCTTCACCAACCAAACCCAATATCTCATATCCTTCTCGCTTAGGCAAGACCAACGAGCTAACCAATAATGACTGTCAAGTGTCAAGCTATGTGAAGATGCTCTCTCAAATGAATATCAACATGAGCCTTGTTGAAGCACTTGTCCACATGCCGAAATTTGTTAAAGCATTTAAGGAATTGCTTAACAAGAAGGAGAAGCTGATTGAGCTCGCCAACACACGCTTAAATGAAAACTGCTCTGCAGTTATTCTTAAAGAACTTCTGGAAAAGCTTGGAGATCCCGGTCGTTTTGTGTTGCCTTGCATCTTTAACAAAACTGAAGAATTTACTGCCCTAGCTAATCTCAGGGCCAGTATTAATTTGATGACTTTGAATGTTTGGAAAACACTATCATTACCCGACCTTACTCCAACAAAGATGACTCTTGAACTTGAAAATCGCACTCTCGCTTACCCCGTTGGTATAGCCGAAGACGTGTTCATTAAATTTGGCACATTTACTTTCCCGGTCGATTTTGTCGTTGTTGATTATGAAATGGACCCTCGTATTCCTTTAATACTTGGTCGGCCATTCTTGAGAACCGGACGAGCTTTAGTTGATGTTGCTGAAGGTTAGTTAATCTTAAGAGTCGGGAATGATGCACAAGTGTTCAAAATGGGGAAGCTTACAAGCAAATCCTTTGGACGAGAATCTGTGAATATGATTAATGTGCTTGATGATTTTGTCTTCTAAAACAATCCTCTATTTGATTCTTGCATTGATAATCCACTTTTTCAAGATGATGTGTATGATTCTCTATCCAATTTGGACCCTTCACCCATTTATGATTCTCCATCGATTTTCGATGCTTATGATGATGAATCTAGCTCAGATTCGGATGATTATGATGACCTTACTTCTGAGTATCCCAATCTGCCCACATATGATGATTTTGATGAGGCCGATACTCTTTCGAGTGATTCTTCACATGATGAAGATCCTCCGTCATCCATGCTTAATCCTACTTTGGATGATTACTCTTTTGAGGAAGACTTCTCTACGTTTCTCAACACTTACTTCCCTCTTGAGAGTGATGCTCCTCCTTTAGATTTTGAAGATTATCGTCATGATCCTACTTTGGATTTGAAGAACATTCTTTCAAATGAGAAGAAACCGGTCGACACCAATATCCGCAGCACATATGATTTAACACCTCCTTGTCCCCCTTCTGAGGACGAGGTTGTGCATTTTCATCGCGGATCATCTTCACACTCTGCTGAGCCTGAGTGCTATTTTCCCCTAAAGGAAAAGGTGTTCGACCTCGGTATCGATATTCTGCAGCCATCTCAGTATCCACCTGATGAAATAAAAGGAAATATTTTTAGAACTTATGGAAATCTGCTTGCACCACTTCACCCTTGCTTCCACCATGCTCCATCGCTGCTTAAGGGAACCTTGCCTACTCTTCTTTGGCTTGCCTTGTTCGCCTTAAGCTTGTGCTATTTGATGGACGAAAACTATGTCTTTGATCCTGGTGGATATGTTTCATGCTTCTTCCTATGATGATCAAGGTCGAGTCAGGCTCACGACTCGTTAATCAAAAATCAAGCACTTCTTGGGAGGCAACCCATGTATCTATCTTTTTGCTTTCTTTATCCTAAGTGTAGGGGAGACCCGTTGGTGTTTGCTATTTCCTCTCCTCTCTTAATCAGGGATTCGAGATCAATGATCCACTCTTGATGATTCTTGATGACCCGTGATTCCGTGTTCCCTTCTTCCCGGTTCTATCCTAAACTCTTTTCGATTCACTATTTTATATTTTCTCAATATTAAAATAGGAATCACTTTAGTTGTCCATTCCTTAGCGAGATTTAAACAAAGTGCACAATGTCCTAAGTGTAGGGAAGTTTACTCCCACATGCTTAAACATTGAGGAAAATGTTTATATTAAGTGTAGGGGGGATTTCTATCGAAGTTAAGTGGCTCTTTTCCTTCTATTTGTCCTCATTTTAACCGGAAAATCAATTTTTCGACATTTTTCAAAATTTTTGATCTATTTTGGCCTATTAGTTTTTCCCTTTGTATAGTTATTTTCTTTCTTTACTAGAATAAATCTTTAATAAAGTGGTTTTAATTTTCAAACGTTGTGAATCTTTTGACTCAACCCGAGTTTACTTATCTAAGTTACTCTAGCTAGTATCCTTAACGTGTTTAAGTCAAGTTTTGCTAGGCTTTTATATAGGGAGCTATAAACGCGAAAGTCTTAACTTTCACGGGTTAAGAACAAGAACTTTTCACAAGTTCCTATAATTTATCCTAGAGAGTCGTTTATCAAGGGAACTTTAAAATGCGATTTCTAAACTTGAAAAAGTCTAAGAGTTTGCAAGATCCTATAGGTGACTCGAAAACCCAAAACTTTGATTTAATAGGCTAAGTATCCACGAGTCTCATTCCTTGAGATTTTAAACTGTGGAGAACGAGAGATGATAGAGCCAATTATAAGTTTGGTATTCTTTCGTGAATTTATGTGAGTTAATTATAAGCCTATTCTCCCATCGCTTGTTAATAAATTTATCTGCAATAAATAAGGTTGTACGATTTGAAAAGTTACTTAGCTTCTAGCCCAAGATCGTTTAAAAGTTGCTCGGTATGGATTAGAGTTCATAGCCAAGGCATAACTTATTGAAGCGGGATGCAAAGGTTGGCGAGTCCAAAAAGGTCCTAACAAGACATGAGGGCTATATTTTGTTGTTAAAGATCCCAAGTGATGTGAAGAATCATTTATCGAAAATCAGTATGAAGGATCGAGACACACGACGAAAAGACTCCCCAAAAGTCATGGACAAGTGTATCCGAAAATACCCTAGCAAGGTATGAGGATAAATAGATCCAAGTCATAAAAGGAGGCGGATCGTTGTATATCAAAGTCCAAAATAATGATTGGAGAAAAATGAAGAAGTCGTGGTCCAAGTATGAATCTCTCAAAACTTCAAGTGAAGAAATTTCTATATGAAGAGAAGACCATTATTTCATGAACGTTTCTCAAGATTTGAAGTATGAAGTCGCTGCCAAATATCGGTCCGAGAAAGGTCTCAAATCGCGAAGCGAGTTATGCCAAGATATGAACTTTATGAGGTCCCGAGAAGCAGTTTTAAAAGATTTTGTCCTTTAGCTAACTATTGATTAAATCGTTCACTTTATTTTCGGCCTAAATAACTATCGAAATAAGTCAAAAATGCATCCTCGTGATCATTCAAGACAACAATAAAATATAAGAGATACACCTAGGAATAAGGGAGTCTGAGTGAATAATTGGCCCACATGAGTTCGTGTTAGTTTGCTAACTTATAATAACAATGATCTCGTTTTTAAGCTTGGTTTGGAGAAAGTGAAAACTTAAGGATGATGATTATTCATGACATTTCCAAAACCCAAGGTATGCTTTTGATTTCTTTACTTTAATGTTTAGAATTTTCTATCTCTTTAATAAAGGCCAGGGTGGATTGATTAAGATGAAAAATGTAAACGTGCTTTGTAACTATTGCATTGCATGAGGACATTGCAATGGTCAAGTGTAGGGGATTTGATAGGTGTGTAAACACCCATCCTTTTTACAACTTAATTACAATAATAACCGGGCCAAAACGTGTATTTTATGTATTTTATGTCGGAATTATGCGTGGTTTATGTTTTTATTGTGATTTAGGACGAAAAGGTGAAAAGTGGAGAAAACACGGGCATTCACGGGCTTTTATCGAAGAAAAAGACGAAAGACGAAGTCAAGAAGTCAAGAGTGCAAAAAGAACGGAAGTCCATGACCAATTCTGAAGATTGATCGAAGAAAAAGTCAAAAGACGGAAGTTTACTAAAAGTCGAAGAACTCAAGTCTTATTTATTGAAGAATTAAAAGACGAGTCCAAAGAAATCCCGAGCCAAAAGTCATTAAAGTCCAAGATTTAAGAAGATTAAAAGGCTTAAGGACTAATGGT
This sequence comes from Glebionis coronaria, assembly GCA_025667525.1. NCBI lineage: Eukaryota > Viridiplantae > Streptophyta > Magnoliopsida > Asterales > Asteraceae > Glebionis > Glebionis coronaria. The sequence goes on along the minus strand of CM046878.1, from coordinate 302,202,602 downwards.
GCAATTAACAAAAGATTAAGAAGAGAAGGACTAGGTGATGAGACTGCTTTTATACATAGTCTCATCGTCCAAATTGGGCTTAAAATGCATTAAATATCATTAAAATACCCAAATATATGTTTGTGTTTGTTGCTTGTTTATTTTAGGTACGGATATTGAGAAAATGACAAAAGATCACAAGAATCATGCAAAAACGAACACGGGAAACGAAGCCGCACAAAGTAACCGGACCTGAATCATGATTTTCCTATCAAGTCCTTGAAGTTTGAAGATTTGGCAACTTTGGTCCCTCTACTTTGGAAGACTTGTCATATTATACACTTGTGAACACTCAAATTACACATTGGGTCCCTAATATCTCAAGAATATACACATTTGGTCCTTGAAGAATGCAATTTATACATAAAAAGCCCTTTAAACAAGTTTTGAAAATCATTGTGCCAAATTTGACAAGTGTTTGAAAGATATTATAAAGGGAATGGGAGTTTTGGAGCTGTTAATACAAAGTGATCAAGTGAAGAAAGCTAGGGGGCCATTTGTGCCAAGACACACAAACATATCCCACCACTCCCCTTTTGACACGTCACCCCCACCAGTCCACTTTCAATGAACGAACCAGTCCAAATTTGTATACAACCCTATCACAAAACCTTTTTGAACCCATTTTTTTTAAATTAAACATGTTTAATTATTAAGTGGGGAAACAGAATTTCAAAAAGTTAATTATCCCCTAAATGGATTAAACCCAACTGTTTAACCTTATTATCCCTATAAACCCTAATTCCCTAACACGCTAACCACAATGAATTGGGACGAGATATACTCCAGATACATGATTCATGTCCCCAAAAGCAAAACCCACCAACAAACCCCTTCACCCCGTGACCCATGGACCCCCCTTGTACCTCCCCTGCAACAAGAAGATAACCTAGAACAGTGATCATACGGTTTGAATGGGTTCCTTTCCCCATACGCACTTTTGAACGCTCAAGATCACTCCTACCAGCTTGCACATCACTTTCCAATCCAGAAATTCACATGGGACGATTTGAAGATGGCATCAAATGGGCATATACTCAAGATTCTTCAAAGGGCAAAGTAGGAAGATTACACATTAGGGTTTAGCATTATTTTCCAGCTTTCTAGAATCAATGTAAGCCTATATAAAGGCATTGTAGGACTTAGCACGTTTTTGTTCTTTTTTCTCCATTTTGTCACAAGCATTGTAAATCCGTTTTATTTTGTGAAATAAAATTGGTATTGTGTTGTTGATGAGAAGCAAAGAACCACCTTTTCATTCCTGCAATTTAAATTTTCCAAGTTTAATTTTCCAATTTAAGTTTTTGTTTGGTTACTGAAATTGTTAAGTTTAGAAATTTGTCCAAAAGCTTTAAGCTAATACCATAAGCCTGATAATCCAATTGATTATCAAGCTTATGTGAAGAGTGAGTTTTTGTTGATTTTTTGTGAAGTAAAAGTCTCAAGATTTTCAAAACCAGTTTTTTTATTTTTATCTAATAAGTTATAAACAGCTTAACCAATAAGCTTGTTTATAGCTTATTGGTATTGTGAACAATTGAACCTTGTATTTCCCTTTTCTCTTAGCAGATTTCCACCACCATTCTTTTGGAAGACATTAGGGTTGTGTGTGTCAACAGTGACCACCACCCATTCTCTTTTACTTGCTTTCTTGGTACATAAGCCATAAGCTCAGGCCCCAGCCTGAAGGAAGTGGTTTTTCAACCACCAAGGGTCCTGGATGTAGGACCCTTAAGGTATCCTACTGTTTCCTATTTCATATTTTTAAGTTTTCGGAAATTTGTGAGATTTTTGTGATCTTTCTTGAAAGTTGTTATTTGATTGTTTAAGCTGTTAGTAATTGCTCATGTTAGGTATTTATGCATGTTAGAAGTATATATAATCAGTTTGGTTGTGTTTTGATACCATTTGCTTTGTTAAAATTCTAATCTGAGATTTAAAGGTGTGTTTGGGTAAAGGGTTAAGTAGGGTAAAAAAATTCATTAAGCGTGCTTAAAACGTGTTAGATACTTTCAATAGGGTAGAAATAGGTAGTGTGTGGTTTAGCTTTCATTTTGGTTAAGTTTTAAAACAAGTCATGTGTTAAAAAAGTTGAAAAGTTAGCATAAATCTGTCACTGCCATAATCTGCTTGTTTTTCTTGAATTTTGTGCTTGAAGTTTGTTAAGCTGTTAGATTATAGGTTGTCTGAGGATTGTGTGTTGGTTGCATGCTATGTTGTGAGCTTGTGTGCAAATTATGAGCATTTAAAATTCACTTTTGTGCTTGTAATATAGCCTACTGTTCATCAGACCTGCTTAGTGACTTATCAGAAACTTTTTGGCTTAATTGGTGCTTATTTTGTTAAGTGATTGCTTGTTTATTTTGTATAATCTGACTCCTTATACTCCAAAGAGTATAAGGGTGCCTTTTTGTCCCAAATAAGCTATCAAAATAAGCTTTCCTAAGCTTATTAAAAAACAGACCAAAAATTAACACTATCAGTGGGAACTCCTTTCCCACTGCTAGTATCATTTTTACCACTGCTTTACTAGCAGACAAACACCAACACATGTCACTATCTGATTTCTTTCTTTTTTGTCTTTAGTGCTTAAAAAGTTGAATTAGACCTTCAAACTTGTTTTGTTATTTTTCTTATTTATTTTAGGATTTTTCTGATTAATTAGATTTTTTATTACTGTTCATTTTCTATTTTTTAGTTTTATTAGCATTTTTAATTAACTTTAATATTTCTGTTTTTGGCATTTAGTGCCAAAAATATTTATTTTTCAGTTTAATCAATTTTCCTGAACTTAGAATATTATTTTAAGATTTTTGGTTAAAAAAGATTTTACTGTTCGTCTTTTTATTATTTATTAGAATTAATTTAAGTTAATTAGGGTTTTTAATTAAGCTATTTTTGTCTTTTAGTGGTAAAATTAATATTTTTTTCAACTTTTTCATTTTTCTTCTGTTCATTAGAGTAAAATAGGATTTTTAAAATTGATAGAATATTTTTAGCATTATTTTATTATTTTTTATATTTATTTTAGTTTTAAAATAGTTTTTAGTAATTTAAAAATAGAAAAATAGTTTTTAAAAATTAAGAAATATACTTTTTAGTCTTTAAATAATATAAGTAACTTATTTGTTCAATAAAATCATATTTTGGACATTTCGATTAATTATATTTAATTTTAGGGCTTTAATTAGCATTTAAAATTGAATATTTAATTAATAAAAGGTTTTAAAATATTTTTATTGGATTTTTATTCTTATTTATATTATTTTAGACTTATTTTAGCTTATAATTAATCATTAGGTTTAAAATTTAAAATTTTGTAGTTTTTTACGGTTTTACGTGAACGCGTTTTCGTCTTAGCTCGATCCGTCTTCGTAACCGTCTTTTCTTTTCTAATCTCATTTCTTTCTCAATCAATATAATCACAAATCAATATCAATTCAATACACAACACACTTGCCTCCTTGGGAAACGAACTTGGACTTCTTTTGGGTCATTAGTGCTCGATTTTCCTAAACCGACACTTAATACTACCACTATTTGTCATCCTTTTCCTAAAGGGTACAAAAACATTACAATCATTTTGGCGCCGCTGCCGGGGAGGCGTGTTGTGTTTTGGTTGAACCATTGTTGTTTTTATATAGCCATAAATAGCTAATTGTATTAGTAGCACTCTACTAATACGTATTATCGGTTTTTCGTTTTTTGTGAATATTATTACTATATTGTATACGTAGAACAATAAATTTACAAGTACTGCAAATACGTGAGAAATCACAACCTTGATTCGGGATTTCATCACTCGATCATTGTATTCGAATCTCAAACCAAAGAAATGGCAAAAATAGATAAATACTTTCGTGAAGCTCGATTTTGAGAAATACAAACTATAAGGTGGGTATAAGGCGGTTGTATTTCACGACCTAAAGGAAAAAGGCTCTTAAGTGCTTCGCGCCGCCTCGTTTCCTCCGCTTGCTTGTGCGTATTTTGATTTTGAAAGCTAATCGAGGGTTTTGCCGCCCAAAGTATTACTTAAGTATCATATATATTTTCTTGGTTTCTATTGATTAAACCCTCTTGAACGATTTGGTGTTCCACCATTGTTCTAAAGTCATCGAAGGCGTTCACTTCACGTGATCGTTTTCATTCCTTGAGGCTTCTTTAATCGAGAGATTTGATTAAGGAGGAGATTTGTAGATTTGTGTCTACTAATACATTCCAAAAATCCAAAAAAGTAAAAACAATCAAAAACAACAAAAAAATTGAAAAAGTAAAAACACCAAAAAAAAAATCTTCTTTGCTCGCCTTCTCGTTGTACGTGACGTTTATGCAAACTTGCTCTAAGGCAAGACGTGCTCGTAAACGAAGAAACAAATCAATCACTCCTTCTAGTGAGGAGTCTCCTATTGACGAACCCATTATAGTGAAAGAAGCACCCATGGTTAATCGAACTATGATGGAGTTGCTTCAAGCACCCACCGAGGGTTATGGAGAAGCGATTGTGATTCCCGCTATCCTTGCGGAGAATTTTGAGTTTAAGACGGGTTTATTGTCCATGATTCAAAACAACAAGTTTCGAGGTGACGAAAAGGACAACCCTCATAACCACATTCACCAATTTAATCGTCTCACCGCCACATGCAAGTTTAAGGATGCAAGTTTGGTTAGAGAAAGAGCCACCCAATTCTATATTGAAGTGGAAGGATCTCGTTTCAAAATTTGTGAACCAATTTTTTCCGCCCTCTAAGACTAAGCACTTGAAAAACGAGATTTCAAAGTTTTCACAAGAGTATAATGAGAGTTTTTCAACGGCTTGGAATAGGTTTAAGGAAATGTTGCACGAATGTCCTCATCATGGTTTTTCCGACTTGCATCAAATTGACACGTTTTACAATGGCTTGAACGATCATGAGCGTGATTATCTTAATGCCGCCGCGGGTGGTAATTTTTTGTGTAAGACGGTCGAGGAAGCATTGTTAATCATTAAGAATAGGTCTAAGGTGTATCGTCCTCGTAGCACATCGAGTGTTCGTAAGACTTCGTCTTCGTCTTCGCCTTCATTGTCACACACCGTTGATGCTTGCCAAGTCGAGGCTAATTTGGAGAACAAAATTTTTGATATAGTGAAAGGATTGTTAGTTGAGTTTAAAGTTGGTGAACAACCCGCTCCCGCTACGATTAAAGCGGTTGAGGTTTCTTGTATGTATTGTGGTGGAGCTCACGATTATTCCGAGTGCATTACCAACGGTGGTAACACTTCAAGTGCCTTCGCGGCCGCGGGAACTTATAACCAAAACGGTCAAGTTCCTCGCACTAATCAATTGAATCCACCGGGTTTTCCACCAAATCAAAATGCTAACAATTATCGAAACAATCAAGTTGGTTACCAAAGCAATCAAAGGAACAATTACAAGGGTAATAACAACTATGGGAATCAAGGGAGTAGTAGTAGCCAATTGCAAAATCAAAATCAAAACCGTAATTTTCAAAACACGAGTCAAGGTCTTCAAAATGTTTACACTAAAGAACTTCCAATGGACTTTGTGAATTACGCCACGGCAAATGATAAGATTTTGGAAAACATTCAAGAGCAATTGGCTAATCAAGCTAGGGACACGGCTAAGAACACCAAGGAGTTAGCTAATTTTGTTAAAGAAAATCTTAGCATGAGGAATGAGTTGAAAAATGATTTTGCTAACCAAATTCGAGGTCAAAACAACAAGATAGAGCAAAGTCATGCTAGGCTTGAACAAAGAATTGACCAAAAAGCCGCTAGTCAAGATTTGAAGTTTAATAGTTTTGATGTTAAGCTTAATGCCATTTTAGAAGCCGTCATGGGAAACAAAGCCTCTACTTCGAGTGGTCTACCTAGTAACACCGTTTCAAACCCGAAGGGAGAGATGAAAGTGATTACCACACGAAGTGGTAAGACACTTAAGGAACCGACTCCTCAACCAATTACTCCAACGGTGGAGGAAATTGAGGAAGAACCCGAGGTGGTGGTCGAAAAGGAGCATATTTCAATCCCACAAAGTACCGCTCATGCCACACCTACGGTCGACCCTTTACCAACATTGGAACCCGAGATTCCAAAGGCTATGCCTATGCCCCAACCCACACCACCCTTGCCTTACCCATCGAGACTTAGGAAGGAGAAACGACAAGAGCGCGACAATTACCAATTTGAGTTTTTTATGAAAATGTTTCGTGATTTGCACTTTAATGTGAGTTTCGCCGATGCTTTGGTCATGATGCCTCAATTTGCCGCTAACTTTAAGAGTATGTTGAACAACAAGGAAAAATTGCACCAAATGTCTAGTTGTTCGTCGGTTTATCTTAATCGCATACCTCAAAAAGTCGGTGATCCCGATAAATTTTTGATCCCTTGTGCCATTCAAGATATGGAAGAATGCTATGCCTTGGCCGATCTTGGTGCTAGCATTAACTTGATGCCACTTGCAATCTTCAAGTCACTCAATCTTCCTAATCTTACTCCTTCACGAATGTCTATTGAGTTGGCCGACCATTCCACGATTCTTGCATGTGGTTTGGCGGAAGACGTTTTTGTGAAAGTGGGGAAGTTCTACTATCCCGTAGACTTTATTGTTGTTGACATCCCCACGGATCCTCAAGTTCCTCTTATTTTAGGTCGTTCGTTTTTAGATACGTCTATGGCTTTAATTGATGTGCATGCTAGAAAGATCACCTTACGTTTCAACGACGAGGAACTTGTTATAAACGCAACTCAAAATTCTCAACTTTCTCATGTTTATTCCGTTGCTACCATAAACCTCGTTGATATGATCGACGTGGTTTGCAAGGAATTTTCACAAGAAGTTTTAGGGTTTGGTGATGAAGAAACTAGTGGCAATCCCACTATGTTAGATCCAATTCTTGATAATTCGACACCAACCTTCACTCCTTTCGAAGGTGGTGGTTTTACGTTGGAAGAATTCGATGTTCCACGTACTTGTGACGAAGACCTAGACAACGATGAGGACTTCTCGATTATCAAGGATTTTCTCAACGATTTCCCATTTCCTCCACCCGAGGAGGTTATGAGTATCGAGCCTAAATCTTCACTTGAGGAACCACCTATTCTCGAGTTGAAAGATTTACCTCCTCACCTCGAATATGTCTATTTGGAGGAGGACGACAAGTTGCCGGTTATTATTGCGAAGGATCTTTCGAATGATGAAAAAACCGCACTTGTCGATGTTCTTAAGGACCACAAAGGGGCAATTGCGTGGAAGTTATCCGACATTAAGGGGATCGATCCTAAGTTTTGTACCCACAAAATCTTAATGGAGGAGGATTTCAAGCCAAAAATCCAAAGTCAAAGGAGGGTGAACCCCAAAATTCACGATGTCATCAAAAAGGAGGTCCTTAAACTCCTTGACGCGGGAATGATTTACCCTATTTCCGATAGCCCTTGGGTGAGTCCTATTCATTGTGTCCCTAAAAAGGGAGGGATGATCGTTGTGCCAAACGATGCCAACGAGTTGTTTCCCACTAGACTCGTGACCGGATGGAGAGTGTGCATTGACTATCGAAAGTTGAATGAAGCCACTCGAAAAGACCATTTTCCCTTGCCCTTCATGGACCAAATGTTGGAGCGTCTTGCGGGAAACGATTTCTATTGCTTTTTAGATGGTTTTTCCGGTTACTTCCAAATTCCCATCGATCCTCGTGATCAAGAAAAAACTACGTTTACGTATCCATATGGAACGTTTGCCTATCGTAGAATGCCATTCGGACTTTGTAATGCACCGGGAACTTTTCAACGATGCATGATGGCTATTTTTCACGATATGATCGAGAAGACGATGGAAGTCTTCATGGATGACTTTTCCGTGTTTGGTGATTCTTTCACTTCGTGTTTGTCGAACCTTGAGAGAATGTTGAAACGTTGTGAGGAAACCAACCTTGTGCTCAATTGGGAAAAGTGTCATTTTATGGTTAAGAGTGGAATCGTCTTAGGGCACAAGGTCTCGAAAGCGGGGATTGAGGTAGATCAAGCTAAGGTAGACGTCATCGCCAAATTACCTCATCCCAAAACCGTCAAGGGAGTTAAGAGTTTCCTAGGCCACGCGGGCTTTTATCGTCGATTCATCAAGGACTTTTCAAAGATTTCTCGACCCATTACACATCTTCTTGAAAAAGAGGCACTTTTTGCCTTTGACGAAGATTGTGTACGAGCCTTTGAGATCCTTAAGAGGAAACTTACCGAAGCTCCCATTCTTGTTGCTCCCAATTGGAACCTACCCTTTGAGCTTATGTGTGATGCTAGTGATTACGCTATAGGGGCCGTTTTGGGGAAACGTCATGATAAGCACTTCTTGCCTATTCACTATGCTAGCAAGACAATGACCGAGGCTCAACTTAAATACACTACAACGGAAAAGGAATTCCTTGCCGTGGTGTATGCATTTGAGAAATTCCGACCTTTCTCGTCTTGACGAAATGCATAGTGTATACGGACCATTCGGCTATTAAGTATCTTACGGCAAAGCATGATGCTAAGCCGAGATTACTTCGTTGGATTCTCCTCCTTCAAGAATTTGATCACAAAATCGTTGACAAAAAAGGAGACGAGAATCTAGCGGCCGATCATCTCTCTCGTTTGGAAGATCCTCACCAAAGTGTTTACGAGCCTAAGGAAATCACCGAAACATTTCCGCTCGAGACACTTGGTGTAGTGAATTCTAAGCTTGATTCTTCTACCCCATGGTTTGCGGATTTTGCAAATTACCATGCGGGTAACTTCATCATTAAGGGTATGACGACTCAAGAAAAACGAAAATTCTTTCGTGATGTCAAGTTCTACTTTTGGAACAACCCTTACTTGTTTCGAACTTGTGCGGATCAAATCATCCGACGTTTTGTATTTGGCACCGAAGCTTCTAACATCCTTAGAGCTTGCCATGAGGGACCCACGGGTGGTCACCACGGTGCTAATCTCACGGCTAAAAAGGTGTTTGATGCCGGCTTCTTTTGGCCTACTATTTACCGAGATGCACAGGATCTTGTGAAGTCTTGTGATTCATGCCAATGACAAGGAAAAGCCTCACAAAAAGATGAAATGCCACAAAATATCATTCAAGTATGTGAGATCTTTGACGTTTGGGGCATAGACTTTATGGGGCCGTTCCCATCATATGTGGTAATAAGTACATTCTCGTTGCGGTTGACTACCTTTCTAAGTGGGTGGAGGCCAAAGCCTTGCCCACCAATGATGCTAGTGTGTTAGTCAAGTTTTTGAAGCAATTGTTTTCTCGGTTTGGAACCCCTCGTGCTATCATAAGCGATCGTGGAACCCATTTTTGTAACGACCAATTTGAAAGAGTCTTAAGGAAATATGGGGTTACACATCGTCTTTCTACGGCTTATCACCCACAAACGAGTGGGCAAGTCGAGGTTTCAAACCGAGCGTTGAAGAGGATCTTGGAGAGATCCGTTGGAGAAAACCGACAATCTTGGTCGGATAAGTTAGACGATGCTTTATGGGCCTTTAGGACCGCTCATAAGACACCCATTGGGTGCACTCCCTATAAGCTTGTGTATGGAAAGAATTGTCATTTGCCTATCGAGTTAGAACACAAGGCTTATTGGGCCCTAAAGCATTGTAATGATGACATGGAGACCGCGGGAAAACACCGGAAAATGCAATTGAATGAATTAGATGAATTGAGGGATATTGCTTATGAAAATTCATTGATTTATAAAGAGAAAACTAAAAAGTTGCATGATTCTAAAATTAAAAACCGGGTTTTTAACATTGGGGATCAAGTTTTGCTTTTTAATTCAAGATTGAAAATTTTTTCCGGTAAATTGAAATCCCGTTGGTCCGGTCCATTCACCGTGACTCAAGTGTTTCCGTATGGGACCATCGAGCTAGCTCAAGATGATGGTCCTAACTTCAAGGTGAATGGACATAGGTTGAAGCACTACTTTGATGGGGAAGTTCCATCCTTGAACTACCTCGACCAAGTCACCTTCCCCAATGATAATTAGTATTGAGGGGATCGAGTCGAGCTCATGACTCGGTAATAAAAAACGAGGTGCCTCGTGGGGGAGTCCCATGCTTATCCTATGTACATATTATCGCTTTCTTAGTCTAATGTAGCTTACGTGTGGGGATTTGTGCCCTTCCAACCTTTGTTTCGTGGTTGTTTGTGCAATGTGGTTTTTAGATCATGATCTTCACGATTGGAGCCTCTCGTGTTCGTTTTATGGGAGCACTCAATCGTTTGCTTTGGAGACATTACTCAATATCAATGATATATCCTTTTGATGTTCTAACCTTAGGTTTATAGCACACTTCATAAACGGATATTACTTATTGGTTACACCCTTTCCATGCTAGATTAGGCATTCGACTACGTCTCTAGTATGGGGATGTTTGCACCCCTAGACTCGAAACATTGAGGACAATGTTTAACTTTAGTATGGGGGGGTGAATAGATACTTGCCTTGCCAAACCTTCACGCTTTCCAAAGTTTATCGTTTTGTTTATCGTTTTTGTTGCAAAATAACGTTAAAACGGCCAAATTTTAAAATTTTTCTCATGTTTTATAAGTGTTTGAAGACACGAATGTAGGTTTTCCGATGGCGAGAATAAGAGTAATTTTTGACTCGACCGTGCGTGTTGAGCACTTAGCTTTAATTCCTTAACTACACATTAGGCTAAGTCTCTTAAATGAGGACGAGAAATGATAGAGTTAATTATAAGTTACTATGCTAAACGTAGAATACTCGTATTCTTTCAAAAACTCATGTGTTCTCGTTATTTGCTTATTCTCCCTTCGCATGTAAATATTTTTTGCTTAATAAATATTGACTTAGCGGTTTAGTTAGGATTGTTGGGGTTCTAGTCTTTTCTAGTAGCTTCCGTGTAATTAAATTGGGAAGACATTAAGGTATCGCCAGCGTCACGGTTTTGAAGTATTGACACCCCAATAATCGAAAGCTTCACCCAATAATAAGATTTCAAGTGCTCACCTAAATCTAGCAAACAATTTGAAGCCCCACAAGGCCGAAAAATCTATGCAAAATTGAAAGTAAATCAAGCCTTAATCTTCGAAGCTTTAAAGATCCAAAATTCGCTTTAGCGTGAGGATATACGTCTTTGGCTAATAAAACCACCGATGAGGCGGATAATAAAAGGCAAGGGAAGACCGAAGTCATAATAAAAGCTTCATGGTGAAGTTGAATAAAAGATGGAGGTAAACCAAAGATAATAAGGCCCTTCCGTTAGGGGGCGTATAAAAGTCTTGGTAATAAGTCTCATGTTCAAAACCGTTATAAAACCGTGTTTATCGATTCTTCTTGTCAACTTAATTTTTTAACATCGTTGTCTATTAGGAGGGGTTATTGATTTGATGGTCTTAGTTACACCGTTAGGACTCTATTTTTAGACCTAAATCTCTATTATCGCATAAGTCAAACAATGTATCCTCGTGAAACATTCAAGACATCATAAAATATAAGAGATACAACTTAGGAATAATGGGAGGATAAGTACGTGATTAGGGCATATGAGTAGTGTTAGCATTACTAACTTATAATGACAATGATCTTGTTGCACGCTTGGCATGGAATTGGAGTGAAAATCGAGGACGACGAAATTATTTCTAACGAAGCATTCACGTGTTCTTATTCAATGAACCTAAACGTCCCATTTTGCGATAAAAATCATACATTATGTCTATAACACAAGTTGTAGTAATAGTAGTAGTATAGCTAGTTTATCATTCAATAAAGTGAATAAAAATGAATTTTGGAGATGCTTTGATACTTAATTCTAGCATTGCGTGAGGGCACGGCAATGGTTTAGTATGGGGGAGTGATGAGACTACTTTTATACATAGTCTCATCGTCCAAATTGGGCTTAAAATGCATTAAATATCATTAAAATACCCAAATATATGCTTGTGTTTTGTTGCTTGTGTATTTTAGGTACGGATATTGAGAAAATGACAAAAGATCACAAGAATCATGCAAAAACGAACACGGGAAACGAAGCCGCACAAAGAACCGGACCCGAATCATGATTTTCCTATCAAGTCCTTGAAGTTTGAAGATTTGGCAACTTTGGTCCCTCTACTTTGGAAGACTTGTCATATTATACCCTTGTGAACACTCAAATTACACATTGGGTCCCTAATATCTCAATAATATACACATTTGGTCCTTGAAGAATGCAATTTATGCATAAAAAGCCCTTTAAACAAGTTTTGAAAATCATTGTGCAAAATTTGACAAGTGTTTGAAAGATATTATAAAGGGAATGGGAGTTTTGGAGCTGTTAATACAAAGTGATCAAGTGAAGAAAGCTAGGGGGCCATTTGTGCCAAGACACACAAACATATCCCACCACTCCCCTTTTGACACGTCACCCCCACCAGTCCACTTTCAATGAACGAACCAGTCCAAATTTGTATACAACCCTATCACAAAACCTTTTTGAACCCATTTTTTTAAATTAAACATGTTTAATTATTAAGTGGGGGAAACAGAATTTCAAAAAGTTAATTATCCCCTAAATAGATTAAACCCAACTGTTTAACCTTCTTATCCCTATAAACCCTAATTCCCTAACACTCTAACCACAATGAATTGGGACGAGATATACTCCAGATACATGATTCATGTCCCCAAAAGCAAAACCCACCAACAAACCCCTTCACCCCGTGACCCATGGACCCCCCTTGTACCTCCCCTGCAACAAGAAGACAACCTAGAACAGTGATCCTACGATTTGAATGGGTTCCTTTCCCCATACGCACTTTTGAACGCTCAAGATCACTCCTACCAGCTTGCACATCACTTTCCAATCCAGAAATTCACATGGGACGATTTAAAGATGGCATCAAATGGGCATATACTCAAGATTCTTCAAAGGGCAAAGTAGGAAGATTACACATTAGGGTTTAGCATTATTTTCCAGCTTTCTAGAATCAATGTAAGCCTATATAAAGGCATTGTAGGACTTAGCACGTTTTTGTTCTTTTTTCTCCATTTTGTCACAAGCATTGTAAATCCGTTTTATTTTGTGAAATAAAATTGGTATTGTGTTGTTGATGAGAAGCAAAGAACCACCTTTTCATTCCTGCAATTTAAATTTTCCAAGTTTAATTTTCCAATTTAAGTTTCTGTTTGGTTACTGAAATTGTTAAGTTTAGAAATTTGTCCAAAAGCTTTAAGCTAATACCATAAGCCTGATAATCCAATTGATTATCAAGCTTATGTGAAGAGTGAGGTTTTTGTTGATTTATTGTGAAGTAAAAGTCTCAAGATTTTCAAAACCAGTTTTTTTATTTTTATCTAATAAGTTATAAACAGCTTATCCAATAAGCTTGTTTATAGCTTATTGGTATTGTGAACAATTGAACCTTGTATTTCCCTTTTCTCTTAGCAGATTTCCACCACCATTCTTTTGGAATACATCAGGGTTGTGTGTGTCAACAGTGACCACCACCCATTCTCTTTTACTTGCTTTCTTGGTACATAAGCCATAAGCTCATGCCCCAGCCTGAAGGAAGTGGTTTTTCAACCACCAAGGGTCCTGGATGTAGGACCCTTAAGGTATCCTACTGTTTCCTATTTCATTTTTTTAAGTTTTCTGAAATTTGTGAGATTTTTGTGATCTTTCTTGAAAGTTGTTATTTGATTGTTTAAGCTGTTAGTAATTGCTCATGTTAGGTATTTATGCATGTTAGAAGTATATATAATCAGTTTGGTTGTGTTTTGATACCATTTGCTTTGTTAAAATTCTAATCTGAGATTTAAAGGTGTGTTTGGGTAAAGGGTTAAGTAGGGTAAAAAAATTCATTAAGTGTGCTTAAAACGTGTTAGATACTTTCAATAGTGTAGAAATAGGTAGTGTGTGGTTTAGCTTTCATTTTGGTTAAGTTTTAAAACAAGTCATGTGTTAAAAAAGTTGAAAAGTTAGCATAAATCTGTCACTGCCATAATCTGCTTGTTTTTCCTGAAATTTGTGCTTGAAGTTTGTTAAGCTGTTAGATTATAGGTTGTCTGAGGATTGTGTGTTGGTTGCATGCTATGTTGTGAGCTTGTGTGCAAATTATGAGCATTTAAAATTCACTTTTGTGCTTGTAATATAGCCTACTGTTCATCAGACCTGCTTAGTGACTTATCAGAAACTTTTTGGCTTAATTGGTTCTTATTTTGTTAAGTGATTGCTTGTTTATTTTGTATAATCTGACTCCTTATACTCCAAAGAGTATAAGGGTGCCTTTTTGTCCCAAATAAGCTATCAAAATAAGCTTTCCTAAGCTTATTGAAAAACAGACCAAAAATTAACACTATTAGTGGGAACTCCTTTCCCACTGCTAGTATCATTTTTACCACTGCTTCACTAGCAGACAAACACCAACACATGTCACTATCTGATTTCTTTCTTTTTGTCTTTAGTGCTTAAAAAGTTGAATTAGACCTTCAAACTTGTTTTGTTATTTTTCTTATTTATTTTAGGATTTTTCTGATTAATTAGATTTTTTATTACTGTTCATTTTCTATTTTTTAGTTTTATTAGCATTTTTAATTAACTTTAATATTTCTGTTTTTGGCATTTAGTGCCAAAAATATTTATTTTTCAGTTTAATCAATTTTCCTGAACATAGAATATTGTTTTAAGATTTTTGGTTAAAAAAGATTTTATTGTTCATCTTTTTATTATTTATTAGAATTAATTTAAGTTAATTAGGGTTTTTAATTAAGCTATTTTTGTCTTTAGTGGTAAAATTAATATTTTTTCAACTTTTTCATTTTTCTTCTGTTCATTAGAGTAAAATAGGATTTTTAAAATTGATAGAATATTTTTAGCATTATTTTATTATTTTTTATATTTATTTTAGTTTTAAAATAGTTTTTAGTAATTTAAAAATAGAAAAATAGTTTTTAAAAATTAAGAAAAATACTTTTTAGTCTTTAAATAATATAAGTAACTTATTTGTTCAATAAAATCATATTTTGGACATTTTGATTAATTATATTTAATTTTAGGGCTTTAATTAGCATTTAAAATTGAATATTTAATTAATAAAAGGTTTTAAAATATTTTTATTGGATTTTTATTCTTATTTATATTATTTTAGACTTATTTTAGCTTATAATTAATCATTAGGTTTAAAATTTTAAATTTTGTAGTTTTTTACGGTTTTACGTGAACGCGTTTTCGTCTTAGCTCGATCCGTCTTCGTAACCGTCTTTTCTTTTCTAATCTCATTTCTTTCTCAATCAATATCAATTCAATACACAACGCACTTGCCTCCTTGGGAAACGAACTTGGACTTCTTTTGGGTCATTAGTGCTCGGTTTTCCTAAACCGACACTTAATACTACCACTATTTGTCATCCTTTTCCTAAAGGGTACAAAAACATTACATCACTAAGCATGCAATTAAGGAGAAAGGAAAGAGGGAGGAAGCTTCCTAAGCATTCCTTAACCTCCCCTATATATAGATTAGGATTTCATTAGTTAGTTTTTGTTGGCTAGAATGACACTAGTTCTTCCACCTTTTAATTACTTGTTCTTTAAATACATGTCAATTTAAATACTTGTCTTGCACCTTAAATATATTTAATTTCAATTAAGTTTTCTTTTAATTCTTGTCAATCTTTACTTTTTATTGTTAATCTCTCATCTACCTTTCTTGTTTGGCTTATTTGATTAAAGGTTATGTTTTTATGCTTTTGATTGTTTTGGATCATTGATTTTTATAGCTTATTTGTGTTTATTTTAAGATTTCTAAATTTTTATAAAAGTTATTTTTATATAAAGTTTGTTTTCGTATACCTTTTTCATTTAGTGTCTTCAAAAGTCTTTAAATTTTAGCTTATTAGTTTTACTTATACTTGTTTTGATTAGGATTTTTGGTGTTTGCTTATTTGGTTTATAGCTTATTAGAACTAGCTTATTTCGTGTTATTTCCACTTTATTCCGACCACACCAGTCAGAATAGGGTTTATTATTCCGACCAGCACTCCTTTGCTTGGCCGGAAAAGGGTTTGTGATATTCCGATCTAGGGTGAGTATGGTATTCCGATCAGGAGGTAGGTGACAGCATTCCGATCTGAGTCCACTCCTCATTCCGATTAGGGTGATTGTTTTGTTATTCCGATCAGGAGGTAAGTATACATTCCGAAAAGGGGTTTGTTTGGATATTCCGATTAAGCGTTTGGTGACAGCATTCCGATTGGTAACTCCGACAACATTCCGATCAGGAGGTAAGTATACGTTCCGATTAGGGGTTCCGATCATCATTCCGATTAGGGGGTTTGTGTTGATATTCCGACAGGTGGGTTAAATATTCTGATCGGAATATATTCCGATTAGGTATTGTTTTATAGTTTATCTTGTTTAGTTTTTAAGTTCTCATTTTAATACTTTGTCAAATTTTAATTCTCGTCACGCTTTTAAATTCTCATCATTTATTTTCTCGTTATTTACTTTTCAATGTTTTAATTTCTCGTCATTTATATTAAAATAGTTTTAGATTTATTTTACACGTCATTTAGTTTTAAGTCTTGCACTTTTTAATACTACAACGACACAACTTTTGTTTCACCAAAGAACGACTGAGTCGCATAGTTAACACAGTTTTCAATTCGAAGAGACATACTTAAACGAATCTTTTTACCTGGCCAAAAGCCTTGTATTAATACTTCACATCATCTTGGATCTTTAGCAACAAAATAGAGCTCCGCATTCCTTGTTAGGGCCTTTTTGGATCTTCACTAATCTTCGCATCCCGCTTCAATAAGTTATGCCTTGGCTATGAACCCTATTAAACCGCGAGCAACTTTTAAACGATCTTGTGCTAGAAGCTAAGTAACCTTTCAAATCGTACGACCTTACTTATTGCAATTATTTTTGTTCCTAATGCATTGATCTTATTGGATAAAAAGTCACAATTAAAAACATATGAGTTTTTGAAAGAACATTTTCATGTTCTACGTTTAGCATGATCACTTGTGTAACTCTATCATTTCTCGTTCTTCACTATTTAAAGACCTCTAATTAAAGAGACTCGTGAATACTTAGCCATGCGAGTCAAAATTAAGCTAAATTTGGATTAGCTTTCATTAAGACTATATCAACTCGAAGTTTTAGGTTTTTAAGCCACCTATAGGATCTTGCACTTTCTTGGACTTTTTCAAGTTTAGAGAATTCATTTTATAGTTCACTTGATAAGTGACTTTCTAGGATCAATTATACGAACTTGCGAAACGTTCTTGGTCTTAACCCGAATGAGCTAAGACTTTCACGTTTTAAAGTTCCCTATATAAAAGCCTAGCAAAACTTGAATTGAGCGGGTTAAGGAATGTAAAAGGCTCCAAATGCCCATCAAGTAAAAAATTAGCTCTTATTCTACCCATCGGAAAATATACATTCGTGTCTTAAAAACACTTATGAAAACTTAGAAAATTTTTAATATTTGGCTATTTTTAGCCTTATTAGCAACAAAACAAAACAAAATGTTGAAAGTTGGAAAACGTGAGGGCGTAGCAAAGCAAGTATCTATTCACCCCCCATACTAAAATTAAACATTGTCCTCAATGTTTTGAGTCTAAAGGTGGAGCACCCCCATACTAGATACGAAGAGTTGAATGCTTAGGATCTAGCATGGAAAGGGTGATCAACAATATATCTAAAGCCATTTATTAATTATGCTAAAAGATAATTGTTAGAACAATAAAGGATATGTCATGGATTCGTGAAAAACTTCTTCAAGCAAACGATCGAGGCTCACGTAAACGAACACGAGAGTCTTCAATCGTAGTGACAATGATGATCTAGATAACACATTCACAAACAAGCACGAGACAACGAGTTAGAAGGGCACAAATCCCCTCTTATTATTTATTAGAAAGCATAAAAAGATAAACATGAGATCTCCCCCACGAGGCACCTCGTTTTTTATTACCGAGTCATGTGCTCGACTCGATCCCCTGAATGCTAGTTATCATTAGGGAAGGTGACTTGGTCTAGGTCATCCAATGAAGGAACTTCCCCACCAAAGTAGTGCTTAAGCCTATGTCCATTCACCTTAAAATTAGGACCATCATTTTGAGCTAGCTCGATGGTCCCATAAGGAAACACTTGTGTAATGGTGAAAGGACCCGAACAACGAGATTTCAATTTCCCATAAAATATCTTTAATCTAGAGTTAAAAAGTAACACTTGATCACCAAGATTAAAAACCCGGTTTTTAATCTTTGCACCATGAAACTTTTTAGTCTTTTCTTTGAAAATCAATGAATTTTCATAAGCATTATCTCTTAGTTCATCCAATTCATTCAATTGTATTTTCTGGTGATCCCCCGCGGTATTTAAATCAAAATTAGCATGCTTAAGGGCCCTATATGCCATATGCTCCAATTCAATGGGCAAATGACAATTCTTTCCATAGACCAACTTATACGGAGTACAACCGATAGGTGTCTTATAAGCGGTCCTAAAGGTCCATAAAGCGTCATCGAGTTTGTAGAACCATGAAGCACGGTTTTCTCTAATCGACCTCTCTAAAATCCTCTTCAAATCTCGGTTTGAAACCTCGACTTGCCCACTCGTTTGCGGGTGATAAGCTGTAGAAAGACGATGAGTAACTCCATATTTATTTAAGACCTTCTCGAATTGGTCATTACAAAAATGGGTTCCACGATCGCTTATAATAGCGTGAGGGGTTCCAAAGCGAGAGAATAGTTGCTTCAAAAACTTCACTACCACACGAGCATCATTAGTAGGTAAAGCCTTATCTTCCACCCACTTAGAAAGGTAGTCGATGGCGACGAGGATATACTTGTTACCATGAGACGATGGGAACGGTCCCATAATGTCTATGCCCCAAATGTCGAAAATCTCACACACTGGAATTATGTTTTGCGGCATTTCATCACGTTGAGACGATTTTCCTTGACGTTGGCACGAATCACACGACTTCACAAGTGCGTGTGCATCACGATAGATAGTAGGCCAAAAGAAGCCGTCATCGAACACTTACTTAGCCGTGAGATTAGCACCATGGTGACCACCCGTGGGTCCCTCGTGACAAGCTCTAAGGATGTTAGAAGCTTCGGCACCAAAAACACAACGTCGAACGAGTTGATCCACATAAACCCGAAAGAGATAAGGGTCGTCCCAAAAATAGAACTTGACATCACGAAAGAATTTTATCTTTTGTTGTGTCGTCATAACCTTGATTATTAATTTTCCTGCATGGTAATTTGCAATGTCGGAAAACCATGGGGTGGTGTCTTTAGAATTCACTACACCGAGAGTCTCAAGAGGAAATGTTTCGATGATTTCCTTGTTCTCGAAAACATCATTTTGACGATCTTCTAGACGAGAGAGATGATCGACCGCTAGATTCTCGGCTCCTTTTTTGTCAAGCACAGTGACATCAAATTCTTGGAGGAGGAGCATCCAACGAAGCAATCTCGGCTTAGCATCTTTCTTAGCTAAGAGATACTTGATAGCCGAATGGTCGGTATAAACGATGCTTTTAGTTAAGATGAGATAAGGTCGGAATTTCTCAAAAGCATAGACCACGGCAAGGAATTCCTTTTCCGTTGTGGTGTACTTTAATTGAGCCTCAGTCATCGTATTATTAGCATAAAGTATAGGATGGAAATGATTTTCATAACGTTGCCCTAAGACGGCCCCAATAGCATAATCACTTGCATCGCACATGATTTCAAAGGGTAATTCCCAATTAGGAGCAACAAGAATGGGAGCTTCAGTAAGTTTCCTTTTGAGAGTTTCGAAAGCTCTAACACAATCCTCATTGAAATTAAAAGGAGCATCCTTCTCGAGAAGGTGTGTCATATGTCGAGAGATTTTCGAAAAGTATTTGATGAAATGACGATAAAAGCCCGCGTGGCCTAGGAAGCTCCCTTGACGGTTTTGGGATGAGGTGACTTGGCTATGACGTCTACCTTAGCTTAATGGACCTCAATCCCCGCTTTCGAGACCTTATGTCCTAAGATGATTCCTTGTTTACACATAAAATGACATTTTTACCAATTAAGCACAAGATTGGTTTCTTCACAACATTTTAAAATTTGCTCGAGATTAGATAAACACGACGTGAACGAATGGCCAAACACCAAAAAGTCATCCATAAACACTTCCATCGACTTCTCGATCATATCGTGAAAAATAGCCATCATACAACGTTGAAACGTACCTGGTGCATTGCAAATTCCGAAAGGCATCCTACGATAAGCAAACGTTCCATAACGACACGTGAACGTAGTTTTCTCTTGATCACGAGGGTCGTTAGGGATTTAAAGTAACCGGAAAAACCATCTAAAAAGCAATAGAATTCATTTCATGCGAGTCGCTCCAACATTTGATCCATGAAGAGCAAAGGAAAGTGGTCTTTACGAGTGGCGTCATTTAACTTTTGGTAGTCAATACACACCCTCCAACCGTTCACAACACGAGCGGGAATTAACTCGTTGTTTTCATTGGGCACAACAGTCATTCCTCCCTTTTTAGGGACACAATGGATTGGGCTCACCCATGGGGTATCGAAGATAGGATAAATCATTCCCGCGTCAAGGAGTTCCAAAACTTCCTTTTTGATGACATCGTGAATTTTGGGTTTTATCCTTCTTTGACTTTGAATTGCGGGTTTGTAGTCCTCCTCCATTAAAATCTTGTGAGTACAAAATTTTGGGTCAACACCCTAAATGTCGGAAATTTTCCACGCAATTGCCCCTTTATGAGCTTTAAGAACTTTCAAGAGCGTGGTTTTTTCATCATTAGCAAGACCTTTTGCAATGATAACCGGCAACTTGTCATCACCTTTCAAGAATGCGTATTCAAGGTGAGATGGAACATCTTTCAATTCAAGGATAGGCGGTTCCTCGATTGAAGATTTTTGATCAACACTAATAACTTCCATCGGCGGAAGAAATGGTGGAATAGAAGTATCATCACTAATAATCACCTCATCTTCATTGTCGATTTCATTTGAAGTAATATCGCCTCCTTGGAATGGAGTGAGATTTGGTGTAGAATTAGCAAGAATCGGACCCAAAATAGTGAGATTGCCACTTGACGAGCTATCAGAAAAACCTAACACTTTTTGTGAAAACTCATCGCAAACCACATCAACTAAGTCGATGTGATTGATGGTAGCAATTGCATAAACATGAGAAGGTTTTGATTTTTGAGTAGCGTCTATAACAAGTTCCTCTTCGTTGAATCTCAAAGTAATAGTTCTTGCATGAACGTCGATAAGCAATCTCGAGGTGTCTGAAAATGGACGACCTAAAATTAGAGGAACTTGAGGATCCGCGGGGATGTCAACTACTATAAAATCAACGGGATAGTAGAACTTCCCCACTTTCACGAAAACATCCTCGGCTACTCCACATGCTAAAATCGTAGAATGATCGGCCATCTCGATAGACATGTTTGAAGAAGTAAGAGCTGGAAGCGAAAGCGATTTCCAAATGGAAAATGGCATCAAATTAATGCTCGCACCAGGATTGGCCAAGGAGAGGCATTCTTTCATATCTTGTATATCACAAGGAATGAGAAACTTTCCGGGGTCACCAAATTTTTCCGGTATGCGGTTAAGATAAACCGAAGAACAATTAGCAAGCTTTTCCTTATCGTTCATCATACTTTTAAAAGTGGAAGAGAAACGAGGCATATATAACAACGTGTTGGCTAAACTTACATTAAAATTAACTTGTTGAAACATTTTTATAAAAAGCTCGATTTGTTGTTTGTTACGTTCTTGCAATTTCTCTTTTTTCGTCTCGACTGGTAAGGTAAGGGTGGTGTGGGTTGGACATTAGGCATCGGCCTTGGAATCTCGGGTTCCATGATTGGTATTGGTTCAACCGTGGGTGTGGTATGAGCGGTACTTCGTGGGCTTGTGATATGCTCCCTTTCGACCATCACCTCGGGCTCTTTCTGGATTTCCTTCTCCGTAGAAGTACTTGGACGAGATATTGGTTCCTTGAAAGTTTTACCACTACGTGTAGTAATAAGCTTAATTTCTCCCTTCGGGTTTGCAATGGTATCACTAAAAGACCACCCGAGGAAGAGGGTTTACACATGATTCCTTCAAAAAAATTTACCATACGGTCTTCAAATTTTGATTAGCATCCGCTTTTAATAATTCTTGCTTAATCTCATGTTGTCCTTGTTCCATATTTTGTTGATTTTGTTGAAGACGTTGAACGTTTCCTTCCATTTTATTAGCATGAGTCTTAAATTCATTAGCATGTTCGTTTTTAAGCTCGTTTTTCAACTCGGATCTTAAGCTAATCATTTCACGTTGCATATTATCAAATTTAGCATCATTTGCTTTAGCATAATTCAAAAATTCTCCTTGAAGATTTTTTGTGTGATCATTTTGAAAACATTGTGTAGTAGTTTGAAAATCACGATTTTGGTTTTGATTTGCAATTTGTCCATTCCCACTTTGATAATTCCTGTAGAACAATGATAATCTTTATGAATCAAGAGGGTTGATGTTTTCAAGAGAGAGAAATGAAAGAAACTATGTATTATCAAAGTGAGAAATGAAAACAACCAACACCTCTTTCCATGGTGGAAAGAGGCTTATATACCCAAGTCCTTAATGGACTTGGGCCTCCAGCCCATGAACATGCTCATGGGTCGGGCTATTTAATAAAAGTAACTTAAACACTACTACGAGCCTATAACTATATTGTTGGAGTGACCGAGACTTTCTATATACGTAAAACGTATTTCCAACAATCTCCCCCAAATGGAGGTCACTCCAAATTTACAAAGTCCTAATCTAGCATGTTAGATCTTGTTCTTGAGCTCGTAGTCCACTTTCTCTTTTCTTTCTTTCTTTTTCTTCCTTTTGTGAATATGTGTTGAATAATATCAGCCTTTTGCTTGGAACACGTTCTTTTGGCCTTTCACGTGCAGTCTTTATCTTCTTGTTATGTTCACCTCTTCGTGACTTCATGTCCCACACACTTATCCTTTGTTAAATTCTTGAAAGTTTCACAGTCGATACACTTGAAGACTTTTAGGTCAAACTTTCTTGAATTTGCAGAAGTATTTGATGCAGAAAGAATAAGCATGTGAGGACGTCTTCAACAGGTACACCACAACGCCGCCGTCTTCGAATGTAGCAACATAATAAGACACGAATAAAATGTCTTTGACATTTTATTCTAGTTCGGTAGCATTTTACCTCCGGTCGGTGAAGACCGTTGGACGATATTAGATATCGTACCCATGACAGATAGTTTCAGTTAAGTAACTTCCTGACAGGATTTCGCGGGTAAACCTGTTCTCTTTATTCGACCGTCTAAAGCTGACTGCGAACATAAAGAGTGAATCATTTGGATTAAAAATCCTTATGATTGAAGCCGTCAATTCATGAAACCTGGAACAAGTGAATTTCAATTAAGAGATTCACCATCGTTGCTTTCTAGTTGTCACAAACTTAATTCAAATAGAATCTTGCTTGTCACCTACCAAGTGCTGTTTGATGTTAACACTAGAAGAATTTCCACTCGTCACTGTGAACACTAAAGAGTGTCACTCTGAGTGTTCTGGAAAGATCATACGATAATGCGTAGAGGCCTGGAACGAGTTTAAGTTCAGATAAGAATTAAATTACTGTTTCTTTCCAGTTTTCACAAGATTGGTTCTTAAAGAACCGCATGTGTCACCTACCATGAGCTTGTTTGATGTTGGCTCAAGCAGGATTTCCATCTTCATTATAATACTTGCGTATCACTCGGATGTTCTGGCAATATTACAAGAATACTGCGTAGGACTCATAAAGATCTCTTACTTTTCACAGTGTGTGAAGAAGCAAGGAATAAATGGAAAGTGTCCTAATGAGACTTTTGATGATCTCGTGGCTCTAGACTCGATAGTGCGTTTTGATTTAGTGAGCGATGGCTGGAGAGGAGTGCCACCTATTCAATATCAGTCTATTCGGAGTGAATAAACCAATAGATAACATGTTGATCTCCGTGTGATTAAAACAAATACCTTTTGAGAGCTATTTGAGTTTGTTGGGGAGGCTTGTGCATTGCATCACTGGGTCCATGATGTCTTTCTTCAATATCGAGAATCATTAACAAATGATCTCAATAGCATATGTATTGACCCGGTTTCTGCCTAAAGTTGTAAGGAGGGCTTCTTTCTTTACACCCTTTATCTTTACAAGTCTTTTTCATTCTTCAATCCCTTCAATGCTTACCAATACGTCATCACTAGCACCTTGTTGTGATTGTTCTAGTGCTAGCTTAAGTACTTGGTCGGCATTCAGCTACGTTCACAATCATTTTCCATCTTTCCTAGGACTTCTAATTCTATCTAGGGAATTGTCCTTGGGAAGATTACATCGGTTCTGATGAATCATTGGACTAATACCTATACCTACCACCCTTTTGTCACCACATCCGTCGTGAATTAAGTGTGTTTTGGGTAAATATTGTCACCATGAAAAAATCCTGGAAAAAATCACTTAAAGCACTTGTGATATTGTAATCAAAGTTTTTGTGCCTTAAGTGTTTTTGATCATCAAAAACGCTCCCCCTTAACTTGTGCATTACACATGTTAAGTTGGTTTATCTTTTAAGCCTTTTTCATTGTTTAGCCAAGTATCATTAAGTCTCCTTAATCCCATATTCTCCCCTTTCCAAAATGTTAACCATTAATATTTTGGATATTAATGGATTAACCGGTCTTTGGGTAATAAAATGAAATTAGATGTTGGCCAAAGAACATATTAATGCTCCCCCTCAAATTAATGAGGGTAAGTTGTAGTGCTTGATTACGATGTGTCTGAAAGATTTAGAATCTCGAGAGAAATTCTTGAAAAATATCATACTTTTACACTACAACAAGCCACAAAAGCTGATTATACAAAAATTAACATATTCACAATTATAGACATATGGAGTTGACCTGTTATAAGACGAACCATAATTAAATGGCTCGTTCCGTGAACCTATGGTGAGCTCCATATGGTCGTCCACCGACGAATTGTTCCACACTTCGTAGCAACCGGCACTTCCTGAGAAGTTCCTCAATCTTCCTGATCGCGTACGTTTCTCCCTTTTTGCACTGGGTTGTCCAGGTGTACTTGACTGCTGGAAGCGGTAGGTTGGCATTGAGAACCGTCAGATCATCTCGAACATGCTTGAGCGTTCCATCGCTGAATTTGTGCAGTTCAGAGAATCGCATATATTGCATGACACCAGTCTCATTTGGATAAAAGATCCCTGCTTCCGGCGTTGTGGTCCCCATGTAAACCTTCTTGTTCTTATGGAACTTACTGAGTGGAGTTGTATGGGGACGTTCCAAGTTTAACTGCTTCTGATAGCTCTCTACTCCAAGTTGAAAGTCTTCCACCCGGTTTTGAATGACGATTTTTCTTACATATTGACGAAATTTGGAGCTCATTGCAATGACAATCTCAGGTGGTAGATGGTCAACTTTTTCCTGAGCTAATAGCAACAAAAGATCTTCGATGTCTTCAAGTTGAAGGTACTGGAGATCACTTTCGTCAATTCGGTATTCTTTCTCATCGGTTCGTTTGAACACGATTACATTCAAGTAATCATAACTGAAGACAGTCTAGTGGTTGCTCCTTGGATGCTTTTGATTCTGTGAGCTGAGACAATAGAAGAACCTCTCTTAGGACGATGGAAATGATTGTAATCTAACCTTTTCTTTGTAGTCTAATGAGAGATGCCAAGTGAAGCAAAGGTATCATAAAACTTCAACAGTTTCTTTCTCCATATTGCATCAGGTACTTTATCCTCTATCCATGGAACATTCTCCAAATTAACAGCCTTGAGCATAGTGAGTGACGTGGCATATTTCTTTGCTCAATTTTCAAGGTATTCAAGATCATGAGAAACAAAGTGCTCTATTGGGATCGTTGCAGAACCGGCGATGACCGTCGGTGTAAGAGGTCGTAACACAGGAGTATGAATTCCTGTAGTTGTCGCTCTAATTGCCTTGGTAAGCTCATTCAAGTGATATTCTGCTACGTTATGGCTGATCTTCAAAGTATCAAAGAAGTCCACATTTGCGGCTGCCATTTTGATCAGATCCGGAGTCATTGTCGGTTTCCCATGAGAATACCTTAGAAAGGCCGAGAAATCGATAGGATTTTTTAGGAATTGAGTCATCTCCATTTCAGTTGCAGTGTCAAATGGATGTTGTGGTGCTGCATTTGTGAGCCAGAGTTGCTCTTGTACTGTGTCATCGATGATAAGAGATTCAGCAAACGTTGGTTCTGGCACATTTAAATCTTCAACTTCCATATCAATGTTGTGCTGATCTTCAGATGGTGTTGAAGGTTGATCTTGCATCACCGATATATCATCGTGAGGTGCTTCTTCTAGCATTGACCCTGTTGGTTCTTCTTCTTGCATATATTCTACAGATTCATTGTGAGAATCAGTAGTAAAAACTGGTGCAATAGATATACCTGTGCCAATTTGCTGAGTTTCTGGTAAAGTAGACTCCACTGTCTTTTCAGCGGTTTCAGCAATGCTTTCTGTAGCTTCCTCAATACCTTTCTCGGTTGCCTTATCACCTTCATCCTTGTTTAACTCTTTGGCATTAGTACCCATTTTGTCATTCTTATCATCCTTGTTGATTCCATTACCATCGTCATTTTCATCATCGTCATCCTCATCTGTATCCTCGTCTTCATCTACATCTTCATCCTTATCCTTTTCTTCCTCATCCTCTTCTTCCTCCTCATCTCCTTCCTTATCCTCTTCTTCATTTTGATCATTATCCCCATCATCCTCATCACCGTTACCTTCATTATCTTCCTCCTCTAGTTTGTCTTCATTGTCAGACTCAGAGTGGGTAGTCTCTGTTGGTGTATCGTCAATAATTGCTTTGTTGAGATATTGTAGAACTTTTCATTTATTTTTCGATTTGTGAGCCCCCATATTCAGCAAACGTGTCTGTAACAATGTCATTAGTTGAAGGGTAGATAAACCATTATCGACAAAAGTTGGTAGCTGTTGATCAACATATGACTTGACTTCTCGTCGAATGATCTTGGTCATCTTCTCATCAATTGACCCATGAAAAGCAGCATTCTCTTTGTCATGAGTTTTCTTCTCTCCAAGAAATGATTTGTGTTGTTCTTTAAGTTTGGACACTCTGTCGGATATTTTCTTCAGTGTGGGCTCATCAGGTTGCGGTTCCTTGAGAGGAGTGGTGAATCTTTCAGTCAGTGAAGCTATTTGTTTAGCTTGAGCCTCCAGCTGTGATTGAAGAGACTGGATCGGTGGATCACTGACTTTGAGGAATGGATTGGATATGGATGATACTTATTGTTCTGCTGGTGAAGGTGTAACCATAACTGTTAAGGTGGTGGTGGATGATACTGGTTGTTCAAGGATAGGTGTTGGTGTAGATTCAGTGATTGGGGCGGTGGTTGTTACAGGTTGTTCAGCTATTGATGACGATGTATATTCGGTGGTTAGGATGGTGGTTGATACCGGTTGTTCAATAAGTGTAGGTGTGATAGCTGGTGTTATGACTTTACTGATGATCGGGGTGGATAATGGTAGAGTGGTGGTTGATGTAACAGTAGTTATGGGAACATCCACCATGTCTTCATTTGTCGATGGGTCAGTATTTGTAACCTCGACTCCCTCCCCTTCCAAATTAAGATATTTCATAACGTCGTCAGAGTTGGAAGTAGACTTACTTTGAAGTTGCATTTCTGGTATGAAAGTTGCATGAGCATCATCGTGTACCATTCTGTGAGTTGGTTCTTGTAAGGATGTGGTGATATTGGCGTCTCAATACATAAAACTTGTATCTGTGTTTGCACTGCTACCACCCTCTTCACTCTGCTCACGACTTTCAAAATGGAAGTTATCAGCATCTTCATAAGCATCTTCATTAGTAGGATCTTCATAAAATGCTATGTCAGCATCAGGATCACCAAAATCTTCTAAGTCTTCAAACATTCTTGAGCCTGATCCTATGGAAGTTGCAAAAGCTTCCTGTCTGCTTTGTTGAAAAACGATACGCAGTCGTTTGGCTTCAGAAATTTGTTGTGGAGCAGGTTCATCTGAAGCAACACTTGCTTCTTTACCTTTAGTCTGGTTTGCTTTCTTAGGCCTTCGGAGTGGTACTTCTTCCTGATCTTCCTCGGTATTGATCGTCTCATCTTCATCATCATCTTCATCAACTATTTGCATTTTCCCTGTGCCTTTATCTTTAGAAGAAGAAGTTGATTGGCGCTTTGAAACTCGTTTCTTGCGTTTACCTTTTTGCTTCTCTAAGGGAAGTGAATTTGCACGTCGAAACTGTGCGTCAATATCATTAAGCATCTCTTGATATTTATCACTTTCCTTGATTCCGTCATTTACCATTGTGTCAGGTACTAGGGCAGGAGGTAATGCATACTTTGTGGAATTAGTGTCTGCATTCATTGTGAGAATCACATAGTCATCATCTTTGGTGTGGTAGAAGAAATTCTCGCTAGTGTCAATGGTTCGGTCATTCTTCATAAAGTGGTTGATAATGAGTTTTGTGAATCTTGGGAATGGAAGATGCACGGATTTCTTCTTCGTTCCAGTAAACTGATAACAAAATTCTTGCCAGAGAAGAAGTGCATAATCTACTTTAGACGCAGTGTACAATCCCCAAAATAAGTGAGCCTGAGGTGGTCTCATTGCGTCGGTGCCCCTAGTATTTCCAGTAAGACACTTGACAATGATGGTGATAAGTGCTTTCCAGGGTTGCTTTATGTGTGATGTGTTGAACTGGGATAGGTTGTGGATTTCACCTTCATAATTCATGGCACGAATGACTCTAAGCACTTCATCGTTCTTTGGGTTAGCCACAAATTGTTCTCCTTGTGCCAACCTAGGAAATTTAAACATTTGCCGAAATATGCTCAAGTTAAGTACCCTTGGTGTGTTGTTCAGTTGGAATGAGATAGTCTTTTTAGTAAGAGATGCAGTGTTCCAGAACTCGTGCATGTAGACTTCGAGAACAGAGGCAGTACATCTGAGTGCATCTCTGATGGGTGAGATTTCAAGGATATCCGTGGCGATTTTGAAAGCTGGTAAAGACGGATCAAAATCCTCTTGTAATCGAGAATTGTTCTCAGAATATGGTAGCCTGTCGGTGAGCGAAACAAGTTCGAGATCACGTTGTCGTTGTTGTTCTTCTGTGATCGACATTTTCCTGCTTTGATGACATAAGCACAAATGATACACACAAAACATATATATCTTAAATCTATGCCAATATTTAGCATTTGCAGTAACACACGACGATCATAGTACATTACATTCATAAAACAACCATAACTAGATCACAACATAAGTCTATAGGTGCCACCTAACATTATGCTAGCAAGACAATCCTATAACTCATCACTACCTAATACTGATAACATAACAATAAACGCTATCACAATATTACCAAGATTACACATTGCAAGGTTACAAGTCATCGAAATAATAATCGTCCTAAATCCATCGCAATCTATCAATCCATCGGAATCCTAACATATCTATCGCAATGATGAAAAACATCGCAATCCTATCGAAATCATGTTCTATCGCAATATCTAAGCCCTTCCCAATAATTATGAATCCATCAGAATGTTTGAGAAATAATCGCAATATGTCCCATCGCAATACCATTACAATGCCATCGCAATAACACATCGGAATGCATCATCGCAATATGCCATCGCAATGCGTCATCGATATGACCCATCGCAATGACCCATCGCAATGAGCCATCAGAATGAGCCATCGCAATAACCCATCGCAATGAGCCGTCGCAATGACACATCGCAATGAGCCATCGCAATGAGCCATCGAAATGACTCATCGCGATAGCCCATCGCAATGAGCCATCGGAATGACTCATCGCAATGACAGGCATCGCAATGTATTTATCGTAATGATCATCAAAATCCGTGACAGGGATCCGATCTAAACTTTGACTTCTCAAGTCCAGGATCTAGGCAACGTTTTAAACAATTTTGGGCAAAACCATTGTGCATCTAGTCATTCTAAACAAATCCCACAACTTAATTTCCATTTTCATCGCAAAAACATAGAAACCCTAATTTTTTATTAACTTTGATCTCGGTTTGTTTGTGTGAGAATAAAGATAATAAATGAAATCATATTTAAAGCACAAAACAATACCTAGATGATGAACAGATAGCAAGGAATCAAAAACTCAAAAATGGCAAGGTCCAAAAATGGAGGTTTAAGCGTGTGTTTGTGTGTTTTTGCGATGGTGAAGAAGGAACGGGAAAAGGGGGGGTGTAGTGTTTTGACTTGGTCAAAATTTTGCCAAGCTTACACATTAAACCCCCATTTTCCAACATATGCAAAAATGGTCCCCCTTGTTAATAGTATTTGTTTTAAAGTGATTAGGATTAACCAAATCGACTTAACGAAATACCAACCCACTCACAAACACGAATATAAATACTTAACGCCTAAATCCAAATAACCTATTCATGAATTTCTATTTCACACAAGGCACACTTAGCACTTAAAGATGATGAAGAACGGTTTATATTTCCTGAAAAATCCTTTTTGAAGACTAATTTTTATTACAAGAAGATTTAATATTTGCTCCCCCTTAAACACGGACCCGTTTTCTATTTAAAGAGTTGTAGTCAACGATTTAAAGGACGCAAATATTCATGAAGACATTTTCCGGTTAAGTGATTGGTTGGAACGATTCTGGTGGCAATAAGATTTCTCTTATTTTGACAAAATAAGTGCACTGATACGTACACCAATTTGTGTTAGACCAAGTCATAAAGTAAACTTAGTCCCTTACAAGGTTTCAAAGTAAACCTTGCCCGAGAAAATTAAATCCCGTTGTGAGCCAACGTTTTCATAAGAAATACGTGACTTTAATGCGAAAAGCGGGTTGTAGTCTGAAATAACTACAAGCCATCATGGGCATGTTTTAAAACTTGTACAACTTTTATACGGACTCTATTTATGGCGCCGTGTCAATTTTAATCGACATTTCTAAGGCCGTAAATATTACCGTACTAAAAGACATGCCCGTTTTGAAAATGAAAAAATATTTTTGGTTTTTCTTGATTTTATATTTTTTATGGATTTTGAATGTTTTATATTTTTTATGGTTTTTCTATGTTTCATATTTTTGTATTTTTCTTTTGGAGGTTTAAATATATACGATAATATACAAGATCACGATAAAAGGATACTCGAGAATAGTTTACCACCAATATTCTTCAGACTCTTCTGCCAACTCCTTAAGTGTCGCTGGGGAGAATGATTTCATGCCTAGCTTTTCAATCAAAAACTCGATACGTCCTCGATCTAAGGCCTTTGTGAATATATCTGCCAGCTGATACTCAGTGTTGACGAAGTACAGTTCGATCACTCCATTTTCCACTTGCTCTTTGATGAAGTGGTAGCGTATGTCAATGTGCTTCGCCCGGGAATGTTGAACATAGTTTCAGCACAGAGCAATTGCACTTTTGTTATCACAGTAAATCGGGATTTTGTTGAATCCAAGACCGTAGTCAGTTAATTTTGATCTCATCCAAAGAACTTGAGCACAACAACCGGACATAGCAATGTATTCAACCTCCGTACTTGATATCGCAGCGCTTTTCTGCCTTTTTGATGCCCAACTAACAAGTCTATCTCCAAGAAGTTGCACACTGCCAGAAGTGCTACGTCTAGTATCTTGACACCCAGCATAATCTGCATCTGCATATGAAATTAGTGCAATAGAAGAATCCTTCGGATACCACATACCACGATTAAGTGTTCCTTTAAGATATCAAAAGATCCTTTTCACAACATGTAAGTGCTTTTCCGTAGGCCGAGCCTGATACCGGGCACACATGAATATAGCAAATTGCAAATCAGGCCTGCTAGCATTCAGATAGAGAAGGGTGCCGATCATTCCACGGTAAAGTTTAGGATCGACAGCTATCCCTTCCTTATCTTCATCTAACTTGGATCTCGCCACCATTGGAGTATCCATGGGGTCACAGTTTTCAAAATGATACTTCTTTAATGATTCAAGAGCAAATTTGGATTGATTAATGAAGATGCCTCTGGGATTCTGAGAAATTTGCAACCCTAAGAAAAATGAAAATTTTCCCATCATCGACATCTTAAAATGTGTGGACATAATTTTCTCAAAATGGTCAGAGAATCGTTGATTAGTAGCAGCAAATATTATATCATCAACATAAATTTGTACCAGTATCATGTCGTTGTCCTCCTTGAGAATAAATAATGTTGGGTCCACTTTGCCTTTGGAGAAGCCTTTTGAGATGAGATACGACGATAGGAGATCGTACCACGCGCGTGGAGATTGTTTCAACCAATAAAGAGCCTTCTTGAGCTTGTACATGTGATTAGGATACTCCGAGTTGACGAATCCATTCGGCTGGCTTACGTAGACATCCTCCCTTAATTCACCATTTAGAAATGCCGTCTTAACATCCATTTGGTAGACGATCATGTTCATATGAGCAGCATAAACAAGGAATAGTCTAATTTCCTCCAATCCTGCCACAGGAGCAAAGGATTCTTGAAAGTCAATACCCAATGCTTGTTTGTAACCTCTAGCAACCAATCTAGCTTTGTTCTTCAGCACTCCACCTAACTCATCGAGTTTAACCTTTTATACCGACAACAATGGATTTCAACGTTCCTAGGTAAAGGAACTAATTCCCACAATTCAAGACGTTGAAATTCATTAAGTTCCTCTTGCATGGCTTCAATCCAAGATGATTTGGTAATGGCTTGTTGCCAGTTTTTATGTTCAGTGTCGGAAAGAAATGCATCAAAATAGCAATATAATGCATGTTCTTGGACTTGGTGGCGTGTTAATACTGGTCGATCGATGTCACCAATAATATTGCGGATTGGGTGATCCTTTGTCCATTTTGTGTTTTGAGTTTCAATCCGTGGTGGTCGGGAGTGAACGATGGCAGGATCTTCCTCTGAGGTAGACGCACCGTTAGGGTTTTCGGGTAGTTGTGAACCAAAGAACGGAAGCTCTAGTAAATGAGCAATTTCCAAATCGTGATCATAGGGAACCTCTTCAACATCATTAGGAACGAGTGGGGGTGATGATTTAGGTGTGGTTTGTCAATTGGTGGGGGATGGGACATCTGGTTCAAGAGTAACAATAGATGTCTCGGACTGATTTCCATTATCTTGAGCAACAACTTCGGAAAACAGAGCTACTACAGCAGGTGCTGGAGAATCATTACTAGGTGGATCAAAGAATTCATCAAACATAGGTTGAAATAACTCATCCCAATCAGACCTTGTAGGTGGTATAAATGATGGAGAAGTAGGATTTTTGGGAGTTAATCTGGAACTAATTGTACCGGTTCCCATCTCATGTAATGCGTGTTCAGAGTTGTGTTGCTCAGAAGCCATCGCTGTCAGCTCATCGAAATCGGCATCCAAAGTTTCTACAATCTTGACAAGACGACGGTTATAAATTCGGTAAGCTTTCTTTGCAGGTGAGTAACCAATGAAAATCCAATGTCAGCCTTCGGTTGAAGTTTGCCCAAATTCTCACTATTAGTATTTGGATAACACAGTGTACCAAATACATGAAGAAATGAAATATAGGGTTTCTGTCCATGAAGTAGCTCATATGGAGTTTTACCATGGCCTTTACGAATGATGGAGCGGTTTTGGGTGTAACATGCGGTTGCCACTGCTTCAGCCCATAAGAATAAAGGAGCATTCGCATAAATCAACATAGTTCTAGCAGCTTCCATAAGTGTACGGTTACGTCTTTCAACGACTCCATTTTGTTGTGGAGTGTGAGCCACAGATGTTTCATGAGAAATACCAACCTTTTCATAATAATTTCGAAGAGTCTGATTAACGAACTTAGTGCCGTTATCAGTCCGAATGCGGCGAACAGTAGCATTAAGACGTACTTGGATCATCTTTAAGAAAGTAATAATATACTCTGGTGCTTGATCCTTGGATGCTAAAAATTTTACCCATGTAAACCTTGAGAAATCATCCACCATGACGAGGATGTATTTTCTACCACTCACACTAGCCGTACGCATTGACCCGCAAAGATCCATATGCAAAAGATACAGTGGTTCTTGGTTGGTGTCTTCAGCTTTAGGTTTGTATGATTTCTTGGTGCTTTTTCCCAAAGAACACGCGGAACATAAATGATCCTTGTCGAACTTAAGTTTTGGAAGACCACGAACAAGTTTGTTTTTAGCCAAATGATTTATAGCATCAAAGTTGAGATGAGATAACCGACGATGCCACAACCATGACTTGGTCTTATATGCTTTGGAAAGAAGGCATACAGGAGAGGCGGCCATAATGTTTTGAATGGACAGTGTGTAGAGATTATCCCCTCGAGAACCCTTTAACAAATCATTTCCTGCAATATCGCGAATAAAGCAAGTATGTTGTCGAAAAGCCACCTCAAAGTTTGAATCGCAAAATTGTCCCACTGAAAATAGATTGTGACCAAGTCCCTCCACATAATGAACCCTTGAAACTGTAATATTCCCAATTTGGTATTCACCATTACCCATGATCTTTTCGCAATATGGTCGTTGCCGAATTTAACCGTTCCTAGAAACTTGCTGACGAAATTTCTGAGCATCGAGCGATCTCCGGTCATATGCTTTGAACATCCAGAGTCCAAGTACTAGAGGATGATTTGGACCACCTGAAATATCACCAGACAAGGACGATATATCGGAATCTAGTAGTTCCTCTGTGTTAGCAGGTACAGATATAATTATCTTAGATTTGCTAACAGAAGAATTCTTAGGCTTCCAAACTTGCTTCCTAAATGCCGGCTTAGATTCTAGTTGTCTAAGATCCTGAGGTACTTCTTCACTGGTAGGCACAATAGTGGGGACAGACCTAGTTAAAGGGCGCTTTTTCCATTTCTTAGTGTTAGTGTTCCTATTTAAAGGACGCTGAGACCTAACTTCTGTGGATGTGATCCTAGTTAAAGGGCACTTAGTTCCATTAGCAGTAAAAGTCCTACTAGTGGGTTTCCATTGCCAACCAACATGGGTGAATTTCTTCCCCGTTGGAATCCATTCAAGGTTGTTCCTAATAGCATACATTTCATTCACGTGATCAACAAGGAATAAATCATGACGTTGAGAGAACATGCATTCATTACAATTCCAACAGAACAAATTCGAATTCAGATTTTTCTTAGGCTTCTGCACAGAAGCAGATCCTTTTGTCTTAGATACATGATTCTTTTTATTCGAAACTGAAATAACATTCCTAGGGTGAACTTCTACTGTCTTCTTGGCAGTCCTACTAGTCGAAGGCTTGATCCTATCTTTCTTGTCTTGAGATCCTTTAGCCTTAGTAGACATAATTACTCCTGTAGAAGCCATGGGAACATTAGTGACAGATTTTGATGTAGCCTTGATGGGTGTGTTTAAAATAGGCTTAGATCCTGGATTCTTATTGAATGAAGTAATGGCAATGGTGGGGGTTTGCTGTTTTGGGGGGGACCGATATTGGTTGCCCAATGTACTCTAAGTTTGCTAAACAATCCTGAACGCGATCCACATATAAGAAAAGCTCATATAGAAGATGACTTGTGGGATCTAGTTCACGCATTTCATCAACTATCTCTCTAGCAAGATCAACATGTTCTAAGGCATTTTTCATGTATGTGGCAAACTTAGTTGGACTATTAAATTTTGGATCCCGATATAGCACACGTGGGTTGGGTTTGGGAGCACTAGAGGTCGAGGCAGAGATGGTGGCTGGTTTATCAACAAGTTCTTGTCCTTTGAGATGAAGTGTCTCCTTTAATTCAGCCAAAACCATGTTTTTGTCGATGAGTTGAATGTTTAAGTCAGAGATTTCCTCGCACTTACGGTTCAATTGTTCAACGAGTGACTTTTGCCCTGCCGCATTAAAAGCGAAGTGTTCTTCTAATGAACCATAAATATCTGAGAAACCCTGCTTTACTTTATCAAACTCCCCTATCATATAATTAATTCTATCTTCTAGGGCATGATTCTTAATCTCTGCAGCCTCTAGTTCCAATTTCTCTGCTACTGATTCTCTCTTAAGTCTCATAATTTTTTCCTCTAGAGCCTGAACAACCTGAATCATCTTGTCACTTGTCTCAACGGAGTTTTCACAATCATTTGTTTTTGAAAGAGTTACATTTTTAGATTGATTCTCAATTTCAAGAGATATACAATGTTGTTGAAGCTCATTAAAACATCTTGAAAGTGTGTCAAAAGAATCTTGAAGCTTTAAAAATTCAGCGTTGGATTCATGACAAGAATGATTATCTACATTAATCAAAGGCTCAACAATACTCACAGACATATCATGCACATCATAACATATATTCACAGTAGTAGATGAAATCTCATGAGCATATTTAAGAGTAACAACTTGCATCACTTCGAGAGACACTATATGTTCTAAGAATCGGTCATATTCGGATAAAATCTTTTCTTTTTCAATTAAATGTTGTTCATAAGCATCATCCATTTCATAGAAAACTTTTTGAACTTCACCAATTTAAAAATTTAGATTTCTCGATAGATTATAGACTCCATTTTTAATATGGTTCACAAATGGAACGATCTCTTTCTCAAACACCGTTTTCATGTGTTCGAAAGCCCATTCTCAAGAGGTTAGAGCCGTTAAAGTCATATATTCCTGGATGATCTTGTCAAACTCGGTAAGGTATCGCTCAATCTCTTCCAAGCTGAGCTTTACCGTACTTACCGGTGGAAGATTCTTAGGAATTTCCTTCGGTTCGTCCGAGTTAACGAGTGTAGGAATTATACTAAGGCATTCTCTAGTAGGCATTGATATCTGTGTAAACACCCATCCTTTTTACCAGTTAATTACAATAATAACCGAGCTAAAACGTGTATTTTATGTCATTTATGTCGGAATTATGCGTGGTATGTGTTTTTGTTGTGATTTAGGACGAAAAGGTGAAAAGTGGAGAAAACACGGGCATTCACGGGCTTTTATCAAAGAAAAAGATGAAAGACGAAATCAAAAGAGAAAGAGTGCAAAAAGAACGGAAGTCCAAGACCAATTCTGAAGATTTATCGAAGAATAAGTCAAAAGACAGAAGTTTACTAATAGCTGAAGAACTCGAGTCTTATTTATGAAGAAATTTCAAGACGAGTTTAAAGAAATCCCGAGACAAAGTCATTAAAGTCCAAGATTTAAGAAGATTAAAGACTTAAGGACTTAATGGTGCAATTAAGGAAAGAAGAAAGAGGGGAGGAAGCTTCCTAAGCACCTCCTAATCCCCCCTATAAATAGTCATTAGGATTTACATTTCATTCTTGTTGGCTTATAGTGATAATTAGTTCTTCCAATTTTAATTACCTTGTCATTTAAATACATGTCATTTACTTAATTGTCAAATTTAAATACTTGTCTTGCACCTTAAATTCCTTTAATTTCAAGTAAGTTTTCTTTTAATTCTTGTCAATCTTTATTTTTAGTGTTCATCTCCTATCTACCATTCTTTAATCTTTGATGTTTATGTTTATGTTCATGTTTATGTTTTTGAGTTTTTATTGATTAAAGTGGGTTTTGATTATTTTGATTAGTTTTGTTAGTTTGATTGATTTGGATTGTTTGTTTAGGATTAGTAGATGTTATTTGATTAGTTTGATTTAATCTTGTGGTTGATTTAGATTGGATTTGTTTGGATTCATGTTATATTGTCTCTCCTTGTTCTTCGTTGTGTTACTGTATTCCCAGGAACATTCCGGATCAAGCCCAGATATTCCGAGTGAAGGTGTTTGTTGAAAAAGATCCGGATCAAGGGCGTTCATCCGGAATAAGTGACATATTCCGGATCAGCCTCTCATTCTGAATCAACCAAACATTCCGGATCAAAGGTTTAGCCAAAGTGTTCATCCGGAATTTCCAACATTCCGGATCAAGGAGACATTCCGGATCAGTCTTGTTTATTCGGAATAATTCAACATTCCGGATCAAACCTTTCATTCGGAATACCAAATATTCCGGATTAAGGAGTTTTATTCGGAATAATTAATTATTCCGGATCAAGGTCTTCATCCGGAATCTTCTGTGACAATCTGTCAATTTATGGTTGATATTTTATTCTCAAGTATTATTTGAAAACATTATTTTAATGTTATATTATGAACTCACTTATTTATGGGAAGAAATCTGGATTTTTCTTCTTGAAGTAGCATCGACTACGTCTAAACCGGAGGATTCAACGTTACGTGCTTACGTTTACCTACACCGTTTTGGTGACAGTCCGACATTTCAGGAAATAAATTTTTCCGTGAATATTATTTTGGGATTTTAATTTTGAGTTGGTTCATAAACTCACAAATTTACGAGAAGAGATTAGGACTTACGATTATAATTTAACGTCCTTTACGACTAAACCGGAAACCTTAGGATTACGTATTTACGTTTTCGAACTCCGTTTTTGATGAGACAATTTTTATTAGATTCGTTTTGTGCCGTTGATAAAAACATTTTTCGTAAAACGACCCGAGGGCACGCAAATCGAGGAAACTATAATCGAGGAATACCCGTAAATTAGCGAGATGGGACAAAAAAAAGTTTATCCCACCCCACTACTAAGGGATGGCCAAAACTTGACACCACAAGTGATGTGTCAAAGTTTAAGCAAGTAGCTTACACATGTAAGCTTATGCTTAACATGTAAGCTACTCATCCCACCAAACTAGCAAAACCACCAAGCCTAAAACAACTAACTCATTTCTTACATGAAAAAACCACACAACTCTCATCCCTCTTTCTAAAATTCGTCCCACCTCAACCAAAAACACCCCTTTGATCAATTTTCAACCACAATATTTGGTGTTATACACACATATGATGGAAACCTCTTCAAGCTCTATTGATTGGTGGTGAATCTAACATCCAAGGAGAATATTTGGTGATGTTCAAAGGCTGATTTCTACAAGAAGTTTACAAGTATTGGTGGCCATGAAGATTGGTGTTGATCTATCACAAGTTCTTCCATCAAAAATCCAAGCATTGATGAATACCTACACAATCTTGGTGGTATAAAGATTGTTCTTCCCATCCTCTTGTTATTTTGATTATGTAATCATGTATTTTCTTTCTTATTTTATATGTATATGATGATAAAAATGTTGTGTGGGGATCAAGTGTTGATAAATATGATTAAAAAGATGAAAAACCATAAGAAACAAGGCTAAAATCTTGCTTAAATTGTTGGCTGTATAAAAACAGTAAGTAACCAAGTTATAAACTGATAAAATTGCATGGTGGAATCCATTTACAGTAAGTGTTAGATGTCATACACATGTGAGAGTTGGCCATGCAATGGAATCATTAAAATGAGTGAGATATGATCAAAATAAGATGAGTGTACCAATCTGAATAGTCTGTTTTGTAGGGACTGTTAAGGATAGTTAGACATGGAATGAGCAGTAGCTATAACTAACTTATTGGTATCACATAATATGAAATGTATGTCGTCTAAAAATGAGCTTCTATCTCCTTATATAACTAAAGATATGATAAAAATGGTGAAGATGAAACTAAAAATCAGATTTTGAAGAATTAATATTTAATAGTATTATATAAGCACTCAAACTAATATAGTATAAAATGTGAATTAAAACTCACTAACTTATAAATTTCATTTATATAAATATGTATAAGGTTAAATAAATGTACACTTTATAAAAATGGTAGTTGAATAAGATTTATAAGTTATAAAAACTATAAACATGATTTTTACGTCTTTTCGGCTATTACACTAAATTAACGTTTTTCGCCAATTAAAACTTAGACGATCAAACCCGTCTAATGTAAACTTTTTAAAAGTCATATACTGATATATAATTACTTAATGCAAGTAATAACCGATAAAACCGGAACTATATAACATATGGACATTAACGGGCTAAGTTAGCATTATTGGACTAATAATCCAACTAAATGGGCTAAACACTTATAAATTTACTTATTGGGCTTAACCCACTTGGGCCAAACATGTAAAGTATAATACTGATAATAAAAGTATAATTGGGCTAATATAATATATTGGAATTGTAATGGGCCCATTGGGCCTCAAAATGTAAACAAGTTGAACTAGTGTAACTAGTCTTGAAAATTACCAACACATAATATTATGATGTTGAATAAAGATGTACAATCCCACTTGATCATCATCATATATATAAAATCATCATATGTATACATAATTGTTATTTTTATAGAGTCATTGGACAAGAGTCTAAGACGAGTATTATTTGTCTAGGTTTCCGTGATTGAAGCACGTACCGTACATCCGAATTGCCGATAACCCGCTTTCCTTGAATAATTAACATGTGATTTAAGACTTAATCTTTTACATCATTTGACCGTGTGATTAAAAGATAATGGAATCTATATTGACTCTTCAAAATTAAGAGCCCTTTTAAGACATTGGGTTTTACCAAAAAGAAAGTGCAAATGTGTTTTGACAAATGTTTTAACAAAGGATTTTTAAGGAATCATTCCCTTATGACCAAAACATTTAACTAAACTCCTGTTTAGGGGTAAATGTTTGTGCATATCTCAAAACAACCTAAGAGGGTTTGAGGAAACCGTTAAACCATGACTTAAAATTTGAAATAACAAATTTTGCTTTTTCACTAAGAAAATTTTGACCAAAGTATAAAAAACGATTTTTCAAACATTTACAAATCTTGTTAATATTTTCGATAAATCAACAAAAATTGTGTTAATTAAATTAAAATTTATTTTGAACATTTTTATATAATTGGTCGAACTAAGAAATTTAAAATTTTTACGTTTATTATTTAATTACTTTTAATATTTATAGACGCTTTAAACGTCGGATTGAGCAAAACTAATAAAAATGATAGTTGAGACGAAACTAAAACTTAGAAAATATGAAGAAAGAATTCATGAGTAAATTGTAGACATGATAATTATTTCATCAGGAAAGATGAATGTAAATACTGACGCATTATGTAGAAAAGATAAAGAACCAATTAGGACATGTTCCTTAATAATGAAGGTGCAAAATAAATTGCCGAACAATTTAAAAATAACTAATGTTTGTAAGAAGGATAATATATATAATAAAAGTGGTTCGCGGCTAATGTGAACCATTAGAAATGAGAAGCCGATAGCGTTAAATGTATAAAAGGCCACTTGTGGTTGCCTGAATATAGAGGATTTTGAGATTTAGTCATATTGAAATCTCGTAAGTATAAGTATTCCATTCATGTCATTTCTGATTGAATGTATCTTTATCTGAAGAAGTTGTACTAATGACAAATTATGAAGGCAGAGATCGCCTCATACATTAGTAAAGGTCTATCTATTGCAAAGGTCATCATCTGAATTTGAGTCGATTTGGGTCATCGTCGACAGACTGACCAAATCTGCTAATATCATTCCTGTTAATGATAAATTCTTAATGAAGAAATTGACTCTTTTGTATTTAAAGGAGTTGTGTAAACATAGTGTGCCTGTATAGATCATCTCTATCAAGATCCTCGCTTCGCATAGAATTTCTAGAGATTTGCTCGGAAGTCATTGAGAACGAATCTTTATGAGAGTACTGTGTACCACCCCAATCGAAGGGACGAGGTAAAGTAACGATACAAAATACTATAAGTGTTGTTCTATGTTTGAATGATTGACCTTTGGTGATAAACTGTAAAATCGTTTTCCTTTGGAGTGATTATCATTGATAATTATCGTATTAGGATCAAGATCAAATCTTATTAGGATCTAAATATTAGAGCATCTGTAAGCAGGAGTTGGGATGAAGACACCCGACATACACCCATTGTGAGTTGGGCATGTCTTTTAGGTTTAAGGTTTCCTATGATGGCGAACCTAACCTTACAAAATACTCGACCCGCGAGACCTGAAATGATTGTTGAAATTAGGATCTGATTATTGACTGCCTGTAGTGGGCAGGAGGTTATGTGAATATGAAATGTAGATCTTGAAGTGCCAGATGGGTAGCGAAGTTATGCCAAAAATTTTAACCATGGAAAAATGAATAGATGATCTGAAAGATCATGGGATATAAGTCCCCGTTGTATGGGACCATTGAGATAATGTTAAAAGTTGGTTTGAAAGGCATATAAGCTGGATCTGCCCTAGGACTTCAAGAGCTGCGTGAATTATGTTTCGTAAATCGAACTTGATAAATATCTATCAAGTGAAAATCTGAATTCTTCTTGATAATGTTTAGATCGGCGAAAAGTTGCATTCATCAAAAACCCGTGAACATCATGGATAGAGAAAGTAAGTCAACTTATGCCTGATCTTATTCCCGTAGTTATGTTTGACGAAACTCGCGTATTGTAAAGGATTACACTTGTGAGAAAAGAACCAAGGTGGAGGAAATACCTACGTGGCTTTAACTCTATAAGAAGCGAGTAGTACGATATATTGATCTTTGAGGACAAAGATCCTGTTTAGGGGTAAACGCTGTGACAATCCGTCAATTTATGGTTGATATTTTATTCTCAAGTATTATTTGAAAACATTATTTTAATGTTATATTATGAACTCACTTATTTATGGGAAGAAATTTGGATTTTTCGTCTTGAAGTAGCATCGACTACGTCTAAACCAGAGGATTCAACGTTACGTGCTTACGTTTACCTACACCGTTTTGGTGACAGTCCGACATTTCAGGAAATAAATTTATCCGTGAATATTATTTTGCGATTTTAATTTTGAGTTGGTTCATAAACTCACAAATTTACGAGAAGATATTAGGACTTACGATTATAATTTAACGTCCTTTACGACTAAACCGGAAACCTTAGGATTACGTATTTACGTTTTCAAACTCCGTTTTTGATGAGACATTTTTTATTAGATTCGTTTTGTGCCGTTGATTCATAATTTATAAAAACATTTTTCGTAAAAAGACCCGAGGGCACGCAAATCGAGGAAACTAGAATTGAGGAATACCCGTAAATTAGCGAGATGGGACAAAACAAGTTTATCCCATCCCAATACTAAGGGATGGCCAAAACATGACACCACACAAGTGATGTGTCAAAGTTTAAGCAAGTATCTTACACATGTAAGCTTATGCTTAACATGTAAGCTACTCATCCCACCAAACTAGCAAAACCACCAAGCCTAAAACAACTAACTCATTTCTTACATGCAACAACCACACAACTCTCCTCCCTCTCTCTAAAATTCGTCCCACCTCAACCAAAAACACCCCTTTGATCAGTTTTCAACCACAATATTTGGTGTTATACACACATATGATGGAAACCTCTTCAAGCTCTATTGATTGGTGGTGAATCTAACATCCAAGGAGAAGATTTGGTGATGTTCAAGGGCTGATTTCTACAAGAAGTTTACAAGTATTTGTGGCCATGAAGATTGGTGTTGATCTATCACAAGTTCTTCCATCAAAAATCCAAGCATTGATGAATACCTACACAATCTTGGTGGTATAAAGATTGTTCTTCCCATC
Organism: Glebionis coronaria; assembly: GCA_025667525.1. NCBI lineage: Eukaryota > Viridiplantae > Streptophyta > Magnoliopsida > Asterales > Asteraceae > Glebionis > Glebionis coronaria. The sequence goes on along the minus strand of CM046878.1, from coordinate 302,159,011 downwards.
CTCTTGTTATTTTGATTATGTAATCATGTATTTTCTTTCTTATTGTATATGTATATGATGAATATATGATGATAAAAATGTTATGTGGGGATCAAGTGTTGATAAATATGATTAAAAAGATGAAAAACCATAAGAAACAAGGCTAAAATCTTGCTTAAATTATTGGCTGTATAAAAACAGTAAGTAACCAAGTTATACTGATAAAATTGCATGGTGGAATCCATTTACAGTAAGTGTTCGATGTCATACACATGTGAGAGTTGGCCATGCAATGTAATCATCAAAATGAGTGATATATGATCAAAATAAGATGAGTGTACCAATCTGAATAGTCTGTTTTGTAGGGACTGTTAAGGATAGTTAGACATGGAATGAGTAGTAGCTATAACTAACTTATTTGTATCACATAATATGAAGTTTATGTCATCCAAAAATGAGCTTCTATCTCCTTATATAACTCAAAATATGATAAAAATGGTGAAGATGAAACTTAAAATCAGATTTTGAAGAATTGATATTTAATAGTATTATATAAGCACTCAAACTAATATAGTATAAAATGTGAATTAAAACCCACTAACTTATAAATTTTATTTATATAAATATGTATAAGGTTAAATAAATGGACACTTTATAAAAATGGTAGTTGAATAAGATTTATAAGTTATAAAAACTATAAACATGATTTTTACGTCTTTTCGGCTATTACCGTAAAATTAACGTTTTTCGCCAATTAAAACTTGGACGATCAAACCCGTCTAATGTAAACTTTTTAAAACTCATATACTGATATATAATTAATTAATACAAGTAAAAACCGATAAAACCGGAACTATATAACATATGGACATTAACGGGCTAAGTTAGCATTATTTGACTAATAATCCAACTAAATGGGCTAAACACTTATAAATTTACTTATTGGGCTAAACCCACTTGGGCCAAACATGTAAAGTATAATACTGATAATAAAAGTATAATTGGGCTAATATAATATATTGGGCTTGTAATGGGCCCATTGGGCCTCAAAATGTAAACAAGTTGAACTAGTGTAACTAATCTTAAAAATTACCAACACATAATATTATGATGTTGAATAAAGATGTACAATCCCACTTGATCATCATCATATATATAAAATCATCATATGTATACATAATTGTTATTTTTATAAAGTCATTGGACAAGAGTCTAAGACGAGTATTATTTGCCTAGGTTTCCGTGATTGAAGCACGTACCGTACATCCGAATTGCCGATAACCCGCTTTCCCACATCATCATGAGTTCATAGCCTCGCACTCTTTTAAATGTTTTTATGAAATGTTTTATAAACCCGCGAGGGAGATAACATGTTAGTTTTGATAATATAGGACACCATTTGTCCCGATTGTTTGTTTATTGATTTGGACCCAAATGATTGTATGACCCGATGTATGATTATATAACCCGATAGATGAAATGAAATGGATTATTAAAGTTAGGTTATGTCACTAAAAGTCCCATTAGAATGAATTGTGAACTACCGGGATTTGGTAGACGCTTATGCATATAATAGTACTATTTGGGGACGATCACCCCAGTTCGCGCCTTGACGGTTGATCCCCGTCGTGCTACATTGATTGGTAAGCGAATTTATGTATGAGAAGATTTACACAAGCGTGATTATTGTGACGACACACTAATTTAGATGGGCAAATTGAGTTTCGGGCTAGCTACCCGTTGTTTTGTTTAGTAAGGTAACAATGTCATGCGGCTTGTAATAATCCATAAATAACGAAATACTGCTATACGCACTGAATTACAATGAATTGCCTGACTAGCAATACGGGGTCTTATTATTGATTTTATGTTCGTGTTCTGGTTTTACATAACCATATTCATATAACGGTTTTTATTTAACTTTATACAACGTTATAAAACGTATTGTATGATGTTTTTAACGACAATGGTTCGTATAATGATTTTGAAGGCGAAAGCCTATATTATGATTTTGATAAGGATTTGTATGAAATGACTTTGGCTATTTTATGGCCTATTACAATGATTTGTACAAAATGATTTTCGGTAATAATTTTATACCGATGTTATATTGATGGATTTAATTAAACTCTATGAATTCACTCGGCGTTTTCGCAGACCCTTTTCTTTTAACATGTTTTATCTCAGGTACTTGAAGGTAATTCTCGGGATGACAACAAGAATTCATGGCCCGCACTTAAATAACAAATTTCCATTCAAAAACTTTGTAAAACCTGTATGAAATAATATGACTTGGGACCTATGTAAATTTGATATTTATGAATGGAAATGCTTTATTATTAAACGACGCGATTTTTAAGCGTTGTCTATGATGTGAGTAATGTGATATCCCGTAACACCAATGAGTCTTCCGCTGTATTGAATTGTGTATTTTTGGGGGTGTTACATCTTCAACATTCCGGATCAAGGGGATTCAAAATATTCCGGATCAGCAACATTCCGGATCAAGCTTAAGTATTCCGAATCAAGAATTTATTCCGGATAAGTGACATATTCCGGATAAAGGATTTATTCCGGATCAAGATTTTTGGTAAATATTCCGAGTGAAGAAGAATCATTCCGAACGAAGGTGACATTCCGGATGAGTGATTATTCCGAACGAAGGTTTATTCCGGATGAGCTATTTTCAGGTTCTTTTTAGTTTCAGTTTTTAACTTTCTGTTTTTAATTTTCAAGCTTTACTTTTCCCGCCTTCTTACTTAGTTGCACATTAAGTTTAATTGCCTTAGATTTATTTTAGCCTTGCCTTAGTTTAAGTTTTAGTTGCGTTTTAAGTTTGCCTTAGATAGATTTAAGTTTGCGTTATTTACTTTTAGTGCCTTTTAATTTTCGTCACGCTTTTAAATACTTGCAATTTATTTTAAATTAGAGTTAGATTTACTTTAACGTCATTTTCATTTACGTCTTTGCACATTTATTTTAAAACAACCAAAAATATTCTTTTTCACCAAAAACAATTGAGTCGTACTTTGAACCGGAAATCAATTCGTTAAGATACCGAGAAACGAACTTTTTTCAACTAGTAAAATCTCAAACATTAAAATGGCGCCGCTGCCGGCTCTTTTCGTAAAGATTAACGGTTTTCTGTGAGAGACGCGTTGCTTTTTGGGATCCGTTCACTTGTGAGCGTTATTTTTCTTGCTAAAAAAATTTCAAAAAACCATAAAAATTAAAAAAAATTGTTAAAAAATCCATAAAAATAAAAAATTTCAAAAATCCAAAAAGATTTTATTTTTATTGTGTATATATATTGTCTTTGTGTTTGGTATTATTTTCTTTTGCCTTTGTTGGTTTATGCGTACTAGATCTTCTAATTATCAAGAGCCCGAGAGTCGAGAAGATTTAGTTATGGCAGGTGTAAACAACAACAATTATCCACCGCACCTAAACAATAATAACAACAATGTTCTCCCACAGCCCGATCTTCGGACAATGGAAGAGCTTTGTCAACCTACCATGTTTGGACGAGGAGGACCGATTGCGCCGATGCAAATCACGGCTCCGGAGTTTTCGTTGAAGCACCACATGATTCAGCAAGTGCAAACAAATCCTTTTCGAGGAATGCCTGATGATGATGCCAACAAACACCTCGACAAATTCATTACAATCACTCAAAGCATGAAGTTGCCCGGTGCCACAATGGATGTTCTTCGCCTACAACTCTTCCCACATACTTTATCACACCACGCCGAGAAATGGTTTGATCGTCTTCCAAAGAATTCAATTCATACTTGGGATGACATGACTCAACGCTTTTTGTTGCACTACTTTCCACCATCCATGGTCACGAGCCTTCGCAATCAAATCAGCGATTTCATGCAAGAACCCGATGAATCTCTTTTTGATGCTTGGGAAAGATATAATGTTTTGATCGATCGTTGTCCAAACCACAACATGCTCCTTGTGACCTTAATTGATACTTGCTACAACGGTTTGACTTTTCGTGATCGTGATACGATTAATGCAGCCGCCGGTGGCATATTTATGAAAAGGAGACCCGAGGAGTGTAGAGAGCTTATTGAAAACATGACTACTCATCATAAAAACTGGGATTCCTCCGCTTCTTCAAGGAACAACCCGAGAGTCAATGTTTCCTCTACTTCAGCAAACCCGGACATGACCGAATTCACCCGCATTCTGACCGAAATGAACAAAAATATCTTGCTTCTCCCTACAAACCAACAACAAGTTAAAGCGGTAGCACCTTCTTGTGAAACATGCGGCGGTCCACACTCATACACTGATTGTCCTTCTACTCAAGGAAATCCGGAAAATGTGTATGCGGCTTATGGTAATTATTCACCGGAAAATTACCAAGCTCGACCTCAAGGGGATCGAAATTTGCGGAGTTACTGATCAAACAACTACCTTTCACCTGGTTTTTCTCCTCAACACCAAAACCTCAACAACAATTACAATAGAAGCAACCAAATCCCACCTAGAGCTTCTAATCCTTATCACCCACCCGCTCAACAAGCCCCACCCATCAATCAAGATGTTGAAGCGATAATGAGAACCCAAGGAGAGCAAATCAAGAATCTGCAGAGCCAAATTATAAATTTGAAAGGGGATATCACCAAGCAAGGAAATGACATTAGATCCGAGCTTCGAGATAATATTCAATCCTCCTTCAGCAATCAAACGAATGATTTGAAAAATATGCTGGCTAGTTTCTTACCCACCGCTCAACCTTCTACTTCAAGTTCTCTAACTTCAAACACCATCACGAATCCGCGAGCGAATGTAAGTGCTATTACTACTCGTAGTGGAGTTACCATAGTAGGACCACCTATTCCACCCCCATCATCTACACCTCCTCCACCACCATTTATCCCTACTCCTCCCACACCTAGTATTAGTACACCATTACCGTCTCCGCCTCGTCATGACGATGTATCCAAGAAGAACCCTTCAACATCTCAACCTTTACCTGCTACGTCTTCACCTTCACCACCCAAACCCAATATTCCTTATCCTTCACGGCTAGGCAAGGCAACAATGCTAACCAAGGAAGACTCTCAAGTGTCGAATTTTTTGATGATGATCTCTCAAATGAATTTCAACATTAGCCTTGTTGAAGCACTTGTCCACATGCCGAAATTTGTCAAAGAATTCAAGGAATTTCTTAACAAGAAGGAGAAGCTGATTGATCTCGCCAACACACGCTTAAATGAAAACTGTTCTGCAGTTATTCTTAAAGAACTTCCGGAAAAACTTGGAGATCCCGGTCGTTTTGTGTTGCCTTGCATTTTTAACAAAACCTAAGAATTTACTGCCCTAGCTGATCTCGGGGCCAGTATAAATTTGATGCCATTAAGTGTTTGGAAAACACTTTCATTACCCGACCTTACTCCAACAAAGATGACTCTTGAGCTTGCAAATCGCACTCTCGCTTACCCCGTTGGTATTGCCGAAGATGTGTTCATTAAAGTTGGCACCTTCACTTTTCCGGTCGACTTTGTTGTTGTTGATTATGAAATGGACCCTCGTATTCCTTTAATACTTGGTCGGCCATTCTTGAGAACCGAAAGAGCTTTAGTTGATGTTGTCGAAGGTGAATTAATTTTAAGGGTCAGGAATGAACAACAAGTGTTCAAAATGGGGAAGCTTACAAGCAAACCCTATGGAAGAGAATCCGTGAATATGATTAATGTGCTTGATGATTTTGTCGTCTACAACAATCCTCTATTCGAGTCTTGCATTGATAATCCACTTTTTCAAGAAGATGTGGATCATTCTCTCTCCAATTTGGAACCTTCACCCATTTATGATTCTCCACCGATCTTTGATGCTTATGATGATGATTCTAGCTCAGATTCGGATGATTATGATGATTTTGCTTCCGAGTATCCCGACATGCCCACTTATGATGATTTTGATGAGGCCGATACTCTTTCGAGTGATTCTTCACATGATGAAGATCCTCCGCCATCACTTGATCCTACTTTTGACGATTACTCATTTGAGGAAGACTTCTCTACTTTTCTTAATACATACTTCCCTCATGAGAGTGATGCTCCTCCTTTAGACTTTGATGATTATGGTCTTCGTCCTTCTACGGATTTGAAGAAAATTCTTTCAAAGGAGAAGCAACCGGACGACACCAACATTCGCAGCACATATGATTTAACACTTCTTTGTCCACCTTCTGCGGACGAGGTTGTGCATTTTCTTCGCGGATCTTTTTCATATTCTGCTAAGCCTGAGTGCTATTTTCCCCTAAAGGAAAAGGTGTTCGACCCCGGTATCGATATTCTTCAGCCATCTCAGTATCCGTCTGATGAAAGAAAAGGAAAAATCTTTGGAACTTTGGAAGATATGCTTGCACCACCCCATACTTGCTTCCACCGTGCTCCATCTTTGCTTAAGGGAACCTTGCCTACTCTTCTTTGGCTTGCTTTGTTCGCCTTAAGCTTATGCAATTTGATGGACGGAAACTATGTCTTTGATCCCGGTGGATATGCTTTATGCTTCTTCCTATGATAATCAAGGTCGAGTCAGGCTCACGACTCGGTGAACAAAAATCAAGCGCTTCTTGGGAGGCAATCCATGCATCTATCTTTTAGATTTCTTTATCCTAAGTGTAGGGGAGACCCGTTGGTATTTGCTATCTCCTCTCTTCTACTATTCACGGATTCGAGCGCTCAATGATCCACTCTTGATGATTTTTGACGACCCGTGATTCTGTGTTCCCTTCTTCCCGGTTCTATCCTAAACTCTTTTCGATTCACAATTTTATATTTCTAAATATTAAAATAGGAATCTCGTTAGTTGTCTTTTCCTTAGCAAGATTTAAACAACGTGCACAATGTCCTAAGTGTAGGGGAGTTTACTTCCACATGCTTAAACATTAAGGATAATGTTTATATTAAGTGTAGGGGGACTTCTATCGAAGTTAAGTGGCCTTTTCCTTGTATTTGTCCTCATTTTAACCGTAAAATCAATTTTTCGACATTTTTCAAAATTTTTGATCTATTTTGGTCTATTAGTTTTTGCCTTTGTATAGTTATTTTCTTTCTTTACTTGAATAAATTTTTAATAAAGTGGTTTTAATTTTCAAACGTTGTGAATCTTTTGACTCAACCCGAGTTTACTTATCTAAGTTTACTCTAGCTAGTATCCTTAACGTGTTTAAGTCAAGTTTTGCTAGGCTCTTATATAGGGAGCTATAAAACGCGAAAGTCTTAACTCTCACGGGTTAAGAACAATAACTTTTCGTAAGTTCCTATAATTGATCCTAGAGAGTCGTTTATCAAGGGAACTTTAAAATGCGATTTCTAAACTTGAAAAAGTCTAAGAATTTGCAAGATCCTATAGGCGACTAGAAAACCCAAAACTATGATTTAATAGGATAAGTATCCACGAGTCTCATTCCTTGAGATTTTAAATTGTGGAGAACGAAAGATGATAGCGTCAATTATAAGTTTGGTATTCTTTCGTGAATTTATGTGAGTTAATTATAAGCCTATTCTCCCATCGCCTGCAAATAAATTTATCTGCAATAAATAAGGTTGTACGATTTGAAAAGTTACTTAGCTTCTAGCCCAAGATCGTTTAAAAGTTGCTCGGTATGGATTAGAGTTCATAGCCAAGGCATAACTTATTGAAGCGGGATGCAAAGATTGGCGAGTCCAAAAAGGTCCTAACAAGGCATGAGGGCTACATTTTGTTGCTAAAGATCCAAAGTGATGTGAAGAATCATTTATCGAAGATCAATATAAAGGATCGAGACACACGACGAAAAGCAAAAACTCCCCAAAAGTCATGGAGAAGTCTATCCGAAATGGCCCTAACAAGGTATGAGGATAAATAGATCCAAGTCCAAAAAGGAGGCGGATCGTTGTATATCAAAATCCCAAATAAAGATTGGAGAAAAATGAAGAAGTCGTGGTCCAAGTATGAAGAATCTCTCAAAACTTAAAGTGAAGAAATTCTTATATGAAGAGAAGACCATAAGTTCATGAACGTCTCTCAGGGTTTGAAGTATGAAGTCGCTGCCAAATATCGGTCCGAGAAAGGTCTCAAATCGCGAAGCGAGTTATGCCAAGATATGAACTTTATGAGGTCCCGAGAAGCAGTTTTAAAAGATTTTGTCCTTTAGCTAACTATTGATTAAATCGTTCACTTTATTTTCGGCCTAAATAAACTATCGAAATAAGTCAACAATGTATCCTCGTGATCATTCAAGACAACAATAAAATATAAGAGATACACCTAGGAATAAGGGAGTCTAAGTGAATAATTAGCCCACATGAGTTCGTGTTAGTTTTCTAACTTAAATACTTGTCTTGCACCTTAAATTCCTTTAAGGGTTAAGTCCATAAAATACAAATGTACTTTTTAAATTTTATAATTCTAGGTAAGAAACTTTTTTATTGATCAATATCGGTAACAAACTTTCAATTTCGTTTCAATATCACAAATTATTTTAAAAATGACCTGCGGTAGCATGTTGCTAGCAGGTTTCCTTTTCCATTTCTTTTATTATTGACAGTTTTCTTTTATGATAATGACATGTACATACAGAACAATCTCTTTTCCTTTTAATCCTCTTCATCCCCCTCTTGCTCCTCTAGCCACCGGACGTTGCTCCTCCACGCTGGACACTGATATCTCTGGCCACCGGATGCTGCTCCTTCCTCCTAATTATGTTACACCGTATGTCTTTGCCATCAAAAGGGTATTGGATAAAAAAAGGATGTTCATGAATGAATCACCACCATTTCAACCACCACCATCGTTTTGACCCATTCCGGCGTTTTAACCACCACGTGATGTGGCAGATAAGCCGTTCTGGCCGGACCACCACGTTACGTGGCAAACAAGCGATGGTGGTAGGACCACCATTAATCTTTGGGACAGATCTGATATTAAATATTAAGATTTTATTGTTAGTGTAACGATGATCATAAGATTAAAACTGAAATCCAACATCTTTCAAATGGGTTCTATAATGAATATATATATATATATATATATATATATATATATATATATATATATATATATATATATATATATATATATATATATATATATATATATATATATATATATATATATATATATATATATATATATATATATATATATATATATATATATATATATATATATATATATATATATATATATATATATATATATATATATGTTGAATTAAATAAGGTTTTACATTCAAGAAGTTTTTCCTTAATTAAAAAAGGTGGCGTTTCTTTATGATGATATTTTAGTTCAAAAAGATTTCTTGGGTCGTTTTACACCAGATCTGGATGGATACGTGAATGGTGCGGTTGAAACACATGTATGGAGAAGACAATTAGAGAGGAAGGGCAGTTTAGTCATTTAGTATAATGCCTACATGGAAATTACAAGAACAAAGACTAAATAAACTTAATGACGTGGATTTTTTTATCAGGTCATATTAGTAATATTAACAGGTTGCAACAAGTTTGGTTACCGATAATAGGCAATTAAAGAGTTTGTTACCTAGAATTGTAAATTTTGAATAGTACGTTTGTATTTTATAGACTTAACCCTTCCTTTAATTTCATAGTTTTCTTTTAATTCTTGTCAATCTTTATTTTTATTGTTCATCTCCTATCTACCATTCTTTAATCTTTGATCTTTATGTTTATGTTCATGTTTATGTTTTTGAGTTTTTATTGATTAAAGTGGGTTTTGATTATTTTGATTAGTTTTGTTAGTTTGATTGATTTGGATTGTTTGTTTATGATTAATAGATGTTATTTAATTAGTTTGATTTAATCTTGTGGTTGATTTAGATTGGATTTGTTTGGATTCGTGTTATATTTGTCCCTCCTTGTTCTTCGCTGTGTTACTGTATTCCCAGGAAAATTCCGGATCAAGCCCAGATATTCCGAGTGAAGGTGTTTGTTGAAAAAGTTTCGGATCAAGGGCGTTCATCCAGAATAAGTGACATATTCCGGATCAGCCTCTCATTCCGAATCAACCAAACATTCCGGATCAAAGGTTTAGCCAAAGTGTTCATCCGGAATATCCAACATTCCGGATCAAGGAGACATTCCGGATCAGTCTTGTTTATTCGGAATAATTCAACATTCCGGATCAAACCTTTCATTCGGAATACCAAATATTCCGGATTAAGGAGTTTTATTCGGAATAATTAATTATTCCGGATCAAGGTCTTCATCAGGAATCTTCAACATTCCGGATCAAGGGGATTCAAAATATTCCGGATCAGCAACATTCCGGATCAAGCTTAAGTATTCCGCATCAAGACTTTATTCTTGATAAGTGACATATTCCGGATAAAGTATTTATTCCGGATCAAGGTTTTTGGTAAATATTCCGAGTGAAGAAGAATCATTCCAAACGAAGGTGACATTCCGGATGAGTGATTATTCCGAACGAAGGTTTATTCCGGATGAGCTATTTTCAGGTTCTTTTTAGTTTCAGTTTTTAACTTTCTGTTTTTAATTTTCAAGCTTTACTTTTCCCGCATTCTTACTTAGTTGCACTTTAAGTTTAATTTCCTTAGATTTATTTTAGCCTTGCCTTAGTTTAAGTTTTAGTTGCGTTTTAAGTTTGCCTTAGATAGATTTAAGTTTGCGTTATTTACTTTTAGTGCCTTTTAATTTTCGTCACGCTTTTAAATACTTGCCATTTATTTTAAATTAGAGTTAGATTTACTTTAACATCATTTTCATTTACGTCTTTGCACATTTATTTTAAAACAACCAAAAATATTCTTTTTCACCAAAAACAATTGAGTCGTACTTTGAACCGGAAATCAATTCGTTAAGATACCGAGAAACGAACTTTTTTCAACTAGTAAAATCTCTTACATTAGGCATGAAAGTGGATATTTGGATAGTATTCTTTTGCATATTAAATCGAGTTCTAAGATCTATCTTAGCATTTGTTGCATTCATTTGAGCATAGTCATATTCAGGATATGAATTAAGTAATTTTAACCGCTTCTCGTCATATGGTGTCATGCTCTCAGATTCATTTAAGAACACAATCGAATCTAATACCAATCCTAACTTGGTTGCATCATAAAGTCGTGGGTTGTGGTGAAATGCTTGCTTTGCATACCTCGAGTTAGGTGGTAGGTCTATGAAACGCGATAGATTGAACTCTTGAAACGAAGAATGAAACAAGTGTACTAAATGCGAAGTAGAGTATAATTTTAAAAGCAAAATTTTAGTCTTTTTAACTCTCTCAGACTCCTTAATTTCCGTTTCAACTCTTTTAGACTCGAGTATTTCGAAATCCGTTTGTAGTTTTTGAAAATTATTAACGACTGACTCTTTTTCTTTAAGTTCTTTCCAAAGATTTGCTCTTAAACTCTCAGTTTCTAACAGATTATCCATATGGACTTGCCTAAACCTAACAAAATCAGGATTGGTTAAGGTAGTGGACACATGAGTTAATTCCAAGGTTTTAACCTTTTCCTTTTGCAAAGCAAGCACGACAGATAAAGTCTGATTAACACTGAGAGTTTCAAGGACCGCATTAATCATTTGGCTAAGCAAAGATGCTGAGCCCATAACCAAATCAGGTTGAGCAGACGAATTGGTAGTCGTAATAGCTCCCGGTTATGGTTCACTAAAATTATGGGGACTTGCATTGATATTGCTATCATTGTTTGTCTCCTCGATTGAGTTACTAACCACCAGAGGCTGTTCCGAATACTCAGACACTTGCTCAACTAGATAAGGTACAATACTAGTATCTGTAGCAGTATTTGGTACCTCAGAAATCGTGTCAGCTCCATAAAGTGAAAGATTTGCCATGAGAGTTCCTTTGGCGGTATTGAGATCATCACAGTCAGAGTCGTATGCATCCAAATCACCACATTGATATGTGGATTGTTTGTGATGGCTGTTGTGAGACCGTTAGTGTCCGTGACTCCCGGATCTGCGAGAAATGCCAACTCTTCTTCATCGAGCTCACGTCCTTGGGCTTGATGATTCACCAAGTAGATCTTCTCTTGAAACCATGTGCCATCCCTTTTCCTCTTGGGCTGCTTACAATCTCGGGCCATGTGCCCTTCCCCTTTGCAGTTGTAGCATATAATCACCTTCGTTTTGCTAGTGCTATTACCTCTTGTAGCAGCAGTGTTAGATGAACGTGCACCAGCAGTAGATGAATTGGGTCTCCCCTGAAGTGGTTGCACCATGACTCTGCCATCCTGAATAGTAGCCTGTTGGCGAGAGTTAGAAGAGTTCCTTAACTGATTGTTAGTTGTTGTTGGACCTCTGTAACCTCGTTTGTTCAATGTTTGAGCGAGATAAGCAGACATTTGAGCAAGTATATCAGTAGGACTATCCCCTTGTCTAAACTCAGGGAAAGGGATCTCATCATCACAGTAGAATGTTGGTGCTGATTGAGCTACAAGTTAATTTGATGGAGCACTAACTTGTTGTGAGTAATAGGGTTGAGGAGCCTCAAGTTGTTGATAGGTAACATCAGGGTTTGTTGGAGGTTGATAAGGTGAATACTGGTGTGAAGCATAAGGTAACGTATGTGAATCTCCTTGTGATGATGTTGCTGGTTACTTGTACTGTTGGTGATAAGATGTAGGTGGTTGTGGCAAGATCGAATACTGTGGGAAGATTGGTGTTTGATACAATGGTTGATAAGAAGATTGGTGTCCCAAAGCAAGCTGAGAGTTGTGGTATGACAGTGTAGGATGGTTTGCCATTAATGCCAATGGTTCTTGAGAAGATCCCTAAGATAGTCTTTTTTGGATCACATGCTACTCGTGTTGTAAGAAAACATAGAGTTGATCTAAATTGGACTTGTGCAAATCGCGAATCATCTTAACATCGGTGACATATTGATTCCATTCTTGGGGTAACGTGTTCAAGAACTTTGTGTTTAGTTGAAACTGTTCAATCCTTAGATTATACACGTTCATGTCATTCATCAAAGTGGTGAAACGCCAGTAGTAATCGTGAAGAGTCTCCCCTGGAATGTATGTAAACCTTTCAAACAAGTCATACAATTGACACTCTCGTTCATGCTTAGTGAGAGAGGTCCCTTGTAACAAAACAGCTAATCCATCCCAAAGATTCTTTGCCACTATGTGTTTACTTACCATTCTAAAGATATCGGGTGGAAGGGCTTGAAGAATTTTCTGAATGGCCCTTTCATCTGCATCGGCAATGATTTTGTTAGCATTGGTTAACTCATGATACTCCCTAGCCCTTGTCACATTGTTGACGGTAACTTCTCCCCAATCTAATGGACCTTTTTCAATTGATTGAAGCATAAGTCGACCATTGGGTTTGCCCATTATGTACGTTTTCATGCGAACTTGTCGTGCTTCAAATAAATCTTTGATGAGCAAGGGTGGGCGAGTGTCGGTACCCGAGATGATTGAGATAACGGTAAGCGAAGTCATTGTTGGCATATATTAATGTGAATTCATTTTATGATCCCTTGAAAAAAAAGATTATCAAAAATGATCGAATAATGAAATAAGGTTATGTGGTTTTGTGTTGTTAAATGAAAGATGTTGTTATCTTGTTGTGTTTGTTTTTGAAATTTTCCAAATTACCAAATTAATGCACGATAGAAAAATCCTCTAAGTATCCAAAAAGAAATTATGTCGGAATGTGCATATACCGGAATGTAGCTTTCTGTCGGAATACCCTTTCTGTCGGAATGTTGCTGATATCGGAATGCTTGGTTCTATCGGAATATCAATCTATCGAAATGTCCTTCTGTCTGAATGCTTAGATCACAATGTTTACCTGTTGGAATACTTAGATCGCAATGCACTGTCGGAATGTTTAGATCGGAATATGGCTACAATAAATTGGACAGAGTAACAACTCAAAAATCCCTTAAAACCGTCGGAATCCCAGATCGCAATGTACGATCAGAATGTCTAGATCGGAATAAGATATCGTAATACTGTGATCGCAAAGTAGAACCAACTGGTTATTGCGATCAAATCACTCTCACTTGTACTTTTCGATGGTGATACTTGCTGGAATTTCGGAATGAAGAAAAACAAGACAGTTTTGAACGTTTGATCCAAGAAAGGTTGTGTTTTAACCAAAACCAAGATACCAAAAACACTACAACACGAGTAAAGAAGTTATACGACTTGAAATCACAAACAAACACAAAAAAATTTTGACGTTTCGGCAAAAAACACTCAAAAACTACGAAATGCTTAAGAAAGCATACACAACACGAAAACCAACCTATATTTCATCCCATGCTCTTGATACCAATTGTAGAACAATGATAATCTTTATGAATCAAGAGGGTTGATGTTTTCTAGAGAGAGAAACTTAGAGAGAGAAATGAAAGAAACTATGTATTATCAAAGTGAGAAATGAAAACAACCAACACCTCTTTCCATGGTGGAAAGAGGCTTATATAACCAAGTCCTTAATGGACTTGGGCCTCCGGCCCATGAACATGCTCATGGGTCGGGCTATTTAATAAAAGTAACTTAAACACTACTACGAGCCTATAACTATATTGTTGGAGTGACCGAGACTTTCTATATACGTAAAACGTATTTCCAACAATTCCCCTTGTTATAGTTACATGAATTGCCTTGCTAACCACCATTTCTATCGTTGTTTCGATAGTTGTTAGCATTTTGATTTGGTGGAGCTTGATTTGGGCGGGAACCTTGGCCGTTTTGGTTGTAAGTTCCCGTTGCTACGTAAGCACTCGAAGTGTTACCAACGGAGGTAATGCACTCGGAAAGATCATGAGCTACACCACAAGATAAACAACTCTTTTCAACCGCTTTAACCGATGCGGAATTCAAAGCATCTTGTGCTTTCCAATGTGTCATAAGCGTCAAAAACCTATCGAAAAACCGATTTACCTCATTAGCTTCATCATGTAAGGCATTAATGTTACGAGACGATGACGACAATGACGAACCCATATTGGCAACACTCGGTGTGTTACGAGGGTTATAAACCCTAGATCTATTCTCTATAATCATTAAAGCTTCATCAGTCGTTTTGCACAAAAAATTACCACCCGCGGGGGCATTCAAATAATCTCGTTCATGATCATTAAGCCCATTATAAGAAGTATCAATTTGATGCAATTCCGAAAAATCATGGTGTGGACATTCATGTAACATTTCCTTAAATCGTTCCCATGCCATTGAAAAACTTTCATTATTACGTTGTGTAAACCTTGAAATCTCATTTTTCAAATGTGTTGTTTTAGATGGTGGAAAGAACTGGTTCACAAAATTAGAGACGTCATCACCCCATGTCAAAATCAAATTTGGCGGTTCTTTCATGAGCCAAATTTTAGCGGGTCCATCTAACGAGTATGGAAACAACATCATATTGATGGCGTCATGTGGAACATCCTTAAACTTGCTTGTTGCGGTGAGACGATTAAAATTCCTTATGTGATAATGTGGGTTGTCTTTTTCATGACCTCTAAACTTATTTGCTTGCAACATCGACATTAAACCCGTCTTAATCCTGAAATTCTCCGCAAGGATGGCGGGAATCACTATAGCTTCTCCAAAACCCTCGGTGGGTGCTTGAATCAACTCCATCATAGTACGATTAGCCATGGCAACTATTGGTTCTACAACGGGTTCGACAATTAGAGTTTGTTCTTCAAACAAAGGCTCTTGATTTCCTTGACTTTGACGACGTTTACGAGCTCGTTTTGCTTAATTACGAGTTAGCATAAACTTGATGAAGAATGGGAGGTGAGCAAAGAAGATTCTTTTTGGGTGTTTTGTGGATTTTCAATTTTTTTTTGTGTTTTTGATTGTTTTTAATTTTTTTAGATTTTGTGTATCTTCGTAGACAACAATCTACCAAATTTCTCCTCGAATCAAACTCTTGATTAAAGAAGCCTCAAAAGAATGAAAACGATCACATGGAGTGAACGCCTTCGAATGACTTAAGAACTTTGGTGAAAATCAAATTGTTCAAGAGGGTTTAATCATAAAGAAAACCAAGCAAATATATACGATACGTAATAATACTTTGGGCGGCAAAACCCTCGATTGGCCTTCAGTCTCAAAATACTCACAAGCAAGCGGGGAAATGAGGCGGCGCGAAGCACTTAAGAGACTTTTTCCTTTGGGTATATTTTATAATACCCGCCTTATACCCACCTTATAGTTTGTATTTTTCAAAATCGAGCTTCACGAAAGTATTTATCTATTTTTGCCTTTTTCTTTTTGTTTGAGATTCGAATACAATAATTAGGAGATCAAATCCCAATTAAGGTTGTGTTTGCACACTTTTGGAGATATTTTGAATTTGTTGTGATACTTAATACAATATAGTAATAATAATTTCACAAGAAAAACGAAAAAACCGATAATACGTATTAGTAGAGTTCTACTAATACAAATACTATTTATGGCTAATATTAAAAACAAAATGACAAATTAATCACGACACACCTCTCCGGCAGCGGAGCCAAAATGATTGTGGTAAAATACGATCTTTTAGGAAAAAGGCGTATAAGCGGTAAGTATTAAACAAATGATCTAGGAAAATCAAGTGTTAATGACCCAATTAAGTTCGTTTCCCAAGGAGGTATATGTGTGTGACTAAAACGCAATGATATTTGAGATTAATATTTGAAAGAAGGGGATGAGAAAATAGAATGACGAAGATGTGAAAATTATTACTACGACGACTAAAATTAAAACCGTAAATAGAGCTAAAATAAAAATAAATTCTAGAAATTCCCAAAAAATTCCCAAAAATCAAATTAAACAAACTAACAGTTTACAAATGATCAAATTTTTTTCAAACCTTTTAATTAATTAAATATCAATTTTTAAATGCTAATTAAAGCCTTAAAAATCAAAATAATTATTAAAAAGCCCAAATAAAGATTTTTTACTTTATAAACCTCTAAAATGACTAAATAAGAATAAAAACTATTTTTATAAATTTTAAAACTAATAAAAACTATTTAAAATAATTGAAATCTATTAAAAACTTAAAATAATTCTAGAATTTAGAAAAATGAAGATAAAATTAATCTAAGAGTTGCAAAAATCCTATTTTAATGTATTAAACCTAAGAAAAATATAAAAAGTGCAAAAATATAAAATTTGAAATTTAATAATAAAATAATATTAAAAATCCAAAAATTATAAAAAATTCTAAAAACTTGCAAACTAGTTTATTTTAACATAAATAATCAGAAAATGAAAGTGAAATTACCAAAATACCCCTAATGGGTCCCCAAATGGGCTAATATAGAAAACAATCCAATATAATGGGCTTTTTGGCCCAAAAACTTGAACTAAGCCCAAATGACATGAAAAAGCCCTATGTGGCTCAAAATTTAATTCTAAACATAAAAGTCTGGCCCAAAAGCTGGTTTTGGTCTTATCACAGCTTAAATGGTCAATAGCTTATCCTTATTGGGCCAATAATCCCATTAAGCAATAAGCCAATGCCATAAGCTCTAATTGAACACACAACCTTATTTTTAGATGCCTAAGAGATCTGTGAAAAGAAATTTTGAAAAAACAAACCCAATAAGCCAGAAATAAGATAAGTAAAATTTCACTAAAGGATAAAATAGTCGGGTTAGAGTTCTAGGATGTTTCAGAAGCTGATTCTTTTTGCAAAAGCTCACAAATAGCTTAGCTAAGAATAATAAATCATAAAATTCACAAAAAGCCAAGTAGAATAAGCTGTAAGAGCAAATAAGCTGGCTGAAAAAGCAAAATAAGCTAGTTTCCTAGCAAAAGCTTAACCTAATGACTTGTAACTTTCCAGATTTGATATTAAGCTGAGAAAAATGACACCTATTACAAAAGCCAAGTTGTTGCATGTGCCAATAAGCAGTTCTCAAAAATAAGCCAAATTATGCTTACTTGACCAAAATTCAAAGTCCACCAAGATTAACCAAATGCTCAAGGATTGTTTGTAACCTTGTTTTAAGAAATTTTTGTGAAGAACTCAAGGTAGAGTCCTTGTGAATCAAGTGGTAAGTTGACCAAATGACAACAGATTTTGGACAAATTAGGCCAATAAGCCAGTTAGCTTATAAGCACTCAAATAAGCAAACCAAATAGCGAAATTGTCTCACAAGCAGCACAAAAACAAGTTCCAAGCAACAAATAAGCAGGGCATACACTAGATAACAAAATGCAAGGCAAAAATGATGTGTTCACTTTGTTGATGCAAATGACCACTTCAACCAACTTTGATAAGCTCTAGCACCCACAATAAGTTACCAAATTTAACAATTAGATAATGGACATATAGCTTATCACCTAAACTCTTCCCAAACCAGATTTCAGACCCTAGATCCAACAAACAAAGATTTTATTGGATATGATGTGTTTGACCAAATTCAAACCAAAATATTCAGAATTTTCCAAAACTTTGAAATACTTAACCAAACAACTTGAGCCTTAACGAATGACCAAAACCTGTTGCATATAACTTGTTTAGACTCCCGAAACCCTAAGAACCAAGGGAACAAGGCCACAAGGCATTATGATCCCAAAATCCCAAACAGCCTTGTTTTAGTCCTTTTTCAAACAAACTTTTTATTCAATCACACAACCTACTGATTTTATGGTTCAAAAACCTCAACTAGGTGACAACTAACAGATAACAACAATAAAACACAAAGCACAAACACCAGAGCAACAAATCACATGGAAAAGTTCTATCAGACATAACATGAAATTTTTAGAGGAAACTTAAAAAGAGCTTATACCTATCCCCCACAACATCCTATAGGGATCAGCTATGCTCCTTGGACCACTCTCAACAACTAGAGAGTGACCAAGGTCCTTGAACAAAGGAGATGGTATGTGCCTTGGTTGATGGTTTAAAGCAGAACCTCAAGGTCTTGATTTCTTTAACAGAAGTAGCAAACAACCTATCCAAAGGTTGATAAAACTTCACTAGCTTGGTGTCAACAAGCTTGCAAGGGCTTATAGCTTTTGGATAAGGGTTAGTACAAGATAAATATCAAAAACAGATGACTGATTTCAAGGTTTTTTCAAACTTGAAATCCTTACCAAACATAAACGTGCTTTAACCACAAGATCAAAGCACCTTTATAACATCAAATGGAACTTAGAATTACCCTTAAACGACACCAACTTTCAAAAACATTAAAAGGAATTACAATTTTCTTAAAATACCAACTTTTATAAATTTTAAAAAGGAATTACAATATTTAAAGAGTAAAACTGGAACAAGGCTCTCTCACAGGTTGAGGATTCCTTATATAGGCCACAAGGGCTGAGATTACAATGAAAACCCTAGCTACAAAGTCCCTAAAATGCCCCTTGAATCTTCTAGACGAATTTTGTTGATGAGCTGTTTAAATGCATCCAAGTCGTTCATTTTAGCTTTGGGGCCAAGTAATGAGTGTGGGCTGTTGATTTGGCCACGTGTCATTCCTGGTAGAGGAAGTTGGATTTTGATTGGTGGACGGGTTGATTGGTGGGGTCCTTTGGTGAGTGGGATTGAGTGTTTTTGGTGTGGGATGGGTTTTAGGTCATGTGAATCAAACGTGTGCCAGGGTAATTGGATCCGTTTTTTGTGGGATGGTAAGTTGTTTGGCGCATTTCTCATTTTAATGTTTCAAATGTACAACTTTGCCCCTTGTCTTTTGGATAAAATGGTAAAACGTGTTTTTAAGACAACAAACTTGGTTTTCTTTGTTAATAAAGTTTCCAACTTTATACTTTTGCCCCAAAACTTTGGTAAAAGGTTTTCAAGGGTTGTTTTTGCCATTTTTGCATAGTTTGAGGACTGATCTTGGAGATTTCTCATCTTTGAAGGTCTTCAATGTATCTTTGACTTCATGAGGGACCATTATTGACAATTTAGAATTGTTGAAGGACTAAACTTGCCAATTCTTCAAAGTTGAAGGACCTTTTTGTAATTTTAACAAACTTAAGGGACCAAACTTGTAATTAAGAATATACAAGGGTATTAAGTGTCATTTCTTCATAAATGAGGGATCAATCTTGTACATCTTCAAATCTTCAAGGTACTTTCTTTGAGAAATCCATAACTAGGGCCCAGTTCATTGTACGTCTTCGTTTCTCGTGTCCGTTTTTCCTTGTTTCTTATGATCTTTTGACTTTTTCACGATATCCATACCTAAAATACACAAGTAAACAAACACAAGCATATATATGGTATATTTATGACATTTTATGCATTTAAAGCCCGAAAAGAACGATGAGATCATGTATAAATGCCATCTCATCAAAGACTAAAAAGTTTCATGATGCAAAGATAAAAAACCGGGTTTTTAACGCTGGTGATCAAGTGTTACTTTTTAACTCTCGATTAAAGATATTTTCCGGGAAATTGAAATCTCGTTGGTCGGGTCCTTTCACCATAACACAAGTGTTTCTGGTAGGTGTGAAAATACCCATCCTTTTACCCCTTAATTACAATAATAACCAAGCCAAAACGTGTATTTTATGTCGTTTATGTCGGAATTATGCGTGGTTTGTGTTTTTGTTGTGATTTAGGATCAAACTGTGAAAAGGAGAGAAAACACGGTATTTTACAGGCTTTATCGAAGAAAAAGACGAAAGACGAAGTCAAGAAATCAAGAGTGGAAAAAGAACAGAATTCCAAGACCAATTCTGAAGATTTATCGAAGAAAAAGTCAAAAGACGGAGTTTACTAAAAGGCGAAGAACTCAAGTCTAATTTATTGAAGATTACAAGACGAGTTTATTAATCCCGAGATCAAAGTCGAAGACTTAAGAAGATTAAGGACTAAAGGATAATTAGAGAAAGGAGAAAGAGGGAGGAAGCTTCCACTAAACACCTCCCTAATCCACTATTAATAGATGTTTTTCATTTCATTTGTAGTTGTTGGGTGGCTTGACAAACCACCTCTTCCACCATTTTCATTTACTTGCACCTTAATTCTTGCACTTTAATTTCTTGTATTGCACTCTTTGATTCAAGTAAGTTTACTTTTAATGTTATTGAATCTTTATCTTTTCTTGTTGATCTCCTATCTACCTTTCTTGTTTATGTTTAATCTTTGTAGTTGTGTTCTTGATATTTTTATGGTTTTCAAGCAAGTGGGTTTTGATTGATTTGGCTTTACTTGTTAGTTTTGTTGATTTGTTTTGATTGATTATTGTTAGTTGATGTTTATTAGTTGTTTTGGTTTAATCTTTTGGTTTGATTTGGCTAGTTTTGTTTAGATTCATCTTTATTTTCATCCTTTTGTTCTTCGTGTTCATCTTACTGTTTATGTGCCCAGATTCCGGATCAAAGTCTTTTATTTCGAATCAATCGTTTCAGTAGTTTATTCCGGATCAAATCTCTTTATTCGGAATAATTGTTATTCCGGATCAAATCTCTTTATTTGGAATGTTTGTTATTCCGGATCAATCACTTCATTCGGAATACTTTGTTATTCCGGATCAAGTCTTTCATCCGGAATATTGATTATTCCGGATCAAGTCTTTCATCCGGAATAATATTCCGGATCACCAATTTTATTCCGGATCAACCCTATTTTCTTTTTCTTCCGGATCAAGAACCTTATTCCGGATCAACTGGTTTATTCCAGATTAGTGACATATTCCGGATGAGCTTTGTTATTCCGGATAAGGGTGATATTCCGAATGACTTTTTCAGTTTTTTTTTGTAGTTTTATATTTTTAATTCTTAAGCTTTACTTTTCCCGCCTTTTTCCTTATTTGCATTTTACTTGCCTTCCTATTAGTTTAAGTTTTAGTTTGTATCATTTACTTTATTTCCCTTTTAATTTCTCGTCATTTATTTTCCGTCAAGTTTTTATCTTTCAGTATTTATTTTTACCGTCTTTACTTTATTTTTATTTGTTTCAAGTCTTTATTTTAATTAGTGTAGACAACGACAACCATTCTATTTCTTTTCCACCAAGAACACCTAATCTCTTGCAGTTAACCGCAAATCAATTCGAAGAGATACCGAGAAACGAACTTTCATACTTGGTGTAAAAACCCTTCGTATTAAATGGCGCCGCTGCCGGCTCTTTTCGTGAGGATTAACGGTTTTTTGTGAGAGACGCGTTGGCTTTTGGGATCCGTTCACTCGTGAACGTTATTTTTCTTGTCAAAATTTTTTAAAAAATCCCAAAAACATTTGAAAAATCATAAAAAGCATTTCTTTTTTCAAAAGTTTTGCACCAAAAATATTCTTCGTGCTTATCTATTTTTCTTTATGGATTCTTATTTCCATTGCGTCGGGTGTGGGAGACGATTATACGGTAACGACTCATGTCAATGGTGTACATGTGAGCGGTGCGGAAACGATATCGACAATACACAATTCGGATTTTGTCCATGGTGCAACTCGACTAATTCGTCCTTTTTGAATCCACCTCCTGTTCCCCCGTGCATCTATTATGGAAGCGATTCTCATTGGCATGTTTCGTTTCCAATTCGATACCCGCCTCATGGCGAGTAAGAACTGGGTTACAATTATGACAATGGTAATAGCTATCTTCAAGAAGCACCGGATTTTTCTCCATACCCTTGTTGCCAAAATTGTGGGGGCCCTCACGATCTTTCTTATTGTCAGCCACTGAATTATTATGAGCCACATCCTTGCTATAATTCTGGTTTACATAACTTTGAGCCCCCACATCACACCCTCAATCATCAATCCTCTCAGCAAATTAGTCTTGATCAACAACTAACTTCTTTGAACCATATTCTAGAAAGTATAGCTCAACTCCGAGCTGACTTGCATCAAGAAAAGCAACCTTTGCTTGATAGTGAAAAAATCTTGAAAACCACCGACACCTTTTTGAGCCAATTTAGTCGTTTTCCCTTCTTTTCTACACCACAATGTTTAATGACAACGTGGGATAGAATAGGTTCAATTGAACATACTCAAGGCGATGAACAACAAAAGTTGCTTCATGAGCTTCTTAAAGATGTGGAGGTTATCAAGGAAGAGTTAGCCGACTACGTCACTCCTAACTGGACTCGCCCCATCTATTATGATGATGACGACGATGATGTCTATACTTTCAACCAATCTTCTGAAGTTGCTGCTCCTACTCTCGATGTTCCTACTGCGTCTAAGGATCTAGATTCGTTGAATGAGCTTAGTGATGTTGGTCTCGACAAATTATTGGATGATGAGGTTTGTGACTTACCTACTATGGAGCTTCAGGACGACGTTGCTTTCACGCAAGCGGTCGATCCAAATGATGACGATTCTTCTCCCCGCTATGAGAATTTCACTTTTGAAATTTCTCAATCTCCACCGGGAGATGCGGGCGATGACGATTTATTCTCTCCGACTTACGAGAAGTTCACCGATGAACTTGCTCTTAAAGATGAGGTGGAAGACGAGCTTCTTCGTGACAAATTACGGAAAGTACATCTTCTTATTGCTAAAATTGAAGAGTTCACTTCTCCCCATATTCCCGCATCTTTAACTCCATCCGTCACTACCGTTGAGAATAATGACCCATTGCTTGAGGAATCCGACATTCACTCAATACCTCCGGGTATTGAGGATGATGACACGGAGGGGGATATCCTTTTTGATAATTTGCTACTTGATGACATTGTCCCAAGAACCCCTCCCGAGCACCTTTCATCCACTCCTTTAGAGACCATCACCGAGGATGAGTGCTTTGACCCGGGAGGTGACCTTGATTATTTTATAATTGATAACCTTACGGCTTTGCCGCTTGCTGCTGAACATCCATTGTCTTTGGGGGATGACAATGTTCTTACTTTACCCACCCCCACCTCCCGTGGATCTTGAATTCACATACTTCTCGTATGTTGAAAGGACCTTTCTCCCATTCAAGACTTATCCCCCTGCCTCTCCTTTGTTGATGTCAACCGGGAACGAGGACAAGGTCTTTGATCCCGGTATTACATTTGAGGCTTCCCCATGTACCATTTAATTCGGGGACGAGTCAGGCTTGTGACTCGGTTAACATAAACAAGCGCTTTTTCGGAGGCGACCCAATTATCTATCTATATTTACCATAAGTGTAGGGGGGACCCCCGTGGTGTTTCTTGTTTTCTTTCTTATCATGTGCAGGGATTAGAGCTTCAAATACACACTCTTGATG
This sequence comes from Glebionis coronaria, assembly GCA_025667525.1. Lineage (NCBI taxonomy): Eukaryota > Viridiplantae > Streptophyta > Magnoliopsida > Asterales > Asteraceae > Glebionis > Glebionis coronaria. The sequence continues at coordinate 302,134,907 of CM046878.1, read as the reverse complement.
ACTTTTGACGAACCGTGATTCCATGTTTCCATCTTCCCGGTTCTGTCCTAAACTCTTTTCGATTCACTATTTTATATTTCTCAATAGTAAAATAGGAATCTCTTTAGTGGTCTTTTCCTTAGCGAAATTTAAACAACGTGCACAATGTCCTAAGTGTAGGGGAGTTTACTCCCACATGCTTAAACATTGAGGACAGTGTTTATATTAAGTGTAGGGGGGACTTCTATCGAAGTTAAGTGGCCTTTTCTTTGTATTTGTCCTCATATTAACCGGAAAATCAAATTTTTCGACATTTTTCAAAAATTTTGATCTATTTTGGCCTAGTAGTTTTTTTCCTTTGTATAGTTATTTTCTTTATTTGCTAGAATAAATTTTAATAAAGTGGTTTTAATTTTCAAACGTTGTGAATCTTTTGACTCAAGCCGAGTTTACTTGTCTAAGTTTACTCTAGCTAGTATCCTTAACGTGTTTAAGTCAAGTTTTGCTAGGCTTTTATATAGGGAGCTATAAAACGCGAAAGTCTTAACTCTCACGGGTTAAGAACAAGAACTTTTCGCAAGTTTCTATAATTGATCCTAGAGAGTCATTTACCAAGGGAACTTTAAAATGCGATTTCTAAACTTGAAAAAGTCTAAGAATTTGTAAGATCCTATAGGCGACTCAAAAACCCAAAACTTTGATTTAATAGGCTAAGCATCAACGAGTCTCATTACTTGAGATTTTAAACTATGGAGAACGAGAGATGATAGAGTCAATTATAAGTTTGGTATTCTTTCGTGAATTTATGTGAGTTAATTATGAGCCTATTCTCCCATCGCTTGCTAATAAATCTTATCTGCAATAAATAAGGTTGTACGATTTGAAAAGTTACTTAGCTTCTAGCCCAAGATCGTTTAAAAGTTTCTCGGTATGGATTAGAGTTCATAGCCAAGGCATAACTTATTGAAGAGGGATGCAAAGATTGGCGAGTCTGAAAAGGCCCTAACAAGGCATGAGGGCTACATTTTTTTGCTAAAGATCCAAAGTGATGTGAAGAATCATTTATCAAAGATCAATATGAAGGATCGAGACACACGACGAAAAGCAAGAACTCCCCAAAAGATCATGGAGAAATCTTTCCAAAAAGGCCCTAACAAGGTATGAGGATAAATAGATCCAAGTCCTAAAAGGAGGCGGATCGTTGTATATCAAAGTCCAAAATAAAGATTGGAGAAAAATGAAGAAGTCGTGTTCCAAATATGAAGAATCTTTCAAAACTTCAAGTGAAGAAATTCCTATTATGAAGAGAAGGCCATTATTTCATGAACGTCTCTCAAGATTTGAAGTATGAAGTCGCTGCCAAATATCGGTCCGAGAAAGGTCTCAAATCGTGAAGCGAGTTATGCCAAAATATGAACTTTATGAGGTCCCGAGAAGCAGTTTTAAAAGATTTTGTCCTTTAGCTAACTATTGATTAAATCGTCCCACTTTATTTTCAGCCTAATAAACTATCGAAATAAGTCAACAATGCATCCTCGTGATCATTCAAGACAACAATAAAATATAAGAGATACACCTAGGAATAAGGGAGTCTAAGTAAATAATTGGCCCACATGAGTTCGTGTTAGTTTGCTAACTTATAATAACAATGATCTCGTTTTTAAGCTTGGTTTTAAGAAAGTGAAAACTTGAGGATGATGATCATTCATGACATTTTCAAAACCCTAAGGTATGTTTTTGATTTCTTTCTTACTTTGAATGTTTATAATTTTCTATCTCTTTAATAAAGGCCAACTTGGATTGATTATGATGAAAAATGTAAATGTGCTTTGTAACTAATGCATTGCATGAGGACATTGCAATGGTCAAGTGTATGGGATTTGATAGGTGTGAAAACACCCATCATTTTACCACATAATTACAATAATAACCAAGCCAAAACATGTATTTTATGTCGTTTATGTCGGAATTATGCGTGATTTGTGTTTTTGTTGTGATTTAGGATCAAATTGTGAAAAGGGGAGAAAACACGAGATTTTACAGGCTTTATCGAAGAAAAAGACGAAAGACGAAGTCAAGAAATCAAGAGTGGAAAAAGAACGGAAGTCCAAGAACAATTCTGAAGATTTATCGAAGAAAAAGTCAAAAGACGGAAGTTTACTAAAAGCCGAAGAACTCAATCTAATTTATTGAAGAATACAAGACGAGTTTATTAATCCCGAGACCAAAGTCGAAGACTTAAGAAGATTAAGGACTAAAGGATAATTAGAGAAAGAAGAAAGTGGGAGGAAGCTTCCACTAAGCACCTCCCTAATCCACTATAAATCGATGATTTTCATTTAATTTGTAGTTGTTGGGTGGCTTGACAAACCACCTCTTCCACCATTTTCATTTACTTGCACCTTAATTCTTGAACTTTTATTTCTTGTATTGCACTCTTTGATTCAAGTAAGTTTACTTTTAATGTTATTGAATCTTTATCTTTTCTTGTTGATCTCCTATCTACTTTTCATGTTTATGTTTAATCTTTGTGGTTGTGTTCTTGATATTTTTATGGTTTTCAATCAAGTGGGTTTTGATTGATTTGGCTTTATTTGTTAGTTTTGTTGATTTGTTTTGATTGATTATTGTTAGTTGATGTTTATTAGTTGTGTTGGTTTAATCTTTTGGTTTGATTTGGCTAGTTTTGTTTAGATTCGTCCTTATTTTCATCCTTCTGTTCTTCGTGTTCATCCTACTGTTTATGTGCCCAGATTCCGGATCAAAGTCTTTTATTCCGAATCAATCGTTCAGTAGTTTATTCTGGATCAAATCTCTTTATTCGGAATAATTGTTATTCCGGATCAAATCTCTTTATTCGGAATGTTTGTTATTCCGGATCAATCACTTCATTCGAAATACTTTGTTATTCCGGATCAAGTCTTTCATCCGGAATATTGATTATTCCGGATCAAGTCTTTCATCCGGAATAATATTCCGGATCATCAATTTTATTCCAATCAACCCTATTTTCTTTTTATTCCGGATCAAGAACCTTATTCCGGATCAACTGGTTTATTCCGGATAAGTGACATATTCCGGATGAGCTTTGTTATTCCGGATAAGGGTGATATTCCGAATGAGTTTTTCAGTTTTTTTTGTAGTTTTATATTTTTAATTCTTAAGCTTTACTTTTCCCGCCTTTTTCCTTATTTGCATTTTACTTGCCTTCCCTTTAGTTTAAGTTTTAGTTTGTATCATTTACTTTATTTTCCTTTTAACTTCTCGTCATTTATTTTCCGTCAAGTTTTTATCTTTCAGTATTACTTTTTACCGTCTTTACTTTATTTTTATTTGTTTCAAGTCTTTATTTTAATTAGTTTAGACAACGACAACCATTCTATTTCTTTTCCACCAAGAACAACTAATCTCTTGCACTTAACCGGAAATCAATTCGAAGAGATACCGAGAAACGAACTTTCATACTTGGTGTAAAAACCCTTCGTATTAGTTTCCTTATGGGACCATCGAGCTAGCTCAAAATTATGGTCCTAATTTTAAGGTGAATGGACATAGGCTTAAGCACTACTTTGGTGGGGAAGTTCCTTCGTTGGACGACCTCGACCAAGTCACATTCCCCAATGATAATTAGCATTGAGGGGATCGAGTCGGGCTCATGACTCGATTATCAAAAACGAGGTGCCTCGTGGGGGAGATCCCATGCTTATCTTTTTATGCTTTCTAATAAAATAATGAGAGGAGATTTGTGCCCTTCCAACTCGTTTTATCGTGGTTGTTTGTGAATGTGTTATCTAGCTCATCATCATCACAACGATTGAAGACTCTCGTGTTCGTTTACGTGAGCCTCGATCATTTGCTTGAAGAATTTTTTCACGAATCCATGACATATCCTTTATTGTTCTAACATTTATCTTTTAGTATAATTAATAAACGGCTTTAGATATATTGTTGATCACCCTTTCCATGCTAGATCCCAAGCATTCGACTCTTCGTCTCTAGTATGGGGGTGCTCCACCTTTAGACTCGAAATATTGAGGACAATGTTTAATTTTAGTATGGGGGGTGAATAGATACTTTCTTTGTATGCCCTCACGTTTTCCAACTTTCAACATTTTGTTTTGTTTTTTTCTAATAAGGCTAAAAAGGCCAAATTTTAAAAATATTCTTAGTTTTCATAAGTGTTTTTAAGACACAAATGTATATTTTCCGATGGGTAGAATAAGAGCTAATTTTTGACTTGATGGGCATTTGTAGCCCTTTACATTCCTTAACCCGCTCGAATCATGTTTTGCTAGACTTTTATATAGGGAACTTTAAAATGCGAAAGTCTTAGCTCATTCGGGTTAAGAACAATAACTTTTCGCAAGTTCCTATAATTGATCCTAGAAAGTCACTTATCAAGGGAACTATAAAATGCATTCTCTAAACTTGAAAAAGTCTAAGAAATTGCAAGATCCTATAGGTTGCTTGAAAACCCAAAACTTCGATTTGATATAGTCTTAATGAAAGCTAATCCAAATTTGGCTTAATTTTGACTTGCATGGCTAAGTATTCACGAGTCTCTTTAATTAGAGGTCTTTAAATAGTGAAGAACGAGAAATGATAGAGTTAGACAAGTGATCATGCTAAATGTAGAACATGAAAATGTTCTTTCAAAAACTCATATGTTTTTAATCGTGGCTCTTTCTCCCATAAGATCAATGCATTAGGAACAAAAATAATTGCAATAAGTAAGGTCGTATGATTTGAAAGGTTACTTAGCTTCTAGCACAATATCGTTTAAAAGTTGCTCGGGGTTGAATAGAGTTCATAGCCAAGGCATAACTTATTGAAGCGGGACGCGAAGATTGGTGAAGATCCAAAAAGCCCCTAACAAGGCATGAGGAGCTCTATTTTGTTGCTAAAGATCCAAGATGATGTGAAGTATCATTGTTCCTAAATCAATGTGAAGGATCGAGACACACGACGAAAAGCAATTACTCCCCTAAAGATCATGGAGAAAGTCTATCCAAAACGACCTTTACAAGGTATGAGGATAAATATATCCAAGTCCTAAAAGGAGGCGGATCGTTGTATATCAAAATCCAAAATAATGATTGAAGAAAAATGATGAAGTCGTGGTCCAAGTATGAAAAATCTCTCAAAAACGTCAAGTGAAGAAATTCCAAAATATGAAGAGAAGACTATAATTTCAAGAACGTCTTCCCAAGATTTGAAGTATGAAGTACATGCCAAATATCGGTTCGAGAAAGGTCTCAAATCGTGAAACAAGTTATGTCAAGATATGAACTTAAGGAGATACTTGAGAAGCCGTTTTAAAAGATTTTGTCCTTCGGCTAACTATCGATTAAATCATGCTACTTTACTTTCGGACTTATAAATACACAAATAATTCAGTATGAATCACTTGTGATCCATGACAAATAGTTAAAAAATTCTAGAAATCCATTTCCTTTCATAGTAACTACGATTGTGGGGAGAAAAATTATTACACAATTTGGACGTATGAGTAGTGTTAGCATTGTGACTTGTACCAACAATGATCTCGTTTTTGCACTTAGCATTGAATGTATGAAAATCAAGGATGACGAAATTTACTCTATGGGACATTTACTTGTTTCTATTCATTAACCCTAAAAGTCACACACGTGATGAAAATCATACATTATGTCTTTACACATCTTCGTTGTATTGTTGCCAGTCTTTTACTTTTCAATAAAGGGTAATAAAAATGAATTTTGGAGATGCTTAGATACTTTATTCTAGCATTGCGTGAGGGTACGACAATGGCTTAGTATGGGGGAGTGATGAGATGGCATTTATACATGATCTCATCGTTCTTTTCGAGATTTAAATGCATAAAATGTCATAAATATACCGTATATATGCTTGTGTTTGTTTACTTGTGTATTTTAGGTATGGATATCGTGAAAAAGACAAAAGATCACAAGAAACAAGGAAAAACGAACACGAGAAACGAAGCCGTACAATGAACAGTGCCCTAGTTATGGATTTCTCAAAGAAAAACCCTTGAAGACTTGAAGATGTACAAGATTGATCCCTCATTTATGAAGAAATGACACTTAATACCCTTGTATATACATAATTACAAGTTGGTTCCCTTAAGTTTGTCAAAATCATAAAAAGGTCCTTCACCTTTGAAGATTTGGCAAGTTTAGTCCCTCCACAATTCTAAATTGTCAACAATGGTCGCTCATGAAGTCAAAGAACCAATAAAGACCTTCAAAGATGAGAAATGTCCAAGATTAGTCCTTGAAGTATTCAAAAATGGCAAAAACAACCGTTGAGAACCTTCTACCAAAGTTTTGTGGCCAAAGTGTGAAGTTGAAAACTTAAATAACAAAGAAAACCAAGTTTGTTGGCTGAAAAACACGTTTTACCATTTTTCCCAAAAGACAAGGGCCTAATGTGTGCATTTAAAACATTCAAATGGAAATTGCGCCAAACACAATCCCATCCCATAAAAAACGGATCAAACTTGTTACTGTTACCCTTCTTCACCCCCAGAATTTACTCCACTTAAACAAAGGGTTAATTCCAATTACCTTGGCACACGTTTGATTCACATGCCCTATAATCCATCCCACACCAAAAACCCTCAATCCCACTCACCAAAGGACCCCACCCATCAACCCGTCCACCAATCCAAATCCAACTTCCTCTACAAGGAATGACACGTGGCCAAATCAACAACCCACACTCCTTGCTTGGATACAAAGCTAAAATGAACGAATTGGATGCATTTAAACAGCTCATCAACAAAATTCGTCTAGAAGATTCAAGGGGCATTTTAGGGACTTTGTAGCTAGGGATTTCATTGTAATCTCAGCCCTTGTGGCCTATATAAGGACTCCTCAACCTGTGAGAGAGCCTTGTTCCAGTTTTACTCTTTAAACATTGTAATTCCTTTTTGAAATTTATAAAAGATGGTATTTTAAGAAAATTGTAATTCTTTTTTATGTTTTTGAAAGTTGGTGTTGTTTAAGAGTGATTCTGAGTTCCATTTGATGTTATAAAGGTGCTTTGATCTTCTGGTTAAAGCACATTTATGTTTGGTAAGGATTTCAAGTTTGAAAAAACCTTGAAATCAGTCATCTGTTTTTGCTATTTTGCTTGTACTAACCCTTATCCAAAGCTATAAGCCCTTGCAAGCTTGTTGACACCAAGCTAGTGAAGGTTTATCAACTTTTGGATAGGTTATTTGTTGCTTGTGTTGAAGAAATCAAGCCCTTGAGGTTCTGCTTTGAACCATCAACCAAGGAACATAACATCTCCTTTGTTCAAGGACCTTGGTCACTCTCTAGTTGTTGAGAGTGGTCCAAGGAGCATAGCTGATCTCCCTAGGAAGTTGTGGGGGATAGGTATAAGCTCTTTTTTAAGTTTCCTCTAAAAAAATTTATGTTTATGTTTGATATGAAGTTTGCCATGTCATTTGGTGTTCTTGTGTTTGTGCGTTGTGTTTTATTGTTTGAATCTGTTAGTTGTCACCTAGTTAAGGTATTTGAACCATAAAATCAGTAGGTTGTGTGATTGAATCAAAAGTTTGTTTGGAAAAGGGCTAAAAAAGGTTGTTTGGATTTTTGGATCATAAGGCCTTGTGGCGTTGTGCCCTTGGTTCATAGGGCTTGGGTAGTCTAAACAAGTCATATGCAACTGGTTTTGATCATTGGTTAAGTATCAAGAGGTTTGAAAAAGGTTTTCAATGTTTTGGAAAAATCTAAATATTTTGGTTTGAAATTGGTCAAACACATCAGATCCAATAAAATCTTTGTTTGTTGGATCTAAGGTCTGAGTTCTGGTTGGGAAGAGTTTAGGTGATAAGCTATCTGTGCAGTACCTGTTTGTTAAATTTGGTGGCTTATTGTGGGTGCTAGAGCTTATCAAAGTTGGCTGAAGTGGTCATTTGCATCAGCAAAGTGACCACCTCAATTTGGGCTTGCATTTGTTATTCTAGTGAATGCCTTGTTGTTTAACTTCTTGGAACTTGTTATTGGGCTGCTTGTGAGTGCTATTTGCTATTTGGTTTGGCTTATTGCTGGCTTATAAGCTAACTGGCTTAATGGCCTTATTTTGCCAAAATCTGTCAAGTATTGGTCAACTGACCACTTGACTTACAAGGACTCTACCTTGAGTTCTTCCCGAAAGTTGCTTAAAACAAGGTTACAAACAATTCCTGAGCTTTTGGTGAATTTTGGTGGACTTTGACTTTTGGTCAAATAAGCAGAATCTGGCTTTTTTTCAGAACTGCTTATTGGCACATGCAACAACTTGGCTTTTGTGATAGGTGTTATTTTTCTCATCTTAATATCATCTTTGAGAAGTTACAAGTCATTTGGTTAAGCTTTTGCTAGGAAACTAGCTTATTTTGCTTTTTCAGCCAGTTTATTTTCTTCTACAGCTTATTCTACTTGGCTTTTTGTGAATTTTCTTGTTGATTATATTTAGTTAAGCTATTTGTGAGCTTTTTCAAAAAGAATCAGCTTCTGAAACGTCCTAGAACTCTAGCCCATAGTCGTTTAGTGAAAAAGTTCTTTTCAAAGTTTTGGCTTATTACTTGAGATTTTTCAAAATTTCTTTTTGCAGATTGGTTTAGAATCTCAATAAGATGTTGTGTGTTCAAATAGAGCTTATGGCATTAGCTTATGGCTTAATGGGCTTATTAGCCCATTAAGAATAAGCTGTTGACCATTTAAGCTGTGATAAGCATATTTTTAGCTTTTGGGCCATTAGACTTTTGTGCTTAAAATCGAATTTTGAGTCAGACTGGTGATTTTCAGCCCGTTTGGTTAAGTTTGAACTTTTTGGGCCCGTTAAGCCCATTTAAGTAGTCTGTTTTGGTTTTTATCCCATTTGGGGCCTATTAGGGGTATTTTGGTAATTTTACTTTCATTTTCTGATTATTTAGGTTAAAATAAACTAGTTTGCAAGTTTTTAGAATTTTTTATAATTTTTGGATTTTTAATATTATTTTAATATTATTTTTTTATTAAATTTTAGTTTTCGCATTTTTGCATTTTTGCACTTTTTATTTTTCTTAGGTTAAATACATTAAAATAGGATTTTTGCAACTCTTAGATTAATTTTATCTTCATTTCTCTAATTTCTAGAATTATTTTAAGTTTTTAATAGATTTTAATCATTTTAAATAGTTTTAATTAGTTTAAAAATTCATAAAAATAGTTTTTATTCTTATTTGGTCATTTAGAGGTTTACAAAGTGAAAAATCTTTATTTGGGCTTTTTAATAGTTATTTTGATTTTTAGGGCTTTAATTAGCATTTAAAAATTAATATGTAATTAATTAAAAGGTTTGAAAAAGTTTTGATCATTTGTAAACTCTTAGTTTATTTAATTTGATTTTTGGTAAATTTTTGGGAACTTTTAGAATTAATTTTTATTTTGGCACTTTTTACGGTTTTAATTTTAGTCGTCATAGTAATAATTTCCACGTATCCGTCATTCTATTTTCTCATCCCCTTGTTTCAAATATTAATCTCAAATCAATTACGAATTATTCACACACATATACCTCCTTGGGAAACGAACTTAATTGGGTCATTAACACTTGATTTTCCTAAATCATTTGTTTAATATTTTCCGCTTTTACGCCTTTTTCCTAAAAGGTCGTATTTTACCACAATCATTTTGATTTTTGTTTGAAACTTGATTATTAGCCCCTTGATTCCCATAGTTGTTACCCTTGTAATTGTTTCTGAAACCAACTTGATTGTTTCGATAGTTGTTAGCATTTTGATTTGGTGCAAAACCCGGTGGAGTCATTTGATTATAGCGGGTAACTTGACCGTTTTGGTTATAAGTTCTTGTGGCCGCATAGGCACTCGAAGTGGTACCACCGTTGGTAATTCACTCGGAGAAATCATGACCTCCACTACAATACATACAAGAAGCCTCAACCGCTTTAGCCGTAGCGGGAGTGGGTTTTTCACCAACATTTAACTCAATCAAAAGACCCTTAAGCTTATCAAAGATTTTGTTCTCCAAATTTGCCTCAATTTGGCAAGCATCGATGGTATGAGACAATGAAGGCGAAGCCGAAGACGAAGCCTTACGAACACTCGACGTGCTACGAGGGCTATAGACTATAGACCTATTCTTAATAATCAACAATGCTTCCTCGACGGTTTTACACAAAACATTACCACCCACGGCGGCACTAAGATAATCTCTCTCATGATCGTTCAATCTATTGTAAAACTTGTCAATTTGATGCAAGTCGGAAAAACCAAGATGAGGACACTCATGCAACATTTCCTTAAACCGATTCCAAGCCGTAGAAAAACTCTCATTAAATTCTTGTGAAAACTTTGAAATCTCGTTTTTTAAATGCGTAGTCTTAGAAGGCGGGAAAAACTGGTTCACAAACTTTGAAACGAGATCCTTCCACGTCAATATAGAATTTGGTGGCTCTTTATCTAACCAAATTTTAGCGGGCCCCGCTAAGGAATACGGAAAAAGCATCATCTTAATCGAGTCGTTAACAACGTCCTTAAACTTGCAAGTGGCGGTAAGACGATTGAATTGGCGGATATGGTTGTGCGGGTTGTCCTTTTCATCACCACGGAATTTGTTGTTTTGGATCATCGACAACAAACCCGTATTCACCTCAAAATTCTCCGCAAGGATGGCGGGAATCACAATAGACTCTCCATAACCCTCGGTGGGTGCTTGAAGTAACTCCATCATAGTACGATTAGCCATGGTAGATTCTTGTTCTACGATATGTTCGTCAATAGGAGATTCCTCACCATAAGGCGTTCCTTCCTTTCGGTTTCTCTGTTTACGTGCACGTCTTGCTTGGTTGCGAGTTTTCATAAACGTCACGTACAACGTGGGGATGAGCAAAGAAGATTCTTTTTGGTGTTTTTGATTTTTTCAATTTTTTTGTGGTTTTTGATTGTTTTTACTTTTTTTTTTGGATTTTGATGATGTATTACGTAGACAAAAAAATCTACAAATCTCTCCTTAAATCAAATCTCTTGATTAAAGGAGCCTCAAGGAATGAAAACGATCACGTGAAGTGAACGCCTTTGATGACTTTAGAACGTTGGTGGAACACCAAAATGTTCAAGAGGGTTTAATCAATTGAAACCAAGAAAATATATATGATATGTAGATAATACTTTTGTTGGCAAACCCTCGACTAGCCCTTTTTATCTAAACACGCACAAGCAAGTGGAGAAACAAGGCGGCGCGAAGCACTTAAGAGCCTTTTTCTTTCAGGTATATTTTATAATACTCGCCTTATACCCACCTTATAATTTGTGTTTTTCAAAATTAAACTTCACGAAAGTAATTATCTATTTTGCCATTTTTCTTTGTTTGAGATTCGAATACAATGATCGAGTGATGAAATCCCGAATCAAGGTTGTGTTTTCACACTTTTGGAGTACTTGTGAATTTATTGTTTTACGTATACAATATAGTAATAATATTCACACAAAAACGAAAAAACGATAATACGTATGAATAGAGTGATAATCACACAAATAGTTATTATGGCTAATATAAAAACAAAATTTATTCAAATCAAAACACAACAAGCCTCCCCGGCAGCCGCGCCAAAATGATGGTTGTAAAATACACTCTTGTTTAGGAAACAAAAGGTAATTAGGGTAAGTACGACGATTTAGGAAAATCGTGCACAAATGACCCTAGATGGTGAGTTCGTTCTCAAGGAGGCTAGTGTGTTGTGTAAAAAAATGATTAAATATTTGTAATTATGATTATGAGACAATAAAAGAGAAAAAGATGACGGTTACGATAAAATTAAACTAAGACGAAAAGTAGTGCACGTAAAATCGTAAAATATGACGAAATTTAAAAATTAACCTAAAAATTCCTAGAAAATTGAAATAAATAAAAAAAATGTAATTAGTGTTTAAAAAAAATCAAAAATCACTCAAAGCTTTTATTTAATTAAATATTAATTTTTTATGCTAATTAAAGCCTAAAAATCAATTTAATTAACAAAAAGCCGAAAATGAGATTTTTCAACTTCTAAACCTCTAAAATAACTTAAATAAATTAAAAACTATTTTTGAAAAGTTTAAAATTAATTAAAACTATTTAAAAATGATTAAAAACGACAAAAATATTAAAATAAATCTAAAAATTAATTAAATGACAAGAAAATTAATCTAAAACTTTTATTATTCCTAACTTAATGTATTTAAACTAGGAAAAATGATAATCTTGCAAAAATCCTAAATTTGATTTTTAATAATAAAATAATAATAAAATATTAATAAAATATTAATAAAAATCCAAAATTTATAAAAAATCTAAAAAGTTGCAAACTAGTTTATTTTAACCTAATTAACACATATATGAACTTGAGGTGGCACGAAGCACTTAAGTACCTAGCTTCCCTTAGACGGCCTTTTATAGCACGTCGCCTTTCTAATCACCGTATAGTTCGTATTTTTTCGATATCTTGCTTAACGAAAGTATTTATCTATTTTTGCCTTTTATTTTCTTTGATCCGTACACGTATATGGAACCGGAACGCCTCCAAATACGAGGTATTGCAAGCAATACTTATGGAATATTGTGTATTGGGGTTCTTATACGTAATATCTGTTAGCTTCAAAATATTGAGTCAAACAAGAGTGTTCGATCATAGGTTTATATTGTAACATTTACTAGAACGTTCCAATAGTTAGTTAAAATAGTCGTGACATTACGGGCTTGATGGCTATCTTAAAAGGCCTCTTTCAAGGTACTAAGCATTTATTCAAGCCCGACCCAATCAAACATATAGCCCATTATGCCATATGTAAGCAAGGCTATATATACCCTTCCTAGCATGTTAGGAAGGGTGTTGGTTATTCATTTTCTTAATCTAATCTTCTATAAGTTTAACACACTTCTCTCTCTTTTCTCTCTCTACTTTCTCTATCTAAAAATCATCTATCTTTTATCTACCTTTCTTCTTTAATTCGTGTAGAATCATCACATAAATATAGGACAACAATTGATATCAATCGCCATGGGGTATGTTTGTGATTGGTTGTTGTTATATCATTTGATTCGTATGATTTAATCCATACATAATCTCGAATTCAAATTTTTTGTGTTTTTCGTGCTCTAAATCTTGGTATTCATCTCCTACATAGTTGTTGTAGGGATTTGGTTGTTTTGGTTTGGTTAAAATCACAGATTTCTTGTAAAAATCTCAATTTTTTACCTAAAGTTTCGGAATTATACCAGTATTCCGACAGAATTCCATCGGAAAAGGGTTTTATATTCCGATATGTATTCCGATAGAGTTCCATCAGAAAAGGGTTTCTTATTCCGACAGGTAATCCGACAGATATTCCGACAAGTATTCCGACAGGTATTCCGACATGTATTCCGACAGATATTCCGATAGCATTCCGGTATCATTCCGATAGAACATTCCGATGACACATTCCGATAGGATATTCCAATGGACATTCCGATGGATATTTTGTTGGAGTACTTTTCAGACTTAGCCACTATCTAGACTAGTCCCGGAACATAGTTTACCAAAAAAATCGACTATTTTAGGCCATTTAAGCTTCGATTTCAAATTTTGGCAATGCGAACAAATTTTCGACCAAAAATTCAAATTTTCGGACCAAATTTCAAATTTTTTAGCTTTTATTTTTCGTTAAAATTATCATTTTCCAAAAAAATTTCCTACTAGTTATTGGCTATTTCTAACTCGATTTCAAAATTTGGTGATTCATAATTTTTCGGTTTACCGTTATATCGGACGGGGGTATTTATTGTCGGACTGAAGAAAAATCCCAATTTTTAGAATTTCAACAACAACTCAATCACACCATATCTACTTAAGATCCGAAGTCACTTCATTAACCAAAGACACCATCATAATGGAAAAGAGCAATGAGTGTACAGTTGTGACAACTCTCGAGATGGAACAATTAAAACAACAGACACGCTTCTTGAGAGATAAATGCATGGAAAGTTTGAGAATACTTCAATCATCTTTTGAGAGCCTTTCAAAAGTCCTGCTAGACTTAGCTGAATCCACTAGCACGTTCATAAGAGCTTTCACAAAAGCCATGGAGAAACTTGCGGCACAACTCATCAAAGAAAGACTTTTTGGGAGTGAATGCAATATCACCTTCATTGAACTCAATATGACATTTGAAGAGATTTTTTATTCAGAATTCCTCATGTCTTCGAGTACACAGCGATGCATCATGAGACATCATGAAACTGCTCAAACGTTCAAAGACCTGATCATAAGTAACATTAAATCTATTGAAACCTATGTCCCCAGAACAATAATTCACGAACAAGAGATAGATAAAATGTTCAATACAAGTTGTGGTATAGTATCGAGTCATGTGAATGAAAGTTGCACATCACGGAACACAAAGCATGGTACGCAGAATGATCATACCATACATGGGAAAGAAAGCAGCAGCACTAGCACTCAAGACATCAGTTCTGAGACTGTCATTAGAAATACACCTTCCTATGATAATGGCCTTTTCTTCGACTCTAACCCATTGGAAGAGGTACACAATGATGAATATAATGTGTTTGCTAATGCTAATACGCATGAGCATTGTGATCAAACTCAAACCCTTATTGACACATGTATGCCAAAAAAGGTTGATAGCAATACCATACCTGATCCCTCAGACACATGCAATAATGAGTCTGACGATGATCAACATGCAAATGAGTATGATGATGAGGAGCATATTGCGCTTGCGACTTTAATTGCCACTTTACAAAAAGATGTCAAAGAAACTAGAAAGAGTCAAAAGCAATTAAAGAAGGCAAACGCTACGCTCACTCAAAATTTTTAAGAATGCAAAGCTGCTCTAATTAAATCTAGTGAGACCATTGATAGCTATAGAGCTCAGCTTCTTCAAAAGACCAACGAGATTGAGGGGTACAAAGGGTGTTTAATTGACGTCAAAAAGGATGATTATCAACAGAAATATAACGAAACTCTTCAGCTTCTAGAAAAAGAGAAACGTAATCCTAACACCTCTTTGAGTACTGAATGTCACAAAACGTATCTTGCTACCACTAAAATCAATGAGCTAACTCAAGTAAATGGTTTTCTTCAAGAGGAAAAAACTAAACTTGCCAATGAAAAGAAAGCAGTGGTTTAAAAGTTAGAAAAGGATTTCAAAACTAAACAAGCGAATGACATCAACAAAATGGTGGAACTTGAAACTCAAATTGATTTTTACAAGAAATTTTTTTATAAAACTAATCAATCAATTCAAACCATGAGAATGTTGGAACCTCGTTCGTTTATTAAGGATAGACCTAGTTTTTCAAATCCTAAGTACCTTGAGTAAGCTCAATCTGAGAATCAGCACTTATATCTTGATGAGTCCCAATGGACCGATCTTGATTGCCTCGTTGTTAGGCCCGATAGTGAAGAGACAAAAGATTTGGAAGAAGCGAGTATGCCAATAGTTAATAAAGAATTTTTGAAACCATATAATTATTCTTATGAAAACCGTCTTTATGGTCTTTTCAATCCGCAAACACAGAAGTCTCATGATCAAATTTTTTACGAAGGTGAACAAATAAGAATTAAATGGAGACAAATTTTTGCCACTAAGAAAACTAATGTTTCAAAATTTATTGAGTACTTGCCATATAAAGCTTCTGTAAGCAAGAGTAAGCAAACACTTAATTTTTATTAAACAAAACACTGGAATTTTTAAAAAGGTTGTTGACAAAGACTGAAAGAACGTGAACGTTTGAAAGGCAACAAAAAAATTCCTCATGGTATAACTGTGCTTGTGAAAAGTATTTTGATTCCGCTTGCGGAAAGAACGCAAAAACATTTTTTGGAATTTGAAACATTAATTATGCATGAAATGTTTGATGATTTGAAATATGTGGAATCTATTGAAAAAGAATTGACGATCATCAACCTGAAAGAGACAAGTTTTCCACAGCATATGATCTACTCTTACAAGAATGTCTCTCCAAAGATATTTTGTGTGTTCCTCTTACATCTTGTGCAGATATAGACGAATATTCTGATGTGGCATGCCAATATATTGATCAAGTCAAAGAGTGTGAACGTCTTGAAACAGATCTTTCAAAACACACAGATAATGTTGATCAAAAGGCTTTTGCGTTGATTCAACACCGATGTGAATTCCTTCAAAAACACTGTCATACTCTTGAACTTGCTTTGCAAGACAAAGTCGAAAAAGGTCCAAATGATAATAAGTTGCAAGTAAAACTTTTCGCCTTGTGTCGAGAGATGAACGAAAAGAGTATGGAAATTACAGACTTGAAAGCTCAGTTGCAAGAAAAGGACATAGCGATAGAAGAGTTGAAGAAACTCGTTGTTAAGCATGGTGGAAAAATTATGGAACCTAAAGTTGTGAAACCCTTTGTTCAATAACCCAATGGCTACAAGGATCCAAAGCCATCTATCTTAGAAATACCGACTCCGTTTTCCAATTCTTCTCATGTGAAATCTAGGTTACCTCCTAAGACTGATGTGCAACCAAGTGTTCCAAAACCATCCATATCACCCTATGTTCTTCCATTTAGAAAGCACATTGTTGCTAAACCCAACCATGTGAATGCACCTAGCACTTCTAGGACTCCTCCAAAACGTGTGACATTCGTGTCCACAAAGGAATCTGTAGGTTCAAATGACCTCGTTCATACCAACAACCTAGAGGATGCTAAACAAAAGGGAAGATTCAGAAAGACAAACATGTGTATTAAAAACCTAGTTCACCAAATCCCGCTAGAGTTCAACACACACCTAATGAAAGTCAACCAAAACCTTGGATCACTCACCAGCAATCTAGGAATTGGAAACCATCCATGAATAGTCGTGTTTCGGACATTACGCCTGAACGATTTGGTAAACCTAGGAATACAAGGACTTTCGTGAATCCCAAATTCCCCGTATGCCCCACTTGCAAAAAGGGTATTCACAATGGAGATCATGATCATTGCATTTTGCAATACCTCTATGAGGTCAAATCTCGTTCCTTTGAACGGAGATCGAACCCAGAATCCTATAAGACAACCAAGAGATACAAACCCGTCGAAAAGAAAATCAATCACACAAAATCTGAAACGTGGATTCAAAAAGGACATAGTTTCTCTCCAAAGAAGTCTTTCGTTGTGCAAGAGAAAAATACTCGTAAATCCAGTCTTCAGTGGAAACCAACAGGTTGGATCTTCACGGAAGTTGGTCTTAAGTGGATTCCAATAGAGAAGAGCGATGACACCTGTCCTAGCACGAATGCGAATTTTTTAACGTAGACAAGGAATTTGTTACTCCTAACACTACTATTTGTACGAACACATGTTTTGTTATTGTAGGTACACCATCGAATTCTGAACCCACTTCTTCCTCTTCAAAGGGTTCCAGTTCTGTACATTTGATATCACCTTCTTCTACTGTACAAAAGTCTTTTTTGGATTATTTTCGAAAAACTTGAGAAAACACAAAAATATAATAAAATGTAAATATCCATAGAAAAACAAAATAAAAAATGAAAAAACTTTCAAAATACCAAAAATATTCTTCTCGACATGTCTTTCAGTATCGATAATATGGACGTACCTAGAAATGTCGCTCAATAACGTCACAGATGTGTACATAAAGCTCGAATGAAAGTTGTAAATATTTTTCAAAACATGTCATTTTTAACTTTTAATAAAGGAAAAGGTCCATTTTGGACAATTTTTCCAACAACGGGTAGAGCAATCTATCTTGGGTTGAGCTTGTCAAAAAAATTTAACGTTTTGAGCTCAACACAATGGCTTGTAATCACTTTCAGATTGCAACCCAGATCGATATTCACGGTGGAGTGTACGCTTTAGTGCCCTTACCCTCAACAAAAGAAGAGAAATCTTCTTAAACTTGAGTGGATTTGTCAAGACATTCAAAGTCTATGAACTCAAGTTTATGGTTTAGAAAAACTTTTTCGCCAAAAAGAAGCAGAGTTTTTCAAAAAGCGTTGAACATAACTTTTTTAAGAATTTCTCAATGATTATTCTAAATCTTTCGAAAATTTTGTGTTCAACAACTCATATCCTCAAAAGTTTAATGTGGATCATTTCCTCGTAATGACAATTCAATTGGATCAATTTTTAAGGGCGAGCGTTCCAAATTCATGCTAAGTTTGACACATTTTTTTTGCCAAAAGTTTTTCAAGACTATTCTACACAATATATTTTAATCAAATTTGGTATCTCTAGTATCAAACGATTTTATATAGTAGATATAGGGGGATAAAATGTGATTAAAATGTGATCTAAAGACTCAGGCACTTATGGTTACGATCAAATACCCACAACATCTATAATTTACGACGTTATTGGTGTCAAAAGGGTGGTTAGGTTTAAGTCCTATGATCCAACCAGAACCGGAGGAATCTTCCCAGGGACAATCCAATAGATTATTAGAAGTCCTTAGGAAAGATGGAGTAGAATATGAACGTAGCTGAATGCCGACTAAGTACTGAAGCTAGCACTAGAAAAATCACAACAAGGTGTTTATAATGATGTCTTGGTAAGCATTGAAGGGGTTGAAGAATGAAAAAGAAATGTAAGGATAAAGGGTGTAAAGAAAGAAGCCCTCCATACAACTTAGGCAAAAACTGGGTCAACATATCATGAAGACAACACATCATGGACCTAGTGATGTAATGCACAACCCCACCCCAACTGACTCATGCTTCTTTCAAAAGAAGTTTGTTTTATTGTCACGGAGATTAACACGACTTCTATTGACTTTCTCACTCTGAGATAGTTGTATTGAATAGGTGGAATCTACTCCAGCCTCCGACCACTAAAAAGAGCACAAATCGAGTCTGGAGCCAAGAGATCAATCAAATCTTGTTAAGACACACGGATGAAGATCAAGAGTCCTACGCTATATCCTTACGATATTGCTAGAACACTCAGAGTGATACTACTTAGTATTCACAATGATGAGTGGGAATCCTTCCAGTGTTAATAATACAAGGTTTTGGCCAAGTATCAGAGTTATGTTCGTTGTTCCGATCTTTTCGAATTGCTTACTGATTAAAAGTGCGACTTAGTCGTTCTTGGTGGAAAATAAATGGTTTGGTTATCTATTCTATTTAAAAGGTAAATGCACAAAATAATAACAATAAGCTAAAAGCAATTATGAAAATGTCGTTGAGTAAAATTAAAACTTTAAAGATTCAACTAAAAACAATTACAAAATCAAAGTAAAAATTACTCATTCGGAATAATTCATTCGTTCGGGAAAAAAGGCGTCGTTCGGGAAAAAGGGCTTCATTCGGGAAAAATAAGTTTGTTCGGTAAAAGAAAATTGGTTCGGGAAAATCAAACTGGTTCGGAATAAATGGTTCGTTCAGGAAAAATAGCTAGTTCGGGATAATGGTTGGTTCGGTAAAATGACTTCGTTCAGAAAATCTGTTGGTTCGGAATAAAATCACTGGTTCGGAATAATCAATTGGTTCAGTAAAACTAATTGGTTCTGAATAATATACTCATTCGGGAAAGTTTGCTTTGTTCGGTAAAATCTGGGAAAACAGAAAACGAAGAACACGGGAAATGATAGCACGAACTTTATCCAAAATCTACCAAGTTAAATCCAAAGATTAAACCAAACTAACCACTAATCATCTACTAATGGTAAACTATCGATCCAAATCAATAAAACTAACAATAAACACCAAAACAATCAAAACCCACTTGATTTTAGAAAACCAAAATCAACCAAGAATAAAACTTAAAAGCTTAGAATCATAAAGAAAAGAAGAACAAGATTAAGGGAAGGATTATATTAAAGATTAGGATTCAAAAACATGAAATTAAAGGGTAACTTACATGAAACTTAATGATGAAGGAAAGAAAAATGAAGGTGCCAAACACCCTAATGGTGATGGCCTTAAAAGTGAAAAATACAAAATAAAATTAAAGACTAGTTGCAAATGTGTGAGGTTGGGTGCTATTTAGAGGCCTTGTGAAAAGTTGGTGAATGGGCTTTTCTCCATTCTTTTTGTCTTCTCGTCTCTTTAATAAAGTTGACGTTTTCGACTTCGATTCAGGATTTGCCTGTGAATAAAATCAACTCGTCTTTTAATTTCTTCATTTAATAGACTTGAGTTCTTCGACTTCATTAAACTTCCATCTTTAGACTTTTTCTTCGATAAATCTTCAGAATAGGCCTTGGACTTCCGTTCTTTTTGCATTCTCGATCTTTCGACTTCGTCTTTAGTCTTTTTCTTCGATAAAGCCCGTGATAGCCCATGTTTTCTTCCTTTTTCATCTTTTGGTCCTAAGATACAATAAAAACACAAACCACGCATAATTCTAACTTTTACGACATAAAATACACGTTTTGGTCTTGTTATTATTGGAAATAAGTGGTAAAAGGATAAGTGTTTTCACACTTATTAGTTAACATCAAACAACACTGCGGTAGGTCATGTGTAAGATTCTTTTAGAATTGAACATTGATAGGTGTGTAAACACCCATCCTTTTACCACTTAACTACAATAATAACAAAGCCAAAACGTGTATTTTATGTCATAAATGTCGGAATTATACGTGGTTTGTGTTTTTGTTGTGATTTAGGATCAAAATGTGAAAAGGGAGGAAAACACGGGCTTTTATCAAAGAAAACGACAAAAGACGAAGTCAAAAGATCAAGAGTGCCAAAAGAACGGAAGTCCAAGGCCAATTCTGAAGATTTATCGAAGAAAAAGTCTAAAGACGGAATTTTATAAAAGCCGAAGAACTCAAGTCTAAATTAATGAAGATATTATAAGACGAGTTTAATTAATCCCGAGACGAAGTCGAAAAAGTCGAAGGAATTAGAAGACGAGAAGTCGAGAAAGAAAGAAGAATGGACCAACACATGCTTAGTTTTCCTAATCACTATAAATAGACTCCTAATGTGTCATTAGGAGTTGTTAGCTAATTTGACACATTAGTCTTTCCAATTTATTTTCATGTCATTTAATTACTTGTCAATTTACATTCCTTGTCTTGCACCTTAATTCATTTAATTCCAAGTAAGTTTAATCTTTACTTTTGTTGTTTAATCCTTTCTTTAATCAAGTTTTATATTAATCTCTCCTTCTAGCTTTCTTATTTTTGTTAATCTTTATGCTCATTATCTTATTATTATCCTTATTTGATTAATTGTTATGTTTTTTTATGTGGTTGATTGTGTTAGCTTATTGATTTGATAGCTTATTGTGTATTTGATTTGATTTTTAGTTAAGTTTTTATTAGTATGTTTTATTAAAAGTTGATTTTTAATTTTTAGTTTTATTAGTGTTTTTAAAGTTTTTAATTTGTGGTTGAATTAGTTTTTCTTAAAAGTGTTTTAGATTAAGTTTTGGTAGATTGCTTATTTGATTTTAGCTTATTCGTGGCTTATTTCCTTGAATTTTGATGTTACTGTTTATTGTTTCTGTTATTTACTATCTTCGGAAAAGGGTTTAGTTTTTCTGATAACACACCTTTTCCATCTTTTCGGAAAAGGGTTTTAAACACTGAAATTATCATTTCTCTGAAAATAGTCTTTTTCCGAAATTGCCATTTTCTCTGAATTTACTCTTTTTCTGAAATTGCTATTTTTCTGAAAAGTCCCTTTTTCCGAAGATACTTCTTTTCCGAAATTTTACTTTTTCTGAAAATTCCTTTTTCCGAAGATTCAATTTATCCGAAATAGCTATTTTTCCGAAATTATCCTTTTCTCTGAATTTGTTGTTTTTCCGAAGATTTCCCTGAAATCATTTATTCCAAAAAAGTTATTATTCAGAAAAGCTAGTTATTCCGAAAAAGTTCCTTTTTCTGAAAAGATCATTTTTCCGAAAATGTTACTTTCTCTGAAAAAGCTATTATTCCGAAATACTTGTTTTTCCAAAAATATGCTTATTCCGAAGAAATGAATTCTCTGAAACGCACCGTAGCTTTTCTGAAATAGTTATTGTCTGCTTAATTGTTTTAATTTTTTTTGTCTTAGTTTTAGTCTTAGGATTTCAAGTTTCTAATTTTTATTTTTAGAGAAAAAGTGACAGTTTTTCTCATTTTACTTTTAGCCTATTTTAATTACGTTTTGTATTTTTTAGTTCCTTGTCAAATTTACTTTTCGTCAAGTTTTAATTACCCGTCATTTAATTTCTCGTTATTTAATTTTAAAGTTTTTTTTATTATTGCACATTTATTTTCAATTAGGTTTAGATTCATTTACCTACCATTTACTTTGAAGTTTTGCACTTTTAGTTTTACTACAACGACAAATATTCTGTTTCCACCAAAAGACGACTGAGTCGCACATTCTTCCCTTTCTCAATTCGAAAAGATCGGACGATAAAATTTTCTTACTAGGCAAAAACTAGTTATTAAATGGCGCCGCTGCCGGCTCTTTTCGTAAAGATTAACGGTTTTCTGTGAGAGACGCGTTGCTTTTTGGGATCCGTTCATTCGTGAACATTATTTTCTTGCTTAAAAATTTCCAAAAATCCATAAAAATAAAAAAAATTCAAAAATCCTAAATCACTTGTGTACTTATCCTAATTACGCTCTTTTTTCCTAAAGAGTGGTAAAAACTCAGCCATCATTGCCATAGAGTTTGCCACAGAGCTGATGATCAAACGGGGACGTGATCATGTGATTAGACAGTCTGAGTACAAGAGAAAGGTTGAGGAGAACTACCGTGGTTACAATCAGGCCCAACCACCAAAGAAGCAAAACTTGGGCCAGATCTATAGTGTTGTTTCCTCCGCACCACCACCATATGCACGCAACAAGCCGAAGTGCACCAAGTGCTATTTCCATAATTTCTCTACTGTTGAATGCCGAAGGCCCGGACAGGGCAACACTTATGTTCCAGCCATCAGGAACAACTTCAGTACCAACTACAAGCCCCGCAATGGCAACAGTCAGAACCTTCGTGGAAATGGACAGCAGGAAAACCGCCAGTACACTGGCGGCGGTAACACAACCCGTAGGGAAATTCGTTGCTATGGTTGTGGAGAGATCGGACACATCAGCCCTGATTGCCCAAAGCGAGCAGTTAGGAACGAGAGCAGAGGAGGAGCACCATCTAGAGTCTATGTGATAGGAGACGCCAAGACCCACCCAGACTCCAATGTGGTTACTGGTACGTTCCTTCTAAACAATCGCTATGCAAATATATTGTTTGATACGGGAGCAGATAGGAGTTTTATATCCACAGAATTTAGTAGCTTACTAGACATCACACCTACACCGTTAGACGACTGTTACAGAGTCGAGTTAGCAAACGGTAAGATCATTGAAACTAACACTATTTTAATAGGTTGTACCTTAAACCTTCTAAATCACCCATTCGATATTCAGTTGATACTTGTAACTTTGGGTAGTTTCGACATCATCATTGGTATGGACTGGTTAGCCAAATATCACGCGACCATTGTGTGCGATCAAAAGCTAGTCCGTATACCATGGGGAAAAGAAAATCTAATCGTTCGAGGAGAAGGAAACTCAGATAGAACTGACACCAGGCTGAGTGTTATCTCATGCACTAAAGTCAAGAAGTACATACTAAAAGGATGCCCTATATTTTTAGCACATATTTCAAAAACCGACAAAGAAGAGGAACCAGAGAAGAAACAAACCAAGGACGTTTCAATTGTTCGTGATTATCCTGAAGTTTTCTCAGACGACTTACCTGGTTTGCCTCCGACTCGTCAAGTGGAATTCCAAATCGACTTGATACCAGGAGCTGCACCTGTAGCTAAAGCACCATACCGATTAGCACCCACCAAGATGAAAGAACTCGCACAACAACTTCAAGAACTGTCAGACAAAGGTTTTATCAGACCCAGATCCTCACCTTGGGGAGCTCCAGTACTTTTTGTCAAAAGAAAGACGGATCTCTCCGAATGTGTATCGATTACAGAGAACTGAATAAGCTAACTGTGAAAAATCGTTACCCACTACCGCGAATCGACGACTTATTTGATCAGTTACAAGGATCAAGTGTATACTCCAAGATCGACCTACGATCAGGTTATCACCAGTTGAAGGTCAGAGAAGAGGACATACCGAAAACAGCTTTCAGGACTCGTTACGGTTATTATGAATTTTAAATCATGCCATTTGGCCTGACTAACGCTCCAACCATATTCATGGACCTCATAAATCGAGTGTGCAGACCCTATCCAGATAAATTCGTGATTGTGTTTATCGACGACATACTCATCTATTCCAAGAATGAACAAGAGCACGGAGAACATCTTGTTCAAGTTCTAAAATTACTTAAGGAAGAGAAGATGTACGCAAAAATCTCGAAGTGCGATTTTTGGATTCCTAATTTTCACTTCCTCGGTCATGTGATCGATGACAAGGGAATTCAAGTAGATCCCGCAAAAGTCGAATCCGTGAAGGACTGGGCATTACCCACTTCACCAGAAGAGATTCACCAATTTTTAGGCCTTACCGGTTACTAACGGAGATTCATAGAGGGATTTTATAAGATAGCTAAATCAATGACAAAGCTTACTCAGAAAGGCATAAAATTCGATTGGGGAGAAAAAAAAGAGGCCGCATTCCAAACCATTAAGCAGAAATTGTATAGTGTACCCATTTTAGCTTTACCATAAGGCAACGAAGACTTCGTCGTCTACTATGACACCTCACACAAAGGCTTAGGAGTTGTCTTGATGCAGAGACAGAAAGTGATTGTCTATGCTTCAAGGCAATTGAAGAAACACGAGCAAAATTACTCTACCCATGATCTATAGCTTGGATCTGTAGTTTTTTCCTTGAAAATTTGGAGACACTACCTGTATGGAACAAAGTGCACAGTGCATACTGATCACAAGAGTTTGCAACATATCCTAGACCAGAAAGAGCTAAACATGAGGCAACGTCTTTGGATAGAATTGCTCAGTGACTACGACTGCGACATCAAATACCACCCAGGTAAAGCCAACGTGGTTGCAGATGCTCTAAGTCGAAAGGGAACTGATCCTCCCATGAGAGTTCGAGCCCTAGTCATGACCATTAGCTTGGACCTACCCAAGAAAATACTAGAAGCTCAACTCCAAGAACAAACACCTGAAAACATCGGAAGAGAAGACATAGGAGGAATGCTTAGGACTGACCTAAGCAACGAGAAGCTGGAAACTAGAGCAGATGGAATGTTATGTTTACACGGAAGAAGTTGGTTACCATGCTACGGAGACTTGAGAAACGTGATCATGCACGAATCTCATAAGTCCAAGTACTCTATACATCCCAGATCTGAAAAGATGTATTAGGACGTGAATAAATTATATCGGTGGCCAAACATGAAAGCAGACATTGCCACATAGGTGAAGAAGTGTCTAACTTGTGCCAAAGTAAAGACAGAACATCAGAGGCCATCCGGCTTGTTATTCCAACCTAAAATACCTAAATGGAAATGAGGCAACATCACCATGGACTTCATTACCAAACTCCCAACTTCATCTCACGGTTACGATACAATTTGGGTAATCGTTGACCGACTCACAAAATCTGCCCACTTCCTGCCCATCAGAGAGAATGACTCTCTGAACAAGTTAGCTAAGTTGTACCTAAAGGAAATAGTTACTAGACACGGCATACCAGTCTCAATCATTTGTGATCGATATGGTAGATTTACGTCAAACTTTTGGAGAGCCTTCCAACGAAGTTTAGGAACAAACTTATACATGAGCACCGCAAAACACCCGCAGACTGACGGCCAGAGTGAATGAACCATCCAAACCCTAGAAGACGTGCTGAGAGCATGTGTGATCGACTTTGGAAAAGGATGGGTCGAACATATACCATTAGTTGAATTCTCCTACAACAACAGCTACCATGCCAGTATTAAAGCAGCACCATTTGAGGCCCTGTATGGCCGCAAGTGTAGATCACCAGTATGTTGGGCAGAGGTGGGGGAATTTCAACTGACTGGACCCGAACTAATTCAAGAGACGATAGAGAAGATCACTCTCATCAGGCAGCGAATTCAGGCTGCCCAGGATAGACAAAAGATCTATGCAGACATGAAACGGAAGCCTATGGAGTTTGAGGTAGGTGACCGTGTTATGCTGAAGGTATCACCTTGGAAGGGCGTCATCCGATTTGGGAAACATGGGAAACTAAATCCATGTTATGTGGGACCCTTCAAGGTGATTGCCAGAATAGGTGAAGTCGCCTATCGTCTAGAGTTGCCCCAACAGTTGAGCCAGGTACACTCTACTTTCCATGTCTCAAACTTGAAGAAGTGCTACGCGGATGATCCGCTAGCCATGCCATTGGAGGGAGTCCACTTCGATGACAAACTCCAATTCATAGAAGAACCGGTGTAAGTCATGGAGAGAGTAGTCAAGAAGCTAAAGCTAAGCCAAATCCCATTAGTTAAGATACGATGTAACTCTAGGAAAGGTCCTGAGTTCACATGGGAACGTGAGGACTCATTTAGAGCTAAGTACCCACACCTGTTCACCTAACCAGTGACGTCATCTTAAGCTTTGAGGACAAAGCTAAAATAACGGGTTAATGCTGTAAAACCTGTAAATTCAGGTTTTGACTATGTCATCATTGTATACGTCACTTTATGATATCTGAATAAATAGTATCACCTTTGCATGAAATCTTTTGAGCAATCATATGCATCATACACAACATACATTATTTTAATCATCAAAACATGAGGACATTTAAATCTCATAGCATACATTGTGATTTTCATCACTTAATCACAAGGACAGTCACATTGGGATGACTACATTTTATAAACATGCAGGACTATAACAAGTCACTTCTTTTTTTAAACATTTTAGTCACTTGAACATACAATCATAAGCATTCATCACATTGGTTCATAAATCTAAACTCATGATCACAATTAATACATAATTATTTAAGTATAAATTCTTAAGCTTTAAATATATTGATGTATATATATTTTTCTTAGACTATAATTGACTTTACGTTACGACACCAACTATTTTTATACTTAAACATTACCATTAACCATTTTTACCTTTTTAAACTAAGTTATCATACTTTTAATGTAATAAAATCTTTTCTCATCTAAAAATGACCATACTTTCACCAAGGATCCCAAACTTAACCAGAATTAACCTAGACTCATACATACTCACACAATATAATACCTATACTCCTAGTGACTTTACCTAGACACAAAATTAAACATAAAAATACCCTAGACTAATTTATGGCCGAATATATATATATATATATATATATATATATATATATATATATATATATATATATATATATATATATATATATATATATATATATATATATATATATATATATATATATATATATATATATATATATATATATACATATATATATATATATATATATATATATATATACATAAGATTTAAATACCAAAAACCCTTACCATGCACACCCTTGACTTATAAATTTGTACAACCTAGTTATTAAAGTGTTACACTATAGAACACACTTCTTTTCCCTTGAATAGCCCTAATACCGCCGGTTTTTATCTAAAACCATGAGACTATGTAAATTTTTGGGCATTTAAAACTTGTACTAAGTATTATTATGTTTATACCACATAACTAAGACACCTAGCACCTCCTTTGCACCCTTAGACGTGTAACAACCAACATCCATACACCAAAGTCTTATGTACAACTCTTACATTTAATTTAAACACTATGCACATCCCTTTTGTTCCCTGGGAAGACATACATGTGACGGCTTATTGTGATAAACAAGGACTATGTATATTTGCTAGTAATTAAAACATGTACCACCATTGTACACTTTTAAATTCCTCAAATCTTGCTAACTCTCTCTCCCGGCGTGTATGCACCCCAAGCCACATCCCACAATCTTACACTCCTAGATATTTAGCAACACCAAGCCTCACATATCACTCCCACACCCATATTTGGTTATCTCTCTCAAACAAAACACCTAGATATCTTTAAGCATTTACTTCAACTAGTTCTTAGTCCTCTCCAAGCATTTAGTGCTCCTCATTCAAGATAGTTGGCATTTAATATGAATCCAAGACAATTCTAGTAGAACCCGACGTCTAGAATCATCAAACCATAGTCATCATCCCATTTTCTTGAAAGCAAGTAAGTATAAACCTCCTTTAAGCTTTTCCTTACTCATTTCATGTTTCATGCATGTTTATGTTATGAAAATGAAGTTAAAGATGCATTCACACGTTGGAATCTTATGATCAAACCCTAAACAACATATAAGCCCACGGCTTATATGAAGTTTATGGATGTTCTTGCCGAAAAACCCAAAAAAACGTGTACATTTAAGCTTATGTAACTTATTTAAGCCCTAGAATAATAACTTGCCTTAAAATGTGTTAAAAACTTAATATAAGCCGAAACCATTAACCTTATATAAGCTTATTAGACCTAATACAAGCCAAGGACTAAACTTATTTAAGCTATGTTATTTAAGCCGAAACATGAAACCCTAAAAGCGTATACAAGCCAAGACTTAATATTAGCTTATTAAATCCCACTAATGAAATAAGCCGTAGCTAAGTAAGCCCATAAGTCATTAAGCATTAAATTTAATATAAGCCCTAGGATTATCAAAAATAAGCCGAAACATATAAGCATAATATAAGCCTTAAATAAGGCCATGGAATATAAGCCTAACTAATTTATAGGATTAAGTAAAATTAATAAAAGCCCATAGTAAAACTTGGCCCATTTACTAAAATCAAAGTTACTAGTTACTTGTTAAATTTAACTAGTGAAATTTATATAAGCCCATTAGGCCCACATTAATAAGTCGAGACCCAAATTGGGCTAGTCAAGCCCATTTGCTAAAATATGGAGACTTTTCGGGCCACATTTGACAATTGGTGAAAGTTAGGTCCAAATTCATAAATTAATAATACTTATATAATTATTTCGTGACTTTGTATAAGTACAAGGACCAAACATGTCATTTTCCAAAGTATATGGGGCGGTTAATTCAAACCGTGTGATATATGAAACCACAAGGGCCATAGTTGCCAAAACCTAAACTAAAATGGAGCCCTAATTGTTTTAATAAACAAACCGAGACCTTAGGGGTCATTTTTGCCATTTGTGTAGAGTTTTACAAGCCCTAACCCTATTTTTATTAACATTCTAGACTTAAAGGGCCATTCCTGCCACTTTTGAAACTTAACTCAAACCCTAGAAATTCTATAAAATATTTACGCGACTTAAGGGACCATTTGTGTCAATTTGGAAACTTGAAACAAGCCCTAACCCTTTGTAATATTTAATTCCGAGACTTAGAGGGGTGTTTTGTCATTTCCCCAAAGTTTTACAAGCCCTAGGGGCGTTTTTATAAATAAACTAACTAACGAGGATTAACGGCTTAATAAACTTAACGAATGAAACCTTAAAGGTTATTCTTGTAATTTGTCATATTTACAAGGGTTTATTAGTATTTTTAAATAATTAAAAGTATTAATAAAATATTTAATTAAATTTAGTTGTATGAATAATTAATTAAATCACCAAGTTTAATTACGAGACTTTATAAACTGACGAATCCAGTTAATTATATTTTTGAGACTTAAGAAAATAATATAATATTACCTTACGGTTTATTTAATTAAAATCCATTTATTTAATTTGAGCCCGTTTAAAAAGTCAACTTATATATTTTTAGACACTAAAAATATATGTCTATCACAACTCTTAATAAGTATAAACATTTAGCCAGTCGTTATAACATATTAATTTGTGATCATGCATTCTTTAAAAATCATGCATCCATCATGCATTGTTAATTAATGCATTTTCTAAGGCACTTAAATTACTTAGGTAATTACTCCGGTTCGTGATCGTTTTGTACCAGTTTGTTCAGTGACATCATCATCATCACATCATTACCACTAAGGTGAGTTCATGGCCCCATCTTTACTGTTTTATAACTGGGGGAGAAAACATACAAAAACTATATTTATTGTAATATGCAAAACATGCACTCAACAACAACAACTTATTGCCTACTCTTTGCCCCATACCCGTGGACTGTAATAGTTAATGGTGTAGCGCGAAATGTGTGAATAGATCTATTTGGGTTTTGACAATACCCGTCCTGCGTGACTTGCTATCATGAAACGCTTAGGCCAAGCAACAGGTTTACATCATTGTCTGACTGAGGGAACAACATCGGGACAGATCCAAATGGGCGTACCGAACAACATATTTTGTCTAGCTTCTATTACAGGGCAATAGGAACTACTATAGTATGTAGCTTAGTGCTCTACTATCCTTGTGATGTTTTGGCATATTATTACCTTATTATTTAAATAAACCTGTGAATTCACCAACTTCATGTTGACCCCCACATTTTACTCTATATGTTTTCTCAGGAAAATAAAGCAGGTTCATGCATTGGATTCCAGCATTTTAGGAGCATCATGTCTACCATTGCGCTGGGATATTACTTCAGTTATTATAATAAATGTGGTTTATAAACAAGATACTAAGTGTGTACAATTGATTCATGTAATTTGTATTAAATGACTTTTATGATCATTGCTCTATATACTATGTGCTATCGATCCACCCAAGTAACACCCCAATTACTTTTCCGCTGCATTTGACCAACTTGGGGGTGTTACATAGGGCGCTCCCAAATATGATGTAACTCCTGAATAATCTGGTCTGTAACCTAAATATTCGTCCGGATGTCCACGGCATTTTATCCTTATGTAAGACTATCGTGAACATTTAGAATAATATTTATAAGTCCGTGGTGGTCACGACAATTTTGATAGTTGGAAACTTGCTTATATTCTTTTTAGATATCATATATTTGTGTTTCATGACGTGTCACGTCTTACCTAGAATAAAACCAAGTCTATATTTTACTAGACGTGTGGCGTGCGTCTTTACCATGCAAAGCACTATGTAAGTGCGGCATATGGAAACTTACTACAACGTCTTGTGAATAATTTGTCTAGTAAGGATACATGATCCACGTCACTGAGGTTGCATCCCTCTTATGTGACAAGTTGAATTATTAGGTTCACTCAATCCTCTTACCCCGCCTGGAGGCGATTAGTACATGTACGGTTTTAAATGAATGCATATGAATAAGAGATAGCACATTATAGAAATAACAACTAAATCTATACGATAATAAGTTGCACATAGAATCTAAAAATATATGACAATAATTTGTACAAGAACGAGCCATGGATCTAGCTAGGCACCACGACATTTTATTAGAACGTTTACGATTTTTTGACAAGAATGAAAAAATCCTAAAAAAACAAATAGAACCTAGAAAGCATGAAAAACACACATAAAAAAACAAATTGAAGCCAACTATAGCGATGTGTTGATAGGTGTGAAAACACCCATCCTTTTACAACTTAATTATGGCTAAAACGAGACCAAAACACGTATTTAATATCATTTGTTTGGAATTATGCGTGGTTTTTGTGTTTATTGTGTTTTCAGAGCCAACCGGATAAATATTAAAGAAAACATGGGATTGCACAGGTTTTATGGAAGAAAAAGACTCAAGACAAAGTCTAGTGTCCAAGAAATGCAAAAGATTTGAAGTCACTGGGCCTATTCAAAGATTTATCGAAGAAAAGGACCAAAGATGGAAGATTTACATAAGTCGAAGAAACTCAAGTCTATTAAACGAAGAAATTTAAAGACGAGTTGAAATGAATCGACGACAAATCCCGAATCATAATCGAAAACGTCAACTTTTCTGAAAAGACGAGAAGACAAGAAGAACGGGAGAAAGCCCACTCACCAACCAAAGGGAACACCTATAAAAGGAATCCCCTCACACTTTTCATTCAGTTTTTTAGTTTTTTTTCATTCTCCTTCTTTTTCTCCCTTTCTGTTCGTAGCATCACCAACACCACTAGGGTGTTTGGTGATTTTGATTCTTGTTTTTCAATCTTGTAATTTAATCTTTATCTTTTGTTTGTTAAAACCTTAATCATTCAATACATCTATCTTTCCATTTCATCTTGTTCATCTTCATCTATTTGGTTAAAAGTTAAAGTTCTTATTTAGTTGATTTGATCTTCAAAAGTTGTTGGGTTTTATGTTTTTATTGATGGGATTTATAGTTTATGGTTAGTAGATGATTAGGGAATAGATTTGTTTAAGTTTTGGTGAAAAACTTGGTGATTTTTGGATCGAAATCGTACTTCCCTGTTTTTCTGAAAGTTACTGTTCTTGAGTTCCCAGGTTCCGGATGAACCATATGTTCCGGACGAACCAAGAGTTCCGGATGAACTAAAACTTCCAAATGAGCATAAAATGTTCCGTATGAATTTTCTTTTCAAAAAGTTCCGAATGAATTTTTAAAGTTCCGAATGAATTTTCCTTTTTAAAGTTCCGAATGAATTTATGTTAAAAAGTTTCGAGTCAGTCTAAAAGTTCCGGATGAATATTCTTTACAAATCTTCCGAATAAACTTCCGAGCCAAAAGTTCCGAACCAACTTCCGGATCAAAAGTTCCGAGTGAACTTCCGGATCAACAACTTCCGAATCAACTTCCGAAGAAAGTTCCGGATCAACTTCCGAGTGAAGTTCCGAGTGAAGGTTCCGAGTAAAGGTTCCGAGTAAACTTCCGAACGAAGTTCTGGATCAAGGGTTCCGAACCAAGTTCCGAGGGAACTTCCAAATCAAAGTCCACTTCCGAATCAAATTTCTTTTGAGCATTTTTAAGGGTTACTTACTGTTTCTTCATTTCATGTTTATATTTTAATTTTAATTTTAATTTTAATTCAAGTTTTATTAATTGTTATTAATTTAATTGCTTTTAAATTTTAGTTTACATTTTAATGCATTTAAAACTTTTAGTAGATTAGAAAATCACTCCCCTTTTTAGTGACCAAGAACAATCATTCCACATAGAACCGAGATCAATTAGAGAGGATATCGAGAGAATATAGAGAACCCATACAAAATGCATGTATCAAATGGCGCCGCTGCCGGCTCTTCTCGTTAAGATCAAAAGTTTTTTGTGAGAACTTGGATTTTGGGATCCGTTCCCCGTGAACGTTACTTTTTCATAAAAAAATTTCAAAAACACTAAAAAATATAAAATTTTCAAAAATCCTAAAAAGTAAAAAACATAAAGAACAAAAAATATTTTTGCTTTGTTTTTGCCTTGTTAGTTCTTTTGCAGGTGTATGCGCACTCGATCAACGTCTTATCAAGAGCCCGAGCCTCTCGATAACTTAGACATGGCCGGTGTACAAAACAACAACAACATACCACCTCAAAACAACAATAATAACAACAACAACCCACCTTTCAACAACATGAATAATAACAACAACAATGAGCCTCTACCGGATAATCGCCCGATGATTGAACTGCTGCAAGCTCATGTAGATGGCAACACTGATCCAATTGTTATACCAGCGTTTGCAGCCAACAACTTTGAGCTCAAATCAGGCTTTATCCAGATGGTCTCTGCTCAACCATTCTTGGGGCGTACCATTGATGATCCACATGACCACATCAAGAGATTCTTACAACTCACTAATACGGTCAAGTTCAATGGTGTTCCACAAGAGGATATCCGTTTACAACTTTTTCCCTTTTCTTTAGAGGGACAAGCCCGGCATTGGCTTGCTAAGGAACCGCCACAGAGTATTCTCTCGTGGACGGATTTGGAGACCAAGTTTATCAATTACTTTTTCCCACCGTCTCGTACTACCGCTTTGCGGAATGAAATCATAAATTTTGAACAAAAGTACGATGAGTCGTTTAGTGAATCTTGGGATCGTTTCAAAGATCTTTTAAGAAAATGCCCACAACATGGTTTTACCAAAGTGCATCAAATTAACACTTTTTATAATGGTTTAAACATGAATGACCAAGATTCACTAAACAGTGCCTCGGGGGGTAATCTTTTGGCTAAGACTTCCAATGCTGCTTGGGATATCATTGAGAATAAATCTCGTGTGCAAACCAAGAGTGTTCGGACCAATGTTGCTAGTGCTAGTACTAGTGACAGCGATAAGCGACTTGACAAAATCACTACACTTCTTGAATCGCTTGCTACCCAAACCGCCAGCAACACCAACAGCATCAACGCTAGAAACGCTAAAGACGCTCAAGTCAATGCCGTTAGCCATCCATGCGAGATATGCGGGGGTCCTCACTCTTACACCACTTGTACTACCACCCAAGAATACCCTTCTGAGAATGTGAATGCATCATATGGCACCTATCCTCAACCTGCTTATCAAGCTCGACCTCAAGGTGACCGTAACTTGCTTAGCTACCGCTCTAACAACTATCTCTCACCACCAAGTTTTCCTCCTACCAACCCAAACCAACAACAAAACGTCAATCGCCCTCCTCAACAACAACAACCACCTCGTACACCATACATACCACCTCACAAACAACCACAGCCACCTCAAAGAAATAACCAAGTTTACCAGCAACCTGCTTATCAACCACCCGCATACAATGCTCCTCCCATCCAACCCAACGCTTTACACCAAGAAGTGGAAACCTACATGAGGACTAACGATGTGATCGTGGGAAATCTTCAGAGAGAAGTGCTCAACTTGAAAGCAGAACTGGTCAAACAAGGGAACGATCTGAGAGCTGATATGAGAAACACGTTGGATAGTCAAACGAATGACTTGAAAAACATGATGGCTAGTTTCTTCCAAAGTAATCAACCCTCTTCTTCGGGCACTCTTCCGAGTAACACCGTTGCGAATCCAAGAGGGGAGATGAAAGCAATCACCACTCGCAGTGGCAAAGGTACCAAAGAACCCGAGCTTTCTATACCTCCACCGGTGGTTGTGACTAAGGAGAACGAGTCACCTGCTACTATTCCTCATCCGTCTCCTTCCCCAATTGCTCCGCCTCCTTCACCTTCTACCCCCATTTCCCCACCACCCGTGGTTGTGAGTGATCCTATTCCCCTAAAGCCTTCTTCTTCATCCAATATTCCTTATCCTTCAAGGTTGAGGAAAGAGAAGCAAAAGAGCAAGGATGATATTCAAGTTTCAAACTTTCTCAAAATGTTTAAACAATTGAATTTTAACATCTCCTTTGCCGAGGCTCTCGCTCACATGCCCAAATACGCGAAAATGTTTAAAGATCTTCTGAGTGACAAGGAAAAGCTTCTTGATATTGCCAACACTCAACTTAATGAGAATTGCTCTGCAGTGCTCTTAAGGAAATTGCCAACCAAGCTTGGTGATCCGGGTCGTTTCTTAATCCCTTGCAATTTCCCGGGAGTAGAGAATTGCATGGCCCTAGCCGATCTAGGTGCCAGTATCAACTTAATGCCTCTAAGCGTTTGGAAGCAATTATCTCTCCCTGAGCTAGTCCCCACCAAAATGACTCTGGAATTAGCTAACCGTACGGTTGCTTATCCAGTGGGGATAGCTGAAGACGTCTTTGTAGGAGTCGGCAAATTCACTTTTCCTGCAGATTTCGTCGTTGTAGACTACGACATGGACCCTCGTGTGCCATTGATCGTTGGTCGTCCATTCCTGAGGACCGGTCGCACTCTAATCGATGTTGAAGCCAGTTAGCTTATCATGAGAGTGGGTGACGATAAAATCGTCTTCAACATGGGCAAGTTGTCTAAAAAGCCTTATTCATACGAGAGTGTTAATTGTATTGACGTTCTTGATGAGGCTTGTGAAGAACACTTTAAAGATGCTTGTATAAGTATTCCTACCTCTCTTCCCAATGTTGAGACTGTTTCCTCTATTGACTCATCACTCTCTCTATTTGGAGAAAGTGATTTCCTTTGGAAATATTTGGAAGCCACCATGGGAGATGTGAACTTAGACCATGACGATTCTACCACCAATTGGGATGAAGATCTCCGCCTCATTGAAAACCTTCTCAAAGAAGACAATCTTCCTCCTCTATCTCTGACGGTTACTGCTATTGACCCTCCTTCTCCTAAAGAGGTGACTAATGATGATCCATCGTTAGTTTCACCATCTATTGAGGATCCTCCCACTCTTGAGCTTAAGGACCTACCTCCTCATCTTGAGTACGTTTTCCTTGAAGACAACGAGAAGTTACCGGTCATCATCGCAAAGGACCTCAAAGAAGAAGAAAAAGCCCGCCTTGTCGCCGTGTTGAAGAAGCATAAAAGAGCTATCGCTTGGAAAATCTCCGACATTCGTGGAATTGATCCTCACTTCTGTACACACAAAATTCTCATGGAGGACGACTTTAAGCCCACAATTCAAAGCCAACGAAGGGTGAATCCAAAAATCGATGAAGTCATCAAAACAGAGGTTATCAAACTTCTTGATGCGGGTATGATTTACCCTATTTCGGATTCACCATGGGTTAGTCCAATCCATTGTGTGCCTAAGAAAGGCGGCATCACCGTTGTGCCCAATGCAAACAACGAGTTGATTCCTACCCGTCTCGTTACTGGGTGGAGAGTTTGTATAGACTACCGCAAACTCAATGATGCCACGAGAAAGGATCATTTCCCTCTACCTTTTATGGACCAAATGCTTGAACATTTAGCGGGTAATGAATATTACTGCTTTCTTGATGGTTTCTCGGGTTATTTCCAAATACCCATCGATCCCCAAGATCAAGAGAAGACAACATTCACTTGTCCCTATGGCACAATTGCTTACAAAAAGGATGCCTTTTGGCTTATGTAATGCCCCCGGGACTTTCCAAAGGTGCATGTTGGATATCTTCCATGACATGGTTGAACAAACCATGGAAGTCTTCATGGATGATTTCTCGGTCTTTGGGGATTCCTTCTCTTCTTGCCTTGCCAATTTGGAACGTATGCTTAAGCGGTGTGAAGACACTCGCCTTGTTCTGAATTGGGAAAAATGCCATTTTATGGTAAAAGAAGGCATTGTGCTAGGACACAAAATCTCTAAAGCCGGTCTTGAAGTCGACCGTGCTAAAGTAGATGTCATAGCCAAATTACCTCCACCTTCAACCGTGAAGGGTGTGAGAAGCTTTCTGGGTCATGCGGGTTTCTATCGTCGATTCATTCAGGATTTCTCTAAAATCGCTCGCCCGATGACCCACCTCTTGGAAAAAGATACTCCTTTTATCTTTTCCAAAGAGTGCCTTGAAGCCTTCAACTTGCTTAAGGATAAGCTTACTAAGGCACCCGTCTTGGTTACCCCTAATTGGGAGCTGCCTTTCGAGTTGATGTGCGATGCTAGCGACTTTGCTATTGGTGCGGTTTTGGGCCAAAGAGTGAACAAACACTTCCAACCAATCCATTACGCTAGCAAGATAATGACGGGGGCTCAATTGCATTACGCGACAACCGAAAAAGAGCTTTTAGTTGTTGTCTATGCTTTTGAAAAATTCCGCCCTTATCTTGTCCTTTCCACCACAATCGTATACACGGACCATTCCGCGTTGAAGTACTTGATGACAAAGCATGATTCTAAGCCAAGACTTCTTCGCTGGGTTTTACTCCTTCAAGAATTCAACATTGAAATTCGTGACAAAAAGGGAGCCGAAAACCTGGCCGCGGATCATCTAAGCAGACTTGAGGATCCATATCAAGGGGATCATCCGAACAAAGAGATCAATGATTCTTTCCCCCTTGAGACCTTAATGTCTATGAATCTCAATCTTGATGGCACCCCGTGGTTTGCCGATATTGCAAACTACTTAGCGGGTGGTGTTCTCATCCAAGGGTTAACATCCCAACAAAAAAAGAAGTTCTTGAACGATGTTAAGACTTACTTTTGGGGTGACCCTTTTCTATTCAAACAATGCGCTGACTTGATTATTCGCCGATGTGTTGACAGACCGGCCGCTTTGGACATTCTCCAGGCTTGCCACAAAGGACCCACCGGTGGTCACTTTGGTCCCAACTACACTGCCAAAAAAGTGTTTGATTCAGGATTCTATTGGCCCACCATTTACCGTGATGCTCACGAGATGGTTAAACATTGTGATGCTTGCCAAAAACAAGGCAAGATCACACATAAAGATGAGATGCCTCAAAATTTCATACAAGAATGTGAAATCTTTGATGTATGGGGCATCGACTTTATCGGGCCATTCCCTTCTTCTAAAGGCAACAAATACATCCTTGTCGCTGTTGACTACGTTTCCAAATGGGTTGAAGCCAAGGCTTTACCCACTAACGACGCGAGGGTGGTTTTTAAATTCTTGAAACAACTATTTGCTCGATTCGGTGTTCCTCGTGCTATTATCAGTGACTGCGGGACTCATTTTTGTAACGATCAATTTGCAAGAGTCATGGCAAAGTATGGTGTCAATCACTGTCTTTCCACCGCTTATCATCCTCAAACCAACGGTCAAGCCGAAATATCCAACCGTAGATTGAAGAGAATTTTGGAGCGTACTGTGGGAGAGCATCGCGCCGCGTGGGCCGATAAGTTAGATGATGCTCTGTGGGCTTTCCGTACTACTTATAAGACCCCGATCGGCTGTACGCCTTATCGTCTTGTGTACAGGAAAGCTTGCCACCTCCCTATCGAGCTGGAACATAAGGCATACTGGGCCTTGAAGTGGGCTAACTTCGACATCAACAAAGCCGGTGATTCTCGCAAGATTCAACTCAACCAGCTACAAGAATTAAGGAATCAAGCTTACGAGAACTCATTGATCTACAAGGAGAAGACCAAGATTGTCCACGATGCTAAAATCAAGAACCGAGAGTTCCACGTTGGTGATCAAGTCTTACTCTTTAACTCTCGGTTGAAGATCTTCTCAGGAAAGTTAAAGAGCCGCTGGTCTGGTCCATTCACCATCGCCAATGTTTTTCCCTATGGCACCATTGAGCTTTCTCAGCCAAATGGGCCCAACTTCAAGGTGAATGGCCAGCGTTTGAAATTGTACTTTGGTGAGGACATCTCTCAAGAGATGATTCCATCCCTCACCACGTTCCCCATGAACTAATTTTGGGTCGAGTCAGGCTCGTGACTCGGTTATAAAAAACAAGCGCTCCTCGGGAGGCAGCCCGAGTATCTATCCTTTTCCATTTAACCTCCTAAGTGTAGGGGGACCTATATATGTTGCTTTCTTTGTGTGGTGATGTGATTACAGGGATAAGTGCACTCTTGGAATCTCTGAAGAATCGTGCTCCCGTGTTATCCGAAATCCGGTTCTATCTCTCAACTATCGTGATTCAATTTTCTTCATACTCACATTTGAAATTGATCACTTTAGTCATCTCTTCCTTAACTTGATTTAACCAATGTGCACAATGTCATAAGTGTAGGGGAGACTTTTCCCACACGCTTCAACATTGAGGACAATGTTTATCTTAAGTGTAGGGGGGACTTCTATTGAAGTTTTAAGTGGACTTTTCCATGAAAATGCCTTCATTTAACCGGAAAATCATCTTTTTCAACATTTTTCAAATTTTTTATTAACTTTGGCCATTTTGTCGTAATTTTTTAAATTTTTATCGTTGCTTTCATGTGTATATATCCCGTAATAAAGTCAAAAATAAATAAATAAAGTGGTGTAGCTAGTTTAGAAATCTTTGACATATTAGGCCCGTTGCGTTTATTTTGACTCAACCCAAATAGACTTATCCAAGTTTATTCTAGCTAGTATCCTTAACCATGTAGATCTTAATTGGTTTATTAGGCTAAGTATCCATGAGTCTCATTACTTGAGATTTTAAATTGTGGAGGACGAGAAATGATAGAGTCAGTTATAAGTCGGTATTCTTGCACAAGCTCACTTGGTGTAATTATTTGCCTATTCTCCCATCACTTGCTAATAATTTATCTGCAATAAGTAAGGTCGTACGATTTGAAAAGTTACTTAGCTTCTAGCCGAGGATCGTTTAAAAGTTGCTCGTTAATGATAAGAGTTCATAGCCAAGGCATAACTTATGAAGCGGGGCGCGAAGATTGGCGAGTTCAAAAAGGCCCTAACAAGGCATGAGGATTCCATTTTATTGCTAAAGATCCAATGTGATGTGAAAAGCATTATTCCCAATGTCAATATGAAGGATCAAGACTCACGACGAAAAGCAATCAACTCCCATATAGATGATGGAGAAGTCTATCCGAAAAGACCCTAACAAGGTATGAGGATAAATAGATCCAAGTCCAAAAAGGAGGCGGATCGTTGTATCTCAAAATCCCAAATAGAGATTGAAGAAATAATCATGAAGTCGTGGTCAACAAAGTTGGAGTACCTCTCAAAAGTCTCCAAGTGAAGAAACTCTATGAACGATGAGAAGACCATTATCTCAAGCACGTCTCTTAAGATATGAAGTATGAAGTACATGCCAAATATCGGCCCGAGAAAGGTCTCAAATCGTGAACCGATTTATGCCAAGATATGAACTTTTTGATATCCCGAGAAGCAGTTTTAAGAGATTTTGTCCTTTAGCTAACTATTGATCAAATCGTCCTACTTTGCTTTCAGCCTTAATAAACTATCGAAATAAGTCCAAAAATGCATCTTCATGCTCATTCTAAGACAAAAATAAAATATAAGAGATACACCTAGGAATAAGGGAGTTTAAGCATATAATTAAGCCATGTGTGTAAGTGTTTGATTTACTAACTTATAATAACAATGATCTCGTTTTTAAGCTTAGTTTGGGGAACGTGAAACTTGAGGATGATAAATCTTCGCAGCACCGAAGCCCTAATGTAAGTCCTTAATCTCTTTGCAAGTTATTTCCATATAGCTATTGTCAAGTGAAAATGGTTTTCTATCCTTTTGTTCCCTTTTAAGTTTTAACTTCTTTTAGTACCTTAATTTTTGTTTAGTAGTATTTGAATAAGACCAAGGTTGATTAATTATGAGAAAAGTGTAAAATTGCTTTATCACTAAGCATTGCATGAGGGCATGGCAATGGTTAAGTGTAGGGGATTTCATAGGTGTGAAAACACCCATCCTTTTACCACTTAATTCTGGCTAAAACGAGACCAAAACACGTATTTAATATCATTTGTTTGGAATTATGCGTGGTTTTTGTATTTATTGTGTTTTTAGAGCCAACCGGATAAATATTGAAGAAAACATGGGATTGCACGGGTTTTATGGAAGAAAAAGACTCAAGACAAAGTCTAGTGTCCAAGAAATGCAAAAGATTTGAAGTCACTGGGCCTATTCGAAGATTTATCGAAGAAAAGGACCAAAGATGGAAGATTTACATAAGTCGAAGAAACTCAAGTCTATTAAATGAAGAAATTTAAAGACGAGTTGAAATTAATCGACGACAAATCCCGAATCAGAATCGAAAACGTCAACTTTTCTGAAAAGACGAGAAGACAAGAAGAACGGGAGAAAGCCTACTCACCAACCAAAGGGAACGCCTATAAAAGGAATCCCCTCACACTTTTCATTCAGTTTTTTAGTTTTTTTTCATTCTCCTTCTTTTTCTCCCTTTCTGTTCGTAGCATCACCAACACCACTAGGGTGTTTGGTGATTTTGATTCTTGTTTTTCAATCTTGTAATTTAATCTTTATCTTTTGTTTGTTAAAACCTTAATCATTCAATACATCAATCTTTCCATTTCATCTTGTTCATCTTCATCTATTTGGTTAAAAGTTAAAGTTCTTATTTAGTTGATTTGATCTTCAAAAGTTGTTGGGTTTTATGTTTTTATTGATGGGATTTGTAGTTTATGGTTAGTAGATGATTAGGGAATAGATTTGTTTAAGTTTTGGTGAAAAACTTGGTGATTTTTGGATCGAAATCGTACTTCCCTGTTTTTCTGAAAGTTACTGTTCTTGAGTTCCCAGGTTCTGGATGAACCATAAGTTCCGGACGAACCAAGAGTTCCGGATGAACTAAAACTTCCGAATGAGCATAAAAAGTTCCGTATGAATTTTCTTTTCAAAAAGTTCCGAATGAATTTTTAAAGTTCCGAATGAATTTTCCTTTTTAAAGTTCCGAATGAATTTATGTTAAAAAGTTCCGAGTCAGTCTAAAAGTTCCGGATGAATATTCTTTACAAATCTTCCGAATAAACTTCCGAGCCAAAAGTTCCGAACCAACTTCCGGATCAAAAGTTCCGAGTGAACTTCCGGATCAACAACTTCCGAATCAACTTCCGAAGAAAGTTCCGGATCAACTTCCGAGTGAAGTTCCGAGTGAAGGTTCCGAGTAAAGGTTCCGAGTAAACTTCCGAACGAAGTTCCGGATCAAGGGTTCCGAACCAAGTTCCGAGTGAACTTCCGAATCAAGGTCAACTTCCGAATCAAATTTCTTTTGAGCATTTTTAAGGGTTACTTACTGTTTCTTCATTTCATATTTATATTTTAATTTTAATTTTAATTTTAATTCAAGTTTTATTAATTGTTATTAATTTAATTGCTTTTAAATCAATGTTTT
Organism: Glebionis coronaria; assembly: GCA_025667525.1. Classification (NCBI taxonomy): domain Eukaryota; kingdom Viridiplantae; phylum Streptophyta; class Magnoliopsida; order Asterales; family Asteraceae; genus Glebionis; species Glebionis coronaria. The sequence continues at coordinate 302,092,574 of CM046878.1, read as the reverse complement.
ATTTAGTTTAAAAGTGGTTTTCTAAAATAGTTTTTAGTTTAATTAGTTTTATAATATTTAGATTTGAAATTTAAAATATTTTTTATAATTCTTTAAAAAAAATATGTCGTTTAGCTTTATTGTCGTTAACGCTTTATGTTTTATGCTAGCTCGGCGTATCCGGTTCGTCATACGGGTTCGTTTCCTTTATCTTTATTTCATTAGCTAAAATATATAGTTTTAATTATGCTTGTTTAGTTTAGCATTTTTTTATTGTCATTATTATTAATTTAGATACCTCTCTTTATAATTGTAGTTTATTTTTCATCCTTATCGCTTTTTATATATTTTAATATTTAATCGGTTAAATTAGTAGTTTTAAATATAAAAATCAAAACATTTTTATTCGAGCATCAAACTTTAGACATAAACGTGGATTTCCATTCACACTTCTCCGGAACTACGATAACCTTCGGGTGTACGAAAATGACTCAATCAAGTGTCCATGCAGAAGCCGTAGCCTTTCAAAGGTAGCACCTTTTAAGATTGCATATATTCCATGTGCGTTCCAGGTCACGGCCATCCATATCACGCAACTTGTACGCGCCCCGTCCTAAATCTTCTTTAACCTCAAACGACCCTTCCCACTTGGGGCCCAACTTTCTTGTATTCTCCGCTCGACTTGCCTCGTTGGCACGATAGACAAAATCTCCTGGTCGAAAGGAAACACCTTTTACCTTGGCGTCGTAATAAGCCTTCATTCGTGCTTTGGACTTGGCCTCATTGAAAGACGCTATTTCTCTTTTTTCCTCCAGCAAGTCCAGATTAATCCGGAGTTGCTCGTCGTTCGTGACAACATTAACCTCCGCTGTGTGGATGGTCGGCATTCCAATTTTTGCTGGTATAACAGCTTCAGTCCCATAGGCTAGCGCAAATGGAGTGTCCCCATTGGCTGTTTTAATCATAGTCCTATGTGCCCATAGAACATGTGGCAGCTCATCTACCCATTTGGCACTTCGTTCATCCAAGCATGCCTTGATGCCTTCACCTAAGCTTCTATTTGCTCGTTCCACAAGACCATTTGTCTAAGGGTGCTTAACAGATGCGAAGCGCCGTGTGATATTTAATGTCGCGCACCAGTCCTTGAATGGATTATCCGCGAACTGCTTCGCGTTGTCCGAGATGATTTCTCCTGGCAAGCCAAAACGACATACGATGTTTCCCAAACAAACTTTTTAACCTGCTTGCCCATGATGGACTTAAACGCTTTAGCTTCTACCCATCGTGTGAAGTAGTCCATTGCGATGATCAAGAACTTAACTCCCCTTGCAGCCACGGGAAACGGTCCTGCAATGTCAATCCCCCACTTATATAATGGCCATGGGGATGTGATGGGTGTCAGTTCCTGCTGCGGATGTCGCGGTACTGGTTTGTGCACTTGGCAATCATTTCATTTACGAATCATGTCGCGTGCATCCCTATGTATAGTAGACCAGTAATATCCTGTGCGTAGAGCTCGTGCCACTACATATCGGGGACCTGCGTGCATACCGCATAGCCATTCATGTATCTCATTGATCTCATAAGTAGCCTGGCGCGGCGCAACACACCATAACCACGGCTGTAAGAAGGAGCGCTTGTAAAGAATACCTTCTCGAAGCTCAAAGTGCCGCGACTTCCTTTTGATACGCCGTGTCACCTTTTCCTCATTCGGAAGGGTTTCGTCAGTTAAATAGCTGATGATCGGGGTCATCCATGTAGGTCCATCTTCCTCAACTATAGCTGCGACTTCCCCTTCCGTTATAGACTTTTACTTTAGTATTTCTACCAAGACTTGCTTGGATAAGTGAGCGAAACTTGTAGACGCGATCTTGCTAAGAGCGTCCGCCTTCTTGTTTTCACCTCTTGGTACCTGTTTGATAGAAAACTTGTTGAAAGTAGCGATGAGTGACTTGACTTTCTCCAAGTATCGAACCATGTTATCCTCCTTGGCTACGTAAGCCCCTAGAATGTAGTTCGCGACAAGTCGTGAGTCCACGTAAGCCTCAAGGTTGCGGACTCCCATTCTAGCGGCGATTTTTAAACCCGCAATCAACGCCTCATATTCTGCCTCATTATTAGTGGCTATGAACTCAAAGCGCAGGGCGTATGTAAACTCCATTCCTTCCGGATTCGTAATGATGAGACCAGCTCCAGATCCATCCGTGCACGAAGATCCGCCAGTGAATAATACCCATGGTTCTGTTGGATCTTCCTCTGGTTGTATTACTGGTCCGTCCTTATCTGGCTTCTCAACCAAGAAGTATGTCAAGATTTGGCCTTTGAACGAGGTCCTTGGTCTATAGGAGATGTTATTCTCTCCTAGAAGAATGCCTCACTTCTGTAGCCTGCCGGCCACGTCTGGTTTTGAGATGACTTATTTTGTTGGTTGATCAATAATAACCACAATTGGGTGCGCCTGAAAGTACCGGCGTAACCGTTTTGTTGTGAATACTAATGCCAAAACCAATTTCTCCATAGAGGAATAATTCAACTCCGGCCCTTGTAGTGTTCTACTTATGAAGTAGACCAGAGTTTGGACTGTGTCCCTGTCCATCATAAGTACTGCATTTATTGCCCCCTTGTGTAGTCGACAGATACATGATAAGATCTTCCTTGGGTCGGGGGGCCACTAGCATGGGAAGAGCTGCGAGGTGCTGCTTAAGTTGACTAAAAGCTTCCTCAGCTTCCTTCGTCCAACGGAAATCTCCCTTCTTGATGCACTTCTTGAGTGTTTTGAATAGGGGGATTGACTTCTCTGCGAACTTCGACAAGAATCTGTTTAGCCCGGCTAACTTTCCATTTAATGATTGTACATCTTTTCGCGTCTGAGGAGATGGTAACTTTATCACCGCATCTGTCTTTTACGGGCAAGGTTTGATCCCGTTCAGTTCGATCATGTATCCAAGGAACATTCCTTCAGTTGCCCCAAACGTGCATTTTTTTGGATTCAGTTTCATATTAATCCTCCTCAATGTGTCAAACGACTCTTGGACGTCACAGAGAAGTGCCTCCTCTGTATGACTTTTGATGACTAGATCGTCAACGTAGACCTCAAGGTTGTGGCCTATCTATGAGTCGAAGGCTTTATCAACTAGTCGCTGATATGTTGCCCCGACATTATTTAGTCCGAATGGCATTTTTGTATTACCGTATACGCCTTGGCTGGTATGAAACGCCGTCTTCTTTGCATCCTCTTCCGCCATCTGGATCTGGTGATATCCCTTGTACGTGTCTAAGAAGCACTTAAAGGGATACCCACATAAGGCGTCCACCTTCCCGTCGATCTCTGGTAACGGATAACAGTCCTATGGATAGGCTTTGTTCAGGTCCGTGAAGTCCACGCACATGCGCCAGCTCCCATCATGCTTCGTGACCATGACCGGGTTGGATAACCACTCATGGTAGTATACCTCGCGCATAATTCCTGCGTCCACTAATTTCCGTACTTCATCCAGTATTACTTGGTTGCGTTCTGGTGCTTGACCATGCTTCTTTTGCTTAACGGGAGGATATCCCTGGCGGATTTGAAGTTTATGTTCTGCTATCACACGCAGCACACCCGTCATATGCTTGGGTTCCCATGCGAATACATCCAAGTTTGCTTTCAGGAGAGAGCACATGGCGCTCTTGCCGCTATCCGAGAGCGTTCCTCCTATGGACACCTCTTGTTCCGGATAATCGGGGTGGATTCCCACCTTCCAGTTGAGGGGTGGTGATCCTTCCTTAACGGGGACAGGTAGGACTGGTGTTGCCACGACGTGACATTCGGATGCTGGTATGATTGAGTTATAGATGGTGACAATTCCTCCTTCCACAGGGAATTTAATCATTCCGTGAGCCTTGGAGGGTACTGCCCGTATGGCTATGATGCCTGGTCTTCCTATGAACCCATTGTATGGAGAGTGTGAGCGTATCACCATAAAGTTCATCCACGCCGTGGTGGAATGCTCTTCATTCCCAATGGTTACTAGGAGACGCAACTGTCCTATCGTCCATATGGTGTCTCCACTAAAGCCGATGAGCGGCGACGTGGACGGTACTAATTGGCTTCTTATTTCTGGTCGTAGCTGTACAAAAAAGTGTTCGTACAGTACTTCCGCCGATGACCCTCCATCCATATACATACGGCGAACATTGTGTGTTCCAATGCTTACCTCAATCGTAAGAGGTGCATCAGCCACGTCGCTTGCCGTAATGGGAGGGAATGAGATTTCTTTGCCGCGTGAAAATTTTTGACTAATTTTCTGCTTTGTGCGGCGCTGCCAGGATTGGATCATGTATATGGTCGAAGGTTTGTCATTTTGGGGATCCTTCTTGTCATGCTTCTTGTTGTCCTTTCCGTCCTTCCAATCCTTGACCAAATGTTTGAGTTTGCCTGACCTGATCAGTGACTCAATGTGCTTCTTGAGCTGGATACATTCCTCCGTGTCGTGGCCCTTGTTGTTGTGGAATTCGCAAAAGCGATTTCCTTGACGACGATCCACCGGAGTCGTCATTGGGGGAGGTCTCGGGAAGTTGTCCCCTTCTGTCAACAAGATCTCCCGATAGGACATTAATAATTCGTTTTTAGTTCGTTTTTCTCGACTCAATCTGAATTGATTTAACGTTTTCTAGCAAAGACTTTATTGTTTTGGGTGAATAATAGGCTTGTTTGGAATCTAATCTACTTACGTCTAATTGGCACAAAGCATGTAAAAATGTAAAAATACTCTATATCACCTACGTATACGTACTACGCTAAAACATATTGCATATACAACATTTAAATGCACAAAATACAATTTAAACAAAATACCAATTTAATCTACAAAATACAAATACAAAATATTAAACTAGAAAGTAACCTAAAGTATTAATACACATTATATCAAAAATTAATACTATGCTATAACAGATTTTATAAAAGTATTGTCATTAGCAAATCAAATTTATCCTAAAGCTGGCCCAACAGTAGCATGAAGCCCAATACCCTATCCTAGAAAACTAACGGGTTAAGATAGAATGAAATGCAACAAATTGCTACTACTAATTGACAAGGACAGTTATTGTAACTAATCTTAACATAATGTACTAACTATAGAACTGACTAACGGTACAGGACTATGAACGATATACTAACATACAAGGTAAGGGACTGAAGGTGTAACATGACGAAAGTTATACAATTATAAGGGTTAAACGTGTACATGTATTAAACTTGTAAAAGAAACTCGCTTTTGAAAAGACAATAGCTAGTAAAAACAATATGCAGACTTAAGATAACAACTTTTTAACCAATTTTGAAAAATCTTATAAGCTAGTTTGATTGTGACAACCGTGGTTTTGGGTTTGCCAGTTGGTCTTACTTTTAGGTTATTTTATGTGTGCTTACTTGAATTGTGTGTCTACGTGTTTATTTTGTGTGAACGAGGTTGGTGTGGTTATCGTTTATGAGTATAAAGTACTCATAAGTAAATCGAGGAACGGTTATTTCATGTTCATGAGCTCACAACTGGTGACTATGAAATGAAAATGGTGATATTGTGGTGTTTACGTGTACACATAAGTATTATAGTAATAGTATTTTTTTAGGATTCACGGTTTAGCATTTAGAGGTCTCGGGTGAGGTAATTATCCATATGAATATTTTTCGGGATGGTTTTAAATCATTTAGGACTTAGTTATAAAGTTTATTTCAAAATTTGTGATTTTTTTATAAAAGTGTATATTTTACGTCTTTTACAGTAAAACGCGTAAATTTGACTAGTTTTACGGTTTTGAGGTTTTGGAAGCTTTAGGAGCTAAAATAAATTAAGGAAAATTAAGGTAATATTATTAACATAATATTAAATAATAAAAATAAAAAAAAGAATTTATTGGGTGTTTGGGTCGGTTTAGACGCACCAAAGAAAGAAAAAAGGGAAAAAGGGTAAAAAAAGAAAGTTGGGTGTTATACTTGGACTACGATTTTATGTACACACTATATAAGGTTATCTAATAAATAAATGAAAACATAAATCCCTGGAGACAAAGAAAAATTCGTGGGTTTCATAGAGGAGAATTAGGGTTCTTCAAAAAAAATAGGTTTTCTTCATCTTCCATTGATTTAGGGTAAAAACCTTCATTAACCTTTTTAATTAAATTGTTTTTATGTTTAATTAATCATTCTTATGATGGATTAAGGGTTAGGGTTTATATAAAAACAGTATATTAATGATGTATTAATCATAATATGATGATCATAGAATCTAGGGCTTGTATTAGAAGGGTTATAGGTGATTAATTAGATCAATTTGTTTAAAACCCGTTTTTAAAAACTGGGCAGAATTTTGAGTCTATTGTTTTGATCATATCTCGAGTTCTAGGAACATTCAAGATGCGATCAAACTAGCCCTGGATAGGTAATTGATTTGGCTTTCTAAATCAAGAAACGAGAACTAAATTGGAGGTAGGGAAGTGGGTCAAAAACAGGTTACAACAGTCGGAGGTCAAAACAGTTTTGAATTTAGCCTGTTTTCTTTTTAAGTTTTGGGTTGTTTGGGGTAGTTAGGGTTGCATTGGGATCTTCTGACGAACATGAGAGATGGTTTATATATTCTAGTAAGGATCTGAACTTGGGCTAAGATTTTGGTTTAGGGTAAGACCCTCTAATGGTAATGAACTTTTCATACGTTTAAAATCAGTGAATTCTGGATAGGTATCAATATATACACATATATCTTGGCCTTAACAGTAGCTTTAAGGTTAGAGAAAGTGGGAGGTCTTAGCTAACATGTATAAAAGTGTGAATATTCCTTTTACAGAAACCATGGGTATGTTTAAGTGGACGTTTGACTTAAAGTTTTGAGACCTAAAACTGGGACTGTTTTGTGTAAAGTTATGAACGGGATAGCTATTAAACTTAACCAAGTTAGGGACTTGTTAAGGAAGGGTAATGGGGTCATTAGAGCTTAACAATGAGGTAATTATACGGGAATAGACTAGATGTCCATCATAGGTTGATGAGCCATCTTAATGAGTGTATTAATTTCGTGTTTTTGGTTTGTTAGCTTGTTGCTAGTGCGAGGACTTGTGAAGAAGCTATCAGGTGAGTTTCATAGTCCCATCTTTAATATTGATTTTGACTTCCAGATGGGATGGAAGAGACACTGTGTTGAGTTATTTTCTAAATTGATGCTGTGAATGTGTTTGTGATTTGAGATGGACTTGTGTGTACATTATGTGATTAACTACTATGTGATTTTTGATTGTGTATGATTTGGATCGGGGGACACGTGCCGTCTCAGTTATTGTGGTTTGACAAGGGAAGTGGCCTTGTGGTTTGACAAGGTAGTGGCCTTGTGGTTTGACAAGGTAGTGGCCTTGGGATAGGTACATAGTGTGATCATCTATGGTACCATGTTGTTTGGCAAGGTAGGAGCCTTGGATTTTGGTTTGGAATGATTGATCTTGAATGCTAGTTGTTAATACATAATTGTAGCACATTGTCCATATGTTATTGTGTTGATGGTTGTTATTCACAGCTTGTAATTGATTTAGCGTTGGAGTCTAAACCTATGACTCTCACCAACTTTATGTTGACGTGTTTTAGTGTCTCTTTCAGGTGATACTATGGTTAAGCATGAGAACATAAGTGGCTAGGATTAGAGAAGCTTAAGAATGCATATAGAAGGAGAATCCATGTTTCCTTCTTAGTTTTTATTTGTTCTTTTAATAAGTGATACTGTGGCACACATATATTTGTTTGGTTATGTTATTTGTTTATCTTGGGTAAGCGGTAGGACTGTTACCTACTTACCTAGACTCCTGAGTTTGATGAGATATTGTCATGAATTTGTGTCTCCATTTTATGACATTTCTTATTCATATAGTTATCTCTATAGACACGTCATGTTATGATGATATCCATACGTCGCGCCCTATATTCCGCCATGGTGGGGTGTGACAGAATGGTATCAGAGACAATGGTTATAGAGAATTAGGTTGCCTAGTCGTGTAGCCTAGTCTATAGCTTAAGGGTCTCTGCATATAGGCTTCATAGGAGTATGTGTGCATTTTATAGTAATTGATGTGTTTGAATATTATTTTCGCAGTATTTGTTAGGTTATGAACTACTATGGTTCATACTTAACTACATGCTATTTTCTTTACGAGTTTTGATTAGTGCGGGTGGAACCATGGTCGTATACGCTAGTCATTGTTGGATTTCGCTTAATTATGTTTTCACGTTCTTTATACATTTTGAATTTTGTCTACGCTGGTTCAGCTAGACTACGAGTTTATGTGTTTCGTGCATTGGCTATGTTATTTTAATACATGGGGTTTTGGATCTTATCTTGTGTGGTTATGTGCTTGTGAGTTGTTGGATTATGTGTTATGTGTAGTATAAATTTCTTATAAGTGTCATCATAGGAGGGAGTACATTGGTGAAAGGGAACATGTATAATTATGGAGGCCTACATAATTATATATGTGCCACAACACCACTGGACTTTCAAGTATGATTGCATGAAAGAGAGTTAATACATGCTTGTATAGTATATGTTGGATGGATTTGAGTGTATGTACGCTTATGCCTATGTATGTAAAATTATTTTCTACTTACCGGTTGTATTCTTGGGATGGTTGCTAGCTCGTTTCACTTTGAGATGTTCAACTTCTGTAGTAGCGCATTTCTCGGGTCCTCATTTCACGTGTTTGTTTGTACGGTACTTTTGGCGTGAAAGATTTTGAGATGGTGGAGATTTCTTTTTGGGGTAACGATGTCTTTTGTTTCGAGTTATACATGGTAAAAAAATAGAACATGCAAACTGAAAAAAAATAGTTGTTGGTAGTCGATGAAATAAGGAAGTGTCGGGATCATGTTTCAAATAAGGTGGAATATAAATTCTTTAACATGTAAGCATGACTCGGTTATTTTAAAATATTTTGGTTTTGATCACCTAAAGTTATTGTTCTTAAGTTAAAAATTTTGTTCTTATTTTGTGAAATATGTTAAAATCATGTAATTAATAGAGTTTTAATTTTCTGGAATTAAAATAAATTAGGTTCTAGTTTTGGTAACTAATGGGGGGTTTTAGGGTTTAAAAATCATTTTTTTTGGTATAAATCGGAGTAGGCAGAAACTGTCGCTAAACTGTCAAAATATATCGCTAACTGTCAGAAACTGTCGCTAATGCCTAGGCAGATTTTGAGAAAAATCGTTTTGGTCATAACTTATTCGTTTTTAAAGGTTTTTGGGTGATTCAAAAGCCTAAAATTATTTACTCGGAACATACTTTTCAAATATTTAGAAAGTTTCGTAATTGGAAGTCAGTAGCTTGGTCGAATTAATTGTACAAGTGTTGAGTTCAAGGTTAATTTTCGGACAACATGGTTTAAACTCGTGTTTTGGGTATTTTGCGGTAATGAACACTTGGAGGGTTAACATAGAGATGAGTTGGGATGGAATTTGTGAGTTCTTTAGACCTTATTATATGTGGTTATATTTTGATGAGTTTTGATTTATGGTATTTATGAGTAAGACTGAAATCGGGGTGACAGTTTTAAACCCGTTGAGTTATGTGATGGCTCCTAACTTGGTTTCAAGACAGTTCTTGTTTGATGAGTTGCGAGATTTAGTTAGGTTGGTTACATAACTTTATGTTTTTGATAAGTTTCCTCGCGGACGGTTAAGGCTCGTGTGTTGTTGGTTGAGATTATTTTCGTGTAAACTGAGTTCACGTTTGAACGTGAAGGTTTTATCAGGGATATGCATCCTCGTTTGTTTGCTGAGAATAAGTTTGAGTTTGGGAGTGAATCTCGGGACGAGATTTCTATTAGGAGGGAGTGATGTGTCAACCGTGGTTTTGGGTTTGTCACTTGGTCTTACTTTTAGGTTATTTTATGTGTGCTTACTTGAATTGTCTGTTTACGTGTTTATTTTGTGTGAACGAGGTTGGTGTGGTTATCGTTTATGAGTATAGAGTACTCATAAGTAAATAGAGGAACGGTTATTTCATGTTCATGAGCTCACAAGTGGTGACTATGAAATAAAAATGGTGATATTGTGGTGTTTACGTATACGTATAAGTATTATAGTAATAGTATTTTTTTTAGGATTTACGGTTTAGCATTTAGAGGTCTCGGGTGAGGTAATTATCCATATGAATATTTTTCGGGATGGTTTTAAGTCATTTAGGACTTAGTTATAAAGTTTATTTCAAAATTTGAGATTTTTTATAAAAGTGTATATTTTACGTCTTTTACGGTAAAACGCGTAAATTTGACTAGTTTTACGGTTTTAAGGTTTTGGAAGCATTAGGAGCTGAAATAAATTAAGTTAATATTATTAACATAATATTAAATAAAAAAAATAAAAAAAAAACGAATTTATTGGGTGTTTGGGTCGGTTTAGACGCACCAAAGAAAGAGAAAAAGGGAAAAAGGGAAAAAAAGGAAAGTTGGGTGTTATACTTGGACTAGGATTTTATGTACACAATATATAAGGTTATCTATTAAATAAAAAAACATAAATCCCTGGAGACAAAGAAAAATTCGTCGGTTTCATAGAGGAGAATTAGGGTTCTTCAAAAAAATTAGGTTTTCTTCATCTTCCATTGATTTAAGGTAAAAACCTTCATTAACCTTTTTAATTAAATTGTTTTTATGTTTAATTAATCATTCTTATGATGGATTAAGGGTTAGGTTTTATATAAAAACAGTAGATTAATGATGTATTAATCATAATATGATGATCATATAATATAGGGCTTGTATTAGAAGGGTTATAGGTGATTAATTAGATCAATTTGTTTAAAACCCGTTTTTAAAAACTGGGCAGAATTTTGAGTCTATTGTTTTGATCATATCTCGAGTTATAGGAACATTCAAGATGCGATCAAACTAGCCCTGGATAGGTAATTGAGTTGGCTTTCTAAATCAAGAAACGAGAACTAAATTGGAGGTCGGGAAGTGGGTCAAAAACTGGTTACAACAGTCGGAGGTCAAAACAGTTTTGAATTCAGCCTGTTTTCTTTTTAAGTTTTGGGTTGTTTGGGGTACTTAGGGTTCCATTGGGATCTTCTCACGAACATGAGAGATGGTTTATATATTGTAGTAAGGATCTGAACTTGGGCTAAGATTGTGGTTTAGGGTAAGACCCTCTAATGGTAATGAACTTTTCATACATTTAAAATCAGTGAATTCTGGATAGGTAGCAATATATACACATATATCTGGGCCTTAACAGTAACTTTAAGGTTAGGGCAAGTGGTAGGTTTTAGCTAACATGTATAAAATTGTGAATATTCCTTTTACAGAAACCATGGGTATGTTTAAGTGGATGTTTGACTTAAAGTTTTGAGACCTAAAACTGGGACTGTTTTGTGTAAAGTTATGAACGGGATAGCTATTAAACTTAACCAAGTTAAGGACTTGTTAAGGAAGGGTAATGGGGTGATTAGAGATTAACAATGAGGTAATTATACGGGAATAGACTAGATGTCCATCATAGGTTGATGAGCCATCTTAGTGATTGGTTCGTGTATTGATTTTGGGTTTTTGGTTTGTTAGCTTGTTGCTAGTGCGAGGACTTGTAAAGAAGCTATCAGGTGAGTTTCATATTCCCATGTTTAATATTGATATTGACTTCCAGATGGGATGGAAGAGACACTGTGTTGAGTTATTTTCTAAATTGATGTTGTGAATGTGTTTGTGATTTGAGATGGACTTGTATGTACATTATGTGATTAACTGCTATGTGACTTTTGATTGTGTATGATTTAGATTGGGGGACACGTGCCGTCTCAGTTATTGTGGTTTGACAAGGTAGTGGCCTTGGGATAGGTACATAGTGTGATCATCTATGGTACCATGTTGTTTGGCAAGGTAGGAGCCTTGGATTTTGGTTTGGAATGATTGATCTTGAATGCTAGTTGTTAATACATAATTGTAGCACATTGTCCATATGTTATTGTGTTGATGGTTGTTATTCACAGCTTGTAATTGATTTAGCGTTGGAGTCTAAACCTATGACTCTCACCAACTTTATGTTGACGTGTTTTAGTGTCTCTTTCAGGTGATACTATGGTTAAGCATGAGAACATAAGTGGCTAGGATTGGAGAAGCTTAGGAATGCATATAGAAGGAGAATCCCCGTTTCCTTCTTAGTTTTTATTTGTTCTTTTAATAAGTGATACTATGGCACACATATATTAGTTTGGTTATGTTATTTGTTTGTCTTGGGTAAGCGGTAGGACTGTTACCTACTTACCTAGACTCCTGAGTCTGATGAGATATTGTCATGACTTTGTGTCTCCATTTTATGACATTTCTTATTTCATATAGTTATCTCTATAGACACGCCATGTTGTGATGATATCCATACGTCGCGCCCCATATTCCGCCATGATGGGGTGTGACATTGATCTCGATCCTAAAACAGTTAATCTACATAGACTAATTATTATGAGATTGGCATCTTTACCCATTCAAACTGTAAAACCCGCATGCTTTTACCATGAATAGTGCCCTAAGATCGTACGTCCTAGATTAAAACTTACCTTATTTAGTATTGATCACATTCATGTGCTAATAATCAAGCAAGTACATACGTGTATGACATGATAAGTATCGATTACGTACGAACCCATGATAAACAGTTAATAAATATGTCACGTGAACGTAATTAAATCATGATCACCATTTAAAATACGAACTAAAATAATTACGTAAATACATATAATATAATTACGAGTGTTAAGATTACGATAAACTACATGATAAAATAAACAGAAACACTTTAAACACGAACACGTTTAACCACGAACGAACACGAAACATCGGGACACGAGAAAAGGTACAGGTACCCCATGTGGGGCCCCCATACCCACGGCACAACAATCAAGAAATGAGCTAAGCCCATCAAGTTTACATGAAAGGGGGGGTAAATGGTAAAAACTACATTCATTTTCACTTTTCAAGAAAATAAACATAAAACCCTAAAAGATTTTTCTCCTTCACCTCCTTGTTCCTCCTTGTGCCGCTACCCATAACAATACCATAGGAAGGTGTTGTTGATTTTTGACATTAAAAACAAGTGCTAGAAACCGTGTTTGTTCATCCCCTTTCAAGCTACGTATTGGTATATCATTCTAAACCTTTCTTTTTAATTCTTTTTAATCTTTTATTATTTTCATGAACATGTTATTAATATTCTTATTAAAACATGATAATTAAACATTGATCTAACATGTTTTGGGGTAAATTAAAATCAAAGGATGATATAAAAGGGTGTTTGTTTTGGCCGCCTAGCATAACCAACCCGAGGGGGGGGTTCGGTTTGCTTTTAGCCGCCACCACCAAGACCATTGTTGGTCTTGGTTGGTGCTTGTGGGACCCACGGCAGCAAGGGGGCACACGTACCCCGAGTTTGGCTCGGGGTACGGTGTCGAGTTCATGCCCGATTCATGGTTCGTTGGTTAAATCATGATTTATGCTACATGTTAATTTTTATGAATTATGAACTTAGGATATAAATTAATTAATAACATGAGATATTAATTAAATCATGACTTAGGTTATTTTAATTATTAATTTAGCATGATATTAATTTAACCTAAGTATTTTATGTTATAAGTTATAATTAATTAATTATTTAAAACATGCCTATAATTAATTAATTTAGACATGACTTAGGTTATGTTATTAATACATAATAATACACATTTTAACCTAAGTATTTTATTCCATTTTAATTAAAACATGTTATACTTTAATTAAGATGCTTAACCTATAGTTTAATTAAAATACATGAAATAATAATTAAACTATACACTATATCATATGACTTAAGAAAATAAGCTTATAAACACTTAGACTTATATGTTAGCTTATGTAACCAGCTTAATTCTAAATATAGAAACTTCTATTTATAGAAACTTAATTAAATAAGGCAACTAATCTATTAATGGAAACCTTCTATATATGGAAATCTATCTATTTCAGGCAGCTAATCTAATCATGGAAACCTTCTATATATGGAAACTTATTTAATTAAGGCAGCTGATCTATTTTTGGAAACTTTCTATTATTAGAAACTAATCTATTTTAAGCAGTAAATTCTATTTTAGGAAACTTTCTATTTTTGGAAACTTTCTATTTTTAGAAACTTTCTATTTTTGGAAACTTTCTATTTTTGGAAACTTTCTATTTTTGGTAACTTTCTATTTTTGGAAACTTTCTATTTTTAGAAACTTTCTATTTTTGGAAACTTTCTATTTTTGGAAAACTGCTATTTTTGGAAAGTTACTTATTATTACACAGTAAGTATAATAATACATGAAATACCAGTAATACTTAATCAGATTAATCAGAATACAAGATAAACACAATTTAAGGCTTTAAACAGTAAACCATGACCTAAAACAGGCAAAGTAAGCTAAGACGAGACATAAAACCCAGTACGTAATCAGTGAATCGATACTTATACACGTGTGTATTCATGTAGCTTTAGTGATCCAGAAGTAGGAGTCTTTCTTCCGTTCATTCACTGGACTTGAGGTACGGATTCCCGTCCTTTCAGTATGGACATTCTTTCCTTATTAGGATTTCCCCGTATGCAGCCAACTGTTTTCCCCAGTAATTGTTTTTTTTGTTTTTAACTGCTTATGTTTAATTAGCATAATCTATAGCCATATACAAGCATGATCAGTTTCACCTAGTTATGGAGGTACCATAACCATAACATTGGAGGCACCAATGTTATGACTTCCCCACGGCGGAGTGATTGCTCGTGGCGTCCCTTTCAGTTTGGCCATATTATTATATCAGGTGGGGCGTATGGGTGCATCCTAGTTACATGTTTTATTCAGTATATCATGGTGAATGTGGTGTGTGCCTTGCATCCTTCACAAGGAGTTGATCCCTCCTACCCAAACCAGTATATTAATTAGAGGCATCCCCTCTAATCAGCATGATGAGGTCACCCCTCCAAGTATTCATGCACGTGACCTTTTCATGACCTATATGGGCTATGGTATATTTATGTTAAAACAGTTTTCATAAGATAAACATAAGGCTTTTCAAACTATAAAACCAGTTTTCTTAATACTTAACCAGTTTACTCAGAACTTAGTCTTCCGCTGTTATATGTTACATGCTTATCCTATTTCATGCTATATTGTACATCCGTGCACTGAGCGTCTTGCTCAGCCGTTTTCCTTTTCATGTTCCCAAAATGGCAGGTACTCAGGGACGCTCGTAGATCTCAAACGTACGTGCATATGGATTGGAAGCTTTACTGTCTTTCTTTACTTTATGCATTTCCTTTACTTTAATACAGTTTGTTATGGACATTGTTTCGTCCTTTCCTTTTACAGTATTTATGTTTGTGTGTGATGAGCTCTACTTTGGGGTTACCGATGTTGGATTCCGTTATTTCCCTTTTATGGTCAAATAATGCTTAGACATTTATCCTTGTATGCTTTGATGACACGCCATGATCATGCGTAAGATTCCATTTCCAAAATGGGGTGTTACAATTATGGTATCAGAGCCTGGTTTCGACCTGTAGGCTCTCAAATATGACCTGTGATTAGTGGGTAGTCACTACGGTCTTCCTAGAACTGACAGTTGTTTTCATGCATTCATCATTTTAAGCATACATATACATGTCATTGTTACAGGATTTTTGACTAAGTAATGGTTGGTACAGGACTGGCCCTATTTAGTCGCATGCGTTTTATCGAAACTTTTAGATTTGGGACCGACCCATAGGCGTCCCCTCGATATGTCTTTTATTTTGAGTGAACTGACCAGAGGCGTTCACTCCCGAGCATCAAAAGTTTTCATAAACTACATCATGCATTCATACAAAGATTTTGTTGCATAAAATTTTTCTCGTGAAATTTTTGGTATAAATTTTTTTTTTTTCATGTATATATATAACTTATATTTTATGTTTTGAACTGTCGATCATATGTTTTATGTTATACTGTCAGATGGCAAACACAGACAAACTCTGGGAGTTATTTGCTGACATGGAGGCAGAAAGGCAAGACGCCATCCTTCATGACGACGAATATCCTCCCCCACCTATCATTTTCCCCATGGAAGGAAGGAATCGACTCATGAGGGAATACTACGCCATGAGACAGAGACCCGACGAGAACTGTGGACAGTTCATGCAGAGGTTCCTCGGGTACACAGCTGTCCTAAGGGCATCCGCAGGCACCACTGAAGAACAAGCACTACATTTTCGTTGGGGCCTTAACCCAAGGATTGCCAATAATTTATCGGGTGCCCCGTTGGATACTGTGGCACAAGTGGCTTATGCAGCAAGGAAGCTGGAGATGCTGCAGGAACGAGATGAGTTCGGGGAAGTTGAAAGACCCGACAAGAGGTAAACATTTCGTATTCTATCGATAACCAAACCGCATCCTATCATGATATGTTCTATAATCATCTCTTAAACTGTATCTTCCAGGTAGAAAACTGGGGACCGGTCTCAGCCGGCTACTCAGCAGCAGCCTCATCAGCCCAAAGGAAACGGTCACACTAACGACCGTTCTGTTGTGGAAAGGCGTAGCGGTAATGATAATTACCGTAACAACGCTGGACACTCCAACAACAGCAGGTCCTACTATTTACGCATCTTCTTATGATTTCATGTTATATCTCTCATGCTGACACTATATTAACCTCTACCAGGAACCACGGTAACGGGAAGGACCAGAACCACAGGGGTTCGCAGCCTAACCGTTCAGCTAACACTGGTGAACATCTTATGATGAATATGTCTTATACTCGTGCATATACTTTATTTTTAACACATTTTGTCATCAGCAGGCCCTCAGCAAGCAAGGACTCCTGCTGGAGGATTCACTCATCCTCTTTGCAGCACTTGCCATCGCAGACACCCTGGCCCATGTCGTCGTGATTCCGACGCATGCTACAAGTGCGGCCTCCCTGGCCATCGTATGAGAGATTGCCATAAGGGTGAAATGGAGGGTACTTCGGGTCATGCTGATACTAAGCCGCCTCCTACCACTGGGCGTGTCTACACAACATCTCGTGATCAGGCAAACAAATCTACAGGTACCATTACTGGAATTTTGTATATGTACGGCCAAGCTGCATGTGTTCTTTTCGACACGGGTGCCACTCACTCAGTTATTTCCACTACTTATGCTAAGAACATCAGGACACTTCCCTTGCCATTAGAAAATAGGCTTACCATTTCCACGCCTTTGAGGGACTCTGTATTAATAACTCATGTATACAAGAGTCTTCCTCTAGAGTTTGACGATAAAGTTCGTGCAGTAGATGCACTTCCCCTAGACATGATTGAATTCGATATGATTCTCGGCATGGACTGGCTATCCAAGCACCATGCTACCATAGACTGCCACTCATATCGGGTGATCTTCGGCGACATTAATGCACCAGAGTACATTCATAATGGGTTCATACCCGGACGGTCTGTACAAGTCATATCTACCTTGCAAGCACGTGCATTACTGTCACATGGCTGTGAGGGTTATCTAGCTACGGTTCACGACATGGATGCTGAATCCCCATCGATTCAGGATCAACCAGTAGTTTCGGAATTTCAAGACGTCTTCCCAGCTGAACTTCCAGGCATACCACCTGCACGAGAAGTGGAGTTCAACATCGACCTTGTTCCAGGAGCTGAGCCAATCTCTAAGGCTCCGTATCGTATGGCTCCCATAGAGCTAAAAGAACTGAAGGACCAACTGCATGAACTTCTTGAACGAGGGTTCATTAGACCAAGCGCATCTCCATGGGGCGCACCGGTCTTGTTCGTTAAGAAGAAGGACGGCAGCATGCGACTTTGCATTGACTACCGTGAACTTAATAAGATTACCATCCGCAATAGATATCCACTGCCACGTATAGATGATCTGTTTGACCAACTTCAAGGAGCCAAACACTTCTCAAAGATCGATCTAAGGTCAGGCTACCATCAGCTAAGGGTTAAAGAGCAGGATATTGCCAAGACTGCTTTTCGTACCCGCTATGGCCGTTATGAGTTTGTGGTCATGCCATTCGGCCTGACTAATGCTCCAGCAGTATTCATGGATCTGATGAACAGAATCTTCCACCAATTCCTTGATAAGTTTGTCATTGTATTCATCGATGACATCGTGATTTTCTCAAAGTCCACGGAGGAACACGAAGACCATCTCCGTACGGTACTACAGATTCTTCGTCAGAAGCAGCTGTATGCGAAATTCTCCAAGTGTGAGTTCCGGTTAAACAAGGTGGCATTCTTAGGTCACATTGTATCAGCAGAAGGGATCACTATGGACCCAGCGAAGGTTGAGGCTATCACTAAATAGCCAAGACCAACGTCAGCGACAGAAGTCCGCAGTTTCTTAGGCTTAGCTGGATATTACCGCAGATTCGTGGAGAACTTTTCCCGCTTGGCACTACATCTCACCAAACTGATGCGAAAAGGAGAGAAATTCGTCTGGACGGAAGAACGAGAGAAGAGCTTCGAAGACCTAAAGCAGAAGTTAGTATCTGCACCTATTCTTACTCTCCCATCTGGTACAGGTGGATTTCAGATCTATAGCGATGCATCAGGGAAGGGACTGGGCTGTGTTCTCATGCAACATGGGAAAGTGATCGCGTATGCTTCACGGCAGCTTAAGCCCTATGAAGAAAACTACCCTACGCATGACCTGGAACTTGCTGCAGTGGTGTTCGCATTGAAAATATGGAGGCATTACTTATACGGAGAATCATGCGACATTTTCACGGATCACAAGAGCTTGAAGTATATCTTCACTCAACGAGAATTGAACATGAGACAAAGGAGATGGTTGGAACTGTTGAAGGATTATGATATTAATCTACAGTATCATCCCGGGAAAGCTAACGTAGTAGCAGATGCACTAAGCAGAAAGTCCGGAATGATCAACGGCATTGAAATCAAGGAACAAAACATAAGAGACTTGGAGCGGCTAGACATCGAAATCATGGTACGTGGGCAGCACGGATACTGGGTGAATCTTAGAGTAGAACCTGAGTTACTGTCTAGGATCAAGGAAGAGCAGAAGGATGATGGAGAAATTTGGGCGATAATTCAGAATTTGGAGAAGCAGACAGAATTCAGAATGGACGCAGACGGTATCGTTTGGCAGGGCACGAGACTTTGTGTTCCTGACAATCAAGAACTCCGGGAAGCATTGTTAGCTGAAGCTCACAGCTCCCCATTTTCTATACATCCTGGGTCGAAAAAAATGTACCATGACATCAGACATCACTTTTGGGGGAGTGGTATGAAACAGGATGTAGCCACTTATGTTTCCAAATGTCTTACCTGCCAGCAGGTTAAGATTGAACATCAGCGATCGGGCGGTCTCCTTCAACCGTTGGATATTCCAGAGTGGAAGTGGGACAAAATCACCATGGATTTTGTTACCGGTCTTCCGCCTACCAAGAAGAAGCACGATGCTATTTGGGTCATTGTTGATCGACTCACCAAATCAGCTCATTTCTTACCGATACGCAAGGAAGATCCGGTAAGTAAACTCGCAGATACTTACAGAAGGGAGATCATGAGACTCCACGGTACTCCCTCCAGCATCGTCTCAGACAGAGATCCTCGTTTCACGTCGCGATTCTGGAAAGGTCTGCAAAAAGCTTGGGGTACACAACTTAAGCTGAGTACGGCCTTTCATCCTCAAACGGACGGACAGTCGGAGCGAACAATTCAGACATTGGAAGATATGTTAAGGTCGTGTGCGTTGGAATGGACAGGTGATTGGGACGATTACATCTGTTTGGTCGAGTTTGCATACAACAACAGCTGGCACGCAAGTATCAAATGTGCTCCTTTCGAAATGTTGTATGGCAGAAAGTGTCGCGCTCCAACCTGCTGGGATCAAGTGGGAGAGCGAACACTCGAAGGACCAGAGATTATAGAAATGACCAATGAGAAGATCGAAGTAGCTAAACAGAAGCTGCAGGAAGCACGGTCACGTCAGAAGAGTTACGCCGATAAGCATCGTAGGGACATACATTTTAATGTGGGAGACCACGTCTTCCTCAAGGTTTCGCCGGCACGTGGTGTTAAACGCTTCGGGATCAAAGGGAAACACAGTCCTCGTTTCATCGGACCTTTTGATATCATTGAACGAATCGGTGAAGTATCTTACCGATTGGCGTTACCTCCTCAGCTTTCGCACGTGCATAACGTGTTCCATGTGTCCTTACTCAGAGGGTACAAGTATCATCCCCTTCACATGGTTCAGTATCCACTGGAACAGATACGTGAAGATCTCACTTTTATAGAGGAACCCGAACGAGTGCTCGACAGGCAAGAACGAGTCATGAGAAGGAAGACGATTCCATTCGTCAAAATTCTTTGGAGGGACCATACCGAGCGGGAAGCCACTTGGGAAACAGAGGAGTCTATCCGGGCTTCTTACCCTCACTTCATATTTTGAGTTCGGGTATGTTACTTCTTTCCAGTTTGCTTTATCTATAATTCGGGGACGAATTATTCTTTTTAGGGGGGAAGAATTGTAAAACCCGCATGCTTTTACCATGAATAGTGCCCTAAGATCGTACGTCCTAGATTAGAACTTACCTTATTTATTATTGATCACATTCATGTGCTAATAATCAAGCAAGTACATACGTGTATGACATGATAAGTATCGATTACGCACGGGCCCATGATAAACAGTTAATAAATATGTCACGTGAACGTAATTAAATCATGATCACCATTTAAAATACGAACTAAAATAATTACGTAAATACATATAATATAATTACGAGCGTTAAGATTACGATAAACTACATGATAATATAAACAGAAACACTTTAAACACGAACACGTTTAACCACGAACGAACACGAAACATCGGGACACGAGAAAAGGTACGGGTACCCCATGTGGGGCCCCCATACCCACGGCACAACAATCAAGAAATGGGCTAAGCCCATCAAGTTTACATGAAAGGGGGGTAAATGGTAAAAACTACATTCATTTTCACTTTTCAAGAAAATAAACATAAAACCCTAAAAGATTTTTCTCCTTCTCCTCCTTGTTCCTCCTTGTGCCGCCACCCATAACAACACCATAGGAAGGTGTTGTTGATTTTTGACATTAAAAACAAGTGCTAGAAACCGTGTTTGTTCATCCCCTTTCAAGCTACGTATTGGTATATCATTCTAAACCTTTCTTTTTAATTCTTTTTAATCTTTGATTATTTTCATGAACATGTTATTAATATTCTTATTAAAACATGATAATTAAACATTGATCTAACATGTTTTGGGGTAAATTAAAATCAAAGGATGATATAAAAGGGTGTTTGTTTTGGCCGCCTAGCATAACCAACCCGAGGGGGGGTTCGGTTTGCTTTTAGCCGCCACCACCAAGACCATTGTTGGTCTTGGTTGGTGCTTGTGGGACCCACGGCAGCAAGGGGGCAAACGTACCCCGAGTTTGGCTCGGGGTACAGTGTCGAGTTCATGCCCGATTCATGGTTCGTTGGTTAAATCATGATTTATGCTACATGTTAATTTTTATGAATTATGAACTTAGGATATAAATTAATTAATAACATGAGATATTAATTAAATCATGACTTAGGTTATTTTAATTATTAATTTAGCATGATATTAATTTAACCTAAGTATTTTATGTTATAAGTTATAATTAATTAATTATTTAAAACATGCCTATAATTAATTAATTTAGACATGACTTAGGTTATGTTATTAATACATAATAATACACATTTTAACCTAAGTATTTTATTCCATTTTAATTAAAACATGTTATACTTTAATTAAGATGCTTAACCTATAGTTTAATTAAAATACATGAAATAATAATTAAACTATACACTATATCATATGACTTAAGAAAATAAGCTTATAAACACTTAGACTTATATGTTAGCTTATGTAACCAGCTTAATTCTAAATATGGAAACTTCTATTTATAGAAACTTAATTAAATAAGGCAACTAATCTATTAATGGAAACCTTCTATATATGGAAATCTATCTATTTCAGGCAGCTAATCTAATCATGGAAACCTTCTATATATGGAAACATATTTAATTAAGGCAGCTGATCTATTTTTGGAAACTTTCTATTATTAGAAACTAATCTATTTTAAGCAGTAAATTCTATTTTAGGAAACTTTCTATTTTTGGAAACTTTCTATTTTTGGAAACTTTCTATTTTTGGAAACTTTCTATTTTTGGAAACTTTCTATTTTTGGTAACTTTCTATTTTTGGAAACTTTCTATTTTTGGAAACTTTCTATTTTTGGAAACTTTCTATTTTTGGAAAACTGCTATTTTTGGAAAGTTACTTATTATTACACAGTAAGTATAATAATACATGAAATACCAGTAATACTTAATCAGATTAATCAGAATACAAGATAAACACAGTTTAAGGCTTTAAACAGTAAACCATGACCTAAAACAGGCAAAGTAAGCTAAGACGAGACATAAAACCCAGTACGTAATCAGTGAATCGATACTTATACACGTGTGTATTCATGTAGCTTTAGTGATCCAGAAGTAGGAGTCTTTCTTCCGTTCATTCACTGGACTTGAGGTACGGATTCCCGTCCTTTCAGTATGGACATTCTTTCCTTATTAGGATTTCCCCGTATGCAGCCAACTGTTTTCCCTAGTAATTGTTTTATTGTTTTGAACTGCTTATGTTTAATTAGCATAATCTATAGCCATATACAAGCATGACCAGTTTCACCTAGTTATGGAGGTACCATAACCATAACATTGGAGGCACCAATGTTATGACTTCCCCACGGCGGAGTGATTGCTCGTGGCGTCCCTTTCTGTTTGGCCATATTATTATATCAGGTGGGGCGTATGGGTGCATCCTAGTTACATGTTTTATTCAGTATATCATGGTGAATGTGGTGTGTGCCTTGCATCCTTCACAAGGAGTTGATCCCTCCTACCCAAACCAGTATATTAATTAGAGGCATCCCCTCTAATCAGCATGATGAGGTCACCCCTCCAAGTATTCACGCATGTGACCTTTTCATGACCTATATGGGCTATGGTATATTTATGTTAAAACAGCTTTCATAAGATAAACATAAGGCTTTTCAAACTATAAAACCAGTTTTCTTAATACTTAACCAGTTTACTCAGAACTTAGTCTTCCGCTGTTATATGTTACATGCTTATCCTATTTCATGCTATATTGTACATCCGTGCACTGAGCGTCTTGCTCAGCCATTTTCCTTTTCATGTTCCCAAAACGGCAGGTACTCAGGGACGCTCGTAGATCTCAAACGTACGTGCATATGGATTGGAAGCTTTACTGTCTTTCTTTACTTTATGCATTTCCTTTACTTTAATACAGTTTGCTATGGACATTGTTTCGTCCTTTCCTTTTACAGTATTTATGTTTGTGTGTGATGAGCTCTACTTTGGGGTTACCGATGTTGGATTCCGGTATTTCCCTTTTATGGTCAAATAATGCTTAGACATTTATCCTTGTATGCTTTGATGACACGCCATGATCATGCGTAAGATTCCATTTCCAAAATGGGGTGTTACACAAACTCACTAAAATGAAAGGAAATAAGGTGCAACAAGGTCTAGCATCTGCCTAAGAAGTTCTTAATCCTATCATGTAATCTATGAAAAGCACTTTAACTATATTGACTGTTATGTTGACATTACTCGAAACTGAGTGAACCTTGTAACTCTATTATATACATTCGAAGTGTACCACTAATACTAAATTACACCTAAACTCTTTAAAAGTCTTAATTCCAAACACTACTTATAATCAAATCAGGCAAATGCGGAAGAAAAAGTAAACCGAAATTTAAGAACACCAAATGCACTGAATTAAATGTGAAACAAAAACAGTTAACAAAGAATCTTGATAGCAACTAGCAATGAAAAAGTTCAAGCACATTTTACGCTACAATTATCAACTAGCAGACTGAATTTAAAAAGGACAGGATATATAATTGAGCTTAACCGTTTTCATCCAGGCCAAGTCCTTTGATGCTGAAGCAGAGCGCTGAGCTCGCTTAACTAAAATCAATCTGAAATCTAATCTTTGGCTGATTTACTCACTACCAATCAACTGAAAAGATCATTTGGCTCGAATCTTCAAAAACAGGAACCTGTAAAAACACCAAGTGGTCGAGAAACTACGCTGGCAGTTTAAACCAGCAGACTCATAGAAGTAATTCAAGGTATGTGATATATTCTGTAAAAGAGAACTATTTATCCAAAACTAATAATCTATGTGTAATGCCCGAAAATTCAATTTTCTAGATTATGAGCTTAAAACTAAAACTCTCGCAACCAGTTAACACAATGTTTAATCAGATTATCAGAAAAGAAGAAAAAACTCGGAAAATCTTGTTTGAACTCAAAAATCACACTAATCTTAAAGACAAATTCAGGAAAGCTAACTCAACACAAGAAATAAGCATAAGCTATGAACTCGAATATGTAAGATGTTCTAACTAATCTCAATCAAGAATCATACTAACCTAACTACACCAAGGATTCTTTACTCAATAACAGAAGTAACTGCATACTCAAAATAATAGAAATAAACTTCCAAACTAACTAAGTGAGAACTCATATGTTGAATATTGAAAACGAACTCATATCCTTTTTACAGGCAGCTAACTAAAACAAGAATTCATTAGTCAATCACGATTCAAACGGAGAGTGAAAGTAAAGATTAGTAGCAGTGAAATAAGAACAGGGGAACAAGTATGGAAACTAGAATCGAAAACTTGATCTTTCATTAATGGTGAAAACAGCTACAAGTTTAACAGAATCATAACCAATTAAGAACTGAATGAATTCTAATCATAACTAACACTAACTAACTAATTATCTAAATGTGTGTAATCTACACCTTGTCTAACCGTCGAAAAATGAAGTCTTCTCTTCCTTTTATAGCCGTCTAAGATTGGAGATGAAGTGCTGATGACGTGTTTCTTCTAATCAGGTTGTGCCACGTGTAAATACAAGGTTAGGACTCATTCTTCATTCTTCATCCAATTTGGGCATTTCTTTGTCTTCCACTTTTGATCTAATTAAGTCACATCTTCTTGTAGAGGAGATGGTGATGAGTACTTTTGTAGTTTTGATCATTGCCTGAATCCTTGTAAATTTCTTGTGATGTTGATTTGCAGGTTATGTGGTGAAGAAGATATAGACCGACTGTTAAACCTTCTTTCTCTCTCTTGTATTCGTTGAAGAAGAAAGTAGACGCGTGTGTTTGTGTCTGACTTTGACCGAGCCTTATTGAAAGTTAAATAACTTTCATAATTTTCCATTTAGCCCTTTATCTTACTTTTTAATCAAAAGTATATAAAGGCTTAAAGTAAATCCCTTTTTCATCCTTCATCTTGTTAAAAGTTACACTTTCAGTCCTCGATCTTTGAAGTAGTGACAAGTAAGGTCCTAGAAAGCTCTTTCGTCATTTTCTTCATCTTTTATTCATAAAAATCCTTTGAAAACGTGTGTTTCCTCCAAAATGTATATTTTTACCTTAAAACACATGAAACACAAATACCCACGTGATTCTGATAATTTTCAGTTAAATATAATGTATTTGACTGTGTTTTGAGTGGTTTTTGGGTCATTATTGATGAGTGTTATCACACTTATCAACTCCCCTCCACTTGACCATTGCCATGACCTCATGCAATGCAGCATTTCAAAGCTCTAGAGTGCATTTTTCTCATAATTAACCCACCTTGGCCATTTTATGATTTAATAAACTAAACTATACTACATGATGAATAGTTTTGAATATTTACAATGCAATGCAAGGAAAACAATTTTATTTATATATTTTTTATTTTTTCGTAAATGGGTTTGATGGAAATAACTCTTAAATAAATCAATGACTTAAATTAGGGCTTTGGTACCATGGACACTTATCATCCTCAAGTTTCACTTTCCCCATACCAAACTTAAAAATAGGATCATTGTATTCACAAGTAAAAAGTGCATCAACTTATTCATGACAATTAAATGTGGAACCGGTTATTATTTGAGCAAATTGCCTGAAGGAAAATTTGTCATTATTTAAAGCGTCAAATATAAGAAATGTAAAATCCAAAAATAAGGAAGCACGGTTTTAATCCTAAGTAATCCTCTCATCCATTACTTGAAAAACCGCTCACAATAAATATAAGTCCGTTTCAAGAGTAATAAGTCATTCGCCTTAAGTGTAAAATCCTCATGTCATGCATTAATAAGTAGCTACACACTCGCTAAGGAAAGAAAAATAAAACTCACGCAATAATTTACATCCTCCATCTTTTTGAGACTTTGGATCTTCAATCCCACAACCCGTCAAGGTAATATTGGATTGGAGCAATCTATCGAATCCCCGCAACCCGTCAAGGTAATATTGGAATCTAATAGTTACTATCATTAACACTTCACTGCCCCTCTTGGGAGTCTTGTAATAATTAATTTTTTTTTCCTTTTTTTTTTCTAGCCACTCATTTTTTATAAGCCGCTCTTATTTTTCTTTATTCCTCACAAAGAAAGTTGAAAAGAATAAAAGGAAAAACACCCGCTAAATATTAAGCATGACATAAGTCTAGTACACATAAAACGTTCTAACTTAGAATCTTAAGACGTACTTATATCAACCATGAATGATTAGACAAAAATGCATAAGAGATTACAAACAAATTAAAACTGTTCTTGATTATTTATTAACATATATACATGAGAAGAAATTAGAGGTAAAGAAGAGAAGGGTTTAGCCACAAGTAATTATCATGAAGTTTGTCTAGCCCTTTTATACTTGCTTCAACTCTATCATTTCCCATTCTCCACAAATTTGAAATCTCAAATAATGAAATTGGTGGATGCTTAGCCTAATAGACCAATGAAGGACTACATGGTTAAGGATACTAGCTAGAGAGTGCTTAGATAAGCAAACTCGGGTTGAGTCAAAATATCCATGGCGGGCCTAATATGACAAAGAAATCTAAATTTGTTAAACCATGTTTTTATTATATTTTTTACTTTTTCAGAATTTTTAAATGAAAAATAAAAGAAGAAATATATACAATGCAAATGTGTTATGCAAATGAAAAATGATAAATTCAAAAATTATGAATGCATATTTTTGGTGGCCAAAGTAGATCAAATATTTGAAAAATGTTTGAAAAATTATTTTTTCATGTTATCATGAAGTTAAGGCAATGGTCTAGGTAAGGTCACTTCGATAGAAGTCTCCCCTAAACTTAAGATAAACATTGTCCTCAATGTTTAAGAGTATTGGAGTAAACTCCCCTACACTTATGACATTGATAACTTTGTTTAACTCGAGTTAAGGAAGAGACAACTAAAGGGTATTCATTTTAAGCATAATGTTTTGAATATCACAATAGCAAAAACTTATCGAAGTGAACCGGATACACGGGCCTCCTCCATAAGCTCCAAGCATAAAATGAGAGAGAGCAACCCTCAAAACAAACACGAAAAAATGAAGAAAGGCCACCCCTCCACTTCAACTCTATTATAACATCCTTTTAATTAAACCTAACCTATTGAAAATCTACGTTTTCTAACCTAGTTATTCAATGCTTAAGTTTTTTTAACCCTAAGTCGCTAGCTCGACTCGGCCCCGAATTAGGTTGTCCTTGGGGAAACCATCATGGAGAGTAAAAGATTTACCCTCTTAGGAAAAACTCTCCATGATAAGTAAAAACAAGTTCTCAAGTACACAAAACCCCATAAATATCCACCAGGATCAAATACATAATTGCCCTCCCAATAATAACACATCCCAAAAGTGGACTTCTTAATCAATGGTGAGGTGGGTGAGGTTTCTTTGTTTATGATTCTTTCTCTTAAGTGTACCATAAGATGATAAGGTGATACTTTAAAGTTTCCCACAAGTTTTCCTTTTAATGCATCAAGCGGATACTGAGTTGGCTCAACATTCTCTATACCAGGATCAAAAATCTTTTGCTTCATGGGAAAATAACAAGTGACGGGAGCCTTTGAAGATTCTCCTTGATACTTCACATCATGAGAGAAAGGGTGTGGAGTAGTAAGTGTCATCACACTTGTAGAGGAAACCACCATTTATTTCTTGTTCTTAGAAAACTCCTCATCAAAAACATCCTCATATGGTGACATAAAGAATCTCTCCAATTCAACATCCAAATGATATAAGTCACTATCATCTTGAAACTTCTCAAATATTGGTTCATTAAGTGAAGGCTCAAAGAGATGGTGTGAATTGGTTTGTAAGAAAGGTGGTGAAATAAGTGAAGCATTTTGGTTTTGAGGTGTTCCACAAGGTGTGTAAGAAAGAGTAATAAGTGAAGGTTCATGAGAAGGTTGAGTGGGAATGGAATCTCCATAAAGCAATCTTTCTATTTCACGAATATCCTCATCCCAATTAGAAGAAGATGTATCAACCACAATATCATCTCTCTTAAGATAAGACTCAATCTCCTCATTAATCAACTCATCTTCACTAAGCATTCTTTCAATCTTTAGAACATCCTCTTCCCAATTTGAACTAGAGTTATCAATCTCAATATCATCTCTCTTAAGATAATCTTCAATTTGTTTATCTATCAATTCATCCTCACTAAGCAGTCTTTCAATCTCAAAAACCTTATCACTCTCATCAATGATAGAACCCTCCTCATCATGATAGTCATCATAGATTGGCATATCAAGTATTGGTGTTTCAAAAGGTATCTCCTTAAAACTCAAGGTAGTGTGATCATCAAAGAATAGAGGCTCAAAAATGGAGAACTCATCATCACTGTATTCATCATAAATTGGTGTATCAAAAAGAGGTGGTTCATCATAACTAGAATCCTCATTTGCTTCCTCATTGTTGTTGAAAAGAGTATTAGAATCTCCAAAATGAAATTTTTGGGGTTCATGAATATTCAATGAGGAAGTAATGGAGGCTATGGTCTCAACATAAGGAAGATCATATTCACCACTCTTACAAGCTTCATGAACGTATTCACTACACACTTCATCAAGAATATCAACGTGATTCACCTCTTTATTAAGAATATCAACATGCTTAACCGTCTCGGGCTCATTGGATTTCTTAGACAATTTTCCCATGTTAAACACAATCTTTTGATCTTCCACCCGCATAATAAGTTCCCCCTCCGCCACATCAATAAGAGTACGACCCGTCCTCAAAAAGGGTCTACCAACAATAAGAGGAACTCTCGGGTCCAAATCATAATCAACCACTACAAAATCCGCGGGAAAGGTAAACTTATCAACCCCTACAAACACATCCTCCTCTATGCCTACCGGATAAGCTATGGTCCGGTTAGCTAACTCAAGTGTCATCCTAGTAGGTCTGAGCTCGGGAAGTGAAAGTCTTTTCCAAAGCGATAATGGCATGAGATTGATACTTGCCCCAAGATCCGCTAATGCCATGCAGTTTTCCACCCCGGGAAAATTACAAGGGATCAAAAATCGCCCCGGATCACCAAGTTTTGTAGGTAAGGTTTTGAGCAACACGGCGGAACAATTCTCATTAAGGGATGTGTTAGGCAAGTCAACCAATTTTTCCTTGTTGGAAAGCAGATCTTTGAACATCTTAACAAATTTTGGCATATATGCAAGAGCTTCCGCAAAGGAGATGTTTATGTTAAGTTGCTTGAACATCCTCAAAAAATTTGAGACTTGTATATCATCCTTGTTTTTCAATTTTTCCTTTCTCAATCTTGAAGGGTAAGGAAGATTTGGTTTTGGTGTAGGTGATAGGTGTGAAAACACCCATCCTTTTTACCACTTAATTACAATAATAACCGAGCCAAAACGTGTATTTTATGTCATTTATGTCGGAATTATGCGTGGTTTGTGTTTTTATTGTGATTTAGGATGAAAAGGTGAAAAGTGGAGAAAACACGGGCATTCACAGGCTTTTATAGAAGAAAACGACAAAAGACGAAGTCAAGAGATCAAGAGTGCAAAAAGAACGGAAGTCCAAGGCCTATTCTGAAGATTTATCGAAGAACAAGTCTAAAGACGGAAGTTTACTTAAAGCCGAAGAACTCGAGTCTAATAAATAAATAAATTATAAGACGAGTTTAAATTAATCCCGAGACAAAGTCGAAAAAATCGAAGAACTTAAAAGACGAAGAGACGTGAAGAAAGAAAGAAAGAAAAGAGGAAGACACCAACCACTCCCCTTTCCTATAAATACCCTTCATTTCACCACAGGAAGGGGTGTTAGTCATTTTTAGTTTTAGTTGTAGGAGTAGGAGTAGTTTAGTTTTAGAGAGAGAAAGTGACAGTTTCTCTCTCTAGAACTTTAATCTTTCATCTTTTAATCTTTCTTGTTTTCAATCAAACTTTTACTTTTTAAACTTAATCTTGTCTTAATCTTTATGTTATTAATCTTTCTTGTTTATCTAAATCTTGTTTTCATCATCTTTTTCATCAAGTTCTTATTTAAAGTTTTGATCTTTAAAGTTCATCTTTTTATGTTTTGATTTTGAAGTTTGTTTATTTTCGGGTTAGATAAGTTGATTAGTGCTTATTTGATCCGTTTAGTTGATTCGATTTAGTTTTGGGAATAAGCTCAATCTAATAGCTTATTTTCTAGCTTTTTACTTGAATCCCTTAGATTTCGGAAAGGGTTTAAAACCCCTTTCCGATTGGTTTTTCCGATCAGCCCATTTCCCACCCTTTCCGATTGAACCCCAATCGGAAAAGGGTTTGTATATTCCGACGGTAAGGTTTTGTGTTATTCCGATTGGAACTTTATCCCTCTTTCCGATTGGTACTCAGTTTAAGATATTCCGATTAGCTTCCATTTATATTATTCCGATTACAAGTTTCTTTCCTATATTCCGATCTGCTCATTTTAGTATATTCCGATTATGCATCTTTTATACATTCCGATTGGTGTTGTTTAAGTACATTCCGATTGCTCCGTTTAACTTCATATTCCGATTGGTGATCTTGTGTGTATTCCGATCACCATCAATTCCCACATTCCGATCATCCGATCGGAATACATTCCGATCGGGACACTTTTTGGGTGTATTCCGATTTGTGTGGTTTTGGTTTGTTTTAATACTTTGTTCTAGTTATAGGGTTAATGTTTCCTATTTTATTTTTAAGTTCATTTTAATTTCGCTTTGTATTGTTATTTAATTGTCAATTTACGTTTCGCTAAGTTTTAATTTCACGTCATTTACTTTTAACGTTTTAAATATTGCACCGTTTACGTTTCAACTAGTTTTAGTTTTAAGTACTCGTCCTTTAATTTTAAGTCTTGCACATTTATTTTACCAAAACCAAATATATTATTTTCACCAAGAACAACTAATCTCACACAATTAACCGGAAATCAATTCGAGAAGACACCGAGAAAACGAACTTTTCAACATAGAAAAACGCTTGTATTAAAATGGCGCCGCTGCCGGCTCTTTTCGTGAAGATCGAAGGTTTTTTGTGAGTGACGAGTTGGATTTTGGGATCCGTTCACTTGTGAACGTTATTTTTCTTGTCAAAAATTTTCAAAAATCCAAAAACATTTGAAAAATCATAAAAAGCATTTCTTTTTCAAAGTTTTGCACCAAAAATATTCTTCTTGCTTATCTATCTTTCTTTATGGATTTTTATGTCCATTGCGTCCGGTGTGGGAAACAATTATCTGGGAACAACTCTTGTCAATGGTGTACATGTGAGCGGTGCGGAAACGATATCAACTACACACAATCCGGATTTTGTCCTTTGTGCAACTCGACTAATTCGTACTTTTTGAACCTACCTCCTGTTCCCCCGTGCATCTATTGTGGAAGCGATTCTCATTGGCATGTTTCGTGCCCGGTTCGATACCCGTATAGTCACGGGCAAGAACCGGGGTACAATTATGACAATGAAAATAGCTATCCACAAGATGCACTTGATTTTTCTCCATACCCGGTTTGCAACAACTGTGGGGGTCCTCACGATACCTATTCTTGTCAACCATTGGATTATTATGAACCAAACCCGGTTTCTAATTATTCCCAACCGATGAACAACTATGAGCCACAACATTTCTATAATTCAGGTTTTCAACAATTTGAGCCCCCACATCACACCCTCAATCATCAATCCTCTCAGCAAATTAATCTTGACCCACAACTCACTACCTTGAATGAAGAAACACACTCCATTGTTTTGTAACTTCAAGAAGCCGTTGTTTTGCTTAAAGAACTTCGAGACGAGGAAAAGCGAATGCAACAAGAGCAAGTATCTAATCTTAGTGATTATACCCCTCTGCTTGTGCGTCAATACTATTATGATGATGATGACGATGATGCTGTATGCACTTTCAACTCATCTTCTGAAGTTACTGCTCCTACTCTCGATGTTCCTTCTACGTCTAAGGATCTAGATTCGTTGCATGAGCTTAGTGATGTTGGTCTCGCCAAAGTATTGGATGATGAGGTTTGTGACTTACCTGCTATGGTGCATGAGGACGATGTTGCTCTTACGGAAGAGGTCGATCCTAGTGATGACGATTCTTCTCTCTGCTATGAGAATTTCACTTTTGAAATTTCTCAATCTCCACCGGGAGATGCAGACGATGACGATTTATTATCTCCGGTTTACGAGCAGTTCACCGATGAACATGATCTTGTGGATGAGGTGGAAGACGTGCTTCTTGGCGATGGATTACGGAAAGTGCACCTTCTTATTGCTCAAATCGAAGCGTTGACTTCTCCTTCTCTTTCCAAGTCTCTACCCCCATCTATTCCTCCCGTTGAAGATAATGACCCATTGCTGGAAGAAATCGATATCCACTCCATCCCTCCAGGTATTGACGACTCTGACACGGAGGGGGACATTATTTTTGATAATTTGCTGCAGGAAAGTATTGACCCAAGTTCCCCTCCCGAGCACCTTCCATCCTCCCTTTTAGCCACTATCACGGAGGATGAGTGCTTTGACCCGGGAGGTGACATTGATTATGCTATGATTGATAACAATACGGCTTTGCCGTTTGCTCAGCATCCATTGTCAGTGGGGGATGACAATGTGCTTACTATACCCATCCCACCTCCCGTGGATCTTGAATTCACATACTATACGTATGTCGAAAGGACCTTTCTCCCTTTCAAGACTCACCCCCCGCCTCTCCTTTGTTGATGTCCTCCGGGAACGAGGACAAGGTCTTTGATCTAGGTATCACATTCGAGGTTTCCCCTTTATTTTTGCTATTTTTCTCCTATTTTAATAAAATGGTTTTAACAAGTTTAGTTATCTTAGATATATTAGGTATCACATAAAATACACGTTTTGGCTCGACCCATCCTTTTTACCACTTAATTACAATAATAACCGAGCCAAAACGTGTATTTTATGTCATTTATGTCGGAATTATGCGTGGTTTGTGTTTTTATTGTGATTTAGGACGAAAAGGTGAAAAGTGGAGAAAACACGGGCATTCACAGGCTTTTATAGAAGAAAACGACAAAAGACGAAGTCAAGAGATCAAGAGTGCAAAAAGAACGGAAGTCCAAGGCCTATTCTGAAGATTTATCGAAGAACAAGTCTAAAGACGGAAGTTTACTTAAAGCCGAAGAACTCGAGTCTAATAAATAAATAAATTATAAGACGAGTTTAAATTAATCCCGAGACAAAGTCGAAAAATCGAAGAACTTAAAAGACGAAGAGACGTGAAGAAAGAAAGAAAGAAAAGAGGAAGACACCAACCACTCCCCTTTCCTATAAATACCCTTCATTTCACCACATGAAGGGGTGTTAGTCATTTTTAGTTTTAGTTGTAGGAGTAGGAGTAGTTTAGTTTTAGAGAGAGAAAGTGACAGTTTCTCTCTCTAGAACTTTAATCTTTCATCTTTTAATCTTTCTTGTTTTCAATCAAACTTTTACTTTTTAAACTTAATCTTGTCTTAATCTTTATGTTATTAATCTTTCTTGTTTATCTAAATCTTGTTTTCATCATCTTTTTCATCAAGTTTTTATTTAAAGTTTTGATCTTTAAAGTTCATCTTTTTATGTTTTGATTTTAAAGTTTGTTTATTTTCAGGTTAGATAAGTTGATTAGTGCTTATTTGATCCGTTTAGTTGATTCGATTTAGTTTTGGGAATAAGCTCAATCTAATAGCTTATTTTCTAGCTTTTTACTCGAATCCCTTAGATTTCGGAAAGGGTTTAAAACCCCTTTCCGATTGGTTTTTCCGATCAGCCCATTTCCCACCCTTTCCGATTGAACCCCAATCGGAAAAGGGTTTGTATATTCCGACGGTAAGGTTTTGTGTTATTCCGATTGGAACTTTATCCCTCTTTCCGATTGGTACTCAGTTTAAGATATTCCGATTAGCTTCCATTTATATTATTCCGATTACAAGTTTCTTTCCTATATTCCGATCTGCTCATTTTAGTATATTCCGATTATGCATCTTTTATACATTCCGATTGGTGTTGTTTAAGTACATTCCGATTGCTCCGTTTAACTTCATATTCCGATTGGTGATCTTGTGTGTATTCCGATCACCATCAATTCCCACATTCCGATCATCCGATCGGAATACATTCCGATCGGGACACTTTTTGGGTGTATTCCGATTTGGGTGGTTTTGGTTTGTTTTAATACTTTGTTCTAGTTATAGGGTTAATGTTTCCTATTTTATTTTTAAGTTCATTTTAATTTCGCTTTGTATTGTTATTTAATTGTCAATTTACGTTTCGCTAAGTTTTAATTTCACGTCATTTACTTTTAACGTTTTAAATATTGCACCGTTTACGTTTCAACTAGTTTTAGTTTTAAGTACTCGTCCTTTAATTTTAAGTCTTGCACATTTATTTTACCAAAACCAAATATATTATTTTCACCAAGAACAACTAATCTCACACAATTAACCGGAAATCAATTCAAGAAGACACCAAGAAAACGAACTTTTCAACATAGAAAAACGCTTGTATTAGTAGGTGGAGTAGGTGTTGTAGTGGAAGATTTCTCTTTGTTAGCTTCTTCATTGGGAGTTGTGGAAGGTAATGGAGAAGTAGGAATAGGTTGAGAAGGTATGTTTGATTGGATAGGAGCATTTGGAGGTGGTGAAGTAGATGTAGAAGGCTTGTCACATGTAGGAACAAAAGTGGGTTTAACAATAGGAGGTGTAGGAAGTGAAGGATCCTTTGTTGACTTTCCACTTCTTGTTGTAATAGAATTGACATTTGCCCTTGGGTTTGCTTGTGTGTTAGATGGTAAAGCTCCTTGTTGTCTTCGATAGAATGCCATCAAAAGCCTATTAGTTTGTTCCTCTGATATACGTTTCATTTGGTCATTCATTCTTTTCTCAGTTTCACGAATTCTCCTCTCAACATACTCATGAGTCTCTTGTAGCCCATATCCTTGATTTTGAAGTTGAGGGTAACCTTGATTTGGGAAGGGTAGTGGTGGTTGAAATCCTTGATTGGGTGGATGAAAATTATTTCCTTGATTTTGAAAGGTGTTGGGTGCTTTGTAATTGTTCCCTTGGTAAGCATAACACTCCCCTTGATAACCTTCAACTTTATCACAGTGTTGGTAGGAATGGGGACCTCCACAAGTCTCACATGAAAGAGCAATAACATTCACATCATTGGTGGAATTCTTGTTCAAAAAGAGTTCACAAAATTTCATGAGTGTGTTGGTAATAGTATCAAGCTTTTGAGAGATCATTTTTTCCTTTTGAGGAGTAACACTCTCTTGCACCACATGGACTCTCTCATCAAATTGTGTGTTAGCTTGCACCATCGATTTGGTCTCAATAATGTCCCAAGCTTCTTGAATGGATTTAGAGAAAATATTTCCACCCGCGGAGGAGTTGAGTGAATCTTGGTGGTGTGTTCTTAATCCATTATAGAAAGTGTTGATTTGGTGAACCTCATTGAATCCATGATTTGGACATTTCCTCAATAACTCATTGAAATTTTCCCAAGCCTCACTAAATGTTTGATCATTCCTTTGTTGAAAACCAATATTTAATTTTCTCAAAGCCGTAGTTCTTGATGGAGGAAAGAACTGGTTCAAAAACTTCTTCCTTAAATCCTCCCAAGTGAAGATGCTCATAGATGGTTGCCTATCATACCAATTTCTAGCAAAACCCTCTAAGGAGAATAAGAATAGGATCAACTTAATGGCATCAGGAGGGACCCCATTATACTTAAGTGTATTGCAAAGTAACAATAACCTCTTAATATGGTCGTGGGGGTCATCCATGGGTCTCCCTAAGAAGGGGCTAGAAGAAACAAAGTGATCATATGTGTATTAAGCTCAAAAGTGTGTGCGGGTATGTCGGGTATAACGATGGCGTCGGCATTTCCCTCCACGTTTGATTGGAGAATCTCCATAATAGGACGTTGATCCATGGCTACAATAGCGGTGTCGAAAGCGCGATACTCGTGATCGGCTTGATGGACGGTTTTGTTGTTTTCCTTTTTGGAGAACGAGATACACCAATCGGTATGTTTACACGTGTGCGAGTGAGCATGCAACTCAATACGTGGAATGAGAGAGAAACTCTCGTGTGACTTTGAAGAGAAAAGGATTATCCTCTTCGAGTTTTAATATGAAATATCCACAAGAAAATAATAATATATGTATGTACTACTTGGGTGCAAGACCCCCAATGAAGCCTTCCTTCTTAGAATACTCACAAGTGAACGGGGGGTTAGGTGGCGCGAAGCACTTAAGTACCTATTGACCCTTAGATGGCATTTTATAGCACATCGCCTTTCTATTCACTTTGTAGTTTGTATTCTTCGAATTATTGCCTATTGGAAGTATTTATCTATTCTTGCTTTATTGAGTTTGATCGATACGCGTGTCAAGGACCGGAACGCCCCTCAACACGGTGTATTGCCTTGGCAATACTTATGGAGAATATGTGTGTTGGTTGTTCTTATACGTATACGTATTTACATATAATAATATAGAGAAAATATTTTTGTATTTATTGGGATTTTTAAAGAAAATACTATATGTACATAAAAACCGAGGAAATCCAATAATATATATTTTTGGGTGTAATCTTTTAGGAAAAAGATTACTTTTTGAATTTTTTATTTTTTTTTTGTTCAATTCTTTAAGAAAAGAATTGATTTTATGTTTTTTATTTTTTTATTTTTTTATATTTTTTATTTTTTTATGTTTTTGATTTATAATACGTAAAAATAATGTTCACAAAGTGAAAAGATCCCAAAATCCAATCGTCTCACTCGAAACCGTTAATCTTCACGACAAGAACCGGCAGCGGCGCCATTTAATAATTCGTTTTTAGTTCGTTTTTCTCGACTCAATCCGAATTGATTTAACGTTTTCTAGCAAAGACTTTATTGTTTTTGGTGAATAATAGGCTTGTTTGGAATCTAATCTACTTATGTCTAATTGGCACAAAGCATGTAAAAATGTAAAAATACTCTATATCACCTACGTATACGTACTACGCTAAAACATATTGCATATACAACATTTAAATGCACAAGATACAATTTAAACAAAATACTAATTTAATCTACAAATACAAATACAAAATATTAAACTAGAAAGTAACCTAAAGTATTAATACACATTATATCAAAAATTAATAATGTGCTATAACAGATTTAATAAAAGTATTGTCATTAGCAAATCAAATTTATCCTAAAGCTGGCCCAACAGTAGCCTGAAGCCCAATACCCTATCCTAGAAAACTAACGGGTTAAGATAGAAAGAAATGCAACAAATTGCTACTACTAATTGACAAGGACAGTTATTGTAACTAATCTTAACATAATGTACTAACTATAGAACTGACTAACGGCACAGGACTATGAACGATATACTAACATACAAGGTAAGGGACTGAAGCTGTAACATGACGAAAGTTATACAAGTATAAGGGTCAAACGTGTACATGTATTAAACTTGTAAAAGAAACTCGCTTTTAAAAAGACAGTAGCTAGTAAAAACAATATGCAGACTTAAGATAACAACTTTTTAACCAATTTTGACAAATCTTATAAGCTAGTTTGATTTCGATCCTAAAACAGTTAATCTACATAGGCTAATGATTATGAGATTGGCATCTTTACCCATTCAAACTCACTAAAATGAAAGGAAATAAGGTGCAACAAGGTCTAGCATCTGCCTAAGAAGTTCTTAATCCTATCATGTAATCTCTGAAAAGCACTGTAACTATATTGACTGTTATGTTGACATTACTCGAAACTGAGTGAACCTTGTAACTCTATTATATACATTCGAAGTGTATCACTAATACTAAATTCCACCTAAACTCTTTAAAAGTCTTAATTCCAAACACTGCTTATAAAATCACATCAGGCAAATGCGGAAGAAAAAGTAAACAGAAATTTAAGAACACCAAATGCACTGAATTAAATGTGAAACAAAAACAGTTAACAAATAATCTTGATAGCAACTAGCAATGAACAAGTTCAAGCAATTTTACGCTACAATTATCAACTAGCAGACTGAATTTAAAAATGACAGAATATAAAATTGAGCTTAACCGTTTTCATCCAGGCCAAGTCCTTTGATGCTGAAGCAGAGCGCTGAGCTCGCTTAACTAAAATCAATCTAAAATCTAATCTTTGGCTGATCTACTCACTACCAATCAACTGAAAAGATCATTTGGCTCGAATCTTCAAAAACAGGAACCTGCAAAAACACCAAGTGGTCGAGAAACTACGCTGTCAGTTTAAACCAACAGACTCATAGAAGTAATTCAAGGTCTGTGATATATTCTGTAAAAGAGAACTATTTATCCAAAACTAATAATCTGCGTGTAATGCTCGAAAACTTAATTTTCTAGATTATCAGCTTAAAACTAAAACTCTCGCAACCAGTTAACACAATGTTTAATCAGATTATTAGAAAAGAAGAAAAAACACGGAAAATCTTGTTTGAACTCAAAAATCACACTAATTTTGAAGACAAATTCAGGAAAGCTAACTCAACACAAGAAATAAGCATAAGCTATGAACTCGAAAATGTAATATGTTCTAACTAATCTCAATCAAGAATCATACTAACCTAACTACACCAAGGATTCTTTACTGAATAACAGAACTAACTGCATACTCAAAATAATAGAACTAAACTTCCAAACTAACTAAGTGAGAACTCATATGTCGAATATTGAAAACGAACTCATATCCTTTCTTGAATTACAGGCAGCTAACTAAAACAAGAATTCATTAGTCAATCACGATTCAAACATAGAGTGAAAGTAAAGATTAGTAGCAGTGAAATAAGAACAGGGGAACAAGTATGGAAACTAGAATCGAAAACTTGATCTTTCATTAATGGTGAAAACAGTTACAAGTTTAACAGAATCATAACCAACTAAGAACTGAATGAAATCTAATCCTAACTAACACTAACTAACTATTTATCTAAATGTGTGTAATCTACACCTAGTCTAACCGTCGAAAAATGAAGTCTTCTATTCTTTTTATAGCCGTCGAAGATTGGAGATGAAGTGCTGATGACATGTTTCCTCTAATCAGGTTGTGCCACGTGTAAATACGAGGTTAGGACTCGTTCTTCATTCTTCATCCAATTTGGGCATTTCTTTGTCTTCCACTTTTGATCTAATTAAGTCACATCTTCTTGTAGAGGAGATGGTGATGAGTACTTTTGTAGTCTTGATCATTGCCTGAATCCTTGTAAATTTCTTTTGATATTGATTTGCAGGTTATGTGGTGAAGAAGATATAGACCGACTATTAACCTTCTTTCTCTCTCTTGTATTCGTTGAAGAAGAAAGTAGACGCGCGTGTTTGTGTCTGACTTTGACCGAGCCTTATTGAAAGTTAAATAACTTTCATAATTTTCCATTTAGCCCTTTATCTTACTTCTTTAATCAAAAGTATATAAAGGCATAAAGTAAATTCCTTTTTCATCCTTCATCTTGTTAAAAGTTACACTTTCAGTCCTCGATCTTTGAAGTAGTGACAAGTAAGGTCCTCGAAAGCTCTTTCGTCATTTTCTTTGTCTTTTATTCATAAAAATCCTTTGAAAACGTGTGTTTGCTCAAAAATGTATCTTTTTACCTGAAAACACATGAAACACAAATACCCACGTGATTCTGATAATTTTTAGTTAAATATAATGTATTTGACTGTGTTTTGAGTGGTTTTTGGGTCATTATTGATGAGTGTTTTCACACTTATCAGACATCTTTAGAGTGGTAAATTTGTCCTCCGACCGCCCTCCTTTGTTTTGGTTCTAGTAGTCCGAGCTCCTTCCACTGCCCTGGTTGCTTTGACCACCCGACTGTCTCCTTGACTGGTCGTTCGATCGATAGTTGTGGTTTCCTTTTAAAGGATAGGCCGCGGCTACCGCGGTTTCTCCTTCTATGATGTTCCTGACCCTTTCCATAAGGTCGTCATATTTTTCCGGTCGCTTGTCATTGAGACGCCTAATTAATTCCCTGTCTGTTATGGCATGCATATAATCAGATATTTTTAGAAGTTCCGGCATTGTCTTTATGCGCGTGCACTCGTCATTGAAGCGTTCGGTGAAAGCCTCCGTAGATTCCCCAGGTCATTGCTTGACGGTTGCCAATGAAACCGGGTCCCTATTATACTTCTTTCGCTGAGTATAATTGTTTTTGAACGCAGTACGCAGTTTAGTGAAGCTATCAATGCTTCAGGGAGGAAGTCCCTCAAACCAATCACGATCATTGCCGATCAAGGTTGAATTGAACATCTGCCACCATATAGGCATGGGCCACCGTTCAATTTTCGCCTACGTGTCAAATATCTTTAGGTGATCATCCGGATCACCAGACCCATCATAAGTCTTGACGCACACCGGCATGCGACGCATTTTATCCTCGGAGTAATTCCGTATGCGGAGAGTAAAATGATCTTCCCTGGGATCACACCATGGACGGGTGAGATTAGGATCACACCATGGGCGGGAGAGATCTTCCGCTTCCGCCTCACGATAATAAGGTCCACCGTAGTACTCTTCATCGTCTGGCGGTGGTGGAGGAGTACGTCTAGGTCGACGACGCTTGGGTGGATGGTCATCCGAATCCTCTCCTGATGGATCGGGGGAAGGGGGCGGTGCCCCACCTTTTGGTAAAGGATCCTCTCTATGAGAAGAGACAGGAGCCTTTTTCCCGGTATTCATCCTATCCCACACACTTGTGCGGCGATTATTCCTGGTTAATTCCAAGTCCGGCCGTTCGGCTGAATCATCGGATCTATCTCCTTCTTCACGAGATTGTAGTAGTTCCTGCATAACACGATCCCCTATGTGCTCGAACACATTCCGAGGTTGAGGGGTTTCCTCAAAGAGGTTTCGTTCCTGGGGTCGTGCCCTCTTCTTCCTTTGAGTTTGAGGAGAGGTGTCGGATGCAGCCCTGCCAAAGTTGAGCCTAGATTGGAGGTTCCTACCTAGGTTTAACCTGGACGCGATTCGTGGGACGATCCTCTCGAAGTTCTGCGTGAGAACTTGAGTGAGATCTTCCTCACTAAGTAGTTCGACTTCCACTTCTTCCTCGGTCGATGGCCTGCGTGGCTCCTTGTTAGGGGGCTTAGGCACGCTCCCTGGATCAG
Organism: Glebionis coronaria; assembly: GCA_025667525.1. Lineage (NCBI taxonomy): Eukaryota > Viridiplantae > Streptophyta > Magnoliopsida > Asterales > Asteraceae > Glebionis > Glebionis coronaria. The sequence goes on along the minus strand of CM046878.1, from coordinate 302,050,984 downwards.
GGTTGTCCAAGGTCGAGGTTGGTGGTGGGGTGATAGTGGACGTACCTACTCCACCCATGGACTGAAAAACGCTCAGGTTATTCGGTCCACCTGTTTGGTTGCCGGGGGACTGAGTGGGGATGAGTATCCCGTCCCCTGTGGACTTCCGATTCGCAGGATTTGTGTTCCTGGGGTTTCCTTGCGGATGTCCTTTCGTCATTGAGAGTGATCGAGATGAGATTTTCTCTAGCTTAGTGTATTGGTCCCATGGATGGCGCCAACTTGTTGATACAAAAGTTGGATGATCCTTGCTAGACCCGAATTAGACTTAATTTGGGTTGGCTGGGCTCCGGCTCCTGCACCAAGTGAAATATTTGGTTGCGATCCTGCACACTAAAACAACACGTGTTAGGCTTACTGTGGGAATGTATCCCACGATTAGACTCCAGCGTGAGAGTAAGTAATCAGTTAGGGTTTAAGTATCGGATGAGAGTTGAGAGTATGTAGAATGTAATACCTTTGTGGAACCCTTGGGGGTTCCTTATATAGGCGGTGAAACCCTAATGGGCTGTCACCGATGCTTCGGCCCCAAGCAAAGGATAAGTGCCATAACTAGCTTGATGGTTATCTTCTAATTATGGTGAGTGTATATCCTCTACTTTGGAGTAAATCCTAATCATAATAAGATAATGATTCTGTCTAACCCTGTACCAACCGTGACGGGTCGTGGGTCGCACACATGTATGCGGCTACTGTTCATTCGAAGCCCATAAGCTTTAAATGTTATTAATCCAACCCATTAGTAACAGGCCGGATGCGGGTAGTACCCGTGGGCCGGGTTTATGACCCGGCTGGGGACTATACGTAATCACTATCTTCTATCTATTTTCTAACACTAATAAGGCTTGATCTTTTCAAGCTCGTGCTCGTGTTTTGTTGTGATTTGAATCTTAGGTATGACCCTAATCATTGAAGACTCTCGTGTTCGGTTTTTGCCGGTCCGCTCGAGCTTCCTTACTTTGATTGTCAAAAAGGGGCACTCATTATCCTTTGATTTTTATCGACTAACGTTTTATCATGAAGCATAATTAATAAACAGCTTATAGATTTGCGTATTCTTACCATGTTATGACTTTTGTATTCGACTCTTCGTTTTCTAGCAAGGGTGTGACTCTTGAGCTAGGAAACATTGATGACAATGTTTGGTTTTAGCATGGGGGATTCAATCGATATAATCGCGTACAATTGCTTTTTTCGTGTTCAAACGTAATCTTTTTTTTTGTTTTTCATTAAAGTTTTAAAATTTTTAGTGTTATTTTGTATTTATTAATAAAGAAAATAAGTAGTTTTGACACAAATGTAGGCTTTCCGTTGGTGAAAATAAAAATAGTTTTTGACTCGACTCAGTTTTTACCTTAGCTCATTCCTTAACGTGTTTAAGTCAAGTTTTGCTAGACTCTTATATGGGGGACTTTAAAACGCGAAAGTCTTAACTCATACGGGTTTAAGAACAAGAACATTTCGCAAGTTCCTATAATTGATCCTAGTTAGTCATTTATCAAGGGAACTTTAAAATGCAAATTCTAAAACTTGAAAAAGTCTAAGAAGATGCAAGATCCTATAGATGACTTGAAAACCCAAAACATTGATTTAATAGGCTAAGTGTCCATTAGTCTCACATTTTTGAGGTTTTACAATATGGAGAACAAGAGATGATAAAGTTTAATCATAAGTTTTTGAGGATAATTCTTCCTTGTGTAAGTATTTTTTGTTTGATTCTATCTCCTCGTATTTATTTTCTACACTTGAATATTTAATTGCTTAATAAATGAAGTTTTTAGCAGTTTGGACTTAATTTCTTAACTCGTAACTCCTTCTTTTTCTTTCCTTGTAATTAAAGTAAGAACACATTAAGAGTGTCAGCGTCATGGACTTTTTGATCATGGGATTGCGGAAATTTGGCTTACTATACATATTATAATAATAAGAAGAATAAATAAAAACATGTTCTCTATGAGCCTTCGGGTGGGAGTTATGTAGCACTAGCCTTGTCATTAGAGCCTTAGGGTGTATGGCATGGTGACGTGTTTAATAAAAATTGCTTCATCATCATGAGCCTTAAGGTGGGATGGTGAATGTCAATTCCCTTGTTTATGTCCAAGGAGCCTTCGGGTGTGGATCATAAATAAGGACCACTTTTACATCTTAAAGAGCCTCAAGGTGTATGATGTAAATGTTGCTAACTCCATTAATAAGGTCAAATTCGACTTTGGAGGATTTATTGTTGCTTTAAGTAGTCTTATTAGCCAACTTTCGGATCCGGGAATTTATTCCTCAAATCGTGTTAAGTTATCCTTGATGTGGGCTTTCTTTAGTGACAACGGTTTTTGAAGTCGAGGTTAGGTTTTGAGTGTTGGGTTTACATCGTTTTTACCTTCATTTTTGGACTAATAATTATACAATAAGTCAAATGAGCCTTTGGGTGAATGACAATATTTAAAATCTAGAGATACAATTAGGAATAAAAGGAGATTGAGTTTAACACAAATTATTTGTATGAGTGGTCTTAACATTGGGACTTATGATTGGCAATGATCTTGTTTTTAAACTTGGCATGGAAAGAGTGAAAAGTCAAGGACGATGAATCTATTAGAGTTTTATGATCCTAAAAGTTATTTTTCAAATAATGAAAGCCCTACATAATGTCTTTGCCAAAATAAAGTGTCAAAAGTTGAATAAAAGTGAAGTTAGTAGCCTTATTTTATCATTACGTGAGGACACGACAATTGCTTAGCAAGGGGGAGTTTGATATGAGTGAATTTACTCATATCATTTATATCAATAAAGGGACATAAAATGCATAAATATATGAAAATGGTATTATATATGCTTGTTTCTTGTTTCGTGTGTGTAGGTACCCAAGATCACGAAAACCGGCAAATATCGGCACGAGATTGAAGAAATATCAAAAGGCCAAAAATCAAGTCGTTTTATCTACGGTTTCAATTTTATCAAGAATGAAGTCAAGTGGGACTGATAGGTGTGAAAACACCCATCCTTTTTACCACTTAATTACAATAATAACCGAGCCAAAACGTGTATTTTATGTCATTTATGTCGGAATTATGCGTGGTTTGTATTTTTGTTGTGATTTAGGACGAAAAGGTGAAAAGTGGAGAAAACACGGCATTCACGGGCTTTTATCGAATAAAAAGACGAAAGATGAAGTCGAAAGATCAAGAGTGGAAAAAGAACGGAAGTCCAAGACCATTTCTAAAGATTTATCGAAGAAAAAGTCAAAAGACGGAAGTTCACCAAAAGCCGAAGAACTCAAGTCTAATTTATTGAAGAATTACAAGACGAGTTCAAACAAATCCCTAGCCAAAGTCATTAAAGTCCAAGATTTAAGAAGATTAAAGAAAGTAAGGACCTAATGACGCAATTAAGAATAAGATGAAAGAGGGAGGAAGCTTCCTAAGCTCCTCCCTAATCTCCCTATATATAGAATAGATCTCATTCATTTGTAGTTGTTGGTGGCTTGACAACCCACTCTTCATCCATTTTCATTTCCCTGTTTTTTTAATTTCTTGCACCTTAATCTTCATGTAATGCACCTTTAAATTCTGTTAATTCCAAGTAAGTTTACATTTAAATGTTGTTAATCTTTACCTTATTGTTAATCTCCTTCTACCTTTCTTGTTTGATTTGTTCTTCATTTTCATTGTTCATGTTCTTGAGTTTTTATGGTTTTGATTAAGTGGGTTTTGATTGATTTGGCTTTGTTTTTTAGTTTTGTTGATTTGTTTTAATTGATTATTGTTAGTTGATGCTTTGTGGTTGTTTTGGTTTAATCTTTTGGTTTGTTTTGGTTAGATTTGATCAAATTCGTGCTTTGTTCTTCATCCCCTGTTTCCTGTTCATGTTAACTGTATCTTGCCCAGATATTCCGGATCATCTGCTTTCCTTTTTCTTTATTCGGAATATCTGATTATTCCGGATAGAGACCCTTATTCGGAATATATGATTATTCCGGATAGAGTCCCTTATTCGGAATATCTGATTATTCCGGACAGAGTCCCTTATTCGGAATCTTATGTTATTCCGGATAGAGACCCTTATTCGGAATATCTGATTATTCCGGATAGAGACCCTTATTCGGAATGTTCAAATATTCCGGATCAACCATTTTTCCTTTATTTATTCCGCATCAAGCTTTATTCCGCATCAATTGGTTTATTCCGAATGAGTTTTCAGTTTTTTGTAATTTTATATTTTTAAGTTTCAAGCTTTATTTTTCCCGCCTTTTTCTTTATTTGTACTTTTACTTGCTTTCCTTTAGTTTAAGTTTAAGTTTGAGTTATTTACCTTTATCGCTTTTAATTTCTCGCCATTTACTTTTCGCCAAGTTTTTATCTTTCATTGTTGTTTCTTTTACCGTCTTTACCTTATTCTTATTTGTTTCAAGTCTTTATTTTTAATTAGTTTTAGACAACGAACATTCTCTTTCCTTTTCACCAAGAACAACTGAGTCACACTTTTAACCGGAAATCAATTCGAGAAGATACCGAGAAACAAACTTTTTCAACTAGCAAAAATTTTTACATTAAAATGGTGCCGCTGCCGGCTCTTTTCGTAAGACTCAATGGTTTCTTCTGAGAAAAATTGGATTTTGGGATCCGTTCTTTCGGGAACGTTATTTTCAAGCACAAAAATTTTCAAAAAACCCATAAAATATAAAATTTTCAAAAATACAAAAACATTAAAAAACCTATAAAAAACCAAAAATATTTTCTCTTGCGTTTTCTTTTTAGTGTATGCGTACTCGATCAACGTCTTATTCAGAGCCCGAGACTCTCGAAGATTTAGAAATGGCCGGTGTACACAACAACAACAATAATAATCCACCCCTCCCCAACAATAATAATCCACCCCACCGAAACATGAATAATCCACCCTTACCCGACCTACGAACCATGGAGGAGCTATGTCAACCCACCATGAACGGACGTGGAGGCCCGATTACGCCGATGCATGTCACGGCTCAGGAGTTTTTGTTGAAGCATCACATGATCCAACAAGTGAAAACTAACCCATTTCGCGGAATTCCGGATGATGATGCCAACAAACACCTCGATAAATTCATTACCATCACCCAAAGCATGAAGTCCCCCGGTGTTTCTATGGATGACCTTCGCCTCCAACTCTTTCCCCACTCGCTTTCTCACCATACCGAAAAATGGTTTGACCGTCTCCCAAAGAACTCTATTCATACTTGGGACGACATGACTCAACGCTTTTTGTCGCGCTACTTCCCACCATCCATGGTCACGAGCCTTCGTAACCAAATTAGTGGATTCATGCAAGACAATGATGAATCGCTCTTTGATTCTTGGGAACGATACAATGATTTGATCGACCGTTGTCCAAATCACAACATGCTCCCCGTCACTCTCATTGATACTTTCTACAATGGTCTCACTTTTCGTGATCGTGACACGATCAACGCCGCCGCCGGTGGTACTTTTATGAAACAGAGACCGGAGGAGTGTAGAGAGTTGATTGAAAACATGACTACTCACCACAAGAATTGGGATTCATCCGCATCCTCAAGATCTAACTCGAGAGTCAATGTTTCTTCTACTACTTCCAATCCCGAGATAACCGAACTTACCCAACAAATCGCAGAGATGAACAAGAATTTCATGACTATGGCCACAAACCACTTTCAACAAGCTAAAGCCGTTTCTATTTCTTATGACACATGTGGTGGTTCTCATTCCTACAATGATTGTCCTTCCACTCAAGGAAATTTTTCTGAAAACGTTAACGCGGCATACGGTACTTATCCCATGGGAGGCTATCAAGCTCGTCCTCAAGGAGACCGTATCTTGCTAAGTTATCGTTCAACCAACTATCTTGCTCCACCCGGTTTCCCTCCTCCAAACCAAAACCAACAACAAAGCTATAACTGAAACAACCAATCCCAACCTCGTGCTAACAATCAATATCAATCTCAAAGAAACCCATACCCACCTCAAGGAAATTCTCAAGCTTACCAAGATTCACCTCTCAATCAACCGATGGTATTGAATCAAGACGTCGAGACGTTCATGAAGACTAATCGAGAGATGTGACGAATCTTCAGAGTCAATTTGTCAACTTGAAGAATGACATGGCGAAACAAGGGAGCGATATTCGAGCCGAGCTAAGGAATGACACGGCAAAACAAAGCAATGAGATTCGTGCAGACATGAGAGACTCTTTCAGCACTCAAGCGGTTAACATTCGTGATATGATCGGTTCGCTCTTCCAAGGTATTCAACCCTCTTCTTCGGGTACTCTTCTGAGCAACACCGTTGCGAATCCAAGAGGGGAGATGAAAGCAATCACCACTCGTAGTGGAAAAGGTTATACGGAACCCGAGCTTCCTACACCTCCACCCATGATTGTGAACAAGGAAAAAGAGCAACTTTCCTCACCTCCTTCACCTTCTATCTCCATTTCCCCACCAACCGTGGTTGTGAGGGATCCTACTCCCCTAAAGCCTTCTTCTTCATCCAATATACCTTATCCTTCAAGGTTGAGGAAAGAGAAGCAAAAGAGCAAGGATGATATTCAAGTTTCAAACTTTCTTAAAATGTTTAAACAATTGAATTTTAACATCTCCTTTGCCGAGGCTCTCGCTCACATGCCTAAATACGTGAAGATGTTTAAAGATCTTCTTAGTGACAAGGAGAAGCTTCTTGACATTTCTCATACCCAACTTAATGAGAATTGCTCCGTCGTTCTCTTAAGGAAATTGCCCACCAAACTTGGTGATCCGGGTCGCTTCTTGATTCCTTGCAACTTCCCGGGAGTAGAGAATTGCATGGCCCTAGCCGATCTAGGTGCCAGTATAAACTTAATGCCTTTAAGTGTTTGGAAGCAATTATCTCTCCCCGAGCTAGTCCCCACCAAAATGACTTTGGAATTAGCTAACCGTACGGTTGCTTATCCAGTGGGGATAGCCGAAGACGTCTTTGTTGGCGTTGACAAATTCACCTTCCCGGCGGATTTTGTTGTCGTTGACTACGAGATGGATCCTCGTGTTCCATTAATCGTTGGACGTCCCTTCTTGAGGACCGGTCGCACTCTCATTGATGTAGCCGCGGGCTAAATAATCATGAGAGTTGGTGACGATAAAATTGTCTTCAACATAGGTAAAATTTCTAAGCAACCTTATTCATATTAGAGTGTTAATGCTATTGATGTTCTCGATGAGGCTTGTGAAGAACATTTTCATGATGCTTGCAAAAGTACTCTCTCTTCTCCACCCAATGTTGAGACCGTTGCCTCAATTTCTCCAGCATTGACTCCTTTTGGAGAAAGTGACTTGGATGATTTCGAAGCTAGCTTGGGTCCTCTCGATCTTAAGTATGATGATTCTTCCACCGATTGGGATGAAGACATTCGTACTACTGAGAAACTTCTCAATGAAGACCCGTTTTCTCCTCCTTCTCCTAAATAGGTGACTAATGATGATCCATCGTTAGTTACACCATCTATTGAGGATCCTCCTACTCTTGAGCTTATGGACCTACCTCCTCATCTCGAGTATGTTTTCCTTGAAGACAACAAGAAGTTACCGGTCATCATCGCAAAGGACCTGAAAGAAGAAGAAAAATCCCGACTTATCGCAGTGTTGAAGAAACATAAAAGGGCTATCGCTTGGAAAATCTCCGACATTCGCGGAATTGATCCTCACTTTTGCACAGATAAAATTCTCATGAAGGACGACTTTAAGCCCACAATTCAAAGCCAACGAAGGGTGAATCCTAAAATCCATGACGTCATCAAAAAAGAGGTTATCAAACTTCTTGATGCGGGTATGATTTACCCTATTTCGGATTCACCATGGGTTAGTCCAGTCCATTGTGTGCCTAAGAAAGGTGGAATCACCGTTGTGCCCAATGCCAACAACGAGTTGATTCCTACACGACTCGTTACTGGGTGGAGAGTTTGTATAGACTACTGCAAACTCAATGATGCCACGAGAAAGGATCATTTCCCTCTTCCTTTTATGGACCAAATGCTTAAATGTTTAACGGGTAATGAATATTACTGCTTTCTTGATGGTTTCTCGGGTTATTTCCAAATACCCATCGATCCCCAAGATCAAGAGAAGACAACATTCACTTGTCCCTATGGCACATTTGCCTACAAAAGGATGCCTTTTGGCTTATGCAATGCCCCCGGGACTTTCCAAAGGTGCATGTTGGCTATCTTCCATGACATGGTTGAGCAAACCATGGAAGTCTTCATGGATGATTTCTCGGTCTTTGTAGATTCCTTCTCTTCTTGCCTTGCCAATTTGGAACGTATGCTTAAGCGGTGCGAAGACACTCGCCTTGTTCTGAATTGGGAAAAATGCCATTTTATGGTAAAAGAAGGCATTGTGCTAGGATACAAAATCTCTAAAGCCGGTCTTGAAGTCGACCGTGCTAAAGTGGATGTCATAGCTAAATTACCTCCACCTTCAACCGTGAAGGGTGTGAGAAGTTTTCTGGGTCATGCGGGCTTCTATCGTCGATTCATTCAGGATTTCTCTAAAATCGCTCGCCCGATGACCCACCTCTTGGAAAAAGAGACTCCTTTTATCTTTTCTAAAGAGTGTATCGAAGCCTTCAATATTCTTAAGGATAAGCTAACTAAGGCACCGGTCTTGGTTACCCCTAAGTGGGAGCTACCCTTTGAGTTGATGTGCGATGCTAGCGACTTTGCTATTGGTGTGGTTTTGGGAAAAAGGATCAACAAACACTTCCAACCAATCCACTATGCTAGCAAAACAATGACGGGGGCTCAATTGCATTATACGACAACCGAAAAAGAGCTTTTAGCTGTTGTCTATGCTTTTGAAAAGTTTCGCCCCTATCTTGTTTTATCCACCACCATCGTATACACGGACCATTCCGTGTTGAAGTACTTGATGACTAAACACGACTCTAAGCCAAGACTTATCTGCTGGGTTCTACTCCTTCAAGAATTCAACATTGAAATTCGTGACAAGAAGGGTGCTGAAAACTTAGCCGCGGATCATCTTAGTAGACTTGAGGATCTATATAAAAGGGATCATCCGAACAAAGAGATCAATGACTCTTTTCCCCTTGAGACCTTAATGTCTATTAATCTCAATCTGGATGACACCCCGTGGTTTGCTGACATTGCAAACTACTTAGCGGGTGGTGTTCTCATCAAAGGGTTAACATCCCAACAAAAGAAGAAGTTCTTGAACGATGTTAAGACTTACTTTTGGGATGACAATTTTCTATTCAAACAATGCGCTGACTTGATTATTCGCCGATGTGTTGACGGACCGGCAGCTTTTGACATTCTCCAGGCTTGCCACAAAGGACCCACCGGTGGTCACTTTGGTCCTAACTACACCGCCAAAAAAGTGTTTGACTCGGGATTCTATTGGCCCACCATTTATTGTGATGCTCACGAGATGGTTAAACATTGTGATGCTTGCCAAAAACAAGGCAAGATCACACATAAAGATGAGATGCCTCAAAATTTCATACAAGAATGTGAAATATTTGATGTATGGGGCATCGACTTTATGGGGCCATTCCCTTCTTCTAAAGGAAAAAAATACATCCTTGTCGTCGTCGACTACGTTTCCAAATGGGTTGAAGCCAAAGCTTTACCCACTAACGACACGAGAGTGGTTTGTAATTTCTTGAAACAACTTTTTGCTCGCTTCGGTGTTCCTCGTGCTATTATCAGTGACCGCATGACTCATTTTTGCAACGATCAATTTGCAAGAGTCATGGCTAAGTATGGTGTCAATCACCGTCTTTCCACCGCATATCATCCTCAAACTAACGGTCAAGCCGAGATATCCAACCGTAGATTAAAGAGAATTTTGGAACGTACTGTGGGAGAGCATCGTGCCTCGTGGGCTGATAAACTTGATGATGCTCTGTGGGCTTTCCGTACCGCCTATAAGACACCAATTGGTTGTACACCTTATCGTCTTGTGTACGGGAAAGCATTCCACCTCCCCATCGAGCTGGAACATAAGGCATACTGGGCCTTGAAGTGTGATAACTTCGACATCAACAAAGCCGGTGATCTTCGCAAGATTCAACTCAACGAGCTACAAGAATTGAGGAATGAAGCTTACGAGAACTCATTGATCTACAAGGAGAAGACCAAGATTCTCCACGATTCTAAAATCAAGAACCGAGAGTTCCACGTTGGTGATCAAGTCATACTTTTTAACTCTTGGTTGAATATCTTCTCGGGCAAGTTGAAGAGCCGCAGGTCTGGTCCATTCACCATCGACAATGTCTTTCGCTATGGCACCATTGAGCTTTCTCAGCCAAATGGGCCCAATTTTAAGGTGAATGGCCAGCGTCTGAAGTTATACTTTGGTGAGGACATCTCTCATGAGATGATTCCATCCCTCACCACGTTTCCCTTGAATTAGTTCAGGACCGAGTCAGGCTCGTGACTCGGTTAACAAAAACAAGCCCTCCTCGGGAGGCAACCCAAGTATCTATCCCCCTTTCCCGTTTTTCATCCTAAGTGTAGGGGGATCTATATAGGTTGCTTGTATTTGGATGGTGATGTGATTACAGGGATAAGTGCACTCTTGGAATCTTTAAAGAACCGTGCTCCCATGTTATCCGCAATACCGGTTCTATCTCTCAACTATCGTGATTCAATTGTCTTCATACTCACATTTGAAATTGATCACTTTAGTCGTCTCCTCCTTAGCTTGATTTAACCAACGTGCCAATGTCATAAGTGTAGGGGAGATTTTTCCCACATTCTTAAACATTAAGGACAATGTTTATCTTAAGTGTAGGGGGACTTCTATCGAAGTTTTAAGTGGACTTTTCCATGAAAATGCCTTCATTTAACCAAAAAATCATCTTTTTCAGCATTTTTCAAATTCTTAATTAACTTTGGCCATTTAGTCGTAATTTTTAAATTTTTATTGTTGCTTTCATATGTATATATCCCGCAATAAAGTCAAAAACATTAATAAAGTGGTGTAGCTAGTTTTGAAATCTTTGACATATTAGGCCCGTTGCGATTATTTTGACTCAACCCGAATAGACTTATCCAAGTTTATTCTAGCTAGTATCCTTAACCATGTAGACCTTAATTGGTTTATTAGGCTAAGCATCCACGAGTCTCATTACTTGAGATTTTAAATTGTGAAGGACGAGAAATGATAGAGTCAATTATAAGTCGGTATTCTTGCACAAGCTCACTTGGTGTAATTATTTGCCTATTCTCCCATCACTTGCTAATAATTTATCTGCAATAAGTAAGGTCGTACGATTTGAAAGGTTACTTAGCTTCTAGCCCAAGATCGTTTAAAAGTTGCTCGGTAATGATAAGAATTCATAGCCAAGGCATAACTTATAAAGCGGGGCGCGAAGATTGGCGAGTCCAAAAAGGCCCTAACAAGGCATGAGGATTCCATTTTATTGCTAAAGATCCAAGGTGATGTGAAAAGCATTATTCCCAAAATCAATATGAAGGATCAAGACTCACGACGAAAAGCAATCAACTCCCATAAAGATCATGGAGAAGTCTATCCGAAAAGACCCTAACAAGGTATGAGGATAAATAGATCCAAGTCCGAAAAGGAGGCGGATCGTTGTATCTCAAAATCCCAATTAGCGATTGAAGAAATAATGATGAAGTCGTGGTCAATAAAGTGGAGTATCCCTAAAAAATACTCCAAGTGAAGAACTCTATTAACGAAGAGAAGACCATTATCTCAAGCACGTCTCTCAAGATATGAAGTATGAAGTACATGCCAAATATCGGCCCGAGAAAGATCTCAAATCGTGAAGAGAGTTATGCCAAGATATGAACTTTTTGGATATCCCGAGAAGCAGTTTTAAGAGATTTTGTCCTTTAGCTAACTATTAATCAAATCGTCCTACTTTGCTTTCAGCCTAAATAAACTATCGAAATAAGTCCAAAAATGCATCTTCATGATCATTCTAAGACAAAAATGAAATATAAGAGATACACCTTGGAATAAGGGAGTTTAAGCATATAATTAAGCCATGTGTGTAAGTGTTTGAATTGCTAACTTATAATAACAATGATCTCGTTTTTAAGCTTAGTTTGGGGAATGTGAAACTTGAGGGTGATAAATCTTCGCAGCACCAAAGCCCTAATGTAAGTCCTTGATCTCTTTGCAAGTTATTTCCATATAGCTATTTTCAAGTGAAAATGGTTTCTATCCTTTTGTCTCCCTTAAAGTTTTAATTTCTCTTAGTATTTAAATTTTTGTTTAGTAGAATTTGAATAAGGCCAAGGTTGATTGATTATGAGAAAAGTGTATAATTGCTTTATCACTAAGCATTGCATGAGGGCATGGCAATGGTTAAGTGTAGGGGATTTAATAGGTGTGAAAACACCTATCCTTTTACCACTTATTTCTTACTAAAACAAGACCAAAACGCGTATTTAATGTCATTTGTTTGGAATTATGCTTGGTTTGTGTGTTTGTTGTGTTTTCAGAGCCAACCGGATAAATATTGGAGAAAACATGGGATTGCACGGGTTTTATCGAGGAAAAAGACGAAAAGACGAAGTCTATAGTCCAAGAGATGCAAAAGATTTGAAGTCAATGGGCCTATTTGAAGATTTATCGAAGAAAAGGACCAAAGATGGAATATTTACACATGTCGAAGAAACTCAAGTATATTAAATGAAGAAATTAAAAGACGAGTTGAATTTATTCGTCGACAAATCCCGAATCGAAATCGAAAACGTCAACTTTTCAGAAAAGACAAGAAGACAAAAAGAAAGGGAGAAAGTCCACTCACCAACCAAGGAGGAAGCCTATAAATACTCCTCCCATTCACAATTTTCCACTAGTTTTTCATTCTGTTACATTTTCTCCTAGTTCGTAGGAAGAACCATCTCCCTCAAGGAGTGGTTTTCATTTTCTTTTATTTCTTCTTGAATCATGTAAGTTTAATCTTTCCATTTTGTTTGTTGAATCTTAATCATCAATACAAGTTACATTTAATCTTTCTATCATCTTGTTCTTCATCTCTTTGTGATTCAAAGCTCTTAAGTTTCATTTTATTGGTTTGATCATAAAAAGTAAGTGGTTTTTGTGTTTTTGTTGTTTTGGATTGATGTTTACCTTAGGTAAATGATTAGTGGTGAAATTGGTTTAAGTTTTGATTAAAAACTTGGTGAATTTTGAGTTAAATTCGTGTGTAAAAGGATCCCCTGTTCTTCGCTATTTTTACTGTACTTGCCCAGATTCCGGATAGGGGGTTTGTGATTTTACTGTTGGTTCGGAATATCCATTATTCCGGATCAAGGTTGTGATTTTATTGTTTATTCGGAATATCCAAATATTCCGAGTAGAGCTAATATTCCGAATAAGCTCGTTATTCCGCATAAGAACATTATTCCGGATCAGTGTTTTCTAGCAAACATTCTGAATCAACATGTCCATCCGGAATAATCAATATTCCGGATGAGCATTATTCTGAATAAAGTTTTCTTTCTAAAACATTCCGCATAAGCACAAACATTCCGAGTAGCCATTTTATTCCGCATAGAATCTTTCCATCCGGAATATCAATTATTCCGGATAGCCCATTTATTCTGAGTAGCACCTTATTCCGAGTAGAGCAAACATTCCGGATAAGCCATTATTCCGAATAGAGCAGTTATTAAAATGGCGCCGCTGCCGGCTCTTTTCGTGAGGATTTACGGTTTTTTGTGAGAGACGCGTTGGCTTTTAGGATCCGTTCACTTGTGTACGTTATTTTTCGCGTCAAAAATTTTCAAAAATCCCAAAAACATTTGAAAAATCATATAAAGCATTTATTTTTCAAAAGTTTTGCACCAAAAATATTCGTCTTGCTTATCTATTTTTCTTTATGTATTTTTATGTCCATTGCGTCGGGTGTGGGAGACGATTGTACGGGAACGACTCTTGTCAATGGTGTACATGTGAGCGGTGCGGAAACGATATCGACAATACACAATTCCAATTCGGATTTTGTACTTTGTGCAACTCGACTAATTCGTCCTTTTTGAACCCACCTCCTCCTGTTCCCCCGTGCATCTATTGTGGAAGCGATTCTCATTGGCATGTTTTGTGCGCGGTTCGATACCCGTATGGTCACGAGCAAGAACCAGGGTACAATTATGACAATGATAATAGCTATCCACAAGACGCACCCAGTTTCTCTCCATACCCATGGTGCTATATTTGTAGGGGCCCTCACGATGCTTCTTTTTGTGATCCGTCGCAAGTCTTTGAGAAAGTACCGTGCTATCATCCTAGTGTCTATAACTTTGAACCCCCACATCACACCCTCAATCATCAATCCTCTCAGCCAATTAGTCTTGATCAACAACTCACTACTTTGAATGGCATCCTAGAAAGTATAGCTCAACTCCGAGCTGACTTGCATCCGGAAAAGCAACCTTTGCTTGATGTGGACGAAACCTTGAAAACCACCGACACCTTTTTGAGCCAATTTAGTCGTTTTCCCTTCTTTTCTACACCAAAATGTTTAATTACAGTGTGGGATAGAATTGGTGAATTGAACATACTCGGGGAGATGAACAACAAAAGTTGCTGCATGTGCTTCTTAAAGATGTGGAGGTTATCAAGGAAGAGTTAGCCGACTACGTCACTCCTAACTGGACTCGTCCCATCTATTATGATGATGACGACGACGATGATGTCTACACTTTCAACCAATCTTCTGAAGTTACTGCTCCTACTCTCGATGTTCCTATTGCGTCTAAAGATCTAGATTCGTTGAATGAGCTTAGTGATGTTGGTCTCCACAAATTATTAGATGATGAGGTTTGTGACTTACCTGCTATGGAGCCTGAGGACGACGTTGCTCTTACGGAAGAGGTCGATCCTAGTGATGACAATTCTTCTCTCCGCTATGAGAATTTCACTTTTGAAATTTCTCAATCTCTACCGGGAGATGCGGGTGATGACGATTTATTCTCTTCGGCTTACGAGAAGTTCACCGATGAACTTGATCTTGTGGATGAGGTGGAAGACGTGCTTCTTCGCGATAGATTACGGAAAGTGCACCTTCTTATTTCTCAAATCGAAGAGTTGACTTCTCCTTCTCTTTCCGAGTCTTTACCTCCATATATTCCTCCCGTTGAAGATAATGACCCATTGCTGGGAGAAATCGATATCCACTCCATCCCTCCAAGTGTTGATGATTATGACACAGAGGGGACATTATTTTTGATAATTTGTTGCAGGCAGGTATTGTCCCAAGTTCCCCTCCCGAGCACCTTTCCTCCACTCCGTTAGAGACCATCACGGAGGATGAGTGCTTTGACCCGGGAGGTGACATTGATTATGCTATCATTGATAACATCACGTCTTTGCCGAATGCTCAGCCTCTATTGTCTTTGGGGGATGACAATGTGCTTACTTTACCCACCCCACCTCCCGTGGATCTTGAATTCACATACTTCTCGTATGTTGAAAGGGTTTTTCTCCCATTCAAGACTTATCCCCCCGCCTCTCCTTTGTTGATGTCAACCGGGAACGAGGACAAGGTCTTTAATCCCGGTATTGCATTCGAGGATCCCCCATGGACTATTTAATTCGGGGACGAGTCAGGCTCGTGACTCGGTTAATATAAACAAGCGCTTTTTGGGAGGCAACCCAATTATCTATCTATCTTTCCTTGTTTTCACCATAAGTGTAGGGGGAGCCCCGTTGGTTTCTTGTTTTCTTTCTTATCATGTGCAGGGATTAGAGCTTCAAAGACACACTCTTGATGACTTTTGACGAACCGTGATTCCGTGTTCCCTTCTTCCCCGTTCTATCCTAAACTCTTTTCGATTCACTATTTTATATTTCTCAATATTAAAATAGGAATCTCTTTAGTTGTCTCTTTCTTAGCGAGATTTAAACAAAGTGCACAATGTCCTAAGTGTAGGGGAGTTTACTCCCACATGCTTAAACATTGAGGACAATGTTTATATTAAGTGTAGGGGGACTTCTATCGAAGTTAAGTGGCCTTTTTCTTGTATTTGTCCTCATTTTAACCGTAAAATTTGATTTTTCGACATTTTTCAAAATTTTTAATCTATTTTGGCCTAGTTGTATAGTTGTTTTTACCTTTGTATAGTTATTATATTTCCTTATTAGAATAAATTTTGAATAAAGTGGTTTTATTTTTCAAACGTTGTGAATCTTTTGACTCAACCCGAGTTTACTGTAGCTAGTATCCTTAATGTGTTTAAGTCAAGTTTTGCTAGGCTTTTATACAGGGAGCTATAAAACACGAAAGTCTTAACTCTCACGGGTTAAGAACAAGAACTTTTTGCAAGTTCCTATAATTGATCCTAGAGAGTCGTTTATCAAGGGAACTTTAAAATGCGAATTCTAAAACTTGAAAAAGTCTAAGAGTTTCCAAGATCCTATAGGCAACTCGAAAACACAAAACTTTGGTTTAATAGGCTAAGCATCCATGAGTCTCATTCTTTGAGATTTTAAACTGTGGAGAACGAGAGATGATAGAGTCAATTATAAGTTTGGTATTCTTTCGTGAATTTATGTGAGTTAATTATAAGCCTATTCTCCCATCGCTTGCTAATAAATTTATTTGCAATAAATAAGGTTTTACTATTTGAAAAGTTACTTAGCTTCTAGCCCAAGATCGTTTAAAAGTTGCTCGGTATGCATTAGAGTTCATAGCCAAGGCATAACTTATTGAAGCGGGATGCGAAGATTGGCGAGTCCAAAAAGGTCCTAACAAGGCATGAGGGCTACATTTTGTTGCTAAAGATCCCAAGTGATGTGAAGAATCATTTATCAAAAATCAATATGAAGGATCGAGACACACGACGAAAAGCAAGTACTCCCCAAAAGATAATGGAGAAGTCTATCCAAAAAGGCCCTAACAAGGTATGAGGATAAATAGATCCATGTCCAGAAAGGAGGTGGATCGTTGTATATCGAAGTCCAAAATAAAGATTGGAGAAAAATGAAGAAGTCGTGGTCCATTTATGAAGAATCTCTCAAAGCTTCAAGTGAAGAAATTCCTATTATGAAGAGAAGACCATTATTTCATGAACGTCTCTCAAGGTTTGAAGTATGAAGTCGCTGCCAAATATCGGTCCGAGAAAGGTCTCAAATCGCGAAGCGGGTTATGCCAAGATATGAACTTTATGAGGTCCCGAGAAGCAGTTTTAAAAGATTTTGTCCTTTAGCTAACTATTGATTAAATTGTTCCACTTTATTTTCAGCCTAAATAACTATCAAAATAAGTCAACAATGCATCCTCGTGATCATTCGAGACAATAATAAAATATAAGAGGTACACCTAGGAATAAGGGAGTCTAAGTGAATAATTGGCCCACATGAGTTCGTGTTAGTTTGCTAACTTATAATAACAATGATCTCGTTTTTAAGCTTGGTTTGGAGAAAGTGAAAACTTGAGGATGATGATCATTCACGACATTTCCAAAACCAATAGGTACGTTTTTTATTTCTTTACTTTGTATGTTTTGTAATTTTCTATCTCTTTAATAAAGGCCAATATGGATTGATTATGATGAAAAGTGTAATCTTGCTTTGTAACTAATGCATTGCATGAGGACATTGCAATGGTTAAGTGTAGGGGATTTTATAGGTGTGAAAACACCCATCCTTTTTACCACTTAATTACAATAATAACCGAGCCAAAACGTGTATTTTATGTCATTTATGTCGGAATTATGTGTGGTTTGTGTTTTTGTTGTGATTTAGGACGAAAAGGTGAAAAGTGGAGAAAACACGGCATTCACGGGCTTTTATCGAAGAAAAAGACGAAAGATGAAGTAGAAAGATCAAGAGTGGAAAAAGAACGGAAGTCCAAGACCAATTCTGAAGATTTATCGAAGAAAAAGTCAAAAGACGGAAGTTCACCAAAAGTCGAAGAACTCAAGTCTAATTTATTGAAGAATTACAAGACGAGTTCAAAGAAATCCCGAGCCAAAGTCATTAAAGTCCAAGATTTAAGAAGATTAAAGAAAGCAAGGACCTAATGACGCAATTAAGGAAAAGATGAAAGAGGGAGGAAGCTTCCTAAGCTCCTCCGTAATCTCCCTATATATAGAATAGATCTCATTCATTTGTAGTTGTTGGTGGCTTGACAACCCACTCTTCCACCATTTTCATTTCCCTGTTTTTTTAATTTCTTGCACCTTAATCTTCATGTAATGCACCTTTAAATTCCTTTTAATTCCAAGTAAGTTTACTTTTAATTGTTGTTAATCTTTACCTTATTGTTAATCTCCTTCTACCTTTCTTGTTTGATTTGTTCTTCATTTTCATTGTTCATGTTCTTGAGTTTTTATGGTTTTGATTAAGTGGGTTTTGATTGATTTGGCTTTGTTTGTTAGTTTTGTTGATTTGTTTTGATTGATTATTGTTAGTTGATGCTTTGTGGTTGTTTTGGTTTAATCTTTTGGTTTGTTTTGGTTAGATTTGATCAAATTCGTGCTTTGTTCTTCATCCCATGTTTCCTGTTCAAGTTATCTGTATCTTGCCCAGATATTCCGGATCATCTGCTTTCCTTGTTCTTTATTCGGAATATCTGATTATTCCGGATAGAGACCGTTATTCGGAATATCTGATTATTCCGGATAGAGTCCCTTATTCGGAATATCCGATTATTCCGGATAGAGTCCCTTATTCGGAATCTTAGGTTATTCCGGATAGAGACCCTTATTCGGAATATCTGATTATTCCGGATAGAGACCCTTATTCGGAATGTTCAAATATTCCGGAATCAACCATTTTTCCTTTATTTATTCCGCATCAAGCTTTATTCCGCATCAATTGGTTTATTCCGAATGAGTTTCCAGTTTTTTGTAATTTTATATTTTTAAGTTTCAAGCTTTATTTTTCCCGCCTTTTTCTTTATTTGTACTTTTACTTGCTTTCCTTTAGTTTAAGTTTAAGTTTGAGTTATTTACCTTTATCGCTTTTAATTTCTCGCCATTTACTTTTCGCCAAGTTTTTATCTTTCATTGTTGTTTCTTTTACCGTCTTTACCTTATTCTTATTTGTTTCAATTCTTTATTTTTAATTAGTTTTAGACAACGACCATTCTCTTTCCTTTTCACCAAGAACAACTGAGTCGCACTTTTAACCGGAAATCAATTCGAGAAGATACCGAGAAACGAATTTTTTCAACTAGAAAATTTTTTTACATTAGGGACCCACATTTGCTTATTCGGCCTAAAAGCCCAATTATGAAAGTGGTTATTTACTAATGGGTCAAAGTCCAATAGGCCCAAAACAACAAAAGATATAGACGGATGGATAAAGTTAATATATGGGTCCAAAATCTATTTAAATGCCCAACAACATTCACTAATGAAACGAATGGGAGAAACATTGGGTCCAAGGCCCATGTATCTTGTGACGGTGGAAGGTTATATTAACTTTCCATTCGGTCAAGAGTGGTCAAAACCAAACGTTAAAACCAAGAAAACATACAAAAGAAAGAAAAATAAAAAAGGAACGAAAGAAGTATGGGGAAGAACACAACAGATGAACCCTAGCCTCAATAGGGGGTTTCCTTTTGAGCAACAATTGGACTCCATGCGGCCCAATTAAATCCCAACTTTTAGGGGATGAAGAGATGCTGTTATCAAGGCCACGTGGCACCTTTTCACGTCACTACTCTCATTTGATTGATTGATTTCCTGTCAACCAATCAGTTAGCCAATGATATGCATCCACCTAGGCACCAAACTAGCACTACTAGCACAAGAGAATGCCACGGTGTCGATCTGTGTGACCAAGAATCACAGTCGTTTGATCAAGAAAGGATGGAAAGAGAATTAAGAGATGCTAAAGGAAGGGTCAAGATCAAGTTTCTTCATCAGCACCTCACCCCTCTCCTTCCCTATAAAAACCCCCAAATTTTATTCATGTAATCATCCCTTTCTTTACTTTTAATGTTATAATGTTAGATTGAATTTAGGATCTGTAAATTTTCTTTTTAATGATGTAATGAGATTTTGAATTAATAAAAGTCATTTTTCAATTTATTTGTCTCTTTTTAATCTCACGTTTTATTTTATTGATAGTATTATTTTCTAAATATTCCAATTAATATTATAACTGAAAATCAGTCATATAAGCTTCATCTATAGTTTATTTATTGAAAAGAGTGAGAGTGGATATATTATTTATTCCCACTGAATAAGTAAATAAAAGATGTTGATTCGATTCAAAGTGGTGGATTCGAGGTCTTTATGGTTTGAAAAAATGTTTAATGGTGGTGCGTGATGTTTTCGGAGTAGTTCAAGTCCAAAGGTAGCTCAGCGCTACCTTCGACATCAAAGGATCTTCAATAAAAAGGTTAAGCTCGTTTTAGTTTTTACGAATGTTTAGTTTTTACGAATGTTTAGTTTAATTGGTTTGTTTAATATGTTATAAATTTTTATTGGATTTGTTTATGTTATTGATGATGAATATGTTTGATTTCGATTTATGTAGTTAAACTTTTTTCGTTTTATGTTTTAGTTAATCTTCCTAATCTATATATGTCAATTGTTGAATGTTGAAAGTTGAAAACACAAATAAATATGGCAATGTTGAATAATCTTGTATATTCACCAAATAATGGGCTGACAGTTGTATACTTTGTATTCACTAATTAAAAAGTTAGTGATGTTGAACAATCGTGTGTATATTCACTAATGCTAATATTTTTATTTTTAGTAAGGTTGAAATTATCAATCAAATTTGAATGAAGAATATTTGAGTGATTAAAGAGCTGATTCCAACTGTCACCACCCAGATCACGCGTCTTATCATTAATTATCGTATATCTTCACCTATATAATGAGATCCAGGAATTTTGAGTGATTGAAGCGCTGATTCTAACTGTCACCGCCACCATTCAAGATACTCGATTACAAATCTGTTTTGGGTTTTGCTGCTATTGATTTGATCACGGAAGTTTTTGTTTTGATCTCAAGATTTCATTATGGTATGTGTTTTATAAGCTTAATCACATTTGCTTTAGTTTAACTCTATCTTGGGGTTTTCAGTTTTAAGATTTATTATCAAATTCGAGAATTAGTTTTCAGTTCATGTGTGTCTTATTAGTTATGTACTATGCGATTTATCATTTATGTTATCCTCTCGAATAACCGTATATATGTGTTAATCTGCATTGATTCATTATTATTTGCTTAGGTAAGTTGCATTGGAAACTAATGTTATCTTGTTTTGTTTCTTTTTTCCATCAGAAGGAGTTCAAAAAATGCAAGGACAAAACAAAGAAAGAAAACCATAAATTCTTTGGAACAACATCTTATGGCAAGAATCACAAATTCAAATTTTGTAGACAAAGCTATTCAGTATCTACAGCCACGGGTACTTCAACTTCTATTTAGATTATAGTAATTATAAAAAACAATTTTTCTATGCATAAAAGCAGAAAGTAGGTGTTTGGCATTAAGTTGAGATTTGTAAAGAAATTCTATTAAAATTGAACGTGGGTCTTCATTAACACATATTTGAATTTTTGTAGATTTCCTTATCAGGTTCTCATGTTATCGTGGGGTCTTCATTAACACATATTTGAATTTTTGTAGATTTCCTTATCAGGTTCTCATGTTATCTGAAACTCTAATGCACTAAACTTGAATATTGAACCCAGGTCTCAGTATGTAAAGTTGCAGCCCTGATATCATATTATAAAGGTATAGTTGATGGTAGGCTATTGCATCCTACTTTATCCATAGGTAAGTTCCCTATATACCTTACATTTTCAAGTCACCACTATCTTTTATATATCCAATGCTTGGTCATACTTTAGTTAGATCACAAAGGGAGCATCAAAACAGCCCTTAGTAACATGTTTATGATAGACTATCTAAGCAGCCCTTGTTAACATGTCAAAGTACTGAAAGGGCTGCTAAAACAAGTCTTTATTGAGCTTTTTGTGATTAAGTTATAAGCGCATTACTATGCTTGAGAAAAGTTCAAGGTAATTGTAGTATTTTTCATTATTTTTTATTAGATTTGTTTATTTTTCGTGGTTTGATGACTAATATTAGTTTGTTTCTAGCTTATGAGCTTATATCAGTTGAATGAAGTTCTTACTACTCCTACTATTAGATGGGTTGGTTAGGGCCAAGTATTATTGTGTGATTTGAAAAAAGTTAAGGTTTGTAAATGACATGTCTATTTTGGATATTTGTAAAGAAATAATGTGTTATACAATCATATTATTAGAAAACTACATTATTAAGCTATTCATATAGATTTACCAATAGAATCATATAAAATTTTCCGTCCATAATATTCCTATTTGTGAATTACAACTTGTTTTCTTCTTGCTCAGTTTTATTTGATTTCATTCATATGAGATAAACACACAATACATATGAAACTCATTCATAAGTAATTTGGTCAGTTTTTCCTATTAAGCAACAAATGATTGTATGAAGCACTGTTACTTATTGGCAAACAAAACAAAATTACGATCACTATCATTTCAGTAGTTTTTATTTTATTTTAAGAACTTTTAAAGTTTTTAGTTCAGTTCTAATCTTAATGGTTTTCGTGGATTTTCAGTTCGGGCTATTGGAGAAAATCTTCCAATTTTGTTAAACGCATTCATGGCAGCACTTTCCTTATATTCTTCTAGAGCGGTTAAAAGAGATTTCTGAAATTTTGCAGCATCCTTGTATGTAATTCATTTTTATATGTACGTGTTGCACACTAAAATCTTTTGCACATGCTAAATTTTTTCTTTAGCATTCTACAACATTATATTTATCTAATTCCAATCATGTTTACGCTTGTGTTTGTGTTTGTATTATGTCGTTTCTTATAAAGGTAGTGTAGTGTTCAGCTTTAATATCTTATACCACGTGGTATTTCACTTTATTCGGGCTCTTTTTAGATATTATAATTTGAACTTATCCAAATGATCATTTCATTATATTTTTCTTGTTACCTTACTATTGTACCTCACATCAAGAATGTTTATACATTAACCAAATAGCAGCCAAAATTTAAGAACCTAAATGGTATTAGAACGACATTGGTTTTAACCATTTTTATATAGGTTTTCATCACTTAATATACAATATATTGTTAATTATTTGTCGCTAAAAAATTCCCGCTGCTATGCGCGGGTACTCGTCTAGTTGTTTTAATTGATAAGTGGAGTGACGTCTTCCTGTTGGTTTGTAGACTTTGCTGTATTATTTTGATGTATGCATAATGATACCCTGCTGATTTTAATTAGATAATTAGATTGTAAATTGTTATGTTACTGATTTTAGAGTCTGCTGAATAGGGAGGTCTTATATTGCTGATCTTGTTTTGGAGACTAATATAGTTTAATCTTTTTGTACTTAAGGTTTTTGATTTAAACTGATAAACATAGTCTGCTGATATGTCTGATATAGCTTAACTTGAGTTTGTTGTGGTATTTAGTTTTTCTTGATGGCTTATTTTACCTATTTTGCCATGGCCATCTTAGCTTTAATTTAAGTTATTTTCTTGAAATAGTTTAGTTTAAAGTAACTGCTTGTTATATTATTTTACTGTGATATCTGTTTGGTGATTGGGCTTAACAAGTTACTGATTAAGTGGATCGCATCTTCACTTCACATAAATATTAATAGTGTTGTTCCTTTCCTTATATTTCATTTACTAGAGTCTGTTATACTGTTATTCATCTAGTGTGATTGTTATGATTTTTTATTGCATGGTTTAATGCCAAGTATATCGAATTGAGTTATGTATATATTTAAATGAATCTGACCCAATAAATAAATAAATAAATCATTCACAAAAAGTCCACTCCTGTGGATTCGAACCCGAGATCTCTCAGATAAAGGTCCAGAGCCACAACCATCTGGACTAACCCACATTTTTGTTTAAGTATGGTTTATATATTTAATATATGGTATATAATATGAACTATTATAGTATAAACGTTTTTTCTTATATAATGTTAGAATTAAAAAGTTTAAATAATACTTTAATTGAACCTTTATTAAAATTTGTTTTATATAATAAAAGGTTTTTATTGATTTTGTTTAGATTAAAGTTTTGAAAAATTTCCTACTTTCTTTTATTTTAAAAAAGTGTTTTAATAAATTAGATTTGATTTTATTAGTTAAAATTTTAAATAGGGCTAATGACTTAAAAATGCATCTAACTTGACACTTTTTTGCGTTCTGTGTACCCATCGTTTTTCTTTCCCATTATGGTTATCAAACTTTTAAAAGTCGGTCATTGTGTGTATTTTGTCACTATTTTACCATGTAAAATGACCATTTTACCCATAAAAATTTCAAAAAAATAAGGGTAAAATGGTCACAAAATACACATAATGATCGACTTTTGAAAGTTTGATGATCATAATGGAAAAGAAAAAAGATGGCTACACAAAACACAAAAAAGTGTCAAGTTAGATGCATTTTTAAGTCATTTGTCCTTTTAAATAAATAAAGTTTATAAATAAAAATAAATATTTTGTTACTTTTAAAATTTAAATTGATTTAATATTATTTTTAAATAATATAGTTTTATATAATTTTGTTTTTAAATAATTTTGATTTAAGAAATTTGTTTATGTTTGTTTCATTTTAAAAGTAAAAGTCAAAAAATTTTATAATATATAGTTTAAATATTGTCTTTTGGATTTAAATATGGGTAGACGATTCATGCACTTTAGGTTAAAAATTTGTAGGATTAATTTAGATAAAAACCGACAACAATTCAAATCAATTGTCCAATTCAAATCGAAAGTTTCAAATTCACAAGTTCCTTGTGTACAACGAACCGGGATCACTCTAGTGTTTAATTAATTATTCTTTAGCTTATTTTTGGATTATTACCTTTTCCTAAAGGTAATTTCCTAAATTCGCTCTATAACGTATTAAATTAAAATACACTGACACTTTCCTACTACATCATACCTCTTTCCAGCTTTGAATTATTTAAAATTTCTTTCTAAATTGTTTAAATGTTTTAGTTTAAGCTTAATGTAACTTTCTTTTCTAGTTGTACTTAAATCCTTTCATTAAAAAAAATAAAATTCAAAAAAAATTGTTCTTTTTCATCTTTTAATTTTGCTACTATTCTAGTATTTGAATTGCTATTGTTTGGATTGATTCGTGCTATATAGCTTAGAAACAAGCTATAGGAACTTTTTTGGTTTCATTTGGTTAAGTATTGAGCTAATTCAGAGTTTTGGAGGGAAAATCTGTTCAAACACACAGATCTAGTATCTGTGTTTTTTGGCTGAACTTTGTTGATACTTTTGGTGTAGCTGAGTACTATAATCATTGTTAAACCTTTCTTCATCAATGGGCTGGCCTGGGTGCATGTATATTTCTTTTTAAATTTTTAGGAAAAAATAGGTTAAGTGATTAACTGCTATTGTTCATGTGTTTTGGTGAAGTTTGATTGCTGAGATCTGGTTTATGTGAGTTGTTTTAGTTGTTTGAATACTTGGTTTACCTTTGCATACACTAGAGCTAGGAGTCTCTTTGATAATTTTTGCATAATCTTCATAAAGGGCTATTTGGATTAGGTTATTTTGGATTTGTGTTTATTCTTTGTGTTTTGAGGTTTGCAGCTTCATACTACACTCACTTAACAAGTCCTTAATCAGTCATAGTTTTGGTACAAGTCATAGTCAAATAGGTTTTCTTGTGCAAATTGGTTTAAGTGTTTTTGTCAGCAAAGTTAATAAATAGTCACCTTTAGATCTATATAAAAACTTCATTAATCAGTGGTAGGTGTCATTTTTTAGTTTTCTGGATAGCTTATAGTGTCAGTTAGAAGTTCCTAGTTATTTGCTTAGCTTATTATCAACTCCATAAGCCTTGAAATCATATCAAAGTTAGCTGTTCATTCACTTTTTCAACTGTCAATTTTTGGATTTTGATATGTGCTTATCACTAAGTCTTCTAGCTTATTGACTTCAAAAAAGTTGCTTATATATAGCTTAATAGTAGATCTGGAGCTTTTGGTAGTTTTTTTATAAAAGTCAAATAGTAAACATACGTTTAAAATAAGCTGTTTTAGCTTTTAATTTTTTTCTGGCTTATTTAGTGCATCTTTTTCAATTGTAGCAAACATTCCATAAGTTTTTTTAGCTTATTAGTTAATTTGGAGAAAATCAGATCTTAAAATAAGCCAGGTAAGTTTATTTGTACTTTTGAGCTTATTAGAAAATCGGTTTGAGAGTTTGGGCTTATCCCATAAGCTCTTCTTGGTTTTGGCTAGCTAAAATTCGTTTTAAAACTTTTTGAAACTTATTTGAGCTTAATTGGTTGAGTAGAAAGCGAGTTATAGCTTATTTCTCTCTAAGCCAGTTTTTGGCTTATTTAGTTGTGTTTAATTGCTCATTGGTCCTTGTTCTTTATGTGATGTTAGTTTCTAGCTCATAAAGTTAATTGCTCTTTAGTCCATAGCTTTCAGTTTCATTTATAAACGGCCCAAATAGACTCCATTGAGATGGGCTGGAGTTGTTGGGCCATTTAGTTTTGGGTTATGTTCTAAATTCGGACTAGGCCACTTTGGTGTCTGCTTTACTAGTTGCAAAACCCGGTTTTGAATATTAATAGAATTTCAAATTTTCAAATTAGTTTTTAATTAATTAAAATAGTTTTATTAAATTTAAAAATATTAAAAAATTCTAAAAAATATTAAAAAATATTTTTAATCTTTTGGCATTTTTAGATTTTAAACATGGGGTATTTTTTAGAATTTTCATTTTTATAGCTTCGTATTTACATTTAATTTTTTATTATGTGCTTTAATTAGTTGTACTTTTTGCTTAATTTGTAGTTCGTGCAATTTGTTTTAGAATAGTAAGTATTTTTACATAGTTTAATATTTTTATCTTTTTACATGCTTTTAATTAAAAGTAGATACCAATCAAGTTTCTAGAACAAAAAACGATTAATCGTGTGATAAGATTTGTTGATCAATTCGAGTCGAGTCGAGGAACACAAACATTAATATCATACATCATAAAATTCCTATATTAAGGAACATCCTCAACCGCGTAATGTCTTCAAACGTATTGCAGACAGAATACTCGAGGATCTTGAGGCCAACATGGGGGACGCAAACCTCTCGGACGAATCCGTGGAGCACGCTGTCAAAGAAACGTCTCGGGAAAATACCCATCGCGTTAGCGCGTTGGAGAGGATAGATCCTCCCAAAGGAAGAGATATCACCCCTCCAACATTGACTAGCAGCTACCACGGTCGCACTGTGCGATGAAGGCGCTCACCCAGTGATGATCTGTCCGGATCTTACTTTGAGGACCATCATCCTAGACGTCGTAGGATGAGGTACCCCTCTTCGGAATTATCAGACAGCAACAGGGAACACATGAGGCGATCACGAAGTCGCTCTCATCAGGGTGATGAAGACCTCTCTCTCCCATGGTGTCGGGAGAAGGAGGACGCATTTACAAGTCGCATCCGGGATTACTCCGAGGACAAAAAACGACGCATGGCCAACTGCGTAAAAACTGACGACGGATCTAGTGACCCAGATGACCATCTAAAAGTTTTTTAAACTCAAGCAAAGATCGATCGGTGGCCTATGACCATGTGGTGCAAGATGTTCAATTCGACACTCATTGGGAACGCACACGACTGGTTCGAAAGACTCCCACATCGAAGAATTGATAGCTTTGATGAGTTGCAGAGCGATTTCAGAAGGAATTATACTCAAAGGAAAAAGTATAACACATACCCTGTTTCACTGGCTACGGTGAATAAAAGCACGGAGAGTCTACGGAAGACTTCACAGAATGCTTCAAAGACGAGTGCATAAAAATCAAGGCATGCCCTAAAGTTTTAAAGATATCTGACTACATGCACACCATAACGGATAAGGAACTAATTAGACGTCAAAATGATAAGCGCCCTGAAACATTCGATGAGTTAATGAAAAGGGTTAGATTCTTTGTGTAAGGGGAGACCGCGGTCTTAGCGGCCTATTCCATAAAAGGAAACCAGGGTTATCGGAATCACGATCAACCCAAAAAGCAATCAAACCAGGCGAGTGGAAGGAGCCTTGACTATCGTGGTCAGCAAAGAGGAGGACGAGCGGCCGACAAGTTTACCACTTTAAAAATGTCTCTACGAGAGATATTATTGTCGGAGGTTGCAAACTTCCTACGACCACCTCATATGACAACTTCAGTCGACCGTCGTCAAGGGAATCGATTATGTGAGTTCCATAATGATAAAGGCCACGACACCGATGAGTGCATCCAGATCAAAAATACATTGAGTCACTGGTAAAATCAGGACAACTCAAACACCTCGCCAAAGATTGAAAGGATGGGAAAGACAAAAAGGGTGACAGAAAAGATCATCCTAAGAACAAGCCAACTACCATATTCATAGTACAGTCAGGACAGCGCCGAAAGAAGCAAAATATTAGTCAAAAATTTTCCCGTTCCAAGGAGATCTCGTTTCCTCCCATAACTTCAAGAAACATGGCGAAAGGGCCCCTCACAATTGAAGTGAATATGGGAGGCCACAATGTCTGCCGCATGTAAGTAGACTGAGGGTCATCAGCCGAGATACTCTACGAGAACAGTTTTACACGGGTACAACCAGACAAAAAGAAGCAGCTGATGCCGGCTACATCGCCACTCACTGGCTTTAGTGGAGAAACCATCTGGCTGATGGGCCAGCTACGACTCCTAGTCACCATCGGAGATGATGAACACTCCACCATGGTGTGCATAAATTTTATGGTGATACGTTCACCATCACCGTATAACGGCATGATTCTAAGGCCAGGGATATTGGCCATCCATACCGTACCATCCACGGCACAAGGTATGATGAAATTCCATGTGGAAGGAGGAATAGTCATCATCTTCAACACGGTGGTCCCACCTTCTGAGTGCCATGCGATAACCTCACCTGTGCAACCAGCCACCAAAGGGAAGGAACAACTACCACCAAATTGGAAGGTAGCAATTCATCGAGGCTATCCAGATCAAGAAATAGGAATTGTAGGAACTTTAACTGATAAAGGTAAGAGCGCTATGTGCGACATGTTAAAGGAAAACCTTGATGTGTTCGCTTGGGAACCAAAGGACATGACGGGCGTACCGCGTTCGATAGCAGAGCATAGGTTGCAAATCCGACCAGGGTATCCCCTGGTAAAGCAAAAGAAACATGGACAAGCCCGGGATCAGAGTCAAGTGATACTACAAGAAGTTAAGAAGTTGTTTGATGTATGCATTATGCGGGAGTTATATTACCATGAGTGGCTATCTAATCTGGCCATGGTAAAGAAACACGATGACAGTTAGCTTATGTGCGTTGATTTCACAGATCTCAACAAAGCATGTCTCTAGGACTGCTACCCACTTCTAGAGATTGATTGGAAAGTGTAATCTTTGTGTGGGTACCCCTTCAAATGTTTTTTGGACGCATATAAGGGATATCACCAAATTCAAATGGCCGAGCAGGACGATGAAAAAACAATTTTCCATACGAGCCAAGGTGTTTAGTGTTACACCAAGATGTCGTTTGGTCTCAAGAAAGGAGGGGCAACCTATCAAAGGATGGTTGACAAAGCATTTGACAACCAAATTGGGTGTAACCTGTAGGTCTATGTTGATGACTTGGTCATCAAGATCAATTTGGAGGACGGGCTTATCAGAGATATTGAAGAAACTTTCGCCACATTGCGACAGATCAATATGAAGCTAAACCCAAAGAAATGCACGTTTGGAGCTACGGAAGGAATGTTCTTGGGGTACATGATTGATCCAAATGGGATCAAACCATGCCCAGACAAGACAGGGGCCGTGATACAGCTACCATCCCCAAGGACGCACAAGGAAGTGCAGTCTCTTAATGGTAAGTTGGCAGGACTAAATAGGTGCTTATCCAATATGCGGAGAAATCGTTACCCCTCTTCAAGACAGAAGAATAGTGACTTTAATTGGACGAAAGAGGCAGAAGTAAATTTTAAAGAACTCAAGAAACACTTGGAATCCCTCCCAATGTTGGTCGCACCATGGCCTAAGGAGGAACTAATCATCTACCTATCAGCCACTCACGGCACAATCAGCGCAGTCCTGATGACCGATAGGGACACGATGTAGATGTCCATTTACTTTGTCAGCAGGGCACTACAAGGACCAGAGCTGAACTACAGGTCAATGGAAAATTTGGTTTTATCGCTAGTATATACCACCAAGCGGCTGCGCTTGTACTTCCAGACGCATCCTATCGTGGTCATAACGGACCAACCAATCAAACAGGTCATGTCAAGGCCGGATACGGCAGGGCGTTTGCGAAAATGAAGTGTTTTGTTAGGGTAACACAATATCTCATATCGGCCTCGCACGGCGGTTAAAGGCCAAATCTTAGCTGACTTAATAATAGAGAAGCCGGAGGAGGAAAGCATAGAGACTCATAAGGAGGATAAGCTCCAAGACCTATGGGTCTTATTCACGGATAGATCTTCATGCACAGATAGATCTGGCGCAGGCCTTATCCTTACTAATCATGAGGGTATGGAATTCATGTATGCCTTATGATTTAAGTTTACAACAACAAACAACGAGACTGAGTATGAAGCCTTGATTACGGGCTTGAGAATAGCTGCGCGGAGGGGGTGCGAAATTTGGAAGCACATGTCGACTCGCGATTAATTGCAAACCATGTCCTTGGGGAGTACGAGGCTAAAGAGGACAACATGATCCAATACCTTGAAAAGGTAAAATCCCTCATTGGAGGATTCACCAGATTCATAATTAAACATGTACCTAGAGGTGAGAAGAAAAAGGCGGACGCCTTGAGCAAAATCGCGTCCACTAGCTTCGCCCACCTATCCAAACAAGTGTTGGTAGAAATACTCAAAGATACATTGATTGTAGGAGAAGAAACTCTGTCAATAGTTGAGGAGGAGGGACCTACTTGGATCACCCCGCTCATCGAATAATTGACAAATGAAACACTCTCGGAGGACGAAATCAAATCACGCTACACATAACGAAAGGCACAAGGGTTTGAGGTCCATGATGGGATTGTATACAAAAGATCATTCTTGCATCCCTGGCTGCATTGCGTCGGACCAGAACAAGCGAGCTACGTGATTAGGGAGATTCGTGAGGGGTCCTGCAGCATGCATGCATGACCTAGGTCAGTTGTGGCAAGAGCCTTACGGACGGGATATTATTGGCCGACCATGCATAAAGTCGCGCAGGACATCATACTTAGGTGTAATGATTGTCATGTCCACAGGCCAGTACCACATTACCCACAACAACAGTTAACACCAATCACATCCGCGTGGCTATTCTAGAAGTGAGGTATTGAAAAAGGAGGACCGTTCCCGGTGGCAGCTGGAGGTGTTATTTTTAATAGTCCCTATAGACTATTTCACCCGATGGATAGATCCTAAGGAAGTGTCAACAATCACGGGCAAACAGGTTAAAAAGTTTGTATGGGAGAACATAGTATGCCGCTTTGGTTTACCCGAGAAAATAATATCTGACAACGGCAAGCAGTTCGTAGAAAATCCATTCAGGGACTGGTGTGCAACATTGAATATCACGCAACATTTTGCATCTGTTAAGCACCCACAGACTAATGGTTTGGTGGAGCGTGCAAATCGAAGTCTGGGATAAGGAATTAAGGCACGCCTGGACGAAAAAAGTGTTAAGTGGGTTGATGAGCTACCACATGTGTTGTGGTCGCATCAAACTATGATCAGAACTGCTAATGGGCACACTTCATTCACACTCGCATACGATACTGAAGCAGTAATACCAGCCAAAATTGGTATGCCAATAATCCACACCGCGGAGGTGAATATTACCACGAATGATGAGGAACTAAGAGTTAACTTAGATTTATTGGAGGAAAAAAGGGAATTGGCAGCAATCAACGAGGCGAAAGCTAAGAAAAATATGAAAAGGTATTACGACACGATAAAGGGCGTATCCTTCAAGCAAGGAGACTTTGTTTATCAGGAAATAAAGCAAGCCATGCTGAAAAGACAGGGAAACTTGACCCCAAGTGGGAAGGACCGTATGATGTCACGGATGGTTTGGGTAACGGCGCATACAGGTTGCGCGACATGAGTGGCCGAGACTTAGGTCGCGCATGGAACATCAGCAATCTCAAAAAGTGCTATCTTTAAGGATACGGCCTTCCACATGGACATCTCACTGTAGTCAGCATCAATAAGTTCCATGTTGTTTTTTGTCTTTTCTAGGAGTCATTTGTTCTTGGATTTCTTAAGTTTCTGTCTTCAAAAATCGTGAATGTAATAGTATATTTTCGTGGTGCCTAGCGAGTTCCACGGCCTGTTCTTGTTCAAATTTCCTATTTCTTTATACTTAAGAATTATTTGTTTATGTTTCCTTATTCGTATGCATTTATAAAACCGTACATGTACTCTTCGTTTCTATGAGAAGCAAGAGGATTGAGTGAACCTACTAATTCATCTTGTCGTATAAGTGGGATGCAACCCCAGCGGCCACGGATCATGAATCCTTACTAGACACCTTATTAGCAAGATGTTGTAATAAGTTTATAGCATGTCGCATTAACAAAATAGCATGTGCCAAAGACACACGGTGCACTTCTAGTAACTTGTAACACTTTGTCTTTTCTACAAGCCGTGTTAAAACCACGCATAACAAAGGTATACAGTTATCTAAACATATGATTCATAAAAAAGGCAAGTATATACACAAACATAGGCCGTGGACATCCAGGGCCGAATATAACAAAATAAAAATAAATGTTTAACAAATTAAATACAAATTGTTTTACAATCATTCTAGGGGAACGGATTCCCCGAGTTCCTTCCTCCTTTGGGTAATGGTGGCTAAGGTGGATCCACTAGGCGTCACATCACCCTCCAACAACATTGTCAAGCCATGCCTGGTGGGTGCTGTCACAGGCATGCCATCTGACCGAGGCAAGTGAGCCGACCCTACAGTAGGAGTGAGACACGAGATGCGGCTTCCCCTCTTTCCCCGGGCATGGTCCATGTTTGCTTGGATGGCCTCCCCTAAGCCTTTTTCTCCTTTCAATGCCCATGAATCATTGGAAGGGGGGGCTGTCCACATACAAGGGGATGGTGAGTTGGGCGTCCAAGTCGGAGGTAATGTCCCGCCGCTCCATGATCATGTCAATGGGAGCATCTTTCAGTGCCTCCAAATCCGTCAGCAGAGGATACTCAATATCCTTAAGCGCCGTCATGGAGGCAGTCATGTACTTCTCTGTGTCTGGTTTGTGAAAGGCATGATCCTTGGCTACTCGTCCCTGTTCATCCCATTCCATGCCGGCTAGAAGGCCCTCATGCCTTCCGCGATCGATGCTGTCAAAGACGACATTTGCAAGTGGCTGGATCATTTGGGGCGACTCGGCAATCTTTGGCATCGCCAACCTTAGACCTCTCCCAATTATCCACCTAGGACCAACAATGGCCGTAAACATATGAGGGTTCAACTCCTCATCAAAGTTAATGTCTAACCCATCCAGCCGTGTATCCATCTCCTCAAGACGTCCTTCCTCGACCTTCTCATGACCAACCCTATAGCCGACAAACTCTACGGCTAACTGTTCTTCGCACTTTACTAACTGGCGCAGGTTGTCGCGGTCGTTAGAGAGTGTGGAAACATCATTGGTCAAGGACTGGGCAGTTGATTCGGCAGCGGCCACCTACAGATACCAAAATATGCGTTAGTCAAGTTCACGAGGTACTTATATTGTAAAACAAAAAAAGAGACAACAATTATTAGAAGAATATAATACCTTGTCGTGTAAGGATTGGACCTAAGCTTCCAACTCTACAATACGACCTTCATGTGCGATGGCATGGGTCGCTTGCTCCCTTATGATGGCCTCGGCAGTGGCAAGGTTGGTTTGGAGAGTGGAAATGGTTTGTTCGTGTTCTTCAACCATCTTCTCCAATCGGATTATTTTCTGGTTGGCGCTCTGAATATGGTGTAGCGCTCCTTTAAATCGATGACGCATGGCCGCACCGATAGCCATCTGATGGTCGGTTGATACATTGAACTGTTCTATTAGATCCTCGTGTGTCATCTCATTCAAATCTTGTATCAAACCAGGAGGGTTCAGATGATCCATGAAGTCCTTGCATGCCTCAGCCGTTTCCAACCTACTTGTCGTGGATAAATGCCACTCCGGGAAAAAAGGTTGGGATGATCCTTCTGAGAGCGGCTG
The DNA here is from genome assembly GCA_025667525.1 of Glebionis coronaria. Lineage (NCBI taxonomy): Eukaryota > Viridiplantae > Streptophyta > Magnoliopsida > Asterales > Asteraceae > Glebionis > Glebionis coronaria. The sequence goes on along the minus strand of CM046878.1, from coordinate 302,016,736 downwards.
CTGGCTAGACGTGGGTGGAGGTAATGGTGTTGCCTCCTCAAAAAGGGGAGGTGACCGTCGGTTGGTGTCCTCTTCCTCCAGTCTCACCTTTGACGGCTCTTTCCTGTGATTACATGATCATTTAGGAAGTGTTAATTGAATACAAATTTGTAAAAGTAAAGGTTGTGAGTCACTTACGTATGCTTTTTCCCAAGCTCTGTGTTGGTGGGTGATGAGTGGGAAAACACGCACATTTAATTACCCAAATCCACTTAAAACACGGACAAATACATTATCTTAAACTGTAAAATATCAGAATTACGCGTGTATTTTGTGTTTGTGTATTTTTTAGGCAAAATAGGTACAAAGTGATCAAACATGAGCTTTTACGAGAATATTCAAAGAAAAGACGAGGAAAAGAACAAAATAATGCATCAAGGACTTATCTTGTAAAAGACTTGAAGATCAAGGATTAGAAGTGAAGTTTATTTGAAGAAAAAAAAGTATTTAAACAATAAATGGAAGATGATAGGAATTACAAGGACTAAAAGTAAAAATTGTCTTTTGTTAATAAAAGATTATTGAGTCAAAGATTGGTCAAACTCTTCTTCTTCATCAGAGAGAAGAAAAACATGACGGTGCACCATCTTATCCTTCAAAGTCTTCAAAGGAAATTCGCAAGAGAATAAGAAGAAATCAGGAGAAGCTTTCAAAATAAGAGATGATCATTATTCCATTCTCTACATAATTATATCACTCAATTAGATCAAGAACAACACACGGAAAAACCCCCAATTCCTCAAGATTTCTCAAGACGCATGGAGCATTTTAATTGGATAAGACACGTTGTCAGCACCTCTCCTCAGCACTCTCTGTTTCTATTAATACCTTGTGAAGATCTCATTTTTAACAAGTGATCATAGGTGTAGATTACACACAGTTAGTTAGTTAGTTAGGAATAAGCACTTTAGTTGGTTTACACACACAGTAGTTGTAACTAGTTAATTCTGTTACGTTTTATTGTTAAGATTTGTAACAAACATTCACCATTAATGAAAAGCTTATCAATTTCAATTGAGTTTACATTACTCTTCATTCTCTAACAAGCTTCATTTGATATTCTGGTTTCCATCCTTCATTCGAATCAGTTAGTAGTTTAGTGTTTATTTTAGTTGATAATCAGGTACGCTTTAGGTTAGAAAAATCTTTTTTCGGATATTAATGAACTTAATTTTTCTGCATTCTCTCCGTCTCAATTACTTACACTTTATAGTTTTCAAATCAATACTGTTAAGACAATTTGACATACGAATCTTTCATATGATAGTTTCATAATGAGTTTGAGAGTAGATTTCTGCAAGTAAAGATGTCGATCAAGTTTTAGATTAGTTGAGTCAATAAGGATTGTGGTTACATAATTTCATCAAGTTTTGTGTAACGTTAGTCTACAAGTTAACAAGTTACTATTTGTTTGAGGATTTCAGTTCTGCAGGTTCACATGTAGTGTTCGTTTCAGGATTGATCAGGTCTTTCGGTATTGTGATTCGCGGATTACGTTGGTTTGTATTTAGTCAAGTAGATAGCAAGATAGTATCGCCATCAACAGACTAGGCCGGGATGTGCAGGTCACTTTCTTGATTTCAATATTCTGCATTTTTAGTAAAATCTGTTATTGACTTGTTTGTAGCGTAAATTTTGTGAATCCTGCTTGTATTGCTTGCTTGTTACTTGTTAGTAATTTGTTTCTTAGTGTATACTTTGTTATCTGTAATTCTGATTTCTAACTCTTGTTTAGATCTTGTTTTAGAGTGTTTCGCATTATATATCTTTGTTTGTTCCTGCTGAATTATGGATAAAATCTTGAATTTGCAGATCTGTAGATGTTCATATAGGCTATTATAGGATTGGAAATGGTTGGAGTTTTATCTAGAACTATTAGTAGTTAGATAATTCACCAACAGATTATTGATAAGATTTAGTTTTAAGCTCAGAAATAGGACTTTAAAGGTGAATAAGTTGACGAAGAAAAGTCACACTAGTCATTAATAAAGCTAAGAGTCAATTAAGGCAGTTTTGGTTGGACATTCGTTCACTGTAACGTAGTTAGCTATGAGCAAGAAATGAGCTCAAAGTTAAGCTCATTAGTTGTTTTTAGAAATAGATGTTTATGAAGTAAACATTTAGACTGTTGGTTTTTTCGTTCCCTAATTCGTTGTCTAGACTACAATTGATCATTTTTAGTAGGCCTAGCTGTAGGATTTTAGTTTATTAATGAGATTAGTAAAAAGATCTTTCATTAAAAAAACAAAAGAATAAAAAGGAAAATACAGGGATTCGAATCCCAGGTCTGTTTTCATTGTCTAAGTTTGGTGTTTGGGAGTTGAACACATATGACCCTTCATTGTAATACTAGTCGTTCGATGCACGGCCCAGACTAGTTAGAATTCATTCTCGTTAGTCCTTTGGTTGGATAGTTCAGTACGTGTTTATTCTTGTTCATTAGTTTACCTAGAGAACTATTAGTCTACAACTACACGTTTTACATGGTGAAGGGCCTTAGCTTTTCTTACTGGACTTAGAATTTCATACTGGTTAAATAGAATAGTTAGTAAAACGTCTATTTAGATTAGATACATTTCTTTAGTTTAATTTCGTATTGTATTTCGTACATTTCTTTATTACTAATTTGTATTTTGTAATTGTAGTGTAATTTGTATTTTGTAATTGTAGTGTAAACTTGTATTTTGTAATTTGTACTTTGTGCGTTAATTGCGGTAATTGCAATGTGTTTTTAGCGTAGTATGTATTACGTAGTATAGATAATATTTTTACATTTTTTACGTGCTTTATTTGCCAAGTAGCTTAAATACCAAATAACTATCTTTAACAAAAAATCATTAAGTCACACTTGTAAAATCAGCTTTCAATTCGATTAGATACTGAGTGAAACGAACTGTACTAAAAATGAATTATTAAATGGCGCCGCTACCGGTTCTTTTCGTGAAGATTGACGGTTTTTAGTGAGACATATTGGATTTTGGGATCCATTCACTTTGTGAACGTTATTTTTTAGCTAATTAAAAAAAAATTACAAAAAATAAAAAATAAAAAAAATCAATTCTTTTCCTAAATAATTTAACCAAAAAAATTAAAAAATTCCAAAAGTAACTCTTTCCTAACACTTATACCAAAAATACTACGTACATATTACTATACATATTATTTTTCTACTTCGATTTCTCTCTCGATTTTTTTTGTGAATATATTCTCTTTAAAAAAATAAAAAAAATACTAAAATATTTTTTCTATATTACTATAAGTAATTATTACATATACGTAGATACGAACAACCAATCCACCTACTATCATAAGTATTGCATTGAAATACACCGTTTGTGGCGGCGTTCCGGTGCCACTTACATGTATCGATAAAAAATAATTAAGGCACAATAGATAAATACTGCAAGCTATTTGATCTAGAGAAAGAATCCACTGTGGGGGTATAAGGAGAGTGTATTTCACATTCGAAAATAGAAGGCTCTTAAGTGCTTCGCGCCGCCTCGTTCCTCCGCTCCCTTATGGTTCTTTCAAAGGTGATAATAGTAAGTCGTGTGCCACCAAAGTAGTATTACGTATATACTTTCTTGTGAATATTAATTATCGAACCTCGATTGGGGTTATCCCTCCCCTTTCAAAGTCACCAAGGGCTCCTCCCTTACTCCTAGAGTTTACTTACACGTGTACTCGCACACGTGTAAACATACCACATCTAGTGTATTACTTCCTCCCACAAGGAAAGATTGAACTTCGTTCACTTGTATATACATTCAGTCATTTCATTCACGTCACCTTGCTACACATGGATACTCGTTCAATGTGGGAGATTTTGCAACAACAATCCGACAACGCTATTTATTTGACTTGTTCGAATTGTGGTGGTCCACATGATAATTATTTATGTACTAAAAACAATGGCCATTATGGGGAGGGTTATGCTAATAATGGAATCGAGAACCCTAATTTTCAACCTAGCTTTCAAATGGACTACACTTGTAATGACTGTATGGGATATTTCGGTATTTCATCACAAACTCCACCATCATTTCAAGATCAAACATTAATGGCCCACATTAAATCCAAGGATTTTCCAATTATGGAGGCTTTCAAAATGATGAAAATTTCCAATGCTATAATCAAGACACCTTTCAAAATCAAGGATGTTTACATCATGAGGGTTTTCAAAATGATGAAAATTTTCAATGCTATAATCAAGAAGACTTTCAAAATCAAGGATTTTTAAATCAAGACGATTTTCAAAATGAAGGAAATTTTCAAGGTTAATAAAGAAGACTTTCAAAATCAAGGATTTATAAATCAAGGAGATTTTCAAAATGAAAGAAATTTTCAAGGTTATAATCAAGAAGATTTTCAAAATCAAGGCTTTTCAAATCATGGAACTTTACAAAATGAAGGCAATATTCAATACCTTAATCAAGAAGATTTTTATAATAAAAATTCTCAAACGGGCTATATGAATATTATGTTGCAAGAAAAAAAGAAAATAAGGGAAGATAAAGAGATGAGATTTATTGAACTACAAGAAAATCAAAACGTCTTGAAAATCAGCTTTTTGAAGCTATGGGTGCCTATTTTGAAGCTCACTACCCCACTAGTAGTGATGTTACCCCTATGGAACCTTCCATCTCTCCACCAATAAAAGAGAGACAAGGCCCTGAGACTATCATCATTTTTACTCCACCTCATGTGTTGACACTCACAAATACATTAAGCTCTCCTCCTCTCTCACCTTTTATGGAAATCCCTGAGATTATACTTGAGCATCATACACCTTATGAGCTTGACACCAACATTGATGATTCTTGTGATGAACCCTTTGATGATCCTTGTGATAGTGATGAGTCCTTTACTTCTGATGATGAATCCGTTTCTTCTATGATTCCTTCACCTACACCTCCAAATGATTTTGTGATGCATTTAAACCCTCTTTTTGAAACATGTTTTGATAACCCAATTTTTGAGGAGTGTGAAGAACCTAATAATGAGTCTATAGAAGAATAACCCTTGATTGATCATTCTTCACTAGTTTTTGAGGATACACCAGTTGATTTTCATGATCATATCATCCCTAAGAGTGATTATCTCATTGATATACCTAATTTTTAGCCTTCTAGTCCCACCTTTTCACCCATGAAGTTGCTTATTGATGAAGATCTTATCCCCTTAGAGATTGATAACATTTCACCCAAGGTAAATTTAAAACCAAAAACCGTTGATATGGACTCTCTTATGGATATTGATGCCACCGTAGAGGAAACTCTTGCAAATATTGATTTAGAGGTTGATGATAGTGTTTCTAATTGGGAAGAGGATATTCGTCTTATTGAAAAATTGCTTTTTGAGGTCATAGAGCCTAAACCTCCTCCACAAGAAGATACTATTCATGATCCTACTTTCACTATGCCTTTTGTGGAGGATCCTCTACCTTTTGATGTAAAGAAGAAAGACATGAAGGTCATTATTATGAGTGTTTCACTTCATACACCTTCATTGTCTAATGATACTTTGATATCTGAGGGAGGATCTTATGTGGTTGATAAGGGCTCATCTTCTTATTTTCCCACGAAGGGAAAGGTTTTTCATCCTGGGATACATAAGTTTGAGACACCTTGGTTTTCATCTACTCCACTTAAGAATGTGACTTCTATTGATATGGGATTCTCGTATGAGCTTACTTTGTTGATGCTACCTACTTTGGAGTTGTTTGAGTGTAGAGATGGAAAATATGTATTTGATCCTGGTGTGTTTCCTACATGAGAGCTTCTGTATGTTGGAAAAACTTGAGACACGTTAGATCGGTCCATTTATCGAGGCGGATATTGTAAATCTTATTGTAAATGGCAACGTGCTAAGTTTGAGTTATACCATGTGAGATGTGCTTAAAAGTGGATATCCTTTATTCTCCTTGATGTTCAAGTCGAGCTAGAGACTTTGGTAATAAAATCAAGCATCGAATAACTAGGTTTAGATTCTTTAGATCTTTTCCATTAATAAGAAGGGATATAGTAGAGTTAAAGTGGAGGGTGTGCCTTTCTTCTTCTTTTGGTGTTTGTTTCAAGGGTTGCTCTCTCTCATTTCATTCATGGAGCTTATAGAGGAGATCCATGTATCTGGTTCACTTTGATTAGTTCTTGCTATTGTTATAATCAAACTTGTTAAAATGAATTGTAAAATCCATGATTTTACCATGAGAAAAATGTAATAAAAGTCTACTCAATAATCCTAGATCATTTCTCAACCTAGTAATAGTAATCGAGTTTCGAGGATGAAACTCAAGGTGGCATGTGGATGATGTAAAACCCGAGATTTTTCGTTCATTAAATAATAATGAAGTATGTTTCAAAACCCTTTTTGAACAATACAAAAATCATCGGATTGAAAATTTAACAAAAGCCATACAACCCGCGTACCGACAATTTAATAATTTAATTACTTAAATTATTGTCGAAAGATACTTAATAAACGATTTGATTAAATTGTTTAATGTTTCATTTATCTACGGAGAGATTAAATGAGAAGTATCTTTATCAAAACGATACTTACGTTATAAAAATGATAAATGACAAATACGTGTCGTTTAAATAAACGAACACGTTCTTCATATTTATAGGTCATATAAATACTCCATTTTGTTGGAAAAATGATTTTTGGATCAATTACTCAATCCCCGTAAGATGAATCAAAATTCATGAACCACGAACGTGACCCAAACCGTTTATTAACAAATGTATAACAAATGTTACACATTAAGCCCTTGCAAAATAATTGCAACACAAGCCCTAAACTATAAGGAACTTGGCAAATGGGTTTTATATCTTTCAAGGGGTATATATATGTGTTTTAGGGTTTCATCTTATTCATTTAACCCTAACCCTAACACACACTAACCCTAGCCTCCACTTCTCCTCTCTCACTCAAAAATGGCAGCCACCATTTCTCCAACCAAGTACCGACCATCATAATTTTCGGCCGCCACTTTTAGTATATGGATCGAATAGATCTATGCATATAATCATCATCACATGCTCTAACTGTCCCTTTTGTGCTCCATCATCAACAGCCGTGGCCACCACCATGCAGCCGCCACCATTAATGGCCACCACAGCCACATGCAGCCACAACCGTGGCGCCATCATCACCAGTCACCACAACCGTGGTGTTTACCCACGTCACCAGTCCCAACCGCCACCTTCAACCCACCCTCCATCACCAACAGCAGCCGTCACCCTACCCACGGCTTCAGTCACCAGCCGTAGCAACATCACCACCATAACTACCCTCCTGCTGCCTCCCACTCATCAGCTACCACCATCTTGTGGCACCTAGTCACCAACCGTGACACCATGCTACCACCACAGCCGTGGTGGTTACCAAGCGACCGTCACCTCCACCATCGCAGCCCCGCTGCAATCATCACCACGACCACCTTCACCAATGGCCGCCAGTTGGGGTGTGTTTGGGTCTGCTGATTAGCAGTCATTTAAGGGGGCGTTTGGTTTTAGGGCAGAAAACAAATAAGGGTGCATTCGGTTAACCTAGATCCACACGGATCTATACAGATCTGTATTGGTTTACTGTCGAGAGCGACATGCATGGCGTGGGGATCGAAGAACTTCTGTTAAGCGGCTTCGAGGGCGTTTGGATCTACTGATAAGGGGGTGTTTGGGACTACAGAAGGTTTAAAAGGGCTGTTTGGGACTGCTGATAACATGCATGCTGATAAGAGAGTGTTTGGGACTGCTGGCTGACTTTAGAGGGTGTTTGGGGTTGTTGATGACGACAAGGATGCGTTAGCTTACGAGGTTATAGCTTAGGAATATATAATATAGACATGCATGTAGTATTACTACCGTTAGTTGTAATGTTCCCACCGATAATTATACTTTACCACTAACCATGTATAACTTACCACCGTTAATATTAACTAGCCTAACAGTTCCCACTGATAGCCTAACAGTTCCCACTGCTAAGCCTAACAGTTCCCACTGCTAAGCCTAACAGTTCCCACTGCTAAGCCTAACAGTTCCCACTGCTAAGCCTAACAGTTCCCACTGCTAAGCCTAACAGTTCCCACTGCTAAGCTTTACAGTTTCCACTGCTAAGCTTAACTGTTCCCACTGCTAGCGATTCAGTTACCACTGCTAGACTAACCTAACCACTGTCTACATGTTATTCCCACAGTCCTTATAAAATAGTCACTATTGGTACACGAAAACTATTCTAGAATAAAAATAATATATTTTTATCAACATGTTATAAACCAAGATTTGATTCATAATAATTTATTTATTATTCTTTGAATTTGATAGATTATTTAATGAGATTAATAATTTATTTTAAAGACTACAATGTCATACACATTTTATAAACAACGGGAATACACGGAAACAGTGGATAAACAACATGCACACTTAACTATCTTCATAACAATATATTTAAATAATTAAATATATACTTTGATATATATATTGATAATCAAAATAAGCTTATGACCTATTAGACTGCATGCATTTATTATTTATGCATATACTGAGACATACTTAATTGCTTAAGTGTTTGATGTACTGTGTGCTTAGCAATTATATACTTGATCATCCTCGAGCTGTGTTGTACAGGTGAGTTTACGGCCCCATTTAAACTATGATAAAACTTTCCCTTTTGGGAAAGAAAATATGCGAACATATATTGGACATAACTGGATTGTATAAACTTGATTATGATTGATTATTATTGAAACTGTTAAATTTGTTGTAAATCGCCCGAATGTTATAAATAGATCTATTAGGGATTGACCATCCCCGTCTGGGTGAGTCATGCTCACTGTGCCTTGGCCGGGACAACAGACGTATACCATGTTGGAACTAGAAAGGGGTGTCTTTTTGTAAGACACTACGTCCTCATCTGTTGAGGACTATGGAGTTAAGCTTCAGTTTCTAATAATAAACAAATGTTATTTACATTTTAGTAATAATGCTCTGTGCATTATTACTTCTATGATTATTGTATGTCCAAACTAATTAATTGTTAAAATATGTAAATTCACCAACTTTATGTTGACTGTTTTAAGTATGTTTTTCCCAGGTTATTTAGCAAGATTATTTGAGCATGGATTGAGCATCATTTAGGAGCATAAAAATGACTGGGGATTATCTTTTACTGGGATATTCATAACAAATGCTATTCAACGATTTAAACGATTGTACCAAATCAATGTTTACATCAATTGTATTTCAAAAATCATATAATTATGATATGTGCTTTGTAAGCTATTTGCTCATCGATCCACCACTGTGATACCCGCTTTATGGGGGTGTTATAGAGAATGGTATCAGAGCCTTAATTATAGCGAACCAGATTAATTTTTTTTAAATATAATAAGAATAAAAATATTTTTCTTTTATTTAAAACTGGACTATAACTTTATAAAAATCTTTTGGGGATTTTTTTGGGACATACTTAGAGAGCATATAGCATAGAGAGCATGCATAACTGTATGATTTAAGTGCACATTCCTTATTCTATGCATTTGTAATTGTTGATTGTATTAGATGCTAACTTGTACGTATTTACGTATTATAACTATTTAATATTTATTATAGAAATATTAAATAATCAAGAAACTTAATAAAACAAATAAACATGCCATGTTAGTAGGGAGCTTTATACTAAAGATGTTCCATCTCGATATTACGTTTTGACTGAGTGGTTGGGTTTACGATTTAAATTGCCCTCTCTCCTCAAACGTTTATAGAATGGCTTCTGAAGTATGATGGCCCGAACAATGAATTATAACCACGAACAATCTAATAGATAACAGACACATGGAAATATTTAAATGGAAATTTAAATAAAAACTTTAGGAACACTAGAAATCTAACAGAATCTCTAGAACCTGTTAGAAAATCTAAGAATATTTTTTTAAGTCTCTAAAAACCTAAATAGATCTATCTATTTTACTCAATCTTGGAAAATCTAAATTGATTTTTATAAAAATCTAACTGAATAATATGCGTCTTGCGAAATCTTTGGGGAAATCTAAACTAGATTTTTTTATCTTTAGTAAAACTAATTAGATTTTATAAATTGTTCTTTGGACATCTAGACTTAATCTTTAAGAACCATTAATAAGCTTGTAAGGTTTCATAAACTTCACACCTAGATAAATAGTTAAGTATTATTAATTGTCTACTTAAGCCAATACAATATAGCCGAACCAATAACTAAGCCCATTCGGCTATCCAATGCCTAGTAAGCTCACTTAGTAAACCTTGAATTATTAATGGACTAAAATACTCTTAGGCCCATTTATTGTCTTATGGACCTATGTAGTAAAACTCTAACATTGATGGATCTAAAACTGTAATTAGGCCCATTAAGAAATCCTTAGCTCATAAGAATTGGTAATGGATCTTGTAAGCTCAATAAGGGTTTGGGAAGCCCATTAGCTCTTTTGGTGCACTTAATAAGCTCACTTAGTGATTTTACACTTAAGTAAGGTTTTTATATCGAAGATATAACTATAAAAACTTTTAGACTAAGAACGTTATTTTATAAGACTTATGGATTAAAACCATGACATTTGAAACTTGTCTTGATAAAACAAAAATTACAAGGACTAATATTGTAAATATTTGAAAGTGTGGGGATTAATAAATGCCATTCGTAACTTATTAGACCTTAAGGACCACTTTCTAAATTCTTGGAAGTTAAACTGTCATTTTAGGACTCTAAGGACTATTGATGTAATTAGCTGAAACAATTAGAAGCCCTAAGGATTAGTTCGCCACTTATTGGAAATTATAAAACCTAAGGTTAAATTGAGGGATTATTTTCACCATCTCCCGAAAATACTAGAAACCCCAAAGACTAAAGCTGTTAAGAGCCGGAAAATGTACATATGGTAAAATATAGAGGGACTTGTTTTACCAATAGTCTAAACTTAAGCAAACCCTAGAACCTTTATTTCATTTAATGCATTTAAACTTGAACATACTATCTTTACATAGTTATTCAATGAATAGGAACTGGTTAGTCTATTCTAACCACTAGGATAACAGACAGGCCACTTAGTGAAAACGAATTTAAAACAAACATACATATTGGAATATTTAAAAATAGACTAGGAAGCATTACCTAGCGTGCTACATTTTTTTAATGTTTGAACTTGTTGTTATGTGTATATATATATCAACCTTATTAGAAGGAATTATATGATATAATTCCTATGCTTATGATTGTAATATATTATTATATTATATTATACATATGAACTCTTTGTTTGATGCGTATTCTTGCTCACGTTATCGCGCATCAACATGTATTTTCTCTCGCTTATGATTTTGTACGTATATCTACGGAACACGACTTATTAACGACTCATATATACGTGCTTTTTATAATATCATGTGGTATTATTTGGATAAATTTGCATCTTTAAATGGTGCGATGGGACCCAAAATCAAGGTACTTATGATCCTATATTTTATATATGGGACCTGAGTCTCTTGATCTTAAGTTAATTATAATTTCGTCTTTAGACGGTATGGGACGTCTAAAGGTGAAACCATAGGCAACCGGACCAGAAGGGTTTACTCTTAAAATTCGTATCACGGTGGAATGGGACGCCCGAAGACGAAAGTTATAACTAAACGGGCTGTAAAGTATCTTAATAATATCTATTATCTTTGACGTTATATTCATCCTAAATAATAAGCCTTGCCGGGAATATTTAGGTAAGGTGGGATATGAAATCATTATTGAAACGAGTAAGGACGCTTGTTCGTTTGAATAAATAAATCATAGGTCACCGAATGGAGTTATAAATTTCACCTTACATGGATAAGGACGCTTGTCGATGTAAATAGAAATTTATAATCACATGGGCTTAAATGTATTCGACATAACTCATTATTGATATTATTTTATGTATCCGACTATGTAACGTATCCCTACTTGACACGCGATTTCCTCCAGTAATATCTTGTCGTTATTACATCATCGTCATCTAGAAACCTAAGAAAGATTAGTATTCATCTCTTTTGGATCATAGCATTGTGCTCTATATTTTTGGTTTATCCTTAACCCAAATACCACTTCCGCTGCAGTTGACTCTGTTGGGAGTGTCCACTTTCCGCTGCATTCGACCCCTTGAGGGTGTCCACTTCCGTTGCATTTGATTCCTTTAGAAATGTCCATTTTCCGCTGCATTTTGAACCCTTTTTGGGAGTGCCCACTTCTGTTTCATTTGACCCCTTTGGGGTGTCACAGAAAAGAAAGCTGGTTCATTTGCAATTGAGAAATGAAACTTCGTTCATTCGAGGTGATGGTAACATAGACTGTTTGACACTAGACTTAGTGTCATCTCTTGTACCGAAGACCAGAAATACTTGTTAAGAGGATGCCCTATCTTCTTAACCCACATTTCTTAAGTCGACGAGGAAGACAAACCCAAGCATAAAAGACATGCCCAACTCTCAATGGGTGTATTTTGTAGGGTTATGTTCGTCATCACCCAAAAAGCGTTATTTGATGTCCAAAACTCTTTTGGACAATCTTTTTCCTCTTCGGATCCAATTAGTTCGACAATACCATTGTCCAACTAGCCTTGAAATGAATGACTTCCCCCTTTTAGAAGTCAAAATTTGTGCAAATTTTGGACCACTTACATTGAACGCACAACCTTTCCAGCATCACACAAGATGCACACTTCTTTATTCTTGGTATCTTCTTTGATTTCCATTATTTGAAGTAATTCTTCTCAATGCAACTTATGCCCCAACTCAGTCACAAATGAAGCAGATTCTTTGTAACTTCCTACCCAAGTAACACCAATAATAATCTTAGCCTTATCACTAAGAGAAGCTTGGTGTCAAGCTAATGTTGCCTTCCACATGCTAGAAAGTCTATCGGGAAGCCCTTCGCGTGAAAATTGTTGACGCAAGAGCGGTACCAGCCAAAACTATATTTCCAACTTGACAACGCATCAGCCTATTAAAGCTTAATAGACTTAAAAATCTCTTGAATAACTAGTAGTAACATTAATGAACTATTATATACGCTCATCAAGAGACATTGGGGCCCCGGAGGCACATCCAATGAAAACCAAGACTTAAGACGAATTTGTCCTAGTCAAGCCAACCTTGTAAACTTAGAACTCGAGTTCACAAGATTACACGTTTAAGAAATAAGTGCCCTCACTTGTCCGCTGAACAAGTAACTTCATCTTTAGCTTCGGGAGCGAAACTAAAATAACGGGTGGTGTAAAACCCCTAGAAATTTGGGTTTCTACACACGCCACCGACTTCATTAACGTTATCATTCATCGTACCATATCGTAATAAACTACCTTTACAATGTATCATCACAAGACTTACTGTGATTTGGCGAATGATTTCTTAACTTCTAAGTGACCCGAAAGCTTATCATGGTAAAAAGATCTAGTACATCTACTCAAATCCTGCCCAACAGGTCTGCTAGATAGGGCTGGTACTGGTAGGGCTGATAAGGCTGCAGGTGCCGACAGGGTACTCTGCAATACCTCTATAAGCCAATCGGGACTCCTTAAGCAAACTGAGTACAATTAGAAACTGGGACCGCAGTCTGCCAATGACTCCTCGAAGGTAGGCGGTCTCTGTTGTCACTCAATCCTGACAAACAGCTGCAAGATCAAAGAAGGTGGACAAGGACCGCCCTTGTGCTGTAAGAGAGACGTGGGTCTTATGCTGAAGACCCCCCTCCAAGGTGTGATTATGTCGATGGATGAAGTAGTTCTCCTCCAACAACCACTGCAAGTCCTCGTGGCCCAATAACCTCGTGCTATCTGGGTATTTACCCATATGGTCCAAGAGAGAGAGAGTCTATGCGCTCATGCATGACAGTGTACTCCACCTTGCCTGCTATCAACAGGTTGTGGACGTGCGTCATGTTCTTCTCCTGGCTCATGGCCAGAGCAGCAATCCGAACTTGAACAAGATCAACATGTCTAGTTCTAGAACCCTCTCCGACTTCAAATATTGGCTTGTAGGTTTTTCCAAATGAACAAGCTATCGTCAAGAGCTTAACCAACTAAGTATAGTTGACAGTACATCGACTTTTCCTAGTTGACAACTTCCAAAGTTTGCCCTCTCTTAATTATCATCAATTGATCCGCGAGCTCCTATCGCTATATCGGATTAAAGGTCAAACCTTCGGAAAATACTATCCATCCATAGTAGTAGCAGCATCCAAATACTGCTCAATCGGATATATAGAGCGATCCGGATAAAGATCTCTTTGCATTGCTTTCTATTCATCCGTAATGGTAGCATCACTCAGATACTGCCCAATCGGACTTATAGAGCAATCCGAATAACTATCTCCTTACATTGTTGGCACCATTAGTTTCTAAGCATGTCTATGACGAACCTTTAGATCTATAACATCTATACCCGAACAGATGACAAAGTTTTTAATAACTTCGAGGATGAAGCTAAAATAACGGGGTGGTGCTGTAAAATCCATCATTTTATCATGAGAAAAATGTACTAAAAGTCTACTCAATGATCCTAGATCATTTCTCAACCTAGTAATAGTAATAGAGTTTCAAGGACGAAACTCAAGGTGGCATGTGGATGATGTAAAACCCGAGATTTTTCGTTCATTAAATAATAATGAAGTATGTTTCAAAACCCTTTTTGAACCATACAAAAATCATCGGATTTGAAAATTTGACAAAAGCCATACAACCCGCGTACCGACAATTTAATAATTTAATTACTTCAATTATTGTCGAGAGATACTTAATAAACGATTTGATTAAATTGTTTAATGTTTCATTTAGCTATGGAGAGATTAAATGAGAAGTATCTTTATCAAAACGATGCTTACGTTATAAAAACGATAAATGACAAATACGTGTCTTTTAAATAAACGAACACGTTCTTCATATTTATAGGTCATATAAATACTCCATTTTATTGGAAAAATGATTTTTGGATCAATTACGCAATCTTCGTAAGATGAATCAAAATTCATGAACCACGAACGTGACCCAAACCGTTTATTAACAAACGTATAACAAATGTTACACATTAAGCCCTTGCAAAATAATTGCAACACTAGCCCTAAACTATAAGGAACTTGGCAAATGGGTTTTATATCTTTCGAGGGGTACATACATGTGTTTTAGGGTTTCATCTTTTTCATTTAACCCTAACCCTAACACACACTAACCCTAGCCTCAACTTCTCCTCTCTCACTCAAAAATGGCAGCCACCATTTTTCCAACCAAGTACCGGCCACCATAATTTTCGTCCGCCACTTTTAGTATATGGATCGAATAGATCTATGCATATAATCATCATCACATGCTCTATCCGCCCATTTTGTGCTCCATCATCAACAGCCATGGCCACCACCATGCAGCCGCCACCATTAGTGGCCACCACAGCCACATGTAGCCACAACCGTGGCACCATAATCACCAGTCACCACAGCCGTGGTGTTTACCCACGTCACCAGTCCCAGCCGCCACCTTCAACCCACCCTCCATCACCAACAGCAGCAGCTACCCTACCCACGGCTTCAGTCACCAGCCGTAGCAACATCACCACCACAACTACCCTCCTGCTGCCTCCCACTCATCAGCCACCACCATCTTGTAGCACCTAGTCACCAACCATGACACCATGCTACCACCACAAGCGTGGTGGTTACCAAGCGACCGTCACCTCCACCATCGCAGCCCCGCTGCAATCATCACCACGACCACCTTCACCAATGGCCACCAGTTGGGGTGTGTTTGGATCTACTAATTAGCAGTCATTTAAGGGGGCGTTTGGTTTTAGGGCAAAAAACAAATAAGGGTGCATTCGGTTAGCCTAGATCCACATGGATCTATACAGATTTGTATTGGTTTACTATCAGAAGCGACATGCATGGCGTGGGGATCGAAGATCTGATGTTAAGCATCTTCGGGGGCGTTTGGATCTGCTTATAAGGGGGTGTTTGGGACTGCAGAAGGTTTAAAAGGGCTGTTTGGGACTGCTGATAACATGCATGCTGATAAGGGAGCATTTGGGACTGCTGGCTGACTTTAGAGGGTGTTTGGGGTTGCTGATGATGACAAGGATGTGTTAGCTTACGAGGTTATAACTTAGGAATATATAATATAGACATGCATGTAGTATTACTACCGTTAGTTGTTATGTTCCCATCGATAATTATACTTTACCACTAACCATGTATTACTTACCACCGCTAATATTAACTACCCCAAAAGTTCCCACTGATAGCCTAATAGTTCCCACTGTTAGCTTTATAGTTTCCACTGCTAAGCTTAATAGTTCCCGCTGTTAGCTTGACAGTTTCTACTGCTAAGCTTAACTGTTCCCACTGCTAGCTATTTAGTTACCACTGCTAGACTAACCTAACCACTGTCTACATGTTATTCCCACTGTCCTTATAAAATAGACACTATTGGTACACGAAAACTATTCTAGAATAAAAATAATATATTTTTATCAACATGTTATAAACCAAGATTTGATTAATAATAATTTATTTATTATTCTTGGAATCCGATAAATTATTTAATGAGATTAATAATTTATTTTAAAGACAACAATGTCATACACATTTTATAAACAACGGGAATACATAGAAACAGTGGATAAACAACATGCACACTTAACCATCCTCATAACAATATATTTAAATAATTAAATATATACTTTGATATATATATATATATATATATATATATATATATATATATATATATATATATATATATATATATATATATATATTGATAATCAGAATAAGCTTATGACCTATTAGACTGCATGCATTTATTATTTATGCATATACTGAGACATACTTAATTGCTTAGGTGTTTGATGTATTGTGTGCTTAGCAATTATATACTTGATCATCCTCGAGCTGTGTTGTACAAGTGAGTTTACACCCCCATTTAAACTTTGATAAAACTTTCCCTTTTGGGAAAGAAAATATGCAAACATATATTGGACATAACTAGATTGTATAAACTTGATTATGATTGATTATTATTGAAACTGTTAAATTGTCGTAAATCGCCCGAATGTTATAAATAGATCTATTAGGGATTGACCATCCCCGTCTGGGTGAGTCATGCTCATTGTGCCTTGGTCGGGACAACAGACGTATACCATGTTGGAACTAGAAAGGGGTGTCTTTTTGTAAGACACTACGTCCTCATCTGTTGATGACTATGGAGTTAAGCTTTAGTTTCTAATAATAAACAAATGTTATTTACATTTTAGTAATAATGCTCTGTGCATTATTACTTCTATGATTATTGTATCTCAAAAGTAGTTAATTGTTAAAATCTGTAAATTCACCAACTTTATGTTGACTGTTTTAAGTATGTTTTTCCCAGGTTATTTAGCAAGATTATTTGAGCATGGATTGAGCATCATTTAGGAGCATAAAAATGACAGGGGATTATCTTTTACTAGGATATTCATAACAAATTCTATTCAACGATTTAAACGATTGTGCCAAATCAATGTTTACATCAATTGCATTTCAAAAATCATATAATTATGATCTGTGCTTTGTAAGCTATTTGCCCATCGATCCACCACTGTGATACCCGCTTTATGGGGGTGTTACATGAATTCACTTTAGTTGTCTTTTCTTTAGCTCGAGTTAAACAAAGTAATCAATGTTATAAGTGTAGGGGAGTTTACACTCTAATACTCTTAAACATTAAGGACAATGTTTATCTTAAGTGTAGGGGGCATCTATCGAAGTGACCTTGCCTAGACCATTTCCTTTGCCTTCATGATAATTGGGGAAATTAATATTTTCAACATTTTTCAAATTTTTGATCTACTTTGGCCACAAAAATATTGCACTCATCATTTTGCATATCATTTTCATTTGCATACACCTTGCATTTTCTTTTATTTTTGTTCTTCAAAAATATATAAATGAAAAAAGTATATAATAAAGGTTATGGTTTAACAAGTTTAGACGTTTTTGACATATTATGCCCATCATGAATATTTTGAATCAACCCGAGTTTGCTTATTCAAGCTTACTCTAGCTAGTATCCTTAACCATGTAAACCTTTCATTTGGTTTTTTAGGCTAAGCATCCACGAGTCTCATTATTTGAGATTTTAAACTATGGAGAACGAAAAATGATAAAGTTTAAAGTAAGTGTAAAGGACTAGATAAACCTCATCCTAATTACTTGTGTCTATTTTACCCCCTTTCGTAACCTTTACTTTCTTGTCAATGCATGTATATATTGTTAATAAATAATCAAGAACGGTTTTAAACAGTTTGTAGTCACTTATGCATATGTGGCTAATCATTCGTGGTTGGTGTAAGTACGTCTTAAGATTCAAAGTAAGAACGTCTTATGCGTACTAGACTTTTGTCATGCTTAATACTTAGCGGGTGTTTTTCTTTTAATTATTTTTCTTTTATTTGTGAGGAATAAAGAAAAATAAGAGCGTCTTAAAAAAATGAGTGGCTAGAAAAAAAAGGAAAATAAATAATTATTCAAGACTCCCAAAAGAGGCGGTGTGGTGTTAATTATAGTAGCTATTGAATTCCAATATTACTCTCACAAGGTTTGCGAGAATTTGGTAGTTGCTCCAATCCAATATTACTCTCACAAGGGTTGCGGGATTGAAGATCCAAGGTCTCAAAAAGGCGGCGGATGTAAATTATTGCGTGAGTTTTATTTTTCTTTTCTTAGCGAGTGAGTAGCTACTTATTAAAGCATGACATAAGTTTCTTACACATAAGGCGAATGGCTTATTATTTTAGGTCGGACTTATATCAATTGTGGGCGGCTTTTCGAGTAATGGGTAAGATGATTATCTATTATTAAAACCGTGGTTCTTTATTTTCAGATTTTATATTTCTTATATTTCACGCCAAGTAAAGACAAATTTGCTGAAAAGCAATTTGATCAATTAAAATTAGATAAAGGAAAATTAAGTGGGGTTATATAGTAACACAATTAATTTTTATGATTAAGTCGATGCACTTTTACTTATGAATGCCAATGATCTCGTTATTAAGCTTGGTATGGGGAATGTAAAACTTGAGGGTGATAAATATTCATGGTATAAAAGCCCTAATCAAAGTCATTGATTTCTTTACGAGTTATTTCCATCAAATCATTTCAAGAAAAGAAAAAAATATATAAATAGAGTTTATATCTTGTATTACATTCTAAAAATTAAAATTATGCATCATATAGCTTTGCATAGTGTAAAAGCATATCCTATTGGCTAAGGTAGGTTAATTATGAGAACAATGTACTTTTGAGCTATAAAATATTACATTGCATGTGGGCGGTAAAATGGAGGGGCATTTGACGAGTGTGAAAACACTCACATTTAATTACCCAAAACCACTTAAAACACGGACTAATACATTATATTAAACTGTAAAATATCATAATTACGCGTATATTTTGTGTTTGTGTATTTTCAGGCAAAATAGGTACAAAGTGATCAAACGCGAGCTTTTACGGGAATATTCGAAGAAAAGACGAAGAAAAGGACAAAATAATGCATCAAGGACTTATCTTGTAAAAGACTTGTAGATCAAGGATCGGAAGTGAAGTTTATTTGAAGGAATAAATGTATATAAACAATAAATGAAAGAGGATAGGAAGTTAACGGACTAAACATGGAACTTGTCTTTTATTAATAAAATATTATTGAGTCAAAGATTGCTCAAACTCTTCTTCTTCATCAGAGAGAAGAAAAACATGACGGTGCACCATCTTATCCTTCAAAGTCTTCAAAGGCAATTCGCAAGAGAATTAGAAGAAATCAGGATAAGCTTTCAAAAGAAGAGTGATCTTTATTACATTCTCTACATAATGATATCACTCAATTAGATCAGGAACAACACACAGAAAAACCCTAATTCCTCAAGATTTCTCTAGACACTTGGAGCATTTTAATTGGACAAGACACGTCATCATCACCTCTCCTCAGCACTCTATGCTTCTATAAATACCTTGTGAATATCTCATTTGTAACAAGATAGCATAGGTGTAGATTACCTACAGTTAGTTAGTTAGTTAGGAATAGGCAGTTTAGTTGATTTTCAGACATAGTAGTTGTAACTAGTCAATTAAGTTACGTTTTTCAGTTAAGATTTATAACAAACATTCGCAATTAATGAAAAGCTTCTCAATTTCTGTTGAGTTTCCGTTTTCTTCATTCTCTTACAAGCTTCTTTTGATATTCTGGTTTCCATCCTTCATTCGAATCAGTTAGTAGTTTAGTGGTTATTTTAGTTGATAATCAGTTACGCTTTTGGTTTTCAATTAGAAAAATCTGTTTTCGGATATTAATGAAACATAAGTTTTCTGCATTCTCTTCGTCCCAATTACTTACACTTTTTAGTTTTCAAATCAATAGTGTTAAGACAGTTTTACATACGTATGTTTCATATGATAGTTTCATAAGAGTATGAGAGTAGATTTCTGCAAGTAAAGATATCGATCAAGTTTTAGATTATTTCAGTCAATAAGGATTGTGGTTACATATTTTCATCAAGTTTCAAGTGACGTTAGTCTACAAGTTAACAAGCTATTATTTGTTCGAGGATTTCAGTCTGCAGGTTCACACGTACTATTTGTTTAAGGATTGATCAAGTCTTTCGGTATTGTGATTCACAAATTACGTTGGTTTTGATTTTGTCATGTAGATAGCAAGATAGTATCGCCATCAACGGACTAGGCCGGGATGTGTAGGTCACTTTCTTGATTTCAATATTCTGCATTTTTAGTATTATATGTTATTGACTTGTTTGTAGCGTAAATTTTGTGAATCTTGCTTGTATTGCTTGCTTGTTACTTGTTAGTAATTTGTTTCTTAGTGTATACTTTGTTCTCTGTAATTCTGGTTTCTAACTCTTGTTTAGATTTTGTTTTAGAGTGTTTGGCATTATACATCTTTGTTTGTTCGTACTAAATTTATGGATAAAATCTTGAATTTTGTAGATCTATAGATGTTCATATAGGCTATTATAGGATTGGAAATGGCTGGTTTTATCTAGAACTACTATTAGTTAGATAATTCACCAACAGCTTATTGATAAGATTTAGTTTTAAGCTTATAAATAGGAATTTAAAGGTGAATAAGTTGATGGAGAAAAGACACACTAGTAATTAATAAAGCTAAGAGTCAATTAAGGCAGTTTTGGTTGGACATTTGTTCAGTGTAAAGTAACTAGCTGTGAGTAAGAAACGAGCTCAAAGTTAAGCTCATCAGTTGTTTTTAGAAAATAGATGTTTATGAACTAAACATTTAGACTGTTGGTTGTTTTGGTCCCTAATTGGTTGTCTATACTACATTTGATCATTTTTAGTAGGCCTAGCTATAGGATTTTAGTTTATTAACCAGTTTAGTAAAGAGATCTTCCATTAAAAAAACAAAAGAGTAAAAAGGAAAATAGAGGTATTCGAATCCTAGGTCTGTTTTCGCTGTCTAAGTTTGGAGTTTGGGAGTTGAACACATACGACCCTTCATTCTCATACTAGTCTTTACATGCACGGTCCAAACTAGTTAAAATAAATTCTCGTTAGTCCTTTGGATGGAAAGTTCAATATGTGTTTAGTCATGATCGTTACTTTACCTAGGGAATTGTTAGTCTACAACTAAATGTTGTTGATCCCAAACTTAGATCGGTTAGCTTTATGTTAACGAGATTAAATCAAGTTAAACACTTAAAGAAACTGTGTTGTTGTATGAACAATCCAAGTGTTATGCGAAATTAACACTTGAATGAAGAACAAGTAAAACAAGTAAAACAAACTTTCACTTTTGATTGATAAAACAAACTTGAGTACAATGAAAGTTGAATACTGAATAATGTGTATATTCTATAAACCCTACGACCTCCTTTTATATCATAAGAAGTCGTGTACAATGGATAACCTATCAAATATTTTAGGAAAAGATAAATATATAAAATACAATATTTGAGTGTATCTTTCCAACGTGTTGACTAAGTTTTCCTATCAGTGATTGGACTTCTTCTTGTCAGCGCTTGGATACTTCTTGTCAATGCTTGATCTGTCAGCGCTTGATTTCTTCCTATCAGCGTCTAAATAACTCTTGTCGGCGTCTAAGTGTCTTGGCTCATTTTATTCCCAACAATACTCCCCTAAAATTGATATCTACTCTAGTAATCAAGTTTCTGAATAAAAACTAAGTACACGGACGATTCTTACAAATACAAATCACTTGTTAATTAGATAATAAATAAATCCACATAAATCTTTGCCAACATCACTTGTATAATCCACTTCCAGTTGTGTTGACACCATTTGCTTCAAAACTTCCTTGGACATAGGATATTCAACACCCAAAAGAAGATATTCTGAAAACTTTGTAGTACTCAAATGGTAAACACCAGCTGCTGAATGTAGACGCCATTGAAGTCCACTGATATCATCCAAATCCTACCATATTGGATCTGCTTCATCTGGTTTAATCATCCTTTTGAAGGATGTTCAGATCTTTATTCCATTGATTGAAGTAGGTGCTTCAGCCTCATATTTGGCCTTCATCAGTCCCCAAAGATCTACCAACTCTTCTCTATCCAGGCTTGCAAACAATGAGATGAAAGAAGTAAAAGTATGTACCTTCTTTCCATATCTTGTGATCATCCAGAACCCGCTTGCATCTTCTTCATAGTGAACTATAGGTTTCTGTAATCAAAAGGTAATACCTCTGCAACATGTGAAGCTTCCAATGATGAGAGCTTAATGCTCTTTCTGATAAATGCTTCACTAGGATTCACTCTATCCAAAGTTAGGAACTCAATAGGAAGTCCCTTCTTCACTGGTCTTGGTGCAATTGAAGCCCTTTGGATTTGCAAATTTTCTTCAATTTCTTCTCTTCTTTCATTTGAGAGAAGTCTCATAGTGTTTTCATCGCAAACTCTTAACCAAATTGGATAAGCCCTAAACTCCAATTCATCAAAGGATAACTTCTTCAATTTGTCATAGGTCCAGCCACCTTGATGACATCTAAGCAAAATATAATATAGCTCTCTTCTATCCCTTTTCATCTTAGAAAACACCTTGCTAGCCTTATGCTTCACAATTATTTTGCAGTCTTCCTGCACTCTCAACAAGATCTCCAATCCCTATATTTGTCCAGTGATGGACATATCTGGATGCTCTATTATCTTGTTCTCCCATGCAAAGTACATGTCCCTAACTTCAGGCATATCAAAATCAACTTTGCCCTTTAGCTCTCTTAGCCTCTCCTTGGCTAACTCATCCTCACCATATTCTAACCTTTCTGGATCCTAGATTATCATCACACTTGATCCAGAACATTCATCATCATTACTACCATCCTTTTCCTTCTTTGTGGTATCTCAATCTTGCTCTTGTAGTTGTGCAGCCAAAGGTTGATCAAACTGAATATGGGCTTCATTCTTCTTTGGCTTCTCAACTTCCACGAAGACTGCTTGAACCTTGTCTTTTTTCTCTAATGGTTGGTAAAGTAGTAGATGGTACCTGTGTTGAAACACCCCTAATAATAATTGGTGGTTGGGATACAACAATCATACCTGTGGGTCTGTCAACGCCTTCTTTACTCTTGTCAGCGCTTAAATTATGAACATCAACGGCTGACTTGGTAACATGTTCCGTCATCTCCACAAATGATAGCTCCTTTGGGGTGATCAAGGAGACATCAATAATAGGATTTTCCTTCAAACTAGCCAAAGCTTTAGCAACTTCCACCTGTTTTGTACCTAAAGAACCACCTTCTTCATCCTGTGAACGCTTATCACTCAAGTTGAAAGGTTCTTCCTCCCCTTTGTAAAAATCCTCCCATGATAAAAGGAACCGTGCTTGCCTTCTTCGAGCTTGGGCAGCCTCCAAAAAAACTAGTCTGTCCCTCAATTCCTTGAGTTCAAGACCCTGACTTGTGGCAATCGGTACAAGGTCTGTATTTTGCTTTTGCAAGCTAATGTAGACCGCCGTCAATTCCAAAATGGTGTAAGGTTTCAATCTTCCCTCATCTAGAATGGGAATTTGACCTCCCAAAGGAGATTCATGGGGCATGGATGGGGTCTTAATAATGTTAGGACTGTCTTGGCCTGCATCTAAGTTAGAACCAATAGTGCCAGCCCCACCCATGTCACCAACCACACTTGTGGTGGTGGTTCTCTTTGGACATAACTAGATTGTATAAACTTGATTATGATTGATTATTATTGAAACTGTTAAATTGTTGTAAATCGCCCGAATGTTATAAATAGATCTATTAGGGATTGACCATCCCCGTCTGGGTGAGTCATGCTCATTGTGCCTTGGTCGGGACAACAGACGTATACCATGTTGGAACTAGAAAGGGGTGTCTTTTTGTAAGACACTACGTCCTCATCTGTTGATGACTATGGAGTTAAGCTTCAGTTTCTAATAATAAACAAATGTTATTTACATTTTAGTAATAATGCTCTGTGCATTATTACTTCTATGATTATTGTATCTCAAAAGTAGTTAATTGTTAAAATCTGTAAATTCACCAACTTTATGTTGACTGTTTTAAGTATGTTTTTCCCAGGTTATTTAGCAAGATTATTGAGCATGGATTGAGCATCATTTAGGAGCATAAAAATGACAGGGGATTATCTTTTACTAGGATATTCATAACAAATTCTATTCAACGATTTAAACGATTGTGCCAAATCAATGTTTACATCAATTGCATTTCAAAAATCATATAATTATGATCTGTGCTTTGTAAGCTATTTGCTCATCGATCCACCACTGTGATACCCGCTTTATGGGGGTGTTACATGAATTCACTTTAGTTATCTTTTCTTTAGATCGAGTTAAACAAAGTAATCAATGTTATAAGTGTAGGGGAGTTTACACTCTAATACTCTTAAACATTAAGGACAATGTTTATCTTAAGTGTAAGGGGCATCTATCGAAGTGACCTTGCCTAGACCATTTCCTTTGCCTTCATGATAATTGGGGAAATTAATATTTTCAACATTTTTCAAATTTTTGATCTACTTTGGCCACAAAAATATTGCACTCATCATTTTGCATATCATTTTCATTTGCATACACCTTGCATTTTCTTTTATTTTTGTTCTTCAAAAATATATAAATGAAAAAAGTATATAATAAAGGTTATGGTTTAACAAGTTTAGATGTTTTTGACATATTATGCCCATCATGAATATTTTGAATCAACCCGAGTTTGCTTATTCAAGCTTACTCTAGCTAGTATCCTTAACCATGTAAACCTTTCATTTGGTTTTTTAGGCTAAGCATCCACGAGTCTCATTATTTGAGATTTTAAACTATGGAGAACGAAAAATGATAAAGTTTAAAGTAAGTGTAAAGGAGTAGATAAACCTCATCCTAATTACTTGTGTCTATTTTACCCCCTTTCGTAACCTTTACTTTCTTGTCAATGCATGTATATATTGTTAATAAATAATCAAGAACGGTTTTAAACAGTTTGTAGTCACTTATGCATATGTGGCTAATCATTCGTGGTTGGTGTAAGTACGTCTTAAGATTCAAAGTAAGAACGTCTTATGCGTACTAGACTTTTGTCATGCTTAATACTTAGCGGGTGTTTTTCTTTTAATTATTTTTCTTTTATTTGTGAGGAATAAAGAAAAATAAGAGCGTCTTAAAAAAATGAGTGGCTAGAAAAAAAAGGAAAATAAATAATTATTCAAGACTCCCAAAAGAGGCGGTGTGGTGTTAATTATAGTAGCTATTGAATTCCAATATTA
The DNA here is from genome assembly GCA_025667525.1 of Glebionis coronaria. Lineage (NCBI taxonomy): Eukaryota > Viridiplantae > Streptophyta > Magnoliopsida > Asterales > Asteraceae > Glebionis > Glebionis coronaria. The sequence goes on along the minus strand of CM046878.1, from coordinate 301,990,895 downwards.
CTCTCACAAGGTTTGCGAGAATTTGGTAGTTGCTCCAATCCAATATTACTCTCACAAGGGTTGCGGGATTGAAGATCCAAGGTCTCAAAAAGGCGGCGGATGTAAATTATTGCGTGAGTTTTATTTTTCTTTTCTTAGCGAGTGAGTAGCTACTTATTAAAGCATGACATAAGTTTCTTACACATAAGGCGAATGGCTTATTATTTTAGGTCGGACTTATATCAATTGTGGGCGGCTTTTCGAGTAATGGGTAAGATGATTATCTATTATTAAAACCGTGGTTCTTTATTTTCAGATTTTATATTTCTTATATTTCACGCCAAGTAAAGACAAATTTGCTGAAAAGCAATTTGATCAATTAAAATTAGATAAAGGCAAATTAAGTGGGGTTATATAGTAACACAATTAATTTTTATGATTAAGTCGATGCACTTTTACTTATGAATGACAATGATCTCGTTATTAAGCTTGGTATCGGGAATGTAAAACTTGAGGGTGATAAATATTCATGGTATAAAAGCCCTAATCAAAGTCATTGATTTCTTTACGAGTTATTTCCATCAAATCATTTCAAGAAAAGAAAAAAATATATAAATAGAGTTTATATCTTGTATTACATTCTAAAAATTAAAATTATGCATCATATAGCTTTGCATAGTGTAAAAGCATATCCTATTGGCTAAGGTAGGTTAATTATGAGAACAATGTACTTTTGAGCTATAAAATATTACATTGCATGTGGGCGGTAAAATGGAGGGGCATTTGACGAGTGTGAAAACACTCACATTTAATTACCCAAAACCACTTAAAACACGGACTAATACATTATATTAAACTGTAAAATATCATAATTACGCGTATATTTTGTGTTTGTGTATTTTTCAGGCAAAATAGGTACAAAGTGATCAAACGCGAGCTTTTACGGGAATATTCGAAGAAAAGACGAAGAAAAGGACAAAATAATGCATCAAGGACTTATCTTGTAAAAGACTTGTAGATCAAGGATCGGAAGTGAAGTTTATTTGAAGGAATAAATGTATATAAACAATAAATGAAAGAGGATTGGAAGTTAAAGGACTATACATGGAACTTGTCTTTTATTAATAAAATATTATTGAGTCAAAGATTGCTCAAACTCTTCTTCTTCATCAGAGAGAAGAAAAACATGACAGTGCACCATCTTATCCTTCAAAGTCTTCAAAGGCAATTCGCAAGAGAATTAGAAGAAATCAGGATAAGCTTTCAAAAGAAGAGATGATCATTATTACATTCTCTACATAATGATATCACTCAATTAGATCAGGAACAACACACAGAAAAACCCCAATTCCTCAAGATTTCTCCAGACACTTGGAGAATTTTAATTGGACAAGACACGTCATCATCACCTCTCCTCAGCACTCTATGCTTCTATAAATACCTTGTGAATATCTCATTTGTAACATGTTAGCATAGGTGTAGATTACCTACAGTTAGTTAGTTAGTTAGGAATAGGCAGTTTAGTTGATTTTCAGACATAGTAGTTGTAACTAGTCAATTAAGTTACGTTTTTCAGTTAAGATTTATAACAAACATTCGCCATTAATGAAAAGCTTCTCAATTTCTGTTGAGTTTCCGTTACTCTTGATTCTCTTACAAGCTTCTTTTGATATTCTGGTTTCCATCCTTCATTCGAATCAGTTAGTAGTTTAGTGGTTATTTTAGTTGATAATCAGTTACGCTTTTGGTTTTCAATTAGAAAAATATGTTTTCGGATATTAATGAAACTTAAGTTTTCTGCATTCTCTTCGTCCCAATTACTTACACTTTTTAGTTTTCAAATCAATAGTGTTAAGACAGTTTGACATACATATGTTTCATATGATAGTTTCATAAGAGTATGAGAGTAGATTTCTGCAAGTAAATATATCGATCAAGTTTTAGATTATTTCAGTCAATAAGGATTGTGGTTACATATTTTCATCAAGTTTCAAGTGACGTTAGTCTACAAGTTAACAAGCTATTATTTGTTCGAGGATTTCAGTCTGCAGGTTCACACGTACTATTTGTTTAAGGATTGATCAAGTCTTTCGGTATTGTGATTCACAGATTACGTTGGTTTTGATTTAGTCATGTAGATAGCAAGATAGTATCGCCATCAACGGACTAGGCCGGGATGTGTAGGTCACTTTCTTGATTTCAATATTCTGCATTTTTAGTATAATATGTTATTGACTTGTTTGTAGCGTAAATTTTGTGAATCTTGCTTGTGTTGCTTGCTTGTTACTTGTTAGTAATTTGTTTCTTAGTGTATACTTTGTTCTCTGTAATTCTGGTTTCTAACTCTTGTTTAGATTTTGTTTTAGAGTGTTTGGCATTATACATCTTTGTTTGTTCGTACTAAATTTATGGATAAAATCTTGAATTTTGCAGATCTATAGATGTTCATATAGGCTATTATAGGATTGGAAATGGCTGGTTTTATCTAGAACTACTATTAGTTAGATAATTCACCAACAGCTTATTGATAAGATTTAGTTTTAAGCTCATAAATAGGAATTTAAAGGTGAATAAGTTGATGGAGAAAAGACACACTAGTAATTAATAAAGCTAAGAGTCAATTAAGGCAGTTTTGGTTGGACATTTGTTCAGTGTAAAGTAACTAGCTGTGAGTAAGAAACGAGCTCAAAGTTAAGCTCATCAGTTGTTTTTAGAAAATAGATGTTTATGAACTAAACATTTAGACTGTTGGTTGTTTTTGTCCCTAATTGGTTGTCTATACTACAATTGATCATTTTTAGTAGGCCTAGCTATAGGATTTTAGTTTATTAACCAGTTTAGTAAAAAGATCTTCCATTAAAAAAACAAAAGAGTAAAAAGGAAAATAGAGGTATTCGAATCCTAGGTCTGTTTTTGCTGTCTAAGTTTGGAGTTTGGGAGTTGAACACATACGACCCTTCATTCTCATACTAGTCTTTACATGCACGGTCCAAACTAGTTTAAATAAATTCTCGTTAGTCCTTTGGATGGAAAGTTCAATATGTGTTTAGTCATGATCGTTACTTTACCTAGGGAATTGTTAGTCTACAACTAAATGTTGTTGATCCCAAACATAGATCGGTTAGCTTTATGTTAACGAGATTAAATCAAGTTAAACACTTAGAGAAACTTTGTTGTTGTATGAACAATCCAAGTGTTATGCGAAATTAACACTTGAATGAAGAACAAGTAAAACAAGTAAAACAAACTTTCACTTTTGATTGATAAAACAAACTTGAGTACAATGAAAGTTGAATACTGAATAATGTGTATATTCTATAAACCCTACGACCTCCTTTTATATCATAAGGAGTCGTGTACAATGGATAACCTATCAAATATTTTAGGAAAAGATAAATATATAAAATACAATATTTGAGTGTATCTTTCCAACGTGTTGACTAAGTTTTCCTATCAGTGATTGGATTTCTTCTTGTCAGCGCTTGGATACTTCTTGTCAATGCTTGATTTGTCAGCGCTTGATTTCTTCCTATCAGCGTCTAAATAACTCTTGTCGGCGTCTAAGTGTCTTGGCTCATTTTATTCCCAACAATCCTCCCCTAATATTGATATCTACTCTAGTAATCAAGTTTCTGAATAAAAACTAAGTACACGGACGATTCTTACAAATACAAATCACTTGTTAATTAGATAATAAATAAATCCACATAAATCTTTGCCAACATCACTTGTATAATCCATTTCCAGCTGTGTTGACACCATTTGCTTCAAAACTTCCTTGGACGTAGGATATTCAACACCCAAAAGAAGATATTCTGAAAACTTTGTAGTACTTAAATGGTAAACACCAGCTGCTGAATGTAGACGCCATTGAAGTCCACTAATATCATCCAAATCCAACCATATTGGATCTGCTTCATCTGGTTTAATCATCCTTTTGAAGGATGTTCAGATCTTTATTCCATTGATTGAAGTAGGTGCTTCAGCCTCATATTTGGCCTTCATCAATCCCCAAAGATCTACCAACTCTTCTCTATCCAGGCTTGCAAACAATGAGATGAAAGAAGTAATAGTATGTACCTTCTTTCCATATCTTGTGATCATCCAGAACCCGCTTGCATCTTCTTCATAGTGAACTATAGGTTTCTGTAATCAAAAGGTAATACCTCTGCAACATGTGAAGCTTCCAATGATGAGAGCTTAATGCTCCTTCTGATAAATGCTTCACTAGGATTCACTCTATCCAAAGTTAGGAACTCAATAGGAAGTCCCTTCTTCACTGGTCTTGGTGCAATTAAAGCCCTTTGGATCTGCAAATTTTCTTCAATTTCTTCTCTTCTTTCATTTGAGAGAAGTCTCATAGTGTTTTCATCGCAAACTCTTAACCAAATTGGATAAGCCCTAAACTCCAATTCATCAAAGGATAACTTCTTCAATTTGTCATAGGTCCACCCACCTTGATGACATCTAAGCAAAATATAATACAGCTCTCTTCTATCCCTTTTCATCTTAGAAAACACCTTGCTAGCCTTATGCTTCACAATTATTTTGCAGTCTTCTTGCACTCTCAACAAGATCTCCAATCCCCATATTTGTCCAGTGATGGACATATCTGGATGCTCTATTATCTTGTTCTCCCATGCAAAGTACATGTCCCTAACTTCAGGCATATCAAAATCAACTTTGCCCTTTAGCTCTCTTAGCCTCTCCTTGGCTAACTCATCCTCACCATATTCTAACCTTTCTGGATCCTAGATTATTATCACACTTGATCCAGAACATTCATCATCATTCTACCATCCTTTTCCTTTTTTGTGGTAGCCCAATCTTGCTCTTGTCGTTGTGCAGCCAAAGGTTCATCAAACTGAATATGGGCTTCATTCTTCTTTGGCTTCTCAACTTCCACGAAGACTGCTTGAACCTTGTCTTTTTTCTCTAATGGTTGGTAAAGTAGTAGATGGTACCTGTGTTGAAACACCCCTAATAATAATTGGTGGTTGGGATACAACAATCATACCTGTGGGTCTGTCAACGCCTTCTTTACTCTTGTCAGCGCTTAAATTATGAACATCAACGGCTGACTTGGTAACATGTTCCATCATCTCCACAAATGATAGCTCCTTTGGGGTGATCAAGGAGACATCAATAACAGGATTTTCCTTCAAACTAGCCAAAGCTTCAGCAACTTCCACCTGTTTTGTACCAAAAGAACCACCTTCTTCATCCTGTGAACGCTTATCACTCAAGTTGAAAGGTTCTTCCTCCCCTTTGTAAAAATCCTCCCCTGATGAAAGGAACCGTGCTTGCCTTCTTCGGCAGCCTCCAAAAAAACTAGTCTGTCCCTCAATTCCTTGAGTTCAAGACCCTGACTTGTGGCAATCGGTACAAGGTCTGCATTTTGCTTTTGCAAGCTAATGTAGACCGCCGTCAATTCCAAAATGGTGTAAGGTTTCAATCTGCCCTCCTCTAGAATGGGAATTTGACCTCCCAAAGGAGATTCATGGGGCATGGATGGGGTCTTAATAATGTTAGGACTGTCTTGGCCTGCATCTAAGCTAGAACCAATAGTCCCAGCCCCACCCATGTCACCAACCACACTTGTGGTGGTGGTTCTCTCTGGTACATGGCTAGGATCACCAGAGGAGAACACTCCAACAGTCCTTTGGCGTTTTTCCAACCTATAGTCTAGGGGTGTAGAAGAAGAAGTGGATTGAGGGTCTGTTTGGAGGTTAAGGGGTGTTTGGGATTGTGGGGGTATGGTGTCAGCATCTGGATTGGTAGTATCAATGCCAACATTTGTAGTGTCAGCATTGAATGGTTCTGGGACAATTTCCATTTGCTGGGGTGATGGAGGTTGTTCAGGAAATAGGTCTGGTTGAGGTTGTGGGTGAGGGTGAGGGTTTGAAGGTGCCTCAATAACAGCAAGCATAGCTTGGGTAAGAGGTAGGTCTCTATAAAGTTCAGTGTTCATCTTCCCAAAAATTGCTTTCTTTTGAACATGGATCATATAAAAATCGTTATGATCCCTATTGCAGTATTATTGTACATCAAAAACCATTTGCAAAAACCAAGGGTAAGAAAGAGTCATCTTGTTACCCTTATTATGACACATGCCATCAAAAATCATTTTTGAAAAGTTATACTTTTGCCCAGTTGCAAGACACCCAATAGCACTCCCAATGGATCGGTTGATTTCATTGTGTGAAGAGCATTTGGGACTCAAACATTAAAGAATGACATGTATTAGGTACTTCCAAGCTAGGGGAAATTGTAGTTTGGTATATTTTTTAAATGGCCTTCTTCAGGCAAAGGATAACCCAAGGCTTAGATTCCTTGCTCTAGCTCTGTAGTGGGTAGGGTGGTTATACCATCTGCATCAATAAGATGCAAAGCTTGGCAAACCAAAGCTTCAGTAACCACCCATGGAACCCCATGGACAATAGCAGTTGTAGTCACTTCATTAACTGTTGAGAAATTAACAGTGTTCCAAAACTGTTTAATGTGTGTGACAGGGATAAGAGGAGTATGTGAAAGTGCATACCTTAATGGGGACGCATTTAAATACTCAACCATCTAAGTATATTGGGGAAACATAGTATTATCAGCTTGCAAATACGCCACCATGTTGTGTTGACTCCTAAACCCCAATTCTAATTCTATATGTTTAAACGTAGGTGCCATTGATGATTGATGTAAGAAAGCTGTGATAAAAGTTATGAAGAGATGAAGGTTTGAGAAATTATAGTTAGACAAGAATAAGCAATTACCCTGTTTAAAAGAAATGAGCCAAATATAGAGGAGAGGTGAAAATATGTGATTGGTCAAAACGTGAGGAAATTATATTCAAAAAGTAATTATGAAAATCTTGAAAATATATAACTTATCTCAAACATTAATAAAAAGTTACCAACTCCTAACATTACGGCCCATATTTTCGTCAAAATAACACCTGGGTAGGACCCAATGTTTGTCAACGGTAGAAAATAACGTATCAGCGTCCAACGACTATATTCTTGTTAGTGTTGGAAATTTACCATGTCAGCGTTAAAATTGGTCTTATCAGCGTTTGGAAAGAAAAATGTCAGCGTCCAAAAATAAAAATAATTGAAAAGAAAAAGGACCTTAACAAAGTAATTTATCCTAGTAAAAATAACTTATAGACTGAAAATCACTATAGGGCGGCAAGCACTGTCTAATCATGCACATTTGCTTAAGCAAGATAGACATAATTGTCCTCAAGTGTCCCTTGCTAACCAAAGTTCTTAACAATGAAGTTATCTCATATAAACCCTTTGTAACTTCTCAGGTAAGCCCAATAAAAACATACCCAAGTCTCCCAACTGACCAAATCCAATTCTAGGCCAAAAAGTCTTGGCAGCGTGCATAGTATATCAACTTTGCATGCTACAGTGCCTCACGATTTAGAAAACTAACTCGTACTCACCAGTGGACACGATCTAGAATTGTAAGGAGAGTATTATAAGAATACCCAAAAATCCTAAAGGTTTCCTAAACCTCCTCTTAAATTATGATATACAAAGTTGCCAAAAATAAAAAATGCAATAAGAATTTATGTCAAGATAGGAATGTATGACATTCCATCCATCATCCATAAACTTGAACACATTCCTAGTAAGCTCAAAGGTCCATAAGTAACTCTGTATCCATTTGTATAATGCTCATAATTCCTTCATGATTAGATCAAAAAACACAAAACTAACATATTGATGTCAACGTCCATTTTAACACTTATCAGCATTAAAATAACCTTTGTCAGCGTTAGAAAAATAAAGTGGAAAACCGAATCTTGTACATAGATTAATAAAAATACACATCCTGAACAAACTATTTAATTACTTCAAAAACACATTTAGGTGAGATTGATCATTCCAATACTTGTTACCAAGTACTAGAACCTCCCAACATCAAAAGGTTTAGTCACAAGATCAGCCACATTGTCTTCTATGTCTACCCTATCTGGATGTTTTAAACCTATTTCAAAACAATATCTTATAAAATGATGTCTAATTTCTATTTGTTTTGTTTTAGAATGATGTTCAGGATTCTTAATAATGCATAATGTACTGTTATTATCTACAAATATTTTTGTATGCATAAAGTTATACCCATAATCCAATAGTTATTCGGAATCCATAGAACTTGTATGGAATTTTGAAAGCATAATCAATTGTATGGAATTTTGAAAGCATTTTAGAATGAGTTTCATCCGCAAGTGACTGTGTCTCCTCAGTACTAGGAACAAAAGGTGCTTCTTTCGATTTGCCAATTATGGTCATATCATAAATACCGGGAATATGTTCCTGAGCTTGTTTTGCATAACCGGGATTAGGTGGTAAATCTTGAAGACGCTTAAGTTCGAGTTCTTTAAATGATTTAGTTAAAAGATGAACCTTTTCTGTGGAAGCGTATTGTTTTAAAAGCTGCTGTTCTTTGAATTTAAGAAGTTTGGTAGCATTAATTTCCGATTCAAACTTTTTAGACTCGAGAGTTTCGAAATCCATTTTAAGTTTCTGAAAATCATTGACAACCGACTCTTTTTCTTTTAATTCATTGGAAAGATTAGCTTTTAATGATTCTATTTCTTTCAAGTGTTCAATCTTTTCAAAACGAAATTGGTCAAATTCAGAACATGTTATTTTCTCTGGTTGAGGGACCATTTCAAAAGCTTTGACCTTTTCTTTATGCAACGCAAGCTCAACAGTTAGGGTGGAGTTCGTATCTACAGATTGTCTGAGGGCCATATGCATTTGATCAATAATATGTTTAGGAACCATAACCAAATCATGTTGAGCATAAGTTTCCATACCCGTCGTAGCATTTGGTAGAGGTTCACTCAAATGTATAGGATTGGGTACCACATCATTTGAGTTACTAGTCCCCGAATGCTGTTCGAGGTTGTCATTTTCATGCCCAACTTGATGTTTGTTATCATCAATATTATTAGATGTGGTTGGTACCTCACTGACGACATCAGAACCGTAGTGAGAGAGATTATCAACGAGAGCAGCTTGGGCAGAGTGAATGTCATCACAATCCGAATCATATGCGTCAAGATCATCTGCTTGATAAGCTGCATTAGTAGTAGAAACGACTGCAATGCCTTCAGTATCTGCTGCCCCTGGGTATGCAAGAAATGCTAACTCCTCTGAATCCAAAATCTTCCCCTTAGACTGAGCATCAACCAAATACATCTTCTCATGAAACCATGCATCATCCCTTCTCCTTTTCGACTGAGTGCATTCCCTAGCCATATGACCTTGTCCTCGGCAATTGTAGCAAGTCACAACCTTTTTAGGACCAATAGGACTTCCATTTCCATTAGCTTGAGAATTCACAGCTTGATTGTTCCCAGTCCTTGTAGGAGGTCCATATGAATTTTGCCTTCCCTGAATAGGTTGCACTGTTACTTGACCATCTTGAACAGTAGCTTGTTGTCGAGGATTTGAAGAGGTGCGGAGCTGATTGTTTGTTGGTGGAAATCCTCTAGTTGCAACAAGTTTTGACAAGTAGGCAGTGAGATGGTTTAGTACATCAGCTGGCGTCTCATTTGGAGTAAAGACCGGTGCTTGGATTGGTGGAAGTTCATTAGAGTAGAAAGCTTGTGCTGGTTGTGCTTCTATTGGAAAATATCCTTGCTGAGGAGTATAGCCCATTGGAGAAATGTTGGCTTGTGATGGTGATGTCTGATATGGTGGTTGCTGTAGAAAAGATTGTTGATGAACACTTTATTGATATGCTTGTTGTGGCATCATTAGTGGTTGATAAGATGGTTGATGATAGGTGTGTGGTGGTGGCTGCTACAAGTATGATGGTTGTTGATAAGTATAAGCCATGTTTTGTTGAGAAGCATACATGGCAAGTGGATCATGAACTTGAGGTGTAGACAACCGAGCCTCGATCACATGGCATTCGTGTTGTTGAAGAAAAGATTGCAGTTGATCCACATTGGTGTTATGCAAGTCCTTAGCCAATTTAACATCTGTCACGTATTTTTTCCATTCTAGAGGAAGAGTGTTCAGATACTTGGTGTTTAATTGAAAGGTAGGAATTGCCATGCCATAGATATTAAGCTCATTCAACAATAGGGTAAATCTCAGATAGTAATCATTGAGAGTCACCCCTGGCACATAGACAAACTTATCAAAAGTATCATAAAGCTTACACTCTCGTTGTTGTTTAGTTAACGTGGTGCCTTGCATTAGAACCCGAATTCTATCCCATAACTCTTTGGCAACTTTATGTTTGCTGACGAGTTTGTAGACATCTGAAGGAAGGGCTTGGAGAATGATGTTTGTAGCATACTTATCACATTTGTCTTGAATCTTCATATCTCCAGTCAACTCACCCGTTGTGCGAGGACGAGTAGTCGTACCTTCCGTCAATGTACCATAATCTAATGGTCCATTGATCACCGATGCCTAAATGAGATGTCCATTCTCTTTGTTCAACATGTAAAGTTCCATTCGGGAAGTCCAATCCTCCTACATAAACTTCTCCAACATTGGTGGACGATTATCCGTACCCGAGGGGATGGACTTATCCGTAAGAGATGTGTACTCCATTTCAATAAGTTAAGATTTACTAAGTTGATCGAACAATGAAATAAGGTTAAGTGTTTTTGTGTTGAAGTCGAGAAGCAATGTTAAAATCCCCTAAAATATGTTCTCGATAAACCAAAAATTCCAAGTCAAAATTACACACGATGTTCGAATTTTTTTAAGGAATAATTTTTGGATTGTCGGAATGTCTAGATCGGAATGCCAGATCGGAATGTCAGATCGGAATGTCACTATCGGAAAGTTCACATCGGAATGTCACACTATCTGAATGTCCAGATCATAATGTCAGTATCGGAATGTCCAGATCGTAATATAACCCTGTCGAAATGTTGTTGGTATCGAAATGCCTAGATCGCAAATTTCTATCGGAATGTTCAGATCGCAAAGTATTGTCAGAATGATTCAGATCGAAACATAGCTGACAAAATTTAGGCAGAGTAACGACTTAAAACTTCCTTATAACCGTCAGAATCCCAGATCGCAAAGATCAATCGGAATGTCCAGATCGGAATAAGTATCAAAATCAAAGTATCGCAAAGTAGAACCAGTCACTTTCCGATGGTGATGGTTATTGCGATGGAAACCCCTTTTCACGTGTACTTTCTGATGATGATGGTTGCTTGAAATTCGGAATGAAGAAAAACAAGAACTTTTTGAACTTTTGATCCAAGAAAGATTGTGTTTTAACCAAAACCAAGATACCAAAAAACACTATAACACGATTAACTACGTTATACTACTAGAAATCACGATCAAACACAAAAAAAAATTTATGATTCGGCAAGAAACACTCAACAACCTACAAAATGTATATAAAAACATACGCAACACTAAAACAAACCTATATTTCATCCCAAGCTCTTGATACCATTTGAGGATTTGCTATAAGCTAATCCGGTGGTCTAACAGTGATAGATGGTGGTAGCAATTGTTGAAAGAGAGAGAAGAGAGGTTGTGTGTGAAAAGGTTAAGAAAATGTATTGAAAGGAAATGAAAATACAAATGAACACAAGCAACACCCCTCCTTGGAAGCTAAGTAGGGGTATATATAGTCACACACGCTACTTAAACTATACAACGTTCCTAGTCTAGTCTAAGCGTGTGTGACTGTGATAACTAATGGGAATTCTTAAATGTCGTCACATAAAGTGAATTTCTAACATTACCCATAATCCAATAGTTATTCGGAATCCATAGAACTTGTCCACAACAAGTAGCTGCAGCTACATATTCTTCTTCAGTTGTAGAGTTGGCCACCACTGTTTGTTTCTTTCATTCCCAAGATATTAATCTCCTCCTAAGAAATTGGCATCCAACAGTTGTGGATTTCCTATCAAACTTGTCACCTCCATAATCATTGTCTGAATAACCAATAAGCTCCAATGGAGAATCCTTTGGATACCATAATCCCAAGGTAGGATAGCACCTAAGGTATCTAAAGATCCTTTTGACAGCATGAAGATGAAACTCTTTGGGAATCACCAGATGGCGTGCACATGCACACACAACAAACATGATGTCAGGTATAGAAGTTGTAAGATATGTCAATGATCAAATCATTGATCTATAATGCCTGACATCCACCTCTTTTCCATCTCCAATCTTTCCCCAAGGGTGTTCCCTATCCATGGGTGTGCTAGCCTATTTTTCATGAAAAGCCAAACTTCTTCAAGATTTCTGCTACATACTTGTCTTGAGAGATACATATACCATCTTCTTTCTGCTGGACTTGTAAACCTAGAAAGAAGTTCATCTCTCCCATTGCACTCATCTTGAACTTTTCTGTCATGAGCTTGGAAAAGTCTTCACTCATCTTTGGACTTGATGAACCAAATATGATATCATCCACATAGACCTTAACAAGTAGAAAGTCCTTACCAGTGTTTTTTGTAAATAAGGTCTAGTCTATGGTGCCCCTCTTAAATCCATTTTCCACCAGATAGGTGGACAATGTTCCATACCATGATCTTGGTGCTTGATGAAGTCCATACATTGCTTTCTTCACCCTATACACTTTGTCTAGATGTACTGAGTCTTCAAAACCAGGAGGCTGCATAACATAAACCTCCTATGCAATTGTGCCATAAAGAAAGGCACTCTTCACATCTATTTGATAAACTGGGAAGCCCATGCAAGAAGCATAAGCTAGGAAAATCCTTATTGCTTCAATCCTTGCAACAGGTGCAAAAACCTCTTCATAGTCTATTCCCTCTTCTTGTGTATAGCCTTGAGCAACTAAACGTACCTTGTTTCTAATCACAATTCCTCTTTCATCTTTCTTGTTTTTAAGAACCCAACGTGTCCCAATAGGTCTTACATATCTTGGACAATCCACTAACTTCCAAACATCTTGAATAACAAACTGGTGAAGCTCATCCTGCATTGCTTCCGCCCAACTTGGTTCTTTGAGAGCATCAAAAATCTTCTTGGGTTCCTGTTGTGACAGAAAACAAGCAAACAAACATTCCTGTACAAGAGGGGTATCAACCTTCTTGTGGATATTAGCAATGAAACCTCCTTGATTCTGATGAGACCTTCTTGTTTGAACAGGAGACAAAACATCACCAATGATTAGAGAAGGAGGATGATTTTTTATAGTATATGTAAGTGTTCCTCCTTCAATAAGTGTGTTGTCTTCAATCTCAGTCTCCATGTTACCAATATATTTTTCATATCCACTTCCCTCCTTAATAGAATGAACCTGTTCATGAACTATGGAAGGTTCACCTTGTTTAAAAGCATTGGAAGAGAATAAATGGTCAAATGGGTTGTCAGCGTTTGATCCATCAGCGCCTGAATTTGACCTGTCAGCGCCGGATTGGCCTTTGTCAGCGCTTGAAGATTCATGCATGTTTTCATCAACTAGTTTTTCTTGTGGACCTTCCTTCTCCTTTCCAGTAGCATCAGAAGCTTGTGCAAATCCATCAGTCCATATAGGGATAGTTACATACTCAAGTATGTGGTCTGATTTGACTGCATGTAATACTTCTTCCTTGTCAACCTGTTTACCTGCAATTTCAACAATAGGTTCTTCCACAACATTTGAATCCTTTTTCACAATGTCTGGATTAGTAACAGGTATATAGTTCAAGGTTCTAGATCAAAGAACCAATTTGGTCCACTCTCAGGATCACTAGGTTTACTCTCTAAAAACATAACATGTACTTTTTCAAGTATACTTTTTCCTTCTTATTGTAAACCCTATATCCTTTGCTCTGCACTGAATAACCCATAAAGTAGCCTTCATCACCTTTAGTACTAAACTTTCCTAAGGTATCACTAGTATCTAGTATCACTACATGACATACAAAGGGTTTAAGAAAACCTATATTAGGTTTCCTATTCCAAAATTACTCATAAGGTGTCTTATTATGGATTTTGTTGACCAATGCTCTATTTTGAACATAGCAGGTTGTATTCACAGCCTCAGCCCAAAAAGCAATGGGAAAGTGAGCATCAACCAACATTGTCCTAGCTGCTTCTATGAGTGTTCTATTCTTCCTTTCTGCCACCCTATTCTGTTGTGGGGTTCTAGCTATGCTAAACTCCCTAGCAATCCCTTTATTAACACAGAAGGAATCTAACAATTGGTTTCTAAACTTACCACCATTATCACTAATAAGTATCTTAACCTCATTCCCTGTTTTCTTTTCAATTTAGGCAATAAAGTTAATCAAAACTGTGGCAGTTTCACTTTTTAAAGCCAAAAATAAAGTCCAAGTAAATCTAGAAAAATCATCAGTTATGATAAAACAATAGGATTTACCATTCAAACTTTCTATATTAGTTGGGAGAAATAAGTCCATGTGTAGCAAGTAAAGTGGTTTACAACTAGAATGCACAAGTTTAGACTTAAATGAGACTTTGTGTTGTTTGCCTTTAAGGCATGCAACACAAGAATGATCATTGTGGAAGGCCTTAGCAGGCAAACCATCAACTAAATCATGTCTTACAAGTCTATTGATTTTCTTAACGTTTATGTGCGCTAACCTTCTGTGCCATAGATTACTTTCATCTATTGAAGCTTTAGCATATAGACATGACAAATTGTTATTCATCCTAATTCCATTAAGATTAACATTATAGATGTCCTTATGCCTAGGTGTTATATAGTCAATAAACTTCTCATCAGGCATCTTAAAGTCTTTGCTTAACACCAAGCATTCAGTATCAGTGAAAAGAACCTTATTCTTATTGTCACAAACTTGTGACACACTAAACAAATTATAATCAAGTTCTTTTACCAGAAATACGTTTTCAAAACGTAAATTATTGGTGATAAGAGTGCCTTTGCCAGAAATTGTACCATATCCTCCTCCAAAGTGCACTTTTTCACCATCTTTAATGGGGGTAAAGTTAGTCAAGTAATCTTCCTTCCCCGTCATGTGCCTAGAGCATCCACTATCCCAATATCCATAATCATTTACTTGCTTTTGAATGCCCTGCACATAAAGAAAACAAATTAGTTTTCTTTGGGAACCCAAGCCTGAGCACACTTGGATTCATTTGGTTGTTCAACAAGAACAGATTTAGTCCTTATAACAACCCCTTGTTCATCCCTTTGAGGCTTGAACACCCAGTTTACCCCAATTGGTTTAGTTATGACCTTTGAAATATAATGAAATCTGTTACAAATCATAAAAATCCCATCAAAATTAGGGTTTTGGTCTTGTTTGGGTCTCCATGTTAAACTAGATGAAGCTTTTGACCCCTTTCCCTTAGACTGCAAGTACTTGTTATTTCCTGGTCTAACAGCGTTGGAAACATTCCTGTCAGCGTTAAATTTGTTCTTGTCAGCGCTGAATTTGTACCAATCAGCGCCAAAATTAGGGTTTGCTACAGGAACCCATCGTCTATTAGACCATGTATCAGTCTTTTGAAAGGGCCTTTGGTCCATGAGTGTTTGTCCCTTTAGTAAAGAATGGAGCTGGTCTAGTAACTTGTGGACTTGTTTGGACATAAGCTCTGGGTTTGACCATGGTTGACTTATTTTCAGCGTTGACTTTTAAAGCACTGATACATTTATAAGACAAATAAGAAAAACTCCCACATATATAACAAGCTTTTCTGGACATAACCTTAGGTCTAGATTGAAAGAACCATGTCCCATTAACACTAGCTTGGCTTTGTGGTGACCTAGGTTTTCTATACATTTCTGCATACTTAATCTAACACCCCAATTTACATTGCGCAACGGAAATACAAAATTGGGTGCTAGACACAAGCATCATCACACAAGGTATATTGAACGACTCAAAAGAGAGACGTTTACACATGAAATATAAACAAGATTTTAATAATAGGTCTAAAACATAATTTCATCCGATAATGTACTAAAACGACACTAGAGTAAAGCGTTTAGTCCCCATGGATCTCGACCAACAACCAACAACTTTAGTACAGTACACAAACATTTAACATATTATTCAACAGTAAAATGATAGAAATAGTTTTTAGACCAACATTCTTCCAAAAGTCAAACCACAACCTCCACAACAAAGCTCCGTCTTCCATCACTTCCTACTACCTGAAACACATGCTAAAACTAGTCAACAATAATGTTGAGGGAGTCTATAGGTTTATCAAATCACACTTGAACAGAAGAAGAAAATCAATCATAATCATTTATAGAATTGTCGTACACACAATCTATTTACAAGGCAAAACATTGTATTTAAGCTCATGACACCGACCCCTTAACCAAATAGTCACCCACGCTAAATTCCAGCATGACTAGAATAAAACCATTGCCCCTCTAGGGTATCAGTTTCTATAACACCACATTCTTATTCCCGTAAATTATCTTTCCCAGAGGTTACTCAGCGTAATGCCCTGGTATCACATAGGGTGGTCAACCCAATAGTACTATCATTAGAATAAGCGGCTATTCTGGACTCACAACATCAAGTCAGAATATAGTTAACGGTTCATGAATTTAGGGTCTTTAGCAACAAGGTACTCAATACAATGTAAATAACTTAGGCAACATTCGGGTCCAACAATTACTCATGACTTGTGTTCATTTATTTTCAAATAGCATGTATCCCCCTCGCGGGTAATAAAATATTTAGTAGCTAGCATGAAAAGCGAGGCTACATACGCACCTTAGTATAAGAGATCTAGCGAGATGATCGTCGATGATAAAGGATGCTTTCAAACACGAGAACCGTTACCTATCAAATAAGGCGCGTTCATTAATAATGACTCGAGAAATAAATCATACATAACAACATCAAACTTAAACTCATAAAATCAGGATAAACTCAAGAGAAGACGATACAAATAACTCTATTACACTCTTCTACAAAATCCGCCGGCACATACTACATGTACTAGCTTATTTACCCCTTTTAGACTTGTCAAACGTTTATGAAATGACTAGAGAAACTAACTTACTATATATAGAAAGTCCTCCAACATGTTTATCAAATGAAATTACTTTTAATGTTCTTTACCCGACTCATCTTCAAACTACAAAATCCGGACAGATTTATGTTGATAATTCATACAACCGTTTTAACTTCTTTAAATGACTTCATATACAAAACCGACACTTGGGTTTAAAAAAAACTCACCCTCTAGGGTTTATAATTCATTATCAGTATGTGACTCATTTAAAAACTTCAATTTATAGTCCCCGAGATTCGATCCAAATATCGACAACAACTATATGTAGTGTCGATACTCGTCTCCCGGTACACGAATAATCAAAACATCATAATTTCGCGCTCGTTTGGAGCTAGAAGCTCTACTTTATATCAAATCGAAGCTAATCGAATTATCTACAACCCTAGGCTATAATTTAAACCATTATCACAACATAAAATTCCCAAAAATACAGTTTACCTACTGTTGTAAAATACCTTTCAAAAACTTGTATAAAATCATATTTTTAGCCAAAACCAATCATAGGTATGATCATCCCATAACCCTAACACTAACATATAACAACTATAACACTTGAATCATCATCAAAATCAAAACCTTCAAATCAAATGAAGTTTTTAACAAAACCTTTAGCAAGAACATCTCTTGATCATCATGAAAATGACATGCATGATCATAGTTTCCACCTACCAACTTGAAAAAAATAAAACTTCTTGCATGTACCCAAATTTTATACCAAAATGATCTACTTACAATTATAAGGATGGGTCTTGTGTTTTTTTAGCTTACATCATCTTAGAAATTGAGTGAAAATTGATCAAAGGGTAGGAGGTGACGGTTTGTTTAAACAAGATAGGAGAGAGAGATAAATTTTGATAGTTGGTGATTTTTTATGTGTTGTGTGTGAAAAATTAAGCTTATATATAGTGGTTGAGGGACCAATGTTGTAATTTTGCAATAGTTATGGCTCAAAATGAAAATAGTCAGCTAAAAAGCGGGAAATAACTGTTAGTCAATTTTGAAAATATTTACGGGGCTCGGGTTTCATAGATACTTTTAAAAATTTAAAACGACCTCAAATATAATAATATCGACTCCCGACTCGACTTAACTCGTCATTTAAAAGAAAACATCAAAAATGACAAACATCGAACAACCGACAATAAAACGTAAAATATTTGGCATCCATCGACATCACGCTTGCTAATACTCCTTATACTTATTAAATATAAAATATAAGCCTTCCAACATCGGTTTAAACTTAAATCTCCAAAAATAAATATTATTCAAACTCATCAAAAAAAATTTCAAAAATAATCGTAAAATAAGATTAAGCAATGACCTCGGTTTTGGGTTATCACATCCCCTCCTTCTTAAAAAGAGCGACGTCTGCAGCGCTTAATCCTTCATAAACAAATGAGGATACTTATCCTTAAAGAAATCCTTACATTCACAGGTAAACTCTAGTCCACGTCTAGAGTTCCATCTCACTTTCACAATCGGAATCCTACTATGCTTCAATTTCTTAACTTCCGGATCCATAATCTCTACAGGTTCCTCTATAAAATGCAACTTATCATCAAGTTGAATTTCCTCCAATGGAATCACCACATCCCTTTCAGCTAAACACTTCTTCAGATTAGACACATGAAAAGTATTATGAATAGCCTTAAGTTCATCAGGAAATTCTAACTTATAAGCAACCAATCCAATCCTTTGTATAATCTTAAATGATCCAATATTTCTCGGGATCAACTTTCCTCTCTTTCCAAAACGAATCACTCCTTTCCATGGAGATACCTTCAGCATAACCATGTCTCCTACTTCAAATTCCAACGGTTTCCTTTTTTTCAGCATAACTCTTTTGTCTACTTCTGGCAGATAACAAACGCTTCTTAATTTGCACAATCTTTTTAGTCGTCTCAAATATCATTTCAGGTCCAGTCAATTTACTTTCCCCTACTTAACTCCAACACACTAGAGATCTAGACTTACGTCCATATAAAGCTTCAAATGGTGCGGCTTTAATACTAGCATGATAACTTTTATTATACGAAAATTCAACCAATGGCAAATGTATATCCCAACCACTTCCTAAGTCAATCACACACGCACGAAGCATATCCTCTAACGTTTGAATCGTTCTTTCACTTTGTCCCTCAGTTTCCGAATGATATGTTGTACTCAAACATAACTCCGTTCCCATCGCTTTCTTCAAAGATTTCCAAAATTCTAAAGTAAACCTACTATCACGATCAGAAATTATCGACAAAGGCACACCATGTCGACAAACAATCTCCTTCACGTACACTGTTGTTAACCTTTCCATACAATCCGTCTTTGAAAGTCCCTAATCAATGCAAGAAACCCTAAACTTAACTAATCAACACAAAGTATTACTTTTCAAACGTAATCTTATTATTGTATAATAAAGAATTACAAGTGTTATGGATAACACCGTTTGATGACAATGTGTTGTGCACACTTTGAACAACTATAAATCCTAACTTATGAATACAGTCGCAGTTGTTTGATTCTATAAGTTCTAAGCAATAATGTTATGAATATACTCAAAGTGTTAAACATTAATGCATGGATACACATCCTATTTATAGTGATACGAGGTTGACCTAAATAGTACTTGATGGTGACTACACAAGACTTTCACTTTTCAGACATCAGTCACATGATGCTCTTCTATTCTTGGCAGTCTGCCATTATGCTTTAAGGAAACAGTTGTCAAAACAGTTTCCTTTTTCTTCATAGTCTCGAACACACAAATGGCATGTCCAAACCGTGTTGAGTGTTAACAGGTTATTGCCACCCCTGTTAACCCTTAACCCCTCAGAGTCCCTGGTACATCTTGGCTGTTATCCATCACAGCCAATGAGTATGTATTCAAGTAATCTTTGACTTCCTTGACAATGTCTCTAACATGGACTCCTCTGAGGTTGCTTATAGAGACTTGAATCTCTGTAAGTCTTGCGATACTTGCCTGCCTCCTAGGCACAGACAAGGGACTATCTAACAGCTTAATTATGTTTAAATCTATGATCAGGGAATCTAACAAGTTTAGATTCCCAACAATCTCCCCCTATTTAAACATAAATATTGCTAGATCTATCTAAGTTAAGGTAAGTGAGTTAACAACTTCTTCTTACTCATAACAGATCTAAACAAACATACCTCATGATTTTATTAAAACTTAAAAGAAATTACAAGTACATTACAAAAGTGAAATAAAATGTGAAGGTAAAATTGGGCTGTGAATTTCTTCAATAGTCATCATTTTTAATCTTTTCTTCAGCTTCAGCTAAGTCTAATCTGTTATCCAACTCTTCCTGCAAATTTTTTGCAAACCTTTTGGAATACTCTGTGTTGATCTTGAGTGACTTCTTGTGACAAAGCAGTTGAATTGTTGATGCTAAGCACAGCTCATCTTTTCTTTGAAATGCATACTGGCAAGCTCTGTTCATGAATGCCATTCCTCTTTCAGGCTCTGTGTATGTCTGACCATCAACAGGGCCAACTATACCATTTGGTAGGATTAAATCCCTGTGCATACCATCCACTTGAACATCATCTGTGACAAAAGTTTCCTTAACAAGTTGAGAAACTCTTCTTCTTTTGTTACCAGTCTTTGGGGGTTCTTGTTCAAAAAGCTGTGGTGGGGGATCTATCTTGAGTTTGGCAGCCGTTTCTTTGATCCAGGTAAACTTGGCCTTAATAGTATTAAGCAGAAGAAAATTAGCCTGACCAGTTCTTTTGGCAGCTAAGGCTTCAAGTTTGAACCATTCAGATAACCCAAGTATCTTTAGCCTGAAGTTGTCAAACACATTCATGTTTCCCTGTTGGTTATCTCTCCATAAGATCGTCTGTGGGGTGTTGGTGGATTTGTGAATGGGGTATTTGAACTTAGTTATCTTGCCAGGCGCATACCTGTTGTTAACGAAGGTTTCATAATCAGCTTTGACTTTTCTTAGTGCCTCAGCGCGTTTAACTTCCATTTCCCTCAACCTTTGTTTTTTCTTTTCTCTTTCAGGTGGAGTCATCTTCCTTAGAGTAGCTTCATTCAATTCTTTGGCTGTCTTGAGTTCATTTAAGCTCTGGAAATCCTCAGCCTGTTTCTCTATTTCTTCAGGAGTTAAAGGAATCTCATTGGAAGGTGATGAGACTGTATTTATACATAGTCTCATCGTCCAAATCGGGCTTAAAACGCTTAAAATATCATCAAAATACCCCAATATATGCCTGTGTTTGTTCATTGTGTATTTTAGGTACGGATATCGTGAATTCACCAAAAGATCAAAGGAATCAAGCAAAAACGAACACGGGAAACGAAGCCGCACAAAGAACCGGACCCGAATCATGATTTTCCTATCAAGTCCTTGAAGTTTGAAGATTTGGCAACTTTGGTCCCTCTACTTTGGAAGACTTGTCATATTATACCCTTGTGAACACTCAAATTACACATTGGGTCCCTAATATTTCAAGAAAATACCATTTTGGCCCTTGAAGAATGCAAATTGTGCATTTAAAACCCTTGGTAAAATTTTATGTAAATGACAAGCCAAAAATGGCAAGATGGGCAAAGTATTTACAAAGGGGAAAAATAATTGTTTGCTGTTACAAGGATCTAGCAAGTGAAAGAGAGTTCAGGGACTAAACTCGCCCAGACAACCAAAACCTTTTCCACCAATCATCCTATGCCACGTCACCCACTACACTAAAACAACCAATCACCACCTCCTAATCCCCCACGTCACTCTCCACTTAACAAATTTTAACTAATCAGTTTTTAAATATAAACTTAAAGTGGGAAACATTTTTTTTAAACGAGTTTAACCCCCAAACAAGATTAATCACCACTGCTCATCACCTTCTTAAACAAATAAACCCTAATCCCCAAATCCCCAAATCAAAGGGTTTTGCCCCAATACCTTCCAGAACATTGATTAAGGTCAACCTCACCTAAACCCACTCCCCTAAACCCCTTCCAACACACCCACATGGGCAGTGGGACCTCCCCTGCCCATCACTTTCGTCCCATAAACCCAAAACCCGACCAAACCAGTGGATGGATGAAGTTCCTTGGACCCAAAGCTTAAACCAACGTCCCTGATTGCTTCTAACAGCTGGCAACACCTCAGAAATCACATGGAGAGCTATGACCAAGATTCGAGTTTGAACACCAAGGGCATGAATGGAATTTTATGTATTAGGGTTTCAGTATTATTTTGCATTCTAGATAGTTCTATGATCATGTATAAAAGGGTGCATGTACCCTTTATTTCACTTTGTTCCAGTTTTTTGTATTTTACTTTCAAATTAATGAAAATGAAATGAATTTAAAAGTGCAATACTGAGTTCCCTTTTTTTATCTGTTCTTTAGTATAATCTTTATTTTAAACTTGCAACTAGTGTAAAGGGTTTCAAAGGTTTGTAGTTTTTAAAGAGTTTCAAAAGGATTTTATATATATTCAGAAAGTGCAAATGTTCAATGAAGTGAAAGTGGATTTGAACATTTGAATTTTCTGAATTAGAGTTTATTTTGGTTGAAAAACGTTTTCATAAACTTGCTAAGATTGGTTTCCAGTTTGTTTTTGTAAAGTTTTTGATTTCAAAGACTTTCAAAAAGATCTTATTTTCATTTTTATTCATCTTACTGTAGCAAAAGCTACAAGCCATCAGCTTGTAGCCTTTGCTACTTGAAGTTTGTTTCTTTGGTTGGCTGTGATGTGCAGGAACAAAGGAGAAAGCATACTATCCAGTGCATCTTTCCATTTCACATTCATTTGAAGACATTTGTTTAAGTCTTGGGTCCTTGTGGATTCCACCAACAGGCTCTCTCTACACTCCATAATCATTCATAAGCTCTTACAAAACCCTCTTGGAAGGCATCAGCTTAGGTAAAAGGCTTGAACCCCATTTGGTTGTTTTGTGAGTTTTCCATGTGAATCCTATGTGATTTGTGAGAAACTTGTCTAATTGTTAGTTTTTTCTGTTTATTTATGCTTCTTGGGTAATGTTGAGCATGTTTTAGTTGATTAGAATCAATTTGGTTAAGAATTGAATGCTAGTTCTTTGTTAAAATTAGGTTTCTGATTTTAAGGGAGTGTTTGGGTCTGCTTATTAAGTTAGGTGATTGGCATTTATTTGGTTTAAAAGCAGCTTAAACACACTCAATGGGTTGTTATTAGGTAGTAGTAGTGTTTGGTTTTCAGTTTGGTAAGGATATAACAAGTTTGCATGATAAAATTTTGGTTCTTATAGCTTAAAATCAGCAATCCTTGTTTCTGCCTTGTTTTGTGCAAATTGTTGCTCACAAGCTTGTTAATTGTTAAAGCATAGGTCCACCTAGGGCTTGTTGTTAGTTGTGTGTGATTTGGTTAAGCTTTAAGCTAGATCTTGGCCTTTAAAATTCGTCCAAGTGCCATTTGCACCAGCAAACAATCCATATGCACCTTTCTGTTTTATCAGTTACTGTTTAGGGCATTTTTGAGTTATTTTTGCTTTGGACTTGTGTTGTTTATTGCTTAATCTGACTCCCTACACTCCACTGAGTGTAGGGGTGCCCTTGTTTCCAAGTAAAACTCAAAATCATAGAAGCTACAAGCTCCAAAAGCACCAGACCTTGTTTTTTGTTCAGTCAGTGGGAACAAGGTTCCCACTGCTAGTGTGAGAGTTTCCCCTGCTACACAAAAAGACAGAAAACACACAAGTGTCACTATCACAGTTTACTTTTTTTGTCTTTAGTGGGCTTTAATAGGAATTAGGGTTTAAAACTTTTTGCATTATTTTTCTTTTTTAATTTCTGATTTTTCAGTTTATTTAATTTTTAAGTTACTGTTCATTTTATAATTTTTAGATTAACTTGCTATTTTTATTTACTTTTAATTATACTGTTTTTGTCTTTTAGTGGTAAAAATACATATTTTTCTGTTTTAAAATTTTTCTTAGATTTAGAAAATTAGTTTAATACTTTTAGTTTAAGAAATATTTACTGTTCACCTTTTTAATCATTTTTTATAATTAATTAGTTTAATTAGGGTTTAAATATTAAACTGTTTTGTCTTTTAGTGCAAGTTTTTACATTTTTCAAACTTTGTCATTTTTCTACTGTTCATTAGTGTAATTTAGGTTTTTTAAAATTGTTAAATTAATTTTGGCATTATTTTATTATTTTTTATGATTATTTTAGTTTAAAAATAGTTTTTAGTGATTAAAAAATAAAAAAATAGTTTTGAAAATTTAGGAAAAATACTTTTTAGTCTTTAAATAATATAAGTGACTTATTAGTTCAATAAAATTATATTTTGGGCATTTTGTTAATTATATTTGATTTTAGGGCTTTAATTAGCATTTAAAATTGAATATTTAATTAATAAAAGGTTTTAAAATATATTTGTTGGATTTTTATTCTTATTTATATTATTTTAGACTTAGTTTAATCTTTTAATTAATTTTTAATTTTGTCGCGTTTTATGTAATTACGTCATCGTTTTACGTCAACGTCGTAGTTTAAATCGTAGTCGTAGCTCGTCTTTAATTTTTCTCTTCTCAACCAAAAACGTCACTAATCCAAACATTGTTATTTTATATAATTGGCACATTAATACACACACCTCCTTCGAGAACGAACCCGCATTTATTCGACTTGTCGGTTTTCCTAAATCGTCGAGTTTAATACTTGCCACCCATACGCGTTTTTCCTAAAACGTGTACGATTTACTCAACATCATTTTGGCGCCGCTGCCGGGGAGGTGTTTAGTGTGCCATTATTATTAGTATCGTGTTTGTGTGAGTAGTACGTTTTAGCTTTTCATTTTTTGAAAAGCGTGAATATCGTACATACTCATTTTTGTTATTTTTCTCTATTATATTATAGTATCCAAATAAATCGTGTTTAATTTTCCTAAATTAAACACAAAACAATCTTTACTATATTGTAGATATATTGGTTTTCGTTTTTATTGTGAATATATTATTACTATATTGTATCTACGTAAGAACAAATAAATATACAAGTACTCCAAAAGCGTGAAAACGCAACCTTGATTCGGGATTTCATCACTCGATCATTGTATTCGAATCCAAAACAAAAGTTAAAGGCAAAATAGATAAATACTTTCGTGAGGCTTAATTTCAATTAACACAAACTATAAGGTGGGTATAAGGCGGTTGTATTTCACGACCTAAAGGAAAAAGGCTCTTAAGTGCTTCGCGCCGCCTCGTTTCCTCCGCTTGCTTGTGCGTGTTTTGAGAAAGAGAGCTAATCGAGGGTTTACCGCCCAAGTATTATCTACGTATACTATATTTGCTTGTGTTTTCAAGATTAAACCCTCTTGAACGTTTTGGTGTTCCACCAACGTTCTAAAGTCATCGAGAACGTTCACTCCACGTGATCGTTTTCATTCTTTGAGGCTCCTTTAATCGAGAAAGTCGATTCGAGGAGAGATTTGTAGATTTGTGTCTACGTAATACATTAAAAAATCAAAAAAAAAATTAAAAAACAATCAAAAACCAAAAAAAAAAATTGAAAAATCGAAAAACCGCAAAAAGAATCTTCTTTGCTACCACCCATTCTACGCTTAGTGCATGCGCACTCGATCAAAGGACTACTCCAATTCTAGCGAAGCTTCGAATCGACGCAATCGTAATCGAAGGAATCGACGACGTAGACGAGAATTAGAAACCGACGTTCCTAATATCGTTGTTGAAGAGACCTTAGACGAGATGGCTGACAATCGTTCTATGTCTGAATTGCTCCAAGCGCCCACCGAGGTTTATGGAGACGCGATCGTAATTCCCGCTATCGAGGCGGAGAATTTTGAGATAAAGAGCGGAATGCTTTCGTTGATTCAAGCTACGAAGTTTCGAGGTCGTGAAGCCGATAATCCTCACGACCATATTCGGAATTTTGATCGTCTTTTAGCCACGAGCAAGTTTAAGAACGTCGACACCGATGTCGTCAAGCTTATGCTTTTTCCGTACTCGCTCGATGGTGCCGCCAAGGATTGGTACGAGAAAGAGCCACCTAATTCGATAGTTACGTGGAAGGATCTCGTTTCCAAGTTCGTTAATTATTTTTTCCCACCGTCTAAGACAACGTTTTTCAAAAACGAGATTACGAAATTTGAGCAAAAACCGAATGAATCTTTTAGAGACGCGTGGGATCGCTTTAAGGAATTTCTTAGGCAATGTCCTCACCATGGTTTTTCCGAGTTGCACCAAATCGATACGTTTTACAACGGTCTTAATTTTCACGAACAAGACTCGTTGAATTCCGCCGCCGGTGGCAACTTTTTGTGTAAAACTCCGAAAGACGCATTGATAATTATCGAAAACCGATCCAAGGTTTAACAACTCCGCAATGCACCGAGTGTTGCCAATGTCGCCAATGTTAGTAGTTCTAATCGCGACATTGAGAGAGTTGATGCGAAAGTCGATAAGTTGACGAATGTGTTCACGTCTTTTCTCGTCGAAATGCAAAAGAAAGACGCTCCCGCTACGGTGAAAGCGGTTGAGGTTTCGTGTACGTTTTGTGGTGGACCTCATAATTATTACGAGTGTGCGGCTACGGATGGCCAAACGTCGAATGTGAGTGCGTTAAATGGAAACAACAATTTTCAAAATCAAAATAACGCGGGTCCATCACAACAAGGCAATTATAACCAAGGCAACAATTTTCAAAATCGAAACAATTTTCATGGAAATAATCAACAAGGAAATTTTTCAAATCAAAATCAAGGAGGTTATAATCAAGGTCGTAATATAACTTGGCAAAATAGAGATAACAATCAAGGAAACAATTTTTCAAGTGGGAATCAAGGAAATTTGCAAAGAAACAATCAAAACCAAGGGAACTTTAATTCAAATCAAAATAGTTCGTTAAACGATTTTCAAAATTACATGAAAACGAATGAGGCTAATATGAGACGATTAGAGGGAGAAATTGGTACTTTGAAAAATGACTTTTCTAATACATTGAAATTGCAAAAAACGAAGATTGAGCAAGGGCAAATTGATATTAAAAAGATGTTTTCGGCCATTATGAACAAAGCCTCGGGTTCGTCATCAAGTTCGTTACCTAGTGACACCGTTGCTAATCCGAAAGAACAATGTAAAGCCGCCTCGTCTCGTGAGAAAGGTCGTGTGATTACCCCTAACCTTGAAGGATTCCGTGTTGTTTATCCCTCTCAACCCTCGACTTCTAAGACGTCTTCTTGTTCTAAAGTCGATGGGGTGAACGTGGCGACCAAGGAAAAGAGTGCACACCCTCGTGTACCTCAAATTCCATCCACGGTTCAAAAAGAGAGCTTTGTCGACCTTACCAAAGTAACCCTTGAAGAAACTTGTGCATCGATCCTTCTTAAAAAACCCAAAAGGCGTATGCCGAGAAAGGAAAAGGATCCGGGCCAATTTCTACTACCTTGTAATTTTTCCGAGATTGAGGGATGTTTAGCCCTTTCCGATTTAGGAGCTAGCATCAATCTCATGCCTCATTCTCTTTGGAAATTGATGAGATTGCCTTCGCTTACCCCCACAAACATGACTATTGAGCTTGCAAATTGTACGCCACTTATACCAATTGGAATAGCCGAGGATGTCTATGTTAGGATTGGAAAGTTTGTTTTTCCCGCGGATTTCGTTATATCTGATTACGAGTGTGACCCTAAATGTCCCATTATTTTAGGCCGACCATTCTTATCGACGGCTCCAACCGTAATCGACGTTCACAAGGGGAGACTAACTATGAGATATGGGGATGAGAAAATAGACTTTTTCGCTAGAAAATCCCAAGGATTTAATGAGAATGAATAAACCAAGGTTTCAAAACCTAATGATTCAAATTCTAATGATTTCAAAATGTTTACTTTAGCGGAAAGAATGAAGCTTGATGCATGTTTTGAAAGAATTAAGAAAAACGGTTTTAAAGATGACGATTTTAATGATAAAGAATACGTGTACCTAATTCAAAAGGGTATGTGTAAATTTATGGATGAAAACTCACTTTGGGATGTTTTTAGCGAAACAAGTGAACCACCAATTCCGAAGGGCGACGTTAGTGCCATCACGACAAAGACCAATATGGGCTCGTCTTCACCACCTTCGAAGGACCACGTCTTTGAGGCTTCAACTTCTAACTCCATCGAAGTGCCTCCTTTGCCTAGCCCAACACCCGTTGAGGCTAAAGGGTTTATCAACATCGATCCTCTCGTCTTAGAAAAGTCACCTAAGCATAGTCATTTGACTTGTAAGTCCATGGTTGTGAGTGCTCACATCGACTCTTTCTTTGACGATGACGATGGCGATTTTGCCGAGATTGATCACGTACTTCGACATCCACATGCTATTTTTGATTCTCCTAAGAAGAAACATGTGAAGTACGATGATTATGAGTTTGATCCTGAGATTGAGGAAATCATTGAACGAGAGCTAGCTCTTATGCCTTCACTTCCACCTACGAGTGAGGTCGACCTTTCCAAAATCGAGGATGAACTAAATGAGTTGGAACGTCTTATTTTCGATGACGAACCAACTCATGTGACCACTAAGAATCCAATTCTCGAGGAGTTACCTAATCAACACTCCTCATTTGAGAATGACGTTTACCACATTTTTGAGGATCTAACTTATCAACGATCCCCACAAAAGAATGATGGTTTCGTGCTTGATCGTGATCTTTTCGAGAGAGTTTCTAAGATACTCAAGGAGGGGAATGACAAACCTTGGTTTGACAAGCCTATCTTTGATGAAGAAATCGATGAGATCGACGTTCATAAGGATGACGAGTATGTTGACCCCGAGGGGGCGGTGTTCTTTATTGACAAACGTTTTGAGAACTTATATAATCCGCCACCCCCTCCCACCAATGACTTAAATGTGAGGATTTTTAGCGCGACTAATTTTCAATTTGACACGCCAAATATTTTCGACATTATTCAATCGGGTTTTCTTAAAGAGTTTTTGAATGATGAAAAAGGAAAAGATTTTAAAAATGTTTTAAAAGATTTTTCTACAAGTTTAACTCCGTCATCACCGCGTTTCATGAGTGCTACCACCTCGTCTACTCCTTTTGACGATGGTGTGTGTGGTTTTAGTGTGGGGGAAGCCCCAAATTTTCCCTCACACTTTACCACCGAGGACGAGATTTACGATCCCGGAATTGCTTGTAAAGGGAAATCTCGGTCTTCCACCGATGCAATAAATGGAAAATATTTTCGTTTGCTTGGTGTGAGTCTACCTCGAGTAGCTCATTTTAGTGACTTACCCATTGCCCCACCTTTCTACTTCTCATCTCTTTTCTTCTACCCCATTGGGGTTCGTGTTGAAGTAGCGTTGTTTCGTCTTTCATCCGAAAACGAGGACGCTATCTTTGACCCCGGTATACGTTTATCGGGTTTTTTTTAAAGTACTCCATGTACTTTTGGGCCTTGTTTATCATGTAAGCCCCACCAAAAATGACCATACCATGATTATCCCTATATGATCACATTTATGGGGATTCGAGTCGAGCTTTTGACTCGGTTATCAAAAACAAGGTGCCTCGTGGGGGATTCTCATGCTTATCCTTGTACATATTATCACTTTCTTAGTTTAATGTAATGAGGGGACTTGTGCTCTTCCTACCTTTGTTTCGTGGTTGTTTGTGATTGTGATTCATTAGGTTCATCGTCATCATTGAAGCCTCACGTGTTCGTTTTATGGATCACTCGAGCTTCGATCGTTGCCTTTGGAGATTCCGATATCCGATGATATCCTTTTATGTTCTAACGTTTATCTTATTAGCATAATTCATAAACGGCTTTTAGGTTATTCGTTTTACCCTTTCCATGCTCGAGATTAAGCATTCGACTTCGTCTCTAGTATGGGGGTGTTTACACCCCTAGACTCGAAACATTGAGGACAATGTTTAGTTTTAGTATGGGGGGGGGGGGGTGAGTAGATACTTCACCTTGCTTACGTCAACACGCTTTCAAATATTCATCATTTTGTTATCGTTTTGTTGCAAAATAAGGCTAAAAATAGACAAATTTTTAAAATTTTTCTTGTTTTTCATAAGTGTTTAAGACACGAATGTAGGTTTTCCGATGGTGAGAATGAGAGTAATTTTTTACTCGACCGTGCGTGTTGAGCACTTAGCTCGATTCCTTAACTTTTTAGGCTAAATCTCTTAAATGAGGACGAGAAATGATAGAGTTATTAATAAGTCTCGTAATCGTCACAATCTTATGTGTAGTAATTATTAGCTTATTCTCCCAACGCTTTTGCATAATAAATTGTTAATAAATGTTGATTTGGCGGTTTAGTCACTATTGTTGGGTTTCTAATTTGTTTTGGTAGCTTCCATGTAATTAAATTGGGAAAACATTAAGGTATCGCCAGCGTCATGGTTTTGAAGTATTGGCACCCGAATAATCGAAAGCTTCACCTAATAATAAGATTTCAAGTGCTCACCTAAATTAAGCAAAAATTTGAAGCTCACAAGGCCGAAAAATCTATGCCCAAATTGAAAGTGAATCAAGCCTTAATCTTCGAAGCTTTAAAGATCCAAAATTCGCTTTAGCGTGAGGATATACGTCTTTGGCTAATAAAACCACCGATGAGGCGGATAATAAAAGGCAAGGAAAGACCGAAGTCATAATAAAAGCTCCATGGCGGAGTTGAATAAAAGATGGAGGTAAACCAAAGATAATAAGGCCCTTCCGTTAGGGGGCGTATAAAAGTCTTGGTAATAAGTCTCATGTTCAAAACCGTTATAAAACCGTGTTTATCGATCCTTCTTGTTGACTTAATTTTTTGACATCTCTATTGGGATGAATTATTGATTTAATGATTTTGGTTACACCGTTAAAACTCTATTTTTAGACCTAATTTCTATTCACGCATAAGTCGATGATGTATCCTCGTGATCATTAAGACAAAATAAAACATAAGAGATACCAATTAGGAATAAGGGAGTTTAGGTGTATAATTAACACTCATGAGATATGATCGTGTTGCTAACTTATAATAACAATGATCTCGTTACACGCTTAGCATGGAATTGGGTGAAAATCGAGGACGACGAAATTATTTCTAACGAAGCATTCACGTGTTCTTGTTCTATGATCCCAAAAGTCACATTCTCGTGATGAAAACAATACATTATGTCTAAAACACGTGTAGTAGTTTATTTAAATTCATGTCTTGAATAAATGTCATCATAAAATGAATTTTGGAAGTGATACGATACTTAATTCTAGCATTGCGTGGGGAAATGGCAATGGTTTAGTATGGGGGAGTGATGAGACTGTATTTATACATAGTCTCATCGTCCAAATCGGGCTTAAAACACTTAAAATATCATCAAAATACCCCAATATATGCCTGTGTTTGTTCATTGTGTATTTTAGGTACGGATATCGTGAATTCACCAAAAGATCAAAGGAATCAAGCAAAAACGAACACGGGAAACGAAGCCGCACAAAGAACCGGACCCGAATCATGATTTTCCTATCAAGTCCTTGAAGTTTGAAGATTTGGCAACTTTGGTCCCTCTACTTTGGAAGACTTGTCATATTATACCCTTGTGAACACTCAAATTACACATTGGGTCCCTAATATTTCAAGAAAATACCATTTTGGCCCTTGAAGAATGCAAATTGTGCATTTAAAACCCTTGGTAAAAGTTTATGTAAATGACAAGCCAAAAATGGTAAGATGGGCAAAGTATTTACAAAGGGGAAAAAGAATTGTTTGCTGTTACAAGGATCTAGCAAGTGAAAGAGAGTTCAGGGACTAAACTCGCCCAGACAACCAAAACCTTTTCCACCAATCATCCTATGCCACGTCACCCACTACACTAAAACAACCAATCACCACCTCCTAATCCCCCACGTCACTCTCCACTTAACAAATTTTAACTAATCAGTTTTTAAATATAAACTTAAAGTGGGAAACATTTTTTTTAAACGAGTTTAACCCCCAAACAAGATTAATCACCACTGCTCATCACCTTCTTAAACAAATAAACCCTAATCCCCAAATCCCCAAATCAAAGGGTTTTGCCCCAATACCTTCCAGAACATTGATTAAGGTCAACCTCACCTAAACCCACTCCCCTAAACCCCTTCCAACACACCCACATGGGCAGTGGGACCTCCCCTGCCCATCACTTTCGTCCCATAAACCCAAAACCCGACCAAACCAGTGGATGGATGAAGTTCCTTGGACCCAAAGCTTATACCAACGTCCCTGATTGCTTCTAACAGCTGGCAACACCTCAGAAATCACATGGAGAGCTATGACCAAGATTCGAGTTTGAACACCAAGGGCATGAATGGAATTTTATGTATTAGGGTTTCAGTATTATTTTGCAATCTAGATAGTTCTATGATCATGTATAAAAGGGTGCATGTACCCTTTATTTCACTTTGTTCCAGTTTTTTGTATTTTACTTTCAAATTAATGAAAATGAAATGAATTTAAAAGTGCAATACTGAGTTCCCTTTTTTTATCTGTTCTTTAGTATAATCTTTATTTTAAACTTGCAACTAGTGTAAAGGGTTTCAAAGGTTTGTAGTTTTTAAAGAGTTTCAAAAGGATTTTATATATATTCAGAAAGTGCAAATGTTCAATGAAGTGAAAGTGGATTTGAACATTTGAATTTTCTGAATTAGAGTTTATTTTGGTTGAAAAACGTTTTCATAAACTTGCTAAGATTGGTTTCCAGTTTGTTTTTGTAAAGTTTTTGATTTCAAAGACTTTCAAAAAGATCTTATTTTCATTTTTATTCATCTTACTGTAGCAAAAGCTACAAGCCATCAGCTTGTAGCCTTTGCTACTTGAAGTTTGTTTCTTTGGTTGGCTGTGATGTGCAGGAACAAAGGAGAAAGCATACTATCCAGTGCATCTTTCCATTTCACATTCATTTGAAGACATTTGTTTAAGCCTTGGGTCCTTGTGGATTCCACCAACAGGCTCTCTCTACACTCCATAATCATTCATAAGCTCTTACAAAACCCTCTTGGAAGGCATCAGCTTAGGTAAAAGGCTTGAACGCCATTTGGTTGTTTTGTGAGTTTTCCATGTGAATCCTATGTCATTTGTGAGAAACTTGTCTAATTGTTAGTTTTTTCTGTTTATTTATGCTTCTTGGGTAATGTTGAGCATGTTTTAGTTGATTAGAATCAATTTGGTTAAGAATTGAATGCTAGTTCTTTGTTAAAATTAGGTTTCTGATTTTAAGGGAGTGTTTGGGTCTGCTTATTAAGTTAGGTGATTGGAATTTATTTGGTTTAAAAGCAGCTTAAACACACTCAATGGGTTGTTATTAGGTAGTAGTAGTATTTGGTTTTCAGTTTGGTAAGGATATAACAAGTTTGCATGATAAAATTTTGGTTCTTATAGCTTAAAATCAGCAATCCTTGTTTCTGCCTTGTTTTGTGCAAATTGTTGCTCACAAGCTTGTTAATTGTTAAAGCATAGGTCCACCTAGGGCTTGTTGTTAGTTGTGTGTGATTTGGTTAAGCTTTAAGCTAGATCTTGGCCTTTAAAATTCGTCCAAGTGCCATTTGCACCAGCAAACAATCCATATGCACCTTTCTGTTTTATCAGTTACTGTTTATGGCATTTTTGAGTTATTTTTGCTTTGGACTTGTGTTGTTTATTGCTTAATCTGACTCCCTACACTCCACTGAGTGTAGGGGTGCCCTTGTTTCCAAGTAAAACTCAAAATCATAGAAGCTACAAGCTCCAAAAGCACCAGACCTTGTTTTTTGTTCAGTCAGTGGGAACAAGGTTCCCACTGCTAGTATGAGAGTTTCCCCTGCTACACAAAAAGACAGAAAACACACAAGTGTCACTATCACAGTTTACTTTTTTTGTCTTTAGTGGGCTTTAATAGGAATTACGGTTTAAAACTTTTTGCATTATTTTTCTTTTTTAATTTTTGATTTTTCAGTTTATTTAATTTTTAAGTTACTGTTCATTTTATAATTTTTAGATTAACTTGCTATTTTTATTTACTTTTAATTATATTTTTTTGTCTTTTAGTGGTAAAAATACATATTTTTCTGTTTTAAAATTTTTCTTAGATTTAGAAAATTAGTTTAAGATTTTTAGTTTAAGAAATATTTACTGTTCACCTTTTTAATCATTTTTTATAATTAATTAGTTTAATTAGGGTTTAAATATTAAACTGTTTTGTCTTTTAGTGCAAATTTTTACATTTTTCAAACTTTGTCATTTTTCTACTGTTCATTAGTGTAATTTAGGTTTTTTAAAATTGTTAAATTAATTTTGGCATTATTTTATTATTTTTTATGATTATTTTAGTTTAAAAATAGTTTTTAGTGATTAAAAAATAAAAAAATAGTTTTGAAAATTTAGGAAAAATACTTTTTAGTCTTTAAATAATATAAGTGACTTATTAGTTCAATAAAATTATATTTTGGGCATTTTGTTAATTATATTTGATTTTAGGTCTTTAATTAGCATTTAAAATTGAATATTTAATTAATAAAAGGTTTTAAAATATATTTGTTGGATTTTTATTCTTATTTATATTATTTTAGACTTAGTTTAATCTTTTAATTTATTTTTAGGGTTAATTTTTAATTTTGTCGCGTTTTACGTAATTACGTCATCGTTTTACGTCAACGTCGTAGTTTAAATCGTAGTCGTAGCTCGTCTTTAATTTTTCTCTTCTCAACCAAAAACGTCACTAATCCAAACATTGTTATTTTATATAATTGGCACATTAATACACACACCTCCTTCGAGAACGAACCCGCATTTATTCGACTTGTCGGTTTTCCTAAATCGTCGAGTTTATACTTGCCACTCATACGCGTTTTTCCTAAAACGTGTACGATTTACTCAACATCAGAAGGTGTAAAGGTTGAAAATTGAGAAAGGTATGTGGTGGATCCTCCTATTTCCAGCATCGCAGCTATCTTCTTTAGTTTGGTGTCTGTGTCAACCAAAACTATCTCCTTTCCTTTCTTCGAGACAGAGGATTCCACACTCATGTTTTTCAAAACTTCAGCTCTTCTGATAAATGTCGTCTGAGCCTGAGTTTGTATTGCTTTGGGAAGGGAGCTAACAGTGAACTTTAGCTTCTTGGCAGCAGGTTCACCATCATCCCCAGACTCGCTGGTGTTAACCAAAGCCAGGGACTTTGATGAATCAGCTCCATTTTGATTCTGTTGCTCCCCCTGAGTGTTATCCTCATCATTAGATATGTTAACAGGTGTGATGACTTGGAGGGGGACAGGTGTAATGGTGTTGTCAGCTGATGATGAGCCTTGTTTAGCAGATTCAAGGTTAAGTGTTGTTTCCTTCTCCCCCTCACGTTCATCCTGGCTACGCAGACGTTTAGATGAACGTGTTTGAAAATGCCTTGCAATCTTTTCAACAGAGGCAACCATAGCACATTGCCTTTTCCTTGAAGCCCTGGCAATCTTCAGCAAAAGGTTGTTGTTTCCATTAGTATTGGCCTGAACTCGATTAACAATGAAGTTTGCATGACGGTATTGCCTGTTGCGAATAGCTTCAAATTGTCTGTGCATAGTTAGCTCATGTTCATGGAATAAGACAGGAACCTCTGAGTCAATTACATCCTTCATTCTTGTGGATAGGTGACTAAGTCCTTGTGCTACACCTTTTCGTGCACCATCCTTGATGGGTTCAGTAACCGCCTCAGCAACAGCCTTTTGTATGATCCCTGGAAATGTGACAGTGAAGTTATGCATTTCAGACTTGATCACATCCAGCTTCCTTGATAAGCGTTCAATGTCAGATTGATGATGAACAGGCTGAAGATTATGTATGTTGAGGCTTTGTTGAGCATAATCATCCCCCCTTGGTAAAAGATGAAAGTTGGTTTGGGCAGGATGATCAAACATTAGAAACTTAGATGTTGGATCATAGGCTGGGCATTGGAAGACTGTTGTTGTGGAGGTAGCAGAGTTTGGAGTAACAACAGCGTCCTTGGGAGGAGGAGTATTATTTCCAGCTGGGGTGGACACAGCTATTTCCTTGGGAGGAGAGACAGATTGTTGATCTTCCTCATCTTCTTCATCCTCCTCCTCAAACATCCCCTCAGGGATTTCATCTTCAGGCATTGACTCAAGATCAAAGACATCATCCACTAATGACAACATTTCTTCTTCAATATTCAGCAGAGGCTCATTGTCATTAGGTTGGTCTTGAGTAATTGTATCAGCCTCTTTCTCCTGTTGTACCTAGGATTCAGTGACTGGCTGTACAATTTCAGCCTGCAAATTGTTATAATTAGTAATAGGGGAAAAAGTAAGGGGAATGGTCGCCATTTCGCTGTCCCAGAGAGGCTGAGGGTGATTACTCAACCACTCCAAAGGATAAATCCTTGGGATTCTTTTAAGTGTGAAAAAAATATGGTTAATGATCGCCATTCGCTGCCCCTAGGAAAGCAGAGTGTGATTATTCAGCCCCCCCAAAAGGTTAAAATCTTTGGGACTCTTTTGATTGTGAAACATATGTTGTTTATGGATCACCATTCGCTTCCCCTAGGAAGGTTGACGGTGATCATTCAGCCCCCCCAAAAGGTTAAGAAACCTTTGGGTTTTTTATAAGAGTGAAACATATGTGGGTTAAGGTCGCCTGTTACGCTGCCCTAGGAAAGCTGAGGGTGATGATTCAGCTCCCTCTGAAAAGGATAAATCCTTTGGGATTCTTTTAAGGTGAAAAAGATAAGGGTTAAGATCTTCTTATTACGCTGTCCCTAGAAGAGCTGAGGATGATGATTCAGCTCCCCTAAAAGCAAAACTTTTGGGATTCTTTTTCTGAGGGAACCAAGAGGCTGTGTGAAGTACAACTGATCAAGGTTGAGACATATGTGTATCCAGGTTGTTTTTAGCCTGAATACTGTCTAGAGGGTGCAGGGTCATCGGGGTGCTTTATAAACACAAATGAATCATTCCCTGGTGCAAAGACAGGGTGTACAGAAGTCTTAAAGAATTCTAAGTGCATAGACAGACTTCTACGGGTCGAGGATTACCCTAACTTCACCACTCTCTCCTACAGACAATTTGAGAGTGGCTGCTTGTGAACCTCTAAAAAAGTACACTGATTACCTGTGAGATATCAGCTGGATTAGGCTGGTTTCCTGTTGTCTCAGCTGAATTTGAGACACTAGACCCCTGTTGTTGGTCAGCAGAAGTATCTGATTCCACATGAGTATCTGGACCAGAGGAGGTGTCTTGGTTCACAGTCTTCTTTCCCTTGTCTTAGCAACAGATTTTGTTTGGGAAGAAGATGAGATTTTCTTCTTCTTAGGCTGTTGGCCAGAAGAAGCCTTGGACGTCGTAGTGTGCTGCCCAAAAGTCAAAGACTTAGACTTGCCAGACACACTAGAGGTAATCACCTTCTCAGAAGAAGGGAGCAAGGACTTCTCAGCTGTTGGTTGTTGGTTGGCAACGTTCATCATATGAGAGGTGACAAGGACATCTTTAGCTCCTATTTCTTTGTAGATGGCACCTGCGATGCGGTATGGCTTTAGAGCAGTCAACGCAGAGTTATGGTAGTTGTCTCCCAACAGGCTTTCAAAGATCATCGACAAGAAGCGAACATAGCAGATATTCTTTAACCTGACTTGATTTCTTCCCTTCAGCTGTTCAATAAGGTTGGAGAAGAGAATGCTTCCAACATCAACATCAGCT
The DNA here is from genome assembly GCA_025667525.1 of Glebionis coronaria. Taxonomy (NCBI): domain Eukaryota; kingdom Viridiplantae; phylum Streptophyta; class Magnoliopsida; order Asterales; family Asteraceae; genus Glebionis; species Glebionis coronaria. The sequence goes on along the minus strand of CM046878.1, from coordinate 301,953,262 downwards.
CCCCAGATTAGCCCATATGCTATAGATTGATGGTTAAAGGACATCTGATCTTGGGATCCCTGCATTCCTCCCAGGGATTTAACAATGTGGGTGAAGAGGACACGCCACATGGGTGTAAAGTACTTAATCTTCAGAGGAGATTTCGAGAGGACCTCAGCGGGTGTAAGGGCAGGGTTTACATCATGGAAGGGTTTGAGTGTGGCCAGGGCATCTTTAACAGCCTTTTTATCAACAACCTTAAGGCATTCATCACCATGTTTCAATCCAGCCACGCTCGAGAAATCTTTAAGGGAGAAAGCAAATGGGTGTTCATTGCATGAAAGGCTAAAGGTTATTGTGTCATCTACCACTTCAGCAGAGTACCAGAATTCCCTAAGGTATTCTTGGAAGAAGGTGGTTGGGGATTTGGTGAAGGCTTCACTTAAGTCACAGTTTTGCATGAAGTTTACCAGATCTGAGTAGGTGTCATTTGGAGCCTTGATCCATCCAATGGAGTTGTTTGAGGCGAGGATGCTTTCGTTGATCTCGAAGTTAACGTTTGCTTCCTTGGGAACGGAAAACGCCATGGATTCAAGGTCGAAGGTAAAAGAAAATGGAGGATGGTTAAGAGAGAGAAGAATTTAGATAGAGAAATAGATTGTGAAATGAGAGTGGTGGAGGGTGAGAAGAGACGAGAGACAATATATATATTCAAATAAGTAAACAGTTATTCAACCGCATTTAATGCAAAGTGGGAAAATGACTGCTCATGTGGGTCCCTTGACCTTTCAAAACTTATTTTTCTCCTCGTTTTTCGAAAAATAAATGATTAAATATTTGAGAATGTTTTTTGCATTTACTTGGAAAGTAACTACCTAGTTTCATGTGAAAAATATTTAATATAGAATCAATCATTTAATGAACACATTTAATATCAAGCCAAAGGCTTTGAGATATTGAGCATCCCTAACTCAGCAACTAGCCTGTTGAACGAAGGTTCAGCCAAAGGCTTTGTGAAAATATCAGCTAGTTGCAGCTCTGTGGGAACAAAGTGCAGCTCAATATCTCCCTTCATTATGTGATCCCTGATAAAATGATATTTTATATCAATGTGTTTGGTACGAGAGTGAAGAACAGGGTTGTTGGAGATGGCAATGGCGTTGGTGTTGTCACAAAAGATTGGCACTTTGTCATATAAAATTTCATAGTCAACCAATTGACTTTTCATCCAGAGCACCTGAGTACAATAGCTGGCTGCAGCGACATATTATGCTTCAGCTGAAGACATAGCCACAGACTTTTGCTTCTTAGCACTCCATCCAACCAATTTTCCTCCTAGGATTTGACAGCTGCCTGAAGTGCTTTTCCTGTCAATACAGCATCCAGCATAGTCTGAATGTGAATAGGCCTTGAGATCAAAGCCTGATTCCTTGGGATACCATAGACCTAGGGATGGTGTTCCTTTGAGATACCTGAAAATTTTCTTAACAACCACTAGATGGGATTCTTTTGGGTTAGCTTGGTACCTTGCACATAGACATGTGGAGAATTGGATATCAGGACGACTAGCTGTCAGATACATGAGTGACCCAATCATGCCTCTATATAAAGTCTCATTAACAGAGACCCTTGACTCATTAGGGCCCAAGTTGTTGGGTGGAAGCATGGGGCATTTCACTGATGCAGAATCAGCTAAATCATATTTTTAAGTAAATCCTTAACATACTTTTCTTGACAAACTGAAATTCCCTTAGGACATTGTTTAATTTGAAAACCCAAAAAGTAAGTTAATTTACCCATCATACTCATCTCATATTTCTTGGTCATTAATTTAGCAAAACGTTTACTAAGATTAACATTTTTTGACCCAAAGATGATATCATCCACATAAATCTGCACAATGATGAAATCACTCTTATCCTTGAAGGTAAATAGTTTTTTATCAATAGAACCCCTGACAAATTTATTTCCAGTTAAGAAATTAGAAAGAGTTTCATACCATGCTCTTGGAGCTTGTTTCAGCCCATACATGGCTTTGTGTAGTCTGTACACATGGTTGGGAAACTCGTTGTTCTCAAATCCTTCAGGTTGTGCAACATATACTTCCTCAGCCAAATCACCATTGAGGAATGCACTCTTTACATCCATCTGATACACAGTGAAGTTCATATAGGCAGCATAAGCCAGGAAGATTCTGATGGCTTCAAGTCTTGCAACTGGAGCAAATGTTTCATCATAATCAATTCCTTTAGTCTGAGTATACCCTTGTGCCACTAGCCTGGCCTTGTTTCTGATGATGTTTTCAATTTCATCCATCTTATTTCTATAGATCCATCTAGTGCCTGTGATATTCTTTCCAGGTGGAGCTAGCACTAGTGTCCATACTTTGTTCCTTTTGAACTGATTGATTTCTTCTGGCATAGCAGCTACCCACCCTTCTTCTACTAGAGCCTCAGCTACTCTCTTAGGTTCAATTTGTGAGAGAAATTCAGCAAAGAGACATTCATTGGCTGAGGCAGAATCTGAGTCATGAATTCGCTGTCTAGTAGTAACCCCTGCATTAGGTTCCCCAATAATGTTGACAAGAAGAATGTGTTGATCTCTTGACCACTTATTTTGAGGAGCTGGGGACTCAAGGACAGGAACACTTGTGGGCACAGCTGGTACGATTTGAGTTTCATCATGTTGACTAGGAGGGCTTTCTTCAAAGACTACTTCAGTGTCAGAGTCTTCTTCAGCCATATCAAGAGGTACAACTTCATTAACAGCAGGAGATTCTTCAGGGATTTGAAGAATTGGTGATTCATCAATAGCAGTAGAAGAAGAAGGACTACCAGAGGTTTGTGGTTCTTCTTCATCAAGTTCCTGAGAGGTAGGAACTTCTATGTTGTGAGTAGACAGAGGGTCAAAGGCAGGAACATAAGGAGTGAGAGTGTTGGAGTGATGATGGTGATGACTGGTAGGTCTTGGTTCTGAGAACTCATCACTTGGGAAAGACACATTTTCATTAAAATCAATTTCATCACCCTCAGTTCCTGTTCTATGTATGACTTCATCATCTTCATTGATTCTGACATGAAAGGTTTCTTCTACTTCTTGTCTTCTGATGTTAAATACTCTGAAGGCTTTGGCTGTTGGAGAGTATCCCAAGAAGAAACCATCATCAGATTTTTCATCAAACTTTCCAAGTTTATCCCTGTAGTTGTAAATGAACACAGGGCATCCAAACACATGAAAAATAGCTGACATCTGGAGATCTTTTTATGAAAACTTCATAGGAAGTTTTACCATGTCTTTTGACAATGATTGGTCTGTTTTGTGTGTAGCCGACAGTGTGAACAGCTTCTCCCCAAAATTGCTTTGGTAAGGCTGCACCATTCAACATAGTTCTGGCTGCTTCAATCAAAGTCATGTTTCTTCTTTCAGCCACACCATTTTGTTCAGGGGTGCTAGCTGAAGAGAAGTTCTGTGAAATCTCCTTTTCATCACAAAAAGATTCAAGTTGATGATTCTTGAATTCAGTACCATTATCACTTCTTAGAGCTTTGACTCTAACATCATTCATTATGATGTCAACCCATTGTCCTGATCTTGCATCACCTTTTCCAACAGCTGGTTCATCCTTAGCTATAGCCATGAAAGCCCTGACTCTAGTAGTATCTTCCTCATCTGAAGTCAGTGGCTCATCATTCCAATCATAAGCTTCAGCTACCAACCCTTTCTCTGTCTTTTTATCACCTCCCTTCTTCTTAGACAGAGCTTCAAGCTTCAGATTCATCTGTTCTAACTCAGCTTTAAGTGCCTTGTACTTGTTTTTGTAATCCTTCTTCTCAGTGTCTGATGAATTGGATTGGTGAGATGAGTTGTTGTGTTGTTTGAATTTGTAAGGTTTGGATGAAGATGATGGATAGGAGGGTGAGGATGTCTTGGTGGAAGGACAGTCTTTTTGGTAGTGTCCAATCTTTCCATAGGCAAAGCAAGTTTCTTTTGACCTGTTAGTTGGTTTACTAGCTGATCCTATTCTCCCTGATCTTTTGAAGAATCTTCTTTGGTTGGCTAGTAAGGCTCTTTCATGAAACTCTGCATTAAGGTTTGTCAAGAACTCTTGGCTGCTGCGGGTGTCTTCTTCAACATCAGAGTCGTTGTCATGAGGATGTGGTGCAGAGATCAAGGCTTTGGAAGATGCTCCTTGAACTATAAATCTTTCAGTCTCTGACTTGTAAATAGTATCAATCAGCCCTTCTTCATAATTATACTTTCCATAAAGCTGAGCTAAGGTGTCATTCTTGATTGAGTTAATAGCTCTCTGAGTCTGATTCATACTCAGCCACTTTCTTGGAAGGCTGTTGACAAATGTGGCATTAATCTCAGCTTGACCAATGGTGACATCATTCATTGCTAGGTCATTGAGAAGAATCTTCAGCCTTGTATAGGTTTGTTGAACCTTTTCACCTTCAAGTGACTTGAAGGCATTGAACTGAAGTCTGAGTGCCTGAATCTTTGTCTCTCTTGTTTAGAGGGTCCTTCATGGCCAAGGATGAGGTCGGTCCACATTTGCTTGGCTGTGGGACACTGAATGACATACTTCATGATGTGTTTGGGAAAACAGGATATGATGATGCTTTTGAGATGTTTATCTTGGTTTGCCAATTTTCTATCAACTGGAGTCCATTGTTTGAGAGGTTTGGGAAGAGGGTTTTCTTCAGTGGAGGTAAGCACCATGGGAATATAAGGACCATTTTCTAAAATATCTAGAAGAAAAGGTTCAAGTCCATCGAGATACACAAGAAATTGACTCTTCCAACTGGCAAAATCTTCTTCATCAAAGACTGGTACACTTGTGACATGTGATCCACCTCTTAAGTGACAAAGTTGGGGTAGATCATCGTCATTGGCAGGAGGGTTGAGTCTTGGTGAAGATGGTGTTGTAGAAGGTGAATGTGGTGGGTTAGAAGTTTCTGGCATGGTGGATCTTGATTATAAAACTGAGAACGATGTTTCTTGAAGGTTTTAATATCAAACACCGCTCTGATACCAATTGGAAGTCCCTAATCAATGCTAGAAACCCTAAACTTAACTAATCAACACAAAGTATTACTTTTCAAACGTAATCTTATTATTGTTTAATAAAGAATTACAAGTGTTATGGATAACACCGTTTGATGACAATGTGTTGTGCACACTTTGAACAACTATGAATCCTAACTTATGAATACAGTCGCAGCTGTTTGATTCTATAAGTTCTAAGCAATAATGTTATGAATATACTCAAAGTGTTAAACATTAATGCATGGATACACATCCTATTTATAGTGATACGAGGTTGACCTAAATAGTACTTGATGGTGACTACATAAGACTTTCACTTTTCAGACATAAGTCACATGTTGCTCTTCTATTCTTGGTAGTCTTCCATTATGCTAACAGTTGTCAAAACAGTTTCCTTTTTCTTCATAGTCTCGAATACACAAATGGCATATCCAAAGTGTGCTGAGTGTTAACAGGGTATTGCCACCCCTGTTAACCCTCAACCCCTCAGAGTCCCTGATACATCTTGGCTGTTATCCATCACAGCCAATGAGTATGTCTTCAAGTAATCTTTCACTTCCTTGACAATGTCTCTGACATGGACTCCTCTGAGGTTGCTCACAGAGACATGGATCTCTGTAAGTCTTGCGATACTTGCCTGCCTCCTAGGCACAGGCAAGGGACTATCTAACAGCTTAATTATGTTTAAATCTATGATCAGGGAATCTAACAAGTTTGGATTCCCAACAGTCTTCTTCATTGGCAAAAAGTGAGCAGACTTAGTCAATCTATCTACAATCACCAAATCATATCACATCCACTAGTGGTCCTTGGCAAACTTGTCACAAAATCCATAGTAATCTTCTCCCATTTCCACTCAGGAATCTCAGGTTGCACTAATAACCCAGACGGTTTCTTATGTTCAGCTTTCACTTTCGCACAAGTTAAACACTTATTAACATATTGTGATATATCTGCTTTCATATTCGGCCACCAATAAACTTTCTTAAGATCTTGATACATCTTGTCTGATCCATGATGTATTGAATACTTCGACTTATGAGATTCATTCATCACCAAATCTCGCACTCCTAAAGAAACTTCCTCAGACGGACACAATGGTAACCAAATCCTACTCTCAAAATACCTCAATCCATTTGACCTTACTTCAAACAATGGTTTCAACATTCTACCCAAATTTTCTGCCTCAATATTCTCTTCCTTCAAACCATTAGCTTGGGCTTTCAATATCACATCTGTCAAATCAACACTTTCCATCATTGCCAAAGCTCTAACTCTTATAGACTTATCTCTTTCCTTTCTACTAAGTGCATCAGCTACCACATTCGCTTTACCAGGATGGTAACGAATCTCGCGGTCATAGTCACTCAGCAACTCAACCCATCTCCTTTGTCTCATATTCAATTCCTTTTGATCCAAAATATATTGCAGACTCTTTTGATCTGTGAAAAGCACACACTTGGTTCCATACAAGTAGTGTCTCCACAGCTTCAAAGCAAAAATCACAGCCCCAAGTTCTAAATCATGAGTAGTGTAATTCTCTTCATGCTTCCTCAATTGTCTCGATGCATATGCTATTACTTTCTCTCTTTGCATCAACACAGCTCCAATTCCTTTATGAGACGTGTCACAATACACCACAAAATCTTCAGATCCTTCTGGCAAAGACAAAATCGGCGCAGAACACAACTTATCCTTCAACGTACTAAATGTAGATTCCTCTTCCAATCCCCATTCAAACACTCGATTCTTTTCAGTAAGCTTGGTCAACGGTTTAGCAATTAGTGAAAACTTCTCAATAAACCTCCTATACAACCCAGCTAGATCAAGAAATTGGCGAACTTCAGTCGGTGTCCTTGGTACTGACCAATCTTTAATTGCCTCAATCTTAGCAGGATCCACATGAACACCTTCACTATCAATCACGTGGCCCAGAAATTGCACTGAATTCAACAAAAATTCACACTTAGAGAATTTCGCATACAACTTCTCTTTCTTCAACAATTCCAAAATTGTTCTCAAATGCTTCTCATGTTCTTCTTCACTCTTTGAATAAATGAGAATATCATCAATGAATACGATAACAAACTCATCCAAATACGGCTTACATACACAATTCATCAGATCCATGAATACTGCAGGCGCATTCGTTAATCCAAAAGGCATCACTTGAAAGTCAAAATGTCCATATCGAGTAGGGAAAGCTGTTATAGGAATATCTTCTTCCCTAACTCTTAGTTGATGATACCCGGACCTCAAATCGATCTTCGAGTATACACTTGATCCTTGCAACTGATCAAACAAATCATCAATCCTCGGCAATGGATACTGATTCTTGACAGTAAATTTGTTAAGCTCTCGATAATCAATACACATTCTAAAAGAACCATCTTTCTTTATAACAAACAAAATAGTATCACCCCATGGCGAAGAAATCGGTCTAATAAATCCCTTACCCATCAATTCCTTCAATTGATCAGATAATTCTTTCATCTCAGATGGAGCTAAACGATGCGGTGCACGAGCAACTGGCGCAGCTCCCGGCAACAAATCAATACGAAACTCCACTTCACGATGCGGTGGTGATCCTTGCAAATCTTCAAGGAAAAATTCAGGATAATCTTTAATTACAGGCACATCCTCCAATTTCCTTTCATTCACACTATCATTACTTATCTGTGCAAGAAACACATCACAGTCTGCTTCTATATACCTCATCATCTTCAAACAAGAAACAACTCTCAAACGAGAAGTACATTCATCACCTTTCACAGTCAATACCCTATTCCTTAGTTGTATCTGAACTAATCTTTCTCCATAAACAATCACTGCACCATTACCAACTAACCAGTCCATACCAACAATCACGTCCAAAGATCCTAATTCTATGGGCATCAAATCAATACTAAACACATAATTACCTAACTTCAAGGAACAACCTTTCAATATCACTACTATAAAATGTTTCATAGAGACCGGTTAGAATGGCTCATGAAGAGTGGTTTAGGAACCACTCTAGGCGAGGGGTATTTCTATCACAAAAACATATAGAAACCGGTTTCACGACCGGTGTCCAATACGAGCATCTAAATCGGTTTGCTAGTAAGAACTGGTTTCTACAACTAGTGTCTACAAGTCTCTATTATAGAGTAAAAAGACTGGTCATTATATAAGAACCAGTCTTGGTGAGAAGTTCATTTAAAAAAATCGGTTTCAGTTTTTGCAAAAAAAAAAATTGTAATTCCATAATTACAACTAAATTAAAGTGCATAAGATTTTTATACATGGTAATATAACCATCTACAACATCAAATCCTATCAAATTAACTCAAACATGTCTAAGTACTGTAATATTTAAGCTAAAACGAGTGTTGCAAGTGGGGAGCTCGCCCTCTAAAGGCTCTAACAACAACTTTACCAATTTCGATTGCAACTCCTTCCTACACAAAACATAAATGTTTAAATATGACATACCGAGAACGCGTAGTCCAATAGAAGCACAAAACTTGAAAGTTATTAACAATATGTATATGTGATGAGAAATTACGACTAGATGACGTGTCAAAGACAAAAACAGTCCACAAAATGAAGAACGCTAGAAAATGGATAATAAATCGAAATTCAAATGTAGATGTATGTTTACCTTTCCGATGAATTTTTTTGTCTAAATACTCTATGCTTTGAGCAGAGTTTATCACCTCAGAACATAATCTGAAGTAGTCATTCTTCTTGCATCCAACAGATAAGTCAAAGGCAAAGGTTAGAGAAGCAAAGATCATTGTATATAGAATGAAGCTTTATAAATAAAGAACAAGAAAAAAATAACACCTACTTGTCTTTATAACATTTTTAGAAAGAAAGTAAAAAAAACCTTTGTGGGTCACACCAACCCAACCCATTCAATGTGCGATCTTTTTTACCCATTTTCGAACCACTCAACCCGCCTATCTTGCTACCTCTAAAACTTATATATGTGATATAAGCTATACGCACCTCAGCAACCATGTCACTGAACTCCTCCTTTTAACTACCAACCTTTTCTTCCTTGCGGGCTTCCTTGAATCTGACATTCATTAGAGAAGAAAACATAATGATTATGTTGGTATGATAATCTGAGGTATACATTGTCATAAGTGAGAGGTGTTATACTCACTTGGAAATACATTGTCATAAGTGAGAGGTGTTATACTCACTTGGCAGGTAAGACACTGTCGATGAGCTCCAGCTCTTCAGGCTGTAACAAGATAGCAACTTTATCTGTTGACTTCTAAGCAAATCATCGTGTCAAAATGTTAAATGTTATAATCATGTCATTCAAAAAATGAGCACCCCTGTATACAAATAAGGAGTATAAAAGTGAAACGAGGAAAAGGGAAATAATCTGATGTGATTCAGCAGTCCCCTAGGGATAATTACCTCTTTCATTTATCTTCCTTAACAGTCTAACGAGGTGATCAAAAAAGCCAAGCAAGCATATAATTATAATACTGTTGAAAATGGGTACGCATACCCTTTTATTAGATGGCTTGTCTTGCGGAGGACCACCTATCACATAGCTGCAGGCATACTAAAAAAGTTACAGATATGTGAACAAGTAAACGCATACGTGTGTGTCGTCCAAAGCTGTTAGACTTACTTTTTGGTAAGCTGGCGCCTTTCACGTGAGTTGGACTAGATTTATATACTTTGCTACACGCAGGGACTTAATGTGTAAAGTATGTATAGTTTAGTCATGTTAGGCCTATAAATACCCCCATGAATCTCCATGGGGGTGTGGAAGTTTGTTCATTTTTCTTGTTTTCATTTCATTTGAAATAAAACACATAACATTCCTTCACCTCTCTCTAACTTTCTCTCACTAAGAACAACAATGGCATACATGTTCTTTGATCATCCCCGACCACCCGAACCATGGTGGGTTTTTGATGCTTCATGCGGGGTCACTTGACTTTGGTGTTACCGTTTCTACATAGAGGGATAAGTTGTCTAAACTCAAGACTTAATTGACTTTGGTGTGGCGACTTTTTATCATCACTGTCCTGTCAGGAGAAATGTGAATTTCTGGGACTTAATTGACTCTAGTGCTACAATTTGACTTCATGTTCGGGATAGAGTGTGTACTTCTGGTAATCTATCATAGAATCAAGACTGGGATTGCTTCAATTTGTGAGAAAATGTTGATGACGTTATCACCTCCCACAGATTTCCTCTGTATGATCTGTTTGGGAGGGAGCAATCTTTACTGCTTGTTTTATGAAAGGCCTTCTAGTTGGGAGGGAGTTAAACTCAACTAGATTCTACAAAGCTGAAGAAATAGAGCTGGAGTATTCAAGAAGATGAAGGTCACTGAAGACTGTCTCAAGGAATGCTGGAATTCAAGCTTATCATTTTTCTTTATTTTTGCTTGTAGGAATCATTGTAACCATCTCACGTGAGTCACCATCTTGGAGGGAGATTGTTAGACTTACTTTTTGGTAAGCTGGCGCCTTTCACGTGAGTTGGACTAGATTTATATACTTTGCTACACGTAGGGACTTAATGTGTAAAGTATGTATAGTTTAGTCATGTTAGGCCTATATATACCCCCATGACTCTCCATGGGGGTGTGTAAGTTTGTTCTTTTTTTCCTTGTTTTCATTTCACTTGAAATAAAACACATAACATTCCTTCACCTCTCTCTAACTTTCTCTCACTAGAACTAATCATGTTCATCATGTTCTTTGATCATCCCGACCCCTCGATCTTAGGTGCCTTTTTGATGCTTGTCAATTGGTATCAGAGCTAACCGCGGGTGTCGTGTATCCGTGTGGTTTGTGTTCGTGTCGTGTTTTCAGATTCATCGGGTTATCAAGTTCGTGACTGTGCTTTCAGTTTTATGGTTCGTATTTTTTTATTCTGATTCAAGTTATACATGATTTCTTATGTCTAGCTATTGCTATCATTTACTTTGAATCAGTTTGTCACGATATATAAAGCTTTGTCAAAATCTGTGTTGGGTTTTTTTTGTCTCGTAATAAAGTTATATCATTTTCTTGTCCATTATACTGATTAGCCTCGTTATAGAAGTCGTTTTGTCCACCTTTGGGTATACTCGCATATTTGCTTTTGTCCTCTTTCCCATTAACTTGTTCAGTATTGTTTTATGGGTAGAGGACAAAATCATATCGTCCAACCATTTTTTTCGGTATCTTCAAAACTGGTCAAAAACCTTTTACGATGGGTTATTTCGATGGGATTTTGAGATGGATATTACGATGCACATTCAGATGAACACATTGCGACGACTTCTTCTACGGATGTATTTCGATAGGGTTTTTTTTACTCGTTCCGATGGGTTGGGCTGTACCTATTGCGATGGGACTCATTCCGATGGGTCACATTGTGATGGTTGGCTTGATCCATCGCAATGGTATTTAAGTCGTCATGCTGCCCAAATTTTTCCGTCAACATTGCGATGGATTTTGGTTTATTCTGATGGGTACTGGTTTATTGCTATGGGGTCATGTTTATTGCGATGGATTTAAAAACTGACTACGATGGACATACATATTGCGATGGACACTGATGATATTACGATGGGACACATCGTGTTTGGTTTATTTTGTGAAATTCATTTCGAAGGGAGTTTAAACCAGTTAAAATATAAATCAGATTTGGACTCTTTTCATTCTAGCTTAAATCAAACCTCAATCATGTGTCATGAAAAACATCTTTTTCAGTTAAACCAAACCTGTAATAATCTAAAACCGACTCATACTCATTCAATATATAAACCAGTTACATCCAAAAATCGACTCATAGATATTCAAACATATACCGTGACCCAATCTGTACCAATAATACTCAATTCTCCAACCTTTTACCTCCACAAATCCTCGACTATCCTAACCCTTCGTCACCTAACCCAACACCTAGAATCGATCTATATTAATTCACTCGAAAAACATTGACTCGAAATCACTCAATCCTGATCTCAGATTTGTTAATACATTTTTTTTAATCTTTTAAAAGATTTTTTTTGCGTTTAAAAATTAATCATCACAGATCTTTGATTCGTTCATATCTCAAATCGACATGCAACAAATCATTAACTTACCCGAGACCCTTCATTGGATCTTGAAGCCGTGCCTCGATTTAAACACCAAACGAAAAGGATGAAGTGAATAGATGGGGCGAAGGTTACGAGTTTAGGCATGAGATTTGATGGTCTGTGTTTGATTTAGATGGAGATGGATGAGTTTGTTGATAGAGTCTTGTTTTGGAAATGGAATCGTGTGATGGGTGCTATTGAGATGGAGTTATTGGGGATAGATGAAACTAGTTGTATAACAAGATAAAAAAAAGGGGGCGGTTTCTTCTATGTGGAGTAATATGTGTTGACCTACTTTGTTTATCCCATAAATGTTATCTCTAATCTATACACGTGGCCTTTTGGGGCGGACATAACAATGTTTCTAATATTGTTATGTATCTGATAAGGGGGCGGTGTATGATGTAATGGGATTAGATAATTGTGTGTGAGATGATTTAGGAGGGTGAAGAGTATTATTTCCCCTAAGTTATTATTTGGACCGGTTTTGAATACCAATATGGGCCGATTATATAAGTTAATATGGGACTTAAGATTGGTTTTTTATGATTTTATTGGACGGCTTGTTAGAAATGATTTTTGGACTATTGGCTTATTTGACTAATGGGTCGAATCATTGCTATATGTGGCCATTAGTTAAATAAGTTATATAGACAACTAGTTATCGGGCCGATCACTAATTAACCGAAGGTATATTGTGGGCCGATTATTTTTGCAATTTAATTCGGGATGATCGTTTTTATATCCGAATTTTGTAAAATTAATCATGTCGGTTTGGTGTTACGGGGTTATTGGATTGAGCCGGGTATTTCGAAAGAACCATATAGTAAAATGGTTGTCGAGTTAAAGGCTTATGGGACAGGATTTTATTATTTTGGCAGGCCGTTTAAACAGTGACATTCAGGTCAGGTATCCGTTTTCGATCATTTCATTTCTTCACGAACAACAAACACAACAAACACAACAAACACAACAAACACGATACATTACACTAAAACGATCCTTACCAAAAATTCACCTAAATTCCTAACGGCTATTACGGTTCATGTGATTACGAAGTTAAATCGATGCTACTTATTTGAGGTTGAAGTGAGATTTTTTAGAGGCGTTCTTATTTTATCTTTAAAGGAGTACTTACGACTTTATAAGATAACTTGTTCGAGCATATACGGTTATGAATAAGACTTGAAGTATCTAGTTTCCATTGTCAAGGGGAGGATGGACGACGACATGGATAACTATCATTTTTTGGGAGCTTCGTTGCGGTTCTCAGTGTCACACGCACTTGCAGTTGTGGATTTCTTCAAGAGATGTAGTATCTTTTCATATACCGCCTGTTTTGGTATAGGGTACTTTAGAGAGGTTATACCTTTTTAATACCGCCTTTTGGTATAGGGTACGTTTAAGACTTCTCTGCATCGCTTTTCATTCTACAATAGTGCAAGCTTAAGTTCAAGTTTGGGGAATTCTACTTCAGTTTCAAGTTTGGATTATCGGGTTATCTTCATCAGTGGTCACTATCAATAGCCAACACAATTGATAAGGGGATTCAGTTCGGGGTGATCTTGAGAGAATTTTGTTTAGAGAGATATTGTTGACATTTTCTCACATAGTAATGGTTACTAAGTAAGCGGTTCCAGTTGGCATACCACGTACACACATGAAGGATGATTCCCTTAATAGGTATCATCCTGGAGGGAGAAATGTGTACATGCGGGGTCACTTGACTTTGGTGTTACCGTTTCTACATAGAGGGATAAGTTGTCTACACTCGGGACTTAATTGACTTTGGTGTGGCGACTTTTTATCATCACTGTCCCGTCAGGAGATATGTGCATTTCCGGGACTTAATTGACTCTGGTGCTACAATTTGACTTCATGTTCGGGATAGAGTGTGTACTTCTGGTAATCTATCATAGAATCTAGACTGGGATTGCTTCAATTTGTGAGAAAATGTTGATGACGTTATCACCTCCCACATATTTCCTCTGTATGATCTGTTAGGGAGGGAGCAGTCTTTACTGCTTGTTTTATGAAAGGCCTTCTAGTTGGGAGGGAGTTAAACTCAACTAGATTCTACAAGTTGGATAAATTGAGCTGGAGTATTCAAGAAGATGAAGGTCGCTGAAGACTGTCTCAAGGAATGCTGGAATTCATGCTTATCATTTTTCCTTTATTTTTTGCTTGTAGGAATCAATTGTAACCAACTCACGTGAGTCACCATCTTGGAGGGAGATTGTTAGACTTACTTTTTGGTAAGCTGGCGCCTTTCACGTGAGTTGGACTAGATTTATATACTTTGCTACACGCAGGGACTTCATGTGTAAAGTATGTACAGTTTAGTCGTGTTAGGCCTATAAATACCCCCATGACTCTCCATGGGGGTGTGGATGTTTGTTCATTTTTCTTGTTTTCATTTCATTTGAAATAAAACACATAACATTCCTTCACCTCTCTCTAACTTTCTCTCACTAAGAACAACAATGGCATACATGTTCTTTGATCATCCCCGACCACCCGAACCATGGTGGGTTTTTGATGCTTGTCAAAAGCAAAATTTAAAGAGCTAATTTATCATCAATTATTCTGGTACCTTGAGCGACACACAATACAAATAAGAAATTTTTTTTGTTACAATAAGATTATAAGAAACAACACCCTTGTGTCTAAGTGGAAATCTTATAATAGAAGTGCTCAACTGGTAAAGAGGTTTCTGGGGTTCCTTCCTCTGCTGCTTGCGAAGATCAATAACATCTGGAGTGTTGAACCAAGTGGAGACAAAAATAGAGTGAAAGATTTTTTAATATATCCAAAAGTATAAATTTTCAAAATCTCGTGTTCTTGACAAGAAGGCCCAATAAAATGATTAGCCTAACTTACAAGCGCAAATCTACTTAAGAATTGTGTATTGTTGCTAGATGTTTTACAAACTTCGCTATGAGCCAACCTTGTCGACTATCAAAGCCAAGACTGGTAAATTTCTTCATTAGTTCTATCTTTTCAATACCTTGATAAGCTGTTAACTGATGGAGTACCCATTTAAAATGGTTTAAAGCAGTATTGTGTCCTATCAAAGATTTATGTATGAGAATGAAATTATTGATTTACACAACTCCAAGTATGTACACTTTAGAAACAACATTTTGTCAGCCTTCCTCATAATATTTTATTCTATGTCACCAAAAGTTGTGAATATGTTTTCCTATTATCCTAGCCAAAGAGTTAGTACAGGACCACAAACAGAGAAATAAGTAGCATGTGATTACGAGATAAACTAATGAACTTTTAAAACTCGATCTTCAATTGTAATTGAAGTATTTAATCCTTTTATATCATACACATTAGAAAATGAGCTTTATATATGTAGTATTAGACTTTTAGACAATGCCAATGAGTGATATCTTTCTCATCCTTTATAAACACAATAATCCACTATCTTTAAAGTATTAAAGCTTAAAACTCCTAAATCATAAGTATAGACTAGAGGAACATATATGAGATAAATAATAATAACTTAAAGGTACCCACTTATTTTACACATAACCAACACAATCAATTAATAACTTCTTAATGCCATAAATTACATCTCAATTAATAAAATCACCATACTAATAAAACACTATATACAACATATTGACGAGTCAAACACAATAAATACAATAGCGTCCAAAGTCCAAAAAAACAAACGATATAAGATCAATCAGAATAGTAATAAACTACAACACTATATGACAATTTATATCATAAGATCAATCATGCCAAAATCACAAAGCTCATATATATCCACACACACACCTAATGGTTGCATAAAAAATATAAAAAAATATAAAAATATATACCATTCATATAGAGACCGAGATGTGGTGGTTGAATCGGTAATTAAAAATGAAAAACGTGGTTATGAAGTGTTCGAGATCATTAGAGGGTGTGGGGGGTGTTTGAGATACGAGATGGTGGAAGTTCGTGGGAGACTGGGAGTAAAAGAACATAAATTGGGATAAAAATAGTGGAAATGGTTTTATTTAAGGCTAATTTTTTAATATATTTGTAACCTACATGAAAGTAATATGTTTGGGTTTTGTTTAAATAGATTTGGGTGAGTTTAGTTTGACTCATTTAATCCGTTTATTAGACATGTTGAGTTCGGTTAAATTAAATTAAACGTGTTTACCCGTCAACATGTTTAGTATTTTTTTCTTAAATTAAAAATTATTTATATTTTATTATACTGGTTAAATGGGTTAAAATGTCCACTCAAATTCATTTAAAACTATTTATACTTAACTGACGATTGAACCGAATTTTCAGTTACAATCGGTTTCGATCATCTGACTAGTCCACGGTTAAACCCACAGAATCAATTCGAGTTTTAAAATATTGATATTACGATTGAATTTGAGAAAAAGATTCAATTAATAAGTTGGAGAAAATGTTGGAAACATGTACGAGTGTGTGGCGCTAACTGGTTTAGATCGTGTTAAAAATCACTCCACTGATCAGATGTTACAAAGAATATGGAAGGAACGTGATAAGTTTGGCGCTAAATTTATTTAGTCAAATGTTTTTTTTGAATAATAAAATTGATAGGTTTTGTACATGAATTGATAAAAAAATTGGAGGGAAGTGTATAAAAATGTAGCGCCATTTATGATATGCGCAATTGTGGGAATTTACACATACGAGCGAAGTTGAAAAATGACTAATAAGACTAGTTTCAACATAATAAACCGGTGCTTGTAGGGTTTTTATCATCAAGACCGGTTAATACTTAATTTAACTGTTAGTTTTTATCTATAAGGACTGGTTTTTTTTTATAAAGTAGTCTCTATTAAAAGGTATTTATAAGCTGTTTTATAGTAGTGTATTGAACTAGTTCTTACAACCTTACCATCAGCTAACTCCACCTTATAACTAGTTGTCAATCTCACTGGTTCTCTATCCAATAGCTGACTGAATCTAACATCTACAAAACTTCTATCGGATCCAGAATCAAATAACACACTAGCATAACAAGCATCAAGTAAGAACGTACCAGTCACCACATTCGGCCCTTTAGGTTTGTCAGCATCTCCCACGATATAGGCTGGAGCAACAGTCCCAGCAGCAACAGTAGTAACATTGCCTCCATGTCGAGTGCCAACCCTCGGATAGTTCCCTTGCTTATGTCCACGGCCTCTACATCCAGAAAAGTTAACTACCTTGACAGCATTGGCTCTAGTAGCCACACCCTTGTTTCTACAATCTGCCATCTTATGTCCGGCCTTCCCACACTTGTTGCAAGCAGGTGGACAATTTCCAACATGATACAGATTACATCGACCACACTTCGAATTCACTTTGTTACCTTGAGTTCTAGTGGCATCACGAACACCATCATTCCTTCTCAAATTGTATTGTTGATTCCTATTTGGTCCTTGGTTATTGTTGTTACGATAACCACTATGATTCTGACCTTGGTTTGAGTGTGCAGCTTCCCACTTTCTCTTAATTCCCTCAGCAATACTATCCTTTCGATCCTGCAGCTTTACATCCATTAAAGCATGAGCCATCTGAACAACTTCATCAAATGACTTAGGTTTCGACGAAGTAGTCTCTCCCTTAATATTACTAGATAAACCTCTGATATACTGCTTCATCTTCTTACGGTCATCAGCAAAAGCATCAGAACAAAACAAACATAAATCAGAAAATCTCTTTGTATAAGCCACAATATCATTGTTTCTCAACACAAAATGCCTCAACTCATCCTCTAACTGACCTAACTCTTCCTTAGGACAAAACTTAGCAGTTAGCAGTCCCTTGGTCATAGTCCATGTTCTAGTATTAGCTTCAACCAAACCCATAGTAGCTACCTGACTATTCCACCAGCTTAATGCATCATCCTGAAAAGTAGCAGCAGCAAATTTCACTTTACTAGCTTATGAACATCCACTGATTTCAAAAGTACTTTCAATATTCTCAATCCACCTTCTTAATTCCAAAGCACCACCAGTACCACGAAATTAGGTAGGTCCACATTTCATGAAACTAGCATAAGAACATTCCTTCTGAACCTGCTGAACAACAACATTACCTCCAACTTGTCCTGCAGCATTTCCTCCCATTGGTTCATCAACATTACCTGCTACTGGATTTGCAACATTCCCTCCAACTTGACCAGCAACATTCCTATTCTCATCCTCTTGATTCCTCGCAGCACGTTCAGCTTCCAGTGCTCTAGCAATAGCTTGCTCAATCATGGTATTAACAGTAGCAGTTTCAATTTAGGCGGCATGTTTTAGGAAACTAACCAAACAACAATTTAGTAAAGTCAAAAAAATGCCTCCTAACTCCTTCCTCCCTTTGATGACACAGAAGAAAAGAACAAGTAAGTATTCATATCAAGATAAGAAGAAGTATTTCTCTATCAAGATGTAACATGGATACTACATGCACCAACAACACAGTCCACAATGAATCATTAACCAAATCACAAAAGAACTAATAAGACAAATCATAAGTCATGAAGGTAATTTGGATTGCATTGGAAAATTTCCACAAAATTGTGATAAGTAATGTCACTACAACCCTTCATCACGGTAAACTTAAAGTCATTAAGTTTCATCATAAACTATAGTACCAGTCTACATAAGTTCTATTACAACCAGGCTAAATAAAAACAACATAAAAGAAGTAAACATCTGATCCCCGCAGCTTCTTGTACATCAGCTCATCATCACTGCTGGTATCATCTTCCTCAGAATCTTCCTTCACTTTTTCCTTTCCCTTTCTACTTCCTCCTTCACTTGGCTTCATCAACACTTTAGCTTCAACCTGACTTGGCACATGACAAATTACCACACCTCGACTAGGAAAAGATCTCATCGGTAAACCCCACGCATTCAACCTTGCATTCCTTTCTTGCTCCTCACGTAACCTTTCAATTTGCCCACTCAAATTCAACACCATTGATCTTAACCTAACAACTTCATCCATTTCCCTTACTCTAACAAACTCTGATCTCTTCATACTATTAACAAACCTATCAAACCTCTTTTCATTCTGCTGAAACCTTCAAATCACACGAATTTCAACTAAATACCTTTCAAACAAATATCTATCAAAAATTTTAAGAAACTAGAAAATATCATCATAAGACCTAGGACAACCTTAGATATGCCATCATGAATTGATCGAGCACTAGCAGCATTACTCGACTCAACAGGAACATCACCCCTAGCAAATGCCATTCCAGGCAAACTGCTCAAATAAGCATCACAAGTAGGCGTTGAAGAACGTACAACAGGTCGTTGACAGTCCGGAACAGTCTGTGGCACAACATTAACTATTGAAACATAACTACCTTGAATCACTTCAGGCTCGGTCTGTCCAACTGCAGTAGGAGCAATTCCATCATGTAAATACTCATAAGGCTCCTCATCGTCAGTAGCACCAAAGTTATCTACTTCCTCACCGTCCAATACATCAGTCATGTCAATCCATCCATCCTCACGAGGTATACCAGTCATTTTCTACAATTATAAGGGTTCAAGGGTACTTAAGGTCATTTTTAACAAAACAAAAGTTAGTATGCAATACTTATGCAAATGTTATACGTAATCCATGCAATGCAACACAATGCAAATGATGCTTATGCAATGCTCACAAAAAAAATATGATACAGACAAGCACTCATCGTACTTTCAATAATTCCAATAAAATATCGTAGTATTTACTTAATAAATACTCGGGAAATCATTTTAGTTATGAGGGATACATCTATAATACAAAACAAAACTAAAAGTGATCACACCGGAGCGTTGCTGAGGAGTTGTTTGCTTTTGAAGAATAAATACTTTCGACACCAAAGTTATAGTTTAGGACAATTTACAAAATCGACCCACTTATCTATAACTTGTAGCTCTGATTATCAATCTTTAACACCCCCAATTTACTTTGCGCAGCGGAAATACACAATTGGGTGCTAGACACAAGTATCATCACACAAGGTATATTGAACGACTCAAAAGAGAGACGTTTACACATGAAATATAAAAAAGATTTTCATAATAGGTCTAAAACATAATTTCATCCCATAATGTACTAAAACGACACCAGAGTAAAGCGTTTAGTCCCCATGGATCTCGACCAACAACCAACAAGTTTAGTACAGTACACAACATTTAACAAATTGTTCAACAATAAAAGGATAGAAACAGTTTTTAGACCAAAATTCTTCTAAAAGTCAAACCACAACCTCCACAGCAAAGGTCCATCTTCCATCACTTCCTACTACCTGAAACACATGATAAAACGAGTCAACAATAATGTTGAGCGAGTCTATAGGTTTATCAAATCACATTTGAACACAAGAAGAAAATCAATCATAATCATTTATAGAATTGTCGTACACACAATCTATTTCCAGGCAAAAAATTGTATTTAAGCTCATGACACTGACCCCTTAACCAAATAGTCACCCACGCCAAATGCCAGCATGACTAGAATAAAAACATTGCCCCTCTAGGATATCAGTTGCTAGAATACCACATTCTTATTCCCGTAAATTATCCTTCCCAGAGGTTACTCAGTGATGAGACTGTATTTATACATAGTCTCATCGTCCAAATCGGGCTTAAAACACTTAAAATATCGTCAAAATACCAAAAAATATGCTTTTGTTTGTTCATTGTGTATTTCAGGTACGGATATCGTGAATTCACCAAAAGATCACAAGAATAAAGCAAAAAACGAACACGGGAAATGAAGCCGCACAATGAACCGGACCCAAATCTAGAATTTCCAAAATAGACCTTGAAGAATTGAATATTGGCAACTTTAGCCCCTCATTTTTGAAGACTTGGCAAGACTAGACCTTGAAGAAATCATCATTTGGCAAGAAAGGTCCTCCATATTTGAAGAAATATTAAGAATAACCCTTGGATAATGCATTTATTACAAAATTAGTCCTTGATAAAAGTTTGAAACTAAGGAGGGCCAAAAATGACAAGCTGGTCAAAATACATAACAAAGGGGATGCAAGTTTTTGCTTGATTATTACAAAGTAGCAAAAGAGAGGGAGTAGAAGGGGCATATCTGCCCAGACAACCAAAATCCCAACCTCCAATACTCACACGCCACCTCACCATATTTGACCCACTTACCCAAACCCTACTAGAACCCACCCATATCCGGCCCTATAATCCGACCCACAACCCAATCCTACTGCCAGCTCAACATTCCACTCACCACCATTAACAATTGTTAATTCATTTTAAACATGGCGGTAAACACTTTTTCTAAATTAAAACCCAATCAAAATCCCCTTTATAATCCTATGAACCCTAGAATCGAAACTCATTTAAAACAAAGGGATAAGATTCCATGTTTTCCAGATCCTTAATTTTCCCCATGTTAATCAAACCTCTACTCCCAAAAACATCACCCTCACTACCCTGGTCCCCTCCCCACCTCCCCTGACCCACAAGTTCACAAAAAAACAAGCCTTGCCAGGGACATCTATGGCTGTAAAGGATTCCTTGGTCCCCAATGTTATACCAACGTCTAGGATGAGATTTCACCAGCTGTACATTCACATGTCTTGGCAGTTTGTCACGGACTAAAGCAAAGACCAAGTTTGAAGATTCAAAGCTAAGGGCTTTTCTGGAAATTGACATGTTAGGGTTTCTCTTTTTTTTAAGCATTCTAGATAGTTCTGTATGCCCATATATAAGGCAGCATAGGGGTTTTAATTTTCTTGTTCCAATTTTTATCAAAGTTTGTAAGAGACGAATTTGAAATTAATTGAGTTCCAACTTATTTTCTTGCATTTTACCTTTCATGCACTCTTTAATTATCTGTCCTTTATATTCACCTTGTAAATTTACTTATCATTCTCTTAATATCCGTTCTCCACTTCCACCAAATTTCAAAAATACTGTAGCATAAGCTAGTTTGATAAGCTCTTTGACAAAGAGTTTATTCAAAGGCTTTTTGAGTACGTGACAAGTGTTCAAGGAAGTTTTGGGGGTTAGTTGTAGCTACTAGTTCTTGGTTTGAAGAAGAATATCATTGGTGTTTGCAGTTTTTGGTATAATAAGCCGTGGAATAAGCTCTCACAGCTTATGGTGTTGATAAGCTGTAAAGGGATGTGGTTGAGGTGCTTATGGGATAGTTGGTTAGAAGCCTTCAAGCTTTGGACCCTCTGTAAGAAATTTCCCCTTCTTTTTTTGTGCTTATCCTTCTATAAACTGTGTTACCATATCTGCTTATTTAAACTTGGCTTATAATGGTTGTTGGTTTTTTTTTTTGTTTGTTGCTTAAATTTATGTTCATGTTCGAAGTCCTACAATCTATTTACTTGTTTTATGTTTAATTTGTATCTGTTTACTTTCAATTATGCCTTTAAAGGGGTGTTTGGATCCGTTGGTTTAGAGGGTGGGGTGACTGCATCAAACCATCAACCAAGTCCCAACATGCTTTAGTAGGGTAGGGTAGTTGGTTTGTTTAAGTTAAGCAGATCTTTGAATTGTAAATTGGTATTTTCATGCTTTTGGTATAAAAATTGCATTTAGACAGTAGGGTAGGTTTTGGTCATCAAAATTGTGAGTTTGGGTATTAAAACCTTATAATCAGTTAGGAATAGGGTTTAATCAGGCATATGGATAGTTTGTTTTGACAAGGGTAGTCTTTTGTGGGTTTTAAGTTAGCATTAAATCTCACCAAGGTGCATCATTCATCAGCAAACACACCAATCTCCATTTGTCTGCACATCAGCAAAAGGATTTGGGAGTGGGTGTGTGATTAGAAGTGTTTTTAATTAGGAAAACATAGTTTTAAGGAATATTGAGTAGAGTAATATTTGATTTTAAGTTTTGGTCAGTTTTGGTTGGTCAAAAGACCTGGCATAGCTCACTGAATAATCCTTATCAGCCAGACCTGCCCATTTATTGAGTTTTTTGATCATCTCTTGCTTAATTTGTGTTAATAGGCCTGTTATCTTTGTTTGTTCTTGCTTGCACTTGACTCCCCACACTCCACTGAGTGTGGGGGTGCCTTATTGCCCAAAATCAGCCAGCAAATCCAAGCCAAATAAGCTTATTTCAATTTCTGTGGTGGGGCAGTGGGAACTCCTTTCCCACTGTTTGTTCATTCCAGCCACTGATAAGTATAATGACAAAACTCGGGATGTGTCACTATCAGTTTCAATATTTTTTGTCTTTAGTGACCTAAAATAGGTCGTAGGTCTTCAAACTTTTTCCATTATTTTTCTTATTTAATCTTTGATTTTTTAGTTTAATTAGATTTTTTATTACTGTTCATTTAGTATTTTTCACATTTAATAGCTATTTTTAATTAACTTTTAATTTCTGAATTTTGTCTTTTAGTGCAAAAAATTAATATTTTTCAGTTTAATTAGGGTTTAATTTAAAACTGTTTTTGTCTTTTAGTGAAAATTTTTATATTTTTCAAACTTTTTCATTTTTCTTCTGTTTATTATAGTAAAATAGGATTTTTAAAATTGGTAAATTATTTTTAGCATTATTTAATTATTTTTTATAATTATTTTAGTCTAAAAATAGTTTTTAGAATTTTAAAATAGAAAAATAGTAATTAAAATTTAGGAAAAATACTTTTTAGTTTATAAATAATATAAGTGAGTTATTTGTCCAATAAAATAATATTTTGAGCTTTTTCTTAATTATATTTATTTTTTTGGCTTTAATTAGCATTAAAAATTGAATATTTAATTAATAAAAGGTTTTAAAATATTTTTATTGGATTTTTTATCCTTATTTATATTACTTTGAACTACTTTTTCATTTTTAATTTGCTTTTAGCTTAAATTTTTTAAATTTTCACGTTTTACGTACTTACGTTCGCGTTTTACGTCATTCGTCGTAGTTAATTGTAATCGTAGTTCGTCTCTAGTTTTCTTTCTTTTCTTATCCAAAAACGACACTACCCTAAACCTTTGATTATATATTTTGGCACATTAATCCACACACCTCCTCGAGAACGAACCCGCATTTATTCGACTTGTCGGTTTTCCTAAATCGTAGAGTTTAATACTTGCCGCATTTATACGTTGTTTTCCTAAACGCGTATTTCTACGACTATCAAAATGGCGCCGCTTCCGGGGAGGTGTTATTAGTGTGTCATTATTAGTATCGTGTTTTTGTGAGTGGTGCGTTTTTGCTTTTCACATTTTGAAAAGCGTGAATATCGTACATACTCATTTTTGTTATTTTTCCTTATTATATTATAGTATCCAAATAAATTGTGTTTAGTTTTCCTAAATTAAACACACAACATCATTTTACTATATTGTAGATATATTGGTTTTCGTTTTTATTGTGAATATTATTAATATATTGTATTTACGTAGAACAATAAAAATACAAGTACTCCAAATACGTGAGAAATCACAACCTTGATTCGGGATTTCATCACTCGATCATTGTATTCGAATCCAAAGCAAAAGTAAAAGGCAAAATAGATAAATACTTTCGGGAGGCTTAATTTCAATTAACACAAACAATAAGGTGGGTATAAGGCGGTTGTATTTCACGACCTAAGGGAAAAAGGCTCTTAAGTGCTTAGCGCCACCTCGTTTCCCCCGCTTGCTTGTGCGTGTTTTGAGAAAAAGGGCTAATCGAGGGTTTGCCAACCAAAGTATTATCTACGTATATATATTTACTTGTTTTCAAGATTAAACCCTCTTGAACGTTTTGGTGTTCCACCAACGTTCTAAAGTCATCGAATGCGTTCACTCCACGTGATCGTTTTCATTCCTTGAGGCTCTTTTAATCGAGAAAATCGATTCGAGGAGAGATTTGTAGATTTTTGTCTACGTAATACATTCAAAATACCAAAAAAATTAAAAAAATATCAAAAGCACAAAAATAGTCTTCTACATTCCCTCTAATTTCATAATTCTCTTCTTTCACCCTCTATAACGTTTAATTCTCGTAACACCGTTCTCGTTGCATCATGTCGAATGATAGTGGATATTATTCGTGTCCATATTGTGGAGGCCCGCCCGATGGTGCCAATTGTTTTAATTGTAAGGTTATTGGAGGTCGAGAGGGTTATATCTATAACTCCGCTCCACGTGATCATGGTGATAATTTTCAATCTTACAACCAAGATCACCCATCGTCTTCGTTCTACTCGTCATATGATTCGTCTTTTAATTGTGATCAAAATCAAAATGGTGTAATGAATCAAAACGCCTTTTGTGACTATGTGAGACGCAATAATGCAAACTTAATGATGATTCAAGAACAAGTTAGGAACCTTAAGGAACATCACGAGAAACAATTGGAAACTCAAAAGGAATTTCACTTAAAGGAAATGGCCTCCATGAGATCCAAGTTGGAAAACGAATATGATGCCGCTTTTAAAGAACAAGAACGTTTATCTGACCAAGTTGACGAGAGATGGGATAAAATTGTTGATAAAGTTGTGGAGGCTTACACTATTAAGCAAAAGGAACTTCTTTCAACGATTGAGACCCTAGAGAAAAAAGTAGCTTCATACGAGTCGAGTTCTTCATCGAACGTCACCAATCCTAATCTTGAGGGAGAGGTTCAAGTTATTTCGACTCCTAAGACTCGTACGTCTCGTATTGATCCCAATCTCTCGAATTTTAGAGTCGTGCAACCTTCGTCGTCTTGCAAAAACGTAGAGGAAACAAAAACATCATCCAACGAAGTTTTGAAAAATGTTTTTGAAAATAAACCAACGGAAAAACTCGTAGGATACTTGGGATATTTAAATATTGTACCTTCTAAACCTAATTTTTCTAATGAGGATGAAATTATTGAGGATTTTCTAAATCAATATACACTTAATTTTGACGAAGAAAGTCCATTAAATGATTTTAAAAAAGAAAAATGTGAAAAGGTTTTAAAGGAAATCGTTGAACCCTCGTTTTTACAAGATGAACGAAAATTAATTCCGAAGGGACGTGTTAGTAGTTTTGCTAAAATGTTTGAAAACCCACGTTCGATCCCTTCGAAGGACAAAGTTGAAACCGTCAAGGCAAAATCGTCACGAGACGAGCCTTTTACTCCTAATCCCACACGAGTGAGATTTTGGATTTATCATGTGAGAAGTCCGCCGATGGCCTTGCTCACATCGATACATTTTTCGATATCAAGGTCGAAACGACAAAGGCAAAATCTTCAATCGAAGAGCCTTCTTTTCCTAGTTTCACGACGGTTGAAGCTAGCGACTCGATTATCGACAATTTTATTGCTCAACCTCTTCCACGAGGAAGAGAAGACGTTTTTGATCCCGACGGTGATTTTTCCGAGATCAAACGTATTCTTGATGATCCGCCTTCAATTTTCGATTTTAATGAGGACCGTTGCGTTATCCCGGAGGGGGATGTTTTATTAGTCGATTCAAGTTTTAAAAATTCAAATCCTCCTCCCGCCTTCAAGATAAATGTGGAAATTTTAAGTGTGCCTAGAATTGTTTTAGAAACACCAAATATTTTCAATTTAATCAGCTTGGGTTTTCGTAAAAATGAGTTTAAAAATGAAAAAGGAAAAGATTTTACAATTGATTTGAAAAATTTTCCAAAGTTAACTCCGTCATCACCTCGTTTAATTGAACTTGCTACAAACGCGTCTACTTCTTTTGACGACGTTTTGTGTGGATCTAGTATGGGGGAAGCCCCATTTTTTCCCTCACACTTCTCCACCGAGGACGAGATTTTTGACCCCGGTATCACGTTTAAGATAAAATCTCGGTCTTTTACCGAAGTAGTCACTAGAAATCCTTTCTACACTTACGGTGAGAGTTTACCTCGAGTAACTCGATTTTTATGCCCAACCATTGTCCCACCCTTCTCTTCTTATGCTATTTTCTTTTGTCCCATTGGGACGATGTTACTTGAAGTCGTGTTGTTACGTTTATCATCCAAAAACGAAGACACGATCTTTGATCCCGGTATAGAGGTTTTACCTTTATACACGGTTGCTTTTGGGCCTTGATTACATGTAAGTCCCACCAAAAATGACCGAACCATGATTATCCCTAAATGATCACATTTATGGGGATTCGAGTCGAGCTTTTGACTCGGTTATCAAAAACAAGGTGCCTCGTGGGGGAGACCCATGCTTATCCATGTACATATTATTGCTTTCTTAGTTAACGTAACGAGGGGATTTGTGCCCTTCCAACCTTTGTTTCGTGGTTGTTCGTGATTGTGATTCATTAGGTACATCGATATCATTAAAGTCTCTCGTGTTCGTTTTACGTAGCACTCGAGCTTCGATCGTTGCCTTTGGAGATTCCGATATCCGATGATATCCTTTTGTGTTCTAACGTTTATCTTATTAGCATAATTCATAAACGGCTTTTAGGTTATTCGTTTTACCCTTTCCATGCTCGAGATTAAGCATTCGACTTCGTCTCTTTTATGGGGGTGTTTACACCCCTAGACTCGAAACATTGAGGACAATGTTTAGTTTTAGTATGGGGGGTGAGTAGATACTTCACCTTGCTTACGTCACCACGCAATCCAATTTTCATCTTTTTGTTATCATTTTATGCAAAATAAGGCTAAAAATGGCCAAATTTTAAAAATTTTCGTATTTTTCATAAGTGTTTAAGACACGAATGTAGGTTTTCCGATGGTGAGAATAAGAGTAATTTTTGACTCGACCGTGCGTGTTGAGCACTTAGCTTCGATTCCTTAACTTTTTTAGGCTAAGTCTCTTAAATGAGGACGAGAAATGATAGAGTTCTTTATAAGTCTCGTAATCGTCACAATCTTATGTGTAGTAATTATTAGCTTATTCTCCCAACGCTTTTGCATAATAAATTGTTAACAAATATTGATTTGGTGGTTTAGTCACTATTGTTGGTTTCTAATTTGTTTTAGTAGCTTCCATGTAATTAAATTGGGAAAACATTAAGGTATCGCCAGCGTCACGGTTTTGAAGTATTGGCACCCGAATAATCGAAAGCTTCACCTAATAATAAGATTTCAAGTGCTCACCTAAATTAAGCAAAAATTTGAAGCTCACAAGGCCGAAAAATCTATGCCCAAATTGAAAGTGAATCAAGCCTTAATCTTCGAAGCTTTAAAGATCCAAAATTCGCTTTAGCGTGAGGATATACGTCTTTGGCTAATAAAACCACCGATGAGGCGGATAATAAAAGCAAGGCAAGACCGAAGTCATAATAAAAGCTTCATGGCGAAGTTGAATAAAAGATGGAGGTAAACCAAAGATAATAAGGCCCTTCCGTTAGGGGGCATATAAAAGTCTTGGTAATAAGTCTCATGTTCAAAACCGTTATAAAACCGTGTTTATCGATCCTTCTTGTTGACTTAATTTTTTTACATCGTTGTCTATTAGGGTGAATTATTAATTCGATGATTTTTGATACACCGTTAAGACTCTATTTTTAGACTTAATCTCTATTCACGCATAAGTCATTGATGTATCCTCGTGATCATTAAGACAAAATAAAATATAAGAGATACCAATTAGGAATAAGGGAGTTTAGGTTCGTAATTAACACTCATGAGAAGTGATCGTGTTGCTAACTTATAATAACAATGATCTCGTTACACGCTTAGCATGGAATTGGGTGAAAATCGAGGACAACGAAATTATTTCTAACGAAGCATTCACGTGTTCTTGTTCTATGATCCTAAAAGTCACTTTCTCGTGATGAAAATCATACATTATGTCTAAAACGCATATAGTAGTTTATTTAAATTTATGTCTTCAATAAATGTCATCATAAAATGAATTTTGGAAGTGCTAAGATACTTAATTCTAGCATTGCGTGGGGACACGGCAATGGTTTAGTATGGGGGAGTGATGAGACTGTATTTATACATAGTCTCATCGTCCAAATCGGGCTTAAAACGCTTAAAATATCGTCAAAATACCCAAAAATATGCTTGTGTTTGTTCATTGTGTATTTCAGGTACGGATATCGTGAATTCACCAAAAGATCACAAGAATAAAGAAAAAAACAAACACGGGAAACGAAGCCGCATAATGAACCGGACCCAAATCTAGAATTTCCAAAATATACCTTGAAGAATTGAATATTGGCAACTTTAGCCCCTCATTTTTGAAGACTTGGCAAGACTAGACCTTGAAGAAATCATCATTTGGCAAGAAAGGTCCTCCATATTTGAAGAAATATCAAGAATAACCCTTGGATAATGCATTTATTACAAAATTAGTCCTTGATAAAAGTTTGAAACTAAGGAGGGCCAAAAATGACAAGCTGGTCAAAATACATAACAAAGGGGATGTAAGTTTTTGCTTGATTATTACAAAGTAGCAAAAGAGAGGGAGTAGAAGGGGCATATCTGCCCAGACAACCAAAATCCCAACCTCCAATACTCACACGCCACCTCACCATATTTGACCCACTTACCCAAACCCTACTAGAACCCACCCATATCCGGCCCTATAATCCGACCCACAACCCAATCCTACTGCCAGCTCAACATTCCACTCACCACCATTAACAATTGTTAATTCATTTTAAACATGGCGGTAAACACTTTTTCTAAATTAAAACCCAATCAAAATCCCCTTTATAATCCTATGAACCCTAGAATCGAACTCATTTAAAACAAAGGGATAAGATTCCATGTTTTCCAGATCCTTAATTTACCCCATGTTAATCAAACCTCTACTCCCAAAAACATCACCCTCACTACCCTGGTCCCCTCCCACCTCCCCTGACCCACAAGTTCACAAAAAAACAAGCCTTGCCAGGGACATCTATGGCTGTAAAGGATTCCTTGGTCCCCAATGTTATACCAACGTCTAGGATGAGATTTCACCAGCTGTACATTCACATGTCTTGGTAGTTTGTCACGGACTAAAGCAAAGACCAAGTTTGAAGATTCAAAGCTAAGGGCTTTTCTGGAAATTGACATGTTAGGGTTTCTCTTTTTTTAAGCATTCTAGATAGTTCTTTATGCCCATATATAAGGCTGCATAGGGGTTTTAATTTTCTTGTTCCAATTTTTATCAAAGTTTGTAAGAGACGAATTTGAAATTAATTGAGTTCCAACTTATTTTCTTGCATTTTACCTTTCATGCACTCTTTAATTATCTGTCCTTTATATTCACCTTGCAAATTTACTTATCATTATCTTAATATCCGTTCTCCACTTCCACCAAATTTCAAAAATACTGTAGCATAAGCTAGTTTGATAAACTCTCCGACAAAGAGTTTATTCAAAGGCTTTTTGAGTACGTGACAAGTGTTCAAGGAAGTTTTGGGGGTTAGTTGTAGCTACTAGTTCTTGGTTTGAAGAAGAATATCATTGGTGTTTGCAGTTTTGGGTATAATAAGCTGTGGAATAAGCTCTCACAGCTTATGGTGTTGATAAGCTGTAAAGGGATGTGGTTGAGGTGCTTATGGGATAGTTGGTTAGAAGCCTTTAAGCTTTGGACCCTCTGTAAGAAATTTCCCCTTCTTTTTTTGTGCTTATCCTTCTATAAACTGTCTTACCATATCTGCTTATTTAAACTTGGCTTATAATGCTTGTTGGTTTTTTTTTGTTTGTTGCTTAAATTTATGTTTATGTTCTAAGTCCTACAATCTATTTACTTGTTTTATGTTTAACTTGTATCTGTTTACTTTCAATTATGCCTTTAAAGGGGTGTTTGGATCCGTTGGTTTAGAGGGTGGGGTGACTGCATCAAACCATCAACCAAGTCCCAACATGCTTTAGTAGGGTAGGGTAGTTGGTTTGTTTAAGTTAAGCAGATCTTTGAATTGTAAATTGGTATTTTCATGCTTTTGGTATAAAAAGTGCATTTAGACAGTAGGGTAGGTTTTGGTCATCAAAATTGTGAGTTTGGGTATTAAAACCTTATAATCAGTTAGGAATAGGGTTTAATCAGGCATATGGATAGTTTGTTTTGACAAGGGTAGTCTTTTGTGGGTTTTAAGTTAGCATTAAATCTCACCAAGGTGCATCATTCATCAGCAAACACACCAATCTCCATTTGTCTGCACACCAGCAAAAGGATTTGGGAGTGGGTGTGTGATTAGAAGTGTTTTTAATTAGGAAAACATAGTTTTAAGGAATATTGAGTTGAGTAATATTTGATTTT
This sequence comes from Glebionis coronaria, assembly GCA_025667525.1. NCBI lineage: Eukaryota > Viridiplantae > Streptophyta > Magnoliopsida > Asterales > Asteraceae > Glebionis > Glebionis coronaria. The sequence goes on along the minus strand of CM046878.1, from coordinate 301,922,047 downwards.
AAGTTTTGGTCAGTTTTGGTTGGTCAAAAGACCTGGCATAACTCACTGAATAATCCTTATCAGCCAGACCTGCCCATTTATTGAGTTTTTTGATCATCTCTTGCTTAATCTGTGTTAATAGGCCTGTTATCTTTGTTTGTTCTTGCTTGCACTTGACTCCCCACACTCCACTGAGTGTAGGGGTGCCTTATTGCCCAAAAACAGCCAGCAAATCCAAGCCAAATAAGCTTATTTCAATTTCTGTGGTGGGGCAGTGGGAACTCCTTTCCCACTGTTTGTTCATTCCAGCCACTGATAAGTATAATGACAAAACTCAGGATGTGTCACTATCAGTTTCAATATTTTTTGTCTTTAGTGACCTAAAATAGGTCTTAGGTCTTCAAACTTTTTCCATTATTTTTCTTATTTAATCTTTGATTTTTTAGTTTAATTAGATTTTTTATTACTGTTCATTTAGTATTTTTCACATTTAATAGCTATTTTTTAATTAACTTTTAATTTCTGAATTTTGTCTTTTAGTGCAAAAAATCAATATTTTTCAGTTTTAATATTTTTTATAGATTAAGAAAAATGTTTTAAGATTTTTAGTTTAAAAATATTTCACTGTTCACTTTTTAATTAACTTTTATAATTAATTTAGTTTAATTAGGGTTTAATTTAAAACTGTTTTTGTCTTTTAGTGAAAATTTTTATACTTTTCAAACTTTTTCATTTTTCTTCTGTTTATTATAGTAAAATAGGATTTTTAAAATTGGTAAATTATTTTTAGCATTATTTAATTATTTTTTATAATTATTTTAGTCTAAAAATAGTTTTTAGAATTTTAAAAATAGAAAAATAGTAATTAAAATTTAGGAAAAATACTTTTTAGTTTATGAATAATATAAGTGAGTTATGTGTCCAATAAAATAATATTATGAGCTTTTTCTTAATTATATTTAATTTTTGGGCTTTAATTAGCATTAAAAATTGAATATTTAATTAATAAAAGGTTTTAAAACATTTTTATTGGATTTTTTATCCTTATTTATATTATTTTGAACTACTTTTTCATTTTTAATTTGCTTTTAGCTTAAAATTTTTAAATTTTCAAGTTTTACGTACTTACGTTCGCGTTTTACGTCATTCGTCGTAGTTAATTGTAATCGTAGTTCGTCTCTAGTTTTCTTCCTTTTCTGATCTAAAAACGACACTACCCTAAACCTTTGATTATATATTCTGGCACATTAAATCCACACACCTCCTCGAGAACGAACCCGCATTTATTCGACTTGTCGGTTTTCCTAAATCGTAGAGTTTAATACTTGCCGCATTTATACGTTGTTTTCCTAAACGCGTATTTCTACGACTATCAAAATGGCACCGCTGCCGGGGAGGTGTTATTAGTGTGCCATTATTAGTATCGTGTTTTTGTGAGTGGTGCGTTTTTGCTTTTCACATTTTGAAAAGCGTGAATATCGTACATACTCATTTTTGTTATTTTTCCTTATTATATTATAGTATCCAAATAAATTGTGTTTAGTTTTCCTAAATTAAACACACAACATCATTTTACTATATTGTAGATATATTGGTTTTCGTTTTTATTGTGAATATTATTAATATATTGTATTTACGTAGAACAATAAAAATAAAAGTACTCCAAATACGTGAGAAATCACAACCTTGATTCGGGATTTCATCACTCGATCATTGTATTCGAATCCAAAGCAAAAGTAAAAGGCAAAATAGATAAATACTTTCGTGAGGCTTAATTTCAATTAACACAAACTATAAGGTGGGTATAAGGCGGTTGTATTTCACGACCTAAGGGAAAAAGGCTCTTAAGTGCTTAGCGCCGCCTCGTTTCCCCCGCTTGCTTGTGCGTGTTTTGAGAAAAAGGGCTAATCGAGGGTTTGCCAACCAAAGTATTATCTACGTATATATATTTGCTTGTTTTCAAGATTAAACCTTCTTGAACGTTTTGGTGTTCCACCAACGTTCTAAAGTCATCGAAGGCGTTCACTCCACGTGATCGTTTTCATTCCTTGAGGCTCTTTTAATCGAGAAAATCGATTCGAGGAGAGATTTGTAGATTTTTGTCTACGTAATACATTCAAAATACCAAAAAAATTAAAAAAAATCAAAAGCACAAAAATAGTCTTCTACATTCCCTCTAATTTCATAATTCTCTTCTTTCACCCTCTATAACGTTTAATTCTCGTAACACCGTTCTCGTTGCATCATGTCGAATGATAGTGGATATTATTCGTGTCCATATTGTGGAGGCCCGCCCGATGGTGCCAATTGTTTTAATTGTAAGGTTATTATAGGTCGAGAGGGTTATATCTATAACTCCGCTCCACGTGATCATGGTGATAATTTTCAATCTTACAACCAAGATCACCCATCGTCTTCGTTCTACTCGTCATATGATTCGTCTTTTAATTGTGATCAAAATCAAAATGGTGTAATGAATCAAAACGCCTTTTGTGACTATGTGAGACGCAATAATGCAAACTTAATGATGATTCAAGAACAAGCTAGGAACCTTAAGGAACATCACGAAAAACAATTGGAAACTCAAAAGGAATTTTACTTAAAGGAAATGGCCTCCATGAGAACCAAGTTGGAAAACGAATATGATGCCGCTTTTAAAGAACAAGAATGTTTATCTGACCAAGTTGACGAGAGATGGGATAAAATTGCTGATAAAGTTGTGGAGGCTTACACTATTAAGCAAAATGAACTTCTTTCAACGATTGAGACCCTAGAGAAAAAAGTAGCTTCATACGAGTCGAGTTCTTCATCGAACGTCACCAATCCTAATCTTGAGGGAGAGGTTCAAGTTATTTCGACTCCTAAGACTCGTACGTCTCGTATTGATCCCAATCTCTCGAATTTTAGAGTCGTGCAACCTTCGTCGTCTTGCAAAAACGTAGAGGAAACAAAAACGTCATCCAACGAAGTTTTGAAAAATGTTTTTGAAAATAAACCAAAGGAAAAACTCGTAGGATACTTGGGATTTTAAATCTTGTACCTTCTAAACCTAATTTTTCTAATGAGGATGAAATTATGGAGGATTTTCTAAATCAATATACACTTAATTTTGACGAAGAAAGTCCATTAAATGATTTTAAAAAAGAAAAATGTGAAAAGGTTTTAAAGGAAATATTTGAACCCTCGTTTTTACAAGATGAACGAAAATTAATTCCGAAGGGACGTGTTAGTAGTTTTGTTAAAATGTTGGAAAATCCACGTTAGATCCCTTCGAAGGACAAAGTTGAAACCGTCAAGGCAAAATCGTCACGAGACGAGCCTTTTACTCCTAATTCCACACCGAGTGAGATTTTGGATTTTTCATGTGAGAAGTCCGCCGATGGCCTTGCTCACATCGATACATTTTTCGATATCGAGGTCGAAACGACAAAGGCAAAATCTTCAATCGAAGAGCCTTCTTTTCCTAGTTTCACGACGGTTGAAGCTAGCGACTCGATTATCGACAATTTTATTGCTCAACCTCTTCCACGAGGAAGAGAAGACGTTTTTGATCCCGACGGTGATTTTTCCGAGATCAAACGTATTCTTGATGATCCGCCTTCAATTTTCGAGTTTGATGAGGACCGTTGCGTTAGCCCGGAGGGGGATGTTTTATTAGTCGATTCAAGTTTTAAAAATTCAAATCCTCCTCCCGCCTTCAAGATAAATCTGGAAATTTTAAGTGTGCCTAGAATTGTTTTAGAAACACCAAATATTTTCAATTTAATCAGCTTGGGTTTTCGTAACAATGAGTTTAAAAATAAAAAAGGAAAAGATTTTACAATTGATTTGAAAAATTTTCCAAAGTTAACTCCGTCATCACCTCGTTTAATTGAACTTGCTACAAACGCGTCTACTTCTTTTGACGACGTTTTGTGTGGATCTAGTATGGGGGAAGCCCCATTTGTTCCCTCACACTTCTCCACCGAGGACGAGATTTTTGACCCCGGTATCACGTTTAAGATAAAATCTCGGTCTTTTACCGAAGTAGTCACTAGAAATCCTTTCTACACTTACGGTGAGAGTTTACCTCGAGTAACTCGATTTTTATTCCCAACCATTGTCCCACCCTTCTCTTCTTATGCTATTTTCTTGTGTCCCATTGGGACGATGTTACTTGAAGTCGTGTTGTTTCGTTTATCATCCGAAAACGAAGACACGATCTTTGATCCCGGTATAGAGGTTTTACCTTTATACACGGTTGCTTTTGGGCCTTGATTACATGTAAGTCCCACCAAAAATGACCGAACCATGATTATCCCTAAATGATCACATTTATGGGGATTCGAGTCGAGCTTTTGACTCGGTTATCAAAAACAAGGAGCCTCGTAGGGGAGAACCATGCTTATCCATGTACATATTATTGCTTTCTTTGTTAACGTAACGAGGGGATTTGTGCCCTTCCAACCTTTGTTCCGTGGTTGTTCGTGATTGTGATTCATTAGGTACATCGACATCATTGAAGTCTCTCGTGTTCGTTTTACGTAGCACTCGAGCTTCGATCGTTGCCTTTGGAGATTCCGATATCCGATGATATCCTTTTATGTTCTAACGTTTATCTTATTAGCATAATTCATAAATGGCTTTTAGGTTATTCGTTTTACCCTTTCCATGCTCGAGATTAAGCATTCGACTTCGTCTATGGCTGTAAAGGATTCCTTGGTCCCCAATGTTATACCAACGTCTAGGATGAGATTTCACCAGCTGTACATTCACATGTCTTGGCAGTTTGTCACGGACTAAAGCAAAGACCAAGTTTGAAGATTCAAAGCTAAGGGGTTTTCTGGAAATTGACATGTTAGGGTTTCTCTTTTTTTAAGCATTCTAGATAGTTCTGTATGCCCATATATAAGGCAGCATAGGGGTTTTAATTTTCTTGTTCCAATTTTTATCAAAGTTTGTTAGAGACGAATTTGAAATTAATTGAGTTCCAACTTATTTTCTTGCATTTTACCTTTCATGCACTCTTTAATTATCTGTCCTTTATATTCATCTTGCAAATTTACTTATCATTCTCTTAATATCCGTTCTCCACTTCCACCAAATTTCAAAAATACTCTAGCATAAGCTAGTTTGATAAGCTCTCTAACAAAGAGTTTATTCAAAGGCTTTTTGAGTACGTGACAAGTGTTCAAGGAAGTTTTGGGGGTTAGTTGTAGCTACTAGTTCTTGGTTTAAAGAAGAATATCATTGGTGTTTGCAGTTTTGGGTATAATAAGCCGTGGAATAAGCTCTCACAGCTTATGGTGTTGATAAGCTGTAAAGGGATGTGGTTGAGGTGCTTATGGGATAGTTGGTTAGAAGCCTTCAAGCTTTGGACCCTCTGTAAGAAATTTCCCCTTCTTTTTTTGTGCTTATCCTTCTATAAACTGTCTTACCATATCTGCTTATTTAAACTTGGCTTATAATGCTTGTTGGTTTTTTTTTGTTTGTTGCTTAAATTTATGTTCATGTTCTAAGTCCTACAATCTATTTACTTGTTTTATGTTTAATTTGTATCTGTTTACTTTCAATTATGCCTTTAAAGGGGTGTTTGGATCCATTGGTTTAGAGGGTGGGGTGACTGCATCAAACCATCAACCAAGTCCCAACATGCTTTAGTAGGGTAGGGTAGTTGGTTTGTTTAAGTTAAGCAGATCTTTGAATTGTAAATTGGTATTTTCATGCTTTTGGTATAAAAATTGCATTTAGACAGTAGGGTAGGTTTTGGTCATCAAAATTGTGAGTTTGGGTATTAAAACCTTATAATCAGTTAGGAATAGGGTTTAATCAGGCATATGGATAGTTTGTTTTGACAAGGGTAGTCTTTTGTGGGTTTTAAGTTAGCATTAAATCTCACCAAGGTGCATCATTCATCAGCAAACACACCAATCTCCATTTGTCTGCACATCAGCAAAAGGATTTGGGAGTGGGTGTGTGATTAGAAGTGTTTTTAATTAGGAAAACATAGTTTTAAGGAATATTGAGTTGAGTAATATTTGATTTTAAGTTTTGGTCAGTTTTGGTTGGTCAAAAGACCTGGCATAGCTCACTGAATAATCCTTATCAGCCAGACCTGCCCATTTATTGAGTTTTTTGATCATCTTTTGCTTAATCTGTGTTAATAGGCCTGTTATCTTTGTTTGTTCTTGCTTGCACTTGACTCCCCACACTCCACTGAGTGTGGGGGTGCCTTATTGCCCAAAAACAGCCAGCAAATCCAAGCCAAATAAGCTTATTTCAATTTCTGTGGTGGGGCAGTGGGAACTCCTTTCCCACTGTTTGTTCATTCCAGCCACTGATAAGTATAATGACAAAACTCAGGATGTGTCACTATCAGTTTCAATATTTTTTGTCTTTAGTGACCTAAAATAGGTCTTAGGTCTTCAAACTTTTTCCATTATTTTTCTTATTTAATCTTTGATTTTTTAGTTTAATTATATTTTTTATTACTGTTCATTTAGTATTTTTCACATTTAATAGCTATTTTTAATTAACTTTTAATTTCTGAATTTTGTCTTTTAGTGCAAAAAATCAATATTTTTCAGTTTTAATATTTTTTATAGATTAAGAAAAATGTTTTAAGATTTTTAGTTTAAAAATATTTCACTGTTCACTTTTTAATTAATTTTTATAATTAAATTAGTTTAATTAGGGTTTAATTTAAAACTGTTTTTGTCTTTTAGTGAAAATTTTTATATATTTCAAACTTATTAATTTTTCTTCTGTTTATTATAGTAAAATAGGATTTTTAAAATTGGTAAATTATTTTTAGCACTATTTAATTATTTTTTATAATTATTTTAGTCTAAAAATAGTTTTTAGAATTTTAAAAATAGAAAAATAGTAATTAAAATTTAGGAAAAATACTTTTTAGTTTATAAATAATATAAGTGAGTTATTTGTCCAATAAAATAATATTTTGAGCTTTTTCTTAATTATATTTAATTTTTGGGCTTTAATTAGCATTAAAAATTGAATATTTAATTAATAAAAGGTTTTAAAATATTTTTATTGGATTTTTTATCCTTATTTATATTATTTTGAACTACTTTTTCATTTTTAATTTGCTTTTAGCTTAAAATTTTTAAATTTTCACGTTTTACGTACTTACGTTAGCGTTTTACGTCATTCGTCGTAGTTAATTGTAATCGTAGTTCGTCTCTAGTTTTCTTTCTTTTCTTATCCAAAAACGACACTACCCTAAACCTTTGATTATATATTTTGGCACATTAATCCACACACCTCCTCGAGAACGAACCCGCATTTATTCGACTTGTCGGTTTTCCTAAATCGTAGAGTTTAATACTTGCCGCATTTATACGTTGTTTTCCTAAACGCGTATTTCTACGACTATCACTCAGCGTAATGCCCTGGTCTCAGATAGGGTGGTCAACCCAATAGTACTATCATTAGAATAAGCGGCTATTCCTGACTCACAACGTCAACTCAGAATATAGTTAACGGTTCATGAATTTAGGGTCTTTAGCAACAAGGTACTCAATAAAATGTAAACAACTTACGCAACATTCGGGTCCAACAATTACTCATGACTTTTGTTCATTTATTTTCAACTAGCAAGTATCCCCCTCGCGGGTAATAAAACATTTAGTAGCTAGAATGAAAAGCGAGGCTATAGACTCACCTTAGTATAAGAGATCTAACGAGATGATTGTCGATGATAAAGGATGCCTTTCAAACACGAGAACCGCTACCTATCAAATAAGGCGCATTCATTAATAATGACTCGAGAAATAAATCATACATAACAACATCAAACTCAAAATAATAAAATCACGATAAACACAAGAGAAGCCGATACAAATAACTCTATTACACTCTTCTATACATTTACTTTACCATTCTACACTTTCAAAAAAATCCGTCGGCACATACTACATGTACTAGCTTATTTACCCCTTTTAGAATCGTCAAACATTTATGAAACGACTCGAGAAACTAACTTACTATATATAGAAAATATTCCAACAAGTTTATCAAATGAAATTACTTTTAAAGTTCTTTACCCGACTCATCTTCAAACTACAAAATCCGGACAAATTTACGTTAATAATTCATACAACCGTTTTAACTTCTTTAAACGACTTCATTTACAAAACCGACACTTGGGTTTTAAAATAAACTCACCCTCTAGTGTTTACACTTTATTATCAGTATGTGACTCATTTCGAAACTTCAATTTATAGTCCCCGAGATTCGATCCAAATATCGACAACAACTATATGTAGTGCCGATACTTGTCTCCCGGTACACGAATAATCAAAACATCATAACTTTGCGCTCGTTTGGAGCTAGAAGCTCTACTTTATATCAAATCGAAGCTAATCTAATTATCTACAATCCTAGGCTATAAGTTAAACAATTATCAAAACATAAAATTCCCAAAAATACAGTTTATTACTGTTGTAAAATGCCTTTCAAAAACTTGTATAAAATCATATTTTTAGCCAAAACCAATCATAGTTATGAGCATCCCATAACCCTAACACTAACATATAACAACTATAACACTTGACTCATCATCAAAATCAAAACCTTAAAATCAAAATCAAGTTTTTAACAAAACTTTTAGCAAGAACATCTCTTGATCATCATAAAAATGACATGCATGATCATAGTTTCCACCTACCAACTTGAAAAAAATAAAACTTCTTGCATGTACCCAAATTTTATAACAAAATGATCTACTTACAATTATAAGGATGGTTGATGGTTTGTTTTAGCTTAGATCATCTTTGAAATTGAGTGGAAATTGATCAAAGGGTAAGGGGGGGGGGGGGGGTGAGGGTTTGTTTAAACAAGAGAGGAGAGAGAGAAATTTTGATAGTTTGTGATTTTGTATGTGTTGTGTGTGAAAAATTAAGCTTATATGTAGTGGTTGAGGGACCAATGTTGTAAATTTGCAATAGTTATGACTCAAAATGAAAATAGTTAGCTAAAAAGCGGGAAATAACTATTAGTCAATTTTGAAAATATTTACGCGGCTCGTGTTTCATAAAGATAATTTTAAAAATTTAAAACGTACCTCATATATAATAATATCGATTCCCGACTCGACTTAACTCGTCATTTAAAAGAAAACATCAAAAATGACAAACATCGAACAACCGACAATAAAAAGTAAAATATTTGGCATCCATCGGCATCACGCTTGTTAATACTCCTTATACTTGTTAAATAGAAAAGATAAGCCTTCCAACATCGGTTTAAACTTAAACCTCCAAAAATAAATATCATTCAAACTCATCAAAAAAATTTCAAAAATAATCGTAAAATAAGATTAAGCAATGACCTCGGTTTTAGGTTATCACACTTAACACTAGGTTTTCTATTAACATATGAGCCAACCTCAATAGGTTTTCCAATAGAAGGGTTGGTCACAGTAGTGGGTGTAGACTCAAGTGGACTCTCACTAAGCATTCCACCTTTAACAAACAATGTAGGATTGGATTTCTTCCATTGTTCCAAGTCAGTCACTTTCTGCTTATACTCCTCTACTGGAGTAAGAAGTCTTGGTGGAGGAATGAATTCCTTTTCTTGGAGTTCTGGTATACCAGTCCAAGACAAATCCTTTCTCATGATACCATGAAAGTTTCCAGCAGGTGGTGGAACATTAACATACTCTTTTAGCCCAATCCCAGACATATCCCTAGAATCTCTTTGCTCACTTACACATTTTTCTAGGGTTTGAGTGGCTTTATCAAACTTTTGAATTTTAAGCCCTACATTCTCTTCATCTTTAATGGCCTCATCTAACTTAAGTTGTCTTACTCCCTTGGATCTCGTCAGTATGTCCCTGAGTTCAACACTAACTTTGAGGTCATGAGACAAAACATTAATTTGATCTTTTAGGTCAAATTCCATTTTCTTATACTCTTCTACAGTCTTTTCAGTTTGAACAAGTGCCATTTGATAATTAGAGAGCTTGCATTTTTCATCAAAAACATCTGATTTTAACTTTAAAATTTCTTTGTTAAGTTTTTAAGTGTTTAAACGACAGTCTTTACTACAGAAAGCATCATCATATACCTCATTATCTGATGAAGACGAAGAATGTGCCATGAGAGCAAAGTGAACATGCTCTTCTTGTTCCTTCTATGCAATAAAGGCCTTGTTCTCTTCCACATCCTTTGACAAAAAGCTCCAATCCCATCCAACACCATCAATGTCTTGCATGGCAACCATAGCCTGTGTCTTCAACCTTGATAATTTGGCTTGAAGGCTTCCCAGCATCAGATCTTCTTGGAGATGTGTATTCCCTCATAACGTGACCCATCCTATGGCAGTTGTAACACTCAACCTTGGATTTATCAAACCCAACAGTGTCTTTAACATTGAAGGTCATCTTTTTTTATGAATCTCCTATTCCATCTGTTGGCCCTTATGTTTGCAAGTGCCATATTCCATTTAATATCCATCTCTTCCAAATTCTCCTCACTGATTTGCTCAAGGTCCTCATATGTAATCACTGAACCATTAAGCAATGTAGCAATGTATGCACACACACTGTGTCAAGATCAATACCAGCAGGTTTAATCCTTGGTGGGTCAACATTGTATGTGTCAGCGTGTGGAAGTGAAGCGCTGATAAAGTATGATCCACCGCTAACACAAGGTGATCTAGTAATAGGATGCACATATGATTCTCTCTTATCAACTTGAGCTTCACTATGTGAGATGAAAGCCATGTTTCCAGAGGTAGATTTGCTTCCATGATCCAACAGGATTTCATTCTCTACAATCTTTAGCTTATTGTAGACGTCATCAAAAGTTGAACTCTTGTGAGAATTGGTAGCAATGATAGATGATGTAGGTAAATCGTACACGTTTTTAAGAAAAAAACGTGTATGTGGTAAGTATTAAGTAGTACGATTTGAATTAAAAACCATAAAACCGAAAAATGAGGGTTCGTTCTCGAAGGAGGTGTGTGAATTAAGTGTGCCAATATATAAAATCAGGAGTTTGGATTAGTGACTTTTTGGTTTAAGAGAAAAAAAGTAAAGACGAGCTACGACTACGATATAAACTACGACGATTTGACGTAAAACGCGAACGTAAATACGTAAAACGTGACAAAATTAAAAATTAAAGTTAAAAATTAATTAATATTGAAAACTAAGTTTAAAATAATATAAATAAGAATAAAAATCCAATAAATAAATTTTAAAACCTTTTATTAATTAAATATTCAATTTTAATTGCTAATTAAAGCCCTAAAATTAAATATAATTAACAAAAAGCCCAAAATATTGTTTTATTGAACCTATAACTCATTTATATTATTTAATGACTAAAAAGTATTTTTCCTAAATTTTTAAAACTATTTTTCTATTTTTAAAACACTAAAAACTATTTTTAAACTAAAATAATGATAAAAATATTAAAATAATGCTAAAATTAAACTTACTGTTTGAAAAATCCTAAATTATATTATTGAACAGTAGAAAATTAGAAAAAGTTGAAAACAAAACTTTTTTACACTAAAAGACAAAACAGATTATAATTTAAAACTAATTAACTAAAATTAAATCTAAAAAATACTTAAAAGGATGAACAGTAAAATCTTTTTAAACTAAAAATCTTAAAATAATTTTCTGAATCTAAGAAAATTTTTAAAACTAAAAAATGTAAAAGTTTTTCACTAAAAGACAAAAAATAGTAATTAAAAACTAATTAAAAATGCAATAAATTCTAAAAAATAGAAAATGAACAGTAACTGAAAAATAAATTCTATGAAAAATTCTAAAATTAAATAATAAAATTATGAAAATTAGAATCAAGTAAAAACTCCTAAAAAAGTTCACTAAAGGCAAAAATATGAAAAACTAAAAGGGACACTTGGCTTCTTTTTGTCCTCTTGCAAAGCAGTAGGAACTTTTATACTAGCATTGGGAACTTGGTTCCCACTGACTGGACAAAAATACGGGTCTGGTGAGTGTTTTGCTCACAGAATGCTTGATACTTAGTTTTACTGGGCAACAAAGGCACCCCCACAACCAGTTGGGTTGTGGGGAGTCAAATATACAAGAAAATACACACTTTGTTCACAAGAGTCTCACACAATGGGCCTTATACAGTCATTGTAAACCACTAAGGGAGGGGGGGTCTGTGGGTATTTGCTGATATACTTGGCAATTGGGTGAGTTTTGGTTGACCAAAACTCACTCAATTCCTTCACAATCTACCACAAACCAGCTCACAATCCCAAACTCACAATAGATCTGACAAACCACAAAGATTGGTGATCATATAATGAAAAAACAAAGTAGATTTAAGACCAACTAATTTTTAGCTAAAATAGAACGTGCAAAATATTTCAAAAACCTACAATACTGAAAACTAAAGTTGCAAATAACCTAATACTACCAAGATAAGTGTGTCTAAGCAGTTTTTAAAACAAAAGCTTGTCAATCATTCACTTTAAAACCCGGTCCCAAACACCCTTAAACTTTCTGAAATTGAATATTAACAAACCAACACTATGCAAATATTGAAGCATAAATGAGCATAAATAAACAAATAACACAGTCAAATCACCAAAATCACATATTTAAAGTTTTAAAGCTTAAAGAGCGTTCAAGCCCAATTACCTAGAGGGACCCACATCCAGGCCCCTCAATGGGTGAATGCCATCTCCTTTTAGCTAGTAAAGATGAACTTATGGCTTAGGAAGATGGCTGTGTAGAGATGATGCTAGGTGGGGACTACAACAGTCCCAAGACACCCCAATATTTCTTCAAAGATTGTACCTGAAAATAAGAGAGCAAACACAAGTAGTCAAGAGCTTAAACCACAAGCTTGTTGTTAGCAGGCTTGTGATTTGAGCTTTTGTTACAGTAACCAACACAAAAGAAATAATGAAATTGGTAAACCTTGAAAAATAAACTTTGAAACAATGATGAAAACCACTTTTCTGAAATAACACTGATATTAACAAATGAAACTCAACAAACCAACCTCAGGCTTCCACTTTCACTTTAACCTGAGTTTGGTCTTGAGTTCTAGTGAAAACCAAAAAAAACGTCTCCTTATGGAGTTTTTGAACAAATTAAACTTCTTTGAAACCTTTTAAACTAAGTTGCCAGATAAGATAAACATTACACTAGGAAAGCTTTTTAAAAGAGGAACTCAGACATAAACCCTAAATCTGGAACAAAAATAAAATGAAACATGAACGTTTCATTTATACTACATGAAAGAACAAACTAGAACAGGAATAAAATAATACAAAGGCCTAAACCCTAAATGCTGATTTCCAGTCTTGCCCTTTAAAAAATTTCTTCAAATTTGGTCAAATCGTCCATGTGATGTTGCCAGCTGTGAAGAGTGCATCCAAAACGTTAAATTGGTCCTTTGGGAACAAGGGTTTGATAAGAATCGTTGATTTTCTGTATGATTCGTTTTTTTACCATTATAGGGGTGACAGGGGAAGGACATGGGGTCCACTTGGGTCACGGGAAAGGGGAGTTTGTTGGTGGGCTTTGGTTACATTGAGTTGAATTAACAATCTACATAATTTGGGGTAAAACCCCTTTGGATTAAGGCAAATTGTAACTGGGGGAATTAGGGTTTATGGGGGTAAACAGTGTAGTTTAATCTGGATTAGGGAGGGGTTAGTTTTAAAAATCATGTTTCCCACAAAAACATTAACTGATTAAAATCAGTTTAATAAAAAAACAAATTGGAGAAATGACGTGGGGAAGGTGGGAGTTCTGATTGGCTGATTTTTTTAGTGGGGTGACGTGGCTTGTCTTGGTTGGTTCGATGATCTTTCCTTGTCTGCCCACAACAGTCCTTCATCTTCTCTTATGTTGTAACTTAAACTTTAACAACCCAAAAGTTCTAAACCCTTTGTAATAAACTTTAAAGTTTCACACTTTTGCCCAAAATGTTTTGATAAAGTATCATAAGCACCAAACTTGCATTTTGACCAAATTCCAAGGACTTCTTTTGACATATCTTCTATATTGAAGGGTATTTATTGTACAGATTAATAGTGGAGGGTCATTTGTGACAAGTCTTCAAAATTAAGGGACCATTCTTGCCAATTCTTCAAACTTCAAGGACTTCAAAGGAAATTCATGATTCGGGTCTGGTTCTTTGTGTGGCTTCGTTTCCCGTGTTTGTTTTTGCTTGATTCTTGTAAAATTTTGGTGAATTCACGATATCTGTACCTAAAATACACAATGAACAAACACAAACATATATTTGGGTATTTTGATCATATTTTAAGCGTTTTAAGCCCGATTTGGATGATGAGACTATGTATAATTATAGTCTCATCACTCGCCCATACTAAACCATTGCCGTGTTCCACGCAATGCTAGAATTAAGTATCGTAGCACTTCCAAAATTCATTTTATTATGACATTTATTGAAGACATAAACTTAAATAAACTACTACACGTGTTTTAGACATAATGTAATGCTTTCATCTCGAAAAAGTGACTTTTAGGGTCATAGAATAAGAACACGTGAATGCCTCATAGAGATACGTTCGTCATCCTCAATTTTCACTCGATTCCATGCTAAGCGTGTAACGAGATCATTGTTATTATAAGTTACCAACACGATCATATCTCATGAGTGTTAATTACACACCTAAACTCCCTTATTCCTACTTGGTATCTATTATATTTTATTTTTTCTTAATGATCACTAAGATACATCATTGACTTATGTGTGAATAGAGATTAGGTCTAAAAATAGAAACTTAACGGTGTAACCAAAATCATTAAATTAATATTTCACCTTAATAGACAACGATGTTAAAAATTTAAGTCAACAAGAAGGATCGATAAACACGGTTTTATAACGGTTTTGAACATGAGACTTATTACCAAGACTTTTATACTCCCCCTAACGGAAGGGCCTTATTATCATAGGTTTACCTCCATCTTTTATTCAACTTCGCCATGGATCTTTTATTATGACTTCGGTCTTGCCTTGCCTTTTATTATCCGCCATCATCGGTGGTTTTATTATGGCTAAAGATGCATATCCTCACGCTAAAGAGAATTTTGGATCTTTAAAGCTTCAAAGATTAAGGCTTGATTCACTTTCAATTTGGGCATAGATTTTTCGGCCTTGTGAGTTTAAATTTTTGCTTAATTTAGGTGAGCACTTGAAATCTTATTATTAGGTGAAGCTTTCGATTATTCGGGTGCCAATACTTCAAAACCGTGATGCTGGCGAATCCTTAATGTTTTCCCAATTTAATTACATGGAAGCTACTAAAACAAATTAGAAACCAACAATAGTGACTAAACCGCTAAATCAATATTTATTAACAATTTATTATCAAAAGCGTGGGGAGAATAAGCCATAATTACTACACATGAGATCGTGATGATTAAGAATTATAAATAATTCTATCATTTCTCGTCCTTATTTAAGACACTTAGCCTAAAAAGTTAAGGAATCGAAGCTAAGTGCTCAACACGCACGGTCGAGTCAAAAATTACTCTTATTCTCACCATCGGAAAACCTACATTCGTGTCATAAACACTTATGAAATACAAGAAAAATTTTAAAATTTGGCCATTTTTAGCCTTATTTTGCAACATAATGATAACAAAACGATGAATATTGGACTGCGTGGTGACGTAACAAGGTGAAGTATCTACTCACCCCCATACTAAAACTAAACATTGTCCTCAATGTTTCGAGTCTAGGGGTGAAAACACCCCCATACTAGAGATGAAGTCGAATGCTTAATCTCGAGCATGGAAAGGGTAAAACGAATAACCCAAATTCCGTTTATGAATTATGCTAATAAGATAAACGTTAGAACATAAAAGGATATCATCGGAGATCGGATTCTCCAAAGGAAAAGATCGAAGCTCGAGTGATCCGTAAAACAAACACGAGAGGCTTCAATGATGACGATGAACCTAATGAATCACAATCACAAACAACCACAGAACAAAGGTTGGAAGAGCACAAGTCCCATCGTTACACTATTAGAAAACAATAATATTTACAAGGATAAGCATGAGAATCCCCCACGAGGCACCTTGTTTTTGATAAACGAGTCAAAAGCTCGACTCGAATCCCCATAAATGTGATCATTTAGGGATAATCTTGGTTTGGTCATTTTTGGTGGGGCTTACATGATAAACAATGCCCAAAAGCAACAAGTACTAAGGACTAAGTCCTTTGATGATGTAAAATACCGGGATCGAAGATGGCGTCCTCGTTCTCATGGGATAAACGAACCAACGCCACTTCAACACGTGCCAAAACCTCAAAGAGGTAGAAGAAAAGAGACGAGAAGTAGAAAGGTGGGGCAATGGGTAAGTCAAACTCATGAGCTACTAGAGGTAGACTCTCACCAAGCAAACTAATATTTTCTCCATTTATTGCATCGGTGGAAGACCGAGATTTTCCTTCATAAGCAATTCCGGGATCGTAAATCTCGTCCTCGGTGGAGAAATGTGAGGGAACATAAGGGGCTTCCCCCACACTAGATCCACACACACCATCGTCAAAAGGAGTAGACGAGGTGGTAGCACTCATAAAACGCGGTGATGACGGAGTTAAACATGTGGAAAAATCTTTTAAAACATTTTTAAAATCTTTCCCTTTTTCATCGTTTAAAAACTCTTTATGAAAACCCCCGATTTGATAATGTCGAAAATATTTGGCGTGTCAAATTTAAAATTAGTCGCGCTAAAAATCCTCACATTTAAGTCATTGGTGGGAGGGGTGGCGGATTGTATAAGTTCTCAAAACGTCGATCAATAAAGAACACCGCCCCCTCGGGGTCAACATATTCGTCATCCTCATGAACGTCGATCTCATCGATTTCTTCATCATAGATAGGCTTGTCAAACCAAGGTTTGTCATTCCCCTCCTTGAGTATCTTAGAAACTCTCTCGAAAAGATCATGATCAAGCACGAAACCATCATCCATTTGTGGGGATTGTTGATAAGTTAAATCCTCACGAATGTGGTAAACCTAATTCTCATTTGAGGAGTGTTGATTAGGTAACTCCTCGAGAATTGGATTTTTGGTGGTCACATGAGTTGGTTCGTCATCGAAAATAAGACGTTCCAACTCATTTAGTTCATCCTCGATTTTGGAAAGATTGACCTCACTTGTAGGTGGAAGTGGAGGTAAAAGAGCTAGCTCTCGTTCAATGATTTCCTCAATCTCGGGATCAAACTCGTAACCATCGTACTTCACACATTTCTTTTTAGGAGAATCAAAAATTGCATGTGGATTTCGAAGTACGCGATCAATCTTGGCAAAATCGCCATCGTCATCATCAAAGAAAGAGTCGATGTGGGCACTCACAACCATGGTCTTTGAAATTAAGATTTTACTAGTTGAAAGTTCGTTTTCTCGGTATCTTCTCGAATTGATTTCCGGTTTATTGTGTGAGATTAGTTGTTCTTGGTGAAAACAATATTTTTGGGTTTGGTAAAATAAATTGCAAGACTTAAAAATAAATGACGAGTAATTAAAACTAAAACTAGTTGAAACGTAAACGGTGCAATATTTAAAACTTGGAAAGTAAATGACGAGAACTTAAATGACGTAAAATTAAAACTTAACAAAAAGTAAATTGACAATTAAATAAAAATGCAAAACGACATTAAAATGAACTAAAAATAAAACGAGAAAAAAATTGACACTCTAACTAAAACAAAATATTAAAACAAAACAAGAATACCCAATCGGAATACACCCGATCGGAATCCAATCGGAATCCGATCGGAATGTACCCGTCGGAAAGCACAAATCGGAATGAGCAAAATGACATGATCGGAATATACTTCGATCGGTTGATCGGAATGTAAACGACTCCACCCGTCGGAATATCTTCCCAATCGGAATGACAGAAAAGTGGTGCGATCAGAATATGTAAAATGCATGTAATCGGAATAAGCCAAAAGGTCTTGATCGGAATAACTTGTGCAAATCGGAATAATTGAAAACCCTTTTCCGATTGGGTGATCGGAAAGAGGGTGTGCTGGTCGGAATGTGCTAATCGGAAAAG
This sequence comes from Glebionis coronaria, assembly GCA_025667525.1. Lineage (NCBI taxonomy): Eukaryota > Viridiplantae > Streptophyta > Magnoliopsida > Asterales > Asteraceae > Glebionis > Glebionis coronaria. Next base: position 301,904,025 of record CM046878.1, on the reverse strand, counting down.
GGTTTACCTTTTCCGATTGATTTTTGATCCGAAAAATAAGCAAAAGCAATAAGCTATGGTAATAATCTCAAACTCAAAAACTAGAACGATCTAAATCGAAATGGACTTAATAAGCACAAACAACAACTTATCCAAAGTTTAAATGTAAAACCCACAAAATAAGGTCATTACTTAATTCTTACTTTTCGAATATTTTTGAAGTATTTATGACGTTAAATATTATTAAGTTTAACGGTTTAAGTTGAAATCGGTATTAAATATTTTATTTTCATATTTTGACGAGCAACGAGGACTACTAGTGATCGCGATACCGACGAATGCCCACAATTTTATATTTTATTATCGATCGTTTCGATATTTAATATTTTCGACGATATCGTTTTAATTACGTATCGAGTCGTTATATTATTATTTTTCGTGTGCGTTTAAACTTTTAATTATTTTTACGAAACCCGAGTCCCGTAAATATTTTCAAAATTGACTAGTAATTATTTCCTACTTTTAACTAGCTATTTACAAATTTTAACCACAACTTTTGCTAAATTGCAATTTGGTCCCTACCCCACTAAATAAAAATTCAAAATAAACACACACACTTTATTTTTTTACTTCCAAAATTCATCATCTCTCTCTCCTTCTCCTTGTTATTGCTGAAACACCACCCATCACCCCAAATCCATACAATTTTCAAATTATCTTGAGTTTGAGGTTGATTCTAGCTAAACCAAGCATAGACCCATCTCTATTTTTGATCAAGGATCACATAGGTATGAAAATTTTACACATGCAAGCACTTTTTATTTTCTTGATGTTGGTAGGTGGAAGCCATGGTTATGCATGGTGTTTTTAGCATGATCCATGGTGGTTCTTGCTAGAAATCTTGTTAAAAACTATATTTTGATCTAAAGATTTTTATTTTTATTATGATTTTGATGTTATGTTGGATTTATGATGATATTAGAGTATAGGAATGATCATTTCTATGGTTGGTTTTGGTCAAAAAGTTGATTTTGTACAAGATTTTGGTACCTATTTTATAGCAGTAGGTAAACTGAAAAATCCGAATTTTTATGTTTTGAAAATGACTTAACTTATAGCCTAGGGTTGTAGATAATTTCCTTAGCTTCGATTTGATATAAGGTAGAGCTTCTAGCTTAAAACGAGCGCGAAGTTATGATGTTTTGAATGATCGTGTACCGGGAGACGAGTATCGGCACTACATATAGTTGTTGTCGATATTTGGATCGAATCTCGGGGACTCTAAATGGATGTTTTAAAATGTGTAACCTACTGATAATGAGGTATTTATTTATTAGGTTGAGTTTACTTTAAAACCCGAGTGTCGGTTTTGTAAACGGAGTCGTGTAAATAAGTTAAAACGGTCGTATGAAAAATTAACGTAAATCTGTCCGGATTTTGTAGTTTGAAAATGAGTAGAGTAAAGGACTTTAAAAGTAATTTCATTTGATAAACTTGTAGGAGGACTTTCTATATATAGTAAGTTAGTATATCGAGTCGTTTCATAAACGGTTGACAAGTTTAAAAGGGGTAAATAAGCTAGTACATGTAGTATGTACCAGCGGATTTTGTTAAAAGTATAAAATGGTAAAGTAAATGAGTAGTAAAGTATAATGAAGTTATTTATATCGTTTACTCTCGAGTGTATTGTGGTTTTATGAGTTCGAGTTTGATTTTATTAAGTATCATTTATTTCTCGAGTCTATTATTAAAGTACGCACCTTATTTGCTAGGTTGCGGTTATCGTGATTATCGGGCATCTACTATCGTCGGAAATTGTCTTCAACTACTATAAGTACTAAGGTGAGTCTATAGCCTCGTTTGAGCTCATTCGAATATTTTAAAACCCGCGAGGGGGAATACATGTTTTGTAAACTTAGAACACAAGATTTTTATGGTATGCTTGTCCCTTTATGAATGGACCCGTGGTTGCCTTTGAATTGCATTAAGTGATTTCCTTTGTTAAAGCCTCAATTATGGACCGTTAATTAACCTATGATGGGTTAACCGCTAGTACAATTAATAGATATATGGGGGAAGCTGCCCCGGTTCAGTTTTTGTGGACTTGTCATAGAAGCTTAGGCCCGACCTCCACACTGTTTGAACATATTGTATTGAGAAGTCAGGTATACGGCAATGTACCAATAATCTGGAGGTATCCGACAATTAATAAATCTCCTGTCTTATCAGACCTCTAAAGGGAGTGTCTAAGGGCTCGGTTCCATGAGCTTATTGCAATTTATGCTATATACAATTATTATTGTTGATGCAAATTATTATTTGATGCTTGTTGCCTTCAAGTATGCCACAAACTTATAATCTTTGCTTTTGTTCAAAATGATTATATAAACCTATAGATTCACTCGGCATTTTTGCTGATGTTTTTCTCACATGTATTTCAGGTAATCAAGAAGGCTGAAGCTTGGAAGCCACGGGAATGAATGTTGTGCACTACTTTGTATATAAACTCTTTGAATGTTTGTCGTTCCTTTTGTTCAAAACAATTTAAATCTTTTGGTTTGGTTGTACTTCGGTTACGATGTCTTGGGACTACGCTACTCTGACAAATGTTTTGGGAACGATAAATCTAAAACGTCTCTTTTTGAGTCGTTCTTTATAAATTATGTGTTGTAGTATCATTGTTTAGCACCCAAAGATGTATTCCCCTGCGTGTAAATTTGGGGGTGTTAAAGATTGGCACCAGAGCCATGAGTTATAGAGAACTAGGTCTTTTTCTAAAAACCTAAACTATAACTGTCGGTTTTTATTTTTCAAAGAGTCGGTGCACATGATTTCGCGTGACTTCAGGTTCAAGCTACTTCTGGGATTACAACTTTAGTATACATTATTATGTATGCCTTATTACTAAGTATTTCTAGATAAATACTATAATCCTTTATCGATATATATATTGATATTGTTAAACTTTTCGATAAAAGTTATCATTTATTAATGATTTACTTAGATAAATTTCTGGAATTTTTCCTGTAATTATTTTGAAGGATTCTCTACATTTATTTAAATTATTTGAAATTATTCTATTTCATTTTATTATGACCTTATACCCATTTTGTGAAATTTACCACCGTCAAATTACGTCTTCGATGAGGAGGAAGCAGGTTTCACTGCTGCAAGCGAGACACAGTCAACTAAGCCATGTGGATCCCCACGTGACTAGTGTTTATTATTTTGTGTCGTTGTACTCTATTTGTCTTTAAGATCCTTCCGTGGTGATCGATGATAATAGTTTCCCTTGATCCTTATAATGATTGTGAATTCTTGTATTGATAATGTGTATGCATTTGATGATTGATTTTGTACATGATATGACTATACCATGAATACAATTAACTCATTCATTTTATCTTCTCTTTGTGATATGACAGAATCATGCCACCTAGGAGAATGACAAATGATGCCATTGCAAGGCTAGTTGCTGAAGAGGTTGCGAAAGCATTAGCTGCGGATAGAGCTGCACGTGTTAACACTGAAGGAGCAGGTGGCTCTGGAGGTGCGGGTGCTGAAGGTGAAGGTGAACCTGCGGGACCAGAAGCTGCTGGAGCAGGTGTAGCTGAGAATCCTGCAGATGAGGTTGCTCAGGCTGCTGCTGCGGTTAAAGAGTGTACTTTTGCTGGACACATGAAGTGTGGACCTACTACATTTCAAGGAACTGGTGGAGCACTGGAATTATTCAGGTGGATTGAGAAAATAGAAACAACATTTGAGATTAGTGATTGCTCAGAAAGGAACAAGGTTAAGTTCGCAGTTGCTACTTTCAAGGATTAAGCTTTAAGCTGGTGGAAGACTCAAGTTGCTACAGTTGGTTTAGAAGCTGCAAACAGGAAACCTTGGGATGAAATTAAAAGGTTGTTGAAAGAAGAGTTCTGTCCAGAAGAAGAGTTATCTGCTTTGGAGGATGAGTTGAGGCACCTGAAGCTGAAAGATAACAACATTACTGCATACACTAGCCGATTCAATGAGTTGGTTTTGTTGTGTCCAGATGCTTTTGCTACTGAGAAGAAAAAGATGGACCAATACATCAAAGGGCTGCCTGGGTACATTAAAGGTGAGACAACTTCATCTCGACCCAAGAACTTTGTTGAGACTGTAAGAATGGCTCATACACTCATGGGGCAGAAGGTTCAAGATAGGGCTGAGAGAGTTGCTGAAGGTAGTAAAAGGAAATGGTAGAATTCGCAGAGTGGTAATCAAGGCAGTAACCGCCATAGGCAGTACAATCAGAAGAGAAATGATGGGGCTAGAGCTGCAACTAACAAGAATGATAATACTGATCATGAGGGACCAGCTCAGAAATGTAAGAGTTGCGGTGCTTGTCACTTTGGTAATTGTCCACCAAGGTGCACTAAGTGTGGAAAGGTTGGTCATGTTGTGGAGAAATGTAAGACAAGGGTCCCTGCTACTGGAGCGAATGCTATTCCGTTCAGGACTTGTTTTGAATGTGGAGAACGTGATCATCTTCGTACTCAATGTCCGAAGTGGAAGAACAAGAAAGCAGGTGAAGCTGCTGGGGCAGTTTATGTTGTTAAGGATGCTGATCAGGCACAAGGTCCAAATGTGGTGACGGGTACGTTCTTACTCAGCCATCGTTATGCTAGTGTGTTGTTTGACTCAGGATCTGATAGGAGCTTTATAAGCACTTCCTTTAGTCGTTTAATAGATATTAAGCCAACAAGCCTAAATACTAGTTATGAGGTCGAGTTAGTTGATGGACAATTAGTTAGTACTACCACTATATTTAAGAAGTGTCCTTTGAAATTAGCAAATCATTTGTTTGAAATTGATTTGATGTAGATTGAGTTGGGTTCGTTTGATGTGATTGTTGGTATGGATTGGTTGGTTGCTCATGATGCGGTAATTGTATGTGGGGAGAAAGTTGTTCACATACCGGTTAAGGGCAAGGTGTTAGTAGTTAAAGGTGATGTCGGTAGATCTCGTCTGACGGTGATATCTTGTATCAAGGCGAAGAAATATGTAGAAAGAGGTTGTCACCTGTTCTTGGCTCAAGTAGTGGAGATGGAACTACTGGTTAGGCGTGTGGAAGATGTTCCGGTTATTCGTGATTTTCAGAAGTATTTCCCGATGACTTGCCAGGGCTTCCTCCTCAGCGAGAAGTCGAATTCAAGATTGATCTAGTGCCGGGAGCTGCACCGGTGGCGCGTGCACCTTATCGTTTGACACCGTCTGAGTTGAAGGAGTTGTCAGATCAGTTGAAGGAGTTAATGGAAAAGGGGTTCATTAGACCAAGTTCGTCACCTTGGGGAGCTCCAGTGTTGTTCGTGAAGAAGAAGGACAGATCGTTCAGAATGTGCATAGACTACCGAGAGTTGAACAAGTTAACTATTAAAAATCGTTATCGACTTCCTAGGATCGATGATTTGTTCGATCAACTTCAAGGTTCGTGTGTGTACTCGAAGATCGACTTGAGGTCGGTTTATCATCAACTTTGTGTTAAAGAGGAGGACATACCTATTACAGCTTTTTGGACGCGCTATGGACACTTTGAATTTCAAGTGATGCCGTTTGGGTTAACTAACGCACCTGCGGTATTCATGGACTTAATGAATCGTGTGTGTAAACCATACCTCGACAAGTTTGTGATTGTATTTATCGACGATATCCTGATTTATTCCAAAAGTCGGGAGGATCATGAAGGTCATTTGAAGATTATTTTGGAGTTGTTGAAGAAGGAGAAGTTGTATGCAAAATTCTCCAAGTGTGATTTTTGGTTGGATTCAGTCCAATTCCTTGGGCACGTGATCGATAGTAGCGGTGTTCATGTTGATCCTTCCAAAATTGAAGCTATTAGAGATTGGGATAGGCCTACGACCCCGACTGAAGTTAGACAATTCCTGGGATTAGCTGCATACTATCGGCGATTCATAGAAGGATTCTCTTTAATTTCTAAACCTCTCACAAGACTTAACGAGAAAAACAAGAAGTATGAATGGGGTTCAGAAGAGGAAGAAGCATTCCAGACTTTGAAGCGGAAGCTGTGTTCTACACCAATTTTGGCTTTGCCCGACGGAGCTGAAGACTTTGTGGTATATTGTGACGCATCACGTAAAGGTTTTGGTGCTGTATTGATGCAAAGGGAGAAAGTGATCGCGTATGCATCTCGTCAATTGAGGAAGCATGAGGAGAATTATACTACACATGATTTGGAATTAGGAGCTGTTGTCTTTGCTCTTAGACTTTGGAGACACTATCTCTACGGTACAAAGAGTGTGGTATATACCGATCATAAAAGCCTGCAACATATTCTAGATCAGAAGGAGCTCAATATGAGGCAGAGAAGATGGGTAGAATTGTTGAGTGATTATGACATTCAAATTTGCTACCTACCCGGCAAGGCGAATGTAGTTGCCGATGCACTTAGTAGGAAGGACAGAGAAATAACCAAAAGGGTTAGAGCTTTAGCTATGAAAACTTATTCTGATTTATCTAATCGAATACTTAAAGCTCAAACTACGGCGATGAAAGAAGAGAATGCGAGAGATGAAGACTTGGGTAGAAGGATGACACCTATATTCGAAATTCATGATGACGGAATTCGGTATTTCGAGAATCGTGTGTGGTTACCGGTGTATGGAGGACTGAGAGATCTAGTTATGCACGAATCTCATAAGTCTAAATATTCGATTCACCCAGGTTCGGATAAAATGTACCAAGACTTGAAGAAATGTTACTGGTGGCCGAATATGAAGGATAACATTGCTACTTATGTTAGTAAATGTTTAACGTGTGCTAAGGTGAAGTTTTAGCACAAGAGACCTTCGGGTTTACAGCAACAACCTGAAATTCCAGAATGGAAATGGGAGAAGATCACTATGGACTTTGTTTCGGGACTTCCGAGGACTTCTAGTGGTTATGATACGATTTGGGTGATTGTTGATCGGTTGACTAAGTCGGCTCATTTCTTGCCGATAAAGAAAACTGATGACTTAGACAAAATTACTCGGTTGTATTTGAAGGAAGTTGTTTGTAGACATGGAGTTCCTTTGTCAATTATTTCTGATCGACATAGTCGGTTCACATCTGAGTTTTGGAAATCGCTTCAGCGAGCTCTGGGGACTCAGTTGGATATGAGCACTGCGTATCATCCGGAAACGGACGGACAAAGTGAGAGGACTATTCAGACCTTGGAGGATATGTTACGAGCGTGTGTAATAGACTTTGGAGGTAGTTGGGATCGACACTTACCTTTGGTGGAGTTCTCGTACAACAACAGTTATCATGCAAGTATTAAGGCTGCGCCTTTTGAAGCACTTTACGGGCGAAAGTGTAGATCACCAGTTGGTTGGTGTGAAGTTGGAGAAAGTCAGTTGACGGGTCCTGAATTGATTAGAGAAACAACAGAGAAGATCGTGCAAATCAAGAATCGTTTATTGACAGCTCGTAGTAGGCAGAAGAGTTATGCGGATAAGAGGAGAAAAGCATTGGAGTTTGATATTGGCGATATGGTTATGTTGAAAGTATCACCTTGGAAAGGAGTAATTCGATTTGGCAAGCGAGGAAAGCTTAGTCCACGCTATATTGGTCCATTCAAGATTATTGATCGAGTTGTTCCTGTGGCATATAAGTTGGAATTGCTAGAGAAGTTAAGTGCTATTCACAATACTTTTCACGTTTCTAATCTTAAGAGGTGTTTGGCGAATGAGAATTTGATAATTCCACTTGAGGAGATTCAACTGGACGACAAGCTGCATTTTATTGAAGAACCGGTGGAGATTATGGATCGAGAGGTGAAACGGCTTAAGCAAAGTCGGATCCCGATAGTGAAAGTGCTATGGAATTCCCGACGTGGACCCGAATACACTTGGGAGCGAGAGGACTACTTCAAGAGCAAGTATCCACATTTATTCGTAGACGGACCTAAGGAGAAGTAAGCCCCGGGAAGGTGCTCTCCTAAGGTGGTGAGGATGTAAAACCCACAAAATAAGGTCATTACTTAATTCTTACTTTTCGAATATTTTTGAAGTATTTATGACGTTAAATATTATTACGTTTAACGGTTTTAGTTGAAATCGATATTAAATATTTTATTTCAATATTTTGACGAGCAACGAGGACTACTAGTGATCGCGATACCGACGGATGCCCACAATTTTATATTTTATTATCGATCGTTTCGATATTTAATCTTTTCGACGATATCGTTTTAATTACGTATCGAGTCGTTATATTATTATTTTTCGAGTGCGTTTAAACTTTTAAGTATTTTTACGAAACCCGAGTCCCGTAAATATTTTCAAAATTGACTAGTAATTATTTCCCACTTTTAACTAGCTATTTACAAATTTTAACCACAACTTTTGCTAAATTGCAATTTGGTCCCTACCCCACTAAAGAAAAATTCAAAATAAACACACACACTTTATTTTTTTACTTCCAAAATTCATCATCTCTCTCTCCTTCTCCTTGTTATTGCCGAAACACCACCCATCACCTCAAATCCATACAATTTTCAAATTATCTTGAGTTTGAGGTTGATTCTAGCTAAACCAAGCATAGACCCATCTCTATTTTTGATCAAGGATCACATAGGTATAAAATATTTACACATGCAAGCACTTTTTATTTTCTTGATGTTGGTAGGTGGAAGCCATGGTTATGCATGGTGTTTTTAGCATGATCCATGGTGGTTCTTGCTAGAAATCTTGTTAAAAACTATATTTTGATCTAAAGATTTTTATTTTTATTATGATTTTGATGTTATGGTGGATGTATGATGATATTAGAGTATAGGAATGATCATTTCCATGGTTGGTTTTGGTCAAAAAGTTGATTTTGTACAAGATTTTGGTACCCATTTTATAGCAGTAGGTAAACTGAAAAATCCGAATTTTTATGTTTTGAAAATGACTTAACTTATAGCCTGGGTTGTAGATAATTTCCTTAGCTTCGATTTGATATAAGGTAGAGCTTCTAGCTCAAAACCAGCGCGAAGTTATGATGTTTTGAATGATCGTGTACCGGGAGACGAGTATCGGCACTACATATAGTTGTTGTCGATATTTGGATCGAATCTCGGGGACTCTAAATGGATGTTTTAAAATGTGTAACCTACTGATAATGAGGTATTTATTTATTAGGTTGAGTTTACTTTAAAACCCGAGTGTCAGTTTTGTAAACGGAGTCGTTTAAATAAGTTAAAACGGTCGTATGAAAAATTAACGTAAATCTGTCCGGATTTTGTAGTTTGAAAATGAGTCGAGTAAAGGACTTTAAAAGTAATTTCATTTGATAAACTTGTAGAAGGACTTTCTATATATAGTAAGTTAGTTTATCGAGTCGTTTCATAAACGGTTGACAAGTTTAAAAGGGGTAAATAAGCTAGTACATGTAGTATGTACCGGCGGATTTTGTTAAAAGTATAAAATGGTAAAGTAAATGAGTAGTAAAGTATAATGAAGTTATTTATATCGTTTACTCTCGAGTGTATTGTGGTTTTATGAGTTCGAGTTTGATTTTATTAAGTATCATTTATTTCTCGAGTCTATTATTAAAGTACGCACCTTATTTGCTAGGTTGCGGTTATCGTGATTATCGGGCATCTACTATCGTCGGCAATTGTCTTCAACTACTATAAGTACTAAGGTGAGTCTATAGCCTCGTTTGAGATCATTCAAATATTTTAAAACCCGCGAGGGGGAATACATGTTTTGTAAACTTAGAACACAAGATTTTTATGGTATGCTTGTCCCTTTATGAATGGACTCGTGGTTGCCTTTGAATTGCATTAAGTGATTGCCTTTGTTAAAGCCTCAATTATGGACCGTTAATTAACCTATGATGGGTTAACCGCTAGTACAATTAATAGATCTATGGGGGAAGCCGCTCCGGTTCAGTTTTTGTGGACTTGTCATAGAATCTTAGGCCCGACCTCCACACTGTTTGAACATATTGTATTGAGAAGTCAGGTATACGGCAATGTACCAATAATCTGGAGGTATCCGACAATTAATAAATCTCATGTCTTATCAGACCTCTAATGGGAGTGTCTAAGGGCTCGGTTCCATGAGCTTATTGCAATTTATGCTATATACAATTATTATTGTTGATGCAAATTATTATTTGATGCTTGTTGCCTTCAAGTATGCCACAAACTTATAATCTTTGCTTGTGTTCAAAATGATTATATAAACCTATAGATTCACTCGGCATTTTTGCTGATGATTTTCTCACATGTTTTTCAGGTAATCAAGAAGGCTGAAGCTTGGAAGCCACGGGAATGAATGTTGTGCACTACTTTGTATATAAACTCTTTGAATGTTTGTCGTTCCTTTTGTTCAAAACAATTTAAATCTTTTGTTTTGGTTGTACTTCGGTTACGATGTCTTGGGACTACGCTACTCTGACAAATGTTTTGGGAACGATAAATCTAAAACGTCTCTTTTTGAGTCGTTCTTTATAAATTATGTGTTGTAGTATCATTGTTTAGCACCCAAAGATGTATTCCGCTGCGTGTAAATTTGGGGGTGTTAAATTAAATAGGCAAAATTTTTAAATCAAACTTTTAAAAAGACAAATACTTTTAAGAAAACTTTAAATCAAATAAGCATTAAGATGAAACAAGATCAAAGATGAACATGAATCAAAGATAAGCAAAATAAGAAAGGAAGAAGAAGATGATTAAAAATAAGAACTTGATTAAAAGAAAAGATTTCAAAATTAAAAGACTTACTTGAATTGAAGAAATTAAAAGTGCATAACATGAAATTAAAATGCAAGAAAGTAATTAACAAGAAATGAAAAGGGTGGAAGAGTGGTTTGTCAAGCCATCAACAACTCTAAACAAATGAGGTTGGTCACTATATATAGGGAGATTAGGGAGGAGCTTAGGAAGCTTCCTCCCTCTTTCTTCTTTCTCTTAATTGCACACTTAGGTCCTTGATCTTCTTAATCTTTTGTTAATCTTCTTAATACTTGGACTTTGTCTTGGGATTTCTTCAAACTCGTCTTGTATTTTCATCATAAATAAGACTCGAGTTCTTCAGCTTTTAGTAAACTTCCGTCTTTTGACTTTTTCTTCGATAAATCTTCAGAATTGGTCTTGGACTTCCGTTCCTTTTCCACTCTTGATCTTTTGACTTCATCTTTCGTCTTTTTCTTCGATAAAAGCTCGTGAATGCCGTGTTTTCTCCACTTTTCACCTTTTCGTCCTAAATCACAACAAAAACACAAACCACGCATAATTCCGACATAAATGACATAAAATACACGTTTTGGCTCGGTTATTATTGTAATTAAGTGGTAAGGGATGGGTGTTTTCACACCTATCAAATCCCCTACACTTAACCACTGCAATGTCCTCTTGCAATGCATTAGTTACAAAGCACGTTTACATTTTTCATCATACTCAATCCACGTTGGCCTTTATTAAAGAGATAGAAAATTATAAACATACAAAGTAAAGAAATCAAAATCATACCTTTGGGTTTTGGAAAGGTCGTGAATGATCATCATCCTCAAGTTTTCACTTTCTCCAAACCAAGCTTACAAACGAGATCATTGCTATTATAAGTTAGCAAACTACCACGAACTCATGTGGGCCAATTATTCACTTAGACTCCCTTATTCCTAGGTGTATCTCTTATATTTTTTTTTGTCTTGAATGATCACGAAGATGCATTGTTTAACTTATTTCGATAGTTATTTAGGCCGAAAATAAAGTGAACGATTTAATCAATAGTTAGCTAAAGGACAAAATCTTTTAAAACTGCTTCTCGGGACCTCATAAAGTTCATATCTTGGCATAACTCGCTTCGCGAATTGAGACCTTTCTCGGACCGATATTTGGCAGCGACTTCATACTTCAAATCTTGAGAGACGTTCATGAAATAATGTTCTTCTCTTCATAATTGAATTTCTTCACTTGAAGTTTTGAGAGATTTATACTTGGACCACGACTTCTTCAATTTTCTCCAATCTTTATTTTGGACTTTGATATACAACGATCCGCCTCCTTTTAGGACTTGGATCTATTTATCCTCATACCTTGTTAGGGCCTTTTTGGATAGACTTCTCCATGATCTTTAGGGGAGTATTTTCTTTTCGTCGTGTGTCTCGATCCTTCATATTGATTTTCGATAAATGATTCTTCACATCACTTTGGATCTTTAGCAACAAAATATAGCCCTCATGCCTTGTTAGGACCTTTTTGGACTCGCCAATCTTCGCATCCCGCTTCAATAAGTTATGCCTTGGCTATGAACTCTAATCTATACCGAGCAACTTTTAAACGATCTTGGGCTAGAAGCTAAGTAACTTTTCAAATCGTACAACCTTATCTATTGCAGATAAATTTATTAACAAGCGATGGGAGAATAGGCTTATAATTAACTCACATAAATTCCCGAAAGAATACCAAACCTATAATTGGCTCTATCATCTCTCGTTCTCCACAGTTTAAAATCTCAAGGAATGAGACTCATGGAAGCTTAGCCTATTAAGTCAAAGTTTTGGGTTTTCGAGTCGCCTATAGGATCTTGCAAACTCTTAGACTTTTTCAAGTTTAGAAATCGCTTTTTAAAGTTCCCTTGATAAACGACTCTCTAGGATTAATTATAGGAAGTTGCGAAAAGTTCTTGTTCTTAACCCGTGAGAGTTAAGACTTTCGTTTTTTATAGCTCCCTAAATAAAAGCCTAGCAAAACATGACTTAAACACGTTAAGGATACTAGCTAGAGTAAACTTAGATAAGTAAACTCGGGTTGAGTCAAAAGATTCACAACGTTTGAAAATTAAAACCACTTTATTAAGAATTTATTCTAGCAAAGAAAGAAAATAACTATACAAAGGTAAAAACTAATAGGCCAAAATAGATCAAAAATTTTGAAAAATGTCGAAAAATTGATTTTCCGGTTAAAATGAGGACAAATACAAGGAAAAGGCCACTTAACTTCGATAGAAGTCCCCCCTACACTTAACATAAACATTGTCCTCAATGGTTAAGCATGTGGGAGTAAACACCCCTACACTTTAGGACATTGTGCACGTTGTTTAAATCTCGCTAAGGAAGAGACAACTAAAGAGAGTCCTATTTTAATATTGAGAAATATAAAATAGTGAATCGAAAAGAGTTTAGGATAGAACCGGGAAGAAGGGAACACGGAGTCACGGTTCGTCAAAAGTCATCAAGAGTGTGTCTTTGAAGCTCTAATCCCTGCACATGATAAGAAAGAAAGCAAGAAACACCACGGGGCTCCCCTACACTTATGGTGAAAATAGATAGATAATTGGGTTGCCTCCCAAAAAGCGCTTATTTATATTAACCGAGTCACGAGCCTGACTCGTCCCCGAATTAAATGGTCCATGGGGAAGCCTCGAATGTAATACCAGGATCAAAGACCTTGTCCTCGTTCCCGGTTGACATCAACAAAGGAGAGGCGGGGGGATAAGTCTTGAATGGGAGAAAAACCCTTTCAACATACGAAAAGTATGTGAAATCAAGATCCATGGGAGGTGGGTTGGGTAAAGTAAGCACATTGTCCTCCCCCAAAGACAATGGATGCGGAGCAAACGGCAAAGCCGTAATGGTATCAATCATAGCATAATCAATGTCACCTCCCGGGTCAAAGCACTCATCCTCCGTGATAGTGGCTAAAGGGGACGATGAAAGGTGCTCGGGAGGGGGACTTGGGACAATATCTTCCTGCAGCAAATTATCAAAAATAATGTCCCCCTCCGTGTCAGAATCATTAATACCTGGAGGGATGGAGTGGATATCGATTTCTTCTAGCAATGGGTCATTATCTTCAACGGGAGGAATGGATGGAGGTAAAGACTTGGAAAGAGAAGGAGAAGTCAACTCTTCGATTTGAGCAATAAGAAGATGAACTTTCCGTAATCTATCGCGAAGAAGCACGTCTTCCACCTTATCCACAAGATCATGTTCATCGGTGAACTTCTCGTAAACCGGAGAGAATAAATCGTCATCGCCCGCATCTCCCAGTGGAGATTGAGAAATTTCAAAGGTGAAATTCTCATAGCTTGGAGAAAAATCGTCATCACTAGGATCGACCTCTTCCGTAAGAGCAACGTCGTCCTTAGGCTCCATAGCAGGTAAGTCACAAACCTCATCATCCAATGATTTATCGAGACCAACATCACTAAGCTCGTTCAACGAATCTATATCCTTAGATGAAGTAGGAACATCGAGAGTAGGAGCAGCAACTTCAGAAGACTGGTTGAAAATGTAGACATCATCGTCGTCGTCATCATCATAATAGATGGGACGAGTCCAGTTAGGAGTGATGTAGTCGGCTAACTCTTCCTTGATAACCTCCACATCTTTAAGAAGCTCATGCAGCAACTTTTGTTGTTCATCGCCCCGAGTATGTTCAATTTCACTAATTGTATCCCACGTTGTAATTAAACATTTTGGTGTAGAAAAGAAGGGAAAACGACTAAATTAGCTCAAAAAGGTGTCGGTGGTTTTCAAGGTTTCGTCCACATCAAGCAACGGTTGCCTTTCCTGATGCAAGTCAGCTTGAAGTTGAGCTATACTTTCTAGAATGCCATTCAAAGAAGTGAGTTGTTGATCAAGACTGGTTTGCTGAGAGGATTGATGATTGAGGGTGTGATGTGGGGGCTCAAAATTATAGACACTAGGATGATAGCACGGTACTTTCTCAAAGACTTGCGACGGATCACAAAAAGAAGCATCGTGAGGGCCCCCACAAATATAGCACCATGGGTATGGAGAGAAACTTGGTGCCTCTTGTGGATAGCTATTATCATTTTCATAATTGTACCCCGGTTCTTTCCCGTGTCCATACGGGTATTGAACCGGGCACGAAACATGCCAATGAGAATTGCTTCCACAATAGATGCACGGGGGCACACGAGGAGGTGGGTTCAAAAAGGACGAATTAGTCGAGTTGCACAAAGGACAAAATCCGAATAGGAATTGTGTATTGTCGATATCGTTTCCGCACCGCTCACATGTACACCATTGACAAGAGTCGTTCCCGTACAATCGTCTCCCACACCCGACGCAATGGACATAAAAATCCATACAGAAAGATAGATAAGCAAGAAGAATATTTTTGGTGCAAAACTTTGAAAAAGAAATGCTTTTTATGATTTTTCAAATGTTTTTGGGTTTTTGAAAATTTTGGACACGAAAAATAACGTTCACGAGTGAACGGATCCCAAAAGCCAACGCGTCTCTCACAAAAAACCGTTAATACTCACGAAAAGAGTCGGCAGCGGCGCCATTTGAAATTAAGATTTTACTAGTTGAAAGTTCGTTTTCTCGGTATCTTCTCGAATTGATTTCCGTTTTATTGTGTGAGATTAGTTGTTCTTGGTGAAAACAATATTTTTGGGTTTGGTAAAATATATGTGCAAGACTTAAAAATAAATGACGAGTAATTAAAACTAAAACTAGTTGAAACGTAAACGGTGCAATATTTAAAACTTGGAAAGTAAATGACGAGAACTTAAATGACGTAAAATTAAAACTTAACAAAAAGTAAATTGACAATTAAATAAAAATGCAAAACGACATTAAAATGAACTAAAAATAAAACGAGAAAAAAATTGGCACTTTAACTAAAACAAAATATTAAAACAAAACATAAATACCCAATCGGAATACACCCGATCGGAATCCAATCGAAATCCGATCGGAATGTACCCATCGGAAAGCAAAAATTGGAATGAGCAAAATGACATGATCGGAATATATTCCGATCGGTTGATCGGAATGTAAACGACTC
The DNA here is from genome assembly GCA_025667525.1 of Glebionis coronaria. Lineage (NCBI taxonomy): Eukaryota > Viridiplantae > Streptophyta > Magnoliopsida > Asterales > Asteraceae > Glebionis > Glebionis coronaria. The sequence goes on along the minus strand of CM046878.1, from coordinate 301,888,262 downwards.
CACCCGTCAGAATATCTTCCCAATCGGAATGACTGAAAAGTGGTGCGATCGGAATATGTAAAATGCATGTAATCGGAATAAGCCAAAAGGTCTTGATCGAAATAACTTGAGCAAATCGGAATAATTGAAAACCCTTTTCCGATTGGGTGATCGGAAAGAGGGTGTGCTGGTCGGAATGTGCTGATCGGAAAAGGGTTTACCTTTTCCGATTGATTTTTGATCAGAAAAATAAGCAAAAGCAATAAGCTATGGTAATAAGCTCAAACTCAAAAACTAGAACGAATCTAAATCGAAGTGGACTTAATAAGCATAAACAACAACTTATCCAAACTTTAAATAAGAAAACTTTTTAAATCAAACTTTTAAAAAGACAAATACTTTTAAGAAAACTTTAAATCAAATAAACATTAAGATGAAATAAGATCAAAGATGAACATGAATCAAAGATAAGCAAAATAAGAAAGGAAGAAGAAGATGATTAAAAATAAGAACTTGATTAAAAGAGAAGATTTCAAAATTAAAAGACTTACTTGAATTGAAGAAATTAAAAGTGCATAACATGAAATTAAAATGCAAGAGAGTAATTAACAAGAAATGAAAATGGTGGAAGAGTGGTTTGTCAAGCCACCAACAACTCTAAACAAATGAGGTTGGTCACTATATATAGGGAGATTAGAGAGGAGCTTAGGAAGCTTCCTCCCTCTTTCTTCTTTCTCTTAATTGCACACTTAGGTCCTTGATCTTCTTAATCTTTTGTTAATCTTCTTAATACTTGGACTTTGTCTTGGGATTTCTTCAAACTCGTCTTTTATTTTCATCATAAATAAGACTCGAGTTCTTCAGCTTTTAGTAAACTTCCGTCTTTTGACTTTTTCTTCGATAAATCTTCAGAATTGGTCTTGGACTTCCGTTCTTTTTCCACTCTTTATCTTTTGAGTTCATCTTTCGTCTTTTTCTTCGATAAAAGCTCGTGAATGCCGTGTTTTCTCCACTTTTCACCTTTTCGTCCTAAATCACAACCAAAAACACAAACCACGCATAATTCCGACATAAATGACATAAAATACACGTTTTGGATCGGTTATTATTGTAATTAAGTGGTAAAAAGGATGGGTGTTTTCACACCAATCAGTCTTACAAGTCGAATGACTATGCTTAGGTGACTTTTCTAAAACGAGAGGATCGATGCCGATAAAACCTTTAGCCTCAACGGGTGTTGGGCTAGGAAAAGGAGGCACTTCGATGGAGTTAGAAGTTGAATCCTCAAAGACGTGGTCCTTCGAAGGTGGTGAAGACGAGTCCATTTTGGTCATTGTCGTGATGGCACTAACGTCGCCCTTCGGAATTGGTTGTTCACTTGTTTCATCGAATGCATCCCAAAGTGATTTTTCATTCATAAATTTACACATACCCTTTTGAATTAGGTACACGTATTCTTTATCATTAAAATCATCATCTTTAAAACCGTTCTTCTTATTTTTTTCAAAACATGCATGAAGCCTCATTCTTTCCACTAAAGTAAACATTATGAAATCATTAGGTTTAGAAACATTAGGTTTTGAAACCTCGGTTTTTTCATTATCATTAAACACTTGGGATTTACTCGTGAAAAAATCCGCTTTGTCATCCCCATATCTCATAGTAAGTCTTCCCTCGTGAACGTCGTTTACACTTCGAGCCGCCGATAAAAATGGTCGGCCTAAAATCATGGGATATTTAGGGTCACACTCGTAATCGGATATAACAAAATCCGCTGGAAAAACAAACTTTCCAACTTTGACATAGAGATCCTAGGCTATTCCAATTGGTATTAAAGGCGTACAATTTGCTAGCTCGATAGTCATGTTCATGGGGGTAAGTCTAGGCAATCTCATCAATTTCCATAGAGAATGAGGCATGAGATTGATGCTAGCACCTAAATCGGCAAGGGCTAAACATCCCTCAATCTCGGGAAAAAAGGTAATAGAAGTTGGCCCGGATCCTCTTCCTTTCTTGGCATATGCCTTTTGGGTTTCTTAAGAAGGATCGAAGAACAAGTTTCTTCAAGGGTTACTTTGGTTAGGTTGATAAAACTCTCTTTTTGAACCGTGGATTGAATTTGAGGTACACGAGGGTGTGCACTCTTTTCTTTGGTCGCCACGTTTACCCCATCGACTTTAGAACAATAAGACGTCTTAGAAGTCGAGGGTTGAGAAGAAGGAACAACTCGAAATCCATCAAGGTTAGGGGTAGTCACACGACCTTTCTCACGAGACGAGGCGGCTTTACATTGTTCCTTCGGATTTGCAACGGTGTCACTAGGTAACGAACTCGACGAAGCACCCGAGGAGTTGTTCATAATGGCCGAAAACATTTTTTTTATGTCAATTTGTCCTTGCTCAATCTTCGTGTTTTGAAGTTTCAAAGTATTAGTAAAGTCGTTTTTCAAAGTACCAATTTCTCCCTCTAATCGTCTCATATTAGCCTCATTCGTTTTTATGTAGTTTTGAAAATCGTTTGACGAACTATTTTGATTAGCATTAAAGTTCCCTTTGTTTTGATCACTTCTTTGAAAATTTCCTTGATTCCCACTTGAAAATTGTTTCCTTGATTGTTGTTGTTTGAAAAATTCGAGTTTTGATTATTGTCTCGATTTTGCCAATTCAAATTACGACCTTGATTATAACCTTGATTTTGATTTAAAAAATTTCCTTGTTGATTATTTCCTTGAAAATTGTTTCGGTTTTGATTCGAAAAATTGTTGCCTTGGTTATAATTGCCTTGTTGTGATGGATCGACGTTATTTTGATTTTGATTAGAAAAATTGTTGTTTAACGCACTCACATTCGACGTTTGGCCATCCGTAGCCGCATACTCATAATAATTATGAGGTCCACCACAAAACGTACACGATGTCTCAACCGCTTTCACCGTAGCGGGAGCGTCTTTCTTTTGCATCTCAACGAGAAAAAACGTAAACACATTCGTAAGCTTGTCGACTTTCGCATCAACTCTCTCAATGTCGTGATTAGAACTACTAACATTGGCGACATTGGCAACACTCGGTGCGTTGCGGAGTTGGTAAACCTTGGATCGATTTTCGATAATCATTAATGCATCTTTCGGAGTCTTACACAAAAAGTTGCCACCGGCAGTGGAATTCAACGAATCTTGTTCTTGAAAACTAATACCATTGTAAAACGTATCGATTTGGTGCAACTCGGAAAATCCATGGTGAGGACATTGCCTAAGCAATTCCTTAAAACGATCCCACGCGTCTCTAAAAGATTCATTCGACTTTTTCTCAAATTTCGTAATTTCATTTTTGAAAAACGTCGTCTTAGACGGTGGGAATAAATAATTAACAAACTTGGAGACGAGATCCTTCCACGTAGTTATTGAATTAGGTGGCTCTTTCTCGTACCAATCCTTGGCGGCACCATCGAGCGAGTACGGAAAAAGCATAAGCTTAACGACATCAGTGTCGACGTTCTTAAACTTGCTTGTGGCTAAAAGTCGATCAAAATTCCGAATATGGTCGTGAGGATTATCGGCTTGACGACCTCAAAACTTCGTAGCTTGAATCAACAAAAGCATTCCGCTCTTAATCTCAAAATTCTTCGCTTCGATAGCGGGAATTACGATCGCATCTCCATAACCCTCGGTGGGTGCTTGGAGCAATTCCATCATCGAACGATTGTCGGCCATCTCGTCTAAGGATTCTTCAACAACGATATTAGGAACGTCGGTTTCTAAATCTCGTCTACGTCGTCTATTCCTTCGATTACGATTGCGTCGATTCGAAGCGTCGATAGAATTAGAATAATCCTTCGATCGAGTGCGCATGCACTAAGCGTAGAATGGGGGTAGCAAAGAAGATTCTTTTTGGGGTTTTTCGTTTTTTCAATTTTCTTGGTTTTTGATTGTTTTTTAATTTTTTTGGATTTTTTTGTTGTATTACGTAGACTCAAATCTACAAATCTCTCCTCAAATCGATTTCTCGATTAAAGGAGCCTCAAAGAATGAAAACGATCACGTGGAGTGAATGCCTTCAATGACTTTAGAACGTTGGTGGAACACCAAAACGTTCAAGAGGGTTTAATCTTGAAAACAAGCAAATATAGTATACGTAGATAATACTTGGGCGGCAAACCCTCGATTAGCTCTCTTTCTCAAAACACGCACAAGCAAGCGGGGGAAACGAGGCGGTGCTAAGCACTTAAGAGCCTTTTTCCCTTAGGTCGTGAAATACAACCGCCTTATACCCACCTTATAGTTTGTGTTAATTGAAATTAAGCCTCACGAAAGTATTTACTATTTTGCCTTTAAACTTTTGCTTTAGATTCGAATACAATGATCGAGTGATGAAATCCCGAATCAAGGTTGCGTTTTCACGCTTTTGGAGTACTTGTATATTTATTTTTCTACGTAAATACAGTATAGTAATATATTCACAAAGAAAAACGAAAAAGATAATGGGATATCTACAATATAGTAAAATGATTGGTTTGTGTTTAATTTAGGAAAATTAAACACGATTTATTTGGATACTATAATATATTAAGGAAAAATAACAAAAAAGAGTATGTACGATATTTACGCTTTCCAAAAATTAAAAAGCAAAAACGCACTACTTATACAAACACGATAATAATAATGGATAAATACACCTCCCCGGCAGCGGCGCAAAAATTGACGTAGGTAAATCGTACACGTTTTAGGAAAAACGCGTATGAGCGGCAAGTATTAAGTCATACGCTTTAGGAAAAACGTAAAACCGAATAAATGCGGGTTCGTTCTCGAAGGAGGTGTATGAATTAAATGTGACAATATATAAAATCAAGAGTTTGGATTACTGACGTTTTTGGTTTAAGAGAGAAAAAGTAAAGACGAGCTACGACTACGATTTAAACTACGACGATTTGACGTAAAACGCGAACGTAAATACGTAAAACGTGACAAAATTAAAATTAAAGTTAAAAATTAATTAAAATTGAAAACGAAGTCTAAAATAATATAAATAAGAATAAAAATCCAATAAATAAATTTTAAAACCTTTTATTAATTAAATATTCAATTTTAAATTCTAATTAAACCCTAAAATTAAATATAATTAAGAAAAAGCCCAAAATATTATTTTATTGAACAAATAACTCACTTATATTATTTAAAGACTAAAAAGTATTTTTCCAAAATTTTTAAAACTATTTTTCTATTTTTAAAACACTAAAAATTATTTTTAAACTAAAATAATGATAAAAAAATATTAAAATAATGCTAAAATTAAACTTACTGTTTGAAAAATCCTAAATTATATTACTGAATAGTATAAAATTAAAAAAATTTGAAAACAAACTTTTTTACACAAAAAGACAAAATAGATTATAATTTAAAAGTAGTTAACTAAAATGAAATCTAAAAAATACTTAAAAGGGTGAACAGTAAAATCTTTTTAAACTAAAAATTTAAAAATAATTTTTTGAATCTAAGAAAATTTTTCAAAAATAAAAAATGTAAAAGTTTTTAACTAAAAGACAAAAAATAGAATTTAAAACTAGTTAATAATGCAATAAATTCTAAAATATAGAAAATGAACAGTAACTGAAAAATAAATTCTATGAAAAATTCTAAAATTAAATAACAAAATTATGAAAATTGGAATCAAGTAAAAACTCCTAAAAAAGTTCACTAAAGACAAAAATATGAAAAACTGAAAGGGACACTTGGCTTCTTTTTTTCCTCTTGCAAAGTAGTAGGAACTTTTACACTAGCAGTGGGAACTTGGTTCCCACTGACTGAACAAAAATACGGGTCTGGTAAGAGTTTTGCTTGTAGAATGCTTGATATTTAGTTTTATTGGGCAACAAAGGCACCACCACAACCAGTTGTGTTGTGGGGAGTCAAATATACAAGAAAATACACACTTTGTTCATAAGAATCTCACACAAAGGGCCTTATACAGTCACTGTAAACTACTAAGGTGGGGGGGGGGGGGTCTTTGGGTATTTGCTGATATACTTGGCAATTGGGTGAGTTTTAGTTGACCAAAACTCACTCAATTCCTTCACAATCTACCACAAACTAGCTCACAATCCCAAACTCACAATAGATTTGACAAACCACAAAGATTGGTGATCAGATAATGCTAAAACATAGTGGATCTAAGACCTACTGATTTTTAGCTAGAATAAAACATGCAAAATATTTCAAAAACCTACAATACTGAAAACTAAAGTTGCAAATAACATAATACTACCAAGATAAGTGTGTCTAAGCAGTTTTTAAAACAAAAGCTTGTCAATCATTCACTTTAAAACCCTGTCCCTAACACCCTTAAACTTTCTGAAATTGAAAATTAACAAATCAACACTATGCAAATCTTGAACAAAAGGATTAAAATGTATCTACACGTGCATAACAAGAATAAATGAACATAAATAAGCAACTAACACAGTCAAATCACCAAAATCACATAGACAAAGTTTTAAAGCTTAAAGAGGGTTCAAGCCCAATTACCTAGAGGGACCCATATCCAGGCCCCTCAATGGCTGAATGACATTTCCATTTAGCTGGAAAAGATGAACTTATGGCTTGGGAAGATGGCTGTGTAGAGATGATGCTAGGTGGGGTCTATAATAGTCCCAAGACACCCCAATATATCTTCAAAGATTGTACCTAAAAATAAGAGAGCAAACACAAGTAATCAAGAGCTTAAACCACAAGCTTGCTGTTAGTAGGCTTGTGATTTGAGCTTTTGGTACAGTAACCAACACAAAGAAATAATGAAATTGGTAAACCTTGAAAAATAAACTTTGAAACAATGATGAAAACCACTTTTCTGAAATAACACTGATATTAACAACTCAAACTCAACAAACCAACCTCAGGCTTCCACTTTCACTTTCACCTGAGTTTGGTCTTGAGTTCTAGTGAAAACCAAAAAAAACGTCTCCCTATAGAGTTTTTGAACAAATTAAATTTCTTTGAAACCTTTTAAATTAAGTTGCCAGATAAGATAAACATTACACTAGGAAAGCTTTTTAAAAGAGGTACTCAGACTTTGTATAATCTCAAACTGTTCATTATCATTAATAAGTTGAAAAATTACACAAAAATTTGGAACAAAAATAAAATGAAACACAAACGTTTCATTTATACTACATGAAAGAACAATCTAGAACAAGAATAAAATAATACAAAGGCCTAAACCCTAAATGCTGATTTCCAGTCTTGCCCTTGGAAAAAGTTCTTCAAATTTGGTCAAATCGTCCATGTGATGTTGCCAGCTGTGAAGAGTGCATCCAAAACGTTAAATTGGTCCTTTGGGAACAAGGGTTTGATGAGAATCGTTGATTTTCTATTTGATTCGTTTTTTTACCATTATAGGGGTGACAGGGGAAGGACGTGGGGTCCACTTGGGTCACGGGAAAGGGGAGTTTGTTGGTGGGTTTTGGTGACATTGAGTTGAATTAACAATATGCATAATTTGGGGTAAAACCCCTTTGGATTAAGGCAAATTGTAACTGGGGGAATTAGGGTTTATGGGGGTAAACAGTGTAGTTTAATCTGGATTAGGGAGGGGTTAGTTTTAGAAATCATGTTTCCCACAAAACATTAACTGATTAAAAATCAGTTTAATAAAAAAAACAAAGTGGAGAAATGACGTGGGGAAGGTGGGAGTTCTGATTGGCTGATTTTTTAGTGGGGTGACGTGGCTTGTCTTGGTTCGTTGGATGATCTTTCCTTGTCTGCCCACAACAGTCCTTCATCTTCCCTTATGTTGTCACTTAAACTTTAACAACCCAAATGTTCTAAACCCTTTGTAATAAACTTTAAAGTTTCACACTTTTGCCACCAAATGTTTTGATAAAGTATCATAAAGACCAAACTTGCATTTTGACCAAATTCCAAGGACTTCTTTTGACATATCCTCTATCTTCAAGGGTATTTCTTGTACAAATTAATAGTGGAGAGTCATTTGTGACAAGTCTTCAAAATTGAGGGACCAATCTTGCCAATTCTTCAAACTTCAACGACTTCAAAGGAAATTCATGATTCGGGTCCGATTCTTTGTGCGGCTTCGTTTCCCGTGTTCGTTTTTGCTTGATTCTTGTAATCTTTTGGTGAATTCACGATATCCGTACCTAAAATACACAATGAACAAACACAAGGATATATTTGGGTATTTTGATGATATTTTAAGCGTTTTAAGCCCGATTTGGACGATGAGACTATGTATAATTGCAGTCTCATCAATAGACCTAGCTTCAATTTTCCATGCATCACCAAGACTTTTAAGGAAAGTAGTTATGATATCAATATCATTATACTCTGTTCCAATAAAGGACAATTTGCTAGTGATGTTTAGAAGCCTGCTTCTTACCTCACAACATATTCATGCAAAAGTTGGTTCTTCTTTTCTAGGGCAGTATCATCATTACCACCATAGTTGACTTGAAGAGCTTCCCAAAGTTCTTTGGCAGACTCAAACCCTCTATACTTGTGTTGATTGTTTGGACCCAAAGTGAGTTTGAGAATGCTTAAAGTTTTCTTGTCATTCCTTCTCTTTGCAATATCCTCAGTTGCGACAGCTCTCCCATCCGTATGTCTTTCTTTTCGATCTTCAGCAGTTGAACCCTCAACTGATCTTAAAGCAATAGCCGCATCAATTCAATAGCTTTATCGAATGTGTTTCCATATTCAATAATTTCCCAGAGAGTGTGATCATGAATTTGAAGGTATTGTTCAAAATTAAACTTCCATAACTCAAAGTTGTCAGGGTCTAACATGGGGATTTTTAGGTTGTGACTTGATGAGGAGGAGGTCATTGAATCTGGAGTAGACATCTTGTCTGTTTTTAGGGTTTCGTGTTCTTTAGATCAAAGTTTCTCAACGAGCTCTAATACCACTTGTTGATCCCAAACTTAGATCGATTAGCTTTGTGTTAACGAGATTAAATCAAGTTAAACACTTTGAGAAACTTTGTTGTTGTATGAACAATCCAAGTGTTATGCGGAATTAACACTTGAATAAAGAACAAGTAAAACAAGTAAAACAAACTTTCACTTTTGATTGATAAAACAAACTAGAGTACAATGAAAGTTGAGTACTGAATAATGTGTATATTCTATAAACCCTATGACCTCCTTTTATAACATAAGGAGTCATGTACAATTGATAACCTATCAACTATTTTAGGAAAAGATAAATATATAAAATACAATATTTGAGTATATCTTTCTAACTTGTTGACTAAGTTTTCCTATCAGTGATTGGACTTCTTCTTGTCAGTGCTTGGATACTTCTTGTCAATGCTTGATCTGTCAGCGCTTGATTTCTTCCTATCAGCGTCCAAATAACTCTTGTGAGCGTCTAAGTGTCTTGTCTCATTTTATTCCCAACATACGTTATACACGTGAAGGGCCTTAGCTTTTCTTACTGGACATAGAATTTCATACTCGTTACATACAATAGTTATTAAAGCGTCTATTTAGATTATATACATTTCTTTAGTTTAGTTTCATATTGTATTTCGTACATTTACTAATTTGTATTTTGTTATTGTAGTGTAATTTGTATTTTGTAATTGTAGTGTAATTTGTTTTTTGTAATTGTAGTGTAAACTTGTATTTTGTAATTTGTAATTTACACTTTGTGCGTTAATTGCTGTATTTGCAATGTGTATTTAACGTTGTATGTATTACGTAGTATAGATAATATTTTTTACATTTTTACGTGCTTTATTTGCCAAGTACCTTAAATACAAAATAACTATCTTTAACCAAAAACAATTAAGTCACACTCGTAAAACCGGCTTTCAGTTCGGTTAGATACCGATACAAACGAACTATACTAAAAACGAATTATTAGTGGGCGCCACGACATTTACTGGGGTTACCTTCCATACGGTGTTCTCTACTTGGGTTTCCACGCCAGTAGAAGGGACCACCGGATCACCCTTGGGCGCGCTTGTGCTGCTACCCTCTTGGTATTAGGGGTTGTCTTCCTGTAGCCTCTTACGGGGCGTATTGAGGGCCCCTATCTCCGGGTCACCCTCTTTTCTTGTTTTCCTCTTGGACTTACGCCTCCTTAGGGTGAGCTTGGTGTGCATCTACGTGCCCTTCCCCTCTGTCGCCTCTTCCTCATCTGACCCGAACAACTGGTCTATCTTCTTGTCAAGTTAGTATATATTATCTCGGTGTTCTTCTTGATAAGTGGTAGTGGCATTCTTAGCCATAGTGGAGGGACTAGTCACATCCTCCAGCAAGGGCTGGTCCCCATCCTCATTATGGAAGTCCAGTGGTGACTTCTCAATGTGAGTCTCACGCATATCGGAATGAGGATCTGGGACCACGTCTAATGGAATGGTAATGTTTTAGGTGACTTCAAGCAGTGGTAATTCATCTTGGCCCAGGGCTCGGGTACACTCGGGGATCTGGGAAGGATCTCCTTGGCGTAGCAGTCCGAATAGATTCATAGCTGCGGACACATGCAATGAAACAATATATGTTAGTCACCTACAAGTATGTTATGGGTGTGATATAAAGCTTAGTACACCCACCTCTCTAAGACTGTTCAAGAGTATGGGATATCGATCCACCCTACAAAAGTAATTGCGGTTGATGCCTATCAAGAACAAAAAGTTTTCCAGCACCCCTTGTGGGAATGTGTATGATGTGTGTCTAGAATTCTGACATCTGTATCGCTATATGTATTCTAAGGGTGGGGTAGTCTGTAAAGACTGACCGTTTTAACACAAAGGGGTGGGGAATATTTGGCATCTACAAAGAAATACCGGTCATACCAATTCTTCAGTGAATCTAACGCCTAGTTATAACACATTGGCGTGTTGCCCGCACGCTTCTTAAATGAAAACCAGCCATTGACCATTTGGGGAACATAAAAAACCCTATATAAACTAACGGATGGACCTATATTGCATGTATGGTAGGTTATTTCAAATTGATTTATTTTACACGCCCCTATGCAGTGTAATTGGGTAATGTGGAAGTTATAATATGTTAAAATATCTACGATAAACCTAGAAAGTGGGATGTGGTAGTTCGCCGAGTCGAATAGGCGTGTGTATACAGCTATCTTCCCGGCTGGACTGTCGGTGATTGATTCATCTTCACCAGGATAGGTGGGATGAACGCTCTCAAGTATATAGTATTCTGAGCAAAATTCAACGAATTTGTCGTAAGGGAATACATTAAGCACGGAAGAAATAGTGGGATTGTCCTTTACCTTGTTTTATGAAAATGTGGAAAGGGCGTAGTGTTCTAAATTGGGCGTAGGGATGTCCGTGCGAATAAGAGTATAGAAGGAGTGAAAAATTGCAACAATGGCGATCGAAGGTTTTTTTAACTATGTGTACACTGTTACACATTGGGCTTTATATAGCGTTGCCTCGACTTCCAAGGGTTGTTGGATGAAGGATACGTGTAATCCACTACGTCCATCTAACGGATGGGATTTGGAGCACAGTTGAAACGTCAGAGGGACCCACGGATCACCTTATTATCAGATGTATACGTGCTTTGAGAGTGGGACCCATGGGGTGCACTTTTTCAGGCTGACATATGAATAGACGCTGACACAACCGTTTTTTTACTATCATTAATGCCTTTATTAATGTTGTCCCAGTCGACAGATTATATTATGAGGCTATTTTCAGTACGGCTGAGGAGCAATGGATAGTCTAGAAGTCACGCCTGCGGCTGTAACAACTAGACTGAGGGGACATGATGACGTATAGTCCCCATCCGGGTCATGGACCTGGTCATGGGTAATACCTTTACCTGGCCCATTAGGAATGGGTTAGAATAATGTCATTCGGACCTATGGGCTTCGGATGAATAGTGGCCGCATATGTCATGTGCGGCCCACGGCCCGGTACGTCTGGTAAAGGGGTTAGACAGAATCATAACCTAATAAGGATTGTGATTCGTCCCGAAGTAAAGGATAGACACTAACCATAATTAGAAGATAACAATGAACCACATATGGTAGTTATCTTTTACTTGGGGCCGAAGATTAGGTAAAGCCCAATGGTACTTTACCGATATGGAACCCCCAAGGGTTTCACAAAGGTCAATTTCATTCACTCTCACATCTCACCGATTACTATCCCTAAACCGATTACTTACTCTCATGCCGCAGTCTAATCGTGGGATATGCTCCCACGGTAAGTATAACAGCGTGTTGTTTAGTGTGCAGGATCTCAACCATATATTCACTTGGTGCAAGCGCCAGAGCCTCCTTGTGACAATCCGTCAATTTGAGGTCGTTATTTTATTCTCAAGTATTGTTTATAATCATTATTTTATTGTTAATTTATGAACTCACATAATTACGGGAAGAAATTAGGTCTTACGTGCATAATTTAACGTCTTTTACGTTTAAACCGAAAACCCTAGGTTTACGTATTTACGCTTTTGTGCTTCGTTTTTGATGAGACAATTTTTATTTGAATCATTTTGTGTTGTAGTTTCATAAATTGCAAAAACGTTTTTTCGTAAATCGACCTAAGGGCACGTAAATCAAGGAAATTAGAATCGAGGAGTACCCGTAAAATATTAGGGATGAGACAAGTTTAACACTTGTCCCACCCCCACTATGGGTGGATTTAACAAGGGTGTAACACCCTTGGTGTCAAATTTTTAGCTAAGGAATGAGACACTTGTCTCATAAGTGCTTAAAGCACAAAACCCTCAAATCTCTCACACACATCTCACACTTGCATGTGTATCTAACAAGTTTTCACCAAAACTCTATGCCTCTCCCTCTTTAGCCGTCCATGACCACCACCATACCACCATCTTCATCAAATTTTCAACCTATAACTTAATCTATATTCAATCTATGATGAAAACCACTTAAAAGGAAGATGATGTGAGGTGATTTTAACTTGTAAAAGGGAGTTTTCATGGAGTCTTTGGGCTGATTTCTCAAGAAAAAGTTCATATATTGAAGATCACAAAAAGTTGTTTTGACAAGTTAAAGATTTAGGTACATAGATCAAGCTTGTTCATCCAAAATCTCGTCATTTCCATCATTTGGTTGGTATAAAGATAGTTTTCTTTTTATCATCTTCTTGTTTTTGTAAATATACTCATCTATTTACTTCCAAATGTATATGTATGATAGTGATGAATGATGATCAAAGTATTGCATGGGGATTTTGTGTCATTAGATTAAGCTAATAAGGCTAAATCTACAAGTAAAAGATGTTAAAATCTTAACTAGATTAATAGGCTATTAAAAATAGTAGGTTTCAATATTTTGAGTTGATTAAATGGATTAAATTATTTGATATAATGATAGATAAATGATTTTTACACAAGTGGTGAATTGGCCAACAATGGAATGTTAAAAATGAGCAAGATATGGCCAAAATACTTTTGAGGTACCAATCTCATTGGTCTATTTTGGACGAATTAAAACTGGAATTTAGAAGCTCTTTGAGAAGGAGCCATAGTAGAAGAATTTGTAGAGCATATCATGTAGTTTCTACAGTTTAAATTTGGGGTTCTAACTCCTTGTAGAACTCAAGATATGATAAAAATGGTGGACATGACTTTTTACATTAGATTTGATACTAAGTTATATACTATTAAAAGACAACTTGAAGTAAATTAATATATAAAATAAGTATTTAAAAGTGAATAATTGATAACTATTGTAAAAATATGTTATTAGACTATAATAAATAAAGACCACATTTTATAAAAAAAAAACTCAACTTGTTTTCTAACCACAAACTATGTATATGATTTTTACGTCTTTCCGGCTAAAACCGAAAGGATGGCGTTTTCGCCAAATAAAACTTAGATGGTCGGACCCATCTAATGTAACATTTTTATAGAACATCTACTGATATAAAAACACATTTAATAAGTAAAAACTGACAAAACCTGAGCTTTGTAACATATGGACCCGTAATGGACCAAATTAGCCTTATTGGACCACTAGGCCAAACTAGTTTGGTTTAGCACTATTGGACTTGCTCATGGGCTCAACCCACTTGGGCCAAACATATGAGTAGAAGCCTGGTCTTAAATAGATAAATGGACTAATAAATCATATTGGACTCTTAATGGGCCTATTGGGCCTTAACATATACATGGGCTAAAATTAGTATAATTAGACTAAGTTAACTAAATACTTAACAACTAATAGAGTTGTGTAAAGTGATAAAATCCCACTTGATCATCATGTTAATGACATCATTACATATATATAACAACTTTTTATAAATATTACTCGACATAGTCTAAGATCGAGTATTATTTGTCTAGGTTTCCCATGATCGAGACACGCACCATACATCTTAATTGCCGATAACCCGCCTTCCAAGCCAACGTGTGTTCATAGCCTCACACTCTTTTAAATGTTTTATGAAACGTTTTATAAACCCTCGAGGGAGATAACATGCTAGTTTTAATAAAAATAGAATACAAGTGGTCCTGATTGTATGCTTATTGATATGGACCCGAGTGATTGGATGACACAATGAATGATTGAAATGAATTATTATTAGTTAGATTATGTCACTATAAGTCCCATTAGCATGATTTGTGAACTACCGGGAGTGGGTAGACGCTTATGCATATAATAGTACTATTAGGGGAAGATCACCCTAGTTCGCGTCTTGACGGCTGATCCCCGTTGAGTCACATTGATTGGCAAGCGAATTTATGTATGAGAGGGATATATTTAGCATGATTTTTGTGATGACACACTGTTTTAAATGGGCAAATGAGTTCTGGGCTAGCTACCCGATATATATTAAAGAAAGTTAACAATGTCATGCGGCTTATAATAATCCGATAATAATAATGATAATAGTAACACTAAGGCTACAGTATCAGGAATAGTGTATGATATATGATTTGAATTATAATATATTGCCTCACTAGCAATATGGGGTCTTATTTATTATTATACCTTTGTTCTGGTTTTACATAACTGTTTTGTATAACCGTTTTTATTATACTATAAACAATGTTGTAAAACGTATTGTATGGTGCTGTTACGACAATGGTTCGTACAATGGTTTTGACGACAAAGGCCTATGTTATGATTTACGAAAATGATTCGTATAAAATGTTTTTGGCCTATGTTATGGTATATGACAAAGAATTGTACGAAAATGTTTTTCGGTAATTATTATATACCGTTTTCATGTTAATGGTTGTTATTAAACTCTATGGACTTGCTCAGTGTTTCGCTGACTTTTAACATGTTTTATCTCAGGTACATGAAGGTAATTCCCGGGAAGACGACAAGAGTTTATGGCCGGCATTTAAATAAAAAATTCTATTCAAATGTTTTGTAAATTTGTAAGACATACTTTGACCTGAGGACCTATGTAATTTGATATTTATGAATGGAAAAATGCTTTATTATTAAACAACGCGATTTTTAAGCGTTGTCTATGATTTGAGTAACGTGCTATCCCGTAACACCAACGACTCTTCCGCTGATTCAAAATGTGAATAGTTGGGGGTGTTACAGTTTGGTATCAGAGCTCTCGTTAACGAAAGATTTATAAAAACCAAGGTTTTGAATAAAACATTTCAAAAATCTTTTAAATATAAATATTTTTAAATAAACATTTTGAGTAAAATGTTTAAAAATATTTTGACTATAAAGTTGCCGAAGAATTCACGAGTTACTGACAAGGCAAAACTGAGAAGTGTTATTTTAATATATATAACTCGGATTATATATATGTGGTAATTTGATTACACGATTGTTTGATGATTATTTTAATACTTATACGAGATATTTATACGACATAGATTGTCACAAGGAACCCTAACTCTTATAGTGAATCAATCGAAGCTATTCCGGTAGGAAATCTATCTGTTCTAGATCTAAGCCAAGTTGTGGATGTTCATAATCCCAACGAAATGGTTGATATTCCAAGAAATGTTGATATTAGTTGATTGTGATATTGAAGATGAATTGTCGAGATTAAATCTGATATCGATGTCATGATGATCTTTCCTTATAGAGTGGAGTTTGACAAAACCTCACCACCTAGAAATGTGTCATCTGATTCGGTGTCACCCAATTCTTAAATTTGAAATCGAAAAGGTAAATGTTGCACTTGAGGCTGTCATTGGAACCCTTACCCAAAAGCCTCATGCCACTTGTGCCTTTCCGAGTAGTCTAATTCAATGTGTAAGTCATTTCCTGCTCGTCACTCACTTGATAATTGTGCTATAAGAGCTACAGAATTGGAAATTTAGTGGTGATCATGTCAAGCGTTTATTTCCCTTTCAAGGTTTAAGAATAAGGTTAAAAGTATTGGAGAACGAGGTAGAACGTCGCGTTAAGTATAAGTTCGTTGAAACTTAAATAAAGTCAAATTTAACTCGTATATCATACGAGATTGTTAATAGGAAGTCGTTGAGTCCTGTGGTTGGATCATAAGGTTTTAGATGGTTGTTGATTCGTATTAAAGAATTTTTCCTAAGCCATTTTCCGATGACGAGGATATTGAGTGCCCAAGAAACAAATCGAAGAAATCTTCTTCTGAATTGGGACCGACGGATCTTCTAGGACACGTGGAGCACCTAATGACTCTGGTAGATTAGTATTCATTGTAGTATCTTTTAAAAATCACCAACTTAACTGAGATATCAGTTGGTAGGACGAGTCCTTGGAATTGTATAACATTACATGATGACATGTAATGTGTGACGATACAACTTTTGACTTGTTTGTGATTAATGAAAAGACTATCTTCGATTGCTAAACTCTACATGTATCGATTTTATCTACCTTTTATTGCTTCTTCCTAATGTTCACATTAGTGATGCAACCATTGAACGAGTACTCATCTCGATTTGAGTTGTGTTGTGAATTATTCTTTCGTATTCCTAAGTGCCATTGACGTCATGAACCTCGTGATTATTTGGCTAAGCTCATTTCCTATCATATCGTAATTAGTTCTTGGTGACCAACTCTTCATCACCCCTTTGCAGATCACTCATTGTTTTTATAAGTAATACAATACCATTTGGGGAAAATATGAAATTCTTATTTTCATATGAGTTATTTAAATCGGTACTATTAAGTAATTAATATCGAAAAAAAGTTTTTTATTAAACATCTTGTAAATGGAAATGCTTTCATAACGATGAACATTTCGGTAAAACCATTTTTATTTTTATTTCATAATTAAACATGAATATATATTTTAAACATGATGACATAATTTTGACGAACTGAGTATTGCATCGTTAATCCTAAGTTGTACATAGAAGCGCACCTACGTACAATTTGGAAGGGACCATGCAAGGCTGATTAGTAGTTACCATGAAATTGTTAATAAACACTACATTTTTCTTTGTATTTGTGAAAGATTAAATTTTTATTAGATCTGAAAGAAGTGCAAAATATGGATATATTGTTAGGAACACCTACATATGTGTCGGTATCATTTTTCCGAATCGAATTTACTCCTCTATGGATATTGTCTTATTTGACAATTGACATACCCTTCTTGTCCAATTCTCTCATGGTAAGATTCTGATTGTAGTATTTTACCACACCTTTAGGAAAAGGAGGTAAATAGGGAAAGTATTAAATACGACGGTTTAGGAAAACCGTGTACAAATGACCCTAATGAAGTTCGTTTCCCAAGGAGGTATATGTGTGTAAGTAATTCGTTGCAAGATTTGAGATTAATATTGGTTAGAAGGGGATGAGAAAAGAGGATGACGAAGACATGAAATTAATTACTACTACGACTACACGTAAAACCGTAAAAAGTACAAAAATAAAAATTAATTCTAAAAATTACCAAAAAATCACCAAAAATTAAAATAAATAAACTAAGAGTTTACCAATAATCAAAACTTTTTCAAACCTTCTAATTAATTAACTATTTAACTTTTAAATGCTAATTAAAGCCCTAAAAATCAAATTAATTATCAAAAAGCCCAAATAAAGATTTTTCAATTGGTAAACCTCCAAAATGACCTAAAAAGATTAAAAACTATTTTTAGAAAATTTTAAACTAATAAAAACTATTTAAAATGATTTAAAACTATTAAAACTTAAAATAATTATAAAAATTAATCTAAAGGTGATAAAATTAATCTAAAAGTTGCAAAAATCCTATTTTAATGTATTAAAGCTAAGAAAAATATAAAAAAATGCAAAAATGTGAAATGTGAAATTTGGAAAATAATAATACAATAATATTTATAAAAAATTCTAAAAACTTGCAAACTAGTTTATTTTAACCTAAATAATCAGAAAATGAAAGTGAAAAGACCAGAATACCCCTATTGGGTCCCCAAATGGGCTAAAACCCAAAACAGTCAAGCTTATTGGGTTTTTTAGCCCAAAAAGTCAAAATAAGCCCAAATGACTTGGAAAAGCACTATCTGACTCAAAATTCAATTCTAAACACAAAACTCTGAAGGCCCAAAAGCTGAAAGTGAGCTTATCAGAGCTTAATGAACAAACAACTTATCCTTATTGGGCCATTAAGCCCATTAAGCAATAAGCTAATGCCATAAGCTCTAATTTGACACACAACCTTCTTTTGGGATACTAAAAGATATGTAAAAAGAAATTTTGAAAAAGCAACTCAATAAGCCAGAAATAAGCAAAGTACAAATCTACTAAAAGACAAAATAGTCGGGTTTGAGATTTAGGGCACCTCAGGACTTGATTCAACTTGCAAAATGTTATAAATGACTTAAATAAGCCAAATCAATCAACCAAAATCCAACAAAAGCAAAACCACTAAGCTGGAATAAGCCAATAAGCACTTATGAAAATGTCAATTAAGTTGGTTTTCTAGTCAAACCCTAAAGTCAACCCACCAAATGCTCCAATATGAACAAATGGGTTAAATAATGAGCACCTATTAAAAAATCCAAGTTGTTGCTGGTTAAAATAAGCTAGAATAGCTTATTGATAAGCTGAAGTCCAATTAACACTAGTAGTGGCTAGCAGCAGGGGAAAGGAGTTCCCACTGCTTTGACTATTTGACCAGGATTTTTAGAGAGATTCTGTATGTTTTGTTGGAAGACAAGGGCACCCAAGTGACCATTAATCACAAGGAGTAACAATCAAGCACAAAAACACACTTAGGTTCACTCAATAAGCACAGAGAAATCAAACAATGCTCAGATCTAGCACATACATGGATATTAAGCAGTTATGAACACTTAAGCAGTTTTAAGCTAGAATAAGCACTCCAAATTCAACAAGATGCATACACAAGCTATATAAACTATGATTAAGCACAAACAAACTTAAATCAATCACTGAAACAAGGTATGGAACATGATCAAAGCAGATTACACTTGCTGATATGAACTTCAAGAACACATGCACACTTTGCTGATATAATTGACCAAAGATCCAATTTCAACACTCAAATCCTACTTCCCTGGTGTAACTAACTAGGTTTAATCACTTGTTAACCCTAGTCTATGATTAAAACTAGGTGTCCTGTTAATCCCATTCAATCTATAACACAAGATTTAGAGAGAGAAAGAGAAGAAAAGTAGAAAGAGAAAGTAGAGAGAGAAGTGGAAGGTTTACACTAAAACTATGTGTTTTATGAAATGAACCAACACCCTCTTTCACATGTGAAAGAGGGTTATATATCCCACGGCTCTAAGGCCTTTGTGGGCTTCATCTTGGGCCGGGCTTGGCTTTCACTTGGGCATATAGCCCCTAACAAAGACAATATTAGCTTAAAGTCCAAGCCCGCTTTTCCCGACTAACCTATTACTATACATGACCAATAACGACTAAGATGACCTATTACATTCTTGTTCGACTATACAAAATATAGGGCTAAAAATCTCCCCCAATGTATCGGTCATCTTAAAAAGTTTAAAAAGCATAAGATGATTGAGCGAATACATTCTTGTAGAGGAGATCTTCCTGCTTTGGTCTTGTATCTTGGTCTTGATCTTGTTTGTAACGGCTTTGTTCCTTCATGCTTTCGTGATCTTTATCTTGAGCCTTTGTCATTTGACTTTGAGTGCTTGAGATCTTCATCTGTACTCCTTATGACTAACATGACCTATTACATTCTTACATTCTTAGGTATCTTGATTATCGCCATCTTGTGCTCTTGTGACTTCTGAATCGACATCGGTTGCACAGCTACGCCACCTTCTTGATATGCAGCAACATATATAGACACGGATGAAATGGCTTTGAACATTTCACCCTAACTCGGTAGCGTTTTACCTCCGGTCGGTGAAGACCGTTAAACGGTATTAAATACCGTACCTGTGATCAGATAGATTCGATTAAGAACCTCCTTGACAGGGTTTCCCGGCGGTAGTAGCCAGTTCTCTTTACTCGACCGTCTCAAAGCAGACTGCGAACGTAAAGAGTGAATCATAAGGATAAATTAGCCGTCTGATTAGAGTCGTCAATTCAGATTTCCTGGAACAAGTTTGATTCTAAAAGAATCGCACCATTGTTGTTTTCCAGTTTGTCACAACCTTGATTCATAGAGAATCTTGCGAGTTACCTACCGCAGTGCTGTTTGATGTTGACACTGGAAGGATTTCCATTCGTCACTGTGAACACTAATGAGTGTCACTCTGAATGTTCTGGCAAGATCACATGGATTTTGCGAAGAAACCTGGAATCAAGTTTGAATCAATTAAGAATCCAAACTTAGTTGGTTTCCAGTTCTCACAAGTTTGATTCGTGTAGAATCGCACAAGTTACCTACCATGAGCTTGTTTGATGCTGGCTCAAGCAAGATTTCCATCTTCATTGTGTATCGTATCACTCAGATGTTTTGGCAATATACAAGGATAATGCGTAGGACTCGATTGTGTCCTAATGAGATGATAAATTGATCTCGTTTGGCTCTAGACTCAATAAGTGCATTTTGGTAATCCGAGGCTGGAGCAGACTGCCACCTTTTCAATATTAACTGACTCGGAGTGAGAAAGTCAATAGATACGTGTTGATCTTTGATGAGACTGCTTTTATACAAAGTCTCATCGTCCAAATTGGGCTTAAAATGCATTAAATATCATCAAAATACCCAAATATATGCTTGTGTTTGTTTCTTGTGTATTTTAGGTACGGATATTGAGAAAATGACAAAAGATCACAAGAAACAGTAAAAAACGAACACGGGAAACGAAGCCGCACAATGAACCAAGCCCTAATGAAGAATTTTCCAAGAAAACCCTTGAAGAATTGAAGCATTATGAAGAAGGGTCCTCAAATATGGAAGAATTGACACTTTATACCCTTGTATCCTTATAATTACAAGATTGGTCCCTAAAGTTTGTCAAAATTACAAAAAGGACCCTTAAATTTGAAGAATTGGCAAATTTAGTCCCTCAACAAAACTAAATTGTCAATATTGGTCCTCCAAGAAGTCAATAAACAAGTCAAACCTTGAAGAATGAAGAAAATGCCAAAATCAGTCCTTCAAATATGAAGAAATTACATTTCAAGCCCTTGTTACAAGTTTGGAAAGTATTTGTGCCAAAAATGACAACTGCCCAAAAGTTGTTATGTGTAATTTAGGCGTTGACAACTTCCTAAATCAAAATGGAGAAAACTAGAAAGATGGAGGACCTTTTCTGCCAGACAACCAACCTTCACCCCACCACTCCTTGCTTGACACATCACCCACCATCAACTCTCCACCAATCACACACTCCCTCCTCTCCACCTCACACTCCACCCAAATAAATAACTGATTTAATCAGTTATTTAATCTTCCCTCCAAACACGTTTTTAAATTAATCTTTCCCCCAAAATGGATTAAAACCCTGCTAATCACCCACATAAACCCTAGCTAATCCCAGGATGAACACTAATCAAAACAAAGGGTTTTTAACTAAATACTTCCAGATCACTAATTGAGGGTTTTGTCATCCCATCCCCCACAAAACCCATGACCCCAACCAACCCATGTGACATCCCCAAGGGTCCCCTGCACCCGTCACTTTCCCCCAAACCCAATACCAGACAAAATGAATGGTTAGATGGAAGTACTTGGTCCCCAAGCTCATTTGAACGTCCTAGATCACTCAAACACAGCTGGCCATCACTAGAGAACAAGAATCATCACATGGCATCATTTGACTGAAAAATTCAAATTTCATCCAAGGGCTTTTCTGGAAATCAACTTAACTAGGGTTTTCACATTCTAGATAGTTCTGTAGTCCATTATATAAGGACGTATTGCCTTAGCATTTTGTTCTTGTTCCTGATTTTTTTCCTTAGATCACAAGCTTGTAAATCCCATTTTATTTATGAATGAAATTGGTTAAGTGTTGTTGATGAAAAGATTCCAGGATCCATCTTTACATTTCTGTTGTTGATTGTGTCCCTTTATTTGTTGTTTACTTTTTAAAGTTTTTAAAAAATCAGTTTTGTTTGCAAGTTTCTTAAATTGGGAAATTTTTATTGAAAATTTGGTTCAAGGTTTGATTTTTCAGGATTATCAGTCATTGTTTAAGTGTTTTTAAAGGATTAAGTTTAAGGAAGTTTTGTGAAAAGGATTTAAAGGTTTCAAAAAAAATTCAGATAGTTGGAATATTTTGTTTGTTCTATTGTGATCTTAGCAAGTTTCATTGCTTTTTGCTTGTTATCCAAGGGTCTGCACAGGTCCGGACCTGTTGGAGATGGCTAGCTGCCATTGTTGGGCCTGGATGTAGGTCCAACAAGGTAACCACCTTGTCCCTTAGTTTTCAGTTTTTAAGTATAAGATTTGGTGATTTATGTGATGTTGCATGTTAGCTGTTTAGATGTTATTTTAGCTGTTTGTTTATGTTGATTTATGACTGGTATGCATGTTAGGAGTACTTAGGATTAATTTGGTTAAGTTTTGAGTTGTTTTGGTTTGAAAAATTGATTTTCAGAAATATTAAGGAGTGTTTGGTTTAGGGTGTTTTTGCTTGCTAGGTGAAATATTATTGGTTCAAGACTGGTTAGAAACATCTCTTAGGTTGTTATTAGGTGGTAAGTGTGATTGGTTTTCAATTTGAACAAGTTTAAACTCATTTGTATGCTAAAATATTGGAAAACATAGCATAATTCAGTCACTGCCTTTTTGTGCTTGTTCTTGTGTGAATTTTGCCATCAAGCTTGTAATCTGTTAGATCTTAGGTCAAGTAGGATTTGTGTTAGCTTTACTTCCATGTTATCAACTTATGTGCAAGATCTGAGCTTTTAAAATCCACATTTGTGCAAGTAAATTTGGCTTATTATTCATCAGAAACATCTAGTTTTATCAGCAACCTCTTTTGGCTATTTATGTGCAAATTAAGTGAAGTCTTGTGTGTTTGTGTACTGATATTGACTCCCTACACTCCAACTGAGTGTAGGGGTGCCCTTTTGTCCATTCAAAATCCATCAAATCTCACAAGACAAGCTCCTCTTGTCTAATCTGCACAAGTGAAGATTCACTTTTCTTCTTTGTTCATAAAATCCAATCTGGGCACATTTTTGCTTTCTAAGGCTTTGAATCTTGCCTTTTGATTATTTGATTTGTGTTTTTAAGTAAATGAAGAGTTACTGGATTGAGTTTTAAAAGTAAAAAAAAAAAAAAGTTTTCCAAAAAGCCTCCACAGCCAGGGCTCGAACACTCGACCTGTCGTGCAGGAGTGAAGTGTTTTACCAGTGATCTATGTGACTTTCTATGTCACATGGTCATAAGGTGTAACATTTAAGGGCATTTCATTTTTAGCTTATCAAAACCATCAGCTTAATATTAAGCTGATTTTAGCTTATTTGTTTAGTTTTTTTATTCCGTGCATTTTTCCTTTGTTGATTACTTCATTTAGGACTTTTTTGTTTTTAAAGTTTATTTTTCCCGTATTTAATTAATTTTTTAGGATTATTTTTAGTTTAAATTTTGAAAAGTAATTTAAAAATAGAAAAAGGTATTTTAAAAATCTGAAAAAATAGTTTTTAGGTTTTTAATCATATTTTTGAGGTTTACATCCAATAAAGTTTTCAAAAAGTCTTATTTTTGATTTTATAGGATTTTAGGGTTTTTAACTAACTTTAAAATTTAATATAAAATTATTAAATAGGTTTTAGAAACTTTTAATTGCATTTTTATCTTAGTTACATTATTTTAGATTTTTTGCTAATTTTTTAGAATTTTTTTATAAACTTTGAATTTTTTTGAATATTTTAATATTATTTTATTATTAAAAATTGAAAGTGTAATTTTTTAAGTTTTTACATTTTTCTTAGATTGAAGACACTTAATTAGGAGTTTTGTAACTTTCCAAATATTTTTAGGACTTTTCAGTTATTTTCTAGAATTAATTTAAGTTTTAGTTGATTTTAATAGTTTTTAAGTGTTTAAAAATAGTTTTATTTGGTTTTAAAATTTTATAAAATACTTTTTAGCTTAATTAGGTTATTTTTGAGGTTTACAAACTTTAAAATCTTGTTTAGGGCTTTTTAATAGTTAATTGTGATTTTTAGGGCTTTAATTAGCATTAAAAAGTCATTATCTAATTAATTAAAAGGTTTTAGCAAGTTTGGATTTTTTGTAAACTCTTAGAATATTATTGTGGATTTTTAGTAATTTGTAGGAATTTTTAGGTTAAAATTTTAATTTTTGCACTATTTACGGTTTTGCGTGATCGCCTTTTTCGTCTTAGTTTAATCCGTCTTCATAATCGTCTTTCGCTTCTAATCTCATTTCTTTCTTTCTTTTTCAATCATATAATCACAAATCAAAATCATCTCTTAACACAACGCACTAGCCTCCTCGAGAACGAACTCACTTTTAGGGTCATTCACACACGGTTTTCCTAAATCGTCGTGCATACTTGCCCTATTTTGTCATCCTTTTCCTAAAGGGTACAAAAACTCCAACATCAATCTCCGTGAATGAGACAAGTTTCTTTTGAGAGAAACTCGAATGGCTGGGAAGGGTTGTGCATTGCATCACTGGGTCCATGATGACTTGTCTTCAATAGATGTATTGACCCGGTTTCTGCCTAAGTTGCATAGAATATTTAACTCCTTCAATGCTTACCAATACGTCATCATTAGCACCTTGTTGTGATTGTTCCAGTGCTAACTTAAGTACTTGGTCCGCATTCAGCTTCATTCCACTCTATCTTTCCTAAGGACAACTATTTCTAGCTATGGAATGTCCTTGGGTAGATCCCTCCGGTTCTGGTTGGATCATAGGACTTAGTTTCCTATCCTAAACCACCTTTTGACTCCATCGTTCCGTCGTGGATAGTAGGTTGTTTTGGGTAAAGATCGTAACCATAAAACCATTGAAAACCATTCAAAGTGCTTGATAAAAATCAAAACTTTTAACACTTGAAAGTTTTACATTTCCGAAAAGCTCCCCCTACACACATGCATCGATATACGAAATAGTTTGGCATGTGAAGGAAAGAGTTTCACTTGAGTCTTTAAGATCACATGTTGCGATATATTACATTTTAATCACATTTTCTCCCCCTATCTCTAATATAAAAATATAATATTAGAGATACCAATTGATTAAAATATGACATTTTCCGAAAAATCGACGGGAGAGAAACATGTGTGCACGCATGAATCATGGAACATTTTCAGTCGGGTCGCTCCCCCTCAACAATATATGTGTGTCTTGAGACAAAATTTGACAAAAATTTTGAAAAACGACACCACAAAATATGTTGAGGTACGGAGTTGAGATGCCTTTTCCGATATAATATATTACATTTGACAATTTCATATCATTTTCGGAATGTGTTGGATACATAAAATATGACAATTTTATAGATGTACCCAACAACATTAAAAGGCTTGATTTTAAAATGCTCCCCCTAAAAAATTGATCAGAATAACATATGACAATTTTGAGATATAAAAACCACTTATGAGGAAGGGAGTGTTGAACACACAATTTTGAAAGATTTAGAAAAACCTTTTGAGAAATTCTTGAAAAATTTTGTTCAACGGTTTTAAAATAATCAGTATAGAAGACTTCTCTTCTATTGATTAGGGAAAGCGCACTGAAACGTACACTTCCCTTTCGAGTCCATTTTTCATGAGCTCAAAACTTTGATTGTTTTGTGACTAGCTCATGACCGAGAAAAATAAATTTCCCGTTGTGAAGGATAAGTTATCATCCGTGATAAACTTTCCTTAAGTTGAAGTTCGAGTTCTAAGATGACATTTACTTAGAAATCGTTTTTCATGAACTTAAAAACTTTGAGTGTTTTTATGAGAAGCTCATGACCGAGAAATATGAATTTCTCGTTGAGAAGGATAAGTTATCGTCCGAGATAAACTTTCCTTAGTTGAGGTTCGAGTCCTAAGCTGTGATGTGCTTAGAAGTCATTGTGAGAGAATATCAAGCAACTTCATTTGCCAAAACCTCCAAGTCTTCTGGAGTCATATACTTCATACCAAGACGGCCAACGAGATACGCAAACCTATCTTTCGATAGAGCTTTTGTAAACAAGTCTGCCAGCTGGTACTCATTTCTGACAAAGTATAATTCCACGATGTCGCGTTCCACTTGTTCCTTGATGAAGTGATATCTGACATCGATGTGCTTGTTGCGGGAGTGCTGAACCGGATTGCAAGATATGGCAATAGCCGACTTTGAGTCACAATACATAGGTATTTTATCAAAGTGGAAGCCATAATCCGTGAGTTGCGTTCTCATCCAAAGGACTTGAGCACAACAAGCGGATAGAGCCACATATTCTGCTTCAGCTGATGATAGCGAAGTGCAATCCTGCTTCTTTGACGACCAGCTGACAAGCTTGTCTTCCCCTAGAAATTGTATGCTACCAGAAGTGCTTTTTCGACTATCAAGACAACCTGCGTGATCAGAATCTGAAAAAGCCGTTAGATGAAAACCGGTTTCCCTCGGATACCAGAGTCCCATGTGAATGGTATTCTTAAGGTATCGAAAGATCCGTTTAACCTCTTTGAGATGCTTTTGAGTAGGTCTGGCTTGATATCGTGCACAATAGCATGTGGCATGATGAATATCAGGCCTGCTGGCTGTAAGTTACATAAGTGACCCGATCATACTGCGATATCGCGTTTGATCTACGGGATATGAGTACAAGTGAGCGTCTAGGGATGTGGTCGACAATGGTGTACCAACGCGAGCACATGAGGTCATACCATGCTTTTTAAGTATCTCTTGAGCATACTTAGCTTGGTTAATGAAGATACCACGTGGGGATTGATGAATCTGGAGGCCTAAAAAGAATTTTAGCTCCCCCATCATTGGCATTTCAAATCTGCTGTGCATTAATTTTTCAAAACGTTTTGAAAGTTTTGGGTTCGTAGAACCAAAAATAATGTCATCAACATAAACTTGCACCAGCAATATGTCATCCCCATATTTATTAGTAAAGAGAGTAGGATCAATAGAACCTTTGGAGAATCCTTTGGACACCAAGAAGTTTGAAAGTTCTTCGTACCATGCCCTTGGAGCTTGTTTAAGTCCATATACAGCCTTCTTGAGACGATAGACTTTGTCAGGATGATGAGGATCGATGAATCCTTCCGGCTGATTCACATACACTTCTTCCTTCAAATGACCGTTGAGAAAAGCAGTTTTAACGTCCATCTGAAAAACCGTGAAGCCCTTATGTGTAGCATAAGCAAGGAATATCCTGACAGCTTCCAAACGAGCGACTGGAGCGAATGATTCATCGTAGTCTATGCCTTCTTGTTGACGGTATCCCTTAACCACAAGACGAGATTTGTTTTTGATGATGGTTTGTTCTTCATCCAGTTTATTTTTCCAGATCCATTTGAAATCTAGAATTTACATTTCATAATGTCTGTCAACAAGTTCCCAAACATTTAGGCGTTCAAACTGATGAATTTCGTCTTGCATTGATTCAATCCACGCATGATCAGTCATGGCTTGTTTGATGTTTGTAGGTATAGTTGAACTCACGGTGAGTGCATACATACACACATCGCCATCGGTTTCGAATTGTCTGCGTGTTCGAACCGGTTGTGAAGGATTTCCAATGACTTGCTCCAATGGATGATCACGTGTCCAATGGTGAGTGGATATATATGGTTGGTAGAATGTATGCATGTTGGACGGATCAACATGTTGAGTAGAAGACTCTCCGACTTCGTGTACCGATGTACCGAACGGATTGATAAATTCTTCATCGTCAGGTTGTGCATCGACTGCTTGATTGTTGTTACCTCCTTCAGCATTGACAGTTGGTGATGTTGGTTGTATGACTGTTTCTGGAGTTTGTTGAGTATCCAATGGAATATTCTCTTGAGCAACGGTTGCTGAAGTAGAGGCAGTTGTGTCTTTTTGACTTTGTTCAGGTGCATCAGTAGTGGTGACATCGGAAGGCTTTGACACTACTTGATTGTTTCCATGGTAATATTCATCAAGCATTGGATCATATAAATCAACCAACTCATTCATATGTGTCGTATCCGTCGAGTCTGCTGTAGGAGTACTTTGTTGACATTCTTGCACGGGACGTACACTGTTGTGTGTAGGTGCCATTGCTGGACATTGAGGAGCGGGACTTGAGCTGTTGTGATCAAGTACCATTTGTGGAAATTCTTCAAAGTTCACATGAATTGTTTCGACAATTATCTTTGTTCTCTTGTTATAGACCCGATATCCTTTCGACAATGTCGCATACCCCACAAAAATACATGCATCACCTTTTCCTTTCATCTTGTCGAGATTCTCACCGTCTTTAAGAATGTAGCATAAAGATCCAAATACGTGAAAGAATTTGACAGTAGGTTTCCTGCCATTGATGATGTGGTAAGGTGTCTTTTCATGTCTAAGGATAACGAGAGAACGATTCTGAGTATAACAGGCAGTTGCAATTGCTTCAGCCCAGAAGAATAGCGGTAATTTTGAAGTAGAAAGCATTGTTCGAGCTGCCTCAACCAAAGTACGGTTCCGCCTTTCGACAACGCCGTTTTGTTCAGGAGTTCGAGCAATAGGCGTATGATGTTCGATGCTTTCTTCTTGAAAGTAAGATTGCAAGTTCTTGTTCAAAAATTCAGTACCCCTATCTGTTCTAACGGTTAAGACTTGAGCTTGAAGATTGCGTTGTATCATTTTGAGAATGTTTTTGAGAACCTCTGGTGTTTCATCTTTGGACCTTAAGAAGAAAGTCCATGTGTATCTAGAGTAATCATCAACAATCACTAGAATATACTTTTTCCCGTTAATACTCTCTACACGCATGGGACCACATAAATCCATGTGTAGAAGTTCCAATCGTCCTTTTGAGCTTGGGTAGTCTTTGATTTGAAAGTCTTCCGTTTTGCTTTCCCCAACTCACAAGAAGAACAAAGATGGTCTTTGATGAATTTCAACTTAGGAAGACCGGTCACAATACCATTCTTCGAAAGCAAGTTAATGGTGTCAAAGTTGAGATGTGACAATCGTTGATGCCATAACCATGCTTGAGATGATGAAGCTTTAGCCATTAAGCAAATTGGATTTGTTGAAGACGTGTCTTGAAGAGTTACTGTGTAGAGATCAGAACCACGAGAACCTGTAAGAAGGTCATTCCCATCGTAGTCTCTAACATAGCAAGTAGATTTCCGAAAAGCCACTTCCAAATCCGCATCACAAAATTGACCAACCGAGAATAAATAGTGATTCAGTCCCTCGACGTAATAAACCCGTTTTATAGTGATATTCCCTTGAACCAAGTCTCCATATCCGAGTATCGGTGCAAATTGATCATTTCCTAATCGTACCGTACCTAGAAACTTCTCCACGAAGTTAATGAGAAGCTTGAGATTGCCCGTCATGTGCTTTGTGCACCCGGAGTCCATTATGAATAGGATGAGTTCGACGAGCTGCATAAGAATTAGAAGACAATGTAGCATTTGACAAGTGGGAGCCCTTGATAGAAACGGGTTCCAAAATAATAGTGGACCTAGATTCTAAAGGCAAGCTAACATTCATAGACCCAATTAGAATGGGGGTTGTCTTAGGTACCCATTTGTATCCGGGTGGTTTAAATCTTGAATACCCCCGTGTACATGTCCTAATCATGTTCTCATAAAGCTTCTTAAACCTGCTTTGTTTATGTAGAGTAGTGGATTCTAACGCACTTAGTTTCTTAAGTGGTTGATCAGTGGATTGGTTCAAAGTTCTTGTGGGTTCACTAGTACTAGTGGGCATACGAATAGGCTTCCTAGTTCTAGTATTCACGCCATTATAATTAAGAGCACAAGCATCATGATTGAAAGTACGAACACATTTGCCACATTCAACACAAACAAATTCAACATTCGAGGTCTTAGCATTTAAACTGTCATTACATGCAGTTACAGACGTTTTATTCTTAGAAAACTTAAAATTCCTACGGTGGTCTTCTACTTCCAACTTCTTACCTTGACTATTGTTAGGCATGACCTTATAGTGCAGTCTATCGCTCTTAAGCTGTGGTCCGCTAACGCTAGTAGTGGGGATTACTCCTGTAGAAGAAGACACACGTTGATTAGTTTTCTTAATATTCTGAGGTAACCTCGATGTTCCAGTCTGAGTGGGCTTAGTGTTCATCTTATACATTCCAGGTGCTATCACATTGGTACTCTTATCATTTCCTATCTTAGGCAAAGTCTTTGGGGATTGTCCCAAAATAGATGATTTAGGGCATTTAACCGCATTCGGTTGACGAACGGTGGATGGTTTACCCAAAACAGACTTTCCTTTCATTTTCTCAATGAGTTTCTGTAACTCACGTATGGCTATGTCCCTTTCTTTTAGCTGAGCTTTCAAATCATTTATTTCGAAATCTTTTTCATTCAGTAGACGAAACGAAGAAGCTGACATTTCTTGACACTTTTTATGATTATGAGATTTTTCTCCTTTTTGTAAAGCAAGTTCAAGAGAAATGGAGTGTTTCTCAAGTTGAGAAAAACTTTTCGAAAGTTTGTTATATGACTGAATTTGTTTCGAAAGCTCTACTTCAAGATTGCGACATTTCTCGTCCGATTCTGACACTAGACATGCTACATGACAATATTGATCAAGATCGGTATACACACCAAGTATAGCATTCATATGGTCAGCATAAAAGTATTCCTTAGAAAGTCGATCAATTTCGTTAGAAAGTTGGTGTTCTTGTATCTTTAATTTAGTTTGAAAAAAATCAACTTCATTTTCAAGAGATTTAACATAACTTAAATCAGTTAACATTTCCTCAGTGAGAGCTGTATAAAACATTTCCACATTTTTTGAAAGATCATCAATGGTTGGAACAATACATTGTTGAATGACGACTTCTACTTGTGGGTTAGGTTTAATATTCCAAATGGTATCCCTAGAAACTTTTTCATAGTCGACGACACCTTTGTACAAATTTAAAACCCCTTGTTTTATAAACTCAAATTGCTGAACACTTTTGCTTTTCTCATCCCATTTACGTTTTTCATCCAAAATTCGCTTTTCTAACAAAATTGATTGCTTTTTGAAACTCCTTTCTAAAGAAACTTTCTTTTGGGGTTCATCACTTGGTGGTGGAACACTATTGTACATCTTTTGTTCTTTGGAAAGTTCTTTTTGAGGAACAAACTTAATATAATTATCAGAATCAGAAAGGTTTATTAAATCATTAAGTTTGATCGACTTTCTTCTTGTTGACGAATGATTTCGTCGCAGTCAGGGGAAAGCATAAGAGCAAGATTATCAACATAACAACCGATATCATAAAGAGCAGGCTTGGTACTTTGAGCTTTCTTGAGATATTCAGGCTTGACAAAACTCGTTTTCATATTTCTATTGAGCATATTCATAGTTTGAATAGACTGACCCGTTTTGTAAACAATGTTGTTTAACGTGTCGACTCTCTTTTCAAAAGCAAGAATTTTTTCAGTATCCTTTTCTTCACGAGTTTTATAAAGCTCAGTTTGTTCTTTGTTGACCGACTCTAATTCAGTAATTTGGAGTTTATGTAGCAGCAGTTGTTCTTCAAGTTCCGATATCTTCTGTTTTGACATATGAATTTCGTGTGTTACTTCAGAACAATATTGTTCGTTGAGCACCTTACATTCATATACCAAACCATTAGCTATTGCAACCCGTCGATCAGCTTCTTTTACATAATCACACTCTTTAAGCCTGTCTATCTCATCGGCTAAGGATGTGTTTGCTTGCTTCAAACGTTTATTAGCCTCTTTGTTTTCCTCAATTTCATGTTTTAAAGAATCAATAATAGACGCAAGCAAATCACGGTCCTCATCCGAGTCAGTATCCTGAACAGCTTTTCCGTCATCATTACACATATGCTGTGAATCCGTAGAGATATTGCTATCCTCCGTGTCCATTACATATGTGTCATTGATGCTTTCGGGTTGCTCAGGATGTCATCGTTCATTAGCAAACACATTATAGTTATCATGAGATGGTACCTTTTTAAGTGGCTCAGAATCATAGATGGGTCCAGAAGTATCATCAGTCTTTGAGATCACTTCTTGAATCTTTGCCATGTACACATAATGTGCCTCTAACTCTTGATCATCGGCTTCATCATCAGTGTCATCACGCCAGTCAACTTCATCTGCTGTGAGTGGAATTCCTGCTTCTTCTTTCTTGCACAGCAACATCTTTTCCTTGTGATATCCCGAATCCTTAACCCGTTTTGGCTTCTTACATTCCCTAGCCATGTGCCCAAATCCCTTGCAGTTGAAGCATTGAATCCCAGTCTTCTGCACCACCGGAGTGCCTACAGTATCTCTAGCCCCAACTTGATTCAGCATCCTCTGATTATCATACCTAGCATCACGATAATACCTAGGTGCATGATCAACTTCCTTTTATCTAGCATTGGATGATGATCTGAGGTTGTTGTTGGTAGGTTTGTAGATCTTCTTATAAGTTGTGGTGAGTAAAGACATGAGTTCTTCAATCTTCTTGTCTCTTGAAGTTTGTTCATCATCACTGTCTCCATCTGACTCGGTGTCATACTTTGGAGGTGGAGTGGGAACAATTGCTTTTGCTTTGTGTTTAGCAGCAGCTAGAGGTTTGATGGATGAGCTTGATGACTTCGAGGAATGATTAGATGGTTGTTGACGAGGAACGGGTTTTGTTGAAGTAGCAGCCACAAAAGCAATAGAATTAGCAGACCGTTCTGCCTTTTCAGCCCTTAGTTCATTCACTTCATTCTGATGTTGTTTGAAGATATCATAAAGTTTGTGATAGGATATGGTCTTGATATCTTCCCTTTGTTTAACCAAAGTCACAAACCTTTGCCATTCCGGTTTGAGTTGAAGTAGAAACTGAACATTGGCATGATGGTTGGAGATGGTGCACGGATTTCTGACAAGCTCATTCATCATTTTATAGAATCTCGAGTAATATGAGTCAATGGATTCACCATCTTCAGATGTGAATTTTCCAAACTCCCAAAGTAGATTAGTCTCGAGATCTTGAACATTGATCGACTCACCTTGCTTCAATCGATGAATTGCATTCCACATTTCCATAGCATTAGGACATGCATCAACTGTGGAATAGATGTCGTTATCAATTCCAGTGAGTATGAAGTTTACAGCATCAGCTTCAGCTTGGAAGAGTTTCTTTTTCTCAACAGAACATGTGTCAAAATCCTCCATAGCTCGTATAGTTGATGAAGTACCATCCTCTGCCTGTGTTGTAATTGGTCTGAATTCAAAAACTGGAGGTGGATTCTCAAGGCAGTGACGAAGAGCAATTCGGTTTTCTTTTCCATCGAGAAATCTAAGAAAACGAGATCTCCATTGAACGTAGCAACCGGCAGTGAGCACAGGTGGGTTACCGTTGCCACCTTGTTCCAAACGAATTTGATTAGCAGTTGCAATGTTGATGTTGTTGTTAGACATGGTGAATACTTGTGGATGAATTGCAGATCTTAGTGGATTTGTTGTGATGATGTGTGGTTAAAATTGAAATTCCAAAAATTCAAAAAAAAATTCTCAGTCCGACAATAAATTTCTCAGTCTGACAAAATGGTAAGCCGAAAAATTTTGTATCGCCAAATTTTGAATTTGAGTTAGAAATAGCCAAAAACTAGTAGGGAAAAAATTTGATTTTACGTGACCTAAAATTTTTTAACTCTTCGTGTAAACTACGTTCCGAAACTAGTCTAGATAGTGGCTAAGTCTAAAAATTACTCAAACAAAATACCCATCGGAATGTCCATCGGAATACTTATCGGAATGTCCATATCGGAATGTCCAGATCGGAATGCTCAGATCGGAATGTCAAATCGGAAAGCTCAGATCGGAATGTTCAGATCGCAATGCTCAGATCGGAATGTTCAGATCAGAATGCTCAGATCGCAATGTCCAGATCGGAATGTGGCTGAGACAAATTGGACAGAGTAACGACTTAAAAAACCCTTAAACCCGTCGGAATCCCAGATCGCAATGCACGATCGGAATATCCAGATCGGAATGAGGTATCGCAATATAGTGATCGCAAAGTAGAATCCTTAGATTATTGCGATCGAATCCCACACACTTGTTCTTTCCGATGGTAACACTTGCTTGAATTTCGGAATGAAGAAAAATAAGAAATTTCGCAACTTTTGATCCAAAAAATTTGTGTTTTAGCCAAAACCAAGATACCTAAATCCCTACTACTAGTATGTAGATGATTTGTATCAAGAAAAGACCATAAAAACACAAAAAGAAAAATGGGACGTGAGATATGGATCAAAAAAGCCACGAAAAATCAAGAACACCACACACGAATCTTCAATCACCTATCCACTATAGGCTCTTGATACCAAATGTTAATCCCATTCAATCCATAACACAAGATTTAGAGAGAGAAAGAGAAGAAAAGTAGAAAGAGAAAGTAGAGAGAGAAGTGGAAGGTTTACACTAAAACTATGTGTTTTATGAAATGAACCAACACCCTCTTACACATGTGAAAGAGGGTTATATATCCCACGGCTCTAAGGCCTTTGTGGGCTTCATCTTGGGTCGGGCTTGGCTTTCACTTGGGCATATAGCCCCTAACAAAGACAATATTAGCTTAAAGTCCAAGCCCGCTTTTCCCGACTAACCTATTACTATACATGACCAATAACGACTAAGATGACCTATTACATTCTTGTTCGACTATACAAAATATAGGGCTAACAATCTCCCCCAATGTATCGGTCATCTTAAAAAGTTTAAAAAGCATAAGATGATTGAGCGAATACATTCTTGTAGAGGAGATCTTCCTGCTTTGGTCTTGTATCTTGGTCTTGATCTTGTTTGTAATGGCTTTGTTCCTTCATGCTTTCGTGATCTTTATCTTGAGCCTTTGTCATTTGACTTTGAGTGCTTGAGATCTTCATCTGTACTCCTTGTGACTAAGATGACCTATTACATTCTTACATTCTTAGGTATCTTGACTATCGCCATCTTGTGCTCTTGTGACTTCTGAATCGACATCGGTTGCACAACTACGCCACCTTCTTGATATGCAGCAACATATATAGACACGGATGAAATGGCTTTGAACATTTCACCCTAACTCGGTAGCGTTTTACCTCTGGTCGGTGAAGACCGTTAAACGGTATTAAATACCGTACCTGTGATCAGATAGATTCGATTAAGAACCTCCTTGACAGGGTTTCCCGGTGGTAGTAGCCAGTTCTCTTTACTCGACCGTCTCAAAGCAGACTGCGAACGTAAAGAGTGAATCATAAGGATAAATTATCCGTCTGATTAGAGTCGTCAATTCAGATTTCCTGGAACAAGTTTGATTCTAAAAGAATCGCACCATTGTTGCTTTCCAGTTTGTCACAAGCTTGATTCATAGAGAATCTTGCGAGTTACCTACCGCAGTGCTGTTTGATGTTGACACTGGAAGGATTTCCATTCGTCACTGTGAACACTAATGAGTGTCACTCTGAATGTTCTGGCAAGATCACACGGATTTTGCGAAGAAACCTGGAATCAAGTTTGAATCAATTAAGAATCCAAACTTAGTTGCTTTCCAGTTCTCACAAGTTTGATTCGTGTAGAATCGCACAAGTTACCTACCATGAGCTTGTTTGATGCTGGCTCAAGCAGGATTTCCATCTTCATTGTGAATCGTATCACTCAGATGTTCCGGAAATATCACAAGGATAATGCGTAGGACTCGATTGTGTCCTAATGAGATGATAAATTGATCTCGTTTGGCTCTAGACTCAATAAGTGCATTTTGGTAATCGGAGGCTGGAGCAGACTGCCACCTTTTCAATATTAACTGTCTCGGAGTGAGAAAGTCAATAGATACGTGTTGATCTCCGTGACAATGAGACAAGTTTCTTTTGAGAGAAAGTCGAATGGCTGGGAAGGGTTGTGTATTGCATCACTGGGTCCATGATGACTTGTCTTCAATAGATGTATTGACCCGGTTTCTGCCTAAGTTGCATAGAATATTAAACTCCTTCAATGCTTACCAATACGTCATCATTAGCACCTTGTTGTGATTGTTCCAGTGCTAACTTAAGTACTTGGTCCGCATTCAGCTTCATTCCACTCTATCTTTCCTAAGGACAACTATTTCTAGCTATGGAATGTCCTTGGGTAGATCCCTCCAGTTCTGGTTGGATCATAGGACTTAGTTTCCTATCCTAAACCA
This sequence comes from Glebionis coronaria, assembly GCA_025667525.1. Taxonomy (NCBI): domain Eukaryota; kingdom Viridiplantae; phylum Streptophyta; class Magnoliopsida; order Asterales; family Asteraceae; genus Glebionis; species Glebionis coronaria. Next base: position 301,851,697 of record CM046878.1, on the reverse strand, counting down.
CCTTTTGACTCCATCGTTCCGTCGTGGATAGTAGGTTGTTTTGGGTAAGGATCGTAACCATAAAACCATTGAAAACCATTCAAAGTTCTTGATAAAAATCAAAACTTTTAACACTTGAAAGTTTTACATTTCCGAAAAGCTCCCCCTACACACATGCATCGATATACGAAATAGTTTGGCATGTGAAGGAAAGAGTTGCACTTGAGTCTTTAAGATCACATGTTGCGATATATTACATTTTAATCACATTTTCTCCCCTATCTCTGATACCAAATGTTAATCCCATTCAATCCATAACACAAGATTTAGAGAGAGAAAGAGAAGAAAAGTAGAAAGAGAAAGTAGAGAGAGAAGTGGAAGGTTTACACTAAAACTATGTGTTTTATGAAATGAACCAACACCCTCTTTCACATGTGAAAGAGGGTTATATATCCCACGGCTCTAAGGCCTTTGTGGGCTTCATCTTGGGCCGGGCTTGGCTTTCACTTGGGCATATAGCCCCTAACAAAGACAATATTAGCTTAAAGTCCAAGCCCGCTTTTCCCGACTAACCTATTACTATACATGACCAATAACGACTAAGATGACCTATTACATTCTTGTTCGACTATACAAAATATAGGGCTAGCATGTCCCTTAAACCACAACCAATTTCAACAAGTATTCAAGATTTTAGTGCCTATTTTAAGATCTAGGTGTTTATATGCTTTAAAGCTTGCAGATAAATAACACTTAGCACTTATGAGATATGTTCCAACACAAAGCAACACAAAGCATCAACTCAAAATCACACAAATCCAAAACAGGTTGTTATACCAAACAACCCTTAATCTACCATTTTTCAAAGCAACTTGTGATTTTAACTAATAACCTACTGATTTTATGAATCAAAAACACTTCCTATGTGACAACTAACAGATTCAAACACTAAATTCACAACCTCAAACACAAGAACACAAAATCAAAGCTCAAAATCCAAAACAGGCAGTAACATGAGATATTTAGGGGAAACTTAAACAAGGGATTATACCTGTCCTCCACAACATCCTAGGAGGACCAGCTATGCTCCTTGGACCTTGTTCAACAACTAGAACAAGACCAAGGTTCTTCAAAAAGGAAGATCAAAACCTGCTGATGTTCAAAGTAGAACAAGGTTTTGATTATGATATTTCTTCAACACAAATGAGCAAACAACTCAACCAAGAGCTTAGAACTCTTCTCAGGCTTGGTGTCAACAAGCTTGAAGGAGCTTAAGGCCTTTGGCTAAGGGCCCAAGACAGAACCAAGGATTTCAAGGTTTTTGAACCTTTGAAAACCTTGAAACAAAGACGTGCCTTAACCACAAGATTAAGAAAGGTCTTAAAGATCAAATGGAACTCAGATTTTAGCTATTCCAACACCAACTTTTAATAAACACAAAAGAGATTTCACAAATTTTCAGAAAATCAAATTTTATTTAAGTAAAAAGGAATTACAAATATTGATAGCCAAAATCTGGAACAAAGGGACTCTCACAGGTTGAGGTCTCCTTTCATAGGGAAATGCTAACATAACACTATTCATAAACCCTAGAACTGAATTCCCAAAAGTGCCCTTGAAGTCTTCTAGATCATTTGATGGAATGAGTTGTCCAAATGCATCATGGACGTTTATTTTAGCTTTGGGGTTAAGCTAAGAGTCTTGGCTGTTGATTTGGCCACGTCATTTGCCTTGGGGAGTAAGTTGGATGCTGATAGGTGGACGAGGTTGAGTGTGGGGCCTTTTGGTGAGTGGAGGTGAGGGTTTTGTGTGTGGGTTATGTTTCTGTATGTGTGAATCAAGTGTGGGAATGGTTAATTGAAATTTACCCTTTGTTTATGTGACACCCTAGAATCGAGGTCATTAACGTTACCCTAAATTACGCTAATTTTTTAAATTTTTAATAAATTTTAATTTCTATATTTATAAGTATTTTGGTTAAAGCCGATGTTCGAGGTTATAATTTTTACATTTGACGATTTAAGAAGGACGATGACGATTACGATCCCGAGGGATGCCAAATTTCATATAATTTTGACGATTTATCGATAATGTAATTTTTCGAGAATTTTACTTACGGTTCGTGTTAAGTTGAGTCGGGTGAGTTTTATAGCCTTCCGAGTACATTTAAAGTATCCCAAAAATATTTTGGAGCGTTCGGCAAGATTTCCGACTCCCGTAAAATTTTCAAAATTGACAAATGAGTCGAAACCGCAAAGTTATAGTGGCGTTTTTACTTAAGGCCAAAAGAAATCAAAATTTACCATTTAGGTCCCTCCCAATCCACCAAAAAGCCCAAAATGGACACACACACAAACACATAGAACACATCACCCAAAAATTAAACTCTCTCTCCCTCTTTGCTCTCTAAAGCCGACGGACACCCCAAACCACCAAGAAAATCCATCAAAAACTTTTTCCACTTGATTTTCATAAAAACCAAGGTTAGACCACATCTAATTTGGTCATTCCCTACATTTCTATGTGCTCAAATCCCACATGCACTAACAAAAATTTTCCAAGATTTTTCAAGATGATCCAAATTCGTTTTTGTGGCTAAATGTTGTAATGCATGTTAATTTTATGAGTTATGGAAGTATAAACACCAAGAAAACCCACCAAAATCAATTTGGTTGTGGTGATTGGGGCACCTAAACCCCACGGCACAAGGGGTGTTTGGGGAGCCATGGTGGTTGTTGAAATTTGAGCTTAGTCTTGTGTTTGGTTTATTGTTTAGTGATGATTTAAGTAGGTTTAGGTGAATGCATGTTCATTTCTTTGATTTTTTGATTTTGAGATTGGTTGATCAATAGGGGTAGGACTGATTATTGGTGTTTGTATATGTTTAGGGAGGCTTAGGATGTTGCCTAGAGGTGGTTAGAAGGTTTGGAATCGAGTCCAAGTGTGTTTTTGGTATGGTCATTTTTAGGCAGAAACTTTAGGTCCATTTCATAAAAATGATTTTTCTTCCAGGTCTTGAAAACAAAATGTAGTTGTAGAGGGTCTTTTTATCTTTAATTTGGTATAAGGTAGAGCCCGTGACTCAAAACGAGCTAAAAGTTATGACATTTTAAAGATCGGGTACCGGGAGACGAGGACTTTCATAATCCGAATTTGTGTAAAGTTTTAGTCAAATCCCGAGGGTCACAAGTATGAATTGGTAAATGGTCAAGGGTCAAAATTTGGTCCCTAAACTGTATAAATGGGTCTATATGTTGACTTAGGAGTCAAAGAAGTCAAAGGTACTTTTCATATAGGTCAAAGAGGTCAAAATTGGTCGAAGTGCAATTTCAGCCCGTAAAATGTAGTCGTAGAAAAGCGTTGAGTAACGGGTCGTAAAAGTAAAAACTTTTATTGGGCTTAAAAACATGTTATCTACAGGTCTTATAGGATTTTTGAGAATTTTGTCAAATTTTATAAGTGTGGTTAAACAAGGTAAAACAGCCCGTACTTTAGTCAAGTACCGGCGAGAATGAGTAAAAATGGACAACGTAAGTAATGTGAACGAATGGTATAAAATGAGTGATACTTGTTATTTTGTTTTTGGCGTGAGTTATACTTGTCCTAAGTGACTAGTATATATGTATTTTATACAGTACCGTAAGTATTTAAATGAGATTACTCATTACGCGTTATTTGTGATAGGTGTTGATTTAACCGGGCATCCGTTTCGTCGTCAGTGATCATTCCTCGAACTACCGACTACTTAAGATATAAGGTGTGAATTTATAGCCTCGCTTATGTTTATTTCAAATTGTTTTACCCGCGAGGGAAATGCATGCTAGTTTTTAAAAGGAACGTATATCATGAATGATTGTTAGACCCGAAAGTTGCCTTAGAAATTGTGTTGAGTACCAAAGTTGCAAAAGTCCCTAAAATCATGAACTATTAACTATTGTCCTGCCCTCGAGTAGGGGGAAATAGCCGCTTATGCAATTTGTAGTACTACGGGGTTAACGACCCAATGCTAGCCGAGAAGCTGTACTTTTAGTAAGTTCTGCGGTAGATTATTTTGTATGAGAAATAAGGTATAATTGCAACTGATGCCTTTAGAAGGGGCACTGGTTTCATCTGAATCACGCCGGTATTTATTACGCGGGTGATTGAGTTAACGGATTAGTGTCATGAGCTTAAACACAATTGTCAGTATCGTGATTATAGTTTGTTTGATCGACAAGACTATAAATGATCACGAATGGTTTTTATTTTATATACGTTCAAATGGATTGAAAAACCTATGAATTCCACTCAACGTTTTCGTTGACCAAATTTTTGGCATGTGTTTCAGGTAACCGCTGAGGTGTAGGATGGAGCATGCATGGGATGGACGTTGTGTGTATGGCTTGGAGTCCGCTTGTTTTTCCCTCCTTTTCTACTTAAACAATTTTTAAGTTTAATGTCATGTTGTTGTAAACTGAAATTCTTGGGTTGAGATTCATGGGGACCGAAAACGCTAAACTCTGTGTACCAAATTGGGGTTGGAAAAACCGTGGACATGTATCATCTAACAATTTTAAATTTCAAGTTTTAAGTTGACGTCTTTTTAGCGTCGTTTGATATATCTTGTGTGCAATGAATACTGTGTAGCACCCATTGTTGTAGTTCCGCTGCGCATAGCAATTGTGGGGGTGTTATAGATTGGTAATCAGAGCCACGAGTTATAGAGAACTAGGTCGTTTTTGAAAATCCTAAACTATAACTTTTGGTGTCGTAAGAAAAGGGTCCAAGCACACACAACTATCCTGCATGGCTCCGGTAAGATTTATTGTTGTATTTATGGCATTTGACGTATACTTTTGAGTAAAGTATATATGTGGGTAATTATTACATAAGTATGGAATTACTATATGTAGACGTTGAATTTTACGTGAAATATCCGACATCGTAATTTTTGTATTAATCATGCATAAGCATCATATTATTACATTTCGGGCATATGTACCACCTTTGCATTGCATTTGCATGCATGTATTTATAACTATTGTATAATTATTTATGTACCCTCCGAAATTCGCTGTTATTGCAGGAATGGCCGAGGTACCGCCTAACGATAACGGAAACGATTACGTCGTAGGTCGCGAAGGGGGAAGTGTTGGAACGGCAGCTGAAGGACAAGCTGAGACGAACGATATACAAGCCCAGGACCCCGACCAAAGGAGAACTACTTGCCCCACGCCTATGCGTACTTCCCATCTGGTTGGTGTACCAGGTATCCCCAGAAGAGCCGAAGGTGCAATGAGCGCAAATTCTCTTCATCAAGGCATCCCAAGAATTTGCTGTCCCGGACCGAGGATTTATCATGACGTACGACGGACTGTGAGAGGTTTGGAAGGATCGATGTGCATGAGGTATGTAGTGGAATCAAGGGTGGTCAGTAGATTCGACGAGAATGAAAAGGAACATCAAAGATTGTTGGAAAGGACTGCAAGAGTTGAGTATGATGGGAATGTGAACAAAAGTGACATCAACAGTTTAAGATCAATGGTTGCAAATTTAAGTGCTAGTCTTGACCGCGTGAGGGAAGATCAGATGAGGTTGTCGAGGATGCAGAGTTGGGAGCATCGTGTGAGGTATTCATTGCCCCCGGATTGGAGATTCGTGGACGATTTGGAGATGGAGGCGAACGACTTCATGATTCAGCCGCCTACTAGAGGTGCTTGTATTACGGTGGGAAGTCAGGTAGCGATTGAGTGTGGATCCACATCAGGGACAAAAAAGGAAATGGAATGTGGGCCGGATGAGAAAGGAAAAAGAAAAATGGATGATGTGGATGAGGACGTTAGTGATGAGGAAACTGAGGAATACGATGACGAGCCGCCATCCAAGAGGCAGTGTGGATCACCACATGCCTAGTTACTTGTTTTGTATTTTCTTTGATCATTGTAATAGAACTATTTTGGACCTTTGTATGATGGTATTATGACGAGAAACTCAAGTACTTGACGTTTTGTGGTGAACGATTGTAGTGGCAATACTTGTCACGATTTTGGTTAATTATCAATACAATCTATGTTACCTTTCATGATCTGTGATATGTCTTAAATTTGATCTTTTGTGATGTGAATTGATGAATATTAGTAACTCCGTAGTGATGTGTCGTTGTATGTATATTATGTCTGGGAAACTTGATATGTATACTTACATTGTTTTTCTATTTTCCTTGTCTTGCAGAAAGAGATATTCGATAACACCATGCCTCCAAAGTTGACCGACGATCGTGTTAACACCATGATTCAGGAAGCTATAGCAAATGCGTTGGAAGCGGACCGAGCCGGGAGAAATCAGGATCCAGGAAGGAACGCGGGGAGACAGCAAGCCCCGAGGGTGTGTACCTATTCTAGTTTTATGAAGTGCGGTCCCACGCAGTTCCGTGGAACGGGTGGAGCTTTAGAACTTAGACGATGGTTGGAAAAGGTTGAAAGTACGTTTGAAATCAGTGGTTGTGCAGAAGCGGATAAAGTGAAGTTTGCAGCTGCTACGTTTCTCGATGATGCGTTAAGTTGGTGGAATACCCAGGTAGCTACGGTTGGATTGGCTGTAGCAAATGCAAGGACGTGGAATGCGACAAAAGCTTTGTTGACCAAGAAGTTTTGCCCAGAGGAGGAATTGGGGCAATTGGAGGACGAATTGAGGCACTTGACCTTGAATAACAACGATATAGCTGCTTACACCAGGAGATTCAACGAATTAAGCCTTTTGTGCCCAGATATTTTTGCCAATGATGCCAAGAAAATGAAGCAGTATATTAAGGGTTTATCCAGCAACATCAAAGGTGAAACAACTTCGTCAAAACCTGGAACGTTTGATGAAGCGGTTCAAATGGCTCACGCTTTGATGGACGTCAAGCTACAGGACAAGCAGAACTACATTGCTGAAGGCAACAAAAGGAAATGGGAAGCGGCACAAAGTAATCAATCCCAAGGCCAGAACCGAGGTGGAAATCGAAACAACCATGGGCCGAACCGTAATCAACAGTTTAATCAGAGAAGGAACGAAGGGATGAGGGCAGTGACGAACCCTAGAGGTGTGAAAGTGAACCCCCATTGTGGTAAGTGCAACTTGTATCATGTTGGAAATTGCCCGCCTGCATGCGGCAAGTGTGGGAAGGCAGGTCATAGGACTTCTGGTTGTCGAACGGGAGGAGTAGCCACTGGGGCTAATGCTATTAGGATGAGGGGATGTTATAGTTGTGGAGAAAGGGGTCATGTGCAAGCGAATTGCCCGAAGGCAGGAAACAGGCGGGGAGGTAATAATGCGGCTGCTGTCTATCAAGTGGGAACGGCTGATAAACCACAGGGTCCCAATGTGGTTACCGGTACGTTTTTGCTAGACGCTTGTTATGCTAGTATTTTATTTGATTCTGGCTCCGACAAGAGTTTTGTAGACGTTAGATTTAGTCGTCATATTGATAGAGAACCGGTGTTGTTAGCGACTAGTTATAATGTTGAGTTAGCCGATGGAAAAATTGTTAGCACGAATTCTATACTGAAAGGGTGTACCTTGAAGTTAGGAAATTACGCTTTTAAAATCGACTTGATGCCTATAGAGCTAGGATCGTTTGACGTGATTGTGGGAATGGATTGGCTAATGGCGCATAGTGCTACGATCGTCTGTGGTGAGAGATTGGTTCAGATTCCGCTGAGGAATAGAGTTTTGACGGTAAAGGGAGACGAATGCACTTCTCGTTTGAAGGTGATTTCGTGTTTGAAAATGATGAAGTACGTAGAGAGCGGATGCGATGTGTTTTTGGCACAAGTTTCGAGCGATGGTGATGTAGAGGCGAGGATCGAAGAGGTACCAGTTATTTGCGAGTATCCGGAAGTTTTTCCAGACGAGTTGCCAGGTTTACCGCCTACCCGTGAGGTCGAGTTTCGAATTGATTTAGTGCCAGGAGCTGCGCCAGTTGCACGTGCACCTTATCGCTTAGCACCATCTGAGTTAAAGGAGTTAGCGGATCAATTGAAGGAATTGATGGACAAAGGATTTATTAGGCCGAGCTCATCACCTTGGGGAGCGCCAGTGTTGTTCGTAAAGAAGAAAGATGGTTCGTTTCGAATGTGTATCGACTATAGGGAACTCAATAAGCTGACGGTTAAGAATCGGTACCCATTGCCGAGGATTGACGATTTATTTGATCAATTGAAAGGTTCCAGTGTATACTCAAAGATCGATTTAAGATCAGGGTATCATCAACTGCGTGTAAGAGAGGAGGACATTCCTGTAACTGCCTTTCGTACGCGGTATGGACACTTTGAATTTCGAGTGATGCCGTTTGGGTTGACGAACGCGCCTGCTGTATTCATGGACCTTATGAATCGCGTATGCAAGCCGTATCTAGATAAGTTTGTTATTGTTTTCATCGATGATATACTTATTTATTCTAAGAGTAGGGAGGATCACGAGAAGCACCTAAGAAAGATTTTGGAGTTGTTAAGGAAGGAGAAGCTGTATGCAAAATTCTCTAAGTGTGAGTTTTGGTTGGAATCAATGCAGTTTCTAGGTCATGTGATTGATAGTGAGGGAGTTCGTGTAGATCCTGCCAAGATCGAAGCGATCAGGGAATGGTCAGCACCGACGACGCCGACTGAAGTTCGACAATTTTTGGGTTTAGCTGGGTATTATAGAAGGTTTATCGAAGGATTTTCGTTGATTGCAAAACCATTGACAAGGCTTACCGAAAAGAATAGGGTGTATGAATGGGGAATTGAGGAAGAGCTTGCTTTCGAAACGCTCAAGGATAAGTTATGTTCCGCACCGATTTTGTCATTGCCTGAAGGAACCGAAGACTTCGTAGTGTATTGTGATGCGTCTCGTAAGGGTTATGGAGCGGTATTAATGCAACGTGAAAAGGTGATAGCTTACGCGTCGAGGCAATTAAGGAAGAATGAGGAGAACTACACGACGCACGATTTGGAATTAGGAGCTGTAGTTTTTCGTTGAAATTGTGGAGACACTATCTGTATGGGACAAAGTGTGTTGTATTCACTGATCACAAGAGTTTGCAGCACATTTTAGATCAAAAGGAGTTGAATATGCGACAAAGACGATGGGTTGAACTATTGAGTGATTATGACTGCGAAATTCGCTACCACCCTGGGAAGGCGAATGTTGTAGCGGATGCACTGAGTAGGAAGGAACGGGAGAAACCTTTGAGGGTTAGAGCTTTAGTGGTGACTGAGAGCGTTGACTTAACCGAAACCATACTGAAGGCTCAGGAGAGAGGATTAATGAAAGGGAATGTTGAAGCCGAAAACTTGGGACGAATGTTGAAACCTCTTTTCGTGATTAGGTCTGACGGACTGAGATATTTTGAGAATCGAATTTGGTTACCATTGTGTTCATCTGAGGAAGGAAAGCCTGGAGTTCGAGAATTGGTTATGAATGAGTCGCATAAGTCGAAGTATTCGATACATCCGGGATCAGATAAAATGTACCACGACCTGAAGAAAGTCTATTGGTGGCCGAATATGAAGGCAGATATTGCTCGTTACGTTAGTAAGTGTTTGACTTGCGCGAAGGTTCAGGCAGAACATAAGAAACCATCTGGATTGTTGGTACAACCAGAAATCCCAGAATGGAAATGGGAGAAAATCGCTATGGATTTCGTGACGGGTTTACCTAGGACTCCTAGTGGATGTGATATGATATGGGTAATTGTGGATAGGTTGACGAAATCTGCTCATTTCTTACCTATGAAGAAGACGGACAGCATGGAAAAACTCGCCAGCGTATACGTGAAGGAGATCGTCTGTAGACATGGAGTGCCGTTATCGATCATTTCGGATCGCGATAGTAGATTTACGTCGGAATTTTGGAAATCGCTTCAACGTGCGATGGGCACTGAACTGAGTTTAAGCACGGCTTATCACCCGGAAACTGACGGCCAGAGTGAACGAACTATTCAAACGATGGAGGACATGCTCCGAGCATGCGTGATTGATTTTGGAGGAAGTTGGGAACGCCACTTGCCTCTGGTGGAATTTTCGTACAATAATAGTTATCATGCGAGTATCAAAGCGGCACCGTTCGAAGCATTGTATGGAAGGAAGTGTAGATCGCCTGTGTGTTGGAGTGAATTAGGGGAAAGTCAATTGACTGGACCCGAAATGGTATTAGAAACGACAGAGAAGATCGTGCAGATCAAGAACCGACTACTTGCTGCGAGAAGCCGACAGAAGAGTTATGCTGATAACCGAAGGAAACCGTTGGAGTTTGAAGTTGGAGATATGGTTATGCTCAAGGTATCGCCGTGGAAGGGTGTAATTCGTTTTGGGAAGAAAGGAAAGTTGAGTCCGAGGTATATTGGACCGTTTAAGATCGTTGAACGAATTGGACCAGTAGCGTACAAGTTAGAATTGCCGACCGAGCTTAGTGCTATTCATGACACGTTTCACGTATCGAACCTGAAGAAGAGTTTGGCGGACAAGGAATTGGTGATTCCTTTGGATGAGATTCGACTAGACGACAAAATGCACTTTGTGGAAGAACCTGTGGAAATTATGGACCGAGAGGTCAAGCGGTTGAAGCATAGTAGGATTCCTATTGTGAAGGTCCGATGGAATTCTAAGCGTGGACCGGAATACACCTGGGAACGTGAGGACTTTTTCAAGGAAAGGTATCCTCATCTGTTCCAGTAGAACGAAATGTGAGTACAAGAAGAGGCGAGCGCCGGGACGTCGCTCTCTTTAAGGAGGGGTGGATGTGACACCCTAGAATCGAGGTCATTAACGTTACCCTAAATTACGCTAATTTTTGAAATTTTTAATAAATTTTAATTTCTATATTTATAAGTATTTTGGTTAAAGCCGATGTTCGAGGTTATAATTTTTACATTTGACGATTTAAGAAGGACGATGACGATTACGATCCCGAGGGATGCCCAATTTCATATAATTTTGACGATTTATCGATAATGTAATTTTTCAAGAATTTTACTTACGGTTCGTGTTAAGTTGAGTCGGGTGAGTTTTATAGCCTTCCGAGTACATTTAAAGTATCCCAAAAATATTTTGGAGCGTTCGGGAAGATTTCCGACTCCCGTAAAATTTTCAAAATTGACAAATGAGTCGAAACCGCAAAGTTATAGTGGCGTTTTTACTTAAGGCCAAAAGAAATCAAAATTTACCATTTAGGTCCCTCCCAATCCACCAAAAAGCCCAAAATGGACACACACACAAACACATAGAACACATCACCCAAAAATTAAACTCTCTCTCCCTCTTTGCTCTCTAAAGCCGACGGACACCCCAAACCACCAAGAAAATCCATCAAAAACTTTTTCCACTTGATTTTCATAAAAACCAAGGTTAGACCACATCTAATTTGGTCATTCCCTACATTTCTATGTGCTCAAATCCCACATGCACTAACAAAAATTTTCCAAGATTTTTCAAGATGATCCAAATTCGTTTTTGTGGCTAAATGTTGTAATGCATGTTAATTTTATGAGTTATGGAAGTATAAACACCAAGAAAACCCACCAAAATCAATTTGGTTGTGGTGATTGGGGCACCCAAACCCCACGGCACAAGGGGTGTTTGGGGAGCCATGGTGGTTGTTGAAATTTGAGCTTAGTCTTGTGTTTGGTTTATTGTTTAGTGATGATTTAAGTAGGTTTAGGTGAATGCATGTTCATTTCTTTGATTTTTTGATTTTGAGATTGGTTGATCAATAGGGGTAGGACTGATTATTGGTGTTTGGATATGTTTAGGGAGGCTTAGGATGTTGCCTAGAGGTGGTTAGAAGGTTTGGAATCGAGTCCAAGTGTGTTTTTGGTATGGTCATTTTTAGGCAGAAACTTTAGGTCCATTTCATAAAAATGATTTTTCTTCCAGGTCTTGAAAACAAAATGTAGTTGTAGAGGGTCTTTTTATCTTTAATTTGGTATAAGGTAGAGCCCGTGACTCAAAACGAGCTAAAAGTTATGACATTTTAAAGATCGGGTACCGGGAGACGAGGACTTTCATAACCCGAATTTGTGTAAAGTTTTAGTCAAATCCCGAGGGTCACAAGTATGAATTGGTAAATGGTCAAGGGTCAAAATTTGGTCCCTAACCTGTATAAATGGGTCTATATGTTTACTTAGGAGTCAAAGAAGTCAAAGGTACTTTTCATATAGGTCAAAGAGGTCAAAATTGGTCGAAGTGCAATTTCAGCCCGTAAAATGTAGTCGTAGAAAAGCGTTGAGTAACGGGTCGTAAAAGTAAAAACTTTTATTGGGCTTAAAAACATGTTATCTACAGGTCTTATAGGATTTTTGAGAATTTTGTCAAATTTTATAAGTGTGGTTAAACAAGGTAAAACAGCCCGTACTTTAGTCAAGTACCGGCGAGAATGAGTAAAAATGGACAACGTAAGTAATGTGAACGAATGGTATAAAATGAGTGATACTTGTTATTTTGTTTTTGGCGTGAGTTATACTTGTCCTAAGTGACTAGTATATATGTATTTTATACAGTACCGTAAGTATTTAAATGAGATTACTCATTACGCGTTATTTGTGATAGGTGTTGATTTAACCGGGCATCCGTTTCGTCGTCAGTGATCATTCCTCGAACTACCGACTACTTAAGATATAAGGTGTGAATTTATAGCCTCGCTTATGTTTATTTCAAATTGTTTTACCCGCGAGAGAAATGCATGCTAGTTTTTAAAAGGAACGTATATCATGAATGATTGTTAGACCCGAAAGTTGCCTTAGAAATTGTGTTGAGTACCAAAGTTGCAAAAGTCCCTAAAATCATGAACTATTAACTATTGTCCTGCCCTCGAGTAGGGGGAAATAGCCGCTTATGCAATTTGTAGTACTACGGGGTTAACGACCCAATGCTAGCCGAGAAGCTGTACTTTTAGTAAGTTCTGCGGTAGATTATTTTGTATGAGAAATAAGGTATAATTGCAACTGATGCCTTTAGAAGGGGCACTGGTTTCATCTGAATCACGCCGGTATTTATTACGCGGGTGATTGAGTTAACGGATTAGTGTCATGAGCTTAAACACAATTGTCAGTATCCTGATTATAGTTTGTTTGATCGACAAGACTATAAATGATCACGAATGGTTTTTATTTTATATACGTTCAAATGGATTGAAAAACCTATGAATTCCACTCAACGTTTTCGTTGACCAAATTTTTGGCATGTGTTTCAGGTAACCGCTGAGGTGTAGGATGGAGCATGCATGGGATGGACGTTGTGTGTATGGCTTGGAGTCCGCTTGTTTTTCCCTCCTTTTCTACTTAAACAATTTTTAAGTTTAATGTCATGTTGTTGTAAACTGAAATTCTTGGGTTGAGATTCATGGGGACCGAAAACGCTAAACTCTGTGTACCAAATTGGGGTTGGAAAAACCGTGGACATGTATCATCTAACAATTTTAAATTTCAAGTTTTAAGTTGACGTCTTTTTAGCGTCGTTTGATATATCTTGTGTGCAATGAATACTGTGTAGCACCCATTGTTGTAGTTCCACTGCGCATAGCAATCGTGGGGGTGTTACAGTTTAAGTGGTGAGAGTTACTGGGTTCATAAAGGTGAACAGTGGTAACTTTTGATCCGCAATTGGGGGAAATGTGTTTGTTTGGCGCAATATTCGTTTCAAATGTTTCACTTGCACATATTTGGTCCTTGTGTTTTCAGAAAGGTGGTAAAACAAGTTTTTAAGCCTTCAAATCCGTTTTCCTTTGTTAATAAACTTTCCAAGTTTATACTTTTGCCACAAAACTTTGGTGAAAAGGTTTAAAGGGTTGTTTTTGCCATTTTTCCATAATTCAAGGGCTGGTCTTGGACTTTCTTGATCTTCAAAGGTCTTCAATGTATCTTTGACTTCATGAGGGACCATATTTGACAATGTTGAATAGTTGAGGGACTAATCTTGCTATTTCTTCAAAGTTGAAGGACCTTTTTGCAATTTTGACAAACTTAAGGGACCAAACTTGTAATTATGAATTCACAAGGGTTTTAAGTGTCATTTCTTCATTGTTTGAGGATCAATCTTCAATATCTTCAAGTCTTCAACGTTTAATCTTGGATAATTCATGAACTAGGGCCCGGTTCTTTGTACGGCTTCGTTTCTCGTGTCCGTTTTTCCTTGTTTCTTGTTATATTTTTTCTTTTTCACGATATCCATACCTAAAATACACAAGTAAACAAACACAAGCATATATATATGGTATTAACTATCAATACAGATTTGAGACTGAAGATAACTGTCAATACAACTATTAATGTGATTATTATATGGTATTTGATGACATTTTAATGTATTTAAAACCCAAAAAGAACGATGAGATCATGTATAAATGCCATCTCATCACTCCCCCATACTAAGCCATTACCGTGCCCTCACGCAATGCTAGAATAAAGTATCTAAGCATCACCAAAATTCAATTTTATTAACCTTTATTGAAAAGTAAAAGACTTGCAAAAATACTACGAGACTGTGTAAAGACATAATGTATGATTTTCATCACGAATGTGACTTTTAGGGTCAAAGAATAGAAACAAGTAAATGTCCCTTAGAGTAAATTTTGTCATCCTTGATTGTCATACATTCCATGCTAAGTGCAAAAACGAGATCATTGTTGGTACAAGTCACAATGCTAACACTACTCATACGTCCAAATTGTGTAATACTTTTTCTCACCGCAATCCTAGTAATAACTAGGATTTTGCCTAATTAAAAAGATTCGTTTAAGTATGTCTCTTCGAATTGAAAACTGTGTTAACTATGCGACTCATTCGTTCTTTGGTGGAAACAAAAGTTGTGTCGTTGTAGTATATTAAAAGTGCAAAAACAATTAAAGTAAAATGACTTAAACGTAAACGGCGGTTAATTAAATCTAACTCTAATTAAAAGAAAGGGGTGCAATATTTAAAAACATTGAAAAGTAAATAATTAAATGACGGGAATTTAAAAGTGACGAAAATTAAAATTTGACAAAGTATAAAGATGAGAACTTAAAAATTAAACAAGACAAAATAGTAAAACAATACCCAATCGGAATGTATTCTGATCAGAATGATGATCAGAATGTAGACTACCTTCCTGATCGGAATATTAACACAAACACCCTTGTCGGAATGAGGTCCAATCGGAATAAACTTACCCTTCTGGTCGGAATGTTGATCGGAAACCCCAATCGGAATGCTGTCACCTTTTTCTGATCAGAATAACCAAGCAAAAACCCCAGATCGGAATGTGAAGAACCAAACCCTGATCGGAATAAGGAATGGTCCCCCAATCGGAATGGTGTCACCTTTTTCTGATCGGAATAACCAAGCTTACCCTTTGATCGGAATGTTACTTCGGAAACCCCAATCGGAATGTCAAAACCCCTTTCTGATCAGGATGATCGGAATGTGAAACCCTTTTCCGACCAGGATGGTCGGAATACAGTAAAAAGAGTCGAAAATAAGCCAAACTAATAAGCTATAATCCAAATAAGCACACACTTAAAATCCTAATCAAAACACGTAAAAGTATGTTGGAAATACGTTTTACGTATATTGAAAGTCTCGGTCACTCCAACAATGTAGTTATAGGCTCGTAGTAATGTTAAGTTTCATTTATCAAATAGCCCGACCCATGAGCATGTTCATGGGCCGGAAGCCCAAGTCCATTAAGGACTTGAGGTATTTAAACCTCTTTCCACCATGGAAAGAGGTGTTGGTTGTTCATTTCTTAGTTTACACAATACAAGTTTCTTTCACTTCTCTCTCTAAGTTTCTCTCTCTAGAAAAAACATCAACCCTCTTGATTCATAAAGATTATCAATATTCTTCAAAGTAAAACTAATAAGTACAGTTTAAAGACTTTTAAAAACACAAAATGAAACAAAATTTATGAAAACAAACTTGATATAAAAATAACTTTTATTAGAACTTTAGAAATCTTAAAATAAACACAAATAAGCTATAAAAATCAATAAACCAAAACAATCAAAAGCATAAAAACATAATCTTTAATCAAATAAGCAACACAATAAGCATATAAGATTAAAGCAAAGAAAGAAAGGTAGAATGAGAGATAAACAATAAAAAGTAAAGATTGACAAGAATTAAAAGAAAACTTACTTGAAATTAAAGGTATTTAAGGTGCAAGACAAGTATTTAAATGACATGAAGTTAAAGAGCAAGTAATTAAAAGGTGGAAGACTGTCACCTTAGACAACAAGAGTAAAAATGAAATGCTAATGATCTATATATAGGGGAGGATTAGGGAATGCTTAGGAAGCTTCCTCCCCTCCTTCATTTCTTCTTAATTGCACCATTAAGTCCTTACCTTCTTAATCTTTTGTTAATCTTGGACTTTAATGACTTTTGGCTCGAGATTTCTTTGGACTCGTCTTTTATTTCTTCAATAAATAAGACTTGAGTTCTTCGGCTTTAAGTAAACTTCCGTCTTTTGACTTTTTCTTCGATAAATCTTTAGAATTGGTCTTGGACTTCCGTTCTTTTCGCACTCTTGACTTCTTGACTTCGTCTTTCATCTTTTTCTTCAATAAAAGCCCGTGAATGCCCATGTTTTCTCCACTTTTCACCTTTTCGTCCTAAATCACAACAAAAACACAAACCACGCATAATTCCGACATAAAAGACATAAAATACACATTTTGGCTCGGTTATTATTGTAATTAAGTGGTAAAAAGGATGGGTGTTTACACACCTATCAAATCCCCTACACTTGACCATTGCAATGTCCTCATGCAATGCATTAGTTACAAAGCACGTTTACATTTTTCATCATAATCAATCCACGTTGGCCTTTATTAAAGAGATAGAAAACTATAAACATTCAAAGTAAAGAAATCAAAAGCATACCTTGGGTTTTGAAAATTTCATGAATAATCATCATCCTCAAGTTTTCACTTTCTCCAAACCAAGCTTAAAAACGAGATCATTGTTATTATAAGTTAGAAAACTAACACGTACTCATGTGGGCCAATTACTCACTTAGACTCCCTTATTCCTAGGTGTATCTCTTATATTTTATTATTGTCTTGAATGATCACGAAGATGCATTGTTGACTTATTTCGATAGTTATTAGGCCGAAAATAAAGTAAACGATTTAATCAATAGTTAGCTAAAGGACAAAATCTTTTAAAACTGCTTCTCGGGACCTCATAAAGTTCATATCTTGGCATAACTCGGTTCGCGATTTGAGACCTTTCTCGGACCAATATTTGGCAGCGACTTCATACTTCAAACCTTGAGAGACGTTCATGAAATAATGGTCTTCTCTTCATAATGGGAATTTCTTCACTTGAAGTTTTGAGAGATTCATACTTGGACCACGACTTCTTCATTTTTCTCCAATCTTTATTTTGGACTTTGATATACAACGATCCGCCTCCTTTTTGACTTGGATCTATTCATCCTCATACCTTGCTAGGGTCTTTTCGGATAGACTTCTCCATGACTTTTGGGGAGTATTTGCTTTTCGTCGTGTGTCTCGATCCTTCATATTGATTTTCGATAAATGATTCTTCACATCACTTTTGGATCTTTAGCAACAAAATGTAGCCCTCATGTCTTGTTAGGACCTTTTTGGACTCGCCAATCTTCGCAACCCGCTTCAATAAGTTATGCCTTGGCTATGAACTCTAATCCATACCGAGCAACTTTTAAACGATCTTGGGCTAGAATCTAAGTAACTTTTCAAATCGTACAACCTTATTTATTGCAGTTAAATTTATTAGCGGGCGATGGGAGAATAGGCTTATAATTAACTCACATAAATTCACGAAAGAATACCAAACTTATAATTGACTCTATCATCTCTCGTTATCCACAGTTTAAAATCTCAAGTAATGAGACTCGTGGATGCTTAGCCTATTAAATCAAAGTTTTGGGTTTTCGAGTCGCCTATAGGATCTGTTGGGAATAAATCTATGCTTATTTGTTACCCCTGCTAGTTGATTATCTGTACCCCTGCTAGAGTAAGTCCCCCATGCTAAATAACAAAGGCAGGGGGATTGGTTCCCCTGCTGAAGTCAAAGGCCCTGCTATCAGAGATAAACATGAATAGATTTTTACGCGTTTCAGTTATTATTCCTTAATAATTTCCAAGTTTGTTAGTAGTGATCTTGTACGTGAGTCCTTGTGGCTATAAAAGGACTCACTAGGTTAGCATGCAATGTGTGTCTTTCTCATTTGTCTTTCATTGTCATACTTTAAGGTTTTGTAAACCCTATACCATTTTAGGGTATTCGTATATCATTGATATATTAAAGTTCAACGTTTCAATCATATTGTTCTGGTGCTAAACATTATATTCCGCATCTTGTTTAGTTACTTTGCTTTGCAAAGTTTCTCTAGTGTTAGATTGAATTCTTTCTTTCTATCACAACCCTTAAACAAGCTATTAAGGTTTAAGATCTGACTTTAGGATCAACAAGTGGTATCAGAGCTTGTTGAGAAACTTTGTCTAAATCAAGAACAAAACCCTCATAGCATCCATGTCTTCAGACTCGTCCTCAAACAGCAACAACCACAATAACCTCAAGTTACCTATGTTGGATCCTGAAAACTTTGAATTATGGGAATTCAGAATCCAACAATATCTGAAAATGGAACACTATGTTCTCTGGGACAAAGTGGGTACTCAGGAACAAAAAGGATAAAAGGGGGATAGTTGTCAGGAACAAAGCAAGACTAGTGGCACAAGGGTATACTCAGGAAGAAGGAATTGATTATGAAGAGGTATTTGCTCCAGTAGCCAGGATTGAAGCCATTAGATTATTTCTTGCTTATGCTTCATTTATGGACTTCACTGTTTTCCAAATGGATGTGAAAAGTGCCTTTCTATATGGAACCATTGGTGAAGAAGTGTATGTTATGCAACCTCCAGGGTTTGAAGACCCAGAACATCCAGACAAAGTATACAAGGTGAAAAAGGCTATGTATGGACTTCACCAAGCTCCCCGAGCCTGGTATGGTACTCTATCTAAATATCTCTTAGACAATGGATTCAGCAGGGGGAAGATTGATCAGACCCTGTTCATCAAGAAACAAAAGGGTGACCTTCTGCTAGTGCAAGTCTGTGTTGATGACATCATTTTTGGATCCACTAACTCTATGCTTAGCAAAGAGTTTGCCAAACTGATGCAGGATAAATTCCAAATGAGTGCAATGGGAGAACTAAACTTCTTTTTGGGGTTGCAAGTTCAGCAGCGGAAAGATGGGATATTTATCTCACAAGACAAATATGTGGCTGAGATTATGAAGAAGTTTGGCATGTCTGATGGAAAGAAGGTGTCCACTCCAATGGACAAGGATCATCCATGGGGTAAAGATGGTCCTGGAAAGCTTATAAATGTCAGGAACTATAGGTCAATGATTGGGTCTCTTATGTATCTCACAGCTTCAAGACCTGACATCATGTTTGCAGTCTGCTTATGTGTAAGATACCAGGTGTCACCAACAGAGTGTCACTTATTTGCTGTTAAAAGAATTTTTAGGTATCTAAAGTGTCATCCCACCTTAGGACTTTAGTATCCAAAGGAGTCACCATTTGAGTTGATAGCCTACTCAGATAGTGACTATGCTGGGGACAACAATGATAGGAAGTCTACAACAGGGGGATGCCAATTTTTGGGAAGCAGACTTATATCTTGGCAATGTAAGAAGCAGACTATTATGGCCACATCCACAACTGAAGTTGAGTATGTAGCAGCTGCTGCATGCTGTGGTCAAGTGCTTTGGGTGCAAAATCAACTGCTTGATTATGGGTATAACTTTCTTAAAACCAAGATATTCATTGACAAGAACAGCACCATTTGCATTATTAAGAACCCTATTTTTCATAGCAAGACTAAACATATTGAAATTAGACATCACTTTATCAGAGATTGTTTTGAAAAATGACTGATTGTCCCTGAGAAAATTGATACAGAACTTAATGTTTCTGATCTTTTAACAAAATCTTTTGAAGTAGGGAGGTTTCAGTACCTGGTTGCAGGTATTGGAATGGTTACCCCCTAAAAACTGATGTCTATTTTATCATGTATATTCAGGGTTGCTTTACTGCTGTTGTTGTATAGATGTTAGTCCATTTTTCCATCACTTTTTATTCCACTGCTTTTGAACACTGATTCCCCCTGCTGGGGGTTCATTCCCCTGCTAAGAGAGATTTTCTCTCCAAACTGGGGTTGTTCTTTTTACAAAGTGGTTATATGTTGTTTTAGACTAACAGTGCAGAGTTTCATGTGGCACATACTATTCTCATGGGTGAATCAGGTACATACTCTATGTTTCAGGGGAGGTTAGGTCACACCTTTAGGACTCAGGGTATCCTTAGGATACTCATATATGATCTTAGATCATATCCATTGGTGAGTGAGGGTTCAGGGTGATGAGGACTTGCTGCAAAGCTTGTCAGAACTCTGAAACCTTGAGGTACTGTAATAGGAGTTTACATTTCTCTATTAAAACAGCTTGCTATTCAAGTACAGATGTGTGGCACACATTGCCAAGACTAACTGACCATAAGTAAGAGAAAAGGTAGGGATGGTGACTAGGGTATGCATATTTTCTTGGGTTAACCTGGTGCTGGGTAACTTATGTGTTGACTTTTTGTATTGGGACCTTTGCTGAATAGAGGACTCTTGAGTTTCTATGTATTTATCTTGTGTATACAAGTGTGTGCATTAGAGCAGAGCTAGTTAGCATTGGTCTCTCCATGACTAGTCCAATACCCCTAGGAAAGTTTCCCCTGCTTTCATCTTTTGCTTCCCCTGCTTTCATAACATTCCCCTGTTTGACCTTTGACCGACAATACCGTTACCCTCTTCATAGCCGTTGGGCCTGCTAGCATAAATTTTGGTTAGGGAATATTTTATTGTTTTTAAAAGATATTTAAGGCGCTTTCTTCGCTGATTGGTAATCTTTTCTTTATTATTTCAAATAAATTACTTTTTTATCAAGATTTATCTTTGATATTTTTGCAATTTGAAAATTTTGGTCCAATCACAGCTCTTCAATTCGCCTATAAAAACTTAATTCCCTTCACCAGCAGGTCCATCTCTCTCTCTCGACTTAATCTCACCTACCTCTCACATTATTAAACCTTCAAACTATTTTCAAACTTTATCATGACTCTCAAAATTGCTGCTAATCATAACCAAATCGCTTTGTTACATGATGAACCAATAGAGTTTGCTGATGCTGTGGCCTTTCTAAAGTCCTCGTACTTTAGAGTGGACCTTCTCATCAACCCTCGAATCTATACCTCACACATTCAGCAGTTCTGGTCTAAATCCATGACCAAAACAGTGAATGGAGAGGTTACAATTCAAAGCACTGTAGATGGTCATCCCAAGGTGATTACACTTGCCTCCATCAGGGAGAATCTTCTTCTTGATGATGAGGATGGGATAACCAACTTTTCTGAGGCTGAAATCTTTGCAGGTCTTGTTAAATTAGGGTACAAACTTTCTAAAAACCAAAAATGTAAGTTTGTTAAAGGTCAGTTTACCCCTCATTGGAAGTATTTGATTCATACAGTTTTGTAATGTTTGTCACCAAAAACTACTGCTTTTAATGAATTTGGTAGTGAGATGGCTTCTGCCCTGATCTGCTTTGCAACAGGGAGGAAGTATTGTTTTTTCTCAAATGATTTTTAAAGGAATGGTTAAAAATGTTTCAAGCAACTCAAAGTTTTATATGTACCCAAGGTTTATAGAACTCTTGCTGAATATGAGTGATCATGGTCCAATTAAACACAAAAACTATTTTTCAGCAACCAAACATACCACCAAACTATTCACCACCCTTCTTGCACCATCACCACAGTTTTCTGGCAGGTCCATTCCACTCACTTCAATTATGATGAACCAAATCAGACAGGAAGGAACCAAGAATCAAACAGCTAAACACCAACCTTCTGATTCCCCAGCCAAGAACCTACACCCTGCCAGCCCTTTACCCCCTGCTGATCCACAACATGAAAGGCGATCTAAATCCAAGTTTGCCAGGTCTCCCTTGCCTGGTGAATCTTCACAAGCAGCAGAGAGGAGAGTCTCCAAGGGTTTGGATCAACCTGAGGGTTTGGCTGCCACTACTGTCTCATCCTCAAGGGGTGAGCAGGATAGTGACACCATCAGTAAGTCCTCTCCCTCACTCCATGATATACAAAAAGGGAAGAAATCCCCTTCTAGGATTGAGAGCAGCATGAAACCTTTGACTAACTTGGAATTGACCAAAATGTGTATGAGTCTGAAAAGGCAGAATGCACAACTGGTACAAAATGTCAAAAAGCAAGGCCTGGTTGTCAATAACTTGGAAACCAGACTTGCTACTCTTGAGGGGAGGAGAAAGCCCAGACTTATTATATCCACAGATGAGGATGCTTCCAAAGGGGAGGAAGTTCCAAATACAGAAGAGTCTACTCAGTACTATTCATATCCTGGTGGTGTCCATGGAAAGATAGCAAGTGCTGAGAAAGGGATAGAGAAAGGAAGTGCTGATAAGGGATGTGACAAGGGGAGTGCAACCAAACAAATTGCTCAAACATTTTTCACCATGGGCAATCAACAAGAAGCCCCTGCTTCAAAGGTTTCCCCTGCTGTTGCTGATCCCACTGCTGTAAGTCGTTCCCCTGCTAAGAACATTACTCAAACTTTTGTTAGAAAGAACAGAAAGCAACCAGCTCAGAAGGGGATTACAATCAAAGAACCTGCATCTAAAGTGAAACCAGCATCAGTAGTTGATCCAAAAGACAAAGGAAAAGGAATCATGGTTGAACAGCCCAAGAGAAAATTCAAGCATCTAACTCCTGAACAGCAAAGGGCTCAAGAAGCACATGATGCACAAGTAGCTCTCAGGCTACAACAAGAGGAGATTGATATGCAGGACCAAAGAATGCAAAAGATGAGGCCCAAAGATATGCTCAAGCAGGTTGAGATTATGCATAGAGAGCTAGATGACAGGGTACCTCATGTTGGAGAATTTCTTGATCACTTGGAGAAGGAGTTGATAAATGCTCATTTGGAAGACAGGTATGAATTGACTTGCCTTGTTTACAAATATCAAACTGAGTATCTGGAAAGAAGGGCAAATCAAATTCAGAGAGAGAAGTATTTGACTTCAGAGAAAGGGCAACTTGAACACTACAAAGTTTTGCTTAATAGACATAGGAAGTGGAAGGATGGTGACTTCAGAGATATGAGTTTTGAAGCCATAAAAAGAGCAGTCAGACCAGTCCTAAGATTGTATGATGTGGAGGATTGGATGACTATCAACTCTCCAGAGGAAGCTGAGTATCTTAGGAGACAAAGTGAAATGCTGCAGAAAGCTAGGGAATCTAAGAAAAGAAAAGCTGAAGGAACGTCTTTGGAAATCACACAAGCAGGTGCATCATCCCAAGCAGGTGCATCATCACAAGCAGGGGCATTACATCAAGCAGGTGAAATTTTTCCAGAAATTGAGAAATCTGTACTTAATGTACAAAGAGCAGCCAAAAGACTCAAGAGAATGGAGAAAGTTGGCACAGTTACTAAGGAGTCTCAACGGCCTTCAAATGATGAAATTGATAAACAGCTGATTCTGTAGGAAAATGATGATATTTCACCTAGTGAAGTTGGAAAGAAGTTTGCTATCATAGAGTATGTTGTTTATGAACACAAAGGGAGGACTTGGTGGAAGCTTACAAGAGCTGACAATACAGCACAGACATTTCTAAGTCTAGATGTTATGTTTCAGACTTTGGATAGTGAAGACTTAGAAGATCTGTGGAAAATTTTGAAGAAAACGTTTGCTGCAAAACCTCCTACCATGGATGGTGTGGAGAAGGATTTTGTAATCTGGGAGTGCATGCATAGGATGTACGAGCATGAATTATTTGATCCTATATTTGATGCAGTGAATAAAGGAGATTTGTTGTATTGGAAGCTGTTTACCAATTCTGGGGTCTATGAGGTAGTAATGGAAGGAGTAAGTGTGTACTTGATCAATCATAGGTATTATCCCTTCTCTCAGGAGACCTTGAAGAAATTAGCACAGGCTAATTTAATTGTAGATGCTAAAACGCCTGTGGCTTATGATCTGGTAAGAATGATTCACAGTCAAATTTGGCCAGAAAGTTTGTAAGCATCCTCATCAACTAGTATTTATTCAGAAACTTGTCTTTAGGGGAAAGCACAAGTTTAGGGGAGGATTGTTGGGAATAAATCTATGCTTATTTGTTACCCCTGCTAGTTGATTATCTGTACCCCTGCTAGAGTAAGTTATCCCTGCTAAATAACAAAGGCAGGGGGATTGGTTCCCCTGCTAAAGTCAAAGGCCCTGCTGTCAGACATAAACATGGAATAGATTTTTACGCGTTTCAGTTATTATTCCTTAATACTTTCCAAGTTTGTTAGTAGTGATCTTGTACGTGAGTCCTTGTGGCTATAAAAGGAATCACTAGGTTAGCATGGAATGTGTGTCTTTCTCATTTGTCTTTCATTGTCATACTTTAAGGTTTTGTAAACCCTAATACCATTTTAGGGTATTCGTATATCATTGATATATTAAAGTTCAACGTTTCAATTATATTGTTCTTGTGCTAAACATTATATTCCGCATCTTGTTTAGTTACTTTGCTTTGCAAAGTTTCTCTAGTGTTAGATTGAATTCTTTCTTTCTATCACAACCCTTAAACAAGCTATTAAGGTTTAAGATCTGACTTTGGGATCAACAGGATCTTGCAAATTCTTAGACTTTTTCAAGTTTAGAAATCGCGTTTTAAAGTTCCCTTGATAAACGACTCTCTAGGATCAATTATAGGAACTTACGAAAAGTTCTTCTTCTTAACCCGTGAGAGTTAAGACTTTCGCGTTTTATAGCTACCTATATAAAAGCCTAGCAAAACTTGATTTAAACACGTTAAGGATACTAGCTAGAGTAACTTTGATAAGTAAACTCGGGTTGAGTCAAAAGATTCACAACGTTTGAAAATTAAAACCACTTTATTAAAGTTTATTCTAGCAAAGAAAGAAAATAACTATACAAAAGTAAAAACTAATAGGCCAAAATAGATCAAAAATTTTGAAAAATGTCGAAAAATTGATTTTCCGGTCAAAATGAGGACAAATACAAGGAAAAGACCACTTAACTTCGATAGAAGTCCCCCCTACACTTAACATAAACATTGTCCTCAATGTTTAAGCATGTGGGAGTAAACTCCCCTACACTTAGGACATTGTGCACTTTGTTTAAATCTCGCTAAGGAAGAGACAACTAAAGAGATTCCTATTTTAATATTGAGAAAATATAAAATAGTGAATCGAAAAGAGTTTAGGATAGAACCGGGAAGAATGGAACACGGAATCACGGGTCGTCAAGAATCATCAAGAGTGGATCATTGAGCTCGAATCCCTGATTAAGAGAGGAGAGGAAATAGCAAACACCAACGGGTCTCCCCTACACTTAGGATAAAGAAAGCGAAAAGATAGATACATGGGTTGCCTCCCAAGAAGCGCTTGATTTTTGATTACCGAGTCGTGAGCCTGACTCGACCTTGATCATCTTAGGAAGAAGCATGAAACATATCCACCAGGATCAAAGACATAGTTTTCTTCCATCAAATATTACAAGCTTAAGGCGAACAAGGCAAGCCAAAGAAGAGTAGGCACGGTTCCCTTAAGCAGCGATGGAGCACGGTGGAAGCAAGGGTGAAGTGGTGCAAGCAGATTTCCATAATATCGATACCGGGGTCGAACACCTTTTCCTTTAAGGGAAAATAGCACTCAGGCTCAGCAGAGTGTGAAGAAGATCCGTGAAGAAGATGCACAACCTCGTCCTCAGAAGGTGGACAAAGAGGTGTTAAATCATATGTGCTGCGGATGTTGGTGTCGACCGGTTTCTTCTCCTTTGAAAGAATGTTCTTCAAATCCAAAGTAGGATCAAGACGATAATCTTCAAAATCGAAAGGAGGTGCATCACTCTCATGAGGGAAGTAAGTATTAAGAAAAGCAAAGAAATCTTCCTCAAATGAGTAATCATCCAAAGTAGGATCGAGTGATGGCGGAGGATCTTCATCATGTGAAGAATCACTCAAAGGAGTATCAGCCTCATCAAAATCATCATATGTGGGCAGATCGGGATACTCAGAAGTAAGGTCATCATAATCATCCGAATCTGAGCTAGAATAATTATCATAAGCATCAAAGATCGGTGGAGAATCGTAAATGGGTGAAGGTTCCAAATTGGATAGAGAATCATCCACATCATCTTGAAAAAGTGGATTATCACTACAAGAGTCGAATAGAGGATTGTTGTAGATGACAAAATCATAGAGCACATTAATCATATTCACTGATTCTCGTCCAAAGGATTTGCTTGTAAGCTTCCCCTTTTAAAAACTTGTGAATCATTCCCGACTCTTAAGATTAACTCACCTTCGGCCACATCAACTAAAGCTCGTCCGGTTCTCAAGAATGGCCGACCAAGTATTAAAGGAATACGAGGGTCCATTTCATAATCAACAACGAAAAAATCGACCGGGAAAGTAAATGTGCCAACTTTGATGAACACGTCTTCGGCTATACCAACGGGGTAAGCGAGAGTGCGATTTACAAGTTAAAGAGTCATCTTTGTTGGAGTAAGGTCAGGTAATGATAGTGTTTTCCAAACACTTAATGGCATAAGATTAATATTGGCCCCGAGATCAGCAAGGGCAGTAAATTCTTCGGTTTTGTTGAAGATGCAAGGCAACACAAAACGACCGGGATCTCCAAGCTTTTCCGGAAGTTCTTTAAGAATAACTGCAGAGCAGTTTTCATTTAAGCGTGTGTTGGCGAGCTCAATCAGCTTCTCCTTCTTGTTAAGCAATTCCTTGAATGCTTTAACAAATTTTGGCATGTGGACAAGTGCTTCAACAAGGCTAATGTTGATGTTCATTTGAGAGAGCATCTTCACATAGCTCGACACTTGACAGTCATTCTTGGTTAGCTCGTTGGTCTTGCCTAAGCGAGAGGGATATGGGATATTGGGTTTGGGTGGTGAAGGTTAAGGTGTAGGTAAAGGTTGAGATGTTGAAGGTTCCTTCCTAGGTACATCGTCATGACGAGGCAGAGACGGTAATGGTGCACTAATACTAGGTGTAGGAGGAGTAGGGATAATTGGTGGTGGAGGAGGTGTAGATGAAGGGGGTGGGATAGGTGGTCCTACGATGGTGACTCCACTACGGGTAGTAATAGCACTCACATTTGCTCGCGGATTGGTGAAGGTGTTTGAAGGTAGAGAACTCGAAGAAGAAGGTTGAGCGGCGGGCAAGAAACTAGCAAGCATATTCTTCAAATCATTTGTTAATCATGGATTCACTATGAACACGGGTTCGATCGGGAGGTCGGGGAGGATTAAAGAGATGTTTAGCCATTTTAGAGAGAGAAACAAGTAAGAATAAAAGTGTGTGTTTTATTCTAGTGAGAGAAAGGAAAAACAAGAAAATGAAAAGCCTCACCCCTCCATGGAAGTATGGAGGGGTTTATATAGCTCGGGACTTGGACTTTACATTTGACAATATTAGTCCCTGCAAGTCCCAGCTATGAAACTAATGTAATTCCGTTAGTCGCACACATTTTAAGGCTAACAATCTTCCCCCAATGTGGTGACATACGGAATTACTTACAATGTTCCTAACAAATGCAAATACAACAAAAATATGACAGTATTAAGTTTGCTTCCAATGCTGAGGATGACACGGTTGTCTTCAAGTCTTCTAGAAAAACTTATACCCCAGTTTGAATCCTTTTTGTCTTTGCTTGTTGAGGAACCATTGTATCATGTATGAACTGGATTAACTTCCCCCCAATTCATACCACATGCCTTGAAAAGCTTTCTTCATAGACTTCTTTTTGACGAAGCTTCTGAATCAGCTTCCCCCCAAACCAAAATCCCTGTCTTGAGCAGAACCTGTAGCTTGAGCAATCTTCTATCTTTGACATTTAAAGTGCACAGCGGAATTTTGTAGAAGAAGAAGTAAACCCCACCAAGTAACTGCTACCTTGACATTTTTGGTCTACATGATTATGTGTTTGGGGGAACATGTAAGAAATCAACAACAAATCTTCTCACGCTTGTAGAATGCTTCCCCCTGGAAGTTGAACTAAGTACTCCAGAGTGGGAACTAAGTCTCCAAAGTACACGTTCTTCCCCCATGATGGTGACGAACTCTCGGAAGCATCATCTGATGTGTACGGTCAAAATCACGAGATGTTCTTATAGAATGTATGATGGTGACGAACACTCGGTAGCGTTCTTGTCAAAAGAATGGTGGTTAAGAACACTCGGTAGCATTCTTGTCAAAAGTATGGTGGTTAAGAACACTCGGTAGCATTCTTGTCAAAAGTATGGTGGTTAAGAACACTCGATAGCATCATCTGACGAGTACAATCAGAATCGCGAGAAGTCCGTGTCAGAAGCAGTAATCTTTGTTGACATTCTGTAGCTCAAGTTGCTCGTGAGAATTGGTTGTTGATCACATCTCTACTCTTGTACTCTCTGGCTAAACTTACCAACCTCGTATTCTTTCGGCTATCTGTAGTGACCACTGGTGAAGTAAACCTGATATTCCAAACTTGAAACTGAAGTACAATCTCCCAAATTTGTTACTTACGCTTAGCACTGTTTTTGATTGACGAACGGTGCAGAGAAACGTCTCTTAGTACCTTATACATAAAAGAAGAGAGAAGTATAAGATGTAAAACACCTCTTGAAGTATCCACAACTACAGGTGAGTGTGACACTGAGCACTACAACGTAACTCCTTAAGTGATAGTTGTCCATGTCGTCGACCATCCACCCCTTGACAGTGGAAACTAGATAAATCAAGTCTCAATCATAGATGCTGAAGCGAATCATCAATCGATAGAGGGGGTGAAAAAGGCTCGATGATGAATTGAGTAGACGCCTTCGTGATATTCCACTTCACCTTCAAATAATAAATACCAAATCCACTTCGTAATCACTTGACATTACTTTGCCCGAATACTAGCCGTTTTTGACAATATCAGTGAATCTTAAAGGATCGTTTTGGTGTTTGTTTGTTTTTGTCGTGAGTTTGTCGTGTGTGTCTGTGTTGTTGGAGTGCCATTAACTAGACATTGGCTAAAAGAGATGAGAAGCTGTCAATGTCATCTAGTTAACGTTACTTGGAAGCCAAATCAATCATATACCCAACTGATGCGCGGATCGACCTATAGGTTCAAAACGAGGGTTTTCTTTAATCAGAATGAACCTATAATCACCATATCTCCATAATCCGCACATCCATCATACCCGGTTCTGACCCGTATGCACTTGGGCCAATAAGCTAAATAATCGAATCCAACTCCATTCGCTATTTTGTTTTTCATTTAGATGTAACCATGGCCCATTCATGTAACTCAATATTCGGCCCACTTTATCAAACCCGGTTAAGGATATAAAGTATGTGGAATCCCTAATTTTACTCATAGTTACACTAACCATACTTCTCATAGATACATCCGCCCTTATCTTTTTCTTTCTAGAAAACTCAGCCACAAAAAAAAATCCGCCTCCTTTCCTAACCTTACACTCTTTATCTCGAAGATTCATCAACTCAACCAAGAAAATATTACCATCTGATTCTACCTTCACTCCAGTCATAATCTTTCGATCACAAATCAAACCCACAACATATGAATCGACAGTACATCCACACGAAGAACATGGATGTTTTGACATCCAAGATCATTTCATGGGTCACAGGTAGGTGTAGTATAATTCGTTGTGTGTTGAATAAATTGAAACAAAGAGAAAACTAAAACTGAATAGTTGAAAGTTTCTTTTTAATTTCGAAAAGCAATTAGATGGATTGCATCTATACAAAGGATCGATGATGATTTTTTGGTTTTGTGGTAGATCTTTATAGATCTTGACATGCAAGTGAAAACACAAAACATGATGAATCTGAGATTATGTATTTTATTCGAGTCTAGATGGGTAATAGGTGTCGATGGGTTAGGATAGATTTGGTGTTGATGGGAGTTAAAAGGTGATATGAAAAGTACTGGTTTTGGTGTTGATCCCGACTCACTGAGTTGACCCCGTGAGAAAATAAGTTTCTGGTTTGGTCAAAAATTATTCAGCAAAAATAAATTATTTCAATGTGTTACAATGTCTTTCTAACAAAATAACCAGTCATCGCAAAACCATCTGAATCTCCATCGCAGTTAGTCACTCATGCCATCGCAATGTTTCCTAAAGACACTATCGCAATGTCAGAAACCTCATCGCAATGTATCTAAAACTCCCCATCGCAATGAATCCACACCACCCATCGCAATGTCGGAAAAAAATTTGGCAGCATGTCGGCATGAATGCCATTGCGATGGATCAAGCCATCCATCGCAATGAGACCCATCTGAGTGAGTCGCATCGCAATAGATTCAGCCCTATCCATCGGAATGTGTAAAAAAAATAACCCATCGGAATAAATCCGGAAAAGAAGCCATCTGAATATGCATCCGAATAGGACCATCGGAAAGGGGGTTTGACCAACTTTCTGTAGATACCAAAAAAATAGGTTTGGACCATATTTTTTTTTCTTGTCCTTTTCCCAATAAACAAACCTGTTAATGCTTCCTTGTCATATTCCCAACTAATTACTAATAAAGTGGCAGATTAGAGATCAATATAATGACATGCAACACCAAAAAAAATGATGCTGAGGAAACAGTAACACCAAAAAATGATGCTGAGGAAACAGAAAGCGAGGTATGGATAACAAAATCTGAAAGATCATATAAGACAAAAGACACTAACGATTTGACAGATTTAGAGAAAGAAAAGTAATTCAAACCGTGAACAAATCTAGCACAAACACGAACAAAAACACGAAACACCCCCGGTTAGCTCTGATACCAATTGTTAATCATGGATTCACTATGAACACGGGTTCGATCGGGAGGTCGGAGAGGATTAAAGAGATGTTTAGCCATTTTAGAGAGAGAAACAAGTAAGAATAAAAGTGTGTGTTTTATTCTAGTGAGAGAAAGGAAAAACAAGAAAATGAAAAGCCTCACCCCTCCATGGAAGTATGGAGGGGTTTATATAGCTCGGGACTTGGACTTTACATTTGACAATATTAGTCCCTGCAAGTCCCGGCTATGAAACTAATGTAATTCCGTTAGTCGCACACATTTTAAGGCTAACATCATTTGTTTGATTGCTGAAGGAGGATTGAATATTATCTCGAAGCTCAGATCTAATCTCATTCCCTTGCTTGGTAATATCTCCTTTAAGATTGATAATTTGACTCTGCAGATTCTTGATTTGCTCACCTTGGGTTCTCATTATGGCTTCAACATCGGGGTTAATGGGTGGGGCTTGTTGGGCGGGTGGTGGATAAGGATTAGAAGCTCTTGGTGGGATTTGGTTGCTTCTATTGTAGTTGTTGGCGGGGTTTTGGTTTTGAGGAGAAAAACCGGGTGAAAGGTAGTTGTTGGACCGGTAACTCAGCAGATTTCTATCCCCTTGTTGTCGAGCTTGGTAATTTTCCGGTGAATAATTACCGTAAGCTGCATACACGTTTTCCGGATTTCCTTGTGTAGAAGGACAATCGGTGTATGAGTGAGGACCGCCGCATGTTTCACAAGAAGGTGCAACCTCTTTAACTTTTTGTTGTTGGTTTGAAGCGAGAAGCAAGATACTTTTGCTCATTTCAGTCATCATGCGGGAGAGTTCGGTCATATCAGGGTTTGCAGAAGTAGAAGAAACATTGACTATCGGGTTGTTCCTTGAAGAAGCGGAGGAATCCCAGTTTTTATGATGAGTAGTCATGCTCTCAATTAACTCTCTACACTCCTCGGGTCTCCTTTTCATGAATGTGCCACCGGCGGCTGCCTTAATCGTATCACGATCACGAAAAGTCAAACCGTTGTAGAAAGTATCAATCAATGTGACAGGGAGCATGTTGTGGTTTGGACAATGATCTATCAAGACATTATATCTTTCCCAAGCATCAAAAAGAGATTCATCGGGATCTTGCATGAAACCGCTGATTTGATTGCGAAGGCTCGTGACCATGGATGGTGGAAAGTAGCACGACAAAAAGCGTTGAGTCATGTCATCCCAAGTATGAATAGAATTCTTCGGGAAACGATCAAACCATTTCTCGGCATGATGTGATAGAGTATGTGGGAAGAGTTGTAGGCGAAGAACATCCATTGTGGCACCAGGCAACTTCATGCTTTGGGTGATTGTAATGAACTTGTCGTGGTGTTTGTTGGCATCATCATCAGGCATTCCGGCGAATGGGTTAGTTTGCACTTGCTGAATCATGTGGTGCTTCAACGAAAACTCCGGAGCCGTGATTTGCATCGGCGCAATCGGTCCTCCTCGTCCAAACATGGTAGGTTGACAAAGCTCCTCCATTTTCCGAAGATCAGGTTGTGGAAGAACATTGTTGTTATTATTGTTGAGGTGCGGTGGATTATTGTTGTTGTTAACACCTGACATACTTAAATCTTCTCGAGTCTCGGGCTCTTGATAAGTAGAAGATCTAGTACACATACACCTACAAAGGGAAAAGAAAACAATACCAAATGCAAAAACAATATATATACACAATAAAGATAAAATCTTTTTTGTTTTTTGAATTTTTGAATTTTTATGTGTTTTTATCAATTTTTTTTTATGGTTTTTGAATTTTATAAGCAAAATAACGCTCACAAGTGAACGGATCCCAAAAAGCAACGCGTCTCTCACAGAAAACCGTTAATCTTTACAAAAAGAGCCGGCAGCGGCGCCATTTAATAACTAGGCTTTTTGACACCCCGTATAAAAATTAAAGTTCAAGTATGTCTCTTCGAATTGAAAACTGTGTTAACTATGAGACTCAGTCGTTCTTTGGTGGAAACAAAAGTTGTGTCATTGTAGTATATTAAAAGTGCAAAGACAATTAAAGTAAAATGACTTAAACGTAAACGACAGTTAATTAAATATAACTCTAATTAAAAGAAAGGGGTGTAATATTTAAAAACTTTGAAACGTAAATAATTAAATGACGGGAATTTAAAAGTGACGAAAATTAAAATTTGACAAAGTATAAAAATGAGAACTTAAAAATTAAACAAGACAAAATAGTAAAACAATACCCAATCGGAATGTATTCCGATCAGAATGATGATCGGAATGTAGACTACCTTCCTGATCGGAATATTAACACAAACACCCTTGTCGGAATGAGGTCCAATCGGAATACACTTACCCTTCTGGTCGGAATGTTGATCGGAAACCCCAATCGGAATGCTGTCACCTTTTTCTTATCAGAATAACCAAGCAAAAACCCCAGATCAGAATGTGAAGAACCAAACCCTGATCGGAATAAGGAATGGTCCCCCAATCGGAATGCTGTCACCTTTTTCTGATCGGAATAACCAAGCTTACCCTTTGATCGGAATGTTACTTCGGAAAACCCAATCGGAATGTCAAAACCCCTTTCCGAACAGGATGATCGGAATGTGAAACCCTTTCCCGACCAGGGTGGTCGGAATACAGTAAAAAGAGTCGAAAATAAGCTAAACTAATAATCTATAATCCAAATAAGCACACACTTAAAATCCTAATCAAAACACGTAAAAGTAAAACTAATAAGCTACAGTTTAAAGACTTTTAAAAACACAAAATGAAACAAAATTTACGAAAACAAACTTGATATAAAAATAACTTTTATAAAAACTTTAGAAATCTTAAAATAAACACAAATAAGCTATAAAAAACAATAAACCAAAACAATCAAAAGCATAAAAACATAATCTCTAATCAAATAAGCAACACAATTAGCATATAAACATAAGATTAAAGCAAAGAAAGAAAGGTAGAATGAGAGATAAACAATAAAAAGTAAAGATTGACAAGAATTAAAAGAAAACTTACTTGAAATTAAAGGTATTTAAGGTGCAAGACAAGTATTTAAATGACATGAAGTTAAAGAGCAAGTAATTAAAAGGTGGAAGACTAATTGTCACCTTAGCCAACAAGAGTAAAAATGAAATGCTAATGATCTATATATAGGGGAGGATTAGGGAATGCTTAGGAAGCTTCCTCCCCTCCTTCATTTCTTCTTAATTGCACCATTAAGTCCTTCCCTTCTTAATCTTTTGTTAATCTTGGACTTTAATGACTTTTGGCTTGGGATTTCTTTGGACTCGTCTTTTAATTCTTCAATAAATAAGACTTGATTTCTTCGGCTTTAAGTAAACTTCCGTCTCTTGACTTTTTCTTCGATAAATCTTTAGAATTGGTCTTGGACTTCCGTTCTTTTCGCACTCTTGACTTCTTGACTTCTTGACTTCGTCTTTCATCTTTTTCTTCAATAAAAGCCCGTGAATGCCCGTGTTTTCTCCACTTTTCACCTTTTCGTCCTAAATCACAACAAAAACACAAACCACGCATAATTCCGACATAAAAGACATAAAATACACGTTTTGGCTCGGTTATTATTGTAATTAAGTGGTAAAAAGGATGGGTGTTTACAACGGCTTCTCGTGTATCTCCTTAAGTTCATATCTTGGCATAACTTGTTTCACGATTTGAGACCTTTCTCGGACCGATATTTGGCATGTACTTCATACTTCAAATCTTGGGAAGACGTTCTTGAAATTATGGTCTTCTCTTCATATATTTGGAATTTCTTCACTTGACGTTTTTGAGAGATTCTTCATATTTGGACCACGACTTCATCATTTTTCTTCAATCTCTATTTTGGACTTTGATATACAACGATCCTCCTCCTTTTCGGACTTGGATATATTTATCCTCATACCTTGTAAGGATCTTTATGGATAGACTTTCTCCATGATCTTTAGGGGAGTAATTGCTTTTCGTCGTGTGTCTCGATCCTTCATATTGATTTAGGAATAATGATACTTCACATCATCTTGGATCTTTAGCAACAAAATAGAGCTCCTCATGCCTTGTTAGGGCCTTTTTGGATCTTCACCAATCTTCGCGTCCCGCTTCAATAAGTTATGCCTTGGCTATGAACTCTATTCAACCCCGAGCAACTTTTAAACGATCTTGCGCTAGAGGCTAAGTAACCTTTCAAATCGTACAACCTTACTTATTGCAATTATTTTTATTCCTAATGCATTGATCTTATGGGAAGAAAAAGCCACAATTAAAAACATATGAGTTTTTGAAAGAACATTTTCATGTTCTACGTTTAGCATGATTACTTGTCTAACTCTATCATCTCTCGTTCTTCACTATATAAAGACCTCTAATTAAAGAGACTCGTGAATACTTAGCCATGCAAGTCAAAATTAAGCCAAATTTGGATTAGCTTTCATTAAGACTATATCAAATCAATGTTTTGGGTTTTCAACCCACCTATAGGATCTTGCACTTTCTTGGACTTTTTCAAGTTTGGAGAATGCATTTTATAGTTCCCTTGATAAGTGACTTTCTAGGATCAATTATAGGAACTTGCGAAAAGTTCTTGTTCTTAACCCAAATGAGCTAAGACTTTTGCGTTTTAAAGTTCCCTATATAAAAGTCTATCAAACTTGAATTGAGCGGGTTAAGGAATGTAAATGGCTCCAAATGCCCATCAAGTCAAAAATTAGCTCTTATTCTACCCATCGGAAAATATACATTCGTGTCTTAAAAACACTTATTAAAACTAAGAAAAATTTTAAAATTTAGCCATTTTTAGCCTTATTAGCAACAAAAATATTGAAAGTTGGTTGGAAAACGTGAGGGCATAGCAAAGCAAGTATATATTCACCCCCCATACTAAAAGTAAACATTGTCCTCAATGTTTCGAGTCTAAAGGTGGAGCACCCCCATACTAGAGACGAAGAGTCGTATGCTTACGATCTAGCATGGAAAGGGTGATCAACAATATATCTAAAGCCGTTTATTAAGTATTCTAAAAGATAATTGATAGAACAATAAACGATATGTCATGGATTCGTGAAAAACTTCTTCAAGCAAATGATGGAGGCTCACGTAAACGAACACGAGAGTCTTCAATCGTAAATGATGATGATGATCTAGATAACACAATCACAAACAACCACGAGACAACGAGTTGGAAGGGTACAAATCCCCTCTCATTAGTTATTAGTAAGCATAAAAGGATAAGCATGGGATCTCCCCCACGAGGCACCTCGTTTTTTATTACCGAGTCATGAGCTCGACTCGATCCCCTCAACGCTAATTATCATTGGGGAAGGTGACTTGGTCGAGGTCAACCATTGAAGGAATTTCCCCACCAAAGTAGTGCTTAAGCCTATGTCCATTCACCTTGAAGTTAGGGCCATCATCTTGAGCTAGCTCGATGGTAGCATAAGGAAACACTTGTGTAACGGTGAAAGGACCCAACCAACGAGATTTCAATTTCCCGGAAAATATCTTAAGTCTAGAGTTAAAAAGAAACACTTGATCACCAACGTTAAAAACCCGGTTTTTAATCTTTGCATCATAAAACTTTTTAGTCATTTCTTTGAAAATCAATGAATTTTCATAAGCATTATCTCTTAGTTCATCCAATTCATTCAATTGTATTTTTCGGTGATCTCCCACGGTCTTTAAGTCAAAGTTTGCATGCTTAAGGGCCCAATATGCCTTGTGCTCCAATTCAATGGGCAAATGACAATTCTTCCCATAGACTAACTTATAAGGAGTACAACCGATAGGTGTCTTATAAGCGGTCCTAAAGGCCCATAAACCGTCATCGAGTTTGTCGGACCATGAAGCACGGTTTTATCCAATCGACCTCTCTAAAATCCTCTTCAAAGCTCAGTTCGAAACCTCGACTTGCCCACTTGTTTGCGGGTGATAAGCCGTAGAAAGACGATGAGTAACTCCATATTTCTTTAAGACCTTCTCGAATTGGTCATTACAAAAATGGGTTCCACGATCGCTTATAATAGCACGAGGGGTTCCGAACCGAGAGAATAGTTGCTTCAAAAACTTTACTACCACACGAGCATCACTAGTAGGTAAAGCCTTAGCTTCCACCCACTTAGAAAGGTAGTCCACCGTGACGAGGATATACTTGTTACCATGAGATGATGGGAACGGCCCCATAAAGTCTATGCCCCAAATGTCGAAAATCTCACACACTTGAATTATGTTTTGCGGCATTTCATCACGTTGAGACAATTTTCCTTGACGTTGGCACGAATAACACGACTTCACAAGTGCGTGTGCATCACGATAGATAGAAGGCCAAAAGAAGCCGGCATCGAACACTTTCTTAGCCGTGAGATTAGCACCATGGTGACCACCCGTGGGTCCCTCGTGGCAAGCTCTAAGGATATTAGAAGCTTCGGCACCAAAAACACAACGCCGAACGAGTTGATCCGCACAAACCCGAAAGAGATAAGGGTCGTCCCAAAAATAGAACTTGACGTCACGAAAGAATTTTCGCTTTTGTTGTCTCGTCATACCCTTGATTATGAAATTCCCGGCATGGTAATTTGCAATGTCGGCAAACCATGGGGTGGTGTCTTTAGAATTCACAACACCGAGAGTCTCGAGAGGAAATGTTTCAGTGATTTCCTTGTTCTAGAAAACATCTTTGTGAGGATCTTCTAGACGAGAGAGATGATCAGCTGCTAGATTCTCGGCTCCTTTTTTGTCAAGCACGGTGACATCAAATTCTTGGAGGAGGAGCATCCAACGAAGCAATCTCGGCTTAGCATCTTGCTTAGCTAAGAGATACTTTATAGCCGAATGGTCGGTATACACGATGCTTTTAGTCAAGACGAGATAAGGTCGGAATTTTTCAAAAGCATAGACCACGGCAAGGAATTCCTTTTCCTTTGTGGTGTACTTTAATTGAGCCTCGGTCATCGTCTTACTAGCATAATGGATAGGACGGAAATGCTTTTCACAGCGTTGCCCTAAGACGGCCCCTATAGCATAATCACTTGCATCGAACATGATTTCAAAGGGTAATTCCCAATTAGGAGCAACAAGAATGGGAGCTTCGGTAAGTTTCCTTTTAAGAATTTCGAAAGCTCTAACACAATCCTCATTGAAATTAAAAGGAGCATCCTTCTCGAGAAGGTGTGTCATAGGTAGAGAGATTTTTGAAAAGTCTTTGATGAAACGACGATAGAAGCCCGCGTGGCCTAGGAAACTCCTAACTCCCTTAACACTTTTAGGATGAGGTAACTTGGCGATGACGTCTACCTTAGCTTTATCGACCTCAATCCCCGCTTTCGAGACCTTATGTCCTAAGACGATTCCTTGTTTACACATAAAATGACATTTTTCCCAATTAAGCACAAGATTGGTTTCTTCACAATGTATTAACATTTGCTCGAGATTAGATAAACACGATGTGAACGAATTACCAAACACCGAAAAGTCATCCATAAACATTTCCATCGACTTCTCGATCATATCATGAAAAATGGCCATCATACACCGTTGAAACGTACCCGGTGCATTACAAAGTCCGAAAGGCATCCTACAATAAGCAAACGTTCCATAAGGACATGTAAATGTAGTCTTCTCTTGATCACGAGGGTCGATAGGGATTTGAAAGTAACCGGAAAAACCATCTAAAAAGCAATAAAATTCATTTCCGGCGAGTCGCTCCAACATTTGATCCATGAAGGGCAAAGGAAAGTGGTCTTTACGAGTGACGTCATTTAACTTTAGGTAGTCAATACACACCCTCCAACCAGTCACAACAAGAGTGGGAATTAACTCGTTGTTTTCATTAGGCACAACGGTCATTCCTCCCTTTTTAGGGACACAATGGATTGGGCTCACCCATGGGCTATTGGAGATAGGATAAATCATTCCCGCGTCAAGGAGTTTTAAAACCTCCTTTTTAATGACATCGTAAATTCTAGGATTCACCCTTCTTTGACTTTGAATTGCGGGTTTGTAGTCCTCCTCCATTAAAATCTTGTGAGTACAAAATTTTGGGTCAATACCCTTAATGTCGGAAATTTTCCATGCAATTGCCCCTTTATGAGCTTTAAGAACTTTCAAGAGCTCGGTTCTTTCATCATTAGCAAGACCTCTTGCAATAATAACCGGCAACTTGTCATCACCTTCCAAGAATGCGTATTCAAGGAGAAGGAAGATCTTTCAATTCAAGGATAGGTGGTTCCTCGATTGAAGATTTTGGTTCATCACTCATAACTTCCATCGGCGGAAGAAATGGTGGAATAGAAGTATCCTCACTAATCAACACCTCATCTTCATTGTCGATTTCATTTGAAGTTAAATTGCCTCCTTGGAATGGAGTGAGATTTGGTGTAGAATTAGCAAGAATCAGATCCAAAATAGTGGGATTGCCACTTGACGAGCTATCGGAAAAACCTAACACTTCTTGTGAAAACTCGTCGCAAACCACATCAACTAAGTCAATGTGATTGATGGTAGCGATTGCATAAACATGAGAAGGTTTTGAGTTTTGAGTAGCGTTTATAACAAGTTCCTCTTCGTTGAATCTCAAAGTGATAGTTCTTGCATGAACGTCGATAAGCGATCTCGAGGTGTCTAAAAATGGATGACCTAAAATTAGAGGAACTTGAGGATCCCCACTTTCACGAAAACATCTTCGGCTACTCCACATGCTAAAATTGTAGAATGATCGGCCATCTCGATAGACATGTTCGAAGGAGTAAGAGCCGGAAGCGAAAGCGATTTCCAAATGGAAAATGGCATAAAATTAATGCTCGCACCAAGATCGGCCAAGGCGAGGCATTCTTTCATATCTTGTATGTCACAAGGAATGAGAAACTTTCCGGGGTCACCAACTTTTTCCGGTATGCGGTTAAGATAAACCGAAGAGCAATTACAAGCTCTGAAAGCTTTTCCTTATCGCTCATCATACTTTCAAAAGTGGAGGCGAAACGAGGCATATATAACAATGCGTCGGATAAACTCACATCCAAATGCACTTGTTGAAACATTTTTATCAAAAGCTCAATTTGTTGTTTGTTACGTTCTTGCAATTTCTCTTTGTTTCATCTCGAAGGGTAAGGTAAGGGTGGTGTGGGTTAGACATTAGGCAACGGCCTTGGAAACTCGGGTTCCACAACTGGTATTGGTTCAACCGTAGGTGTGGTATGAGCGGTACTTTGTGGGATTGTGATATGCTCCTTTTCAACCACCACCTCGGATTCTTTCTCTTTTTCCTTCTCCGAAGAAGTACTTGGACGAGAAATGGGTTCTTTGAAAGTTTTACCACTACGTGTAGTCATAACCTTCATTTCTCCCTTCGGATTTGCAATGGTATCACTAGGAAGAACACCCGAGGAAGAGGGTTTACACATGATTGCTTCAAACGTTTTTTCAATTCGGTCTTCAAATTTTGATTGCCTTAAATCCGCTTTTAACAATTCTTGCATAATCTCATGTTGTCCTTGTTCCATCTTTTGTTGATTTTGTTGAAGACGTTGAACATTTCCTTCCATTTTATTTGCATGAGTTTTAACTTCAATAGCAAGTTCATTTTTAAGCTTGTTTTTCAACTCGGATCTTAAGCTAATCATCTCACGTTGCATGTTATCAAATTTAGCATCATTTGCTTTAGCATAATCCAAAAATTCTCCTTGAAGATTTTTAGTGTGAGTATTTTGAAAACCTTGTGTAGTGTTTTGAAAATCACGGTTTTGGTTTTGATTAGTGACTTGTCCATTCCCACTTTGATAATTCCCTTTGTTGTAGTTACGTGAATTGCCTTGATAATTACCACCTTGATTGTTGTTTCGATAGTTATTAGCATTTTGATTTGGTGGAGCTTGATTTGGGCGGGAACCTTAGCCGTTTTGGTTGTAAGTTCCCGTTGCTACGTAAGCACTCGAAGTGTTACCACCGGCGGTAATGCACTCGGAAAGATCATGAGCTCCACCACAAGACAAACAACTCATTTCAACCGCTTTAACCGAAGCTGAATTCAAAGCCTCTTGAGCTTTCCAATGAGTCATAAGATTAGCAAATCTATCGAAAAAACGATTTTCCTCATTAGCTTCATCATGTAAGGCATTAATGCTACGAGATGATGACGACGATGACGAACCCAAATTGGCAACACTCGGTGTGTTACGAGGGCTATAAACCTTAGATCTATTCTCGATAATCTTTAAAGCTTCATCGGTCGTTTTGCACAAAAAATTACCACCCGCGGCGGCATTCAAGTAATCTCGTTCATGATCACTAAGCCCATTGTAAAAAGTATCAATTTGATGCAATTCAAAAAACTCATGGTGTGGAAATTCATGTAACATTTCTTTAAATCGTTCCCATGCCATTGAAAAACTTTCATTATTTCGTTGTACAAATCTTGAAATCTCATTTTTCAAATGTGTTGTTTTAGATGGTGGAAAAAATTTGTTCACAAACTTAGAAACGAGATCACCCCATGTCAAAATCGAATTTGGCGGTTCTTTCTCAAGCCAAATTTTAGCGGGTCCATCTAACGAGTATGGAAACAACATCATCTTAATGGCGTCATGTGGAACATCCTTAAACTTGCTAGTAGCGGTGAGACGATTAAAAATACTTATGTGGTAATGCGGGTTGTCTTTCTCATGACCTCTAAACTTATTAGCTTGTAACATCGACATTAGACCCGTCTTAATCTCGAAATTCTCCGCAAGGATAGCGGGAATCACAATGGCCTCTCCAAAACCCTCGGTGGGTGCTTGTAGCAACTCCATCATAGTACGATTATCCATGACAACTTCTTGTTCTACAATAGGTTCAACAATTGGAGTTTGTTCTTCAATCAACGTCTCTTGATTTGCTCGCTTTTGAAGACGTTTACGAGCTCGTTTTTCTTGATTACGAGTGATCATAAACTTCACGAAGAATGGGAGGTGAGCAAAGAAGATTCTTTTTGGGTCTTTTGTGAATTTTCAATTTTTTTGTGTTTTTGATTGTTTTTAATTTTTTTGGATTTTGGTGTATCTTCGTAGACAACAATCTACCAAATCTCTCCTCGAATCAAACTCTTGATTAAAGAAGCCTCAAAGGAATAAAAACGATCACGTGGAGTGAACGCCTTCGAATGACTTTAGAACTTTAGTGAAAACCAAATTGTTCAAGAGGGTTTAATCACAAAGAAAACCAAGCAAATATATTATACGTAATAATACTTTGGGCGACAAAACCCTCGATTAGCCTTCAATCTCAAAATACTCACAAGCAAGCGGGGAAACGCGGCGGCACGAAGCACTTAAGAGCCTTTTTCCTTAGGGTATATTTTATAATACCCACCTTATACCCACATTATAGTTTGTATTTTTCAAAATCGAGTTTCACGAAAGTATTTATCTATTTTTGCCTTTTTCTTTTGTTTGAGATTCGAATACAATAATTAGGAGATCAAATCCCAATTAAGGTTGTGTTTTCACACTTTTGAAGATATTTTGAATTGATTGTGATACTTAATACAATATATTAATAATAATAATTTCACAAGAAAAAACAAAAAACCGATAATATGTATTAGTAGAGTTCTACTAATACAAATACTATTTATGGTTTATATTAAAAACAACAAGACAAATTAATCACGACACACCTCCCCGGCAGCGGCACCAAAATGATTGTAGTGTTTTACCACACCTTTAGGAAAAGGAGGTAAATAGGGAAAGTATTAAATACGACGGTTTAGGAAAACCGTGTACAAATGACCCTAATGAAGTTCGTTTCCCAAGGAGGTATATGTGTGTGAGTAATTCGTAGCAAGATTTGAGATTAATATTGGTTAGAAGGGGATGAGAAAAGAGGATGACGAAGACGTGAAATTAATTACTACTACGACTACACGTAAAACCGTAAAAAGTACAAAAATAAAAATTAATTCTAAAGATTACCAAAAATTCACCAAAAATTAAAATAAATAAACCAAGAGTTTACCAATAATCAAAACTTTTTCAAACCTTTTAATTAATTAACTATTTAACTTTTAAATGCTAATTAAAGCCCTAAAAATCAAATTAATTATCAAAAAGCCCAAATAAAGATTTTTCAATTGGTAAACCTCTAGAATGACCTAAAAAGATTAAAAACTATTTTTAGAAATTTTTAAACTAATAAAACTATTTAAAATGATTTAAAAACTATTAAAACTTAAAATAATTATAAAAATTAATCTAAAGGTTATAAAATTAAGCTAAAAGTTGCAAAAATCCTATTTTAATGTATTCAAGCTAAGAAAAATATAAAAAATGCAAAAATGTGAAATTTGAAAAATAATAATAAAATAATATTTTAAAATAATATTAAAAATCCGAAAATTATAAAAAATTCTAAAAACTTGCAAACTAGTTTATTTTAACCTAAATAATCAGAAAATGAAAGTGAAAAGACCAGAATACCCCTATTGGGCCCCCAAATGGGCTAAAACCCAAAACAGTCAAGCTTATTGGGCTTCTTAGCCCAAAAAGTCAAAATAAGCCCAAATGACATGGAAAAGCACTATCTGACTCAAAATTCAATTCTAAACACAAAACTCTGAAGGCCCAAAAGCTGAAAGTGAGCTTATCACAACTTAATGAACAAACAACTTTTCCTTATTGGGCCATTAAGCCTATTAAGCAATAAGCTAATGCCATAAGCTCTAATTTGACACACAACCTTCTTTTGGGATACTAAAAAGATCTATAAAACGAAATTTTGAAAAAGCACACTGAATAAGCCAGAAATAAGCAAAGTATAAATCCACTAAAAGACAAAATAGTCGGGTTTGAGATTTAGGGCACCTCAGGACTTGATTCAACTTGCAAAATGTTACAAATGACTTAAATAAGCCAAATCAATCAACCAAAATCCAATAATCAAAACCACTAAGCTGGAATAAGCCAATAAGCACTTATGAAAAAGTCAATTAAGTTGGTTTTCTAGTCAAACCCTAATGTCAACCCACCAAATGATCCAGTATGAACAAATGGGTTAAATAATGATCACCTATTACAAAATCCAAGTTGTTGCTGGTTAAAATAAGCTAGAATAGCTTATTGATAAGCTGATGTCCAATTAACACTAGCAGTGGCTAGCAGCAGGGGA
Source organism: Glebionis coronaria (assembly GCA_025667525.1). NCBI lineage: Eukaryota > Viridiplantae > Streptophyta > Magnoliopsida > Asterales > Asteraceae > Glebionis > Glebionis coronaria. The sequence goes on along the minus strand of CM046878.1, from coordinate 301,807,685 downwards.
AAGGAGTTCCCACTGCTTTGACTATTTGACCTGGCTTTTTAGAGAGATTCTGTATGCTTTGTTGGAAGACAAGGGAACCAAGTGATCAGTTAATCACAAGGAGTCACAATCAAGCACAAAAACACACTTAGGTTCACTCAATAAGCACAGAAAAATCAAACAATGCTCAGATCTAGCACAGACATGGATATTAAGCAGTTATGAACACTTAAGCAGTTTGAAGCTAGAATAAGCACTCCAAATTCAACAAGATGCATACACAATCTATATAAACTATGATTAAGCACAAACAAACTTAAATCAATCACTGAAACAAGGTATGGAACAAGATCAAAGCAGATTACACTTGCTGATATGAACTTCAAGAACACATGCACACTTTGCTGATATAATTGACCAAAGATCCAATTTCAACACTCAAATGCTACTTCCATGGTGTAACTAACTAGGTTTAATCACTTGTTAACCCTAGTCTATGATTAAAAGTAGGTGTCCCTTAAACCACAGCCAAATTCAACAAGTATTCAAGATTTTAGAGCCTATTTTAAGATCTAGGTGTTTATATTCTTTAAAGCTTGCAGATAAATAACACTTAGCACTTATGAGATATGTTCCAACATAAAGCAACACAAAGCATCAACTCAAAATCACACAAATCCGAAATAGGCTGTTATACCAAACAACCCTTAATCTACCATTTTTCAAAGCAAATTGTGATTTTAACTAATAACCTACTGATTTTATGAATCAAATACACTTCCTAGGTGACAACTAATAGATTCAAACACTAAATTCACAACCTCAAACACAAGAACTCAAAATCAAAGCTCAAAATCCAAAACAGGCAGTAACATGAGATATTTAGGGGAAACTTAAACAAGGGATTATACCTGTCCTGCACAACATCCTAGGAGGACCAGCTATGCTCCTTGGACCTTGTTCAACAACTAGAACAAGACCAATGTTCTTCAAAAAGGAAGATCAAAACCTGCTGATATTCAAAGCAGAACAAGGTTTTGATTATGATATTTCTTCAACACAAATGAGCAAACAACTCAACCAAGAGCTTAGAACTCTTCCCAGGCTTGGTGTCAACAAGCTTGAAGGAGCTTAATGCCTTTGGCTAAGGGTTAGTACATTATAATAACCAAGACAGAACCAAGGATTTTAAGGTTTTTGAAACTTTGAAAACCTTCAAACAAAGACGTGCCTTAACCACAAGATTAAGGAAGGTCTTAAAGATCAAATGGAACTTAGATTTTAGCTATTCCAACACCAAATTTTAATAAACACAAAAGAGATTTCACAAATTTTCAGAAAATCAAATTTTATTTAACTAAAAAGAAATTACAAAGATTGATAGCCAAAATCTGGAACAAAGGGACTCTCACAGGTTGAGGTCTCCTTTTATAGGCAAATGCTAACATAACACTATTCATAAACCCTAGAACTGAATTCCCAAAAGTGCCCTTGAAGTCTTCTAGATCATTTGATGGAATGAGCTGTCCAAATACATCATGGACGTTTATTTTAGCTTTGGGGTTAAGCTAAGAGTCTTGGCTGTTGATTTGGCCATGTCATTTGCCTTGGGGAGTAAGTTGGATGTTGATAGGTGGACGAGGTTGAGTGTGGGGCCTTTTGGTGAGTGGAGGTGAGGGTTTTGTGTGTGGGTTATGTTTCTGCATTTGTGAATCAAGTGTGGGAATGGTTAATTTAAATTTACCCTTTCTTTAAGTGGTGAGAGTTACTGGGTTCATAAAGGTGAACCGTGGTAACTTTTGATCTGAAATTGGGGGAAAGGTGTTTGTTTGGCGCAATATTCGTTTCAAATGTTTCACTTGCACATATTTGGTCCTAGTGTTTTCATAAAGTTGGTAAAACAAGTTTTTAAGCCTTCAAATCCGTTTTCCTTTGTTAATAAACTTTCCAAGTTTATACTTTTGCCACAAAACTTTGGTGAAAAGGTTTAAAGGGTTGTTTTTGCCATTTTTCCATAATTCAAGGGCTGGTCTTGGACTTTCTTGATCTTCAAAGGTATTCAATGTATCTTTGACTTCATGAGGGACCATATTTTACAATGTTGAATAGTTGAGGGACTAATCTTGCCATTTCTTCAATGTTGAAGGTCCTTTTTGCAATTTTGACAAACTTAAGGGACCAAACTTGTAATTATGAATTCACAAGGGGTTTAAGTGTCATTTCTTCATTGTTTGAGGATCAATCTTGCATATCTTCAAGTCTTCAAGGTTTAATCTTGGATAATTCATGAACTAGGGCCCGGTTCTTTGTACGGCTTCGTTTCTCGTGTCCGTTTTTCCTTGTTTCTTGTGATCTTTTGTCTTTTTCATGATATCCATACCTAAAATACACAAGTAAACAAACACAAGCATATATATGGTATTTTATGACATTTTAATGTATTTAAAACCCAAAAAGAACGATGAGATCATGTATAAATGCCATCTCATCAGATTCTTTGGAAAAATTTCTAATTATCGAGTGTTGATACCAGACTGGGTGTATCGATGTTCCTATCATTTCTTTTGTTTAGATTCCATTTTAATGACATGAGTAACGATCCTTCGGATGCCTAAACAAATCATGAAAACATGGAATATATCTATATTCGTTAATACTTTCGTCTTTATCTGATTTGAAATTCTCTCGCGTAAATCATGCATTGATCTTACTCTTTTAATGTTAGTTATGTCTCCAGATATCCTTGAATTGTGAAAGATTATTCTTAGCTTTTGGTTAATGGAGAAGTAGTGAGCACCAATAAGATTCAAAAAAGATGTATACTTAGCCTCCTAAGTAATTCTTGTCTTATCAACGGTAATAAAACTGGAAGTTGGTAGTGCCATTAGGATGGATTGGTTGATTATGACATGATGTCACTGTCTTAATTGATGGGAACACAAGTAGAATTTCCCTAAAAGATAAGATGTTGATTATCAAAGGTGATCTAAATAATTCCCGATGGATGACCGTATCCTAGATTTAGGCTTGAAGTTGTACCATGAATGATTGTGAACTAGTCACAGATCTAACGATCTAGAAAGAACCTAAGGTGAATTAAATAAGAAAATGTTCCTATTATCTGAGACTTTCTGAGGTATTTGTTGATGAATTACCTAGACTTTCGCCATTAAGGAAAGTTGAATTTCATATTGATTATATTCCCATGTTGCACCTGTGGCGTGTGCACCATACGTCAGCACCATCTAAATCAAAAGAATTACCGTACAACTAAGAGAGTTGTCAGGGAAAGCTTTTATCCTATTGGGATTGTCGTCATGAAGAGCTATGGTATTATCATTCCATATATTCATTGGTTAACATGAACTGAATAAATTGACGATCAAAATTGATATCCATTACCCAAGATGAAAGATTTGTTCTATCATTTACAAGGTTCTAGCGTATATTCAAAAATTTGATCTACGACATGGTTATCATCAAATACGCGTCTGTAAAGAAGAGTATCTATTCCAATCACTACATTCAGACTTCGTAATGAACATTATGAGTTTCATATGATGTCGTTTGGATTGACCAACACACTGGTCGCATTCATGAATTTGATGAATCGCGTGTGTAAGCTGTATTTTGATAAATTCATGCTTGTGATCATTAAGGACCATCTGCTTGTTTCTAAGAATAAGATGGAGCTTAGTAACCATCTGTTGGGCTAAACGTTGATGATTCAAATACTATGGAAACAAGAAGGACAAAATAGGAAGTTCCCACTGCTGGAGTACTTCCCACTGCTAGTGAAAAGTATGAAGATTTGGTCAAAATGGATAAGTATGAATAAGTCAATTTTGATTTAGTAATCAATAATTTATTCAGTTTCCATGTATCCTTGGGTTCCTTAAGTTATAAAAGGAACAACTAGCCATCGGTTTTATTCATTCATTCACTACTACAATGTAACCTACTATTTCTTTGATCTCTAGGTGTGGGATACAATATACACACACCTAGAGTGGTTTGTGTTAATCAATAATACAAACCCTTTAGGAAGAATTCGTCTTTGTTAAACATCTTGTTCTAATCATTGTTCTATTCCGCTATGGTAAATCATATGAATGATGATTATCCTAGATAAAACGATTTCGACTGTTTGAGTCTAACAATCTTGGATTCAACACCATCTGTGGACTACCCTGAGCTAGCCGAGAAGCGAAAACCTGTACCCTGAGTATTTATCTTGTGATTTAAGGCTTGATCCATTACATTCTTTGGTCGTGTGATTAATGGTAGTGGAATCTATGTTGACTTTTCAAAGATCGGAGCCATTAAGGCTTTGGGTTATACCAAAATGGAAGTGCGAAGATGTTTTGACAGATATTTAACGAAGGATTATTAAGGAATTATTCCCTCATACCTAGATCATTTATGTAGAAACTAGAAGGGGGGGGGGGGGTTGAATAGGTTCTCTTCATTTAGTTACCTAATTTAAATTACTTTGAATAAAAAGTGTATCAAAACTATATTTTACTTAAAGCTAAGTTGCATAATGATTAGGTTCAATTCAGATACATTAGCAATGGTAATAGCTAAGTATAATGATAATGAAATAAGTAAAGAGTAAGGAAAGAGACAACCTGGTGACAAGACACCAAGATTTATAGTGATTCGACAACGAGGCTCTATCCTCGTTTCTACTCCACTCCTCGATTACACCTACTCGAGATTTCCACTATATCCACAAGCTCCCTTCTTGGCGGAGAAAGCCTTACATCGTCGCTTACATTATTTTCCGACACTAAGCTAAATGTTGAGACCTAATCATTAGCTAGGACCAATCTACACAACGTTGCCTACTTCACAATTTAACGACACAAGGCTAGATGTCGAGTTCTAATCTCAAGGTAGAACCAATCTTCACGACGTTGCCTACTTCACCATTTAACGACACAAGGCTAGATGTCGAGTTCTAATCCAAAGTTAGCTACAATCTTCACGACTCTTCACTTTGAAGCTAAGTGAGAACTTCACACAACACAACTACTAATCACTTTCAAGTTTAGTGAGAACTCACAAGACATAACCACATCACTTTATAGTTTAGTGAGAACTACTACACAAATCTATTACAACTCAACTAGACATATCCAAGTACACATATGTAGCTTGGATCTACACAACACAAATCCAAGAAAACACATATGCGATGGATGTACACAACAAATACAAGTATTTACAAATAGCTTGGATGAACACAACTAGTCCAAGTATTTCATAAATACAAATGGATCAAGAAAAATAAAAAGGCTAACATGATGAACATGACTAATTCATGGATTCATCTTTATCACAACACTAGTGAGTGGGTGATCTTCTCATTGGACAAGGTAAAGGAGGGGATCAAGAGGATAATCATATGTAAACATCCTTAACACTTTAAGTGATCATTTACTAATGATTATGCTATAGAAAAGAGAAAGCGGGCTGAGAAAAATGTCCGAGAGGCTTATTGGAAAATGAGATTTGATCCACTATTTATAGAAGACAAAGTCCAACGGCTAGCTAGGCGCGGATCCTTATCTAGCCGGCTGTAAAACCCGCATGCTTTTACCATGAACAGTACATTAATAATCGTACATACATGATTAAAACTTTCCTTAATTAACATGAACACGTATCACAAATATTAATTTTAAGTATTACGTACGTGTTAGAACACGATAAGTATTTATTATGTATGAACGCATAATAATTATTCAAATAATAATTATAATCACTAACATAAAATCATGAACATGAAATCACAAACAGATAATTATGCACTTACGTAATTATTAATACGACAAAGGTCGTTACGTACAAGTAAGATTAATAACATGAATAATTAATAATTACATAACACGTAAACGCGAATACTTAAAACGATTATGATTATTACTACGTGTATTAAATTACACGACAAGTAATTACGTACGTAATATTTACTTTTGTTCACGTATGTAAATAACTATGAAAGTCACGACATTTAATACTCATTTACGCGTACCATTTCAACGGGATGCGATTTAATCAAAGTATAAAGTTATTCAGACTATTTTAGACAAATAAGAAAAAGGGAGGACTTGGGCTCAAAGCCCAAGTGTGTTGCTGATGCGTGTATAACCAAAAGAACGGGAGGAGTATTTTTATTTTTGGACAAAGAGCAAAATCCTATCAAACCCTAAATCTAATAAAACAGCCGCCTATGTTTTCTTCTTCTTCTCCTTCCTGCCGTCGGGTTTTAATCACCAAGACCAAGAAAAACAGCCATGGTGATCTAGTGCAAGAGTGATGATTCAAGTTTGTGTTTTCCATAAACCCTAAACAAGTAAGTGAAAACCCTAATCTCGTTTTAAATTCTTTTGCCTTTGTTAATTAATCAAGAACACGAATTTTTAAGAATATAAACATGTTTAAAACGAGACTTATTAGGGAAAGGGGGTGTTCGTTGGCCAGTTTTCACACAAACCGAGAGTCTATGACTCTCAGTGATGACTTGCACCACCAGCCGCAACCCTAAAAAGGGTGCTGGCTTGGTTTTGGTCTGGCGGTGGAAACAGCAGCCTAACAAGGGGAACCACTGAATGCGGCCATTGGTCGGTTTGTGAAAGCAGTGGAAACCGAGACCACCAGGTCTCGGTGGGAGTTTATGCCCAACAGTGGGAACCGGCTACTGCCGGTGGCACCATCACCACTGCCAGTGGAAACTGGCAGTGAAGGGGCTGTTTGGTTTTGGGTTTATGGCCACTTAAGGGTGCGTTTGGCAGAGTTTAATAACCAGAAAATAATGGGTTGTTTGGTTTAGCTTAAATGTATAAACGAAACGTGTTTCACGGTTTATCACGGTTCAGGTTACTACACGGAATAATAAAATAATACATGGGTTCGGGTATTCTTTTTTACAAGTTAATTAACTTAACATGTACATTAATTACTAGACAATTGGACTAATATCATGACTTATTATTACGCGAGTATTTAAATTAATTAAACATGTATATGATTAATTTAATTTAAACCATGACTTAGGTTAATTATTTTACTAATAATACATAGTTAAACCTAAGTATTTTAATCATGAAAATTTGACTAAGTAATTAATTAATTATTAAAACCATGACCTATAATTAATTAATTCTCATGACTTAGGTTTATTATTATAAATTAATAATACATGATTTAACCTAAGTATTTTTTTATTTATTTAATTTATACTATAGTAATTAATTAATTATTAAACCGTGACTTATAATTAATTAATTTACATGAATTAGGTTATATTATTAATAGTTAATAATACATTTTTAACCTAAGTATTTAACTTTATTTAATTTAAAACATGATATACTTTAATTAAATATTCTAACCTATAGCTTATTTTAATTACATGAAACAATTAATAAACTATACATTATATCATATGACTTAGAAAATAATCATGAAAACACTTAGGCTTATATACTTAGCTTATTTAACCATCTTATATCTAATTATGGAAACTTTCTATTTTTAGAAACTTATTTAAATGAGGTAGCTAATCTATTTATGGAAACGTTCTATTTTTAGAAACTTATTTATTTCAAGCAGCTAATCTATTTATGGAAACTTATTTAAATAAGGTAGCTAATCTATTTATGGAAACTTTCTATTTTTATAAACTTATCTATTTTAAGCAGTAATTCTATTTTTGGAAACTTTCTATTTTTGGTAACTTTCTATTTTAGGAAACCTGCTATTTTTTGGAAGGTTACTTATTATTACACAGTAAGTTTAATAATACATGAAATACCAGAAATACTTAATCAGAGTAAACAAAATATAAAATAAACACAGTTTAAGGCTTAAAACAGTAAAACATGATAAGAACATATAAAATAAGCTAAGACATGACATAAAATCAGTTACGTATTAGTAAGCAGATACTTATTCATGTATGTATTTATGTAGCATTAGTGATACGGAAGTAGGGTTCCTCTCAGTTCGTCTTCTTCGTTTACTAGACATAAGGTACGGATTCCCGTCCTTTCAGTATGGACATTCTTTCCTTATTAGGATTCCCCGCATGCAGCCAACTGTTTTCCCAGTATACGTTTTATATGCTTCTGAATTTCTTATGTTTAATTTAGAATACCTAAAGCCATATACATGCATGACAAGTTTCACCTAGTTATGGAGGTACCATAACCATAACACTAGAGGCACTGGTGTTATGACTTCACCACGGCGGAGTGATTGCTCGTGGCGTCCCTTCAGCTTTTGGCTATTTATATTATATTTATCATGTGGGGCGTATGGGTGCATCCTAGTTACATGTTTCAGTCAGGATTTCATGGTGAATGTGGTGTGTGCCTTGCATCCTTCACAAGGAGCTGATCCCTCCTACCCAGAACCAGTATATTAAATTAGAGGCAATCCCTCTAATTTGCATGATGAGGTCACCCCTCCAAGTATTCATGCACGGTGGATTTTCATGACCTATATTGGCTAATGGTAAAATATGTTAAACAGTTATCATAAGATAAACATAAGGCTTTTCAAACTATAAAACCAGTTTTATGAACATGTTCCAGGTTTTCCATGACTTATACATTTCCGCTGCTATTAAGTCTTTATTATGTTTAGTCATTCATACTATGTCTATATCCGTGCACTGAGCGTTTTGCTCAGCCGTTACTTTCCTTTCCATGTCCCAAAACGACAGGTACCCTAGGAAAGACTCGAGCAATTTGAGGACGTGCATAGGATGGAAGCTGCTAGAGACTTCTTTTCCTTTTTGCCTTCATATACTTACGCTTGTTTAGTCTTTCATTCATTTCTTTTGGGATTTATTATGTTTTGGGCTTATGTTTGGGAACCGATGTTTGATTTCGGTTTTCCCTATGGTCATGTATGTTTTAGTATATTTACCTTGCATGCTTTGATGACACGCCATAATTACGCGTGACATTCCATTTATCAAAATGGGGTTTTACAATTATGGTATCAGAGCCAAGGCTTCGACCTGTAGGCTCTAAAACTTGACCTGTGACTAGTGGGTAGTCACCAGGAGCTTCCTAAGCCAACGTTTGTTATTCTACGTGTTGATGTTTTCAGCGCATTGTTGCTTTAACCATGATGTTTTCAGCACCTTGAGGTTTTTAACCTTGATGTTTTCATCGATATTGTTTTACTAATATGGATGGAGAATCGTCATTCATATTTAGTTATGTGTCATTGTTTCATGCATAATGTTCCTCGTGAACTGTGGCTATGTGGGCTGAACCCCAATAGTTCATAATTAGTCATATAAATTTTTTCTGATAAGTTTTGACAAATGAGTTTCATTTATTTATGTTTCATATATCATTGTCGCAGGGATTATGACTAAGTAATGGTTGGTACAGGACTGGCCCTATTTAGTCGCATGCGCTTTTATCGAAACTTTTAACTTTGGGACAGACCCATAGGCGTCCCCTCGCCATGTCTTTTGTTCTGGGACCGACCCATAGGTGTCCCCTCGCACATATAAAGGTTTTTATAAACTACATTACGCATTCATGCACTGTTTTTCATGCATAAAATTTTTCTCATGATTTAAATTGGCATAAATTTTTTTTTCATGTCCCCTCATAAGTTACTATGTTTTTTTTATGTCAAGTATGTTTTCATACTGTCATGGTTAACTTCAGTTTCATGCTGATTATGTTATACACTTCTTCATGATAGATGGTTTCATGTTTCTTCATGATAATTCCGTCTTCATGTTGATTATGTCTTACGCCTCTTTTGTTATTTACGCTGTCCTACAAGACATTGTTAGATTTCATTGAATCCTGCTTTCATGATAGTCATTGTTGGTTTTCATTGATCATGCTGTCATGCAAATCATCGTTAAATTTTGTGTAACCACACTTTAACGTTTCCGTTACAACCAGAATGATGTCTATGCAAATACTGCCAGGTTATCATGATGGTTTTCCTAACCGTTTAACCGATATACTTTCCTTAAATCATGACAAATGATCGACCCATATCAATCATTTCATGTGCATTCCACGTGTACTCCACGCACCGTATTTCATGTGTATTACACGTACCTTAATCCATGTATATTCCACTTGCAATATTTCACGAGTATTCGCTAGTCGAGTCTGAATCACCTCAGGCGTATTTTCTATTGCTAATATTCTACAAGATTGCTGATGCCGCTCATAACTTGGATATGTTACTAAAGGTTGATGCTGCTGACGTTCGGAGACGCTACGAGATGCGGATGCTGTTCACAACCTAGAGATCCTACTAGACGAAGACAAATGCGTCGGAGCAAAGCAATTGGACGAGAAGATGCTTCACCATCAGAAATTTTCCATCAATCATTGTCCCTAATTCTTCGGTACATGTCACACGTCATTTTACTGTCATCTCAGCCATATGAGTGCAAACCGGTACCAGCCGGCCACTCAGATGAATAATTACATGAATCACGGTCATGAGAATGACCGTCATGGAACTGACAGACAGGACGATAGTAACCACTACTATGACAGAAACTATCCTAGAAATTGCAACCGAGGCTCCGGCCGCGGACGTGATCAGACATACGAAGGATCAGTAGTCCAACCGATCCGCCAAATCTGGCATAATAACCTAATATTGTAATTCTATTGTTTTACGTCTCGAGACACATGTCAAGACATCAGTCAAGACACATGTCTCACGTATACTTTCTGAAGACACATGCCAAGACACCAGTCAAGACATATGTCATGCTTATAGTTCCAAAACACGAGTCAAGACACATGACTCACGTCCAACTATGGAACATTTCTAAGAAATTCAGGGTACCCTCCAAGAATATATCCATTTTGTTGTGCCATGTATTAATCAGGCCACAAGAATTTCAATACCATTATCGGCGCATCAGTGAGAACTGTCGCGTTGCTGATGTCACTTTTATTTCTTGCACCATATTTCATATGATTCATGACCATGAAGGACGCCTTTCGTATTCCCACGTATATGAAGGTTTTCCTTCAGCTTAATGATGAGATCCAAGCTGCTAACGCAATTCCTCGGACAGACACGAGTTGAATTTTATCCTAATTATGGACTATGAACAGCACACCATGCTACGATTCATAATTATATACAGTAATGTTCAGGCTCCTGAATACTTTCAGCTTGATTTTCCATTAGGAAATCTTTACAAATTATTCATGCTTTCCAAGCACGTGCTTTGTTAGCCATGTTTACTAAGATTTTCTAGCTGTCAGTAACACACGACTAATAAAGTCCTTTTACGCATAACCAACGGATTATTCCAAAATTGTTCCTTACACTCCAGAAGAACCTTCAAGGAGAAGGACGGTAACATAATATTATGTGTCGATTACTGTCGATTTTAAACAAATCACCATTTACGACCGTTACTCTCCTCCATGTATTGACAAGATTGGATTCACGATCATGCTGCCAAAAGTGACGGGTGAAAGAGCAGGACATGTCCATGACTGCTATTCGTACACGACATGGTCATGCTAAATTCATGATTCTGTATTAGTCTCATAAATGCTCCAACAACATTATGGACTTAATAAACTGAGTTCTATGAACTCATAAGCAAATTCATCAGTGTTTTCATTGAGGATAACCCGATTTCCTCTAAGCCTAGAGAAGAACAGGAAGACCATATCTGCACTATGTTGCAAATTCTATGACAAGAGAAAATTTTACCCTGGAAATTTTTTTTCCAATATCAATTCTGTTTGATTACAGTGACATGCTGGATCACATGGATTTGCATGGTTAATCTTACCATGACTCAGCTTAGGCGTAAAGGAGAGAACCATACACTACATTAGGTGTTCTAGAAAATCCTACGCTAAGAGAAGTTTAGATTCATAGACTCAGAGTTTCGCAAACTCCTATGTATCAAGTTCGATGAAGAAAAATACAGTTACGTTCATATCTTCATACCTGTCATACAAACAGGTTAAGATAGGACACCAACAGATTGGAATGTTTTCATCATCTGAAATTATGAATCGAAAAGGGACAAGATCTCCATGGATTTTAGTTACCAGATTAAAAAAAACCCAGAGGAAGAATGATGTTATCTGGGTTATTGTGAACAGTTTGATCAAGTCTGCAGAATCCTTACATCCGTACGGATTTCAGAACCAACAAATTGATCGGACATGTTCCAGCCAAGGCTCATCCGATCACTTGGCAACCCCTCAGTTATCGGGTCAGATAAAGATTCGCAATTGTGCTCCTTATTTACTTCACGTCTTCATTCTAATTCCACGTCTTGCTTTCACGCTCGCGTTCATGACACTATTCACGTTCAAGATCGTATCTTGGCTTACGATTTTACGTTCATTTTTTTTTCTCATTATGGGAGGTTTTGCAAGAACTTGAGAGACCAGACCCAAGTTTAGTATAACTCCCTATCCTCAGATAGACGTTTCTCGTCATATTCTATGTCTCACCTTGTAGTGTTTGGAATTACCGCCATTATATTATATGTTCACGATATGTTTCACATGTCATGTTCATTCCACGTCCCTCATATCATGATCAAGATATTTTACACGTATCATGGATCACGATATGTTTACTCATACTACACTCGCCATATCTCCACGTAGCACGTTCAAAATTTTTCACGTATCACATTCAAAAATTTTCACGTACTACGTTTCTATATGTCTCGCGCATCGTTGCTAGTTATCGGTTAAGTTGGATTGTTTTGCATCGTAACGTTTCAGTTACCCTAGCACGTTAACTCTTATTTTCCTCGATCGAATTTAGGGGATCTACCTTCCGTTGATAACCAAGAATTTCTTCGTATTCCAAGTCAGGGTCAGGAGGACCAATATTTATCATTAGTGTCAAGATTTTCTGAAGGAACCGTTCCATGAGGGAGGCCACTTGGAAACGGACAAGTTCATCCGAACTTTTTATCCGTTTTTTTTTTCACTTATCAATTAGATATGTCCCTTCAGCCACGTCACGTTCCATGTCCTTTCAAGACATGTCACGTTCCACGTTCCTTCTGCCAGGTCACCTGCATGTTCATTTATCTTACATACCCTCTCAGTTGATTCAGGTATGTTTCTCTTTCAGTGTACGTTATCTATAATTCGGGGACGAATTATTCTTTTTAGGGGGGAAGAGTTGTAAAACCCGCATGCTTTTACCATGAATAGTACATTAATAATCGTACATACATGATTAAAACTTTCCTTAATTAACATGAACACGTATCACAAATATTAATTTTAAGTTTTACGTATGTGTTAGAACACGATAAGTATTTATTATGTATGAACGCATAATAATTATTCAAATAATAATTATAATCACGAACATAAAATCATGAACATGAAATCACAAACAGATAATTATGCACTTACGTAATTTTTAATACGACAAAGGTCGTTACGTACAATTAAGATTAATAACATGAATAATTAATAATTACGTAACACGTAAACGCGAATACTTAAAACGATTATGATTATTACTACGTGTATTAAATTACACGACAAGTAATTACGTACGTAATATTTACTTTTGTTCACGTATATAAATAACTATGAAAGTCACGACATTTAATACTCATTTACGCGTACCATTTCAACGGGATGCGATTTAATCAAAGTATAAAGTTATTCGGACTGTTTTAGACAAAGAAGAAAAAGGGAGGACTTGGGCTCAAAGCCCAAGTGTGTTTTTGATGCGTGTATAACTAAAAGAACGGGAGGAGTATTTTTATTTTTGGACAAAGAGCAAAATCCTATCAAACCCTAAATCTAATAAAACAGCCGCCTATGTTTTCTTCTTCTTCTCCTTCCTGCCGTCGGGTTTTAATCACCAAGACCAAGAAAAACAGCCATGGTGATCTAGTGCAAGAGTGATGATTCAAGTTTGTGTTTTCCTTAAACCCTAAACAAGTAAGTGAAAACCCTAATCTCGTTTTAAATTCTTTTGCCTTTGTTAATTAATCAAGAACACGAATTTTTAAGAATATAAACATGTTTAAAACGAGACTTATTAGGGAAAGGGAGTGTTCGTTGGCCAGTTTTCACACAAACCGAGAGTCTATGACTCTCGGTGATGACTTGCACCACCAGCCGCAACCCTAAAAAGGGTGCTGGCTTGGTTTTGGTCTGGCGGTGGAAACAGCAGCCTAACAAGGGGAACCACCGGTTGCGACCAGTGGTCGGTTTGTGAAAGCAGTGGAAACCGAGACCACCAGGTCTCGGTGGGAGTTTATGCCCAACAGTGGAAACCGGCTACTGCCGGTGGCACCATCACCACTGCCAGTGGAAACTGGCAGTGAAGGGGCTGTTTGGTTTTGGGTTTATGGCCACTTAAGGGTACGTTTGGCAGAGTTTAATAACCAGAAAATAATGGGCTATTTGGTTTAGCTTAAATGTATAAACGACACGTGTTTCACGGTTTATCACGGTTCAGGTTACTACACGGAATGATAAAATAATACATGGGTTCGGGTATTATTTTTTACGAGTTAATTAACTTAACATGTACATTAATTACGAGACAATTGGACTAATATTATGACTTATTATTACGAGAGTAATTAAATTAATTAAACATGTATATGATTAATTTAATTTAAACTATGACTTATGTTAATTATTTTACTAATAATACATAGTTAAACCTAAGTATTTTAATCATGAAAATTTGACTAAGTAATTAATTAATTATTAAAACCATGACCTATAATTAATTAATTCTCATGACTTCGGTTTATTATTATAAATTAATAATACATGATTTAACCTAAGTATTTTTTTATTTATTTAATTTAGACTATAGTAATTAATTAATTATTAAACCATGACTTATAATTAATTAATTTACATGACTTAGGTTATATTATTAATAGTTAATAATACATGTTTTAACCTAAGTATTTAACTTTATTAATTTAAAACATGATATACTTTAATTTAATATTCTAACCTATCGTTTATTTTAATTACATGAAATAATTAATAAACTATAAATTATATCATATGACTTAGAAAATAATCATGAAAACACTTAGGCTTATATACTTAGTTTATTTAACCAGCTTATATCTAATTATGGAAACTTTCTATTTTTAGAAACTTATTTAAATAAGGCAGCTAATCAATTTATGGAAACGTTCTATTTTTAGAAACTTATTTATTTCAGGCAGCTAATCTATTTATGGAAACTGATTTAAATAAGGCAGCTAATCTATTTATGGAAACTTTCTATTTTTAGAAACTTATCTATTTTAAGTAGTAATTCTATTTTTGGAAACTTTCTATTTTGGGAAACATGCTATTTTTGGAAAGTTACTTATTATTACACAATAAGTATAATAATACATGAAATACCAGAAATACTTAATCAGAGTAAACAGAATATAAAATAAACACAGTTTAAGGCTTAAAATAGTAAAACATGATAAGAACATATAAAATAAGCTAAGACATGACATAAAATCAGTTACGTATTAGTAAGCAGATACTTATTCATGTATGTATTTATGTAGCATTAGTGATACGGAAGTAGGATTCCTCTCAGTTCGTCTTCTTCGTTCACTGGACATAAGGTACGGATTCCCATCCTTTCAGTATGGACATTCTTTCCTTATTAGGATTCCCCCTATGCAGCCAACTATTTTCCCAGTATACGTTTTATATGTTTCTGAATTGATTATGTTTAATTTAGAATACCTAAAGCCATGTACATGCATGACCAGTTTCACCTAGTTATGGAGGTACCATAACCATAACAATAGAGGCACTGGTGTTATGACTTCACCACGGCGGAGTGATTGCTCGTGGCGTCCCTTCAGCTTTTGGCCATTAATATTATATTTATCATGTGGGGCGTATGGGTGCATCCTAGTTACATGTTTCAGTCAGGATTTCATGGTGAATGTGGTGTGTGCCTTGCATCCTTCACAAGGAGCTGATCCCTCCTACCCAGAACCAGTATATTAAATTAGAGGCAGCCCCTCTATTTTGCATGATGAGGTCACCCCTCCAAGTATTCATACACGGTGGATTTTCATGACCTATATTGGCTAATGGTAAAATATGTTAAACAGTTTTCATAAGATAAATATAAGGCTTTTCAAACTATAAAACCAGTTTTATGAACATGTTCCAGGTTTTCCAGGACTTATACATTTCCGCTGCTATTAAGTCTTTATTATGTTTAGTCATTCATACTATGTCTATATCCGTGCACTGAGCGTTTTACTATGCCGTTACTTTCCTTTCCATGTCCCAAAACGGCAGGTACTCTAGGAAAGACTCGAGTAATTTGAGGACGTGCATAGGATGGAAGCTGCTAGAGACTTCTTTTCCTTTTTGCCTTCATATACTTACGCTTGTTTAGTCTTTCATTCATTTCTTTTGGGCTTTATTATGTTTTGGGCTTATGTTTAGGAACCGATGTTTGATTCCGGTTTTCCCTATGGTCATGTATGTTTTAGTATATTTACCTTGCATGCTTTGATGACTCGCCATAGTTACGCGTGACATTCCATTTATCAAAATGGGGTGTTACACCGGCGGTACCTTATTGATAAGGAACCGCCTAGCTATTTAAGGTACCGCCCAGTAGAGTCTGCTCCCTTTTTTGTATTTTAGTGGGGTAGGAATATCTGAGGTTTTTTAAACCTTCAAAGGATATTCTTATGGCATATGGAATATGCCATTTTCAAATTTTCATTTTCCATTTTAATAAAAAATTTTCTTAAAAAGAAAGTTTATTAAAAAATCTTTTGTCATATTAACAAAAGTGAGTTTTAAGGATAATAACTTTGATGATCACTAAGTATGATTAAGAAAAGTTAGTGATATGATTATTACCTTGATGATAGTGTTGGTTAAATAATTCGTTTTGTATTTTACACTAAATGTGTTATATAGTTTGTTGTGATCAAAACTAATAAAGATTAGTTAACACTAATAATGTTTTTAGGCATCACTTGCATTAACAATCTCCCCCTTTTTTATTACGAAAAACTATAAACTCATTTACTTAGAAACAAAAAATATCGAATTATTAACGAGTTTATCACTATCATTTCTCCCCCTTTGTCGTAGAAAATGTGACACCCCCAAATCAGGTTTGCAGCGGAATAATAATTGGGTGTTAGTAAGTGGATCACAGAACAAATGGCATACAAAGCATTGATCATAATTACATGATTTGAAATACAATTGATACAAATATGGTTTTAGTACAAACAGTTGAAGTGTTAAATATCAGTTGTTACAAATATCCCAGTGAAAACAGATCCCCCAATTATTATGATGCTCCTAAATGATGCTCAGTCCATGCTCAAATAATCCAGCTAAATTTCCTGAGAAAAACATGCTTAAAACAGTCAACATAAAGTTGGTGAATTCATAGAGTTTTGTAAAATCATAGTTCAGGACTGTAAATTGTCCTACATAGAGTTGCACAAAGTTTGATATAAAAATCAAGTGTAGGATCTCAAATATCCCATATAGTATTTCATAAGGTTTGATAAAAATCAAATTCAGATATATCAGTATGTTCCATGTATTAATGTACCAAATAATAAAAGGTCGAGTTTAGAACCGCAAACACCATAAACATAGCATCGCACAAAGCCAAATACTATAAGCTAATTACATTACCATATTGCCCGAAACTGAAACTTGATAGTTAAGTCCTTAACAGATAAGGACCCTTCGCCTTATCATTATCAAGGCCCCCATAACAAAAATAAGTGGTGACATGTGAAACATCTGTTGTCCCGGCCGAGGCACAGTGAGCATGACTCACCCAGATAGGGACGGTCAATCCCAAATAGATCTATTTATAACATTCAGGTAATTCAATAATTCTAACAGTTTCGGATGCATGGGTCATGCTGTTCATCTACAATAGGCAATCGTAATTAAGGGTAACAGTTCAGTTTGCGTTTCCTCGATCAACAGTTTATTAAATATAAGATATCAAAATCATATGTTCAAAACAAGTTATAGCATGTCTCTCCCTCGCGGGTTAGTAAAACATAAATAGTGGTGAAAGGCGAGGCTATGAACTCACCTGAATAGCAGTGCCCGGATAATATCACAGATAGTCCAAATAGTATGCTCACGATACAGTTAATTACCTAAGTAATTAATTGGGTCTCAGTATATGTACAAATATAATGCACATATAAATGCAATTGAAGAAAATGCTTGATCACAAATTTAATAAGTTGTTATCGTTTTCAGTGTTAAACTTATTGTACGTTATCGTAACATGTACACTTTTAATTTAATAAGGTGTATTTACCCCGTTCGAATTGTAACAGTTCAAATGAATTAAATAAAATGATTTATTTAATTAGGACTTGTATAAATTTAATGTTTCATAAACGTCCTTCAAGTTCCGATTGTACACAATTAGTCCTCCACTCATGACTTATAATATAGACCTTATAGTTTATTATATTAGATAATATTAATAAAACTTAAGTTAAATTGCTCATGAGTCCTTGGTTTTAATATAGTTACCAAAACAGCCCCTAGGGCTTGCTAAACTTTCATAAAATGGCAATATTAGTCCTTGTGCTTCAAGTGTTTTATGTTATAAATCTTGGTTTTTGAAGATTAATTACGGGTTCGTTACTTAGCCATAAAACGAACGGGGAACATATTTTTATTCTCGGACACGCCGTCTAAAAGTTTCGTTCTTTAAGTTTTTCTTGAAAACGGCTCTAAAATGGGCACAAACGGGTTCAAAGACAGCGGGTCAGAATGCTTAAATTTTCATCAGCTTTTAAAGTGTGCGAGGCAGATTTTTAAAGGGCTGTAACTTATTCGTTACTTGACCGTTTTTAGTGTTCTTGGTGTCTACGGAAAGGTAGCCAGGTGATCTACAATATCCTAGTTGGTGTCGGGTTCTGGTTCTAACTTTAACTCGCTCAAAAACGCAGCCAAAGTCGGCTGGTCAGCCTACATGTACATGCTGTCGGCTTTTTATCCAAGTGCTGACAGCTTTTAGTGTTCAAACGCAGGTTTTCAAAGTCAGTTTCCCGATTCGTTATAGCTCCGTTTTGGGTGATTCAAAAGGCTGTGGAAAGCTGGCTAGGTGATCTACGAAATGCCCCCATAAAAAGATCTATAGTCGGGGTGCTACTGGGTGTAAACGGACTCTAAAGTGGGCTGCTCAGGCTACTTTTTCACATGAAATAACGCTTATGTTTAACTTGTTTACCCTAGCAAACGTACTCCGTTTGTGTTCAAATTTGGCAAGGATATTAACTAAGGCAGAACTTAAGACCTAGAATTCACGTTTTTGCCTAGTTCATGCTTTAAGTGCACGTTTCCCTATGGTGCGTTTATTACATCAGGAGGTTGTTTCGATCTATATGTGTTTTGTTCGGCTTGTTTCGGTAAGTGATTCCTAGTTCATTTCTTAACCAATTTAAGTAATTTAAGTTGTGTTAAAATCTTGGGACTATGGGCTACGTTCTGCCCCCATAAAAGTTGTGGGCACTCTACCCTAGGTGGCTCGTTTTGGGTCTCCAAGATTAAGGTTTTCACTGTTTGTTTTTCCTCTTTGGTTCAATATATACACCTTCTGTACTAAACACCTATTTCTTGTATGCATGCAACGTTACATATGTTCCAAAGTTTAGATCCAGTAAGATTTAACAAGCAAATACTTTTCTTAGGCACATTATTACAAGGGACGAATGCATATATATATCTATATATTAACGTAAGATAACAAGATAGGGAAAGTGACTCACAACACAAGGATCGATCTTATGATTTGAGCTCATGAACTCGAGTTTGTCTAAGCTTCTTTAACAACCACGGCAGTCCCATGCGTCGAACAAAAGAGAAAGAAAACCACTGTTGAGGTTTCCTTATGTAATAGTAGATTTATGGTGAAGATCCAACGACGGATCTGTCGTATACATATATACATGGTGTCGAGGCGTTGTAAACAGGGAAGATGGTGGCTCTAACGTCGGTGGTCAGGCCTGGTGGTGGCCGGTGTTGCAGCGGCGACATTGACAGTAGGTGGAGTTGATAGCCATGGCGGCTGGTGATAGTAACAACATGGTGGCTGAAGTATATGATGATGGTGTTATGGTTGCGATGAACAAATATATATAGTGGCCATCTGACGCTGGTGGTCGTCTTATGGTGTGACGAGGTAGAGATGGTGACAACAGTCGTGGCTGTGATAGTTTGATGAGAAGAAGGAGCCTAGATTTAGTTGTACGAAGAAGGGAAGGGATGAGTGTTTTGTATGCCGAGAGAGATGATAGGTGAATGAGATTGGAGTTTGTGGAGTGTGTTTATATACGAGTGAGGGTCTTGTACTCGGCTAAGAGAGAGAGAGATGGAGATCTTGAGGATCTTGCAAATCTTAGCTATATCTTGGCAAGATATATATGTTGATTTGGTTTGGATTTGCAAATCTTGTACATTTCTTTTCCATTTCATAGTTGCCGCATACGAGGCTTTTGGGAAGGGTTAGGAGACAAGTATTAGGGGTCAAAATGATATGAAGTTCATCATAAGATTTGATGAGGCATGTATATTGTTAAAGCCAAAGGAATGGTTGATTTTAATAAATTTTGTGTAATACCCTATTTGTAAATGAAAAGGGATCCAAAGGAGTGTTAGCTTAAGATTTTTGTTTGATTTGTTTTGTAACTTGTAGATGGAAATAAATGATCAAGGTGTTTTAAGATATTTCATTGAGTCGACTCTATATAATTTGTGATATTTGTTTGACGTTAAACAAGTCGTGGTTAAATGCAGTAATGATTCGCGTTTTAAAAATTAGTTTACATAGTTTCAAGTTTGTCTCAGTATGTAGTCTTTTAGATAGTCATTATAACTATAATTAAATGTAATTTAATTATGAATCTAGTTATAAGTTGTATTTTAATACGACGATATTTGTTAAGGTAAAAGTGTTTATATAATATTAATTTAAAATACTCCACTACTAAAATCATGATTTTTGTACGTAATAAGTCTTGTGTTGATATATTGTAAAAATGATCCGTGAAAATATTATATGATGAACGATAATAGTAATAAAGCCGGGTGACGTGTCAAAAGCCCAAATTTTGGGGTTTTACACTTTTAGCTTTGTCCTCAAAGCTTAAGATGAAGTTACTCCTCCAGGGAACAAGTGAGGACACTTTTCTTTGTACGTGTAATCTTGAGAACTCAAGTTTAGACTCCTAGGTGATATTTGGAATATAATTATTGATCGTATGCTTCCGATGAGTACCTTTTAATAAACAAAGTAATTTGTCTTTTTTGTTTTGATAATTTACACATTTGGTCCTTCCATTTTTGCATTGTGGCCCTAAGGGCACGAAAAGTTTCCAATGAAAATAATTTAGGGCTCAAATTTAATTTCAAAAGTGGCAAAATCAACCTCTAGGGTTTTTAATCTGTGTTAAATCAACTAGGGATTCTTTCAAGTTTGTTAATGTCTATGTTTAGCCCTTAAGAATTTGTAATATGTTCATTAAATCATATTCGAGTTCTAATAAGTTTACAACATGGATAAAATAGGACAAGTTCGTTTTAAGTCTTGGTTTTTATTTAAGTAGGCTTCCCGATATACTTCTAGCCTGTGGAAAGCAAACATTAGTTTGACTCCAAAGCTTCACTCAGTGAAATGGCTAGGGTTGTTGTTGATAGTTATTGGGTAGGAAGTTGCAAAGAATCTGCTTCATTTTTTTTGCTGAGCTGGGGCATAAGTTGCGTAGAGAAGAAGTACTTCAAATGATGGAAATAAAAGAAGAGACCAAGAATAAAGAAGTGTGCATCCCTGGTGAGATGCTGAAAGGGTCATGCATCTACTGTTGGTGGTTCAAAATTTGCAGAAATTTCGACTTCTAAAAGAAGGAAGTCATTCATTTCAAGGCTTGTTAGACAATTGTATTGTCGAACTAATTGGATCCGAAGAAGAAGAAGATTGTCCCAAAGTATGGTACATCAATTATCTCTTTTCGTAGGTGACAAACATAACCCTACAATATACACCCATTGTGAGTTGGGCACGTCTTTTATGCTTGGGTTTGTTTTCCTCGTCGATTTGAGAAATGCGAGCTTAGAAGATAAGGCATCCTCTTACGTATAGTGAAATGTATGGAGTGTGTAAGTGGCTTTGTAAGAAAGCATGGTTTATGTGTAAGTAAAGTAAGGTTATGCACGTATTAGTATAGGGTATTAGTGGAGTGTATGATTACACTAGGTTACTTGTAGCTAGTTAAATCAAATGATGGTAGTGCATGCATACATACATACACACGTTATTGTATAGACATGGGAAGGGTTTTGGGTAAATTTTGCCAAGTGTTGTATGATAATAATAGTCTTTGTATATTATTATAGGTACTTGTTGTGTTGTAGGTATTTTTGTTGAAGCTTTTAGATAACTTAGTGAAAGTGTATTATTAAATACATTACTAAAATTAATTTACTTTATTAAAGTAAATAGGTGACAATGTAAAATAATATACATTGTTTTTAAAGTGTTTAGGCATTTAATCCTTTTAAGTATTATATGGAAATATGTACATATAAAAATAATTCAAGTACTTAATAAAATAAATTAAGTAAGGTTACAGTTTTATCTCAAACATGTACTGAGGTGATGAATTTCATTATTCAATCAAGTGGCCAGTCAATTGCCAAGGTAGTCAATAAATGACTAAAGGTTCATATATTATTCAATCAAGTGGCCAGTCAATTGCCAAGGTAGTCAATAATTGACTAAAGGTTCATATAAATATAAAATAAATATGAAAGGTAGTATGACAATAGGTATATGATAATTAATAGGTCATATAAAAGTGAAATTATATAAATTCCAAATATAAATAGTACTACAGTTGACAAAGTCAATGAATACAAGAATGACACTAAGTCTAGTGTCGATAAAGTATGTGTTACCGTCGCCTCGAATGATCGAGGTTTCATTTCCTCATGGCAGATGAAACAGCTTTATTTTCTGTGACACCCCAAAGGGGTCAAGTGAGACGGAAGTGGACATCCCCTAAATGGGGTCGAATGCAGCGGAAGTGGTATTCGGGGTTAAGGATAAGCCAAAAGTCAAGAGCACAATGCTTTGATATAAAAGAGATGAACACGAATATTCCTATGTTTTTGGGTGAGGATGTAATGACATCAGATATAAGTTATCTTAAGGATGAGATATTACTGGAGGAATTCGTGAGTCAAAAAGGATTACATTCCATAACTGGATAAATAAAATGACATCAATTATGAGTCATGTCGAATATATCTAAGCTCATGTGACTATAAATTTCTATTTACATCGATAAGCGTCCTCATCCACGTAAGGTAAAATTTATAACTCCATTTGGTGACCTATGATTTCTTTATTCAAACGAAAAAGCGTCTCAATTCGTTTCAATAAGGGTTTCATAGCCCACCTTACCTAAATATTTCTGGCAAGGCTTATTATTTAGAATAAATATAATATCTAAGATAATAGATATTATTAAGATACTTTTCAGCCCGTTTGATTATAACCTTCGTCTTCAGACGTCCCATAACATCTTAATACGAAATTATAAATAAACGTCTGGTCCGATGGCTTAGGATCAAGAGACTCAGGTCCCATATGTATAATATAGGATCATAAGTACCTTGATTTTGAGTTCCACCGCATCATTTAAAGATGCAAACTTATCCAAATAATCCTACGTGAAAATACTAAAAGCAAACGTGTATAAGTCGTTAATAAGTCGTGTTCCGTAGATATACGTACAAAATTATAAGCGAGAGAAAAATAAATGTTCACGCACGATAACGTGCGCAAGAATACGTATCAAACAAGGAACGCATATATACAATATAATGATATATTACAATCATAAGTATAGACATTGTGTCAAATAGTTCCTTCTAGTAAGGTATATATACATATATACACATAATAACAAGTTCAAACATCTAATAAAATGTAGTACACGGGATAATTCTCCCTAGTCTGTTTTTAAATATTCTAGTATGTACGGTTGTTGTAAACCCGTTCCTATTATGTGGCCAGTCGGTTTTCCAAGTAGTCAAAATAGACTAACCGGTTTATAGTTATCAATTAATTATAAGCAATAATCAGCGTATAGGAAATGATTAGCGTATAAGCTTAAGCTTGATACACAATCAATCATGGAGGATTTTAAAAATCTTAGTATAAGATTTTCAGGATTTATTTGGATTTCATTACCATACCAGCTCGTTTTTAGGCAATTCATTTATGTTACTGTATTTTAGTTAAATACATCGTTGTACAAGTATTAATAACTTCCATTTAAATTTGTTATTAATAATATCATTTAAGTAAAAGTATTTTCTTACAATTGTTGTATTTTACTTTTATAATCTACGTACATTAAATTTCAAAATTTTTATGAACAGTTATAAAAGTAATAACACTTTATTACATTTAATTTTGATGTCCCCAAATTTTTCGCAAGTTAAATAATAACCCTTTGTTTACATGTTTCAGAAAATGATGGTTCTAGTTTATTTAGTTTAGGATTCGCTCAAGTTTTAATACATTAAATGAAATAAGGGGTTGCTTAAGTTTCAGTTATTGGCATTTATTACTCCCTAGACTTTCAAATATTTACAATATTAGTCCTTGTAATTTCTGTTTTATCAAAACAAGTTTCAATGTCACAGTTTTAATCCATGAGTTTAATGAATTGACATTTTTAGTCCAAAAGTTTTTATAAGGTATATTTTTGGTATAAAAACTTTGTTTAAGTATAATATCACTAAGTGGGCTTATTAAATGTGCCAAAAGAGCTAATGGCTTCCCAAACCCTTATTGAGCTTACAAGATCCATTAAAAATTTTTGTGAGCTAAGGATTTCTTAATGGGTTAAATTACATTTTTAGATCCATTAATATTACAAGTTTTACTACATAGGTTCATAGGACAATAAATGGGCCTAATGGGCTTCCTAATAGACCTAAACATATTTTAGTAAATTAATAATACTTAATCATTTATCTAGGTGTGAAGTTTATAAAACCTTACAAGCTTATTACTGGTTTGTGAAGATTAAGTCTAGATCTCTAAATAGAGAGTAAAAAAAAACCTACGATATGTTTTATTTCCGGGTTTTAAATGAAATCCAAGTTGGTTACAAGTTTGTATATTAATTATAAGCTTTACAATATTTCAAGAAAAAAGATCAATCTTGTTTTATGTTTACATTTAATTTACGAGGTACCAAAAATTAAGATTTAGGGTTTATTATAAGTTCACAAGTTTATTATAAGTTCTAAAATGAATCAGATAGCCCAAGCTATATTTCTTTTCCATTTTGTTTTCATTATGAAATCTAGGTTTAAAAAGTAAATTTTAAAGTCCATACATAAGATCTAGGTTTTTACAAGTTTGTCATAAATTCAACAGGATTTAATCAAGATCTAAAAAAAAATAATTGAACTTTAGATTTTTCTCAAGATATATAAAAGTCTAGTTAAGTTTATCAAAGACGTGGTAAGGATTTCCAAAGATGCAAAAAAAATCTAATTTAAATTTTTCCAAAATTTAATTAAGTTCTTCCAAAATACAATTATTCAAGAAAAGATTTCTAAAATCCTTTTCTTTTATTGTTTGTTTCTTTGCTAAGTTATATATAAAAATATATTCCAAATTTTCCAAGATTTTCCAAAATCTATTTTAGATTTTACAAGATTTCCAAAATCTATTTTAGATTATCCAAGATTTCCAAAATCTATTTTAGATTATACAAGATTTTCCAAAATCTATTTTTGATTTTCCAAGTTTTTCCAAAATCTATTTTAGATTTTACAAGATTTATAAAAATCTGTTTAGATTTACCAGGATTTATAAAATCTAATTTATATCTTCAAAATATTTCCGTTTTCATATTTCCAGGGGTTTTTATGTATTATGTTGTTTGTGTTTATAATGCATTGTTCGGGCCATCATACTTCAGAAGCCATTCTATAAACGTTTGAGGAGCGAGGGTACTTTAAGTCGTAAACCCAACCACTCAGTCAAAACGTAATATCGAGATGGAACATCTTTAGTATAAAGCTCCCTACTAACATGGCATGTTTGTAAGTTTTATTAAATACGTTTAGTATTTTAATATTCTAATATCTTCATAACGATATTAAACAGTCGTAATACGTAAAGTACGTAAATGATTAGCATCTAGTACTACCATAAATATAAATGCATAGGATAATGAATTGCATTTAAATCATATAGTTATGCATGCTCTCTATGCTAAATGATCTCTAAGTATGTCCCCGTCAAAAACCCAGTTTTTGAAATCTAAGTTTTTGAAATTTTAATCCGGTTATAGTTCAGTTAATAAAATAGAAAAAACAATTTTACTTTTGATCTGATTCTCTATAACCATTCGCTCTGATACCATTCTGTGACACCCCCAAATCAGGTTTGCAGCGGAATAATAATTGGGTGTCAGTAAGTGGATCACAGAACAAATGGCATACAAAGCATTGATCATAATTACATGATTTGAAATACCATTGATACAAATATGGTTTTAGTACAAACAGTTGAAGTGTTAAATATCAGTTGTTACAAATATCCCAGTGAAAACAGATCCCCCAATTATTATGATGCTCCTAAATGATGCTCAGTCCATGCTCAAATAATCCAGCTAAATTTCCTGAGAAAAACATGCTTAAAACAGTCAACATAAAGTTGGTGAATTCATAGAGTTTTGTAAAATCATAGTTCAGGACTGTAAATTGTCCTACATAGAGTTGCACAAAGTTTGATATAAAAATCAAGTGTAGGATCTCAAATATCCCATATAGTATTTCATAAGATTTGATAAAAATCAAATTCAGATATATCAGTATGTTCCATGTATTAATGTACCAAATAATAAAAGGTCGAGTTTAGAACCGCAAACACCATAAACATAGCATCGCACAAAGCCAAATACTATAAGCTAATTACATTCCCATATTGCCCGAAACTGAAACTTGACAGTTAAGTCCTTAACAGATAAGGACCCTTCGCCTTATCATTATCAAGGCCCCCATAACAAAAATAAGTGCTGACATGTGAAACATCTGTTGTCCCGGCCGAGGCACAGTGAGCATGACTCACCCAGATGGGGACGGTCAAACCCAAATAGATCTATTTATAACATTCAGGTAATTCAATAATTCTAACAGTTTCAGATGCACGGGTCATGCTGTTCATCTACAATAGGCAATCGTAATTAAGGGTAACAGTTCAGTTTGCGTTTCCTCGATCAACAATTTATTAAATATAAGATATCAAAATCATATGTTCAAAACAAGTTATAGCATGTCTCCCCCTCGCGGGTTAGTAAAACATAAATAGTGGTGAAAGGCGACGCTATGAACTCACCTGAATAGCAGTGCCCAGATAATATCACAGATAGTCCAAATAGTATGCTCACGATACAGTTAATTACCTAAGTAATTAATCGGGTCTCAGTATATGTACAAATATAATGCACATATAAATGCAATTGATGAAAATGCATGATCATGAATTTAATAAGTTGTTATCGTTTTCAGTGTTAAACTTATTGTAAGTTATCGTAACATGTACACTTTTAATTTAATAAGGTGTATTTACCCCGTTCGAATTGTAACAGTTCAAATGAATTAAATAAAATGATTTATTTAATTAGGACTTGTATAAATTTAATGTTTCATAAACGTCCTTCAAGTTCCGATTGTACACAATTAGTCCTCCATGTTTCACGACTTATAATATAGACCTTATAGTTTATTATATTAGATAATATTAATAAAACTTAAGTTAAATTGCTCATGAGTCCTTGGTTTTAATGTAGTTACCAAAACAGCCCCTAGGGCTTGCTAAACTTTCATAAAATGGCAATATTAGTCCTTGTGCTTCAAGTGTTTTATGTTATAAATCTTGGTTTTTGAAGATTAATTACGGGTTCGTTACTTAGCCAAAAAACAAACGGGGAACATATTTGTATTCTCGGACACGCCATCTAAAAGTTTCGTTCTTTAAGTTTTGCTTGAAAATGGCTCTAAAATGGGTAAAAACGGGTTCAAAGACAGCGGGTCAGAATGCTTAAATTTTCATCAGCTTTTAAAGTGTGCGAGGCAGATTTTTAAAGGGCTGTAACTTATTCGTTACTTGACCGTTTTTAGTGTTCTTGGTGTCTACGGAAAGGTAGCCAGGTGACCTACAATATCCTAGTTGGTGTCGGGTTCTGGTTCTAACTTTAACTCGCTCAAAAACGCAGCCAAAGTCGGCTATGTAGCCTACATGTACATGTTGTCAGCTTTTTATCCAAGTGCTGACAGCTTTTAGTGTTCAAACGCACGTTTTCAAAGTCAGTTTCCCAATTCGTTATAGCTCTGTTTTGGGTGATTCAAAAGGCTGTGGAAAGCTGGCTAGGTGATCTACGAAATGCCCCCATAAAAAGATCTATAGTCGGGGTGCTACTGGGTGTAAACGGGCTCTAAAGTGGGCTGCTCAGGCTACTTTTTCACATGAAATAACGCTTATGTTTAACTTGTTTACCCTAGCAAACGTACTCCGTTTGTGTTCAAATTTGGCAAGGATATTAACTAAGGCAGAACTTAAGACCTAGCATTCACGTTTTTGCCCAGTTCATGCTTTAAGTGCATGTTTCCCTATGGTGCGTTTATTACATCAGGAGGTTGTTTCGATCTATATGTGTTTTGTTCAGCTTGTTTCGGTAAGTGATTCCTAGTTCGTTTCTTAACCAATTTAAGTAATTTAAGTTGTGTTAAAATCTTAGGACTATGGGCTACGTTTCGCCCCCATAAAAGTGGTGGGCACTCTACCCTAGGTGGCTCGTTTTGGGTCTCCAAGATTAAGGTTTTCACTGTTTGTTTTTCCTCTTTGGTTCAATATATACACCTTCTGTACTAAACACCTATTTCTTGTATGCATGCAACGTTACATATGTTCCAAAGTTTAAATCCAGTAAGATTTAACAAGCAAATACTTTTCTTAGGCACATTATTACAAGGGATGAATGCATATATATATCTATATATTAACGTAAGGATCGATCTTATGATTTGAGCTCATGAACTCGAGTTTGTCTAAGCTTCTTTAACAACCACGACAGTCCTATGCGTCGAACAAAAGAGAAAGAAAACCACTGTTGAGGTTTCCTGATGTGATAGTAGATTTATGTTGAAGATCCAACGACGGATCTGTCGTATACATATATACATGGTGTCGAGGCGTTGTGAACAGGGATGATGGTGGCTCTAACGTCGGTGGTCAGGCCTGGTGGTGTCCGGTGTTGCAGCGGCGACATTGACAGTAGGTGGAGTTAATAGCCATGGCGGCTGGTGATAGTAACAACATGGTGGCTGAAGTATATGATGATGGTGTTATGGTTGCGATGAACAAATAGATATAGTGGCCATCTGACGCTGGTGGTCGTCTTATGGTGTGACGAGGTAGAGATGGTGACAACAGTCGTGGCTGTGATAGTTTGATGAGAAGAAGGAGCCTAGATTTAGTTGTAGGAAGAAGGGAAGGGATGAGTGTTTTGTATGCCGAGAGAGATGATAGGTGAATGAGATTGGAGTTTGTGGAGTGTGTTTATATACGAGTGAGGGTCTTGTACTCGGCTAAGAGAGAGAGAGAGAGATGGAGATCTTGAGGATCTTGCAAATCTTAGCTATATCTTGGCAAGATATTTATGTTGATTTGGTTTGGATTTGCAAATCTTGTACATTTGTTTTCCATTTCATAGTTGCCGCATACGAGGCTTTTGGGAAGGGTTAGGAGACAAGTATTAGGGGTCAAAATGCGATGAAGATCATCGTAAGATTTGATGAGGCGTGTATATTGTTAAAGCCAAAGGAATGGTTTATTTTAATAGATTTTGTGTAATACCCTATTTGTAAATGAAAAGGGATCCAAAAGGAGTGTTAGCTTAAGATTTTTGTTTGATTTGTTTTGTAACTTGTAGATGGAAATAAATGATCAAGGTGTTTTAAGATATTTCATTGAGTCGACTCTGTATAATTTGTGATATTTGTTTGACATTAAACAAGTCGTGGTTAAATGCAGTAATGATTCGCGTTTTAAAAATTAGTTTACATAGTTTCAAGTTTGTCTCGGTATGTAGTCTTTTAGATAGTCATTATAACTATAATTAAATGTAATTTAATTATGAATCTAGTTATAAGTTGTATTTTAATACGACGATATTTGTTAAGGTAAAAGTGTTTATATAATATTAATTTAAAATACTCCACTACTAAAATCATGATTTTTGTACGTAATAAGTCTTGTGTTGATATATTGTAAAAATGATCCGTAAAAATATTATATGATGAACGATAATAGTAATAAAGCCGGTGACGTGTCAAAAGCCCAAATTTTGGGGTTTTACAGAAAAAAGGTAAGCACAAGTCTTTGAAGATATCCGGACTTTGCTAGTAGCTCCCCCTTCCTTGGGGTACCAAGTGTATGAGCTAAGGTGACATGCTACACAAAGGTTAGTAGAAAGGAAAGAGACACCAATGTATATATGATCACTACCTACTAAGTCACTTGAGAGGGAGAAGGAGAAGAAATCTCAAATTAGAAGCAAGTTTTTGCTAAGTATGTCCAAAAAGGTAAATGACAAAATCAAGGTTCAATTGGTGGAACAGAGGTAGAAAGGAAACATCCAAGCAATGAAGATGATAAATTTGTCAAGGGGCTAAAATTTAGTATTGATGGAATCACCCATAAACAATTGTAAATATTAACCACGATCAACTCAAAAAGGAAGAGAGAAATATCAAATAAAGAAAACAAACACAACACAAAGATTTCATATTACATAAATATGAAAAAGACAAACAAAGTAGATAGTCATACACACAATATGAGTATCTAAATCTAAATATATGGAAAATAAACCACAAAGCATAAGCTAGTCTAATAGTGACAATTTTCCAAGATTTCTAAAAAAATGACTCTACAACAACTAAAGTTTTATGGACTCCAAGGGAGTGTAGCCCTTTAGTTGGAAAAATAAGACGACGATGCATCATTCGAAGTTTTGTCCACGGGAACGAAAACTTTGAGAGGAGGTCGAGTGAGGGGGAATTCAAGAAAATTTAACTTCTCATACACATGAACAAGTTCAATTTGTTGAAATCGACAACAAGCACATGAGGATCCATGATGCAACACAAATTCGGTTGATAAGGGAAGGCCATCACACCTAGGGTTTGGTGGTGGTGAGGAGAGGGGGTAGGTAATGTTTTCACAATGCCTTGTGAGGTTTGGGAAGGTTGAAATATCATTGACTTGAGGGGTGTCAAAGGGTTTTTGTGGTAGGGGGAGATTCTCCTTTTCTCCGGTGATGGGGTTAATGGAGTAGGTCTCATTCCAATACTTGATTGGAGAGAAGGTGGGGTTCTTGGGTGGTTTGGATGAAGAAGGTTCATTTTTCTTGATCCAAATAGGTTTAACTGAGATTTTCGGTTTCTTGGAAAGCTCGGATAAGGAAGCTTTGGGTGAGGAGGTTTGTGACAAAGAAATGTCAAGGTTATGAAAGGGAGAGTTAGGCATTGTTGAGGTGTGAGAATGAAATCTCAAGGTGGGGGTATAAGAAGAAAGTATACAAGGAAAAGGTTTGAAAATCAAATGTAAAGTGTCAAGGAATGTTTAGCCAAATAGAGTAAACATGGAATCGTGACTGGGAATAGGGTGATGAAGAAAGACCAAAAAACGAGCCATAAAGTGTCTTTCCTTCCGCGGTACCTTATAGGGACCGGCGGTTCCTTATCACTTAAGGAACAACGCTTCTTTAAGGAACCACGTGCAGTGGAATTAAACCTATATTTACCAGGGTTTTGAGAAAAACTAAGACTTTTTCAAAAAAAAATGCAAATCTTGGAATTTTACCTCTATCAGCACTAAATTTTGCTAGGGTTGCATAAAAGCAATACATTCACCAAGAATGTCTTGACAAAAGGTGTGACAATCCGTCAATTTATGGTTGATATTTTATTCTCGAATATTATTTAAAAACAATTTACAATATGAACTCACATATTTTTGGGAAGAAATTTGGATTTACGTCTTGGAGTAGCATCGACTACGTCTAAACCGGAGGATTCAACGTTACGTGCTTACGTTTACATACACCGTCTTTGGTGACAGTCCGACATTTCAGAAAATAAATTTGTCCATGAATATTATTTTGGAGTTTTAAATTTGTGTTGGTTCATAAACTCACAAATTTACGAGAAGAGATTAGGACTTACGATTTTATTTTAACGTCCTTTACGACTAAACCGGAAACCTTAGGATTACGTATTTACGTTTTCGAACTCCGTTTCTGATGAGACAATTTTTATGGGATTCGTTTTGTGACGTCGATTCATAATTTATAAAAACGTTTTTCGTAAAACGACCCGAGGGCACGCAAATCGAGGAAATTAGAATCGAGGAATACCCGTAAATTAGTGGGATGGGACAAACTAATTTATCCCACCCCACTACACATGGGGCGGCCAAAATTCACCAACACATCATGTGATGTGTCAACATTTCAACAAGTTAACTACACTTGTCTTAGCTTACAATGTAAGCCTTCCAACCACATCAAAACCACTAACTAAAACCATTCTCCCATTTACCACTCATGCAAACAACACACAATCCTCTCATCTCTCTCTATCTATGCCGTCCATATCTCTCACAAAACACCCCAATTTGATCTTGATTCAACCATGAAATCCCATGTTATTTACACATATGTTGAAGCCACTTTGAAACCCTATTGATTGGTGATGCTTATAACATCCAAGGAGAAGTTTTCATGGAGTAGGAGGGCTGATTTTCCACAAGTTTTCTATGAAGAATGGTGGCCATGAAGGTGGTATTGGAGCATCACAAGTTTCTCCATCAAATTCCATGTTTTCATCACAACCAACATCAACTTGGTGGTATAAAGATTGTCCTCCTCACCTTTTTGTTATTTTTGGTTATGTAATCATGTATTTATTTCCTATTGTATATAGTTATGATGATTATATGATGATAAAAATGTTATGTGGGGATTTGTTGTTGATAATCATGGATAAAAAGGTGAAAAACCATATGAAACAAGGTTAAAATCTTGATTAATTTACATGGCTGTATAAAACAGTAAAGAAACATGTTATGAACTGATGAAATAATGAAGTAGGATCCATTTACAGTAAGCTAAATGTCTTGTACACATGTGAGAGTTGGCCATGCAATGGAATCAAAATAATGAGTGAGATATGATTAAAACAAGTTTAGGGTATAAATCTGAAGTTACTGTTTTGGACGATTTTTAGAAAATACTTAAAGGATGATTCAACAGTAGCTATAGAAGAGTTAAATGTAGAACATATCATGTAGTTTATGTGATAAAAATTTGAGCTTCTATCTCCATGTAGAACTCAAGATATGACATTTTTGGTGAAGATGAAGTTAAAAATCAGATTTTTGGAAATTAAAGAATAATACTATTATATAAGCACTCACATTTTAATATATAAAATGTAAATAAAAACCCACTAACTTATAAAACTTATTTATATAAATATATAAAAGGTGTAATAAGTGTATAAATGATGAAAATGGAAACTTGTTAAGTTTTATAAGTTATAAAACTATAAACATGATTTTTACGACTTTTTCGGCTATTGCCGTAAAATTAACATTTTTATTAAATAAAACTTAGATGGTTGGACCCGTCTAATGAAAACTTTATAAAACTTATATACTGATATATAAACATGTATAACAAGTAAAAACCGATAAAACCCGAACTATAGGACATACGGACGTTAACGGACTAAATTAACGTTATTGGACTAACAATACAACAAACATGGACTAAAACACTTATAAACTTATTATTGGGCTTAACCCATTTGGGCCCAACTTGTGAAGTTTAAGTACTGATAATATAGGTACAAAATGGATTAAAATAAGTTAAATAACTTATAATAAGCTTATTGGACTTAAGACACGCAAACGGGTAAAACTGGTAAACTAATATAAAAGTTATCGACATATAACACTAAAAGGAGTAAACGAGAATATGTAAACCCACTTGATCATCATATATATATAATCATCATATGTATACATAGATGTTATTTTTATAAAGTCATTGGACAAACGTCTAAGACCGAGTATTATTTGTCTAGGTTTCCGTGATTGAAGCACGTACCGTACATCCGAATTGCCGACAACCCGCCTTCCCACATCAACGTGAGTTCATAGCCTCGCACTCTTTTAAATGTTTTATAAATGCTTTATAAACCCGCGAGGGAGATAACATGTTAGTTTTTATAAAAGTTTGGACACCATTTGTCCCGATTGTTTGTATATTGATTTTGGACCCGAATGATTGAATGACCCGATTGTATGACCCGATAAATGATTAATGGACCCGATAGATGAAATTAAATGGATTATTAAAGTTAGGTTATGTCACTAAAAGTCCCATTAGCATGAATTGTGAACTACCGGGAGTTGGTAGACGCTTATGCATTTAATAGTACTATTTGGGGACGATCACCCCAGTTCGCGCCTTGACGGTTGATCCCCGTCGTGCCACATTGATTGGTAAGCGAATTAATGTATGAGAAGATTTCCAATAGCGTGACCTTTGTGACGACACGCTACTTTAGATGGGCAAAAATTGGTATCGGGTTAGCTACCCGTTGTTGGTTTAGTAAGGTAACAATGTCATGCGGCTTATAATAATCCGAATTAACGAAATACTAATAGACGCTCCGAATTACGATGTATTGCCTGACTAGCAATACAGGGTCATACTATTGATATTATGATTGTATTTTGGTTTTCATAACCATATTCATATAACGGTTTTTATTTGATTTTATACAACGTCATAAGACGTATTGTATGATGTTTTTACGACATTGGCTCGTATAATAATTTTTAAGGCAAATGCCTATATTATGATTTTCGATAAAGATTTGTATAAAATGATTTTGGCTATTTTACGGCCTATTACAATGATTTGTATGAATTGATTTTTGGTACTAATTTTATACCAAAGTTATATTGATGGAATTTACTAAACTCTATGAATTCACACGGCGTTATCGCTGACCTTTTCTTTTAACATGTTTTATCTCAGGTACTTGAAGGTAAATCTCGGGAAGACAACAAGAATTCATGGCCCGCACTTAAACAATATTTTTCCATTCAAACACTTGTAAAACTTTTGTGTGAAATGTAATGACTTGGGACCTATGTAACTTTGATATTTATGAATGGAAATGCTTTATTAATAAACGACGCGATTTTTATGCGTTGTCTATGATGTGAGTAATGTGCTATCCCGTAACACCAACTAGTCTTCCGCTGTACTGAGTTATATAAATTTGGGGGTGTTACAGTTTGGTATCAGAGCTCTCGTTATAGAGAACGAAAGATTTTTAAAACCAAGGTTTTGAATAAAACTTTTCAAAATCTTTTAACTATAAACATTTTTCTAAAAATGTCTAAAAATCTTTTGACTATAACGGTGCCGAAGAATTCCCGAGTTACCGACAAGGCCAAGACTGAGAAGTGTTATTTTAATATATATATATATAACTTGGATTATATATATGATGTAATTTTATTACATGATTGTTTGATGATTATTTTGATTTTTATACGAGGTATTTATACGACGTAGATTGTCACAATGTACCCTAAATCCCCTAGTAAATTAATCTAAGCTATTCTCGTAGGAATTCTAGCTATCCTAGATCTAAACCAGGTTGTGGATATTTATGATCCCAACAAATGGTTGATATTCGTAGAATGTAGATATTAGTTGATTGTGATATTGAAGAAGGATTGGCGAGATTAAATCTGATATCGATGTCATGACGATCTTTCCTTATAGAGTGGAGTTTGACAAAACGTTATCACCTGGAAAGATGTCATCTGATTCGTTGTCATCCAATTCTTAAATTTGAAATCGAAAGGGTGAATGTTGCACTTGAGGCTGTTATTGGAACCATTACCCAAAAGCCTCATGCCACTAATACCTTTCCGAGAAGTCTAGTTGAATGATCAAGTCATTTCATACTAGTGACTTATTTGATAATTGTTGTTGTAAGAGCTAATAGGATTGGAAATTAAGTGTTGATCATATCGAGCTTTTATTGTCCTATTAAGGCCTAAGAATAATATTGAAAGTATTGGAATATGAGGTAGGATATTGAATTGAGTATAAAATTGGTTGAAATTTGAATAAAGTAAAAATTTAACCCGTATGGAATATGAGATTGTTAATAGAAGTCGTTAAGTTTTGTGATTGAATTATAAGGATTTAATTATTTGTTGATTCGTGTTAAGGGTTGTTCCTAGACCATTGTCCGCTAACGAGGATGCCCAGTGTCCAAGAAATAAATTGAAGAAATCTTCTTCTGAATTGAGACCGATGGATCTTCCGGGACATATGGAAAACCTAATGACTCTTGTAGATTAGTATTCATTGTGGTATCTTTTAAAAATCCCTAACTTAACTGAGACATCAGTTGGTAGGATGAGTTCTGAGAATTGTATGACATAGTGACACGTAATGTGTTACGGTACAATTTTGACTTGTTTGTGATTAACGAAAAGACTACCTTTGATTGCTAAATTCTACATGTATCGATGTTATCTATCCTTTATTGCTTCATCCTAATGTTTGCAATAGTGATGCAACCATTGAACAAGTACTCATCTCGATTTGAGTTACGTTGTGGATTATTCTCTTTGTATTCCTGAGTGCCATCGAGTTCATGAACCTCATGATTATTTGGCTAAGCTCATTTCCTATCATATCGTAGTTAATTCTTGGTGAACAAGCTTTCATCACTCTTTTGCAGATCACACATTGTTTTTATAAAGTTAAAACCGTATCCTTGAGAAAAATTGAATTCTCATCATCAAAAGGATTATTCAAAATGAGACTTATAAATGATTGATATCAAAATGAAGTCGTTTATGAAACACTTTGGAAACTTAATTGTTTTCATAACAAGGAAAATCTTTGTAAATTTATTTTGATTCTTATTTAAGAATTAAGCATGTAAATGTTTTTATTATAAACATGATGATAAAATTTTGACGAACTGAGTATTGCATCGTTAATCTTGAAATTGTATATAGTTGCGCGCCTACATACAATTTGGAATGGACTATGCAAGACTGATTAGTAGTCACCATAAAACTAATGAATAAACACTACATTTTCTTTGAGGATTGTGAAAGATTAAATTTTAATGAGATCTGCAAGAAGTGAAAAATAAGGACATAATGTTAGGGACACCTACATATGTGCCTATAACACCTATTCTTCTGAGTTGAATTTACTCATCTGTGGAATTTGTCTTATTTGACAATTGATATTCCGTTCTTGTCCAATTCTCTCGTAGTGAGATTCTTAGGAAAAGTATCTGATTTCCGAGTGCTGATACCCGACTGGATGTATCGACGTTCTTATCATTTCTCTTGATTTGATTTCATTTGAGTGACCTGGGTAACGATCCGAGGATCTTTCGAATGCGTACTCGAATCATGAAAACATGGGATATATTCATATTCGTTAAATGTTTTCGTCTGAATCTGATTTGAAATTCTCTCGCGTAGATTATGCGTTGACCTTACTCTTTAGATGGTAGTTGTGTCTCCATATATCCTTGAATTTGTGAAGGATTATGAGTTATTATTAGTCTTTTGAGAACTTCACATCTTATCGACGGTAATAAAACTGGAAAGTTGATAGTGCCAGTATAATGGATTGATTGATTATGACATGACGATATTGTCTTAATTGATGGGAACTCGAGTAGAATTCCCCTGAAGAGATAAGATGTTGATTATCAAAAGTGATATAAATAATTATTGGTAGATGACGATATCCTATATTTGGAATTGAAATTATACCGTGAATGGTTATGAACTAGTCATAGATATTATAATCTAGAAAGAACCTAATATGAAATTATTAAAAGATGTTTTCGTTATCTGAAACTTTAGAAAGTATTTGTTGATGAATTACCTAGACTTTCGCCATTAAGGCAAGTTGAAATTAGTATTGATTATATTCCTGGTGCTGCACTTGCGACTTGTGCACTGTACGTCAGCACCATCTGAATTAAAGGAATTACCGTACAACTGAGAGAGTTGTCGGAGAAAGATTTTATTATACCAAGCCTGTCATCCTGAAGAGCTATGGTTTTATCTTTCCTTATATTTGTAAGATTACTGTGAACTGAGTAAATTGACAATCGAAAACGATATCCATAACTCGAAATGGAAGAATTGTTCGATCATTTACAAGGTTCTAGCAAATTTGATCCATAGCATGGTTATCATCAACTTTGCATCTGCGAAAGAGATTATCTATTCCAATCACTACATCCGATGCTTGTAATGAACATTATGAGTTTCACATGATGTCGTTTGGATTGACCGATGCACACGTAGTATTCATAAATTTGGTGAATCACGTGTGAAGGCTGTAATTTGATAAATTCATGCTCATTAAGGACCATTTATTTGTTTGTTTATAAGAATAAGAATGAGGTTAATAATTAATTATAGACTGCCTTAAATTGGCTAAACAATGAAAACCTATACCTTAAATATTTAACACATGATTAAAGACTTAAACCTTTACATGATTAGACTATGTGATTAAAAGGATAATGGGATATAAATTGACTCTTCAAGAATTAAGAGCCCTTTTAAGACTTTGGATTTTTCCAAAAAGAAATGGAAATATGTTTTGACAAATGTTTTAACAAAGGATTTTAAGGGATTATTCCCTTATACACAAACCATTTAACTAAACTTCTGTTTAGGGGTAAATGTTTGTGTATACCTTAAGACGACCTAGGAAGGATTGAGTAAAACCATTTATACCATAACCTGAAAACTTTAAACGACAATTTTTGCTTTTCAACTAAGAAAACTTTGACCAAAGTATAAACAACGGTTTTTCGAACATTTACGAATCTTATTAATTATTTTCGATAAATCAACGAAAATATTGTTAATTAAACTCAAATTTATTTTGAACATTTTATATAATTAGTCGAACTAAGAAATTTAAAACTTTACGTTTACGCTTCATAAAAATTAACTAATAAATATTTAATTAATTATAATAATTATCGACGCTTTAGACGACGGATTGAGAGAAACGGATAAAAATGATGGATGAGACGAAACTGAAACTTAGAAAATGTGCAGAAAGGTGAACGTAACTACTGACGCATAATATAGAAAGAATATCTGAGTAAATTATGAACATGATAATTATATCATCATGAGAGATAAATATAGATACTGACATATTATAGAAAAAGGATAATATAGATAATAAAAAGGGGTTCGCGGCTAATGTGAACCATTAAAATTGAGAAGCCAATGGCGTTAAATGTTTTAAAAGACCACTTATGGTTGCCTAAATATGAAGGATTGTGAGCTATAGTTATGTTGGAATCATGTAAGTATAAGTATTCTATGTATGTCATTTTTGACTAAAAGTATCTTTGTCTGAAGAAGTTGTACTGATGGCAATTATGAAGGCAGACATCGCCTCATACATTAGTAAACGTCTAGCTATTGCAAAGGTCAGCATCTGAATTTGATTCGATTTGGGTCATCGTCGACAAAATGACCAAATCTGCTAATATCATTCTCGTTAATGATAAATGCAAAAGAGTTATGTAAAAATAGCATGCCTGTATCGATCATCTATATCAAGATCCTCGCTTCGCATCGAATTTCTAGAGATTTGCTCAGAAATCATTGAGAACGAACCTTGATGAGAGTACTATGTACCACCCCAATCGAAGGGACGAGGTAAAGTAACGATACAAGGTAATATAAGTGCTGTTTTATGTTTGAATGATTGACCTTTGGTGATAGACCGTATAATCGTTTTCCTTTGGAGAAATTATCATTGATAATCATCGTATTAGGATCGAAATCGAATTTTGTTAGAATCTAAATCTTAGAGCATCTATAAGCAGGAATTGAGATGAAGACATCCGACATACACCCATGGTGAGTTGGACATGTCTCTTAGGTTTAAGGTTTCCTATGATGGCAAACCTAACCTTGCAAAATACCCGACCCGCGAGATCTGAAATGATTGTTGAAATTAGGATTTGATTATTAACCGCCGATAGTGGGCAAGAGGTTATGTGAATGAGAAATGTAGATCTTGAAATGCCAAACGGGTAGCGAAGTTATGCCAAAATTTTTAAACTTTGGAAAAATGAATTCATGATCTGACAAATCATGGGATATAAGTCCCCGTTGTTTGGGACCATTGAGATGATGTAAAAGTTGGGATTGAAAGGCATATAAGCTGGATCTACCCTAGGACTTCAAAGACTGCGCGAATTATGTTTCATAAATCGAACTTGATGGAATATCTATCAAGTGAGAATCTGATTATTCTTAGTAGAGCTTAGATCGGCGAAAAGTTGCATTCATCAAAAACCCGTGAACATCATGGATAGAGAAGTAAGTCAACATTAAGCCTGATCTTATTCCCGTAGTTATGTTTGATGAAACTCGCGTATTATAATGAATTGCACTTGTGAGAAAAGACCGACTGTGGAGGAAATACCCACATGGCTTTAACTCTATAAGAAGCGAGTAGTAAGGTAAGATGATCTTTGAGGACAAAGATCCTGTTTAGGGGTAAATGCTGTGACAATCCGTCAATTTATGGTTGATATTTTATTCTCGAATATTATTTAAAAACAATTTACAATATGAACTCACATATTTTTGGGAAGAAATTTGGATTTACGTCTTGGAGTAGCATCGACTACGTCTAAACCGGAGGATTCAACGTTACGTGCTTACGTTTACATACACCGTCTTTGGTGACAGTCCGACATTTCAGAAAATAAATTTGTCCATGAATATTATTTTGGAGTTTTAAATTTGTGTTGGTTCATAAACTCACAAATTTACGAGAAGAGATTAGGACTTACGATTTTATTTTAACGTCCTTTACGACTAAACCGGAAACCTTAGGATTACGTATTTACGTTTTCAAACTCCGTTTCTGATGAGACAATTTTTATGGGATTCGTTTTGTGACGTCGATTCATAATTTATAAAAACGTTTTTCGTAAAACGACCCGAGGGCACGCAAATCGAGGAAATTAGAATCGAGGAATACCCGTAAATTAGTGGGATGGGACAAACTAATTTATCCCACCCCACTACACATGGGGCGGCCAAAATTCACCAACACATCATGTGATGTGTCAACATTTCAACAAGTTAACTACACTTGTCTTAGCTTACAATGTAAGCCTTCCAACCACATCAAAACCACTAACTAAAACCATTCTCCCATTTACCACTCATGCAAACAACACACAATCCTCTCATCTCTCTCTATCTATGCCGTCCATATCTCTCACAAAACACCCCAATTTGATCTTGATTCAACCATGAAATCCCATGTTATTTACACATATGTTGAAGCCACTTTGAAACCCTATTGATTGGTGATGCTTATAACATCCAAGGAGAAGTTTTCATGGAGTAGGAGGGCTGATTTTCCACAAGTTTTCTATGAAGAATGGTGGCCATGAAGGTGGTCTTGGAGCATCACAAGTTTCTCCATCAAATTCCATGTTTTCATCACAACCAACATCAACTTGGTGGTATAAAGATTGTCCTCCTCACCTTTTTGTTATTTTTGGTTATGTAATCATGTATTTATTTCCTATTGTATATAGTTATGATGATTATATGATGATAAAAATGTTATGTGGGGATTTGTTGTTGATAATCATGGATAAAAAGGTGAAAAACCATATGAAACAAGGTTAAAATCTTGATTAATTTACATGGCTGTATAAAACAGTAAAGAAACATGTTATCAACTGATGAAATAATGAAGTAGGATCCATTTACAGTAAGCTAAATGTCTTGTACACATGTGAGAGTTGGCCATGCAATGGAATCAAAATAATGAGTGAGATATGATTAAAACAAGTTTAGGGTATAAATCTGAAGTTACTGTTTTGGACGATTTTTAGAAAATACTTAAAGGATGATTCAACAGTAGCTATAGTAGAGTTAAATGTATCACATATCATGTAGTTTATGTGATAAAAATTTGAGCTTCTATCTTCATGTAGAACTCAAGATATGACATTTTTGGTGAAGATGAAGTTAAAAATCAGATTTTTGGAAATTAAAGAATAATACTATTATATAAGCACTCACATTTTAATATATAAAATGTAAATAAAAACCCACTAACTTATAAAACTTATTTATATAAATATATAAAAGGTGTAATAAGTGTATAAATGATGAAAATGGAAACTTGTTAAGTTTTATAAGTTATAAAACTATAAACATGATTTTTACGACTTTTTCGGCTATTGCCGTAAAATTAACATTTTTATTAAATAAAACTTAGATGGTTGGACCCGTCTAATGAAAACTTTATAAAACTTATATACTGATATATAAACATGTATAACAAGTAAAAACCGATAAAACCCGAACTATAGGACATACGGACGTTAACGGACTAAATTAACGTTATTGGACTAACAATACAACAAACATGGACTAAAACACTTATAAACTTATTATTGGGCTTAACCCATTTGGGCCCAACTTGTGAAGTTTAAGTACTGATAATATAGGTACAAAATGGATTAAAATAAGTTAAATAACTTATAATAAGCTTATTGGACTTAAGACACGCAAACGGGTAAAACTGGTAAACTAATATAAAAGTTATCGACATATAACACTAAAAGGAGTAAACGAGAATATGTAAACCCACTTGATCATCATATATATATAATCATCATATGTATACATAGATGTTATTTTTATAAAGTCATTGGACAAACGTCTAAGACCGAGTATTATTTGTCTAGGTTTCCGTGATTGAAGCACGTACCGTACATCCGAATTGCCGACAACCCGCCTTCCCACATCAACGTGAGTTCATAGCCTCGCACTCTTTTAAATGTTTTATAAATGCTTTATAAACCCGCGAGGGAGATAACATGTTAGTTTTTATAAAAGTTTGGACACCATTTGTCCCGATTGTTTGTATATTGATTTTGGACCCGAATGATTGAATGACCCGATTGTATGACCCGATAAATGATTAATGGACCCGATAGATGAAATTAAATGGATTATTAAAGTTAGGTTATGTCACTAAAAGTCCCATTAGCATGAATTGTGAACTACCGGGAGTTGGTAGACGCTTATGCATTTAATAGTACTATTTGGGGACGATCACCCCAGTTCGCGCCTTGACGGTTGATCCCCGTCGTGCCACATTGATTGGTAAGCGAATTAATGTATGAGAAGATTTCCAATAGCGTGACCTTTGTGACGACACGCTACTTTAGATGGGCAAAAATTGGTATCGGGTTAGCTACCCGTTGTTGGTTTAGTAAGGTAACAATGTCATGCGGCTTATAATAATCCGAATTAACGAAATACTAATAGACGCTCCGAATTACGATGTATTGCCTGACTAGCAATACAGGGTCATACTATTGATATTATGATTGTATTTTGGTTTTCATAACCATATTCATATAACGGTTTTTATTTGATTTTATACAACGTCATAAGACGTATTGTATGATGTTTTTACGACATTGGCTCGTATAATAATTTTTAAGGCAAATGCCTATATTATGATTTTCGATAAAGATTTGTATAAAATGATTTTGGCTATTTTACGGCCTATTACAATGATTTGTATGAATTGATTTTTGGTACTAATTTTATACCAAAGTTATATTGATGGAATTTACTAAACTCTATGAATTCACTCGGCGTTATCGCTGACCTTTTCTTTTAACATGTTTTATCTCAGGTACTTGAAGGTAATTCTCGGGAAGACAACAAGAATTCATGGCCCGCACTTAAACAATATTTTTCCATTCAAACACTTGTAAAACTTTTGTGTGAAATGTAATGACTTGGGACCTATGTAACTTTGATATTTATGAATGGAAATGCTTTATTAATAAACGACGCGATTTTTATGCGTTGTCTATGATGTGAGTAATGTGCTATCCCGTAACACCAACTAGTCTTCCGCTGTACTGAGTTATATAAATTTGGGGGTGTTACAAAAGGTGACAAAATTTTGGATAACATTTTGAACCAATTTTTGTCAAGTTTTAGAGGTTGTGATAGATTTAGGTTCAATTTTAATTTGGAATTAAAGTTGATTAATGTCCAGATAGAGATGGAAGCACATAATGCCAAGTCCATAATTCATTCTCATAAAACACTCATGAAAGAGATACATAAAGGAAATAAATAAAAACAACTAACTATACTAAAGATAGCTTAAAAAGGCTAGGTCTTGATTAGTAATCTTCCTTGGCTTGAATTTTCTTGAAAACTATTTTTAAAGAGAATCACCATTCATCTCCTAGGAGGAGGCATGTTAAACAAGGTGAGCAAGAAATCTTGTAACCTCATATGAAGTCCCAACATCTCCATCCTAAGGTTTTGAATGATGTAGTTATTGTATAGGCAACATGGACAATGAGAA
This sequence comes from Glebionis coronaria, assembly GCA_025667525.1. Taxonomy (NCBI): domain Eukaryota; kingdom Viridiplantae; phylum Streptophyta; class Magnoliopsida; order Asterales; family Asteraceae; genus Glebionis; species Glebionis coronaria. Next base: position 301,763,023 of record CM046878.1, on the reverse strand, counting down.
CCATGAGCTTCTAGGAACCCAAGGAAGTAAGTATCACCAATAAATAAGGGAAGTGGAACACCCAAAATGGAAGTGTTTGAGGGAGGTGGAGGTGGAGGAGGTATATATCTCCAAGGGTGATGTGGGTGAGTGTGGAGGCAAGCTCTCCAAGGGTGAAAAGGGTGAGTTAGGAGGGGTAAATGGTGAAGTCACCATGGTATCATCAAAGTCATTTACAATGGGAATGTGACACCCTAGAATCGAGGTCATTAACGTTACCCTAAATTACGCTAATTTTTGAAATTTTTAATAAATTTTAATTTCTATATTTATAAGTATTTTGGTTAAAGCCGATGTTCGAGGTTATAATTTTTACGTTTGACGATTCAAGAAGGACGATGACGATTACGATCCCGAGGGATGCCCAATTTTATATAATTATTGACGAATTATCGATAATGTAATTTTTCGAGAATTTTAATTACGGTTCGTGTTAAGTTGAGTCGGGTGAGTTTTATAGCCTTCCGAGTACATTTAAAGTATCCCAAAAATATTTTGGAGCGTTCGGGAAGATTTCCGACTCCCGTAAAATTTTCAAAATTGACAAATGAGTCGAACCCGTAAAGTTTTGAGGACGTTTTCAACTCAAGGCCAAAAGAAACCAAAAATTGCAAATTGGTCCCTCCCAATCCACCAAAAAGCCCAAAATTGACACAAACACAAACACATAGAACATTTCACCAAAAATAATCAACTATCTCCCTCTCTTGCTCTCTAAAGCCGACGGACACCCCCAACCCACCAAGAACACCATCAAAAACTTTTTTTCACTTGATTTTCATTAAAATTAAGGTTAGACCACATATAATTTGGTCATTCCCTACATTTCTATGTACTTAAATCCCACATGCATTCAAGTAAATTTTCCAAAAATTTTCATGATGATCCAAATTCGTTTTTGAGGCTAATTATTGTAATGCATGTTAAATTCATGTGTTATGGAAGCATAAACACCAAGAAAACCCACCAAAATCAATTTGGTTGTGGTGATTGGGTCACCCAAACCCCACGGCACAAGGGGTGTTTGGGGAGCCATGGTGGTTGTTGGATTTTGAGCTTATCCTAGTGTTTGGTTATGTGTTTAAGGATGTTTTACATAGGTGTTAGTGATTGCATGTTCATTTTAGATGATTAGGATTTTGAGTTTGGTTGATCAATAGGGGTAGGACTGAATTTTTGTGTTTGGATATGTTTAGGGAGGCTTAGGATGATGCCTAGTGGTGGTTAGAAGGTTTGAAATCGAGTCTAAGCATGATTTTGGAGTAGCCAAATTTAGGCAGAAACTTTGGATTCATTTCACAAAAATTATTTTTCTTCCAGGTCTTGAAAACTAAATGTAGTTGTAGAGGGTCTTTTTTTCTTTAATTTGGTATAAGGTAGAGCCCGTGACTCAAAACGAGCTAAAAGTTATGAGGTTTTAAAGATCGAGTACCGGGAGACGAGGACTTTCATAATCCGAATTTATGTAAAGTTTTAGTCAAATCCCGAGGGTCACAAGTATGAATTGGTAAATGGTCAAGGGTCAAAATTTGGTCCCTAACCTGTATAAATGAGTCTATATGTTGACTTAGGAGTCAAAGAAGTCAAAGGTACATTTCATATAGGTCAAAGAGGTCAAAATTGGTCGAAGTGCAATTTCAGCCCGTAAAATGTAGTTTTGGAAAAGCGTCGAGTAACGAGTCGTAAAAGTAAAAAAACTTTCATTGGGCTTAAAAACATGTTATCTACAGGTCTTATAGGATTTTTGAGAATTTTGTCAAATTTTATAAGTGTGGTTAAATATGGTAAAACAGCCCGTACTTTAGTCAAGTACCGGCGAGAATGAGTAAAAATGACAACGTAAGTAATGAGAACGAACGTTATAAAGTGAGTGATGCTTGTTGTTTTGTTTTTGGCGTGAGTTATAATTGTCCTAAGTGACTATTATTTATGTATTTTATACAGTACCGTAAAGTATATAAAATGAGAATACTCATTACGCGTTATTTGTGATAGGTGTTGATTTACCCGGGCATCCGTTTCGTCGTCAGTGATCATCCCTCGAACTACCGACTACTTAAGATATAAGGTGTTAATTTATAGCCTCGCTTATGTTTATTTCAAATTGTTTTACCCGCGAGGGAAATGCATGCTAGTTTTTAAAAGGAACGTATATCATGAATGATTGTTAGACCCGCAAGTTGCCTTAGAAATTGTGTTGAGTACCAAAGTTGCAAAAGTCCCTAAAATCATGAACTATTAACTATTGTCCTGCCCTCGAGTAGGGGGAAATAGCCGCTTATGCAATTTGTAGTACTACGGGGCTAACGACCCAATGCTAGCCGAGAAGCTGTACTTTTAGTAAGTTCTGCGGTAGATTATTTTGTATGAGAAATAAGGTATAATTGCAACTGATGCCTTTAGAAGGGGCACTGGTTTCATCTGAGTCACGCCGGTATTTATTACGCGGGTGATTGAGTTAACGGATTAGTGTCATGAGCTTAAACACAATTGTCAGTATCCTGATTATAGATTGTTTGATCGACAAGTCTATAAATGATCACGAATGGTTTTTATTTTATATACGTTCAAATGGATTGAAAAACCTATGAATTCCACTCAACGTTTTCGTTGACCAAAATTTTTGGCATGTGTTTCAGGTAACCGCTGAGGTGTAGAATGGAGCATGCTTGGGATGGGTGTTGTGTGTATGGCTTGGAGTCCGCTTGTTTTTCCTCCTTTTTCTACTTAAACATTTTAAGTTTAATGTAATGTTGTTGTGAAACTGAAAGTCTTGGGTTGAGATTCATGGGGACCGAAAACGCTAAACTCTGTTGTACCAATTTGGGGTTGGAAAAACCGTGGACATGTATCATCTAACAATTTTAAATTCAAGTTTTAAGTTGACGTCTTTTTAGGGTCGTTTGATATATCTTGTGTGCAATGAATACAGTGTAGCACCCATTGTTGTAGTTCCGCTGCGCATAGCAATTGTGGGGGTGTTACAGATTGGTATCAGAGCCACGAGTTATAGAGAACTAGGTCGTTTTTGAAAATCCTAAACTATAACTTTTGGTGTCGTAAGAAATGGTCCAAGCACACACAACTATCCTGCATGGCTCCGGTAAGATTTATTGTTGTATTTATGGCATTTGACGTATACTTTTGAGTGAAGTATATATGTGGGTAATTATTACGTAAGTATGGAATTACTATATGTAGACGTTGAATTTTACGTGGAATATCCGACATCGTAATTTTTGTACTAATCATGCATGAGCATCATATTATTACATTTCGGGCATATGTACCACCTTTGCATTGCATTTGCATGCATGTATTTATAACCATTGTATAATTACTTATGTACCCTCCGAAATTCGCTGTTATTGCAGGAATGGCCGAGGTACCGCCTAATGATAATGGAAACGATTACGTCGTAGGTCACGAAGGGGGACCGTTTCATCCGAACCCGCCGGACAATGATAATGGATGGATCGCACCAGAAGACGAAATAGGGCCGGAAAACGACAATGACGAAAGTGAGGTGGATAATTTCAGCATTAGTAGTGACGAGAGTGAGGATTCCGAAGAAGAGCCCGAGGAGCTAATGGATGATGGCATTCCCGAGAATGCTGTAGGCCAGACCGAACCTGATTTGTTTCAATCCCCGAATTCGCCGAAGGGTTACGAGGTACCACCGACCGGTCGTTATGAGCAGCAACCCTTTAATCGCCCGATGGACAATTGTAAGGATTATTTGAGAACAGTGCCAGGATTTGTTCGAGTAAGTAATGGGAGCAGTGGAGAGTCCAGCAAATCACCCAAGTCGCCATCGATTCATGAGAATATTGCGAGGGTTTACTTTCCGAGACCAAGACACTACTGGGATCCCGCAGGTCGTTTGGGGAGGATGGAAAGGTTGATGTATGAGCGGTTTGTAGTTGAGACCAGGGTAATTAAGAAGTTTGATAAGACTGAAAGGGAACATCAAAGACTGTTGGAAAGGACTGCAAGAGTTGAGTATGATGGGAATGTGAACAAAAGTGACATCAACAGTTTAAGATCAATGGTTGCAAATTTAAGTGCTAGTCTTGACCGTGTTAGGGAGGATCAGATGAGGTTGTCGAGGATGCAGAGTTGGGAGCATCGTGTGAGAGATTCATTGCCCCCGGATTGGAGATTCGTGGACGATTTGGAGATGGAGGCGAATGACTTCATGATTCAGCCGCCTACTAGAGGTGCTTGTATTACGGTGGGAAATCAGGTAGCGATTGAGTGTGGATCCACATCAGGGACGAAAAAGGAAATGGAATGTGAGCCGGATGATAAAGGAAAGAGAAAAATGGATGATGTGGATGAGGACGATAGTGATGAGGAAACCGAGGAAGACGACGACGAGCCGCCATCCAAGAGGCCGTGTGGATCACCACATGCCTAGTTACTTGTTTTGTATTTTCTTTGATCATTGTAATAGAACTGTTTTAGACCTTTGTATGATGGTATTATGACGAGAAACTCAAGTACTTGAAGTTTTGTGGTGAACGATTGTAGTGGCAATACTTGTCACGATTTTGGTTAATTATCAATACAATCCACGTTACCTTTCATGATCTGTGATATGTCTTAAATTTGATCTTTTGTGATGTGAATTGATGAATATTAGTAACTCCGTAGTGATGTGTCGTTGTATGTATATTATGTCTGGGAAACTTGATATGTATACTTACATTGTTTTTCTATTTTCCTTGTCTTGCAGAAAGAGATATTCGATAACACCATGCCTCCAAAGTTGACCACCGATCGTGTTAACACCATGATTCAGGAAGCTATAGCAAATGCGTTGGAAGCGGACCGAGCTGGGAGGAATCAGGATCCGGGAAGGAACGCGGGGAGACAGCAAGCCCCGAGAGTGTGTACCTATTCTAGCTTTATGAAATGTGGTCCCACGCAGTTCCGTGGAACGGGTGGAGCTTTAGAACTTAGACGATGGTTGGAAAAGGTTGAAAGTACGTTTGAAATCAGTGGTTGTGCAGAAGCGGATAAAGTAAAGTTTGCAGCTGCTACGTTTCTTGATGATGCGTTAAGTTGGTGGAATACTCAGGTAGCTACGGTTGGATTGGCTGTAGCGAATGCAAGGACGTGGAATGCGACAAAAGCTTTGTTGACTAAGAAGTTTTGCCCAGAAGAGGAATTGGGGCAATTGGAGGATGAGTTGAGGCATTTGACCTTGAAGAACAACGATATCGCTGCCTACACTAGGAGGTTTAATGAGTTAAGTCTTTTGTGTCCAGACATATTTGCCAATGATGCCAAGAAAATGAAGCAGTATATTAAGGGTTTATCCAGCAACATCAAAGGTGAAACAACTTCGTCGAAACCTGGATCGTTTGATGAAGCGGTTCAGATGGCACACGCTTTGATGGACGTCAAGCTACAGGACAAGCAGAACTCAATTGCTGAAGGCAACAAGAGGAAATGGGAAGCGGCACAAAGCAACCAATCCCAAGGCCAGAACCGAGGTGGAAACCGAAACAACCATGGGCCGAACCGAAATCAGCAGTTTAATCAGAGAAGGAACGAAGGGATGAGGGCAGTGACGAACCCTAGAGGTGTAAAAGTGAATCCCCATTGTGGTAAGTGCAACTTGTATCATGTTGGAAATTGCCCGCCTGCATGCGGCAAGTGTGGGAAGGCAGGTCATAGGACATCTGGTTGTCGAACGGGAGGAGTAGCCACTGGGGCTAATGCTATCAGGATGAGGGGATGTTATAGTTGTGGAGAAAGGGGTCATGTGCAAGTGAATTGCCCGAAGGCAGGAAACAAGCGGGGAGGCAATAATGCGGCTGCTGTGTATCAAGTGGGAACGGCTGATAAACCACAGGGTCCCAATGTGGTTACCGGTACGTTTTTGCTAGACGCTTGTTATGCTAGTATTTTGTTTGATTCTGGCTCCGACAAGAGTTTTGTAGATGTTAAATTTAGTCGTCATATCGATAGAAAACCGGTGTTGTTAGCGACTAGTTATAACGTTGAGTTAGCCGATGGAAAAATTGTTAGTACGAATTCTATACTGAAAGGGTGTACCTTGAAGTTAGGAAATTACGCTTTTAAAATCGACTTGATGCCTATAGAGCTAGGATCGTTTGACGTGATTGTGGGAATGGATTGGCTAATGGCGCACAGTGCTATGATCGTCTGTGGCGAGAGATTGGTTCAGATTCCGTTGAGGAACAAGGTTTTGACGGTGAAGGGAGACGAATGCACTTCTCGTTTGAAAGTGATTTCCTGTTTGAAAATGATGAAGTACGTAGAGAGCGGATGCGATGTGTTTTTGGCACAAGTTTCGTGTGATGGTGATTTAGAGGCGAGGATTGAAGAGGTACCAGTTATTTGCGAGTATCCGGAAGTTTTTCCAGACGAATTGCCGGGTTTACCGCCTGCCCGTGAGGTCGAGTTTCGAATTGATTTAGTGCCAGGAGCTGCGCCAGTTGCACGTGCACCTTATCGCTTAGCACCATCTGAGTTAAAGGAGTTATCGGATCAATTGAAGGAATTGATGGACAAAGGATTTATTAGGCCGAGCTCATCACCTTGGGGAGCGCCAGTGTTGTTCGTAAAGAAGAAAGATGGTTCGTTTCGGATGTGTATTGACTATAGGGAACTCAATAAGCTGACGGTTAAGAATCGGTACCCATTGCCGAGGATTGACGATTTGTTCGATCAATTGCAAGGTTCCAGTGTATACTCAAAGATCGATTTAAGATCAGGGTATCATCAACTGCGTGTAAGAGATGAGGATATACCTGTAACTGCCTTTCGTACGCGGTATGGACACTTTGAATTTCGAGTGATGCTGTTTGGGTTGACAAACGCGCCTGCTGTATTCATGGATCTTATGAATCGCGTGTGCAAGCCGTATCTAGATAAGTTTGTTATTGTTTTCATCGATGATATACTTATTTACTCTAAAAGTAAGGAGGAGCACGAGAAGCACCTAAGGAAGATTTTGGAGTTGTTAAGGAAGGAGAAGCTGTATGCAAAGTTCTCGAAGTGTGAATTCTGGTTGGAATCAGTGCAGTTTCTAGGTCATGTGATTGATAGTAAGGGAGTTCGTGTAGATCCTCCCAAGATCGAAGCGATCAGGGAATGGTCAGCACCGACGACGCCGACTGAAGTTCGACAATTTCTTGGTTTAGCGGGGTATTATCGAAGGTTTATTGAAGGATTTTTGTTGATTGCAAAACCATTGACGAGGCTTACCGAAAAGAATAGGGTGTATGAATGGGGAAATGAGGAAGAACTTGCTTTCGAAACGCTCAAGGATAAGTTATGTTCCGCACCGATTTTATCATTGCCTGAAGGAACCGAAGACTTCGTAGTGTATTGTGATGCGTCTCGTAAGGGTTATGGAGCGGTATTAATGCAACGTGAAAAGGTGATAGCTTACGCGTCGAGGCAATTAAGGAAGAATGAGGAGAACTACACGACGCACGATTTGGAATTAGGAGCGGTAGTTTTTGCGTTGAAGTTGTGGAGACACTATCTGTATGGGACAAAGTGTGTTGTATTCACTGACCACAAGAGTTTGCAGCACATTTTAGATCAAAAGGAGTTGAATATGCGACAAAGACGATGGGTTGAACTACTGAGTGATTATGACTGCGAAATTCGCTACCACCCTGGCAAGGCGAATGTTGTAGCGGATGCACTGAGTAGGAAGGAACGGGAGAAACCTTTGAGGGTTAGAGCTTTAGTGATGAGTGAGAGCGTTGACTTAACCGAAACTATACTGAAGGCTCAGGAGAAAGGACTAATGAAAGGGAATGTTGAAGCCGAAAATTTGGGACGAATGTTGAAACCTCTTTTCGTGATTAGGTCTGACGGACTGAGATATTTTGAGAATCGGATTTGGTTACCATTGTGTTTATCTGAGGAAGGAAAGCCTGGAGTTCGAGAATTGGTTATGAATGAGTCGCATAAGTCGAAGTATTCGATACATCCTGGATCAGATAAAATGTATCACGACCTGAAGAAAGTTTATTGGTGGCCGAATATGAAGGCGGATATTGCTCGTTACGTTAGTAAGTGTTTGACTTGCGCGAAGGTTCAGGCAGAACATAAGAAACCATCTGGATTGTTGGTACAACCAGAGATCCCAGAATGGAAATGGGAGAAAATCGCTATGGATTTCGTGACGGGTTTACCTAGGACTCCTAGTGGATGTGACATGATATGGGTAATTGTGGATAGGTTGACGAAATCTGCTCATTTCTTACCTATGAAGAAGACGGATAGCATGGAAAAACTCGCCAGCGTGTACGTGAAAGAGATCGTCTGTAGACATGGAGTGCCGTTATCGATCATTTCGGATCACGATAGTAGGTTTACGTCGAAATTTTGGAAATCGCTTCAACGTGCGATGGGCACTGAACTGAGTTTAAGCACGGCTTATCACCCGGAAACTGACGGCCAGAGTGAACGAACTATTCAAACGATGGAGGACATGCTCCGAGCATGCGTGATTGATTTTGGAGGAAGTTGGGAACGCCACTTGCCTCTGGTGGAATTTTCGTACAATAATAGTTATCATGCGAGTATCAAGGCAGCACCGTTCGAAGCATTGTATGGAAGGAAGTGTAGATCGCCTGTATGTTGGAGTGAAGTGGGGGAAAGTCAATTGACTGGACCCGAAATGGTTTTAGAAACGACAGAGAAGATCGTGCAAATCAAGAACCGACTACTTGCTGCGAGAAGCCGACAGAAGAGTTATGCCGATAACCGAAGGAAACCGTTGGAGTTTGAAGTTGGAGATATGGTCATGCTCAAGGTATCGCCGTGGAAGGGTGTAATTCGTTTTGGGAAGAAAGGAAAGTTGAGTCCGAGGTATATTGGACCGTTTAAGATCGTTGAACGAATTGGACCAGTAGCGTACAAGTTAGAATTGCCGAGCGAGCTTAGTGCTATTCACGACACGTTTCACGTATCGAACCTGAAGAAGAGTTTGGCGGATAAGGAATTGGTGATTCCTTTGGACGAGATTCGATTGGACGACAAAATGCACTTTGTGGAAGAACCTGTGGAAATTTTGGACCGGGAGGTCAAGCGGTTGAAGCGTAGTAGGATTCCTATTGTGAAGGTCCGATGGAATTCTAAGCGTGGACCGGAATACACTTGGGAACGCGAGGACTTTTTCAAGGAAAGGTATCCTCATCTGTTCCAGTAGAACGAAATGTGAGTACAAGAAGAGGCGAGCGCCGGGACGTCGCTCTCTTTAAGGAGGGGTGGATGTGACACCCTAGAATCGAGGTCATTAACGTTACCCTAAATTACGCTAATTTTTGAAATTTTTAATAAATTTTAATTTCTATATTTATAAGTATTTTGGTTAAAGCCCATGTTCGAGGTTATAATTTTTACGTTTGACGATTCAAGAAGGACGATGACGATTACGATCCCGAGGGATGCCCAATTTTATATAATTATTGACGATTTATCGATAATGTAATTTTTCGAGAATTTTAATTACGGTTCGTGTTAAGTTGAGTCGGGTGAGTTTTATAGCCTTCCGAGTACATTTAAAGTATCCCAAAAATATTTTGGAGCGTTTGGGAAGATTTCCGACTCCCGTAAAATTTTCAAAATTGACAAATGAGTCGAACCCGTAAAGTTTTGAGGACGTTTTCAACTCAAGGCCAAAAGAAACCAAAAATTGCAAATTGGTCCCTCCTAATCCACCAAAAAGCCCAAAATTGACACAAACACAAACACATAGAACATTTCACCAAAAATAATCAACTCTCTCCCTCTCTTGCTCTCTAAAGCCGACGGACACCCCCAACCCACCAAGAACACCATCAAAAACTTTTTTTCACTTGATTTTCATTAAAATTAAGGTTAGACCACATCTAATTTGGTCATTCCCTACATTTCTATGTACTTAAATCCCACATGCATTCAAGTAAATTTTCCAAAAATTTTCATGATGATCCAAATTCGTTTTTGAGGCTAATTATTATAATGCATGTTAAATTCATGTGTTATGGAAGCATAAACACCAAGAAAACCCACCAAAATCAATTTGGTTGTGGTGATTGGGTCACCCAAACCCCACGGCACAAGGGGTGTTTGGGGAGCCATGGTGGTTGTTGGATTTTGAGCTTATCCTAGTGTTTGGTTATGTGTTTAAGGATGTTTTACATAGGTGTTAGTGATTGCATGTTCATTTTAGATGATTAGGATTTTGAGTTTGGTTGATCAATAGGGGTAGGACTGAATTTTTGTGTTTGGATATGTTTAGGGAGGCTTAGGATGATGCCTAGTGGTGGTTAGAAGGTTTGAAATCGAGTCTAAGCATGATTTTGGAGTAGCCAAATTTAGGCAGAAACTTTGGGTTCATTTCACAAAAATTATTTTTCTTCCAGGTCTTGAAAACTAAATGTAGTTATAGAGGGTCTTTTTTTCTTTAATTTGGTATAAGGTAGAGCCCGTGACTCAAAACGAGCTAAAAGTTATGAGGTTTTAAAGATCGAGTACCGGGAGACGAGGACTTTCATAATCCGAATTTATGTAAAGTTTTAGTCAAATCCCGAGGGTCACAAGTATGAATTGGTAAATGGTCAAGTGTCAAAATTTGGTCCCTAACCTGTATAAATGAGTCTATATGTTGACTTAGGAGTCAAAGAAGTCAAAGGTACATTTCATATAGGTCAAAGAGGTCAAAATTGGTCGAAGTGCAATTTCAGCCCGTAAAATGTAGTTTTGGAAAAGCGTCGAGTAACGAGTCGTAAAAGTAAAAAAACTTTCATTGGGCTTAAAAACATGTTATCTACAGGTCTTATAGGATTTTTGAGAATTTTGTCAAATTTTATAAGTGTGGTTAAATATGGTAAAACAGCCCGTACTTTAGTCAAGTACCGGCGAGAATGAGTAAAAATGGACAACGTAAGTAATGAGAACGAACGTTATAAAGTGAGTGATGCTTGTTGTTTTGTTTTTGGCGTGAGTTATAATTGTCCTAAGTGACTATTATTTATGTATTTTATACAGTACCGTAAAGTATATAAAATGAGAATACTCATTACGCGTTATTTGTGATAGGTGTTGATTTACCCGGGCATCCGTTTCGTCGTCAGTGATCATCCCTCGAACTACCGACTACTTAAGATATAAGGTGTGAATTTATAGCCTCGCTTATGTTTATTTCAAATTGTTTTACCCGCGAGTGAAATGCATGCTAGTTTTTAAAAGGAACGTATATCATGAATGATTGTTAGACCCGAAAGTTGCCTTAGAAATTGTGTTGAGTACCAAAGTTGCAAAAGTCCCTAAAATCATGAACTATTAACTATTGTCCTGCCCTCGAGTAGGGGGAAATAGCCGCTTATGCAATTTGTAGTACTACAGGGCTAACGACCCAATGCTAGCCGAGAAGCTGTACTTTTAGTAAGTTCTGCGGTAGATTATTTTGTATGAGAAATAAGGTATAATTGCAACTGATGCCTTTAGAAGGGGCACTGGTTTCATCTGAGTCACGCCGGTATTTATTACGCGGGTGATTGAGTTAACGGATTAGTGTCATGAGCTTAAACACAATTGTTAGTATCCTGATTATAGATTGTTTGATCGACAAGTCTATAAATGATCACGAATGGTTTTTATTTTATATACGTTCAAATGGATTGAAAAACCTATGAATTCCACTCAACGTTTTCGTTGACCAAAATTTTTGGCATGTGTTTCAGGTAACCGCTGAGGTGTAGAATGGAGCATGCTTGGGATGGGTGTTGTGTGTATGGCTTGGAGTCCGCTTGTTTTTCCTCCTTTTTCTACTTAAACATTTTAAGTTTAATGTAATGTTGTTGTGAAACTGAAAGTCTTGGGTTGAGATTCATGGGGACCGAAAACGCTAAACTCTGTTGTACCAATTTGGGGTTGGAAAAACCGTGGACATGTATCATCTAACAATTTTAAATTCAAGTTTTAAGTTGACGTCTTTTTAGCGTCGTTTGATATATCTTGTGTGCAATGAATACTGTGTAGCACCCATTGTTGTAGTTCCGCTGCGCATAGCAATTGTGGGGGTGTTACAGGGAATGCTTTGGATAGGTTGTGGTTGGGTGGTCACATCCAAGAGATTTCTTGGAGTGACGGGTGAGGAAAGTTCATTCATCCTAGATTGGAATGAAGAGGAGGTAGAACCATGAGAATGGTTGGTTCCATGGGTTGATGAAGTCTTGCATGGAGCAAGAGGTAGTGAGTTTGATGAAGAAATGAGAATTGGGACAATCTCATTCATGGGAGTGTGAAATGGTGAGGAGTTGGGTTTAGCTATTTTAATCTCAATCTTAAGATTTTTCTTTGTGGTGGAGGTTTTGGATGAGTTTGAGCTTCTTGTAGAAACCATGGTTGAAATAAAGGGTTTAATGTTTAAGGAAGAATGGTTTGATGTGTGAAGAACATGGCTAACAAGGTGGGTTTAAAAGGGTGAAGGGATGATCTAAACTAGTAATGGGTTAAAAATATTATATGTGAACAATGAATTTAGCTAACCTAGTTTAGGAAATGTGTAGGTTTTTGCAAAGAATCAAGAAAGGTTTACACAGATTAAGGAAAATAGTGTAAAGCAAAGATTCTGTCGGACACAGTAGTCGGCGGTTCCTCATCTAGGGGTGGCGGTTCCTTATCAATAAGGTACCGCGGGTCCATAAGGAACCGCGACTAGATGTGTTCAAAAATGGTATTTCCTCAAATTTTGGTTAGCCCAGATTTTTACCAAGGGATTTTCAAGCCAAAGTTAACTACTGACCAAAATCTAGGAAGCTAACTAACACATAGGATGTACAAATCTATGCAAATCATAATCACAATGACAAACATTTAGGATAAATAAAAAATAATTCAAACAAGTAGAATTTAGTTAATACACATCCAAGATAATAAAATTGTTCAACATTACATGTTTACCAACATGTATTCTTTGAAATGCTTCAAATTCTTCACCTTTTCTTCTTGCCCAATCCCTTGATCATATTCCCTAAATACTTGAATCCCTTCCTTGACTCAACCCGATGTTCATGCAATTCACCTCTACTGCTAAGATTTTCACGGTAGAGATGCTCCATGTTGAGATCTTCCGGTACTTCACTAGAGGAGTAATGAGGTGGGGGAACTAAGTCTTCAAGTCCATCCACGAATGAGTTTGAGGATGGGTGGGAATTACTCGAAGAGTTGAAGTGAGAACTAGAACCTATGCCATCACCATCACTTGTTGGCATATAGGTGTCCTCATCATCCGTCTCTTGATGATCGGATTTTCGCGAACCTCGATCACTTCTTGGCTTTCTTGCATATACCTCTTGAATAGGCAACATAACCCGATGAACCGGGTGAAAGTGAGAAAGGTAGAGGTGGGGAAAGTCATGAGCAACCCTTTTGAAAAGGCGAGTAAGAAGAATATCATAGGGAAGGTTTGTTTTGGGCTTTGAAAGGGCATAATTCATTCGTCGAGAGATATAGAATGCCAAATTGTACTTGGTTGATGTAAAGATGCAACTCAACATATGCACCATACAAGTCGGGATATGATCTCGGTTTCCACCAAGACAAAACACAATCTCCCTAAGGATATTTTCCCATTGGACCATAAAATCCTTAAGGTCGCTAGAGAGCACTTCATAGCGATTCACATTTCGCACATTCGAATGAAGGCTTCTCACAAGTTCCATCATGCTCTTTCGAAATGATGTCAAGGGTAAACTCTGGATCAATTTCGGTGTGGTCATTTGGAGGTTTATCGTAGGATTCCAAGAGAGCATCATGTCCCCATTTATCCGTGAACCGACAAGTGCCTTCATATGGCACACCAAGAATTTCACCAAAGTTTTCGAGAGAGTATTGAATCATTTGATCATTCAACAAGAATCGAATGAAGATTTCTCCATTGTATTCAAACATGGAGTAAGTGCTAAAGAATTCTAGAAGAAACAAGGGGTAAATATCTTCTTCTATGTTGAGCAAGCAATCAAACCCCGAAAGCTCAAACATAGATTGGATATAGTCATAACCCGTTATTCCCTCGTCAACGACTCTACCCTCATGGAAACAACGAGCAGAAAGGGATGGAAAGGAGTTTCGAAGTTGAGTGGAAGCATAGGTTTGTGAAAGGTTTGGCATGTATTGTCTAGTGAGTTGATGATCCTTTTGATATTTAGAAGGCATGATTAGTACCTAATATAAACATAAGACAATATTTTTCTAATCAACCATATGAAAAATAAACTCAAAACTAAAAAATATGAGAATGTGTTATATCAATTTCTTGACAAACAAATGATTGAATCCATAACACTCTTATGTTCACAATGTGTCTATTCCATTATTAACCAAGAACATATGACCTATGTTCGATCAACAATGGACTAGAACATTGGTTTTTCAAAACAAGGTTTTTAGGTATGCATTAACAATGGAACTACCTATATGTTCATGGGCTCATCTCAATTCCATCTTTTAACCAAAATCATTTAGCCAAAATTCGGATTTGTTCTACAAGTGGGTTTTAGTGAAATCTTAATGAATATGAACCTAAGGAATCATAGTAAAATAACCATGTCAACCAATATTCCTATTAAGGTTCTAATTCAATTTCAATTTTAAAAATCCCCAATTATGAAAGGATGAACCCTAGAACAAAATAGATGAAATTGAAAGAAAGTACTTACAATTAATTGATGTTTGATGAAGGATGAGTGAAACCCACAACTTGGAATCAATTACTTTGAGTGATTGAAGGTTTTTGAAGCTTCAACAATGGTGGAAAAGGTGAAAATTGTCGGCTGTGTGTTTTTGGGAGAGAGGGTTTGGTTTGAAAAAGGTTATATTAATAAAACTGGCTCTCTGATAAACTTTACTGCCCGCGGTACCTTATCGATAAGGAACCGCGGGTTTGAGCAGCCAGAGATAAAGAACCACCTGCAGAGGCTGGTTTTTATCAATGAAACACGCCAAAATTTTTAAAACCAAATTTTCTAAAATACTTAAAAATATATATTAAACCTTTTGGAATATCATTTGGATCATCATAACACTAAGCAATATGCCTTAATGAAGGATTACGAGTTGAATCGAGATCAAAAAGAACCGAAACGGACAAACGACTACTCGTAGCGAAAAGACAAAGTGGAGAGAAGTCAAGGGAAGTGAATCAAGACTAAGATCAATGCTCAAGGGATTAATGACAATCTTCTAAACATGGAGACGAAGAGCTTGTGTCATATATAGTGGTTTAAGACGTGCCTTTTCCGGCGAAACATTAAACGGCTTTGGTAATGAATAAACACAAAGCAATTATTCATGTATAGACTAAGATCACTTTTAATAATAGTCTTAGTCTAAACCAAAATAAGAGCAAGGTATTGATTCACTTTCTCTCCCATAAAGGGCCTACTAACCGTATGGGTGCAAACCATGGAAATCATGCTTGATACTTTAAGCTACTACTAACTCACTCTACATCACCATAGTGAGTCAAGTATCCAAGAAATGAAGGGTTGAGAGGATAAAGGAAAAGAATCACAAACCACAAATAAATGTCAAGACAAGGATGCCAAGAACAAGCACATAGTCAAGTAATGATCAAAAGAATGATCAAAGGGCGTGTGGAAGAACTAAAGCGTACCTTGGCCACAAAGAGCAATCCATCAAGGAATCAATGCAATGCCCAACAATAACTGTGATGAGTACTAAGTCTTCAAGGACTAGTATCATTCATAATCATCTTGATATCATCATTCAAGGATGTTGAAGATCAATGAAGATGAGTCTTCTACAAGTGCAAGTAACTCAATCCACAACCAATTAAATGATTTATCTTCATGAGTAACTACACAAAACAAGATGCACAGTAGTAGATACATTTCAAGAGTAGATCTAAAATGCATAAGGGCTACTAATCTAAGAGGGATGCAATATTACCAATTAAAAGACCTATTTTCCAAAAAAATAGTTTTAACCAAAGAGAAACTTTAGTACAACTTGACCTTCTAATTTGAAGAGACAATGGATCGATCCAAGTTTTAAAGTACAATATACTTCAAAGATCTTGAGTGACCATCGCTCTGTTACAAATTGTAGAAACTAGAATGGGGGGGGTTGAATAGTTTCTCTTCAATTAGTTACCTAATTTAAATTACTTTGAGTAAAGAGTGTATCAAAACTATCTTTTACTTAAAGCTAAGTTGCATAATGATTAGGTTCAATTCAAATGCAATAGCAATGGTAATAGGTAAGTATAATGATAATGAAATGAGTAAAGAGTAAGGAAAGAGACAACCTAGTGACAAGACACCAAGATTTATAGTGGTTTGACAACGAGGCTCTATCCTCGTTTCTACTCCACTCCTCGAGTACACCTACTCGAGATTTCCACTATATCCACAAGCTCCCTTCTTGGCGGAGAAAGCCTTACATCGTCGCTTACATTATTTTCTGACACTAAGCTAAATGTGGAGACCTAATCATTAGCTAGGACCAATCTACACAACGTTGCCTACTTCACAATTTAACGACACAAGGCTAGATGTCGAGTTCTAATCTCAAGGTAGAACCAATCTTCACGACGTTGACTACTTCACCATTTAACGACACAAGGCTAGATGTCGAGTTCTAATCCAAAGCTAGAACCAATCTTCACGACTCTTCACTTTGAATCTAAGTGTGAACTTCACACAACACAACTACTAATTACTTTCAAGTTTAGTGAGAACTCACAAGACACAACCACATCACTTTATAGTTTAGTGAGAACTACTACACAAATCTATTATAACTCAACTAGACATATCAAAGTACACATATGTATATTGGATCTACACAACACAAATCCAAGCAAACACATATGCAATGGATGTACACAACAAATCCAAGTATTTACAAATAGCTTGGATGAACACAACTATTCCAAGTATTTCATAAATACAAATGGATCAACAAAAATAAAAAGGCTAACATGATGAACATGACTAATTCATGGATTCATCTTTATCACAACACTAGTGAGTGAGTGATCTTCTCATTGGACAAGGTAAAGGAGGGGATTAAGAGGTAATCATATGTAAACATCCTTAACACTTTAAGTGATCATTTACTAATGATTATGCTATAGAAAAGAGAAAGGGGGCTGAGAAAAACATCCAAGGAGGCTTACTGGAAAATGAGATTTGATCCACTATTTATAGAAGACAAAGTCCAACGGCTAGCTGGGCGCGGATCCTTATCTAGCCGACGGTACCTTATCGTTAAGGAACCGCCTAGGTATTTAAGGTACCGCCCAGTAGAGTCCGCTCCCTTTTTTTGTCTTTTAGTGGGTTAGGAATATCTGAGGTTTTTTAAACCTTCAAAGGATATTCTTATGGCATATGGAATATGCCATTTTCAAATATACATTTTCCATTGTAATAAAACATTTTCTTAAAAAGAAAGTTTATTAAAAAATCTTTTGTCATATTAACAAAAGTGAGTTTTAAGGATAATAAATTTGATGATCACTAAGTATGATTAAGAAAAGTTAGTGATATGATTATTACCTTGATGATAGTGTTAGTTAAATAATTCGTTTTGTATTTTAAACTAGATGTGTTGTATAGTTTGTTGTGATCAAAACTAAGAAAGATTAGTTAACACTAATAATGTTTTTAGGCATCACTTGCATTAACAATTTAACTAAACTCCCTTAGGAGTAGAGGTATGTGTATACCTCAAGATAACCTAGGAGGAATTAAGGAAACCATATAACCCATGACCTGGAATTTGGAGCGGCAGTTTTTGCTCTTCAACTATAGAAACATTATTTGTGTGGCATTAAGTGTACGATATTCACCAAACGCAATAGCCTACAAAATAATTTGGATCAGGAAGAGCTAAACATAAAGCCATGTAAATAGTTTGAGTTTCTTAGTGATTATGGTCATGATATTTATTTCATCAAGGAAGGTGAATGTAGTTGTTGACGCATTATATAGAAAGGATAAAGAACCAATTAGGATGTGTTCCTTAGTAATGACCGTGCATAATAATTTAGTCGAGTAATTTAGAAATAGCCAATGCATGTAAGAAGGATAATATTGATGATGAAGGATTTCGTGGCTAATGAGAAGCATTAGAGATGGGAGCCGATGGCGTTAAGTATTTAAAAGGTCGTTTGTGGTTGCCTAAATATGGAGGATTTTAAGATTTAGTCTTGTTGGAATCTCATAAGTTAAGTATTCTATTCATGCCATATCTGGTAAAATGTATCTTTATTTGTGAAGTGGTACTGATGGCCAAATCTGAAAGTAGACATCGCCACAAACGTTAGTAAATATCTAACTTTTGCGAAGGTCAAGGCTGTACACCAAAATCCATCAGGATTGCTTTTACATCTTATTATTCTTGTTTGGAAGTGGGATAGAATCACCACAGATTTTATCACAAACCTTTCAAGGACATCATCTTGATTTGATTCGATTTGGGTCATCGTCGACAGACTGACCAAATCTGCTCATTTCATTCCCGTTAATGATAAGTTCTCGATAGAGAACTCGGCTCATTTGTATTTAAAGGAGTTGTGTAAGCATGGTGTGCCTGTATCGATCATCTCTATCAAGATCCTCGCTTCACATTAAAATTATAGAGATTCCTTCAGAGTTCATTGGGAACAAATCTTGATATGAGTACTGCTTACCACCCCCAATAGGAAGGACAAGGTGAAGGAACGATGGAGACACTAGAAGGCTTGTTTTATGCTTGTATGATTGACCTTTGGTAATGAACAGGATAAGCACTTTCCTTTGGATAGGTTATCATTGATAATTATCTCTTTAGGATTGTTTAACACCCCCAAATTTACACGCAGCGGAATACAACTTTGGGTGCTAAACAATGATACAAAACACATAATTTATAAAGAACGACTCGAAAAGAGACGTTTTGAATTCATCGTTCCCAAAACATTTGTCAGAGTAGCGTAGTCCCAAGACATCGTAACCAAAGTACAACCAAAACAAAAGATTTAAATTGTTTTGAACAGAAGGAACGACAAATATTCAAAGAGTTTATATACAAAGTAGTGCACAACATTCATTCCCGTGACTTCCAAGCTTCAGCCTTCATGATTACCTGAAATACATGTGAGAAAATCATCAGCAAAAATGCTGAGTGAATCTATAGGTTTATATAATCATTTTGAACACAAGCCAAGATTATAAGTTTGTGGCATGCTTATAAGCATCAGATAACAATTTGCATCAACAATAATAATTGTATTTAGCATAAATTGCAATAAGCTCATGGAACCGAGCCCTTAGACACTCCTTTTAGAGGTCTGATAAGACAGGAGATTCATTAATTGTCAGTTACCTCCAGATTATTGGTACATTGCCGTATACCTGACTTCTCAATACAATATGTTCAAACAGTGTGGAGGTCGGGCCTAAGCTTCTATGACAAGTCCACAAAAACTGAACCGGGGCGGCTTCCCCCATAGATCTATTAATTGTACTAGCGGTTAACCCATCATAGGTTAATAACGGTCCATAATTGAGGTTTTAACAAAGGCAATCACTTAATGCAATTTAAAGGCAACCACGGGTCCATTCATAAAGGGACAAGCATACCATAAAAATCTTGTGTTCTAAGTTTACAAAACATGTATTCCCCCTCGCGGGTTTTAAAATATTTGAATGAGCTCAAACGAGGCTATAGACTCACCTTAGTACTTTAGTAGTTGAAGACAATCGCCGACGATAGTAGATGCCCGATAATCACGATAACCGCAACCTAGCAAATAAGGCGCGTACTTTAATAATAGACTCGAGAATAAACGATACTTAATAAAATCAAACTCGAACTCATAAAACCACAATACACTCGCAAGTAAACGATATAAATAACTTTATTATACTTCACTACTCATTTACTTTACCATTTTATACTTTTAACAAAATCCACCGGTACATACTACATGTACTAGCTTATTTACCCCTTTTAAACTTGTCGACCGTTTATGAAACGACTCAAAAAGCTAACTTACTATATATAAAAAGTCCTCCTACAAGTTTATCAATTGAAATTACTTTTAAAGTCCTTTACTCGACTCATTTTCAAACCACAAAATCCGGACAGATTTGCGTTAATTTTTCATACGACCGCTTTAACTTATTTAAACGACTACGTTAACAAAACGACACTCGGATTTTAAAGTAAACTCAACCTAATATATAAATACCTCATTATCAGTAGGTTACACATTTTAAAACATCCATTTAGAGTCCCCGGGATTCGATCCAAATATCGACAACAACTATATGTAGTGTCGATACTCGTCTCCCGGTACACGATCATTCAAAACACCATAACTTCGCGCTCGTTTTGAGTTAGAAGCTCTACCTTATATCAAATCGAAGCTAAGGAAATTATCTACAACCCTAGACTATAAGTTTAGTCATTCTCAAAACATAAAAATTCGGATTTCTCAGTTTACTTACTGCTATAAAATGGGTACCAAAAACTTGTACAAAATCAACTTTTTGACCACAACCAACCATAGAAATGGTCATTCCTATACTCTAATATCATCATACATCCACCATAACATCAAAATCATAACAAAAATAAAAATCTTTGGATCAAAATATAATTTTTAACAAGATTTCTAGCAAGAATCCCCATGGATCATGCTAAAAACACCATGCATGACCATGGCTTCCACCTACTAACATCATAAAAATAAAAAGTGCTTGCATGTGTAAAATTTTTATACCTTTGTGATCCTTGATCAAAAATAAAGATGGGTCTATGCTTGGTTTAGCTAGATTCAACCTAAATCTTGAGATAAATTGAAAAATGTTTGGATTTGGTGTGGGTGTTGGATGTTTCGGCAAAAGCAAGCAAGAAAGAGAGAGAGAGAGAAAAAAAAATGTGGAAGTGAAAAGTGTATGTGTGTGTGTGTTTATTTTATTTAAATTTAAGTTAGTGGGGTGAGGGCTTTTGTGCAATTTGGCAAAAGTTTTGGGTTTAAAATGCAAATAATTAGCAAAATGGTGGGAAATTGTCACTAGTCAATTTTTGAAAATATTTACGGGACTCGGGTTTCGTAAAAATACTAAAAAGTTTAAACGCACACGAAAAATAAAAATATAATGACTCGATACGTAATTAAGACGATATCGTCGAAAATATTAAATATCGAAACGATCGATAATGAAACATAGAATTATGGGCATCCGTCGGTATCGCGATCACTAGTAGTCCTCGTCGCTCGTCAAAATATAAAAATAAAATATTTAATATCGATTTCAACTTAAACCGTTAAACGTAAAAATATTTAAGATTATAAAATACTTCAAAAATATTTGAAAATTAAGAATTTAAATAATGACCTTATTTTGCGGGTTTTACATCCTCACCACCTTAGGAGAGCACCGTCCCGGGGCTTACTTCTCCTTAGGTTCGTCTACGAATAAATGTGGATACTTGCTCTTGAAGTAGTCCTCACGCTCCCAAGTGTATTCGGGTCCACGTCGGGAATTCCATCGCACTTTCACTATCGGGATCCGACTTTGCTTAAGCCGTTTCACCTCTCGATCCATAATCTCTACCGGTTCTTCAATAAAATGCAGCTTGTCGTCCAGTTGAATCTCCTCAAGTGGAATTATCAAATTCTCGTCCGCCAAACACCTCTTAAGATTAGAAACGTGAAAAGTATTGTGAATAGCACTTAACTTCTCTGGCAATTCCAACTTATATGCCACAGGACCAATTCGATCAATAATCTTGAATGGACCAATATAGCGTGGACTAAGCTTTCCTCGCTTGCCAAATCGAATTACTCCTTTCCAAGGTGATACTTTCAACATAACCATATCGCCGATATCGAACTCCAATGGTTTTCTCCTCTTATCCGCATAACTCTTCTGCCTACTACGAGCTGTTAATAAACGATTCTTGATTTGCACTATCTTCTCAGTCGTTTCTCTAATCAATTCAGGACCCGTCAACTGACTTTCTCCAACCTCACACCAACCAACTGGTGATCTACACTTTCGCCCGTAAAGTGCTTCAAAAGGCGCCGCCTTAATACTTGCATGATAACTGTTGTTGTATGAGAACTCCACCAAAGGTAAGTGTCGATCCCAACTACCTCCAAAATCCATTACACACGCTCGTAACATATCCTCCAAGGTCTGAATAGTCCTCTCACTTTGTCCGTCCGTTTCCGGATGATACGCAGTGCTCATATCCAACTGAGTCCCCAAAGCTCGCTGAAGCGATCTCCAAAACTCAGATGTGAACCGACTATCTCGATCAGAAATAATTGACAAAGGAACTCCATGTCTACAAACAACTTCCTTCAAATACAACCGAGTAAGTTTGTCTAAGTCATCAGTTTTCTTTATCGGCAAGAAATGAGCCGACTTAGTCAACCGATCAACAATCACCCAAATCGTATCATAACCACTAGAAGTTCTCGGAAGTCCCGAAACAAAATCCATAGTGATCCTCTCCCATTTCCATTCTGGAATTTCAGGTTGTTGCAGTAAACCCGAAGGTCTCTTGTGCTCAAACTTCACCTTCGCACACGTCAAGCATTTACTAACATAAGTAGCAATGTTAGCCTTCATATTCGGCCACCAGTAACATTTCTTCAAGTCTTGGTACATTTTATCCGATCCTGGGTGAATCGAATATTTAGACTTATGAGATTCGTGCATAATTAGATCTCGCAGTCCTCCATACACCGGTAACCACACACGATCCTCGAAATACCGAATTCCGTCATCACGAATTTCGAATATAGGTGTCATCCTTCTACCCAAGTCTTCATTTCTTACATTCTCTTCCTCCATCGCCGTAGTTTGAGCTTTAAGTATTCGATTAGATAAATCAGAATAAGTTTTCATAGCTAAAGCTCTAACCCTTTTGGTTATTTCTCTGTCCTTCCTACTAAGTGCATCGGCAACTACATTCGCCTTGCCGGGATGATAGCAAATTTGAATGTCATAATCACTCAACAATTCTAACCATCTTCTCTGCCTCATATTGAGCTCCTTCTGATCCAAAATATGTTGCAGGCTTTTATGATCGGTATATACCACACTCTTTGTACCGTAGAGATAGTGTCTCCAAAGTCTAAGAGCAAAGACAACAGCTCCTAATTCCAAATCATGTGTAGTATAATTCTCCTCATGCTTCCTCAATTGACGAGATGCATACGCAATCACTTTCTCCCTTTGCATCAACACAGCACCAAAACCCTTACGCGATGCGTCACAATATACCACAAAGTCTTCAGCTCCGTCAGGCAAAGCCAAAAATGGTGCAGAACACAGCTTCCGCTTCAAAGTTTGGAATGCTTCTTCTTCTTCTGAACCCCATTCATACTTCTTGTTTTTCTCGGTAAGTCTAGTAAGAGGTTTAGAAATTAAAGAGAACTCTTCTATAAATCGCCGGTAGTACCCAGCTAAACCTAAGAATTGTCTAACTTCAGTCGGGGTCGTAGGCCTATCCCAATCTCTAATAGCTTAAATTTTGGAAGGATCAACATGAACACCGCTACTATCGATCACGTGCCCAAGGAATTGGACTGAATCCAACCAAAAATCACACTTGGAGAATTTCGCATACAACTTCTCCTTCTTCAACAAATCCAAAATAATCTTCAGATGACCTTCATGCTCCTCCCGACTTTTGGAATAAATCAGGATATCGTCGATAAATACAATCACAAACTTGTCGAGGTATGGTTTACACACACGATTCATTAAGTCCATAAATACCGCAGGTGCATTAGTTAACCCAAACGGCATCACTTGAAATTCAAAGTGTCCATAACGCGTCCGAAAAGCTGTAATAGGTATATCCTCCTCTTTAACACGAAGTTGATGATAACCCGATCTCAAGTCGATCTTCGAGTACACACACGAACCTTGAAGTTGATCGAACAGATCATCGATCCTAGGAAGTGGATAACGATTTTTAATAGTTAACTTGTTCAACTCTCGGTAGTCTATGCACATTCTGAACGATCCGTCCTTCTTCTTCACGAACAATACTAGAGCTCCCCAAGGTGACGAACTTGGTCTAATGAACCCCTTCTCCATTAACTCCTTTAACTGATCTGCCAACTCCTTCAACTCCGATGGTGCCAAACGATAAGGTGCACGCGCCACCGGTGCAGCTCCCGGCACTAGATCAATCTTGAATTCGACTTCTCGCTGAGGCGGAAGCCCTGGCAAGTCATCGGGAAATACTTCAGGAAAATCACGAATGACCGGAACATCTTCCACACGCCTAACCGGTAGTTCCCTCTCCACTACTTGAGCCAAGAACAGGTGACAACCTCTTTCTACATATTTCTTCACCTTGATACAAGATATCACCGTCAGACGAGATCTACCAACATCACCTTTAACTACTAACACCTTACCCTTAACCGGTATGTGAACAACTCTCTCCCCACATACAATTACCGCATCATGAGAAACCAACCAATCCATACCAACAATCACATCAAACGAACCCAAATCTATCGGCATCAAATCAATTTCAAACAAATGATTTGCTAATTTCAAAGGACACTTCTTAAATATAGTGGTAGTACTAACTAATTGTCCATCAGCTAACTCGACCTCATAACTAGCATTTAGGCTTGTTGGCTCAATATCAATTAAACGACTAAAGGAAGTGCTTATAAAGCTCCTATCAGATCCTGAGTCAAACAACACACTAGCATAACGATGGTTGAGTAAGAACGTACCCGTCACCACATTTGGACCTCGTGCCTGATCCGCATCCTTAACAACATAAACTGCCCCAGCAGTTTCACCTGCTTTCCTGTTCTTCCACTTTGGACATTGAGGACGAAGATGATCACGTTCTCCACATTCAAAACAAGTCCTGATCGGAATAGCATTCGCTCCAGTAGCAGGAACCCTTGTCTTACATTTCTCCGCAGCATGACCAACCTTTCCACATTTAGTGCACCTTGGTGGACAATTACCAAAGTGACAAGCACCACAATTCTTACATTTCTGAGCTGGTCCCCCATGATCAGCATTGCCATTCTTGTTAGTCGCAGCTCTAGCCCCATCATTTCTCTTCTGATTGTACTGCCTATGGCGGTTACCACCTTGATTACCACTCTGAGAATTCTCACATTTCCTTTTACTACTTTCAACAGCTTTCTCAGCCCTATCTTGAACTTTCTGCCCCATGAGTGTATGAGCCATTCTTACAGTCTCAACAAAGTTCTTGGGTCGAGACGAAGTTGTCTCACCTTTAATGTACCCAGGCAACCCTTTGATGTATTGATCCATCTTTTTCTTCTCAGTAGCAAAAGCATCTGGACAAAGCAAAACCAACTCATTGAATCGACTAGTATATGCAGCAATGTTATTATCTTTCAGCTTCAGATGCCTCAACTCATCCTCCAAAGCAGATAACTCTTCTTCTGGACAGAACTCCTCTTTCAACAACCTTTTAATTTCATCCCAGGGTTTCCTATTTGCAGCTTCTAACCCAACTGTAGCAACTTGAGTCTTCCACCAGCTTAAAGCTCGATCCTTAAAAGTAGCAACTGCGAACTTAACCTTGTTCCTTTCTGAGCAATCACTAATCTCAAATGTTGTTTCCGTTTTCTCAATCCACCTGAATAATTCCAGTGCTCCACCAGTTCCTTGAAATACAGTAGGTCCACACTTCATGTATCCAGCAAAAGTACATTCTTTAACCGCAACAGCAGCCTGAGCAGCCTCATCCGCAGGATTCTCAGCTGCACCTGCTCCTCCAGCAGCTGCATCAGGTCCCGCAGGTTCACCTTCACCTCCAGCACCCGCACCTCCAGAGCCACCTGCTCCTTCAGTGTTAACACGCGCAGCTCTATCCGCAGCCAATGCTTTCGCAACCTCTTCAGCAACTAGCCTTGCAATGGCATCATTTGTCATTCTCCTAGGTGGCATGATTCTGTCACATCACAAAGAGAAAAGATAAAATGAATGAGTTAATTGTATTCATGGTATAGTCATATCATGTACAAAATCAATCATCAAATGCATACACATTATCAATACAAGGATTCACAATCATTATAAGGATCAAAGGAAACTATTATCATTGATCAACAAGGAATGATCTTAAAGACAAATAGAGTACAACGACACTAAATAATAAACACTAGTCACATGGGGATCCACATGGCTTAGTTGACTGTGTCTCGCTTGCAGTAGTGAAACCTGCTTCCTCCTCATCGAAGACGTAATTTGACGGTGGTAAATTTCACAAAATGGGTATAAGGTCATAATAAAATGAAATAGGATAATTTCCAAAATTTTAAATAAATATAGAAAATCCTTCAAAATAAATACAGGAAAAATTCCAGAAATATATTTAAGTAAATCATTAATAAATGATAACTCTTATCGAAAAGTTTAACGATATCAATACATATTGATAAAGGTTTATAGTATTTATTTATAAATACTTAGCAATAAGGCATACATAATAATGTATACTAAAGTTGTAATCCCAGAAGTAGCTTGAACCTGAAGTCACGCGAAATCATGTGCACCGACTCTTTGAAAAATAAAAACCGACAGTTATAGTTTAGGTTTTTGAAAAAGACCTAGTTCTCTATAACTCATGGCTCTGGTACCAATCTTTAACACCCCCAAATTTACACGCAGCGGAATACAACTTTGGGTGCTAAACAATGATACAAAACACATAATTTATAAAGAACGACTCGAAAAGAGACGTTTTGAATTCATCGTTCCCAAAACATTTGTCAGAGTAGCGTAGTCCCAAGACATCGTAACCAAAGTACAACCAAAACAAAAGATTTAAATTGTTTTGAACAGAAGGAACGACAAATATTCAAAGAGTTTATATACAAAGTAGTGCACAACATTCATTCCCGTGACTTCCAAGCTTCAGCCTTCATGATTACCTGAAATACATGTGAGAAAATCATCAGCAAAAATGCTGAGTGAATCTATAGGTTTATATAATCATTTTGAACACAAGCCAAGATTATAAGTTTGTGGCATGCTTATAAGCATCAGATAATAATTTGCATCAACAATAATAATTGTATTTAGCATAAATTGCAATAAGCTCATGGAACCGAGCCCTTAGACACTCCTTTTAGAGGTCTGATAAGACAGGAGATTCATTAATTGTCAGTTACCTCCAGATTATTGGTACATTGCCGTATACCTGACTTCTCAATACAATATGTTCAAACAGTGTGGAGGTCGGGCCTAAGCTTCTATGACAAGTCCACAAAAACTGAACCGGGGCGGCTTCCCCCATAGATCTATTAATTGTACTAGCGGTTAACCCATCATAGGTTAATTAACGGTCCATAATTGAGGTTTTAACAAAGGCAATCACTTAATGCAATTTAAAGGCAACCACGGGTCCATTCATAAAGGGACAAGCATACCATAAAAATCTTGTGTTCTAAGTTTACAAAACATGTATTCCCCCTCGCGGGTTTTAAAATATTTGAATGAGCTCAAACGAGGCTATAGACTCACCTTAGTACTTTAGTAGTTGAAGACAATCGCCGACGATAGTAGATGCCCGATAATCACGATAACCGCAACCTAGCAAATAAGGCGCGTACTTTAATAATAGACTCGAGAATAAACGATACTTAATAAAATCAAACTCGAACTCATAAAACCACAATACACTCGCAAGTAAACGATATAAATAACTTTATTATACTTCACTACTCATTTACTTTACCATTTTATACTTTTAACAAAATCCACCGGTACATACTACATGTACTAGCTTATTTACCCCTTTTAAACTTGTCGACCGTTTATGAAACGACTCAAAAAGCTAACTTACTATATATAGAAAGTCCTCCTACAAGTTTATCAATTGAAATTACTTTTAAAGTCCTTTACTCGACTCATTTTCAAACCACAAAATCCGGACAGATTTGCGTTAATTTTTCATACGACCGCTTTAACTTATTTAAACGACTCCGTTAACAAAACGACACTCGGATTTTAAAGTAAACTCAACCTAATATATAAATACCTCATTATCAGTAGGTTACACATTTTAAAACATCCATTTAGAGTCCCCGGGATTCGATCCAAATATCGACAACAACTATATGTAGTGTCGATACTCGTCTCCCGGTACACGATCATTCAAAACACCATAACTTCGCGCTCGTTTTGAGTTAGAAGCTCTACCTTATATCAAATCGAAGCTAAGGAAATTATCTACAACCCTAGACTATAAGTTTAGTCATTCTCAAAACATAAAAATTCGGATTTCTCAGTTTACTTACTGCTATAAAATGGGTACCAAAAACTTGTACAAAATCAACTTTTTGACCACAACCAACCATAGAAATGGTCATTCCTATACTCTAATATCATCATACATCCACCATAACATCAAAATCATAACAAAAATAAAAATCTTTGGATCAAAATATAATTTTTAACAAGATTTCTAGCAAGAATCCCCATGGATCATGCTAAAAACACCATGCATGACCATGGCTTCCACCTACTAACATCATAAAAATAAAAAGTGCTTGCATGTGTAAAATTTTTATACCTTTGTGATCCTTGATCAAAAATAAAGATGGGTCTATGCTTGGTTTAGCTAGATTCAACCTAAATCTTGAGATAAATTGAAAAATGTTTGGATTTGGTGTGGGTGTTGGATGTTTCGGCAAAAGCAAGCAAGAAAGAGAGAGAGAGAAAAAAAAATGTGGAAGTGAAAAGTGTATGTGTGTGTGTGTTTATTTTATTTAAATTTAAGTTAGTGGGGTGAGGGCTTTTGTGCAATTTGGCAAAAGTTTTGGGTTTAAAATGCAAATAATTAGCAAAATGGTGGGAAATTGTCACTAGTCAATTTTTGAAAATATTTACGGGACTCGGGTTTCGTAAAAATACTAAAAAGTTTAAACGCACACGAAAAATAAAAATATAATGACTCGATACGTAATTAAGACGATATCGTCGAAAATATTAAATATCGAAACGATCGATAATGAAACATAGAATTATGGGCATCCGTCGGTATCGCGATCACTAGTAGTCCTCGTCGCTCGTCAAAATATAAAAATAAAATATTTAATATCGATTTCAACTTAAACCGTTAAACGTAAAAATATTTAAGATTATAAAATACTTCAAAAATATTTGAAAATTAAGAATTTAAATAATGGCCTTATTTTGCGGGTTTTACAGATTGAGACCGAACTTTGCGAGGATCTATATAAAGAAAAGTTTAAGAGCATCTGTAGGTGGGAGTTGGGATGAAGATACCGACCTACGAGACCTGAAATGATTGTGGAAATTAGGATCCGATTATTGACTGCCAGTAGTGGGCAAGAGGTTATGTGAATGTGAGATGTAGAACTTGAAGTGCATGATGGGTAGCAAAGTTATGCCAAGAATTTTCATCGTAGAAAGATGAATTGATGATCTGAAAGATCGTGGGAAGCTAAGTCCCCGTTGTATGGGACCACCAAGATAACATAAAGAGTTGGTCCGAGTGGCATACAAGATAGACTACCCTAGGACTTCAAGGGCTCATGGAATATGTTCCGTATATCGAACTTGATAAAATGTCTATCAAGTGAAAATCTGGTTATTTCTTAATGAAGTTTGGGTCGGTGAAAAGTTGCATTCATCGAAAACCCGTGGACATCATGGAAAGAAAAAGTAAGTCAACTTAAGCCTGAGTATTCCCATAGTTATGTTTGATGAAACTCGCGTATTATAGTGAATTACGCTTGAGATAAAAGACCGAATGTGGAGGAAATGCCCACATGTCTTTGACTATATAAGAAGCGAGTAGTAAGATGAATTGATCTTTGAGGACAAAGATCCTCTTTAGGGGGAAATGTTGTGACAATACATCAATTTGAGGTCGTTATTTTATTCTCAAGTATTATTTATAATCATTATTTTATTGTTAAATTATGAACTCACATAATTACGGGAAGAAATTAGGGCTTACGTGTATAATGTAATGTCTTTTACGTTTAAAACGGAAACCCTAAGTTTACGTATTTAAGCTTTTGTGCTCCGTTTATGAGATAATTTTTATTTGAATCGTTTTGTGCCGTAGTTTTATAATTTGAAAAAACGTTTTTCGTAAATCGACCCGAGGGAACGTAAATCGAGTAAACTAGAATCAAGGAGTCCCCGTAAAATATTAGGGATGAGACAAGTTTAACACTTCTCCTACCCCCACTAAGGGCGGATTTCCCAAGGGTGTAACACCCTTGGTGTCAAATTTTTAGCTAAGTAATGAGACACTTCTCTCATAAGTTCTTAAAGCACAAAACCCTCAAATCTCTCACACACATCTCACACTTGCATGTGTATCTAACAAGTTTTCACCAAAACTCTCTCCCTCTCCCTCTTTGCCGTCCATCACCACCACCATACCACCATCTTCATCAAATTTTCAACCTATAACTTAATCTATATTCAATCTATGATGAAAACCACTTAAAAGGAAGATGATGTGAGGTGATTTTAACATCTAAAAGGGAGTTTTCATGGAGTCTTTGGGCTGATTTCTCAAGAAGAAGTTCATATATTGAAGATCACAAAAAGTTGTTTTGAAAAGTTAAAGATTTGGGTACATAGATCATGCTTGTTCATCCAAAATCTCATCATTTCCATCATTTGGTTGGTATAAAGATAGTTTTCTTTCTATAATCTTCTTGTTTTTGGAAATATACTTGTATGTTTACTTCCAAATGTATATATATGATAGTGATGAATGATGATCAAATTATTGCATGGGGATTTTGTGTCATTAGATTAAGCTAATAAGGCTAAATCTACAAGTAAAAGATGTTAAAATCTTAACTAGATTAATAGGCTGTTAAAAACATTAGGTTTCAATATTTTGAGTTGATTAAATGGATTAGATTATTTGATATAATGAATGATAAATGATTTTTACACAAGTGGTTAATTGGCTACACAATGGAATGTTAAAAATAAGCAAGATATGGCCAAAATACTTTTGAGGTACCAATCTGACTAGTCTGTTTTGGACGAATTAAAACAGATATTTAGAGGCTGTTTGAGAAGGAGCCAAGAACAATTTGTAGAGCATATCATGTAGTTTTTACAGTTTAAATTTGGGGTTCTAACGTTGTAGAACTCAAGATATGATAAAAATGGTGGACATGACTTTTTACATCAGATTTGACACTAAGTTATATAATATTAAAAGACAACTTGAAGTAAATTAATATATTAAATAAGTATTTAAAATTGAATAATTGATAACTATTGTAAAAATATGTTATTAGACTATAATAAATAAAGACCACATTTTACAAAAATAAAACTCAACTAGTTTTCTAACTACAAACTATGTATATGATTTTTACGTCTTTTCGGCTAAAACCGAAAGGATGGCGTTTTCGCCAAATGAAACTTAGATGGTCGGACCCATCTAATGTAACATTTTTATAAAACATCTACTGATATAGAAACACATTTAACAAGTAAAAACCGACAAAACCCGAGCTTTGTAACATATGGACCCGTAATGGACTAAATTAGCCTTATTGGACCACTAGGGCCAACTAGTTTGGTTTAGCACTATTGAACTTTCTAATGGGCTCAACCCAATTGGGCCCAACATATGAGTAGAGGCTCTTAATGGGCCTATTGGGCCTTAACATATACATGGGCTAAAATTAGTATAATTGGACTAAGTTAACTAAATACTTAACAACTAATAGAGTTGTGTAAAGTGATAAAATCCCACTTGATCATCATGTTTATGCCATCATTACATATACATAACAACTTTTTATAAATATTACTCGACATTGTCTAAGACCGAGTATTATTCGTCTAGGTTTCCCGTGATCAAGACACACACCATACATCTTAATTGCCGATAACCCGCCTTCCAAGCCAACATGAGTTCATAGCCACGCACTCTTTTAAATGTTTTATGAAAAGTTCTATAAACCCACGAGGGAGATAACATGCTAGTTTTAATAAAAATAGAACACAAGTGGTCCTGATTGTATCCTTATTGATATGGACCCGATTGATTGGATGACCCAATGAATGATTGAAACGGATTATTATTATTTAGATTATGTCACTATAAGTCCCATTAGCATGAATTGTGAACTATAAGGAGTGGGTAGATGCTTATGCATATAATAGTACTATTTGGGGAAGATCACCCCAGTTCACGTCTTGACGGCTGATCCCCTTTTTGTCACATTGATTGGCAAGCGAATTTATGTATGAGAGGGATATATTTAGCGTGATTTTTGTGAAGACACGCTGTTTTAAATGGGCAAATGAGTTCTGGGCTAGCTACCTGATATATATTATTGAAAGGTAACAATGTCATGCGGCTTATAATAATCCGATAATAATAATGATAATAGTAACACTGAGGCTGCGGTCTTAGGAATAGTGTATGATATATGATTTGAATTATAATATATTGCCTGAATAGCAATATGGGGTCTTATTGATTATTATACCTGTGTTCTCTAACGGTTTTTATTATACTATAAACAATGTTGTAAAACGTATTGTATGGTGCTGTTACGACAATGGTTCGTACAATGGTTTTGACGGCAAAGCCTATGTTATGATTTACGACAATGATTCGTATAAAATGTTTTTGGCCAATGTTATGGTCTATGACAATGAATTGTACAAAAATGTTTTCATTAATGATTATATATCGGTTTTATGTTAATGGTTGTTATTAAACTCTATGGACTCGCTCAGCGTTAACCTGACTTTTAACATCTTTTAGCTCAGGTACTTGAAGGTAATTCTCGGGAAGACGACAAGAGTTTATTGCCCGCATTTAAATAAAAAATTCCATTCAAATGTTTTGTAAATTTGTAAGACATACTTTGACCTGAGGACCTATGTAATTTGATATTTATGAATGGAAAAATGCTTTGTTATTAAACGACGCGATTTTTAAGCGTTGTCTATGATTTGAGTAATGTGCTATCCCGTAACACCAATGACTCTTTCACTGATTCGAAATGTGAATATTTGGGGGTGTTACACTCCTACCCCCGAATTAAGCCTAACACGGGTCAAGCAAGGTTCATCCAACTTTTGTTTCAACAATATGTTTTCTCTCGATGATCATTTCCATCTTCATTATAATTAATCCGAGGCTCATGTGTAAGGTTACCTTCAATGGGAAGCATAACCTGATCAACGAAGCAATAAGATGATACGCCTAAAGATGGAAATCAATATCAACTCTTCTAATAAGACGAGTAAGAAGCATAGAAAAGGGAAGACTCGATTTCGACTTAAAGAGAACATAGTCAACTCTTCTAGCTATGAAAAATCCAAGGTTGTACGAGGTGGAGGTTGCAACACAATACAACATATGTGCAAGGAAAGCGGGCACGCGATTGCGATTACCAGCGAGACACATTGCATTTTCCCTAATGATTTCGGCCCAAGATATCATAAGATTATTAAGTTCGCTAGTTAGTAATTCCCAAGGAGTGGGAACACGAATGTTTCCTTTATATTCACCAAGAATAGAATGGTCACGAGGTTTAGATATAGTTTTAGAGATGAACAATGGATAAGGAACCTCAGTCTAATGCACATCAATATAGGCCGATTCTAAAGAGTCAAGGCTCCAAGCATCGGTGAACCTACATTGACCACTATATGGCACTTTGAGAATTTGTCTAAATTCTTCAAGAGTATATACAATGGTTTTCCCCTTGATGAAAAATCTTATAGATAAAACATTATTGATGCACATTAATGAGAAGGAACTAAAGAACTCCATAAAAAAGGAATGAAATATTGGCTCATCAATGTCAAGCAAACAATCAAAGCCAATCCCATCAAGATTTGGTGAGATAACACGTTCTTCATGAAAAAAACGAGTTTCTAAAGACCAAAGTGTATCTTAAAGAGAACAAGATGGACACTATTTAGAAAACATAGGAAGGTATTCTCTAGTTTTCTCATGATCTTTATAAGTGTCCAATGGCATAGTTAATACCTATATAAAACAAGAATATTTCTATAATCACTTTTATGTTATATAAAGAATAAAAAACAAAATCATAAGAATGTGTTTAATCAATTACTTAACTAACCAAAGGATTAATCCTTAACATTCTTATGTCCACAATGTACCAATTTCATCTTTGACAACTACATATGAATTACGTAAAATCAAACATGAACTTGAACATTGGTTTTTCAATATCCGTTTTTAGGTAAGCATTAACAATTCAATTACGAATGTGTTCAAGGGTTCATTTCAATTCAATCATTCAACCAAAATAAATTAGTTAAAATTAGGATTTGTTCTATAAGTGGGTTCTAGTGGAATCACAAGGAATTCAAACCTAAGGACTCGTAGCATTATAACTATGTCAACCCACATTCCTAACTAGATTCCAATTCGATTTTAATTGTAAAAATCCCCAATTATGAAATTAAGTACCCTAGAACGAATTGATTGAAATTGAATGAATATACTTACAATTAATTGATGTTAGATGAAGGATGAGTGAAACCCTTGTCTTGAAACCAATTAATTAGAGTGTTTTGAAGCTTTTCAAAAGTTAGCAATAGAGGTTTGAAGATGGTTCTCGTCACCACCAAGAAGAATTGAGAAAGGGGGTTTTTGAAAAATTATATTTTAGTAAAACCCAGATAATTTTATCCTTAGTGTCATGTGGTTCATTATTTATATTGAACCGCATGTTTAAACCGTGACAAATAATTAACCGCCGACAAAGGACCAATTTAAACTAAAGAAATTTTCAAAACCAAGTTTTTCTAAAATACTTAAAATATATATCAAGCCTTTTGGAAATCATGTACCACTCTGAGACAAGGTTATAATGCCTTAATGAAGGATTACGAGTTAAATCGAGACCGAAAAAGACCGATACGAAAAAATGACTACTCGTAAGAAAAGACAAAGAGGAGAGAAACCAAAAGGTGTGAATCAAGGATAAGTTAAATGATCAAGAGATGAATGACAATCTTCAAGTAGTAGTAACGAAGAGCTTGTGTCATCTATAGTTGTTTAAGACGTGCCTTTCCGGCGTAAGTCTAAACGGCTTTGGTAATGAACATACCAAGCAATTTTGTTATAGAGTAAGATCACTTTCAAGTAATTGTCTTAAACTTTTACAAAATATGAGAAAGAGTATAGATTCACTTTCTCTCCCACGTGATTGGACAAATATCATTGCTTAGGATTACAATGACAATATCCTTGGAATATTTCTATTCCAAATGTGTAATATCCTAACTACAACTTATGATGTAGTTTGGATCTCAAAGGATTAATCAATCATTTTAGAGATGAGCTCAATTTCACATATTACACATGATATAGGTCATACTAACCGTATAAGTTTCAAACCATAGAAATCATGCTTGATACTTTAAGCTACTACTAACTCACACTAAAACACCTGAGTAAGTCTAGTATCCAAGAACATGAAGGTTTGAGAGGGTGAAAAAACATAATCACGTACCACAAACAAATGTCAAGGCAAGGATGCCAAGAACAATCACATAGTCAAATAATGATCAAGATAATGATCAATAGGGCGTGTGGAAGAACGAAAACGTACATTAGCCGCAAGGTGCATCCCAAGTCTTCTATGGACTAATTCAACACCCAAACTTGACCAAAGTGCATATTAAGTCTTCAAGGACTAGTATCACTTACACCAATCTTGATATCATCATCCTTAGATGTTGAAGATCAAAAGGAGATGAGTCTTCTACAAGTGCAAGTAGCTCAATCCACAATCAAGTTAATGATTACTCTTCATGAATACTAATATTCTAGATTTTGCAACCAAAAATATCAAAGTTTGTTATAGTTCCGAATCTTTTCGAATTGAAAACCGGTCTTAAGTGCGACTCAATCGTCTTTTGGTGAATCAAGAGGGTGGTTTGGTTTGTTTATCTAATTTAAACTATTAGCAAGTAATTAAAGTGTCGTTGAGTAAATTAAAGCTTTGACAAAATTAAACTTAAAGTTAATTTATGAAAATTCTTAAAACTTAAAGCTTTGAAAAACTAATAAAAACTTAAAAACTTAATCAATCGTAATAAAACAACTCATGTCCATCGGAATACACCAAAATAGTAACCATCGGAATATTACTAACATTATCCATCGGAATAATTAAGTTCAGATCGGAATACTTAAAAAGCACTTCTGTCGCAATATGCATCTATCGGAATGCTGTTGTCGCAATGACTCTATCGAAAAATGGGCAGCACTTCGTCTTAACCAAGTCCTTAAGACCCGTCGGAATATGCGATCGCAATGTGCGATCGCAACCCAGATCGGAATAAGGGGATTAACCAACCGATCGCAAAGTAAAACCCTAATGGGTTATTGCGATCAAAAACCAAAGCTATCGCAATGTGGAGTAACCGTCGGAATGTGTGTCAAAACCCTAAGATTGCGATGGGATGTAACTGATTCCGAAATTTGTGGCAAGAGTGAATCTCGAAAAGCAAATGCAATAAGCAATACTAAACGGATCTTAAGCAACTCAAAAATCTTAAATTTAACACTTCTAAAACATAAAATCAAGAGCTTTATGAAATGAACTTTAAACTTACTAATTCCTTTTGCAAAATCCAAGAATCAAAAAGCTAAGATTCGAATAAGCCAATAAGCATTATGAGCTTATAACTTAAACGTGTAAAAGCTTGTGTGTAAACCAAAAGATCACACCTTTATTCACGAAAAGCATCAAATCATACGAGTGAGATGTGAAATTCGAATCAAAGGTAGAGTAAATCAAGAAGTGTAGAATGAGAATAAGGATCAAAAGCTTAAAATAGAACTTTGATTAATGAAATAAGCAATACAAAAAGTGTTTAATCTTGAAAGATTAAAAGAAAAAGATCAACTAGTGAGAGAAAGTTTAAGACTTTCTCTCTCTAAAAACTAGAAAGAAAACTAAAGAAATAAAAACTAGCTAACCCCCTCCTAATGTGATTAGGAGGGTATTTATAGGGGAGTGGGAGGCATGTGTGGTGTTTTCTTCTTTCTTTTTCTTCTCGACTCGATTTTAATTCTTCGTCTTTGTAGTCTCGGGATTTGAACTTGTCTTTTAATTTTCTTCTTCTATTAGACTTAAGTTCTTCGACTTCATTAAACTTCCGTCTTTAGACTTGTTCTTCGATAAATCTCCAGAATAGGTCTGGGACATCCGTTCTTTAAGCACTCTTGATCTTTTGACTTCGTCTTTTCCCGTTTTCTTCGATAAAAGTCCGTGAAAGCCCGTGTTTTCTTCCTTTTTCATCTTTTGGTCCTAAAACACAATAAAAACACAAACCACGCATAATTCCGACTTTTACGACATAAATCACACGTTTTGGTCTTGTTATTATTGGAAATAAGTGGTAAAAGGATAAGTGTTTTCACACTTATTAAATCCCCTACACTTGACCATTGCAATGCCCTCATGCAATGCATTAATTTTAAGCACGGTTTACATTTCCCATCATAAATAACCCACCTTGGCCTTTATTAAAGTCTAAACATAAAAGATAGAAATAAGTAAAGAAATTAAAAACTTACATTGGGCTTTGGCGGCCATGAACATTTTTCATTCTCAAGTTTCACGTTCCCCATACCAAGCTTAAAAACGAGATCATTGTTATTATAAGTTGGCAAACTATCACGAACTCATGTGGGCCAATTATTCACTTAGACTCCCTTATTCCTAGGTGTATCTCTTATATTTTATTTTTGTCTTGAATGATCACAAGGATGCATTGTTTGACTTATTTCGATAGTTATTTAGTCCGAAAATAAGGTGAACGATTTAATCAATAGTTAGCTAAAGGACCAAATCTTTTAAAACTGCTTCTCGGGATATCAGAAAGTTCATATCTTGGCATAACTTGGTTCGCGATTTGAGACCTTTCTCGGGCCGATATTTGGCAGCGACTTCATACTTCGAATCTTCGAGAGACGTTCTTGAAATTATGGTCTTCTCTTCATAATAGGAATTTCTTCACTTGAAGTTTTTGAGAGATTCTTCATCTTTGGACCACGACTTCTTCATTTTTCTCCAATCTTTATTTTGGACTTTGATATACAACGATCCGCCTCCTTTTAGGACTTGGATCTATTTATCCTCATACCTTGTTAGGGTCTTTTCGGATAGACTTCTCCATGACTTTTGGGGAGTTTTTGCTTTTCGTCGTGTGTCTCGATCCTTCATATTGATTTTTGATAAATGATTCTTCACATCACTTTTGGATCTTTAGCAACAAAATGTAGCCCTCATGCCTTGTTAGGGCCTTTTCGGACTCGCCAATCTTCGCGCCCCGCTTCATAAGTTATGCCTTGGCTATGAACTCTCGTCATTACCGAGCAACTTTTAAACGATCTGGGGCTAGAAGCTAAGTAACTTTTTAAATCGTATAACCTTATTTATTAGCAGATAATTTATTAAGCAAGCGGAGGGAGAATAGGCTCATAATTAACTCACATAAATTCACGAAAGAGTACCGAACTTATAATTGACTCTATCATCTCTCGTTCTCCACAATTTAAAATCTCAAGTAATGAGACTCGTGGATGCTTAGCCTATTAAATCAAAGTTTCGGGTTTTCGAGTTGCCCATAGGATCTTGCAAATTCTTAGACTTTTTCAAGTTTAGAAATCGCATTTTAAAGTTCCCTTGATAAACGACTCTCTAGGATCAATTATAGGAACTTGCGAAAAGTTCTTGTTCTTAACCCGTGAGAGTTAAGACTTTCGCGTTTTATAGCTCCCTATATAAAAGCCTAGCAAAACTTGACTTAAATACGTTAAGGATACTAGCTAGAGTAAACTTAGGCAAGTAAACTCGGGTTGAGTCAAAATGTTCACGACTAAAAAATCTAAAACCACTTTATTGAAAATTTATTCTAGCAAAGGAAACATAACAAGGGCAAATACAACTATACAACTAGGCCAAAATAGATTAAAAATTTTTGAAAAATGTCGAAAAATCAAATTTTCCGGTTAAAATGAGGACAATTTCATGGAAAAGACCACTTACTTCGATAGAAGTCCCCCCTACACTTGAGGTAAACATTGTCCTCAATGTTTAAGCATGTGGGAGTAAACTCCCCTACACTTAAGACATTGTGCACGTTGTTTAAATCTTGCTAAGGAAAGGACAACTAAAGTGAATTCAATGTGAACATATAGAATATGAAATATTGAATCACAAGAGTTTAGGATAGAACCGGGAAGATGGAAAACACGGTATCACGGTTCGTCAAAAGTCATCAAGATGCTCTCTGAAGCTTTAATCCCTGCACAGCACAAGAAACAAGACAACAAACATATGCGGGGCTCCCCCTACACTTATTATGAAAACAGTAAGGGATAGAACACGGGTTGCCTCCCGAGAAGCGCTTGTTTTTGTTCACCGAGTCATGAGCCTGACTCGACCCAATTTTAGTTCATGGGGAACGTGGTGAGGGATGGAATCATCTCCTGAGAGATGTCCTCACCAAAGTACAGCTTCAAACGCTGGCCATTCACCTTGAAATTGGGCCCATTTGGCTGAGAAAGCTCAATGGTCCCATACGGAAAGACTTTGGCGACGGTGAATGGACCAGACCAGCGGCTCTTCAACTTGCCAGAGAAGATCTTCAACCGAGAGTTAAAGAGTAGAACGTGATCTCCAACGTGGAACTCTCGGTTCTTGATTTTAGCATCGTGGATCATCTTCGTCTTCTCCTTGTAGATCAGCGAGTTCTCATAAGCTTCA
Organism: Glebionis coronaria; assembly: GCA_025667525.1. Lineage (NCBI taxonomy): Eukaryota > Viridiplantae > Streptophyta > Magnoliopsida > Asterales > Asteraceae > Glebionis > Glebionis coronaria. The sequence goes on along the minus strand of CM046878.1, from coordinate 301,723,164 downwards.
TTCCTTAGTTCATTTAGCTCGTTGAGTTGAACCTTGCGATGATCACCGGCTTTAATGATGTCGAAGTTCGCCCACTTCAAGGCCCAGTGCGCCTTGTGTTCCAGCTCGATGGGTAGGTGGCAGGCTTTCCCGTACACAAGACGATAAGGTGTACAACCGATCGGGGTTTTGTAGGCAGTACGGAAAGCCCACAGAGCATCATCTAACTTATCGGCCCACGCGGCGCGATGCTCTCCCACAGTACGCTCCAAAATTCTCTTCAAGCCACGATTGGAAATTTCGGCTTGCCCATTGGTTTGGGGATGATAAGCGGTGGAAAGACGGTGAGTGACACCATACTTTGCCATGACTCTTGCAAATTGATCGTTGCAAAAATGAGTCCCGCGGTCACTGATAATAGCACGAGGAACGCCAAATCGAGCGAAAAGCTGCTTCAAAAAGTTCACAACCACCCTCGCATCATTCGTGGGAAGAGCCTTAGCTTCAACCCATTTAGAGACGTAGTCGACGGCGACGAGGATGTACTTGTTCCCTTTGGATGATGGAAATGGCCCCATAAAGTCGATGCCCCATACATCAAAGATTTCACATTCCTGTATGAAATTTTGAGGCATCTCATCTTTATGTGTGATCTTGCCTTGACGTTGGCAAGCATCACAGTGCTTAACCATTTCGTGAGCGTCACGATAAATGGTAGGCCAGTAGAATCCAGAATCAAACACTTTCTTAGCGGTGTAGTTGGGACCAAAGTGACCACCAGTGGGTCCTTTGTGGCAAGCTTGGAGGATGTCAAAAGCTGCCGGTCCGTCAACACATCGACGAATAATCAGATCAGCACACTATTTGAATAGATAAGGGTCATCCCAAAAGTAAGTCTTAACATCGTTCAAGAACTTCTTCTTTTGTTGGGATGTTAACCCTTGGATGAGAATACCACCCGCTAAGTAGTTTGCAATGTCCGCAAACCACGGGGTGCCATCAAGATGGAGATTTATAGACATTAGAGTCTCCAGGGGGAAAGAGTCGTTGATCTCTTTGTTCGGATGATCCCCCTGATATGGATCCTCAAGTCGACTCAAATGATCCGCAGCCAGGTTTTCGGCTCCCTTCTTGTCACGAATTTCAATGTTGAATTCTTGAAGGAGCAAAACCCAGCGAAGAAGTCTTGGCTTAGAATCGTTCTTTGTCATCAAGTACTTCAACGCGGAATGGTCCGTGTATACGATGGTGGTGGATAAAACAAGATAGGGGCGAAATTTCTCAAAAGCATAGACAACAGCTAAAAGCTCTTTTTCGGTTGTCGTATAATGCAATTGAGCCCCCGTCATTGTTTTGCTAGCATAGTGGATTGGTTGGAAGTGTTTATTCACTCTTTGGCCCAAAACCGCACTGATAGCAAAATCGCTAGCATCGCACATCAATTCAAAAGGCAGCTCCCAATTAGGGGTAACCAAGACCGGTGCCTTAGTTAGCTTGTCCTTAAGAAGATTGAAGGCTTCGAGACACTCTTTAGAGAAGATAAAAGGAGTATCTTTTTCCAAGAGGTGGGTCATCGGGCGAGCGATTTTAGAGAAATCCTGAATGAATCTACGATAGAAGCCCGCATGACCCAGAAAACTTCTCACACCCTTCACGGTTGAAGGTGGAGGTAATTTGGCTATGACATCTACTTTAGCACGGTCAACTTCAAGACCGGCTTTAGAGATTTTGTGTCCTAGCACAATGCCTTCTTTTACCATAAAATGACATTTTTCCCAATTCAGAACAAGGCGAGTGTCTTCGCACCGCTTAAGCATACGTTCCAAATTGGCAAGGCAAGCAGAGAAAGAATCCCCGAAGACCGAGAAATCATCCATGAAGACTTCCATGGTGTGCTCAACCATGTCATGGAAGATAGCCAACATGCACCTTTGGAAAGTCCCGGGGGCATTGCATAAGCCAAAAGGCATTCGTTTATAAGCAAATGTGCCGTAGGGACAAGTGAATGTTGTTTTTTCTTGATCTTGGGGATCGATGGGTATTTGAAAATAACCCGAGAAACCATCCAGAAAGCAGTAATATTTATTACCAGCTAGACGTTCAAGCATTTGGTCCATGAAAGGTAGAGGGAAATGATCCTTTCTCGTGGCATCATTGAGTTTGCGGTAGTCTATACAAACTCTCCACCCAGTAACGAGACGGGTAGGAATTAACTCGTTGTTTGCATTAGGCACAACGGTGATACCACCTTTCTTAGGCACACAATGGACTGGACTAACCCACGGTGAATCCGAAATAGGGTAAATCATACCCGCATCAAGAAGTTTGATAACCTCTTTTTTGATGACTTCATGGATTTTAGGATTCACCCTTCTTTGGCTTTGAATTGTGGGCTTAAAGTCGTCCTCCATGAGAATTTTATGTGTGCAAAAGTGAGGATCAATTCCGCGGATGTCGGAGATTTTCCAAGCGATAGCTCTTTTATGCTTCTTCAACACAGCGACAAGTCGGGCTTTTTCGTCTTCTTTCAGATCCTTTGCGATGATGACCGGTAGCTTCTCGTCGTCTTCCAGAAAAACGTACTCAAGATGAGGCGGTAGGTCCTTAAGCTCAAGAGTAGGAGGATCCTCAAGAGATGGTGAAACTAACGATGGATCATCATTAATCACCTCTTTAGGAGCAGGAGGAGAGAACGGGTCCTCATTGAGAAGTCTCTCAATAGTACGAATATCTTCATCCCAATTGGTGGACAAATCATCATACTTAATATCGAGAGGACCCAAGCTGGCTTCGAAGTCATCCAAGTCACTTTCTCCGAAAGGAGTCAATGCTGGAGCAATTGAGGCAACGGTCTCAACATTGGGTAGAGAAGAAAGAGTACTTTTGCAAGCATCATGAAAATGTTCTTCACAAGCCTCATCGAGAACATCAATAGCATTAACACTCTCTACGAATAAGGTTGCTTAGAAATCTTACCCATGTTGAAGACAATTTGATCGTCACCAACTCTCATGATTATTTCGCCTGCGGCAACATCAATGAGAGTGCGACCGGTCCTCAGAAATGGACGTCCGACGATTAATGGAACACGGGGATCCATTTCGTAATCAACGACAACAAAATCCGCCGGAAAGGTGAATTTGTCGACGCCAACAAAGACATCTTCGGCTATCCCCACTGGATAAGCAACCGTACGGTTGGCTAATTCCAAAGTCATTTTGGTGGGGACTAGCTCGGGGAGAGATAATTGCTTCCAAACACTTAAAGGCATTAAGTTTATACTGGCACCTAGATCGGCTAGGGCCATGCAATTCTCTACTCCTGGGAAGTTGCAAGGAATCAAGAAGCGACCCGGATCACCAAGTTTGGTGGGCAATTTTCTTAAGAGCACTGCGGAGCAGTTCTCATTAAGTTGGGTCTGAGCAATGTCAAGGAGCTTTTCTTTATCACTTAGAAGATCTTTGAACATCTTAGCGTATTTGGGCATGTGAGCGAGAGCCTCGGCAAAGGAGATGTTAAAATTCAGTTGTTTAAACATTTTAAGAAAGTTTGAAACTTGAATATCATCCTTGCTCTTTTGCTTCTCTTTCCTCAACCTTGAAGGATAAGGTATATTGGATGAAGAAGAAGGCTTTAAAGGAATAGGATCACTCACAACCACGGGTGGTGGGGAAATGGGGATAGATGGTAAAGGAGGTGAAGAAAGTTGCTCTTTTTCCTTGTTCACAATCACCGGTGGAGGTGTAGGAAGCTCGGGTTCCATATAACCTTTTCCACTACGAGTGGTGATTGCTTTCATCTCCCCTCTTGGATTCGCAACGGTATTACTCGGAAGAGTACCCGAAGAAGAGGATTGATTACTTTGGATGAGCGAACCAATCATATCACGAAGGTGAAGAGCTTGATTGTTGAAAGAGTGTTGCATGTTGGCATTAATATCATTGCTGTGTTTGGCCATATCATTCCTTAGCTCGGCTCTAATATCACTCCCTTGTTTCACCATGTCATTCTTCAAGTTGACAAATTGACTCTGAAGATTCGTCACCAACTCACGATTGGTCTTCATGAATGTCTCGACGTCTTGACTTACTGCCATTGGTTGATTGAGAGGTGGAGCTTGAGAATTTCCTTGAGTTGGGTATGGGTTTCTTTGGGATTGATATGGATTTTGAGCACGAGGTTGAGATTGGTTGTTTCGATTGTAGCTTTGTTGTTGGTTTTGGTTTGCAGGAGGAAAACCGGGAGGAGCAAGATAATTGTTGGAACGATAACTTAGCAAGCCACGGTCTCCTTGAGGTCGAGCTTGATAGCCTCCCGTGGGATAAGTGCCGTAAGCTGCGTTAACGTCTTCAGAATAATTGCCGTGAGTAGAAGGACACTCATTGTAGGAATGAGGACCACCACATGTGTCACAAGAAATAGCAACGGCTTTAGCTTGTTGAGTTTGGTTAGAAGTCAAAATTTGGAGACTTTTGTTAATATCAAGAAGAGCACGTTCCAAAACAGACGAGTTGGTGGTGGAAGAAGTAGATGAAACATTGACTCTCTGATTAGATCTTGAGGATGCAGAAGAATCCCAATTCTTGTGGTGAGTAGTCATGTTTTCAATCAACTCTCGACACTCCTCTGGTCTCCTTTTCATAAAAGTACCACCAGCGGCGGCATTGATCGTGTCACGATCACGAAAAGTGAGACCATTGTAAAAGGTGTCAATGAGAGTGACGGGGAGCATATTGTGATTAGGACAGCGGTCGATCAAATCATTGTAACGTTCCCAAGCATCGAAAAGCGATTCATCATTCTCTTGCATAAATCCACTGATTTGGTTACGAAGGCTAGTGACCATGGATGGGGGAAAGTAGCGCGATAAAAAGCGTTGAGTCATGTCGTTCCACGTGTGAATCGAATTCTTAGGAAGACGGTCAAACCATTTTTCGGCATGGTGAGAAAGCGAGTGTGGAAAAAGTTGGAGGCGAAGGTCATCCATAGAAACACCGGGGCACTTCATGCTTTGGGTAATGGTAATGAATTTGTCGAGGTGTTTGTTGGCATCATCATCCGGAATTCCACGAAACGGGTTCGTTTGCACTTGTTGTATCATGTGATGCTTCAACGAAAACTCCTGAGCCGTGACGTGCATTGGCGCAATCGGGCCTCCGCGTCCGTTCATGGTGGGTTGGCACAATTCCTCCATGGTTCGTAAGTCAGGTAGAAGGACATTGTTGTTGTTGTTGTTGTGGTTGTTATTCAAATTATTTTGAGGTGGGTGATTATTGTTGTTGTTAACACCAGCCATATCTAAATCTTCACGATTCTCGGGCTCAGAATAGTTTGTAGATCTAGTACGCATGCACCTGCATAAGAAAAATATACACAAAGAATATAATATTTTTGGTTTTTATAGGTTTTTTAATGTTTTTGTATTTTTGAAGAGTTTTATATTTTTTAGGATTTTTTTTTTTGGAAATTTTTATAGCAATGAAAATAACGTTCAAAGAACGGATCCCAAAATTCAATGCGTCTCTCACTAGAAACCGTTTATCTTAACGAAAAGAGCCGGCAGCGGCGCCATTTAATATTCTAGATTTTGCAACCAAAAATATCAAAGTTCGTTATAGTTCCGAATCTTTTCGAATTGAAAACCGGTCTTAAGTGCGACTCAATCGTCTTTTGGTGAATCAAGAGGGTGGTTTGGTTTGTTTATCTAATTTAAACTATTAGCAAGTAATTAAAGTGTCGTTGAGTAAATTAAAGCTTTGACAAAATTAAACTTAAAGTTAATTTATGAAAATTCTTAAAACTTAAAGCTTTGAAAAACTAATAAAAACTTAAAAACTTAATCAATCGTAATAAAACAACTCATGTCCATCGAAATACACCAAAATAGTAACCATCGGAATATTACTAACATTATCCATCGGAATAATTAAGTTCAGATCGGAATACTTAAAAAGCACTTCTGTCGCAATATGCATCTATCGGAATGCTGTTGTCGCAATGACTCTATCGAAAAATGGGCAGCACTTCGTCTTAACCAAGTCCTTAAGACCCGTCGGAATATGCGATCGCAATGTGCGATCGCAACCCAGATCGAAATAAGGGGATTAACCAACCGATCGCAAAGTAAAACCCTAATGGGTTATTGCGATCAAAAACCAAAGCTATCGCAATGTGGAGTAACCGTCGGAATGTGTGTCAAAACCCTAAGATTGCGATGGGATGTAACTGATTCCGAAATTTGTGGCAAGAGTGAATCTCGAAAAGCAAATGCAATAAGCAATACTAAACGGATCTTAAGCAACTCAAAAATCTTAAATTTAACACTTCTAAAACATAAAATCAAGAGCTTTATGAAATGAACTTTAAACTTACTAATTCCTTTTGCAAAATCCGAGAATCAAAAAGCTAAGATTCGAATAAGCCAATAAGCATTATGAGCTTATGACTTAAACGTGTAAAAGCTTGTGTGTAAACCAAAAGATCACACCTTTATTCACGAAAAGCATCAAATCATACGAGTGAGATGTGAAATTCGAATCAAAGGTAGAGTAAATCAAGAAGTGTAGAATGAGAATAAGGATCAAAAGCTTAAAATAGAACTTTGATTAATGAAATAAGCAATACAAAAAGTGTTTAATCTTGAAAGATTAAAAGAAAAAGATGAACTAGTGAGAGAAAGTTTAAGACTTTCTCTCTCTAAAAACTAGAAAGAAAACTAAAGAAATAAAAACTAGCTAACCCCCTCCTAATGTGATTAGGAGGGTATTTATAGGGGAGTGGGAGGCATGTGTGGTGCTTTCTTCTTTCTTTTTCTTCTCGACTCGATTTTAATTCTTCGTCTTTGTAGTCTCGGGATTTGAACTTGTCTTTTAATTTTCTTCTTCTATTAGACTTAAGTTCTTCGACTTCATTAAACTTCCGTCTTTAGACTTGTTCTTCGATAAATCTCCAGAATAGGTCTGGGACATCCGTTCTTTAAGCACTCTTGATCTTTTGACTTCGTCTTTTCCCGTTTTCTTCGATAAAAGTCCGTGAAAGCCCGTGTTTTCTTCCTTTTTCATCTTTTGGTCCTAAAACACAATAAAAACACAAACCACGCATAATTCCGACTTTTACGACATAAATCACACGTTTTGGTCTTGTTATTATTGGAAATAAGTGGTAAAAGGATAAGTGTTTTCACACTTATTAAATACCTACATAAAGAAAGATACAAAATAGTAGATACATTTCAAGAGTTAATCTAAAATGCATATAAGCTACTAATCAAGATATGATGCTAAATTACTAATTAAAAGGTCTATATTTATTTAAAAAATAGTTTTAAACAAAGAGAAACTTTGGTATAACGTATGTAACACCCCCAAATATTCATACTTTAGTTCAGCGGAAGAGTCGTTGGTGTTACGGGATAGCACATTACTCAAATCATAGACAACGCATAAAAATCGCGTCGTTTAATAATAAAACATTTTCTATTCATAAATATTAAATTTACATAGGTCCCAAGTCATAGTATTTCATACAAGTTTTACAAAGCATTTGAATGGAAATTGTTATTTAAGTGCGGGCCATGAATTCTTGTCGTCTTCCCGAGAATTACCTTCAAGTATCTGAGACAAAACATGTTAAAAGAAAAGGTCAGCGAAAACGCCGAGTGAATTCATAGATTTATTGAAAACCATTAATATATCATCGGTATATATTTATTATCGAAAATCATTTTGTACACTTCTTTGTCGTAGGCCATAAAATAAGCCCAAAAACATTTTATACAAATCTTTGTTGTAAATCATACTATAGGCTTTTGCCTTCAAAATCATTACACGAACCAATGTCGTAAAAACATCACACAATACGTTTTATAACGTTGTATAGAGTTAAATAAAATCCGTTATATGAATATGGTTATGCAAAAACCAAAACACGAACATAATATCAATAATAAGACCCCGTATTGCTAGTCAGGCAATATATTGTAATTCAATGCGTATAGCAGTATTTTTGTTATTGGATTATTATAAGCCGCATGACATTGCTACCTTACTATAACAAAAAACGGGTAGCTAACCCGAACTCATTTGCCCATCTAAAACAGCATGTTGTCACAATAATCACTCTGATATAAGTCTTCTCATACATAAATTCGCTTAACAATCAATGTGGCACGACGGGGATCAACCGTCAAGGCGCGAACTAGGGTGATCTTCCCCAAATAGTACTATTATATGCATAAACGTTTACCAAATTCCGGTATTTCACAATTCATGCTAATGGGACTTTTAGTGACATAACCTAACTAATAATAATCCATTTCATCTCATTCATCGGGTCATATAATCATTCATCGGGTCATACAATGATTCGGGTCCAAATCAATAAACAAGAAATCGGGACAACTGGTGTCCTACTTTATTAAAACTAACATGTTATCTCCCTCGCAGGTTTATAAAACATTTCATTAAAATTTAAAAGAGTGCGAGGCTATGAATTCACATTGATTGGGAAAGGCGGGTTATCGGCGATTTGGATGTACGGTACGTGCTTCAATCACGGGAACCTAGACAAATAATACTTGTCTTAGACTCTTGTCTAATGACCATATAAAAATAATGGCTATGTATATATATGATGATATTATAAGTATGATGATTATCATGTGGGATTTTATATCTTCATACATATTAAAGTGTTATGTGTTAGTCAAATTTTTGACTAGTTACACTAGTTTCAACCCAATTCCATATTGAGGCCCAATAAGCCCATTAAAGTCCAATACTTTATATTAGCCAATTTATAATTTTTATACCAGGCCTATACTCATATATTGGGTCCAAGTGGGTTAAGCCCATTTAGTAAGTCCATTAGTGTTTATCCAAACTAGTTGGGTCATGAGTCCAATAAGGCTACTTTGACCCGTTAATGTCCATAAGTCATAAAGCTCGGGTTTTATTGGTTTTTAATTGTAAAATATACTTATACATCAGTATATGAGTTATAAAAAGTTTACATTAGACGGGTCCGGCCGTCTAAGTTTTAATTGACGAAAACGTTAATTTCTCGGTTTTAGCCGAAAAGACGTAAAACTTATGTTTATAGTTTTATAACTTATAAAACTAATCAAATTGCCATTTTTATAAAATGCCCCTTTTATTTATTAAAGTACATACTTATTTATATTTAATATATAAGTTAGTGAGTTTTAGGTATACATTTTATATTATATTAACTTGAGTGTTAATATTATACTATATACTTTTATTTTACAAATCTGATTATTATTTTAACTTTCACCATTTTTACCATATCTTGAGTTCTACAAGGAGATAGAAGCTCATTTTTGAACACCACAAACTAAATGATATGTCTAACACCCCCAATTTAGATTGCGCAGCAGAAATACACAATTGGGTGCTAGACACAAGCATCATCACACAAGATATATTGAACGACTCAAAATAGAGACGTTTACAGATAATTATAAACATGATTTTCATAAATGGTCTAAAACATAGATTTCAACCCAAATTGTACTGACACGATACCAGAGTAAAGCGTTTTGTCCCCATGGATCTCGACCAACAACCAACAAGTTTAGTACAGTACATCAACATAAAGTAAATTGTTCAACATTAAAAGGTAGAAACAGTTTAGACCAACAGTCTTTCAAAAGTCAAGCCACAACCTCCACAGCAAAGCTCCCTGCTCCATCACTTCCTATTACCTGAAATACATGCATAAAACGAGTCAACAATAATGTTGAGCGAGACTATAGGTTTATCAAATCACATTTGAACACAAGAAGAAAATAAATCATAATCATTTATAGAATTGTCGTACACACAATCTATATTCAAGGCAGTAATAATAATGATATTATTAAACATTGTATTTAAGCTCATGAAACCGACCCCTTAACCAAATAGTCACCCACACCAAATGCCGACATGACTAGAATAAAACCATTGCCCCTCTAGGGTATCAGTTTCTAGAATACCACAATCTTATTCACGTAAAATTATCCTTCCCAGCGGGTTACTCAACGTAATGCCCTGGTCTCAGATAGGGTGGTCAACCCAATAGTACTATCATTAGAATAAGCGGCTATTCCCGACTCACAACATCAAGTCAAAAGATAGTTAACGGCTCATGAATTTAGGGTCTTTAGCAACAAGTTACTCAATACAATGAAAACAACTTTAGGCAACATTCGCGTCCAACAATTACTCATGACTTGTGTTCATTTATTTTCAAATAGCATGTATCCGCCTCGCGGGTATTAAAATCATTAAAACAAGTAGAAAGTGAGGCTATAGACTCACCTTAGTATAAGAGATCTAGCGAGATGATCGTCGACGATAATGGATGCCTTTCAAACACGAGAACCACTACCTATCAAATAAGGCGCGTTCATTAAATAATGACTCGAGAAATAAATCATACATAACAACATCAAAATCAAAATCATAAAGTCACGATAAACTCTAGAGAAAATGATATAAATAACTTCATTATACTTTACTACACACTTACTTTACCATTTTACACTTTTAACAAAGTCCGCCGGTACATACTACATGTACTAGCTTATTTACCCCTTTTAAACTCGTCAACCGTTTATGAAACGACTCGATAAACTAACTTACTATATATAGAAAGTCCTCTTACAAGTTTATTAAATGAAATTACTTTTAAAGTACTTTACCCAACTCATTTTCAAACTACAAAATCCGGACAGATTTACGTTAATTTATCATACAACCGTTTTAACTTATTTAAACGACTCCGTTTACAAAACCGACACTCGGGTTTTAAAGTAAACTCAACCCAATAAGTAAACACCTCATTATCAGTAGGTTACATTTTTCAAAACATCCATTTAGAGTCCCTGAGATTCGATCCAAATATCGATAACAACTACTTGTAGTGCCTATACTCGTCTCCCGGTACACGATCATTCAAAACATCATAACTTCGTGCTCGTTTGGAGCTAGAAGCTCTACCTTATATCAAATCGAAGCTAAGAAAATTATCTACAACTTAAGCCATTTTCAAAACATAAAAATTCGGATTTTACACTTTACTTACTGTTATAAAATGACTATAAAAATCTTGTACAAAATCAACTTTTTGATAAAAACCAACCATGAAAATGATCATTACTGTACCCTAATATCATCATACATCAACCATAACATCAAAATCATAATCAAAATAAAATATTAAGATCAAAATGAAGTTTCTAACAAGATTTTTAGCAAGAACCATAATAAGTGTGTAAACACTTATCCTTTTGCCACTAATATCAAGGAAAAACAAGACCTAATCATGTGTTTTATATCGTAAAAGTCGGAATTACGCGTGGTTTTGTGTTTTTGTGTTAAAATAGGTTCAAATGATCAAAAGGAATGAAAACACGGGATTTCATGGTCAAATATTGAAGAAAAGTCCAAAGAATGAGACAAAGACAAAGTCGAAGACCAAAAGTGAACTCAAGATCACGAAGACCGACAAAATTCGACACAACTGTGAATAAATGATCGAGAAGCCAAATGGGCCTTAGAAGGTCTCACATTTGCTAAATGGGCCTAAAAGCCCATTAACATTCGGATACAATTTTGCCCAAAGTTAATATTTGGATTAAAAGCCCAAATTGCTTAATAAATAATGAGACGAAAGGGAGTATTTTGTTTTGGGCCAAGCCCAGTACACACAATTGAAACGGAGGAAAAAAGTTTTGTTTTGTCAATACTTTGTAGACCCGGTCAACACTAAACTCACCTCACACGTACACTAACCCCACTCACGTTTTTAATAAAGTTTACCCACCCCTTTCCACTTCATTTCGATAAAAACAATACACACTCACCCTTTTTCTTCTCCTCCCCAACACACGCAGCAACCATTTACCCAAACCCTAATTTCATATATTTCAAAAGTTACCAAGATAAAATTGGGGGTTTTAATCCATACGTGTGATTCACACAGATTTGAATTAAATCCCCATAAAAACCGGAATGAACACTTGTTGTGGTCCAAATCCTACGTGGATAAATCCCTCCTCCTGATTGGTCTCACCACCTCACCACAACCCCTTCACCAATAAAAACAGCCCACCTTGGCAATCCGTGGCTCAACATGTGTTTTCAGCCGTTTATCAAGTGAAGAAGAAAGAGAAAAGAGTAAGAACAGCTAGGATTGAAGAACGTGAGCACCAAGGGAGATTATAGTTTTCCTATAAATCCCTCCCAAAAACTTATAATCCAGATAGTGTTCATTTATTTTTATTTTTCTATTTTTTTAATTAATTAGGAGTAGGATTAATTTAATTTTAATTTTATGCAAAACTAGATGTTAGGATTAAATTGTATTTTCAGTTTCAAGTATTGTAATGATTTTGATTTATTAATGAAGTTAATATTTTGATTTAATTTTGTCTCTTTAAATTTAAATTGCAATTTACTTTAAATCATTATTTCTGTTTAATTAATATAAAAAAAAAAAAAGAGGAAATAAATTTTCCCACTAGAAGATTTATATAAATCTGTTTGATGCTTTGTGTCTGGTTCGAAGGTTCGTTCGAGGTTCGAGTGTGATTGATGATTGGGTTCGGTGAGATTTAAGGTGTTGGTGTTTGATTCGGTGACAAAGGGGGTTCAGCACCACCCTTCGGCTCAACGGAATCATCTCAAGGTTCTACTCACTCTTTTAGTATTTTGTTAAATTTTAGTTTATATAATCTGCTTTTGTTGATTTTATTTATTTTGGATCTGCTTTATTTATCTGCTTATTTTTTTAGTTAATGTTACTGTTTGATTTTGTGCTTAATTTGGTAATTTGTTTAGTCTGCTTATTGCTTCTGTTTGTTCGATTAGGTTTATAGTCTACTGCTTACTTTATATGCTTGTTTAGTCCTGCTTATTTGGTTGAGTTTACGTTTTAGCTTATCTTTGTTTTTTCTTATTGTTTGTTTGAATTTACATATTTTATTATCTGCTTTTGTATTTTTTTCTTTAGAGGTTTAAGTGTTATCTGTTTAGGTTATAAGATGTTAGATTATTTTGGTTATTATTTCTAGTTATATTTGCTTAGTATAATCTGCTGATTTTGTTATATCTGCTAATTTTCATTAAACTGCTTTTTGGCTTATGTCGTTTGTAGTTGATGATTAATTGGGATTTGTTTGTTAGGTTTATAGTAACCGATTATTTTGATATATATCTGCTTATTTGATTCGAGTAAGTTTTTCTGTTTCGTCTAGTTTAGATTAGCTTATTTCATACTTAGCTTTTTAGCTTATTGCTTTTTATCCGATTTTGCTTATTTAGCTATTCATCAGCTTATTTTTGTTTCGTCTGCTCATTTGTTTTATATTGTGCTTATCTGTTTTTCGGTTTTGGTGGGTTTTGCTGATATAATGCTGTGTAGGAAACAGATCCCATTGATCTGTCTTGCTTTTGTATTCCAAAAATATTAAATATCAAAAATTCGTCTGTCAGGGGACTCGAACCCCTAACCTCCTGCTTAGCAGTCAAATGGCACAACCAACTCTTCTAAACCCTTATTTGTGTTTTACTTTATGCCTTTTAATTAATATAGGTAACATTTAGCTGCCAGATTTTGTTTAATTAGACTTAATTAAATGTTTTAGTTTAATTAATTTTTACTTGTTTTCTTTTATTCAGTTTTTACAAAAAAAATAAAAAGATAAAAAAATATTTTTAATTACTTTTATAATTTTGAATGTTTTTAAAATTTAGTTTAAATTTTAAGTTAGTTTTGATTAAAAATAGTTTTTATAGATTAAAAATTAGTTTCAAGTTTTATTTAAATTTTAGTTTTTAAAATAGTTTTCAATTGATTTAGTTTTGAATAAATTTCATTAAAAGGTTTTTATTTTAGTTTTCTTTATTAAATTAGTTTAAATTAGATTTTCAAATTAGAATAAAAAGTTTTTATTAATAAATAGATTTTAGTTTAAAATACCAAAAGTTTTAGTCACCAAAAACAAAGTTAAGTCTTAGGTTTAACCGGAAATCAATTCGAGTCGAGTCGAGGAAAAACCCACTATTAAAATGGCGCCGCTGCCGGTTCGCTCGTTACGATTGACGATTTCGTGAGACGTTTGGATTTTGGGATCCGTTCTTTTTGAACGTTATTTTTCTTGTTAAAAAATCAAAAACACAAAAAAATCAAAAAACTTAAAAATGTAAAAAAATTAAAAAAATCAGAAAAGGAAATTCTTTTCTAAGATTTTCACCCAAAAAAAATTTAAAAAATCTAAAAGTAATACTTTTCCTATAGTATTACACCAAAAATACTCCTCTTTATCCTCTATTGTTTAATTCATTTCTCTAACCCTCTTATTTTTAATTCTTCATGGATTCGTATTGGGTAAGATGTGGGAGACCATGGAATGGTTATGAAACATGTCAATGGTGTACATGTGAGTGATGCGGCTATCATCTCGACAATATACAATTTGGATTTTGTCCACTTTGTAATTCAGCCAATTCGTACTTCACCTCTCCCATATATGAGGATCCATATCCGCAAAATGCACCTGGTTTTTCTCCATACCCGTGTTGCAACTATTGTGGGGGCCCTCATGATACTTCTGTAGATCCCAAACTTAGATCAATTAAGCTTTGTGTATACGAGATTAGATCAAGTAATACACGTAGATAAACTTTTGATGTATTCAACAATCTAAGTATTATGCGGAAACTAATACTCAGAACGAAGAACAACCAGAATATATGAATACCAAACTTTCACTTTGATTAATAATAACAATGAAAGATTACAATGAAAGTGTTATGAGATATGTGGAAAAGATGTATGTGAGATGTGTCTTATGTCTAACCCTAAGGCCTCCTTTTATAGGTTTAAGGAGCCTTGTACAAAAAGCTAAGATCAACTATTTTAGGAAGAGACACAAGATAAACATACATAAATAACATATTGACTAAATCTTTTTAAACATTAAGAATATATTCTGAATTCTTATCTTCATACTTTGTCCACCAGCTTGAAGAATTCATCATTGGCAGATTTAGTCCTTGTCTTTGTCTTTAAGATTCTTCTTGTCAACGCCTTGATAATTCGTATCAGCGTCTCATCTGTTAGCGTCTCGTTTACTCTTGTCAGCGTCCAATTTCCTCTTGTTAGCGTTCAAGTGACTTAGCTAATTTTATTCCCAAAAATCCTCCCCTAGGAATGATCATTGCTCATATGATTATACAATCAAAGCGGAATTAGATCAACAATCATTAACAAGGTGTTTAGGCACGAATAACATGAATTAAAAAATATGGATTGCTCATTATATTAATAACGAACAACCACTAGACGTGTATACATTGAATCCCACGTCTAGTCGACACACACTTTAGGTTTACATTGTGAATGAATTATATGAATAAAAACCTAAGACCCTTGTTCCTTTTATAGTGTAAGGAGCAGAATCTACAAGAGATAAAATCAAATAAACATCTAAATCTTCTATTTAGATAAAGTATATATTGTGTATATCATAAATAATATACTCAATATATTCCCTAAATAGATTTCTCCATCAAATCTTCTACGTTGACTTTTGTTGACAGCGTTTGACTTTTGTTGACTTCTGTCAACGCCCAATTTGCTCTTGTCAACGCTTGGATTACTCTTGTCAACGCCTGAGTAAATGTCTTGATGTTTTCTTCGTTTTTGAGTTTCTGCCACATCAACTTTTTGACCCAACAATCTTCCCCTAGTTGATAGTGGCAAAACTCTATGTGATCTTGAAGAACAATTAATATAATATTTTTGATGTAGAAGTAGAATAACCCAAACCTATGTTCCATGTCTTGTTTAATCCATGTGATGAAGAACTTATACTCATGGAACAAAGTATAAGTAGACCTCGATCCCTTGTCAATATTCTCATCCTTTGTAAGACACTGAGCACGATAATGTAACTCCTTCAAGTGTTATGACAAGTCTTCGTCACCAAACATGTAAAGCACGAACAAGTTACCTTTAAATTCTATGGCTGAGAGTGCACAACTTTAAGATATGATAGAACACAAACTCGCGAAAATCTTCTTCAATCATCAAACTTACCATAAGAATTCTTCCCCTTAAGCCAACACCTCTTCATGACGAATTTTAATGAAATAACATCTTCATACCATATGTAAAAGTATGGCAATGGATAACTCTTTCACAAGGCTATCCCGATTACATAGTTTAAAATATCCATCAAATCCTCACGAATAGTTGCTAACTCGCTTTAAGATCATTAATTCCTTTTAAAAATATCCAAGCCATAAATATCACCATGATATTCTGAATAAAAACGGAGATTCCATGTACCTTCGTGTGTAAAATCCTCCTTTTTGTGTGCTTAAAACGTACCAATTTTCTTAAACAGCAGCGATTCCTGTGTTGTCCAATATCCTTTTTCATCCAAGATCTAAGTCAGATGTATTGTCCGATATCGGACAATACATGTCAGCGTTTAAACTCATATATCGGACAGCACTGTCAACTCTATCAACGTTGACTTATTCTGTCAGCGTCAAAATTCCTTCTGTCAGCGTCAATTCAACCCTTTGTCAGCGTCTAGATCAAAACACTAACATCTGTGACAGTAACTCATTTGATAATGATAACAGGCCATCAACCGTGGATTTCCAAAAGTGATAAATCACTTTTAATAAATATAAAAACGTAAAGAATCAAGTTTCTTTACTTCTATCTTCTTTCACACGTTCAAATATCATTCTTGCTCATGTCCAAAAGTGATAAATCACTTTTAATAAATATAAAAACGTAAAGAATCAAGTTTCTTTACTTCTATCTTCTTTCACACGTTCAAATATCATTCTTGCTGATATATCGTGACATACTTATTCAAATCCCAATAATATAGGATAGAATAAACGTGTATGCTGTATAGTACCTTTATGAAAATCACTTCCACAAATAATAACAATAATTTTCACACATTCCTTCCAAGAATGATTAGAGAAGTATTACCTTATGCGTGTATCTCCTTAAGATTCGTATGTAATATCCTTCATACACAACTGCCAAAATATATTCCCTATAAAATAGAGTTTGACACGTCCAGCAATTATGTATTCTCCAAAAATAGGTCATACACATGCAAAGTAATCGACTGCTTCTATAGTTGCCATTATCAACTTTGATTGTCTTCCACAGACCTCCTACTGTTCATCTCTTCTTGCTACAATATCTCCGATCAAACCAGAACATGAATTTCCACGAACTTAAGACATAAACAATTCATCAAGACTTAGATCATGCTTTCTGAATAATCGTAGCAACATAAATCAGCAGCCATTTAAAGTTTGCTTAGGGTTTTTTAAAACCCTAAACTCAGCTTGACTCGTTTAGTTTTACTAGGGATCATCATTGATCAATAGATCAACTCACCAAGGCTAGCAAAACAACATAATGAACAGGAAGACAACACCTTTTTCTGTTTATGAGTAATCTAGGGTTTGAAGAAAACCCTAAATCATGATTGTATGTAAAACAGAAAATCTGAAAATCACTCATCAGCCAAATTTGACGCCTAATAACTTTTTCCTGGGGATAAAACTTGACAATCCCTCCAGTGGATGTTTAGATCTATGTATGTAGAACACACATATAAAATTTCGTGACGATCTAACAGTTCAATCAAAAGTTATGACCTTCTGAATACTGCTGCGCACACAAAAACGTCCAGAAAAACCCTAGACGGATTTTTATTCTTCTTCACGATATACGAACACCTTGTTGGTCCTAGCATCACGAGCCACGAGGCTCTGATACCAATTGTGGAAACCTTGGTTTCCGGATCTTTGAAGCTACTAGGAATGATCATTGCTCATATGATTATACAATCAAAGCGGAATTAGAACAACAATCATTAACAAGGTGTTTAGGCATGAATACCATGAATTAAAACATATGGATTGCTCATTATATTAATAACGAACAACCACTAGACGTGTATACATTGAATCTCACGTCTAGTCGACACACACTTTAGGTTTACATTGTGAATGAATTATATGAATAAAAACCTAAGACCCTTGTTCCTTTTATAGTGTAAGGAGCAGAATCTACAAGAGATAAAATCAAATAAACATCTAAATCTTCTATTTAGATAAAGTATATATTGTGTATATCATAAATAATATACTCAATATTTTCCCTAAATAGATTTCTCCATTAAATCTTCTACGTTGACTTTTATTGACAGCGTTTGACTTTTGTTGACTTCTGTCAACGCCCAATTTGCTCTTGTCAACGCTTGGATTACTCTTGTCAACGTCTGAGTAAATGTCTTGATGTTTTCTTCGTTTTTGAGTTTCTGCCACATCAACTTTTTGACCCAACAGATTGAACATTATTAACGTGGTGTTTAAGAAAACCAAGTATTTTTCTACTTTTGCTTTTAGAAGCATCTAGAGGCAAATAGTTAATATATTTAAAAACATTAGTTTTCCTCTTAGTGGCAAAAGCTTTTTTCCATTGAATTCTTTTTTGTTTGCATTCTAAAAAGAATTCCTCACGAGAATTTTGTTTTTGTGGAGTGAAAAGACCATAAAGACTGTTTTCGTAAGCATAGTTATATGGTTTCACAAAATCTTTATTGACCGGTGATCTACTCTCCTCATCCCAAAGGGACGTCTCTTCACTATCGACGTTAGCTACTGGGCAGTCATTATCAGTCCATTCGGACTCATCAAGATATAAGTGAGGGTTCGCAGCTTAAGCTTGTTTGAGGTACTTGGGGGTGGCAAAGCTAGGTTGACCCTTGAAAAACGACCGAGGTGCTATCATTCTTATGGTTTGAATAGAGTCATGTGTATTATAAACAACTTTTTCAAAAAATCGACTTGTTCTTCGAGATCCTTTACTTTTTCAGTATCTTTGCTTTGTCTATTTTTGAAATCTTGTTTTAATGTTTCAACCTCTTGTTTCTTCTCGTCAAGAATTTTAGCAGAATCGGTGGTGTTCATAGAAAGCCTCTGTTCAAGTTCACTAACTTTTGTAGTGCCAAGGTACGTTTTTTGACGTTCATCACTTAATAAAACATTAAATTGACGTTTTTCTTTAGTTAACAAAGCAAGAGCTTCATTGTATTTATTTTCAAAATCGTCCTTTTTAACGTTGATGACACGACTTTTGTACCCCTCAAGCTCGTTGGTCTTTTAAAGAAGCTCAGCCCTATAACTATCAATAGTCTCACTAGATTTTATAAGAGCGGCTTTGCATTCTTCAAAGTTTTGAGTGAGCGATGCGTTTGCCTTCTTTAATTGCTTTTGATTCTTTCTATTTTCATTGACATCTTTTTGTAAACTAGCAATTAAATTAGCAAGCACGACACGCTCCTAGTCATCATACTCATTTGCATGTTGATCATCCTCAAACTCATTATTGCACATGTCTTATGAATCGGGTGTGGTATTCCTATCAACCGTTTCCATCATACACGTGTCAGTAATTGTTGTTGGTAGATCACTATTATAATAACCCAAACATCAAAATCAACATTTAGACCGTGATCTAATCTTATTTCTAGTATTTAGACCAATATTTATTACTCGACTTTTATTTGTCATGTTCGTTTGACGAATACATTGATTTCTCGACTAGACGGCAAGATTAGGGTTTTAACGTATCTAATATGTGTTCTTTATTATTTATTAGAAAAGTATATGTCCGTCATCGACCGTAAATATCCTCTTTATGACATAGAAATATTTTCTATTGTCGTCGTTTTAATTTCTCGTTTTATGAGAATTCTTGATAATTTACGTTAAACCTTTAGGCATCATTCGTTTAGGCGACGTGTTAACGTTTATTAAATTATAAGCTCTCCTTTATTTATTAAAATATAAATTTTCTCCGAATGTCCATGTTTTTATTTCACATTGAGCGTTTATTTTTCGTATTTTACGTGTATCTTTCAAATCGCGTAACTTTTAAAATATCGGGCTTTGACAATACCCGCTTTACAAAATTATGGACAAAATTTATATAAATCTCATCCACTCACATTTTTGGACGCAAGTCACAAGGACAGATGTTTTATTTTTGAGATGTTGAAACTTACAAATTAGACACCTGTATAATTTATAATTAGATCACATACAAGCCTCATACACACACTCTTTCTCGTAGTAAATAAGATTTCGATACAACTCATTTGCCTCTTATTCTTAACGTCACAAAACCACAATCACAAGCATCATTTCCAAGTAATTTTCTAACTACTAAGTGATGTTATAAGAAAGGTTGAAGTTCTAGTAATTTTTTTTTGTAAAGATTCTTTTTGGAGAAAGTTTTATAAGAAGGATTTTGGTAATCATAGGGGCTGAAGTAAAATAATGATTTGGATGTGTTGATATTGAGTAAAAATAAATATTTGGGTACTTGGTGATTGTCTTAGAAGCAAGGGTTAGAGCATGGTTGAATCCTTGTTATTGTTTTTCATCATCATCTTAGTAAGAATTTTTGTTATTATTTTCCTTTTAATATTTTTTTTATATGTATAATAATCATTTTTGATCCCTATATGATGATTTAATAAAGGATTATGGATATTGGACATTGTATAAAGTGCTTGAACATTTTAAACATTACTAGACTTGGTTTTGTAATAAGTTTTGAGACTATGTTCCACATCAGTAGCTAAACCAAATAAATGGACAATCTAAGTAGGTTTAAATGAATTTATTAGTTAATATGAGTAGAAAAATGTTATATGAAGATAATCCGGGTGGCCCATTTCGTGACGATACCCGATGAATTAGATATGGCCAAAACTGTAAAAAGTGTCGATTCTAAACATGCTGTGTAATCGGACAGAAAACTCTTATAAGAACTCAGACTTATTGAAAAGGTAAAACTATGGGATGTAGATAAATTTATGAAGAACTAGAATCAATTGGATAGTCCATCATTTCCTTACGGTTTGGAAATGGCGGCCGAAACGGTGAGAACGAGATTGGCTGACAAAAACAGCCAACTCTTCTAAGTGATAAACTGGGTAAATGAGCTATGATAAAAATAAATTAGGGGCAATTGAACTTATAATAAGTATTAAAATAATTTATCTATATTATTTACGGTTTAGGAGAAACGGTCTAATTAACGAGACATGTCGGGTAAATTGTAAGAGTTGGGTTATATTTAATTAACGTAAAACGTGATGATTTTTATAAACACCGAAATGGTATGGGCCACTTTTTAGTAAATATAGACTCTTTTATTTATTGATAACTAGAATACCCGAGACTCGACCATCGTGGATATTGAGTTGACATCGTTATGAGGCGTTTTAGAACCCGTAATGCATATAAAGTAGATTTGGGCCACAAAAGCCTAACTCACACTTATAATGGCTATTGGGCCATTTTTGGGCTAAGATATATGTTTAGAGTATAATAATGATATTTAAATGGACAAAAGTCACAATAACTTGTAATGGGCCACTAATGGGCTTTAATGGGCATAACGGTAATAATGAGACTTTATATGGTAGATTGTCATCAAAAGTCTTATGAAAAGTTTTACAAAACTTATGCAATATCCAAACCTACTAAAATGAACTATTTACATTTATGTATGATTTATTTCTCGTCTCGAGCCTAAGACACGTCTCGTCATTTTAGGTCTCATTCGGTCATATGTTGACCGTTGGGCATATTGCTCTCGATCAACGAGCAATTGGTATCTCGTGAAGTCGTGTATCGACTATTGGACGTTTGTTCCTTGATCTACGTGTAATAGCTATATCAGGTGAGTTCATAGCCTCGCTTTTACTGCTTTATATGTGTTTATAAACCCGCGAGGGGGAATACATGCTCTTGGTAAATAAGCATACGTGTTGTATCCTTTTGAAAGGATACATGATTGTGAATAAACATTCGTTGTTGGAATATATGCTTTTAACGAATACAAGCTGTTGTTAATAAACGTAAAGACGTTTGATTGAATGCTTTTGGAAAATGAACACAAGCGTTGATTGTATATGTAATGAGCCACTATTAGTAAGGCTAAGTTGCTTATTGCCAGTGAAAAGTCCCTATAAATCGTGAACTGTTAACTACCTATGATGGGTAGGCGCTCGTATAGACGAATGGATCCATTGGGAATGATGACCCCCACCCGGGCAGGTCGCACCTGTGAGTTGGAGGCTCAGCCGGGTGTGTTGTACGTGAGGTATGGGGTATTTGGCAAGATACCTGACTAGGGCAAATTTATTGATTAAGGCATCGGTGTCATGAGCTTAGCGTAATAGTGTGGAATATTGATATTGTATGTGTTACAATATCGCCAGTGGATGAGATTCTTGTGTTCAAAATCTTTATGGTTTATTTAAAAACCCATTATTGTTTATTAAAAACCTATGAATTCACTCAACCATTGTGTTGACATGGTAGCATGTATTCTCAGGTGTGTAGGTTTAAGAGCAGCTGGAGCATGGAGCCGCGCAGGATAAAGTAAAGGCAAAACAAACAATTTCCATTCGATACATTTGAAAAATCTTTATTTTTTCCTTAAGGTTTGTATAAATTGGTGGGACCTCTTTTTAGTTAACTCTGATTTAATAAAATTATCGAATGGTTTATTTTATAAAACGTCTCTTTTGAGGTCGTTTTCTATGACTGTGTGTGATGTGCTATGAAGTAACGCTCAATGTTGATATTCCGCTGCCTTGTGAAATTGGGGTGTTACAGATTGGTATCAGAGCACTTGTTATAGAGAACTGGGTCGTTTTGAACACCTAGACTATAACAGCTCTTTTGTAAAATTGTTTTGTTTCCTTACAATGTATCCACGCGCTTATGGCTCCTAGAAACCAATGCTTGGTTGTGATAATGTGATCCTATGTGTATGTAGGAATGATTGTATGTATATGTATGTACATACTATGGTGTTTATAGGCATTGCGCGTGAAGCAATGGTCCTTTCCTGATTATAATACATATTCTAATACGGTTATGTACAGAGTTTGGCGTCACCGCCAATCACCGATCTCGATAATTAATTTATTATCCGAATACGAGTATGAAACTCGTTTGATACTTTAGGTACGTATATATTGTTTCGTCGTATATTGTATATCGACTAATTTGAGCTTGATTATTGTCATCGCATCGTGATGTGCCATTTTAGGACATCTCCTTCAAAACGTAATTGATTATTGTGTTATCTGTATCTCCGTTACTCCTTATGATTAGAAGAATCGTTTCTTCAAGGTGACATCTTCTACGTAATTTAATGTTTAATTTGTTTGTGTATGATTACGTTTTATTGACGAAAATGAGGATGCCAATGTTGGACCTAAAACATATATATATATATATATCCAAATCAACTATATATAATTTGGGTACAATAAAGATATGCTCATAGTAGTCATTAGTTGAGCAACTTAAAACTTTGTATTTAAGTGAATGGGACATTTAAATATAGAGATTTTAAAATTGCCCAGCTATGTGTCGTTTAAAGTTCTCTTATTGAAATGGATTGGGACATTTGAATAAGGAAGTTTTAAACCACTGGACCTTAGATTGTCGATGGTTTATTTATTCAAATGGTATGAGACATTTGAATACACAAATCATGGAGTAAGTTTGACACCCTGTACTTTTCTTGGCATTTGATTTGGTTATAATATCATGTTTTGTGACGGTATTACCTGAGTAGGATGATTTATAATCGTCTTGTTGAAATAAATTGGGACGCCTTTTTATTTGAACAAGAAAGTTATAAGTTCCCGAACCATAAATTTATAATCCTTGTTTACATGGATTGGGACGCCTTTGGATGTAAACAACTAATTATAAATGAGTGGGCTCAAGTCTGCCAGACTTGGTTTATGTTTATTTTGTATACGGGTGTATTTCTTCGACTCGTATTTCGTTGGTATGAATCGTTCATTACCGTCGTCATTATGGTTATTATTGATTATCGTCTATGTACGAGTAATACGTTAGAATCTCTCGAGTTATGATTTATTTATATGGACTATTTCTAATAAGTCCCTACTATCGCGAGCTTAATAAGATAACCGTTAAGGACCATTACTCGTTCCAAAAATAGACGACTTGTCTAATCGACACCAGGATTTAAACGTGTATTTGTGGTTTGACCGATGATTAAGTCATCAACGACTACTTAGCTTGGATGTAAATATTTTGAATTTTTTTTATTAACAAGTGTTCACTAAAGGCTTTCTTGGTGATCAACGGTGGCTAGCCATATTTGAGATTTATGTGTGAAGCCTTTTCTTGTAATATATTTATATGATATCTGATTTAGTCAATTGGCCATACATTGTGTGAGATCGAGGCGGCATTCTGAAATGACGTATGATCTTGGGTAATGTGTACCTCATAATATCTTTTGGGTATGGATCCGTGTGTGAGCACCCTGTATTATATTTTAGGTATGGATCCATTTATGAGCACCATGTAATATCATTTGGGTATGAATCCGTGTGTGAGCACCCTGTGATAAAAAAATAAATAAATAAATAAATAAATAATATTTCAGGATATGCATCCATGGCTATTAGGCCCGTGAACATCCATTAACTTGCAAAATTTTCTTTGACCGGATTATCCGAAAATCTTGTCAAGTATTATTATTTATCATGGCTTGGCTATTTAGCAAGCATGAGTTAACTTGATTGAACTTATTGATTTGGCATGACTTGGCTATTTTGCAAGCATGTCGTAATCTGATTATATGAGCTTGGTGATGGCTTTTGTGTTCGATTTGGATCGTATTTCTCTTGATAGAATAATGTATACTCCGAACGATTTCCGTATCGATGAATTCGCTTTTGACGAAATAGGTTTGCATGTTTGTGATCATGCAACTGGGTGGTTTTGTACGACTAGCAATAATTATCTCGTTTTGAATATTTTGTAAAGTTTTCGATGGAGTTATGTACTATCCATGTGAATTTCATTTTATAACGTGATCTATTCTATTTAGACTCTTGGACTATATGTTTCAAATTGATCGATGTGATCACCGATAGTTTTGAATTGATTGTCGCATTGGAGATTTTTCAAACTCATATCACTTGTCATATGTACTTTTTCGAACTCATATCAACTGCCGCAAGTTTAATAAGCTAGTAGTAATGTACCTTGAAGCACTTCTAAATATTTACAATATGTTAATTTTTTAAGCTTCGAATGGCTTCTCCTTCGAGTTATGTATTCATCTCTCTTTATAAGGATTGGAGCATCATTCAAACCGTATATTTTTACCTGTTATGTATACTCGTTGCTTTGAGTTCTGTTCATTCAACCTTCGTTGGAAACCCCAATGATGACTCGTCTATTCCTCATATCTTCATCATTTAACCGAAGGCAATTAAGAAAAATTAAGCGCCGAGACGTCGCTTCCTAAAGGGTAGCTACTATAATAACCCAAACTTTAAAATCAACATTTAGACCGAGATCTAATCTTATTTCTAGAATTTAGACCAATATTTATTACTCGACTTTTATTTGTCATGTTCGTTTGACGAATACATTGATTTCTCGACTAGACGGCAAGATTAGGGTTTTAACGTATCTAATATGTGTTATTTATTATTTATTGGAAAATTATATGTCCGTCATCGACCGTAAATATCCTCGTTATGACATAGAAATATTTTCTATTGTCGTCGTTTTAATTTCTCGTTTTATGAGAATTATTGATAATTTACGTTAAACCTTTAGGCGTCATTCGTTTAGGCGACGTGTTAACGTTTATTAAATTATAAGTTCTCCTTTATTAATTAAAATATAAATTTTCTCCGAATGTCCATGTTTTTATTTCACATTGAGCGTTTATCTTTCGTATTTTACGTGTATCTTTCAAATCGCGTAACTTTTAAAATATCGGCTTTGACAATACCCGCTTTACAAAATTATGGACAAAATTTATATAAATCTCATCCACTCACATTTTTGGACGCAAGTCACAAGGACAGATGTTTTATTTTTGAGATGTTGAAACTTACAAATTAGACACCTGTATCATTTATAATTAGATCACATACAAGCCTCATACACACTCTTTCTCGTAGTAAATAAGATTTAGATACAACTCATTTGCCTCTTATTCTTAACGTCACAAAACCACAATCACAAGCATCATTTCCATGTAAGTTTCTAACTACTAGGTGATGTTATAAGAAAGGTTGAAGTTCTAGTAATTTTTTTTGTAAAGATTCTTTTTGGAGAAAGTCTTATAAGAAGGATTTTGGTAACCATAGGGGCTGAAGTAAAATAATGATTTGGAGGTGTTGATATTGAGTAAAAATAAATATTTGGGTACTTGGTGATTGTCTTAGAAGCAAGGGTTAGAGCATGGTTAAATCCTTGTTATTGTTTTTCATCATCATCTTAGTAAGAATTTTTGTTATTATTTTCCTTTTAATATTTTTTTATATGTATAATAATCATTTTTGATCCCTATATGATGATCTAATAAAGGATTATGGATATTGGACATTGTATAAAGTGCTTGAACATTTTAAACATTACTAGACTTGGTTTTGTAATAAGGTTTGAGACTATGTTCCACATCAGTAGCTAAACGAAATAAATGGACAATATAAGTAGGTTTAAATGAATTTAGTAGTTAATATGAGTAGAAAAATGTTATATGAAGATAATCCGGGTGGCCCATTTCGTGACGATATCCGATGAATTAGATATGGCCAAAACTGTAAAAAGTGTCGATTCTGAACATGCTGTGTAATCGGACAGAAAACTCTTATAAGAACTCAGAATTATTGAAAAGGTAAAACTATGGGATGTAGATAAATTTATGAAGAACTATAATCAATTGGATAGTCCATCATTTCCTTACGGTTTGGAAATGGCGGCCGAAACGGTGAGAACGAGATTGGCTGACAAAAACAGCCAACTCTTCTAAGTGATAAACTGGGTAAATGAGCTATGATAAAAATAAATTAGGGGCAGTTGAACTTATAATAAGTAAACTACATAAGTTAAGAATGACTTTCGTTAAAATAATTTATCTATATTATTTACGGTTTAGGAGAAACGGTCTAATTAACGAGACATGTCGGGTAAATTGTAAGAGTTGGGTTATATTTAATTAACGTAAAACGTGATGATTTTTATAAACACCGAAATGGTATGGGCCACTTTTTAGTAAATATAGACTCGTTTATTTATTGATAACTAGAATACCCGAGACTCGACCATCGTGGATATTAAGTTGACATCGTTATGAGGCGTTTTAGAACCCGTAATGCATATAAAGTGGATTTGGGCCACAAAAGCCCAACTCACACTTATAATGGCTATTGGCCATTTTTGGGCTGAGATATATGTTTAGAGTATAATAATGATATTTAAATGGACAAAAGTCACAATAACTTGTAATGGGCCACTAATGGGCTTTAATGGGCTTAACGGTAATAATGAGACTTTATATGGTAGATTGTCATCAAAAGTCTTATGAAAAGTTTTACAAAACTTATGCAATACCCAAACCTACTAAAATGAACTATTTACATTTATGTATGATTTATTTCTCGTCTCGAGCCTAAGACACGTCTCGTCATTTTAGGTCTCATTCGGTCATATGTTGACCGTTAGGCATATTGCTCTCGATCAACGAGCAATTGGTATCTCGTGAAGTCGTGTATCGACTATTGGACGTTTGTTCCTTGATCTACGTGTAATAGCTATATCAGGTGAGTTCATAGCCTCGCTTTTACTACTTTATATGTGTTTATAAACCCGCGAGGGGGAATACATGCTCTTGGTAAATAAGCATACGTGTTGTATCCTTTTGAAAGGATACATGATTGTGAATAAACATTCGTTGTTGGAATATATGCTTTTAACGAATACAAGCTGTTGTTAATAAACGTAAAGATGTTTGATTGAATGCTTTTGGAAAATGAACACAAGCGTTGATTGTATAGGTAATGAGCCACTATTAGTAAGGCTAAGTTGCTTATTCCCAGTGAAAAGTCCCTATAAATCATGAAACGTTAACTACCTATGATGGGTGGGCGCTCGTATAGACGAATGGATCCATTGGGAATGATGACCCCCACCCGGGCAGGTCGCACCTGTGAGTTGGAGGCTCAGCCGGGTGTGTTGTACGTGAGGTATGGGGTATTTGGCAAGATACCTGACTAGGGCAAATTTATTGATTAAGGCATCGGTGTCATGAGCTTAGCGTAATAGTGTGGAATATTGATATTGTATGTGTTACAATATCGCCAGTGGATGAGATTCTTGTGTTCAAAAGCTTTATGGTTTATTTAAAAACCCATTATTGTTTATTAAAAACCTATGAATTCACTAAACCATTGTGTTGACATGTTAGCATGTATTCTCAGGTGTGTAGGTTTAAGAGTAGCTGGAGCATGGAGCCGCGCAGGATAAAGTAAAGGCAAAACAAACAATTTCCATTCAATACATTTGAAAAATCTTTATTTTTTCCTTAAGGTTTATATAAATTGGTGGGACCTCTTTTTAGTTAACTCTGATTTAATAAAATTATCGAATGGTTTATTTTATAAAACGTCTCTTTTGAGGTCGTTTTCTATGACTGTGTGTGATGTGCTATGAAGTAACGCCCAATGTTGATATTCCGCTGCCTTGTGAAATTGGGGTGTTACAACTATGCTCATGTGTATCACCAAACACATTATATTCAGCATCATCTTGTACCTTATCAATTAGCTCGGTATCAAAGATAGGACCATTGTCATCTTTAGTGACGTTAAGGACCTCATGAATCTTTTCCATGTATGAATAATGTGCCTCGAGTTCTTGGTCGGAGAGTTCATCATCTGTGTCGTCAAGCATTTCTCCTTCCTCAACTGATAACTTGATTCCAGCTTCCATTTTCTTGCACAACAGCATCTTTTCCTTATGATAACCATAATCTTTAACCCTCTTTGGCTGCCTGCATTCCTTAGCCAAATGCCCAAAATCTCTGCAGTTAAAACACTGAATCCCACTTTGTTGCACAACTTGAGTCCCAACAGTTTCCTGATTTCCAACAACAGTAGCCACCCTCTGACTATCATACTTAGGTTGTCGATCATACATTGGAGGACTCGCAACAAGTCTTCGTGTGTCATACCTTGGAGGACTCTGTGCATGGGTGTTCCTCGAGTTTGAAGATGTTCGAAGGTTGTTGTTGGTGGGTTTGTAGATTTTCTTATATTGCTTCATAACGAAAGCCATTTGTTGCTTGAATTCCCTATCCTTTTGAGCTATTTCTTCATCACTGTCTTCTTCGGATGATTGCTCAGGTGTGGGTGATTATGCTCTTGCAACTTCTTTGCCTCGGGATCGTGTTGGAACATGTGACTTGGAGACAATGGATGATCGTGGTGATGATGATTGAGTAGAGTAGGTCTTTGAAGTACGGGAGTGATAATCTGGGTAATGTTGAGTGGTAGACACCAAAGCAAGTGGATTGGAAATCTTTGCAACTCGTTCAGCTCGAAGTTCATTTGCCTCATTTTGTTGTTTCAAGATGTCAAAGAGCTTGTGATATGAAACTTCGTCTAACTTTTGTTGTTGTTTCACCAAGGTGACAAACCGTGTCCACTCTGGTTGAAGTTGATGTAGAAATTGGACATTGACTTACATGGTGGAAACTTGCAAGTTGTTTCGGGTCATATCATTCATCATCTTGTAGAATCGGGAGTAATAAGAATCAATTGATTCCCCATCCTTTGATGTAAACTTGCCAAAGTTCCAAAACATCTTAGTTTTCACATCTTGTTTGTTAAGTGATTCACCTTGTTGCAATCTTTCAATGGCCGTCCACATTTCTTGAGCAGTAGGACATGCATCAACCGTAGAGTAAATCTCATCTCCAATGCCACTGAGAATTAAGTAGATTGCTTCCTTCTCTGCATCAAACCACGCACGGTTCTCTAGGGTGAGGTCGGTCCTCTTTTCATCACGTTCATATGCGGGTTGTGCGTCACTTATGTCTGTGGCTGGTACTACAGGAACTTGAATCCTTGAGAGTTTATAGGGTCCTTCCAAAATACATTGCCTTAAAGCATCACCGTTAGGTTTTGTGTCAAGGTAACGTATAAAACGGGATTTCCATTGATCATATCGACCCGACACAAGCATTGGTGGTCTTTCTTTGTTACCTGCCACCATTATGTTATTGTTCGTCACACGATATTCGGCAGTAGAATCCATCTCAATATTCTCTGAAATGATGAATCGAATGTGGATCTTAAGTAGTTGTGTTGTGATTGTTTGGTTGTTGAAATTCCAAAAATTGCGATTTTTTCTCAGCCCGACAATAAAATCCTCAGTCCGACAAAACGGTAGATCTAAAAAATTTGTTAATCACCAAATTTTGAAATTGAGCTAGAAATGTCATAAAACTAGTATGGAAAAAAATTGATTTTACTTGACCTAAAAATTTTAACTTTTTTTTATTATTATTTTTTTAATCTTCGTGTAAACTACGTTCCGAAACTAGTCTAGATGGTGGCTAAATCTAAAAAATACTCAAACAAAATTTAGCTAAACATGTCATCAGAATGTGTACTTGTCGGAATCCCAGATCGCAATGTATACTTGTCGGAATACCAGATCGCAATGTTCAGATCGGAATATGTTCAGATCGGAATGTTCAGATCGGAATGTTCAGATCGAAATGTGTCTAAAACAAATTTTGCAGAGTAACGACTCAAAATTCCCTTGAAACCGTCGGAATCCCAGATCGCAATGTACGATCGGAATGTCCAGATCGGAATAAGGTATCGGAATCCTTAGATCGCAAAGTAGAACCTAGTGGTTATTGCGATCAGACCTCAAAATACTTGTACTTTCCGATGGATACCTTTGCAAGAATTTCGGAAAGATGAAAAACAAGAAATTTTCAACTTTTGATCCAAAAAACTTGTGTTTTAAGCCGAAAACCAAGATACCCAAATCACTATGGCACGAATAAAGAACTTATACGACGTGAAGAACACTAAAAAAACATGAAAACTCTTGAATTCGTGGTAGAAAGAAGGATTAAAGCAAATAAATCAAATGAAAACGCAACAACCAATCACAAAACTACCCCATGGCGATTGATACCAATTGTTTTCCCTAATATATGATGATATAGCACACGAACTAAAGAAAGAAAGGAAGATATGAGATGAATTTTAGAGAGAGAAAGTAGTGAGAGAAAGTAGAGAGAAAAAGGGTGGTGAAACTTGTGGAATATTAGATTAGGAGAAAAATGAAATGACCAACACCCTTCCTAACATGCTAGGAAGGGTTTATATAGCCTTTGCTTACATGTAGGTTAATGGGCTATATGATCATGGGCCGGGCTTTGGTTACTTATGAATGAACCTTAGCTTAAAGTTAAGCCCGTAATAACACGACTAATATACTACCTATTACAACATTCTAAAATACGATACATAATAAACATATGACCGAGCATTCTTGTTTGGCTCAATATTTTGAGGCTAACAGTTTCCAACACAAATGGTAAGTTTCCTCTTCTGAAAAAGGACGAGTATGATAGCTGGGCAATGAAGATGGAATGGTGGATCACCAACACTGATCAAGACCTTTGGAAGATCATTCTGAATGGGAACAGCAGGAAGTTGACTGGAAGAGACAAGAATGGTAATATTACTCTTCTTGACCCTAAAACTCATGAAGAAATCACAGCTCTTCAGAAGGAGATCAAAGCAAAAACTATTTTGCTTCAGTCCCTTCATGATGATCACATGGGTGACTTCTATCATTTGGATGATGCTAGAGAGATTTGGAATGGAATAAAAGCAAGGTTTTGTGGGAATGAGGAGTCAAAGAAAATGCGAAGATCCATGCTGAGAGATGAATTCACAGAATTCAAGATCTCAGAAACTGAAGGTATCCATCAAGGGTATGACAGGTTCCAAAAGATATTGAGCCAGTTGAATCAACTTCGGTCGAAACCTGACGATGGTGATATCAATGAAAGATTTCTTAGAGCCTTACCCTACTCATGGAATCAGGTGGTAATCTCTCTCAAAGCAAAAGTTGGGCTTGACTATCTTAATTTTGATGATTTATTTCATAAGCTCAAAACTTTTGAGCCTCATGTGAGGGGATATTCAAGTGATTCTTTTCCCGCTCCTGCTAACTTTGCCTTTGTGAGTTCTATGGGATCCAGTCCCATGTCTTATGCTAGTAGCCCAAGCAATACTGTGTCTTCTCAACATACTTTTTAGCATACTTCTACTCCTGAACCAACAGCTAAGTCTGGTAGCATGGTAGAAGCTGTTCTTCACTCTTTTGTTGCTGACGTTGATGCTCAACAACAACTTGCTTTTGATGACTTCAAACAGGTTGATAAACTTGACCTTGATGAAATGGATCTCAAATGGCAGATGGCCATGCTCACTCTTAGGGTTCACAAGTTTGAGAAGAAAGCCGGTCGAAAATTTAATTACAACCCAAGAGAGCCAGCAAGGTTTGACAGAAGCAAGGTTTGATGCTATAACTGCCAGCAGTAAGGTCACTTTGCAAGGGAATGCCCTAACAAGAATGACCAGGAGAAGAGCAGATATTTAGCTTTTAAAATTCAGGAGGTGAAGGATGATAAGAAGGCATTGGTGTCTGTTGACTCTATGGTCAACTGGAATGATCATCAGACTGCTACACTGGAAACAGCTGAGCCCTCTACTAACGTGTTTGCAATGATTGCTGGGAATCTATCTGATGCAGAGGAAGCAGAAGAGTTTGCTCTTATGGGTATTTCACCTCAGGTACAACATTGTCCTCTTGGTTGTCATGATAAATATTCAGAATTGTTGTCCCAATATAATGACTTAAATGATCAGAATGATAAGTATTTTTTAGAGGTTCAAGCCTATAAGGCTTCTTTAAAAACATTGGAACAACAAAAGAGGTGGCTTCAAGATACTCAACGTGAGTATGAGGATAAAATTAGGATACTGAACATTGATTTAGAAAACACAACAAATATGCTTAAATACACCGAAAAGGTAAAAGATGACAGTATCAAAGAAAAACAAGAGATGAAAGAAAAATTGGATGCTACACTTCTGAGATTTGAAAAATGGCAAAAGGCACCTAAGAATCTTTCAAAATTAATTGATAGTAGCATGTCTAGTAGGACTAAAATAGGGTTAGGATTTGATAAATATATTGATTCAGAAGATGTGTTTGATTTATCTTTTTCAAGTGTCCTTGATCCCGACAATGAGGAAGAGGGAGCACCTAGCTACAATAGATTTAAACCAGTAGCAAAAATGCACGCTGTCCCTCCACCTCTTACAGGAACCTTCATGCCCACTTCTAGGCATAATGACTTGGATGGATCACAGATGCATGAGTCCCCAAAAAGTTCTACTAATTCTAATGACTTTGTCTCGTGTACTTTCAGTGACAAAGCCAGTGACTCTGCATCAAGTGGTTCAAGTGAAGAGTCGAGACCTACAAGTTCCAAGTCGAATGATCATGCTGCTACTAGTGTTAGGAAGTGTGAAGAGGGAGTTGATTTTACTTCAACAGTGTCTAGTCCCGGTTTATTGAGTCCTAGGAAGAATGTTTCTCCTAGAATTGTGTGTAATAAAGTTTGCAGTATGAAACAATATCATTCTAATAAAAGGTCGTTTAAAACATGTTTTGTTTGTGGGAGTGAATTTCATTTGATTAAAGATTGTGATTTTTATGACAAACATTCTTCTGTCCATCAAGCATTTCCTGCTCCTGGTCCACCAAGAGTTGTTCCATATTCTTCTAGAAGACTAAACCCAAGTGCTCAATCATTTTCTTCTTCTAGAAGGACCTCTCCATTAGCTTCTGATAATTGGAGAAACATTGGATTAACATCAAGTGGACCAACCAGTAACTATTTTCAGAATTTTAATCCAAATTATGCATATAATTTTGACCACATGTATTTTGGATCGGGAAATCTGGGTACTGCTGTTAAGCCCTTAGCAGGTTGTTCTTGGTCAAACAATAACACCAATCTGATGAATAGGCAACCAAAGATCAACGGTGGATCTCATTAATCTTCTTGGCTATCCTCTAAAGATCCACAAGGCAGGCTCAAACCTGAAAAGGTTTGGGTCCCCTTAAGACACTAACTTTTGCATCTTTCTTATCTTGTTGTTGTAGGTTACTCCATATCAAGATCCTACTTTAGGAATTATTGACAGTGGATGCTCTAGGAGCATGACAGGAAATAAAAGTCTTTTATCTAACTTTGTACCATTTCAAGGTGGAAAGGTCTATTTTAGTGGAGGTGAAGGCAGGATCACTGACAAAGGAACTATTCAGACGCCTAATCTTAATTTTGAGCAGGTCTACTATGTGGAAGCACTTAAACACTTCAACTTGATATCTGTCTCTCAAATTTGTGACAAGAAGTAGTTTGTCCTCTTTACGGATACTGATGCACTAGTGTTATCCAAAGACTTTAAACTTCCGGATGACTCACAGGTTCTACTCAGAATCCCTAGAAGACACAACCTCCATAGTATCAAGCTGAATGAAGTCAACCCTACTGGTCAACTGATGAAACTAATAATTCACGGATCGATTAAGCTTGCTAGGAATGCTAATAATTCACGGATCGATTAAGCTTGCTAGGAATGCATTATGTTCATATGATTTAACATAGCGGAATTAGAACAATAATCATGAACAAGGTGTTGTGGACAAGATGAATTTTCCCAAACGTTACTTGTATTATTAAACACAAATAACACCTAGACGTGTATAGATTGAATCCCACGTCTAGACACACGAATTGCTTGTAGGTTACATTGTGAATGATAGTTATGAATAAAACCTACGTAGGGTATGTGTTTATATACTACACATAAACCCCTGTTACAAGGAAACTAAATAAGATATTTAGTAAATAAGATATTCACTAAATAATATATTCACAAAATAATATATTCACTAAATCTTTTATCTTCTTGCAATATATCTTCTACAAGTTTGTCCACCGGATTGTAGAATCTTCACTTGTCAGATTTAGTCCTTGTCTTTTAGTTTTGACACATCAACTCATAATACTTTATAATTTCGACCCAACAATCTTCCCCTAGTTGATGATGTCAAAACCTTTTGTATATGGTACACGATCTTCAAACTGCTTCCCCTTAAGTATAGCACATATTCTTCCCCTTTTTGACACATCAATAGGGAATATGTGAAAGTATGCCATCTTGAAAATTCTCCAAAACTAGCTCTATGTAATGATCTTGAAGAAAAATAAGTACAATAATTTTGATGTAGAAGCAGAATAACCCAAACTTTGTATTTCTTTCACCCAATTGCTCACTAGTTGATAAACTCTTCCCCTAGTTGTCGAAACGACTAGAGAAAAATGCAACTCTTTCACTGCAAAAGGGGGCTCAGTTTATTGGTAAGAACGGGAACTAAAACCAACAAAAACCGCACAACTATAAGCCAGTTGTTAGCTATAACAATATATTTAGATCCAATGATAAAGGTGTATTGCTCACCCATCAGTTTTTATTACATGGGTACTGGTAACCTTCACGACTATGAGCCAATCGTATGCTATAACAATATATTTAGTCCAATGACAAGGTGTATTGCTCACCACAGTTTTTGTTACATGGGAACTGGTAACTTTCACGACTATGAGCCAGTCGTACGCTGTAACAATATATTTAGTACAGAGACAAGGTGTATTGCTCACCTAAATAAGAAAAACAAATTTGTGAAAACTAACTTCAACATCAAACTTACCATAAGAACTCTTCCCCTTAATCATATACGACTTTATAAAAAATATCCGAGCCATGAATATCAATTTGATATTCTGTATAGAAACGGAGATCCCATGTACCTTCGTGTGTAAATACCTCGTTTTGTGTGCAAAAACGTAACCAAAATACCAAACAGCAGCGAATCCTTTGTCGTCCAATATCCTCACTGTCCAAGATCTTATCAGTGTGTGTTGTCCAATATCGGACAACACTTGTCAGCGTTTGAAAAACCATATCTCGGACAACACATGAATTTCTGTCAGCGCCTACATATAACTTGTCAGCGCCATCTTTAAACCTGTCAGCGCCTGGCCATCAGCGTCTCATCCATGCCTTGTCAGCGTCAACGACATCCACTGACACTAACATCTATCAGCGTCAAAATAACTCCCATCAGCGGCTAATTAATCTAGGGTTTTATAAACCCTAAATCATTATTTCATGTGAAAATCCATAAACTGCAGTGAACTTCGACAGTGAATAACTTCTTCATAAATGCTTAGATCGAAGATCCCTTCAGTGAGATCCTAGACATAAGTGTCAAGAACCTACAGATCGAATTTCACGACGATCCAACGGTTAACGAAGGAGAAATCGCGTTTTTACTATTACTGTTCACAGAAAACAGCATATGACCCCTGCTGACTTTGACGGTTAATAACTTTTTCTTGGGGATAGATCTCGACAATCCCTCCGGTGGATATCTAGATATATGTGTGTAGAACACACACAAAAAATTTCGTGGCGATCCAACGGTTTAATAAAAAGTTATGCCCTTCGTACTACTGCTGCGCACACAAATTGCATAAAAACCCTATACGGGATTTTCTTCTTTTTCACTAAGAACGAACACCTCGTTGATCCTAGCATCGAGAGCCATCCGCTCTGATACCAATTGTTGAAACTAATAATTCACGGATCGATTAAGCTTGCTAGGAATGCATTATGTTCATATGATTTAACATAGCGGAATTAGAACAATAATCATGAACAAGGTGTTGTGGACAAGATGAATTTTCCCAAACGTTACTTGTATTATTAAACACAAATAACACCTAGACGTGTATACATTGAATCCCACGTCTAGACACACGAATTGCTTGTAGGTTACATTGTGAATGATTGTTATGAATAAAACCTACGTAGGGTATGTGTTTATATACTACACATAAACCCCTGTTACAAGGAAACTAAATAAGATATTTAGTAAATAAGATATTCACTAAATAATATATTCACTAAATAATATATTCACTAAATCTTTTATCTTCTTGCAATATATCTTCTACAAGTTTGTCCACCAGCTTGTAGAATCTTTACTTGTCAGATTTAGTCCTTGTCTTTTAGTTTTGACACATCAACTCATAATACTTTATAATTTCGACCCAACATCAACTAGCATGTTTGGTTGCTAAAGCCTCACAAGATGAAGCCACTCAATGGCACAGAAGGATGGGACATGTGAACTTCAAGACCATTCACAAACTAGCAAATATGAACCTGGTCTCTGGTTTACCTCCCAAGTCATTCAGAAATGATATCAATTGTCTTGCATGTAGCAAAGGCAAACAACATAAAGCATCCTTCAAGGCCATTACTGCTCTCAGTCTTATAACTGAACCATTGCAGCTACTACGCATGGATTTATTTGGTCCTACCTCCATTAGGAGCATTGACCACAAACAATTATGTCTGGTGGTAACTGATGGATATAGCAGGTTTACGTGGGTTTTCTTCATGGCTGTCAAGAGTGAGACCTACTCAATTCTCAAATATTTTATTACACTTATAGAGAATCAGTTGTCCAAGAAGGTTAAAGGTATTCGATGTGATAATGGAACCGAATTCAAAAATCCAGACCTCATAGCACTTTGTAATTCTAAAGGCATCAAAAGAGATTATAGTGCAGCAAGAACGCCTCAACAGAATGGCGTGGCAGAAAGAAAGAATATGACTCTAATAGAAGCTGCAAGAACAATGCTTGCCGATTCCAAGCTTCCAACCATGTTCTGTACAGAAGCTGTTAATACTGCAAGTTATGTTTTGAATAGAGTTTCTATTACAATCCTCACAAGAAGACTCCCTATGAGCTACTAACAGCCAAAGTACCAAATATTGCTCATTTGAAGCCATTTGGGTGTCCTGTCACCATTCTGAATACTAGTGACTATTTGGGGAAATTTGATGGCAAGGCAGATGAAGGATACATTGTGGGATATTCAGCTCACTCTCGGGTTTATCGTGTCTATAATCTCCAAGCCAAGCGAGTAATTGAAACTATAAATCTCAGGTATTTTGAGGAGAAGTCAAACATCCATGGCAAGGGTCCTGAATGGTATTTTGATCTTGATTATCTTAGTGATTCATTAGGATATTTTCGTTTCAAAACTAACCATGATGCAGGTCCACAAATGTTTGCAACTTCTAGTACAGGTGCTCATTCTAGTCTTTCCGACTCAGATGACGAGGATGATATTTTTGTTGTTCCATCCTATTCCACCACAGTCTCTCCTACTCCTCCTAGTGATGCAACTCCATTGGATGTATTGGATTCACAAGTAGCTCTTGACATATTACTCAAACAACAAAAAGAAGCTACTACAGCAGCTGCTCAGGGTGGCTTTGAGTTTCCCTTGAATACGACTGCTGACAAAGCTGCTCCTAGTACTCCAATTGTTACTCCTAGTGCTAGTTCAACACCTATTGGTAGTCCGGCTAGTGATTCCACTTCCCATACTAGATTCTCAAGTCCTTCTGACCTGGGGAACTATCAAAAGAATTCTTCTACCAAGCTGGATGATATTCATAAGCAACCAATAGATGGCATTTTCAACTATGCTTCTTATGA
The DNA here is from genome assembly GCA_025667525.1 of Glebionis coronaria. NCBI lineage: Eukaryota > Viridiplantae > Streptophyta > Magnoliopsida > Asterales > Asteraceae > Glebionis > Glebionis coronaria. The sequence goes on along the minus strand of CM046878.1, from coordinate 301,684,507 downwards.
TGATGACTTTGTTGGGGATCTTAATAACTTGGCACCAGAAGTGGAAGTAGCTTCTAATCCAGTGTTGCAGTCACACAAAGATCCTGGTTCTACTGTCAAGACTCGCAGAATGCATAAGAAGGCCACGTCTGATCATCATGCTCTTGTGAGCTATATTGAGGATCAAAAGCGTAATAATCATACGGACTTTCAACATTGTTTGTTTGCTTTTTTTATTTCATAGGTGGAACCTAGATCAGTCTCTCATGCTCTTGAGGATCAAAGTTGGGTGGAGGCTATGCAGGAGGAAATGCAGCAATTCTTGTTTCAGAATGTTTGGATCCTAGTTGACTTGCCAGATGGAAAGACAACAATTGGTACCAAATGGATTCTTAAAAACAAGAAAGATGCACGGGGTATTGTGGTGAGAAATAAGGCGAGGTTGGTTGCACAGGGTCATACACAACTTGAAGGCATTGACTACACTGAAGTTTTTGCTCCTGTTGCTAGGATTGAGGCCATTCATTTGTTTTTGGCTTTTTCTTCTTATGTGGGCTTTACAGTTTTTCAGATGGATGTCAAGAGTGCATTTCTCTATGGCAAGATTGATGAGGAAGTTTATGTCACTCAACCTAAGGGCTTTGTTGATCCACTTCATCCCAAGAAAGTTTACAAGGTGGTCAAAACTCTTTATGGACTTCATTAGGCTCCTAGAGCTTTGTATGAGCGTCTCTCAACTTTCTTGTTGAAACATTGCAATAGAAGAGGCACAATTGACAAAACATTATTTCTTAAGAGGAATACCAAGGACATTATCCTTGTTCAGGTGTATGTGGACGATATTATTTTTGGTTCTACTAAAAAGGAATGGTGTGATGAGTTTGAACAACTGATGAAGGGCGAATTTCAGATGAGTTCTATGGGAGAGCTTACATTTTTCCTTGGTCTTCAAGTCAAGCAATAGTCGGATGGAATCTTCATAAGTCAAGATAAGTATGTTCATGAGATCCTTCAGAAGTTTGATATGGATCCTCTTAGACCAGCAGCAACACCTTATGAAGTTACTAAAGTCAAACTCAAGAATGAGCCAGATCCACCGGTAAATTTTCATATGTACAGGTCCATGATTGGCTCACTCATATATTTGACTGCATCACGTCCGGATATTATGTTTGCAGTAAGTGCTTGTTCTAGAGATCAGGTTGCTCCAACGGTTTCTAACTTGAATGCAGTCAAGAAGATTTTCAAGTACATCAAGGCTCAACCTAAGCTAGGCTTGTGGTATCCTAGAGAATCACCTTTTGTTCTTGAAGCATATAGTGATAGTTACTATGCAGGTGCTAATAATGACAGAAAATCTACTACTGGTGGTTGTCAGTTTTTGGGTCGAAGACTTATTTCATGGCAATGCAAGAAACCGACGATAGTCGCTACTTCTTCAACAGAAGCTGAATACGTAGCTGCTGCTAGTTGTTGTGGACAAGTTTTGTGGATCCAAAATCAGATGCTGGATTATGGGTTCAATTTTATGAACACCAAAATTTTCATTGACAACCAAAGAACTATCTGCATTGTGAAGAATCCTGTTTTTCATCAACGTACAAAACATATTGAAATTCGGCACCATTTTATAGGGGATGCCAATGAGAAGAAGTTGATACAGATTCTTAAAGTACACACGGATGATAATGTTGCTGATCTGTTGACTTAAGCCTTTGATGGTCCTTGGTTCAACCACTTGGTGGTTAACATTGGCATGGTCAATCCCTGAGATCTTGGATTGAGGGGAGGCTAAGCCTAAGGGGAGGCTTAGTGTACATATTTACTTGCACAGATTAAGATATTGGTAGATTTTAACAACAGATTGCATGGGTTCTTGTGGTGTGTGTTACTTCTAGTGGAGGATTTTGCTCACTTCTGATGGTTGTCTTCATTAATGGTTGGCTTCTAGTCATTTATGGTGGCTTCTAGTGGATAAAAATCCTTCTTTAACAAGTGCTGGTTGGCTTCTAGTCTTGGTTTGGGTCATTGTTCACTTCGTTGACTTCTGTTGACCACATTGTGCTTCTAGTGTTGACCCTTATGCGTTTTGACTATTAGTCAAAGCAAGCTAATTCTGGTATATATCATCTTATTTAACTTTGGTAAATTAGGATTTGCAAATAATGTTATAAGGGGCAAGTGGTTACTTTTCATTAACTGCCTAATTTGAAAGGGCAACCCACATTATTAGGGGTCAATGAACAGTTACTAGACCATTATTTATGGTCAATTAACCCCCTTGACTCATTCATCACAATCATAACACACACACACACACGCGCCTACTCTCTCAAACCCTAACAAATCAACTTCCATCACTTCTAATCAACATCAATGACTTCTTTGGTCTACCAACCCGCTCATAACAAGGTCGCTTATCTAGAGATGGTCCTAAACGTGATGAATTCACAGACATTCTGGAGTTTATTGAGGCTTCTAACCTCAGTTATGCTTTTACTGTGTGCCCCATTGTTTATGATAGTGTGATTCGCCAGTTTTGGGATTCTGCTATACTTGTGGCTGTGGTTGGTCGTCCACGTGAACTCCATGCTACCATTGATGGACGTTCTTATGTGGTTACTGAAGCTTCTATTAGGAGTTCCCTTCATCTTCAAGATGAAGGTGGTGTTGTTTCCATCCCCAATGCTGAGGTTTTGGAGGGGATGGCTGCTATTGGATATAACCATGGGGGAAGTTTAACTTCCAAAAGAATAGGTTTTCCCCCCAGTGGAAGGTTCTAGTGCACTTTTTGATTCATTGTTTAAGCCCCAAGTCTGGGAGTTGGGATGCTTTTCCCACTCCTTTGGCTACTGGTCTGATCTGCATAGCACAGGGTAGGGTGTTTAATTTCTCTCGCTATTTGTTTGATGGGATGGTTAGCAATCTGTCTATTACGGGTTCTAGGAAGAAATTTTTAATGTATCCTAGGTTTTTATAGCAGATACTTGTGTGTTTACCTCGTGATAGGGAGGAGTATGAGACCCCCAAGCTTACTGCTAAAGTTTACTACAATATGGCTCATGGGTTTCGAGGGGATTGGAGGCCCCTTACTGATGCAATGCTGGGCCTTGCCCAAGGTCCTCCTGATGTTGTTCCTCCGGCTGTCCAAGCCGAGGAGGAACCTCCATTAGGTGATGACCCAATGGAGGAGGAGCATCCTGCTGGTGGTGCACCTAATGTGGTTGTGGAAGAGCCGGTTGAGGAAGTGGTGGTTAAAAGGCCATCCACTTCCAAGGCTGCCCCTTCTTCAATGCTACATTCGTCTCCATTTGTGGATACCCCTCCTCCTAATCCTGTCCTTCACTCTTCTGATAAGCCCTCTGGTTCTCGTGCTTATCATGATGACCCCTTTATTGCTTCTGGTTCCAATGAAGCCTTCCCAGATCCAAGTCCTCTTAGTGGGAAAGCAGAGGAGCCTATTACACTTACTTCTTTGCTTGATCTCATGCACAGGTACCATGAAAGGATTCTTTCTTTGGAGGCGGATTTGAATCAACATCGTAAGCTTACCAGGGAATTTGTTCTTCCCATTGCTGACCGGATTAAAGCTTTGGAGACACAGCAGAGGCGAAGGAAGAAGCATGTGGTTCAGTCTGATTCTGATGAGGAGGTTGAAGATCTTGTGGAGGATGGCTTAAATTTGTTGGCGAAGGCTGCGTTTGCTGATAAGTCATATGAAGATCTGCCGATTCCTCCTACTTCATCAAGCATCCCTCCTACTGCTGCTCCACCAAAGGAAGATGTTGTTGGTACTACTGCTGGATCGTCACATGATCCAAAGGAGAAAGCCCCTATGACTGCTGCTCCCTCACCCCCTCGCAAGCGTACTCACAGACAGCTTGAGGAGGATAGGTGGGGTGAGGAGGCTGCGCAAAGAATGCAAGCGGAAATTGACCAAGCTGCTCGGGCTGAGGAGGAAGCTCTTCAGAAGCAGAGACGTGAACAGTTGCAGCATGATGCTATGCATTGGGATGATAGCGATTGGATGCGGGTGCTCACTATTCTTACCTCGGATTATTCGCAGTTTACTGATCTCTTGGGTTCTGATGTGAATGAGCATAATTGTATTCCTCGAGCTATGGTGTTAATGCGTAAGCAACAATTAGCGCTTGTTGCTCAACTGCGTGAGAAGCGTAAGAACAGGCCTTTGACGAGAACCGAGGAGAAAAAGTTAATGCAGAGGTATGTCAAGTATCAGTCGGCTGCTCATTTTACTGTTGGTTGGACATGGGAACGAGTTCGGGCATTGTCTTTTGATGAGCTTAAGGCTCTATATGAACGAATGATCAAGCGTCAGAGCACACCAGTTCCGGAGCGTTTCATCTATCGTCCTCCTCCACGAGTGGTTCCTACTTCTCAACCTGTTGTTGCTCCTGGTTCTTCATCTGATGTTCCTCTTGGTTGTACTGGTATTCCATCGGTTGTTCATGTCTCTACTGCTGGTACCACCTCTACACCGTTGGTTGCTCCTCCTGTTTCATCTTCGGGTCCCCCCACCACCACCTATGCTACTACCACCACCACCACCTATGCTACCACTACCACCACCACTTCTACTCCTGCTATGGCACAACCCTCACCACCCGTGACTGGCTCTCACCCTACTCCTTCTCCTGGTGCAGCTACTGTTGATCCTTTGGATGGACAAGGTATTGATTCTACTTCTGCTGATCCTATTCCTGCTGCAACGGTAAAGGTTGAACCCTTGTCTGGTACTCCCACTCCTCGTTGTTCCATCCGCAAGCAGTTGGCTAGACGTGCTAGACGTGGCAAGTCTGTTCATTATGAGAAGCGTGCTCCCAAAAATCTTAATGATGCATCTTCCGACAGTGACTCAGAATTGCCAATGGGTACGGGGTTTATTACATCTTGGACAGTTAAGCCATCCACCACTATTCCTGGTACTTTCACCCATAAGATCACCATCAGTGATGGTTATGTTCGTCATGCTTCGAGTTTGCAAGGTGTGTTGCCTTGGATTGATCGTAGGGATCTTATGTCTTTGTATGGGTTTTTGGATGCTAGTATGCCTACTCATCCTATTGAAGTCCCCTGCTAGCTTGGTCTGACAATGTGGGCTGATTTGAAGATGATGCTTGATTCCCTTCCACATGCTCCACTTTCTGGTGTCTGGAAGGACCAGCCAACCTGGGTTATCACGAGATGGAAGTTATATGCTGGATGTGGTGTGCATGTTTTGGATTTGGAGTCTGGTGCAATGGTGTTCATGCTTATGGGTCTGGACTATCCGTTGACTATTGCTTCGATGGAGGCCATGCTTGCTTGTCACTTGCAGATTTCTAATGCCCCTTCCGGGAATGAGACTTCTATGGCGACTACACTAGTAGAAGGGATACAAGCTCGGTTGCAAGCTGAGAAGGTGGCTGCGTCTGGTATGTGATGGGTTGGTTTGTATGTTTTTTATGTTTTGTGTTTTATGTTCATCTGTTCATTCTACAATTCTTTTCACCAATATGTACAGTGATTGGTGACTTACATTTGTGATTGTTAAAAAAAAAGCAAAAAAAAACTATTCTTTTTATATAATATCTGCTTATACTCTAAACAAATCATGGATTTTACACTTGTGAATAATATACCATCTGCTTATATTGTTTCAACACATTGGGTTCCTGTTGCTTATTCACACTTGTGCTGGTTTGCTGTTTCATTTGGTGTTGGACTTGGTCCACACAACAACTTGTCCTCAACTCACCATGTCTCAAGACAAGAAATAGTTGATTCACCTTGAGGGTACGACTCCTGGTGTGATTCTCAAATCCGTTGATGGTTGCCAGGTTACCCAAAACTGGATGGTTTTCACTTGCCATGGTCCTAGACTGAAAAGTGGCTAATCCAAGGGGGTACGACTCTTGGTAAAGATTTTATCAAATCCGTTGATAGCTATAATAGCTTGCTTAAAGCTATAGGGTTTTCAACTCACCGATGCTTCATTGCTAAGATTTGGCGAGTCCAAAAGTGTACGACTTCTGGTAAAGACATATCAAATCCGTTGACGGCTGTGATGGTTTGCCTAAAATCATCAGGGTACCCCCACTCACCATTGATTCACGTTCTAAGAGTTGGGCTGGGTACTAGTCTCCCAGGGTGATGCTTATTCCACCATAAAGACTGGCTAGCCCAAGAGCGAGCAACTACTTGGTAAAGGCTCATCAAATCTTCTCATGTTGCTGTCAAGATTCAACACGATGTTGATTTGTTTCCAGCTTTGGAGAAGCTTCTAGTGTTCCATGTTGTAGCGGTTCTTATGTTTCTTATCTTGCTGATTGATGTAGGATTTTCGTACACGTTTTAGGAAAAACGTATATGAGTGGCAAGTATTAAACTTGACGATTTAGGAAAACCGACAAGTCGAATAAATGCGGGTTCGTTCTCGAAGGAGGTGTGTGGATTAATGTGCCAATATGTAAAATCAAGTTTGGATTAGTGACGTTTTTGGTTTAAAGAGAGAAAAACTAAAGACGAGCTACGACTACGGTTACACTACGACGATTCGACGTAAAACGATGACGTAATTACGCAAAACGCGACGAACTTAAAAACTAAACCCAAAAATTAATTAAAAGTTTAAACTAAGTCTTAAATAATATAAATAAGAATAAAAAGCCAACAAAAATATTTTAAAACCTTTTATTAATTAAATATTTAATTTTTAATGCTAATTAAAGCCCTAAAATTAAATATAATTAAGAAAAAGCCCAAAATATTATTTTATTGAACTAATAAATTACTTATATTATTTAAAGACTAAAAACTATTTTTCCTAAATTTTTAAAACTATTTTTCTGTTTTTAAAACTCTAAAAACTATTTTTAAACTAAAATAATCATAAAAAATAATAAAATAATTCCAAAAATAATTTGACAATTTTAAAAATCCTAAATTACACTAATGAACAGTAGAAAATTGAAAAAGTTTGAAAAATGTAAAATTTCTCACTAAAAGACAAAACAGATTAATATTAAAACCTAATTAAACTAAATTTAATTCTAAAAAAAATTAAAAAGTGAACAGTGAAATAATTTTGACTAAAAATCTTAAAATGTTTTTCTTAATCTATGAAAAATTTTAGAACTGAAAAATGATGACTTTCTGCACTAAAAGACAAAACAGACTATTTAAAAGTAAATAAAAATAGCTAGTTAATGTAAAAAATACTAAATGAACAGTAACATAAAAATTAAATAAACAGAAAAATCAGAAATTAAATGAGAAAAATTATGAAACAAGTTTCAAATCCTAAAACCTACTTTTGGGTACTAAAGACAAAAATTCAAGTTACTGATGTAGACACTTGCTGCCTTTTTGTTTTTTAGTGTAGTAGTGGAAACCAAAGCACTAGCAGGGGTAACTGAGTTCCCACTGCTAGTGCAAATTTATGGTCAGTTGACCTTTGAGCTTAGAAAAGCTCTTTGTTGAGCTTTTCTTTGGACAATGGGGCACCCCCACACTCAGTGGAGTGTGGGGAGTCAATAAGAATAATAAAAACACCAAGTAACAACCAAAATCACACACAAAATGGTCAAAAATCAGTTACTGTATGCTTGGGGGGGGGGGGGGGGGCTGTGAACAGTGACTGGTGTAAAAGGCACAAATACGAATTTTGGATGCTTACATCTTGCTCAAATCATTACCAAACAACATTCAACTGATTACAAACCCTTCTTAACCTATCTTCTACCTATTTGCAAGATTTCCAAGTCTAAACTTCACAAAAATAGGCAGAAAATGGCTTCTGATTTTAAGGCAGATTTTTACCAAGAAAAGAGAGCACGCAAAACTTATAAAACCCTATCAATCTTAACTAAACCTACTGATGACACTCAATAATAACCTAAGAAGGGAGTTTACATTAATTATAAGTCACAAGTGTGTCTCATGCTCAACTTATACCTAGACCTAAACACCCCCTTATGGCAGATTAATGAGAAAATGACAAAGAAATACCAAAAAAACTCACTTAAATCTTAACTGATTTACAACTAAACATGCATCAAACTATCAATGAACACAAACCAGATATTAGACTAACACAAAACAATTTATCTCAAGTAATCACATAGCATTTACTTAAAACAAAAAAGGAGGGTTCAAGCTTCTTACCATGTGGGACCCATATCCAGGCCCCACTAAGGCCGCTGATGCCTTCTCCTTATAGCTTAAAGCTAGCTTATGGGGATGGCTTATGATGATTGTTGATGTAGAGAAAGGGGTGGTGGTGAGACTACTGCAACCAAACACCACCACTAATATCTTCAAAACAAACAAATCTTCCTTGTAGACCTGCTAAGAAAAGAAGACAAGAGCAAGTTATCTGATAATAATGCAAATAAGCTATAAGGCTGGCTTATAGGGTAAGCAGCTTATAGCTTATTGCTCTAATAAAAAATATAAAACCTTTGAAACTGATTTTTTCTCTTACACTAAATAAAACCAACTGAACTTTTGAAAGCTTTTGATTAAAAATTGTCAAAACAAGCAAACCAGATATTGAAATCCACTATCACTTCATCCAAAAACTTGTTGCAAGATTTTGATAAACTTTGCCTTAAATTCCAAAAAACGGATTTCTTGAAAAGTTTTAAATAACTGAAAATTAATCTAATTTTGCAAGAAAATAATGATTCTTAAACTAAAACAATAATTTAACTACTGGAACTCAACACTTGCAAATTTAATAAAATTAAACTTTAAATATTCGTAAAATTAAAAAAAAATTACAAATGTTGGAACCAAATGAAAGAAAGTCACACGCGACCCCTTTATAGTACATTGATGAACATTCTAGAGCTAAAAACCATAAAGATATAAACTTCCAACTATGCCCTCTGATTTTGACTGAAAATTGGGTCAAATTGAACCCATGTGATTGACAGCTATCTCTTTTTGATCTTGGACGTTTATTTGAACATTGGGAAGCACGGAATGCGCCTTGGAGCGTTGATTTGCTGTATGATTCTCTTTTTGCCAAAAATGAACAAACAGGGAAAGACGGGGGTCCCACTGGAGGTCACGAGATGGGTGGTTTTTTGGTTGGTTTTGATAACAATGGGGTTAATCACGTTTCTTGAAGGTTGGGGTGAAAAACCCCTTGGTTTAGATAGGTAATGGGATTAGGGTTTAAGGGATTAAGCAGGATGAATAGTACGGTTTGATTTAGTTTTGGTGTTTAATTAATTTAAATCTTTGTTTACCACCAAAAATAAGTAAATAAAAAACCTGTTTATAACATTTGGGGTGGTGGGATATGACGTGGAGTTTTAGGGGGTGGTGATTGGATGACATTTGTGAGTGGGTGACGTGTCATCCACTGGTTAGGTGTTAAAGGTTTGAGTGTCTGTCTGGAATGGCCCCCCAAGTATTTTGTTTTCTTCACTTTGCAAATAATAGCTGTAAACTTTTTTTCCTTTGTTAAATGTTTGGGCAGTTGGCAAATTTAGTCCTTTCAAGTTTAGTATAATGAACATAAGGACTAAACTGGTAATCTTTGAGATCTTCAAGGGCCATACTTGTATAATCTTGGAAATTTAGGGACCCCAATGTAATTTATGAGTTTTACAAGGGTATAAATTGCCAAGTCTTCCAAAGTTGAGGGACTAATCTTGCCAATCTTCAAAACTTCAAGGGTATTTTTGGAAATTCCATACTTGGGCCCGGTTTCTTGTGCGGCTTCGTTTCCCGTGTTCGTTTTTGCTCTATTCTTGTAATCTTTTGGTGAATTCACGATATCCGTACCTGAAACACACAATGAACAAACACAAGCACATTTTTGGGTATTTTGATGATATTTTAAGCGTTTTAAGCCCGATTTGGACGATGAGACTATGTATAAATACAGTCTCATCACTGATGCTGCTGTTTCTTTTGCTGTTTCAATCCTCGAGCTTTATTTCACGTTTTACCAGGAAACTTGAACTCAACAGGTCAAATTCAAGTTTAGGGGAGGATTGTTAGGACCATTGGAATAGTTATTTGTAATAGGTAGACTAGGAGGTATGTAGTTCCTCCTGGTCATAGTAGTAGTAGGAGCAAGTCGTGCTCCTGGTCTTAGTTAAAGTGAAACTTTATTATTTAGTTATTATTCTGTTAGGATATGCATGAGATATGTTAGGAAAGGATATGCATATCAGTTTTACATGTTTTGTTTAATGATGTATTAGGGTTTCCTTGTAGTATAAAAGGAACCTTAGGCAGAAGGGTTATACACACCTTCATCAAATGTAATTCTAGTTATTCTGTTCTTCTTTATAGTATTTGTATTCTGCACTTATATGGTGTATAGAGTCTCTCTGTGAATAGACTTGTGATTACAGAAGTCCTTCACCGTTTCTGACAGGCTGCAAGATCCACATCTAGTGGACCCAACAAATTGGCTTATTGGAATTGTGTTTTTGTTGCTTATATTGACTCCTTATGATTAACTGATCATTTGGGTGCCTTTGTTTAACTTGAATCCACAAAAAAGTCACATAAGACAAAAAGCCAATTTGGTCAAGCCGTGGAAACTTTTCCCACTGCTCAACCCCCAAAACTAGCCCCTGGTAGTGTAAAACATCAAACAGCTTATTCATAAGCCTTTTTGGCTTATCCAGACTTGCAACAACTTACTTTTTGTGATAGATCTTCCTTATTTGACCCTTTGATTTGATCTGGAGCTTATTAGGGTTTGACTTTGACTTTTTACTAGAAAACTCAAAATATTGAGTCAAACAAGAATGCTCGGTCATATGTTTATTATGTATCGTATTTTAGAACGTTGTAATAGGTAGTATGTTAGTCGTGTATTACGGGCTTAACTTTAAAGTAAGGTTCATTCATAAGTAACCAAAGCCCAAAAGGAAAGCCCGACCCATGATCATATAGCCCATTAAGCTACATGTAAGCAAAGGCTATATAAACCCTTCCAAGCATGTTAGGAAGGGTTTTGGTTCATTTCATTTTTCTCTAATCTAATATCACCTAGTTTCTCCAACCATTTCTCTCTACTTTCTCTCACTACTTTCTCTCTCTAAAATTCATCTCATATCTACCTTTCTTTCTTCATAAATTCGTATTATATCATCATATATTAGGGACAACAATTGGTATCAATCGCCATGGGGTAGTTTTGTGATTGGTTGTTGTGTTTTCACTTGATTTATTTGATTTGATCCTTATTTCTTCCACGAATTCAAGATTTTTTTTATGTTTTTTAGTGTTCTTCAAGTCGTATAACTTCTTTATTTGTGTCATAGTGATTTGGGTATCTTGGTTTTGGTTAAAACACAAGTCTTTTGGATCAAAAGTTGAAAACTTTATTGTTTTTCATCTTTCCGAAATTCCAGCTACTTGAACCATCGGAAAGTACAAAGGGAGTGAGGCCAGATCGCAATAACCACTAGGTTCAACTTTGCGATCTAAGAATTCCGATACCTTATTCCGACGAGACATTCCGATCGTACATTGTGATCTGGGATTCCGACGGTTTCAAGGGATATTGAGTCGTTACTCTGTCCAATTTGTTTTAGCCATATTCCGATCTAAACATTCCGACAGTGCATTGCGATCTAAGCATTCCGACAGGTATACATTGCGATCTAAGCATTCAGACAGAAGGACATTCCGATCTAAACATTCCGACAGTGCATTGCGATCTAAGCCATATTCCGATCTAAACATTCTGACAGTGCATTGCGATCTAAGCATTCCGACAACCAACATTCCGATGGACATTCCGATGGCACATTCCGATGGACATTCCGATGACATGTTTAGCTAAATTTTGCTTGAGTATTTTTTAGACTTAGCCACCATCTAGACTAGTTTCGGAATATTGTTTACACGAAGATCAAAAAAAAAGTTGGCGATTACAAATTTTTTGGTCTACCGTTTTGTCAGACTGGGGAATTTATTGTCGGACTGAGAAAAAAAGGGAATTTTTGGAATTTCAACAACAACTCAATCACATCATATATACTTAAGATCCATATTCACTTCATCATTTTAGAGAATTTTGAGATGGATTCTACTGCTATTTACCGTGTGACGAACAACAACATAATGGTGGCGGGTAACAAAGAGAGACCACCAATGCTTGTGGCCGGTCGATATGCTCAATGGCAATCACGTTTTCTTCGTTATCTTGATACAAGACCTAATGGTGATGCATTGAGGCAATGTATTAACAATGGACCATATGTTTTCTCCGATATCACTGTTCCTCATACACCAGCCACTGACACTACCACAGAAGTACCCGGAACCACAAGAAAAGAAACGTTATCTGATCTTACACCAGAGAAGTGTGCTTGGTATGATGCAGAAAAAGAAGCGATCTATATGATTCTAAGTGGAATTGGAGATGATATTTATTCCACGGTTGATGCATGCCCTACGGCACAAGAAATGTGGACGGCTATTGAACGCTTGCAACAAAGAGAATCACTCAACAAGCAAGATGTTAAAACTAATGTTTTGAAATTTTTGTAAGTTTACTGCATTGGATGGAGAATCAATTGAGTCTTATTATTCACGATTCTACAAGATGATGAATGACATGACAAGAAACAACCGGGAGGTCTCCACCATGCAAGTCAATGTGCAATTTCTTCAGCAACTTCAACCAGAGTGGACACGTTTTGTTACTTTGGTGAAACAACAGAAGCAGTTAGACAAGGTAAACTATCACACTCTCTTTGATATCTTGAAACAATTTCAGCATGAGGCAAATGAAATTCGAGCTGAACGAGTTGCAAAGACGGCTAATCCACTTGCTCTAGTGTCTACCACTCAAGATCATCGATCTCGTACTTCAAAGTCACACTCCATTCAATCATCATCAACACGATATTCCACATCATCCAAGTCCTCATCCTTCACAAGATCACACGGCAAAGAACCAAGAGCACCATCACCACCATCTGAATCATCATCTAAAGAGGATAGTGATAAAGATCAAGCTCAAAAGAATCGGGAAATGAAACAACAAATTGCTTTCATTATGAAGACTTACAAGAAAATCTTCAAACCCACAAACAACAATCTTCGAACATCATCCAACACAAAGAACAAATATGTTGAGAACCCTTCAAGGTATGACACACGTCGGCGTGGTGAAAGTCCTTCTAGGTATGATCGACATAATCCAACACATGTTGAGGGGTCTGCAAGGTATGATCGACAAACTGCCAAGTATGATTCTCAGAGGATTGCTTCTGCTACTGGGAATAGGGAAACTGTTGGAACGCAAGTGGTTCAATAAAGTGGATTCAATTTTGTAATTGCCAAGGTTATGGGCATATGGAAAAGGAATGCAGAAAGCCGAAACGGGTTAGGGACTCTAGCTATCATAAAGAGAAGATGTTGTTATGCAAGAAGATGGAAGCAGGGGTCAAATTGTTGGCCGAGGAAGGAGCAATGCTTGATGATACTAATGATGAAGCCTCCGACCAAGAATTAGAAGCACATTACTCGTACATGGCAAAGGTTGACGAAGTTCTCAATGTCACTGAAGATGACAATAGACCTATCTTTGACACTGAGCCACTCGATAAGGTACACACCACTGATGAATATAATGTGTTTGGTGCTACTCATGAGCATTGTCAGCTACACAATGCCATTAATGACACATGTATGATGGAAAAGGTTGATAACAATACCACACCCGATTCATCAGACATGTGCAATAATGAGTTTGAGGATGATCAACATGCAAATGAGTATGATGATGAGGAGCGCTTCGCGCTTGCTAATTTAATTGCCAGTTTACAAAATGATGTCAATGAAACTAGAAAAAGTCAAAAGCAATTAAAGAAGGCAAACGCATCGCTCACTCAACATTTTGAAGAATGCAAAGCCGCCCTAATTACATCTAATGAGACCATTGAACACTATAAAGATGAGCTTCTTCAGAAAACCAAAGAACTTGAGGGATACAAGGGTAGTGCGTTAAAAAGTGAAAAGGACGATCTTGAAAAAAAAATACAACGAAACTCTTGAGTTATTAACCAAAGAGAAACGTCAATTTAATGTTTTGTTAATGGATGAACGTCAAAAAACGTACCTTGCTACCACCAAAGTTAACGAACTTGAACAACGGCTTTTGATGGATAACACCGAGTCTGCTAAAATTCTTGATGTTAAGAAACAAGAGGTTGAAACGTTAAAACAAGATTTCAAAAGTCGACATGAAAAAGATACTGAAAAAGTAACGGAACTAGAAAAACAAGTCGAATTTTTGAAGAAAGTTGTTTATAAAACGCATGACTCTATTCAAACCGTAAGAATGATAGCACCTCCGTCTATGTTTAAGGGTCAAGCTAGCTTTGCAAGTCCTGATTATCTTGCCCAAGCTCAAGCTGCGAACCCGCGCCTTTATATGGATGAGTCCGAATGGACCGATCCCGAATATCCTCTTGGTTATGATGAGACATCCCTTTGGGAAGAGGAGAGTAGATCACCGGTCAATAAAGAGTTTGTGAAACCATACAATTATGCTTATGAGAATAGTCTATATGGTCTTTTCACTACACAAAAACAAAAGTCTCGTGAGGAATTGTTTTTAGAATTCAAACAAAGAAGAATTTAATAGAAGAAAGCTTTTGCTACTAAGAAAACAAACTTTTCTAAGTTCATCAACTACTTTCCTCTTGATGCTTCTAAAAGCAAGAGTAGGTGACATTTGGTTTTCTACAACATTACATTGATAATATTAAATCCATTGTTGACAATGAATGGAAACAACGAGAAAATGACGAGTGGAAACAACCAATTCCTCAAGATATAACTGTGCTTATCAGACAAATCTTAATACCGAACACGACCACATTAAAAGAAAATATGCTTGAATTTGAAAGATTAATTCGGTCTGAAATGTTTAATGATTTAAAATATGTTGAGTCTATTGAGAAAGAAATTGATGTTCTTCAAATGGAAAAGTCCGTTTTTTTCAGATGAATATGATTTACTCTTAGAAGAATGTCTCTCCAAAGATATTTTGTGTGTTACTCTACAATCTTGTGCTGATATCGATGAATATTCTGATGTTGCATGCAAATATCTTGATAAAATCAAAGAATGTGAGGGTCTTGAACTTGAGCTTTCGAAATGTAAAGAAAATGTTGATAAAAAGGCTTTTGAGTTACTTCAACACAAAACTGATTTCCTTCAAAAACATTGTCATTCTCTTGAACTTGCTTTGCAAAAAGACGTTGGTAGTTTTCCACATGATAATAACTTGCAAGAAAAACTTTCTACAACGTTTCGAGAAATGAATGAGCTGAATTTCGAAATTAAAGGGTTGAAAGCTCAGTTACAAGACAGAGAAACAACGATAGCAGAGTTGTAGAAACTCGTTGCTAAGATGGGTGGGAAAGTTGTGGAACCTAGCGTTAAGAAACTTGTTGTTAGACAACCCAATGCCTCTAAAGTGAATAGATCCTTTATCTTGGCAGAACCATCTGCTTTATCAAATTCCTCATTTGCAAAACCTGTGTTTGCCCCCAAGATGGATGGAAAAGAAAGGTTACCAAAGAATCAACCCATAATAAATTTCATAACACCAAGCGTTAAGCACAATAATGTGATTCAACCAGGGATGTATAGATTGGCCACTAAACCTACACAAAACAAAGAAAGTCAATCACCTCAGACTTCTAGAGACACTAATAGACGTGTGTCTTTTACTACAGGAGTAATCCCTAATGATAGTGTTAGCCGGCCTCAGCTTAAGAGCACTCGCATGAATGAAAAGGTTTGGCAAAACAAAAGTCTAGGGAAGATGAAGACAGTAGAAGACCACCCTAGGATTTTCAATGTTTCTAAGAATAAAACGTCTGTAATCGCGTGTAATGACGATTTGAATGATTCGACTATGAATGCTTTGAATGTTAAGTTTGTTTGTGTGAAATGTGGAAAGTGTGCTAATGCTAATCATGCTATGTGTGTTTCGAATAATTTCAAAGACGTAGATACTAGAACTAAGAAGCAAATTGCGATGCCTATTAGTGCTAGAAAACCCAAACACAAAGTGAACAATTCTGGTGTAACCCCCCCTGAGAAAAGTATTGCATCAGACTCCACCACTAAGACTACTAGAAGTAGAATTAGGGAATTATATGAGTCTGCTAGCAAGTCGTGGAAATGGTGGTTTTCTAATCAATGTCCTCCAGGATATAAATGGATGCCTAAAGTTGGACAGAAAATGTGACAACGAGTGTTAGTATGCCTTTAAATGTTGATAAGGACACTAATGATTCTACTATCACAACTACTGTGGTATCCAATTTAGCAAATGCTTTATCGTGTTCTAACTCTTCTGCAGGTGATACAAATAATTCTCTGCATACTAGACTCCGGATGCACGAAGCACATGACGGGGAATCTCAAGCTTCTAATTAACTTCGTCGAGAAGTTCCTGGCTACGGTCCGATTCGGAAATGATCAATTTGCACCGATCCTAGGATATGGAGATTTGGTTCAGGGGAAAATTACAATCAAAAGGGTATACTACGTCGAAGGGCTCAATCACAATCTTTTCTCGGTTGGTCAATTCTGTGATGCGGATTTGGAGGTTGCTTTCAGAAAGAAGACATGTTTTGTTCGTGATTATGATGGGAATGACTTACTTACCGGTACACGGGGTACTGATCTTTACACAATTTCACTAAAGACACAACTTTATAAACTCCAATTTGCTTTGTGGCTAAAGCTTCAACGACTCAGGCATGGTTATGGCATCAAAGTTTATCTCATCTTAATTTTGATACCATCAACTTGCTTTCCAAGAAAGATACTGTGAGAGGCCTTCCAAGTTTGAAATTTGTAACACCCCCAAATTTATACAACTCAATACAGCGGAAGACTAGTTGGTGTTACGGGATAGCACATTACTCACATCATAGACAACGCATAAAAATCGCGTCGTTTAATAATAAAGCATTTCCATTCATAAATATCAAATTTACATAGGTCCCAAGTCATATTATTTCATACAAAGTTTTACAAGCATTTGAATGGAAATTATTGTTTAAGTGCGGGCCATGAATTCTTGTCGTCTTCCCGAGAATTACCTTCAAGTACCTGAGATAAAACATGTTAAAAGAAAAGGTCAGCGATAACGCCGAGTGAATTCATAGAGTTTAATAAAATCCATCAATATAACTTTGGTATAAAATTATTACCAAAAATCATTTCGTACAAAACATTGTAATAGGCCATAAAATAGCCAAAGTCATTTTTATACAAATCCTTATCGAAAATCATAATATAGGCATTTGCCTTAAAAATCATTATACGAACCAATGTCGTAAAAACATCATACAATACGTCTTACGACGTTGTATAAAGTTAAATAAAAACCGTTATATGAATATGGTTATGAAAACCAAAACACGAACATAATATCAATTGTATGACCCCGTATTTCTAGTTAGGCAATACATCGTAATTCGGTGCGTATAGTAGTATTTTGTTAACTGGATTATTATAAGCCGCATGACATTGTTACCTTACTAAACCAAACAACGGGTAGCTAACCAGATACTGAATTTGCCCATCTAAATTAGCGTGTCGTCACAAAGGTCACGCTATGGAAATCTTCTCATACATAAATTCGCTTACCAATCAATGTGGCACGACGGGGATCAACCGTCAAGGCGCGAACTGGGGTGATCGTCCCCAAATAGTACTATTATATGCATAAGCGTCTACCAAATCCCGGTAGTTCACAATTCATGCTAATGGGACTTTTAGTGACATAACCTAACTTTAATAATCCATTTTTATTTCATCTATCGGGTCCTTTAATCATTTATCGGGTCATACAATCGGGTCATACAATCACTCGGGTCCAAAACAATAAACAAACAATCGGGACAAATGGTGTCCTATTTTATAAAAACTAACATGTTATCTCCCTCGCGGGTTTATAAAACATTTATAAAAACATTTAAAAGAGTGCGAGGCTATGAACTCACGTTGATGTGGGAAGGCGATTATCGGCGATTTGGATGTACGGTACATGCTTCAATCACGGAAACCTAGACAAATAATACTCGTCTTAGACTCATTTCCAATGACTTTATAAAAATAACAATTATGTATAAATATGATGATTATATATATATGATGATCAAGTGGGTTTACATATTCTCGTTTGCTCATTTTAGTGTTATGTGTCGGTAACGTTTATACTAGTTTACTAGTTTTACCTATTTACGTATTTTAAGTACAATAAACTTATTATAAGTTCTTTAATTTGTATTAATCCATTTTATACTTGCATTATCAGTATTTACATTTTACATGTTGGTCCCAAATGGGTTAAGCCCAATAAATAAGTTTATAAGTGTTTTAGTCCATTTTGTTGTATTATTAGTCCAATAATGTTAACTTAGTCTGTTAATGTCCGTATGTTATATAGTTCGGGTTTTATCGGTTTTTACTTGTTATATATGTTTATATATCATTATATGAGTTTTATAAAGTTCTTATTAGACGGGTCCAACCGTCTAAGTTTTATTTAACAAAAACGTAAATTTTTACGGTAATAGCCGAAAAAGTCGTAAAAATCATGTTTATAGTTTTATAACTTATAAAACTTATCAAGTTACCATTTTTATAAAATGTCCACTTATTTACCCTTGTACATATTTATATAAATGTATTATATAAGTTAGTGCGTTTTAATTTACATTTTATACTATTTTTATTTGAGTCTTATATAATACTATTATACTTTAATTTCCAAAATCAGATTTTTATTTTCATCTTCACCAAAACTGTCATATCTAGAGTTCTATATGGAGATATAAGCTCAAATTTTTATGACATAAACTACATGATATTTTCTCCATTTAACTCTCTATATCTACTGTTGAATCATCCTCCAAGTATTTTCTAAAAATCGTCCAAAACAGTGAACTCAGATTTGTACCTTAAACTTGTTTTGATCATATCTCACTCATTACAATGATTCCATTGCATGGCCAACTCTCACATGTGTACAAGACCCATAGCTTACTGTATATCAATTTATTCAAGTTATTTTACCAGTTTACCATATGATTCTTTACTGTTTAATACAGCCATCTAAATTAAGCAAGATTTTAACCTTGTTTCTTATAGTTTTTCATCTTTTTAAGCATGTTTATCAACACCAAATCCCCACATAATATTTTTAATCATCATTCATCATCATATACATATACATAAGTAAAAGAAATACAAGATTACATAATCAAAAATAACAAGAGGATGAGGAGGACAATCTTTATACCAACAAGTTGATGTAGGTTATGATTTGGACATGGATTTTGATGGAGAAACTTGTGGATTACCAAGACCATCTTCAAGATCACCATTCTTCATGAACACCTTGTGGAAAATCAGCCCCAAGACTCCATGGATGTTATAATCACCACCAATCAATAGGGTTTCAAAAGGGCTTCAACATGTGTATGAACAACATGGGATTTCATGGTTAAATCAAGATCAAAATGGGGTGTTTTGTGAGTGATATGGGACGAAATTTGAGAGAGAGATGAGAGAGTTGTGAGATTTGTATGTGAAAAATGAAAGCAAATGGTTATGTTTAGTGGTTTTGATGTTTAGTGGAAAACTTGTAGCTTTCAAGTTAAGCTAAGTAGGACAAGTGTGAGTAACTTGTGTAAAACTTGACACAAGTTTAGTGTGGTGTCACAATGTGGCCATCCCATGTGTGGGGGTGGGGCAAAACTTGTTTTTGTCTCATCCCCAATTATTTACGGGTATTCCTCGATTCTAGTTTCCTTGATTTGCGTGCCCTCGGGTCGTTTTACGAAAAACGTTTTTATAAATTATGAATCAACGCCACAAAACGAATCTAATAAAAATTGTCTCATAAAAAAAGGAGTTCGAAAACGTAAATACGTAATCCTAAGGTTTCCGGTTTAGTCGTAAAGGACGTTAAATTAGAATCCTAATTCCTATTCTCTTCTCGTAAATTTGTGAGTTTATGAACCAACTCAAAATTTAAATCCCAAAATAATATTCACAGATAAATTTATTTTCTGAAATGTCCGACTGTCACCAAAGACGGTGTATGTAAACGTAAGCACGTAACGTAGAATCCTCCGGTTTAGACGTAGTTGATGCTACTTCAAGACGTAAATCCAAATTTCTTCCCAAAAATAAGTGAGTTCATAATATAACATTAAAATAATGTTTTTAAATAAATATTGAGAATAAAATATCGACCATAAATTGACGGATTGTCACAGCATTTACCCCTAAACAGGATCTTTGTCCTCAAAGATCATCTTACCTTACTACTCGCTTCTTATAGAGTTAAAGACATGTGGGTATTTCCTCCACATTCGGTCTTTTCTCACAAGTGTAATCCTATTACAATACGCGAGTTTCATCAAACATAACTACAGGAATAAGATCAGGGTTAATGTTGACTTACTTTCTCTATCCATGATGTTCACGGGTTTCTGATGAATGCAACTTTTCGCCGATCTAAGCTTTATTAAGAAGAATTCAGATTTTCACTTGATAGACATTTCATCAAGTTCGATATACGAAACATAATTCACGCAGCTCTTGAAGTCCTAGGGTAGATCCAGCTTATATGCCTTTCAATCCCAACTTTTACATCATCTCAATGGTCCCATACAACGGGCACTTCAAGATCTACATTTCATATTCACATAACCTCCTGCCCTCTATCGGCAGTCAATAATCAGATCCTAATTTCAACAATCATTTCGGGTCTCGCGGGTCGAGTATTTTGTAAGGTTAGGTTCGCCATCATAGGAAACCATAAACCTAAAAGACATGTCCAACTCACAATGGGTGTATGTCGGGCGTCTTCATCCCAACTCCCGCTTACAGATGCTCTAATATATAAATCTTATCAAGATTTGATCTCGATCCTAATACGATAGTTATCAAGGATAATCTTCCAAAGTAAAACGATTATACCGTTCATTACCAAAGGTCAATCATTCAAACATAAAACAAGACTTCTAGTGTTTTGTATTGTTACTTTACCTCGTCCCTTCGATTTAGGGTGGTAAACAGTACTCTCATCAAGGTTCGTTCTCAATGATTTCTGAGCAAATCTCTAGAAATTCGATGCGAAGCGAGGATCTTGATAAAGATGTTCGATACAGGCACACTATGTTTACATAACTCTTTTGCATTTATCATTAACGAGAATGATATTAGCAGATTTGGTCAGTCTGTCGATGATGACCCAAATCGAATCAAATTCAGATGATGACCTTTGCAATAGCTAGACGTTTACTAATGTATGAGGCGGTCTCTGCCTTCATAATTTGCCATTAGTTCAACTTCTTCAGATAGGGATACTTTTAGTCAGAAATGACATAAATAGAATACTTATACTTACAAGATTCCAATATAACTATATCTCACAATCCTTCATATTTAGGCAACCATAAGTGGTCTTTAAAACATTTAACGCTATCGGCTTCTTAATTCTAATGGTTCACATTAGCCGCGAACCACTTTTATTATCTATATTATCTTTTTACAATCATTGTTTATTTTTATATTGTTCGGCAATTTATTTTGCACCTTCATTGTTAAGGAACACGTTCTAATTGGTTCTTTATCCTTTCTATATTATGTGTTAGTATCTACATTCACCTTTCTTCATATTTTCTAAGTTTTAATTCTATCTCAACTATTGTTTTTATCAGTTTTGCTCAATCCGACGTCTAAAGCGTCGTTAGTTATTACAGGTAATTAAATAACAAATATTAAAATTTTTATGAAACGTAAACGTAAAGATTTTTAAATTTCCTTAGTTCGACCAATTATATAAAATGTTCAAAAATAAATTTGAATTTATTTAACAAGATTTTTGTTGATTTATCCAAAATATTTAATAAGATCCGTAATTGTTCGAAAAATCTTTGGTTTATACTTTGGTCAAATTTTCCTTAGTTGAAAGCAAAAATTGTCGTTTAAATTTTCAAGTCATGGTATAAGTGGTTTTCCTCAATCCTTCTTAAGTTGTCTTTAAGGTATGCAAAAACATTTACCCCTAAACAAGAGTTTAGTTAAATGTTTTGGTTATAAGGGAATGATCCCTTAAAAATCCTTTGTTAAAACATTTGTCAAAACATATTTCCATTTTCTTTTTAGTAATACTCAAAATCTTAAAAGGGCTCATAATCTTTAAAGTGTCAATATACTCCATCATCTATTACTCACACGGTCAAAAAATGTAAAGGTTTAAGTCTTTAATCACATATCAATTATTCAAGGTACAGGTTTTTATTGTTCGGTCAATTCAGGGCAATCTATAAATAATTATTAACTCATTCTTATTCTTATAAACAAACAAATGGTCCTTAATGATCGCAAGCATGAATTTATCAAATTACAGCCTACACACGTGATTCACCAATTATGAATGCTACATGTGCATCGGTCAATCCAAACGACATAACATGAAACTCATAATCTTCATTACAAGTTCTGAATGTAGTGATTGGAATAGATAATCTTTTTCGTAGATGCGAAGTTGATGATAACCATGCCATAGATCAAATCTTTAAAACATACACTTGAACCTTGTAAATGATTGAACAAATCTTCCATTTCGAGTCATGGATATCGTTTTCGATTGTCAATTTACTCAGTTCACAGTAATCTATAAATATAAGAAATAATAACACCATAGCTCTTCATGATGACGAGCTTGGTAGAATAAAAGCTTTCCCCGACAACTCTTTCAGTTGTACGGTAATTCTTTTAATTCAGATGGTGCTGAAGTACAGTGCACACGCCACAGGTGCAGCACCAGGAATATAATCAATACCAAATTCAACTTGCCATAACGGCGAAAGTCTAGGTAATTCACCAGCAAATACCTCCTAAAGTTTCAAATAACGGATACATCTTTTAATACATTTATTTTAAGTTCTTTCTAGATTATAATATCTATGACTAATTCTCAACCATTTATGGTATAATTTCAAGTCTAAATACAGGATATGGTCATCCATCAAGAATTATTTAGATCACTTTTGATAATCAACATCTTATCGTTTAGGGTAATTCTATTCGAGTTCCCATCAATTAAGACAATGTCGTCATGTCATAATCAATCAATCCATTCTATTGGCACTATCAACTTTTCAGTTTTATTGTCGTCGATAAGATGTGAACTTCTCAAAAGACTAATAATAACTCATAATCCTTCACAAGTTCAAGGATATCTAGATACATAACTAACCTTAAAAGAGTAAGGTCAACGCATAATCTATGCGAGAGAATTTCAAATCATATACAGACGAAAACATTTAAGGAGTATGAATATATCCCATGTTTTCATAATTTGAGTACGCATTCGAAAGCTCCTCGGATCGTTACCAAGGTCATTCAAATGAAATCTAATCAAAAGAAATGATAGGAACGTCGATACATCCAGTCGGGTATCAACACTCGGTAATCAGATACTTTTCCTAAGAATCTCACTACGGGAGAATTGGAAAAGAAAGAATTGTCAATTGTCAAATAAGACAATTTCCACGGATGAGTAAATTCGACTCAGAAGAATAGATGCTACAGGCACACATGTAGGTGTCCCTAACACTATGTCCCTATTTTTCACTTTTTGCAGATCTCATAAAATTTAATCTTTCAAAATCTTCAAAGAAAATGTAGTGTTTATTCATTAGTTTTATGGTGACTACTAATCAGCCTTGCATGGTTCATTCCAAATTGTATGTAGGCGCGCAACTATATACAATTTCAATATTAACGATGCAATACTCAGTTCGTCAAAATTTTATCATCATGTTTATAATAAAAACATTTTCATGCTTAATTCTTAAATAAGAATCAAGAATAAATTTACAAATATTTTCTTTGTTATGAAAACAATAAAGTTTTCCAAAGGGTTTTATAAACAACTTCATTTCGATAACAATCACTTATAAATCTCACTTTGATTAATCCTTATAGTGATGAAAATTCAATTTTTCTCAAGGGATATTGTTTTATCTTATAAAAAACAATGAGTGATCTGCAGAAGAGTGATGAAAAGTTGTTCATCAAGAACTAACTACAATATAATAGGAAATGAGCTTAGCCACTTTGTCATGAGGTTCATGACCTCGATGGCACTCAGGAAGAATAATCCACAACGTAACTCGAATCGAGATGAGTACTTGTTCAATGGTTGCATCACTAATGCGAACATTAGGAACAAGCAAGAACAGATAGATAACATTGATAAATGTAGAATTTAGCAATCAAAGGTAGTCTTTCATTAATCACAAACAAGTCAAATGGTACCGTAACACATTATGTGTCACTATGTCATACAATTCCAAGATCTCATCCTACCAACTGATGTCTCAGTTAGGTTAGGGATTATTTTTAAAAGATACCATAATGAATATTAATCTACAAGAGTCATTAGGTGTTCCACATGTCCCGAAAGATACATCGGTCCCAATTTAGAAGAAGATTTCTTCAATTTATTTATTGGACACTGGGCATCCTCGTCATTGGACAATGGCCTAGGAACAACACTTAACACAAACTAACAATCATTTAAAACCTTATAATTCAACCAAAGAACTTAACGACTTCCTCTTAACAATTTCTTATTACATACAAGTTAAATTTTAATTCATTCAAGTTTCAACCAAATCATACTCAATTCGATATCCTACCTCATTTCCCAATACTTCAACTTTATTTTTAAACCTTAAAAGGGAATTAAAAGCTCGATATGAATCACCACTTAATTTCCAATCCTATAGCTCTTACATCAACAATTATCAAATGAGTCACTAGTATTAAATGACTCACACATTCAATTAGACTTCTCGGAAAGGTATTAGTGGCATGAGGCTTTTGGGTACTGGTTCCAATGACAGCCTCAAGTGCAACATTCACCCTTTCGGTTTCAATTTAAGAATTGGATGACAACGAATCAGATGACATCTTTCTAGGTGGTAACGTTTTGTCGAACTCCACTCTATAAGGAAAGATCGTCATGACATCGATATCAGATTTAATCTCGCCAATTCTTTTTCAATATCACAATCAACTAATATCTACATTTCTACGAATATCAATCATTTGTTGGGATCATAAATATCCACAACTTGGTTTAGATCTAGGATTGCTAGAATTCCTATGAGAATAGCTTCGATTAATTTACTAGGGGATTTAGGGTTCCTTGTGACAATCTACGTCGTATAAATACCTTGTATAAATATCAAAATAATCATCAAACAATCATGTAATAAAATTACATCATATATATATAATCCAAGTTATATATATATATATATATTAAAATAACACTTCTCAGTCTGGCCTTGTCGGTAACTTGGGAATTCTTCGGCACCGCTATAGTCAAAAGATTTATTTTTTTAGACATTTTTAGAAAAATGTTTGTAGTTAAAAGATTTTGAAATGTTTTATTCAAAACCTTGGTTTTAAAAATCTTTCGTTCTCTATAACGAGAGCTCTGGTACCAAACTGTAACACCCCCAAATTTATACAACTCAATACAGTGGAAGACTAGTTGGTGTTACGGGATAGCACATTACTCACATCATAGACAACGCAAAAAATCGCGTCGTTTAATAATAAAGCATTTCCATTCATAAATATCAAATTTACATAGGTCCCAAGTCATATTATTTCATACAAAGTTTTACAAGCATTTGAATGGAAATTATTGTTTAAGTGCGGGCCATGAATTCTTGTCGTCTTCCCGAGAATTACCTTCAAGTACCTGAGATAAAACATGTTAAAAGAAAAGGTCAGCAATAACGCCGAGTGAATTCATAGAGTTTAATAAAATCCATCAATATAACTTTGGTATAAAATTATTACCAAAAATCATTTCGTACAAAACATTGTAATAGGCCATAAAATAGCCAAAGTCATTTTTATACAAATCCTTATCGAAAATCATAATATAGGCATTTGCCTTAAAAATCATTATACGAACCAATGTCGTAAAAACATCATACAATACGTCTTACGACGTTGTATAAAGTTAAATAAAAACCGTTATATGAATATGGTTATGAAAACCAAAACACGAACATAATATCAATAGTATGACCCCGTATTGCTAGTTAGGCAATACATCGTAATTCGGTGCGTATAGTAGTATTTTGTTAACTGGATTATTATAAGCCGCATGACATTGTTACCTTACTAAACCAAACAACGGGTAGCTAACCCGATACTCAATTTGCCCATCTAAATTAGCGTGTCGTCACAAAGGTCACGCTATGGAAATCTTCTCATACATAAATTCGCTTACCAATCAATGTGGCACGACGGGGATCAACCGTCAAGGCGCGAACTGGGGTGATCGTCCCCAAATAGTACTATTATATGCATAAGCGTCTACCAAATCCCGGTAGTTCACAATTCATGCTAATGGGACTTTTAGTGACATAACCTAACTTTAATAATCCATTTTTATTTCATCTATCGGGTCCTTTAATCATTTATCCGGTCATACAATCGGATCATACAATCATTCGGGTCCAAATCAATAAACAAACAATCGGGACAAATGGTGTCCTATTTTATAAAAACTAACATGTTATCTCCCTCGCGGGTTTATAAAACATTTATAAAAACATTTAAAAGAGTGCGAGGCTATGAACTCACGTTGATGTGGGAAGGTGATTATCGGCGATTTGGATGTACGGTACGTGCTTCAATCACGGAAACCTAGACAAATAATACTCGTCTTAGACTAATGTCCAATGACTTTATAAAAATAACAATTATGTATAAATATGATGATTATATGTATATGATGATCAAATGGGTTTACATATTCTCGTTTGCTCATTTTAGTGTTATGTGTCAGTAACGTTTATACTAGTTTACTAGTTTTACCTATTTACGTATTTTAAGTCCAATAAACTTATTATAAGTTTTTTAATTTGTATTAATCCATTTTATACTTGCATTATCAGTATTTACATTTTACATGTTGGGCCCAAATGGGTTAAGCCCAATAAATAAGTTTATAAGTGTTTTAGTCCATTTTGTTGTATTATTAGTCCAATAATGTTAACTTAGTCTGTTAATGTCCGTATGTTATATAGTTCGGGTTTTATCGGTTTTTACTTGTTATATATGTTTATATATCATTATATGAGTTTTATAAAGTTCTTAATAGACGGGTCCAACCGTCTAAGTTTTATTTAACAAAAACGTAAATTTTTACGGTAATAGCCGAAAAGTCGTAAAAATCATGTTTATAGTTTTATAACTTATAAAACTTATCAAGTTACCATTTTTATAAAATGTCCACTTATTTACCATTGTACATATTTATATAAATGTATTTTATAAGTTAGTGGGTTTTAATTTACATTTTATACTATTTTTATTTGAGTGCTTATATAATACTATTATACTTTAATTTCCAAAATCAGATTTTTATTTTCATCTTCACCAAAACTGTCATATCTAGAGTTCTATATGGAGATATAAGCTCAAATTTTTATGACATAAACTACATGATATTTGCTCCATTTAACTCTTTATATCTACTGTTGAATCATCCTCTAAGTATTTTCTAAAAATCGTCCAAAACAGTGAACTCAGATTTGTACCTTAAACTTGTTTTGATCATATCTCACTCATTACAATGATTCCATTGCATGGCCAACTCTCACATGTGTACAAGACCCATAGCTTACTGTATATCAATTTATTAAAATTATTTTACCAGTTTACCATATGATTCTTTACTGTTTAATACAGCCATCAAAATTAAGCAAGATTTTAACTCTGTTTCTTATAGTTTTTCATCTTTTTAAGCATGTTTATCAACACCAAATCCCCACACAATATTTTTAATCATCATTCATCATCATATACATATACATAAGTAAAAGAAATATAAGATTACATAATCAAAAATAACAAGAGGATGAGGAGGACAATCTTTATACCACCAAGTTGATGTAGGTTATGATTTGGACATGGATTTTGATGGAGAAACTTGTGGATTACCAAGACCATCTTCAAGATCACCATTCTTCATGAACACCTTGTGGAAAATCAGCCCCAAGACTCCATGGAAACTCCTCCTTGGATGTTATAATCACCACCAAACAATAGGGTTTCAAAAGGGCTTCAACATGTGTATGAACAACATGGGATTTCATGGTTAAATCAAGATCAAAATGGGGTGTTTTGTGAGTGATATGGGAAGAAATTTAAGAGAGAGATGAGAGAGTTGTGAGATTTATATATGAAAAATGAAAGCAAATGGTTATGTTTAGTGGTTTTGATGTTTAGTGGAAAACTTGTAGCTTTCAAGTTAAGCTAAGTAGGACAAGTGTGAGTAACTTGTGTAAAACTTGACACAAGTTTAGTGTGGTGTCACAATGTGGCCATCCCATGTGTGGGGGTGGGGCAAAACTTGTTTTTGTCTCATCCGCAATTATTTACGGGTATTCCTCGATTCTAGTTTCCATGATTTGCGTGCCCTCGGGTCGTTTTACGAAAAACGTTTTTATAAATTATGAATCAACGGCACAAAACGAATCTAATAAAAATTGTCTCATAAAAAACGGAGTTCGAAAACGTAAATACGTAATCCTAAGGTTTTCGGTTTAGTCGTAAAGGACGTTAAATTAAAATCCTAAGTCCTATTCTCTTCTCGTAAATTTGTGAGTTTATGAACCAACTCAAAATTTAAATCCCAAAATAATATTCACAGATAAATTTATTTTCTGAAATGTCCGACTGTCACCAAAGACGGTGTATGTAAACGTAAGCACGTAACGTAGAATCCTCCGGTTTAGACGTAGTTGATGCTACTTCAAGACGTCAATCCAAATTTCTTCCCAAAAATAAGTGAGTTCATAATATAACATTAAAATAATGTTTTTAAATAAATATTGAGAATAAAATATCGACCATAAATTGACGGATTGTCACAAAATTAATCAAAGACTATCTTTGTTCTTCTTGTGAGCTTTGTAAACCTAAACGAAGTAGCTTCAAAACAAAGACTACACCAAGCTCTAAAGGACGGCTAGATCTTCTTCATATGGATCTGTGTGGTCTCATGCGTGTTCATAGTATCAATGGAAAGATATATATTCTGGTAATTGTCGTTGATTACTCAAGGTACACATGGACTCACTTCTTGAGGTCCAAGGATGAAACACCCGAAGTTCTCATCAGCTTTCTTAAACTGATACAACGTGGTCTTCAAGCTCAAGTCAAAGTGGTTCGTACTGACAGAGGTACAAAATTTTTGAATTCAAAACTAAGAAACTATTTTGAAGCCGAATGAATTGAACATGAAACATCTATTGCTCGAACACTCGAACAAAACGGCGTTGTTGAAAGACGAAACCGTACTTTAGTTGAGGCTGCTCGAACATTACTATCCGCTTCAAAACTTCCACTATACTTTTGGGCCGTAGCCGTGTCAACCGCATGCTACACACAAAACCGTTCCTTAATTATCCCAAGACACGAAAAGACACCATATCACATAATTCATGATCGAAAACCTTCACTCAAACACCTTCATGTTTTGGGATGTACTTGTTACATTATTCGAGATGGTGAAAATTTGGATAAGATGAAAGAGAAAGGTGATGCATGTATTCTTGTGGGATATGCAACTCAGTCTAAGGGATATAGAGTATACAACAAGAGAACAAAATTGATTGTCGAGACCATTCACATTCGATTTGAAGAATTACAAGATATGGCACTTGAACAAAACAGTTTAAGTCTCGATCCACAACGACAAACGACTTCCGTTCACAACCGCACGGAACTCAGAACTCAAGACCACATCAATTAACCGGCAAGTTCAACGCTAGTTCCAGAAAATGTTCCTAGAGCTGATATGATAGTCTACACGACAATTGAAGAGTTGGAAATGTTATATGGACCAATGTATGATGAATATTTCACGGGGGAGAAACAAGTTGTATCGAAGTCTTCCGCTGTCACTCATGATAAGAATGATGATACCGATCATGGTCAACAAAAGGATACAACTTCATCTACTTCAACACCGGTTGCTGCAGATTTACCTCCTAAGAATATCACTTTAACAATCGATCCTACAACATCCAGAACTACTCTCATTGCTCCAGAGAACACAAATCAAAGAGACGATGCATTATCTGATGAAGACGAATTTATCAACCCATTCGGTACACCGGTACACGAAACCGGAGAGTCTTCTACTCACCATATTGATCCGTCAAATATGCATACGTTCTATCAACGACATCCTTAAACACATCATTGGACCCGAGATCATCTTTTGGTTCATGTAATTGGAAACCCTTCACAGCCCGTTCGGACAAGACGACAGCTTAACACCGATGGCGATGTTTGTATGTTCGCACTCGCCGTGAGTTCAGCTGAACCGAAAACATCAAAGAAGCCATGGTTGATCATGCTTGGATTGAATCGATGACGGATGAACTTTAAAAATTTGAAAGACTTAAAGTCTGGGAACTTGTTGACAGACCATACGATGTGATTCCTTTAAATCTTCGTTGGATCTGGAAAAACAAGATTGATGAAGAAAACACGATCATCAAGAACAAAGCTAGGCTAGTGGCTAAAGGGTATGGACAGAAAGAGGGTATTGATTTTGAAGAATCATTTGCACCAGTAGCTCGAATGGAAGCGGTCGGGATTTTTCTTGCTTATGTTGCACATAAGGGATTCATTGTCTACCGAATGGACGTAAAGACGGTGTTTCTTAACGGTCCTTTGAAGGAAGAAGTCTATGTCACGCAGCCAGAAGGATTCGTCAATCCTCATTATCCTGACAAGGTGTATCATCTCCACAAAGCACTATATGGACTCAAGCAAGCTCCAAAGGCGTGGTACGACGAGCTCTCGAAATTTCTGGTCTCCAAAGGTTTCCCCAAAGGTCCCATTGATTTAACTTTGTTCACTTATACATATGGGGACGACATTTTACTTGTGTAGATTTATGTTGATGACATTATTTTCGGGTCTACAAACCCAAAACTTTCAAATGGTTTGAAAAAGTAATGCACAGCAGATTTGAAATGTCTATGATGGGTGATGACGTATAGTCCCCAGCCGGGTCATGGACCCGG
Organism: Glebionis coronaria; assembly: GCA_025667525.1. Classification (NCBI taxonomy): domain Eukaryota; kingdom Viridiplantae; phylum Streptophyta; class Magnoliopsida; order Asterales; family Asteraceae; genus Glebionis; species Glebionis coronaria. The sequence continues at coordinate 301,653,350 of CM046878.1, read as the reverse complement.
CCCACGGGTACTACCCGTATCCGGCCCATCACAGATGGGTAGGAATAGTGTTATTTGAGCTTATGGGCTTGGATGAACAGTAACCGCACACACGTGTGCGGCCCACGGCCCGGCATGCCCGGTGCAGGGTTAGACAGAATCATACTCCTACTATGATTAGGATTTATCCCAAAGGAGAGGATATTCACTCACCATAATTAGAAGATAACAATCAATCTAAATCTGGTGATTATCCTTGCCATGGGGTCGAAGCATCAGTGACAGCCCATTAGGGTTTCACTGCCTATATAAGGAACCCCCAAGGGTTCCACAAAGGTATTACATTCAACACTCTCAAACTCCTTGATAGGTGTGTAAACACCCATCCTTTTTCCACTTAATTCTGACTAAAAGGAGACCAAAACACGTATTTAATATCATTTGTTTGGAATTATGCGTGGTTTTTGTGTTTATTGTGTTTTCAGAGCCAACCAGATAAATATTGAAGAAAACACGGGATTGCACGGGTTTTATGGAAGAAAAAGACTCAAGACGAAGTCTATTGTCCAAGAGATGCAAAAGATTTGAAGTCACTGGGACTATTTGAAGATTTATCGAAGAAAAGGACCAAAGAGGGAAGATTTACATAAGTCGAAGAAACTCAAGTCTATTAAACGAAGAAATTAAAAGACGAGTTGAATTTAATCGACGACAAATCCCGAATCAGAATCGAAAACGTCAACTTTTCTGAAAAGACGAGAAGACAAGAAGAACGGGAGAAATCCCACTCACCAACCAAAGGGAACACCTATATAAGGAATTCCCCTCACACTTTTCATTCAGTTTTTTCATTCCCTTCTTTTTCTCTTTTCTTGTTCGTAGTCATCACCAACACCACTAGGGTGTTTGGTAATTTTGATTTTTATTTTTTCAAGATCTTGTAGTTTAATCTTTGTCTTTGAATTGTTAAAACATTAATCAATCAATACAATCTTTCCATTTCTTCTTGTTCATCTTCATCTATTTGGTTAAAAGTTATAGCTCTTATTTGGTTGATTTGATCTTTAAAAGTTATTGGGTTTTAAGTTTTTATTGATGGGATTTGTAGTTTATGGTTAGTAGATGCTTAGTGATCAGTTTTATTTAAGTTTTTGTTAAAAACTTGGTGATTTTTGGCTTGAAATCGAGTTCCCCTGTTCTTCGGTATCCTACTGTTCTTGAGTTTCCCAGGTTCCGAATGAGCATAAAACTTCCGAATGAATGATCTCAGTTAAAAGTTCCGTATCAGTTTTTAAAGTTCCGGATGAATGTTATTCTCAAAAGTTCCGAATAAGTATTAAAAGTTCCAAATGAAAATCTTTTAGAAAAAAGTTCCGGATAAACTTCCGAACAAAGTTCCGGACCAACTTTCGAACCAAACTTCCAGATCAACTTCCGAACAAAGTTCCGGGTGAAGTTCCGAGTGAATGTTCCGTGTGAAGTTCCGAGTGAAAGTTCCGGGTGAAGTTCCGACCAAAGTTCCGAATCAATTCTTCCGAGTAAAGTTCCGAACGAAGTTCCGGATCAAAAGTTCCGAACCAAGTTCCGAGTGAACTTCCGAATCAAGGTCAACTTCCGAATCAATTTTCTTTTGAGCATTTTTAAGTGTTACTTAATGTTTCTTCATTTTATATTTATATTTTAATTTTAATTCTAGTTTTATTAATTGTTATTAAATTAATTGCTTTTAAATTTAAGTTTATATTTTAATGCATTTAAACCTTTTAGTAGATTAGAAAACCAATCCCCTTTTTAGTAACCAAGAACAATCATTCCACTTTAAGCTGTAATCAATTCGAGAGGATTCCAAGAGAATCTAGAACCCATTGAAAATCATAGTATCAAATGGCGCCGCTGTCGGCTCTTCTCGTTAAGATCAACAGTTTTTTGTGAGAACTTGGATTTTGGGATCCGTTCACCGTGAACGTTACTTTTTCATAAAATTTTCAAAAAACACAAAAAAATATAAAATTTTCAAAAATCCAAAAAAAAAATTTAAAAACATAAAAACCAAAAATATTTTTGCTTTGTTTTTGCCTTGTTAGTTCTTTTGCAGGTGCATGCGTACACGATCAACGTCTTATCAAGAGCCCGAGCCTCTCGAAGACTTAGACATGGCCGGTGTACAAAACAACAACAATAACCCACCTCAAAACAATAATAATAACAACAACAACCCACCTTTCAACAACAATAATAACAACAACAATGAGCCTCTAATGGATAATCGCCCGATGATTGAACTTCTGCAAGCACATGTAGATGGTAACAATGATCCAATTGTCATACCCGCGATTGCAGCCAACAATTTTGAGCTCAAATCCGGCTTTATCCAGATGGTCTCTGCTCAACCATTCTTGGGGCGTACCATTGATGATCCACATGACCACATCAAGAGATTCTTGCAACTCACCAATACGGTCAAATTCAATGGTGTTCCGCAAGAGGTAATTCGTTTACAACTTTTTCCCTTTTCTTTAGAGGGACAAGCCCGGCATTGGCTTGCTAAGGAACCGTCACAGAGTATTCTTTCGTGGACGGATTTAGAGACCAAGTTTATCAATTACTTTTTCCCACCCTCTCGTATTACCGCTTTGCGGAATGAAATCATAAATTTTGAACAAAAGTACGATGAGTCTTTTAGTGAATCTTGGGACTGCTTCAAAGATCTTTTAAGAAAATGCCCACAACATGGTTTTACCAAAGTGCACCAAATTAATACTTTTTTATAATGGTTTAAGCATGAATGACCAAGATTCACTAAACAGTGCCTCGGGGGGTAATCTTTTGGCTAAGACTTCCAATGCTGCTTGGGATATCATTGAGAATAAGTCTCGTGTGCAAACCAAGAGTGTTCGGACTAATGTCGCTAGTGCTAGTACTAGTGACAGCGATAAGCGACTTGACAAAATCAATGCGCTTCTTGAATCGCTTACTACCCAAACCGCCAGCAACACCAACAGCATCAACGCTAGAAACGCTAAAGACGCTCAAGTCAATGCTTTTAGCCAACCATGCGAGATATGCGGGGGTCCTCACTCTTACACCACTTGTACTGCCACCCAAGACTACCCTTCTGAGAATGTGAATGCAGCATACGGCACCTATCCTCAACCTGCTTATCAAGCTCGACCTCAAGGTGACCGTAACTTGCTTAGCTACCGCTCCAACAACTATCTCTCACCATCTGGTTTTCCTCCTAACAACCCAAACCAAAAACAAACCCTCAATCGCCCTCCTCAACAACAACAACAACCTCGTACACCATACATACCACCTCACAAACAACCACAACCACCTCAAAGAAATAACCAAGTTTACCAGCAACCTGCTTATCAACCACCCGCATAAAATGCTCCTCCCAACCAACCCACCGCTTTACACCAAGAAGTGGAAACCTACATGAGGACTAACGATGTGATCGTAGGAAATCTTCAGCGGGAAGTGCTCAACTTGAAAGCAGACCTGGTCAAACAAGGGAACGATCTGAGAGCTGATATGAGAAACACGTTGGATAGTCAAACGAATGACTTAAAGAACATGATGGCTAGTTTCTTCCAAGGTAATCAACCCTCTTCTTCGGGTACTCTTCCGAGTAACACCGTTGCGAATCTAAGAGGGGAGATGAAAGCAATCACTACTCGCAGTGGCAAAGGTACCAAGGAACCCGAGCTTCCTATACCTCCACCGGTGATTGTGACTAAGGAGAACGAGTCACCTGCTCCTTCCTCAACCTTCTCCTTCCCCAATTTCTCCACCTCTTACTTCTACCCCTCCTCCACCCAAGGATGTGAGTGATCCTTCGATCCCAAAGCCTTCCTCTTCTTCCGATATACCTTATCCATCTAGGTTGAGGAAAGAGAAGCTCAAAAGCAAGGACGATATTCAGGTTTCGAACTTTCTTAAAATGTTCAAACAATTGAATTTCAACATCTCCTTCGCTGAGGCTCTCGCTCACATGCCTAAGTACGCAAAAATGTTTAAAGATCTTCTGAGTGACAAGGAAAAGCTTCTTGATATTGCTAACACCCAACTTAATGAGAATTGCTCTGCAGTGCTCTTAAGGAAATTGCCAACAAAGCTTGGTGATCCGGGTCGTTTCTTAATCACTTGCAATTTCCCGGGAGTAGAGAATTGCATGGCCCTAGCCGATTTAGGTGCCAGTATTAATCTAATGCCTCTAAGCGTTTGGAAGCAATTATCTCTCCCTGAGCTAGTCCCCACCAAAATGACTTTGGAATTAGCTAACCGTACGGTTGCTTATCCAGTGGGGATAGCTGAAGACGTCTTTGTAGGAGTCGACAAATTCACTTTTCTTGCCGATTTCGTCGTCGTCAACTACGAGATGGACCCTCGTGTTCCCTTGATCGTGGTCGTCCATTCCTGAGGACCGGTCGCACTCCCATCGATGTTGAAGCCGGTGAGCTTATCATGAGAGTGGGTGACGATAAAATCGTCTTCAACATGGGAAAGTTGTCTAAATAACCTTATTCATACGAGAGTGTTAATTGTATTGACGTTCTTGATGAGGCTTGTGAAGAACACTTTAATGATGCTTGTAAAAATATTCCTACCTCTCTTCCCAATGTTGAAACCATTTCCTCTATTGATTCATCACTGTCTCTATTTGGAGAAAGTGATTTGTTTTGGAAAGATCTTAAAGCCACTATGGGAGATGTGAACTTAGCAAATGCCGATTCTCCCACCAATGGGGATGAAGACATGCATTTCTTTGAAAACCTTCTCAACGAAGACAATCTTTCTCCACCATCTCCCACGGTTATTGCTATCGATGCTCCGACTCTAAAAACGCCTCCCATCGAAAATCCTCCGGATTTAGAACTGAAGGAGTTGCCGCCCCATCTCGAATACGTGTTCCTTGAAGATAAGAAGAAGTCGCCCGTCATCATCGCAAAGGACCTAAAGGAAGAAGAAAAAGCCCGACTTATCGCCGTGTTGAAGAAGCATAAAAGAGCTATCGCTTGGAAAATATCCGACATTCGTGGAATTGATCCTCACTTCTGCACACACAAAATTCTCATGGAGGACGACTTTAAGCCCACAATTCAAAGCCAACGAAGGGTGAATCCAAAAATACATGAAGTCATCAAAACAGAGGTTATCAAACTTCTTGATGCGGGTATGATTTACCCTATTTCGGATTCACCATGGGTTAGTCCAGTCCATTGTGTGCCTAAGAAAGGCGGCATCACCGTTGTGCCCAATGCAAACAACGAGTTGATTCCTACCCGTCTCGTTACTGGGTGGAGAGTTTGTATAGACTAACGCAAACTCAATGATGCCACGAGAAAGGATCATTTCCCTCTACCTTTTATGGACCAAATGCTTGAACGTTTAGCAGGTAATGAATATTACTGCTTTCTTGATGGTTTCTCGGGTTATTTCCAAATACCCATCGATCCCCAAGATCAAGAGAAGACAACATTCACTTGTCCCTATGGCACATTTGCTTACAAAAGAATGCCTTTTGGCTTATGCAATGCCCCCGGGACTTTCCAAAGCATGTTAGCTATCTTCCATGACATGGTTGAACAAACCATGGAAGTCTTCATGGATGATTTCTCGGTTTTCGGGGATTCCTTCTCTTCTTGCCTTGCCAATTTGGAACGTATGCTTAAGCGGTGCGAAGACACTCGCCTTGTTCTGAATTGGGAAAAATGCCATTTTATGGTTAAAGAAGGCATTGTGCTAGGACACAAAATCTCTAACGCCGGTCTTGAAGTCGACTGTGCTAAAGTAGATGTCATAGCCAAATTACCTCCACCTTCAACCGTGAAGGGTGTGAGAAGCTTTCTGGGTCATGCGGGCTTCTATCGTCGATTCATTCAGGATTTCTCTCAAATCGCTCGCCCGATGACCCACCTCTTGGAAAAAGATACTCCTTTTATCTTTTCCAAAGAGTGTCTTGAAGCCTTCAACTCGCTTAAGGATAAGCTAACTAAGGCACCCGTCTTGGTTACCCCTAATTGGGAGCTTCCCTTTGAGTTGATGTGCGATGCTAGTGATTTTGCTATTGGAGCGGTTCTGGGACAAAGAGTGAACAAACACTTCCAACCGATCCATTACGCTAGCAAGACAATGACGGGGGCTCAATTGCATTACACGACAACCGAAAAAGAGCTTTTAGCTGTTGTCTATGCCTTTGAAAAGTTCCGCCCCTATCTTGTCCTTTCCACCACAATCGTTTACACCGATCATTCCGCGTTGAAGTACTTGTTGACAAAGCAAGATTCCAAACCAAGACTTCTTCGCTGGGTTTTGCTTCTCCAAGAATTTAAAATCGAAATTCGCGATAAAAAAGGAGCTGAAAACCTAGCCGCGGATCATCTCAGTAGACTTGAGAATCCTTACCAAGGGGATCATCCGAACAAATAAATCAATGATTCTTTTCCCTTGGAGACCTTAATGTATATTAATTCGAATTCTGATGAACCCCGTGGTTTGCGGACATTGCAAACTACTTGGCGGGTGGAATTCTCAAGGAAGGGTTAACATCCCAACAAAAGAAAAAGTTCTTTAAAGATGTTGAACATTATTTCTGGGACGACCCTTACCTATTCAAACAATGTGCCGACTTGATTATTCGCCGATGTGTTGATGGACCGGTAGCTTTAGAAATCCTTGACGCTTGCCACAAAGCACCCACCGGTGGTCACTTTGGTCCCAACTACACCGCCAAAAAAGTGTTTGACTCGGGATTTTATTGGCCCACCATATATCGTGACGCTCACAATATGGTTAAACGTTGTGATGATTGCCAAAAACAAGGCAAGATCACACATAAAGACGAGATGCCTCAGAATTTCATTCAAGAATGTGAAATTTTTGATGTTTGGGGTATCGACTTTATGGGGCCATTCCCTTCTTCTAAAGGAAACAAATACATCCTTGTTGCCGTTGACTACGTTTCAAAGTGGGTTGAAGCCAAAGCTTTACCTACTAATGACGCAAGGGTGGTTTGTAACTTTTTGAAATCGCTATTAGCTAGATTCGGTGTGCCTCGTGCCATTATTAGTGATCGCAGGACTCATTTTTGCAATGACCAATTCGCAAGAGTCATGGCTAAGTACGGTGTAAATCATCGTCTTTCCACTGCCTACCATCCACAAACTAATGGCCAGGCTGAAATATCCAACCGAGGATTAAAGCGAATTCTTGAAAGAACCGTGGGAGAGCATCGTGCCTCATGGGCTGATAAACTTGATGATGCTTTGTAGGCTTTTCGTACTGCATACAAGACTCCGATTGGTTGTACACCATATCGTCTCGTGTACGGGAAAGCATGCCACCTCGCCATTGAGTTGGAGCACAAGGCTTACTGGGCCTTGAAGTGGGCCAATTTTGATATTAACAAAGCCGGTGACCTACGCAAGATCCAACTTAATGAGCTGAATGAACTCCGTAATGAGGCTTATGAAAAATCTTTTATCTAAAAGGAGAAGACTAAGCTCATTCACGACTCTAAGATTAAGAACCGAGAGTTCCAAGTTGGAGACAAAGTTTTACTCTTTAACTCTCGGTTGAAAATCTTTTTGGGCAAGCTGAAATCTCGTTGGTCCGGCCCATTCACCATTGCCCAAATTTTTCCATATGGTACTCTCGAGCTCGCTCAACCTAATGGACCTAATTTTAAGGTGAATGGCCAACGAGTGAAGTTGTACCTTAGTGCGGACATCTCTCAGGAGATGATTCCATCCCTCACCACGTTCCCCATGAACTAATTTTGGGTCGAGTAAGGCTCGTGACTCGGTTATCAAAAACAAGCGCTCCTCGGGAGGCAACCCGAGTATCTATCCTTTTCTGTTTAACCTCCTAAGTGTAGGGGGAGCTCTATAGGTGTTTGTTTTTGTGTGATGATGTGATTACAGGGATGAATGCACTCTTAGAATCTTTGAAGAACCGTGCTCCCGTGTTATCCGAAATCCAGTTCTATCTCTCAACTATCGTGATCCAATTTTCTTCATACTCACATTTGAAATTGATCACTTTAGTCGTCTCTTCCTTAACTTGATTTAACCAACGTGCACAATGTCATAAGTGTAGGGGAGATTTTTCCCACATGCTTAAACATTGAGGACAATGTTTATCTTAAGTGTAGGGGGGACTTCTATCGAAGTTTTAAGTGGACTTTTCCATGAAAATGCCTTCATTTAACCGGAAAATCATATTTTTCAACATTTTTCAAATTTTTTATTAACTTTGGCCATTTAGTCGTAATTTTTAAATTTTTATCATTGCTTTCATATGTATATATCCCACAATAAAGTAAAAAATATTAATAAAGTGGTGTAGCTAGTTTAGAAATCTTTGACATATTAGGCCCGTTGCGATTATTTTGACTCAACCCGATTAGACTTATCCAAGTTTATTCTAGCTAGTATCCCTAACCATGTAGACCTTAATTGGTTTATTAGGCTAAGTATCCACGAGTCTCATTACTTGAGATTTTAAATTGTGGAGGACGAGAAATGATAGAGTCAATTATAAGTCGGTATTCTTGCACAAGCTCACTTGGTGTAATTATTTGCCTATTCTCCCATCACTTGCTAATAAATTTTCTGCAATAAGTATGGTCGTACGATTTGAAAAGTTACTTAGCTTCTAGCCCAAGATCGTTTAAAAGTTGCTCGGTAATGATAAGAGTTCATAGCCAAGGCATAACTTATGAAGCGGGGCGCGAAGATTGGCGAGTCCGAAAAGGCCCTAACAAGGCATGAGTATTCAATCTTATTGCTAAAGATCTAAGGTGATGTGAAAAGTATTATTCCCAAAGTCAATATGAAGGATCAAGACTCACGACGAAAAGCAATCAACTCCCGTAAAGATCATGGAGAAGTCTATCCGAAAAGACCCTAACAAGGTATGAGGATAAATAGATCCAAGTCCGAAAAGGAGCCAGATCGTTGTATCTCAAAATCCCAATTAGAGATTGAAGAATAATCATGAAGTCGTGGTCAACAAAGTTGGAGAACCCCTCAAAAGTCTCCAAGTGAAGAAACTCTATTAACGATGAGAAGACCCTTATCTCAAGCACGTCTCTCAAGATATGAAGTATGAAGTACATGCCAAATATCGGCCCGAGAAAGGTCTCAAATCGTGAAACGAGTTATGCCAAGATATGAACTTTTTGATATCCCGAGAAGCAGTTTTAAGAGATTTTGTCCTTTAGATAACTATTGATCAAATCGTCCTACTTTGCTTTCAGCCTAAATAATTATCGAAATAAGTCCAAAAGTGCATCTTCATGATCATTCTAAGACAAAAATAAAATATAAGAGATACACCTAGGAATAAGGGAGTTTAAGCATATAATTAAGCCATGTGTGTAAGTGTTTGATTTACTAACTTATAATAACAATGATCTCGTTTTTAAGCTTAGTTTGGGGAACGTGAAACTTGAGGGTGATAAATCTTCGCAGCACCAAAGCCCTAATGTAAGTCCTTGATCTCTTTGCAAGTTATTTCCATATAGCTATTTTCAAGTGAAAATGGTTTTCTATCCTTTTGTTTACTTAAAAGTTTTAATTTCTTTTAGTACTTTAATTTTTGTTCAGTAGTATTTTAATAAGGCCAAGGTTGATTGATTATGAGAAACGTGTAAATTTGCTTTATCACTAAGCATTGCATGAGGGCATGGCAATGGTTAAGTGTAGGGGATTTGATAGGTGTGTAAACACCCATCCTTTTTCCACTTAATTCTGACTAAAACGAGACCAAAACACGTATTTAATATCATTTGTTTGGAATTATGCGTGGTTTTTGTGTTTATTGTGTTTTCAGAGCCAACCGGATAAATATTGAAGAAAACACGGGACTGCACGGGTTTTATGGAAGAAAAAGACTCAAGACGAAGTCTATTGTCCAAGAGATGCAAAAGATTTGAAGTCACTGGGCCTATTTGAAGATTTATCGAAGAAAAGGACCAAAGATGGAAGATTTACATAAGTCGAAGAAACTCAAGTCTATTAAACGAAGAAATTAAAAGACGAGTTGAATTTAATCGACGACAAATCCCAAATCAGAATCGAAAACGTCAACTTTTCTGAAAAGACGAGAAGACAAGAAGAACGGGAGAAAGCCCACTCACCAACCAAAGGGAACACCTATATAAGGAATTCCCCTCACACTTTTCATTCAGTTTTTTTCATTCCCTTCTTTTTCTCTTTTCTTGTTCGTAGTCATCACCAACACCACTAGGGTGTTTGGTGATTTTGATTTTGATTTTTTCAAGATCTTGTAGTTTAATCTTTGTCTTTGAATTGTTAAAATATTAATCAATCAATACAATCTTTCCATTTCTTCTTGTTCATCTTCATCTATTTGGTTAAAAGTTATAGCTCTTATTTGGTTGATTTGATCTTTAAAAGTTATTGGGTTTTAAGTTTTTATTGATGGGATTTGTAGTTTATGGTTAGTAGATGCTTAGTGATCAGTTTTATTTAAGTTTTGGTTAAAAACTTGGTGATTTTTGGCTTGAAATCGAGTTCCCCTGTTCTTCGGTATCCTACTGTTCTTGAGTTTCCCAGGTTCCGAATGAGCATAAAACTTCCGAATGAATGATCTCAGTTAAAAGTTCCGTATCAGTTTTTAAAGTTCCGGATGAATGTTATTCTCAAAAGTTCCGAATAAGTATTAAAAGTTCCGAATGAAAATCTTTTAGAAAAAAGTTCCGGATAAACTTCCGAACAAAGTTCCGGACCAACTTCCGAACCAAACTTCCGGATCAACTTCCGAACAAAGTTCCGGGTGAAGTTCCGAGTGAAAGTTCCGGGTGAAGTTCCGAGTGAAAGTTCCGGGTGAAGTTTCGACCAAAGTTCCGAATCAATTCTTCCGAGTAAAGTTCCGAACGAAGTTCCGGATCAAAAGTTCCGAACCAAGTTCCGAGTGAACTTCCGAATCAAGGTCAACTTCCGAATCAATTTTCTTTTGAGCATTTTTAAGTGTTACTTACTGTTTCTTCATTTTATATTTATATTTTAATTTTAATTCTAGTTTTATTAATTGTTATTAAATTAATTGCTTTTTAAATTTAATTTTATATTTTAATGCATTTAAACTTTTTAGTAGATTAGAAAACCAATCCCCTTTTTAGTAACCAAGTACAATCATTCCACTTTAAGCTGTAATCAATTCGAGAGGATTCCGAGAGAATCTAGAACCCATTGAAAAACGCTAGTATCACTCCTATCCGATTCCTATAACCCTAATCAATTACTTACTCTCACGCCGGAGTCTAATCGTGGGAAAATTCCCACGATAAGCCTAACGCGTGTTGTTTAGTGTGCAGGATCCCAACCATACGATTCACTTGGTGCAGGAGCCGGAGTCCAGCCAACCCGAATTAAGCCTAATCCGGGTCTAGCAAGGATCACCCAACTTTTGTATCAACAAGTTGGCGCCATCCGTGGGAACATTACACTAAGCTAGAGCAAAAATCTCATATTGAATCTTCAATGAGGAAGGGGCATCCGCAGGGAAATCCCAGGAATACAAATCCTTGAAATCGGATGTCCCAAGGGGAAGGGATACTATTTCCCAATCGATCCCCTAGCCATCAAGCTGCCGGACCAAACAGCCGGAGTGGTCTTCAGTCCATGGGGGTGACGAGCACGTTCTCCATGACCCCACCACCTACTTCGACCTTGGATAATCCCGATCCAGGGAGTGCGCCCAATCCCCCTAACAAGGAGCCGCGCAGACCATCGACCGAGGAGGAAGTAGAGGTCGAACCACTCAGCGAGGAGGATCTCACTCGAGTTCTCACGCAGAACTTTGATAGGATCGTCCCAGGGATTGCATCAAGGTTGAATCTAGGGAGGGACCTCCAATATAGGCTCAACTTTGGCAATGCCGGACCAAGCACCTCTTCTCAAACTCAGAGTAAGAGAAAGACACGACCTCAGGAGCGGAGCCTCTTTGAGGAAACTCCCCAACCTAGTAATGTGTTCGAACGCATAGGGGATCGTCTCATGCAGGAACTAATACAGTCCAGAGAAGAGGGAGAGATGTCTGACGGTTCACCCAAACGACCAGATCTGGAACTCACCAGAACCAACCACCGCACAAGCGTGTGGGATAGGATGAATACCGGGAAGAAGGCTCCTGGCTCTTTTCACAAGAGCGTCCCTCACCAAAAAGATGGGGCACCACCTCCTTCTCCCGGTCCATCAGGAGAGGACTCAGATGACCATCCGCCCAAGCGTCGCCGACCTAGGCGCACTCCTCCACCACCACCAGACAATGAGGAGTACTATGGCGGTCCCTATTACCGAGAGACGGAAGCAGAAGATCTTTCCCAACCGTGGTGTGACCCTAATCTCACCCGTCCATGGGCAGACCCCAAGGAAGATCCTTTTACTCTCTGCATATGGAATTACTCCGAGGACACAAAACGTCGCATGCCGGCGTATGTCAAGACTTATGAAGGAACTGGTGATCCGGATGATCACCTCAAGATATTTGATACGCAGGCTAAGATTGAACGATGGCCCATGCCTATATGGTGCCAAATGTTCAATTCAACCTTGATCGGCAATGCTCGTGACTTGTTTGAAGGACTTCCTCCGCGAAGCATTGATAGCTTCACTGAATTACGCACTGCGTTCAAGAATAATTATACTCAGCGGAAGAAGTATAATATGGACCCGGTCTAATTGGCAACCGTCAAGCAACGGCCGGGGGAATCTACGGAAGCCTTCACTAAACGCTTCAACGACGAGTGCACACGCACAAAGACAATGCCGGAACTCTTGAAAATTTCCGACTATATGCATGCCATAACAGACATGGAATTAATCAGACGTCTCAATGACAAGCGTCCGGAGAGGTATGACGACCTCATGGAAAGCGTCCGAAACTTCATAGAGGGAGAAACCGCGGTTGCCGCGGCCTATCCTTCAAAAGGAAACAGTTACCGATCGAACGACCAGTCCAGGAGATAGTCGGGCGGCCAAAGCAACCAGAACAATGGTAGGGGCTTAGATTACAACAGCCAAAACAAGGGAGGACGACCGGACGATAAGTTTACCCCTCTAAAGATGTCCTACCGGGAGATCTTTTTTACGGAAGGGGCTAATTTTTCGAGGCCTCCCCCAATGACGACTCCGCTGGACCGTCGCCAAGGAAATCGTTTCTGCGAATTCCATAACGACAAAGGCCATGGTACGGAGGAATGTATCCAGCTCAAGAAGCACATTGAGTCACTGATCAAGTCAGGTAAACTCAAGCATTTGGTTAAGGATTGGAAGGAGGGAAAAGACAACAAGAAGTATGACAAGAAGGATGCCCAAAAGGACAAACCTTCAACTATATATATGATCCAATCCAGACAGCGCCGCACGAGGCAGAAAATTAGTCAAAAGTTTTCACGCGGCAGAGAAATCTCATTCCCTCCCATCACAGCAAGCGATGTGATTGATGCGCCTCTCACTATTGAGATAAGCATTGGAACACACAATGTTCGTCGCATGTATGTGGATGGAGGGTCATCAGCAGAAGTACTGTACGAACACTGTTTTGTACAGTTACGACCAGAAGTAAGAAGCCAATTGGTACCGTCCACGGCGCCAATCATTGGTTTTAATGGAGACACCATCTGGTCAATAGGGCAACTGCGTCTGCCTGTAACCATTGGGAACAAAGAGCACTCCACCACGGCGTGGATGAACTTTATGGTGATACACTCACACTCTCTATACAATGGGATCATAGGCAGACCGGGTATCCTGGCCATACGAGCAGTACCTTCCACGGCACACGGAATGATCAAATTCCTTGTGTAAGGAGGAATTGTCACCATCTATAACACAATCATACCAGCATCCGAGTGTCATGCCGTGACAACACCGGTTCCACCTGTTCCCCCCAAAGACGGATCACCACCTCCCAATTGGAAGGTGGAAATCCATCCTGATTACCTGGAACAAGAGGTGTCCATAGGGGGAACGCTCTCGGATAATGGAAAGAGGGCCATATGCTCTCTCTTAAAGGCAAACTTAGATGTATTCCATGGGAGCCCAAGCATATGATGGGCGTACCGCGCGTAATAGCAGAACGTAGGCTCCAGATCCGCCAGGGATACCCACCCGTCAAGCAAAAGAAGCGCGGTCAGACACTTGAGCGCAACCAAGTGATATTGGATGAGGTACGTAAACTGGTGGATGCGGGTATCATGCGCGAGGTATACTACCACGAGTGGTTATCCAACCCAGTCATGGTCAAAAAGCACGACGGAAGCTGGCGCATGTGCATGGATTTCACGGATCTGAACAAGGCCTGTCCCCAGGATTGTTACCCGCTACTAGCGATTGACTGGAAGGTGGAATCTCTATGTGGATATCCCTTTAAGTGCTTCTTAGACGCATATAAAGGATACCACCAGATCCAGATGGCAGAAGAGGACGCAGAGAAGACGGCGTTTCATACTAGTCAAGGCGTATACTGTTATACAAAAATGCCGTTCGGACTAAAGAACGCCGGGGCAACATACCAGCGACTTGTTGACAAAGCTTTTGACTCACATATAGGCTACAATCTGGAGGTCTATGTCGATGACTTAGTCATCAAAAGTCATACGGAGGATACACTTCTCCGAGACGTCCAAGAGACGTTTGACACATTGATGAGGATTAATATGAAGCTAAATCCAAAGAAATGCACGTTTGGGGCAACAGAAGGAATGTTCCTTGGATATATAATTGATCCAAATGGCATTAAGCCCTGCCAAAAAAACAGACGCACTAATACAACTACCATCCCCTCAGACACGGAAAGAGGTACAATCATTAAATGGGAAGCTGGCCGGGCTAAACAGGTTCTTATCAAAGTCCACCGAGAAGTCACTCCCCCTATTCAAAACACTCAAGAAGTGCATTAAGAAGGGAGACTTCCGATGGACAAAGGAAGCTGAGGAAGCCTTTGTTCAACTCAAGGAACACCTCGCATCTCTCCCCATGCTAGTAGCTCCCCGGCCGAAGAAGGAGCTCATTATGTATCTATCAGCCACACATGGAGCAATAAGTGCGGTACTCATGACGGATAGGGACACGGTCCAAACTTCGGTCTACTTCATAAGTAGAACATTGCAAGGGCCGAAGTTGAATTACTCCGCTATGGAAAAATTGGTTTTGGCGCTAGTGTTTGCTACAAAACGGTTGCGCCGATACTTTCAGGCGCACCCAATTGTAGTCATTACTGACCAACCAATAAAACAAGTCATCTCTAGACCGGATATGGCAGGTAGGCTACAAAAGTGGAGCATTCTATTGGGAGAACACAACATATCTTATACACCAAGGACGGCTTAAAGGCCAAATCTTGGCGGATTTCTTGATAGAGAAGCCAGATGAAGAAGGACCAATCGTAAAACAAGACGAAACTCTAGCAGAACCATGGGTGTTATTCACGGACGGATCTTCGTGTACGGATGGGTCAGGAGCCGGTCTCATCCTTACAAATCCGGAAGGAATGGAGTTTACGTACGCCCTTCGCTTTGAGTTCACAGCCACCAATAATGAGGCAGAATATGAAGCGTTTATTGCGGGTTTAAAAATCGCCGCTAGAATGGGAGTCCGCAACCTTGAGGCCTACGTGGACTCACGGCTTTTCGCGAACCACATTCTGGGAGGATATATAGCTAAGGAGGATAACATGGTCTGATACTTGGAGAAAGTCAAGTCATTCATCGCGACTTTCAGCAAGTTTTCAATCAAGCAGGTACCAAGAGGCGAGAACAAGAAGGCGGACGCTCTTAGCAAGATCGCGTCTACAAGTTTCGCCCACTTATCCAAGCAAGTCTTGGTGGAAATACTCAAGGAAAAGTCTATAACAAAAGTGGAGGTCGCTGCTATAGTTGAGGAGGACGGACCTACATGGATGACCCCGATCGTCAACTATTTGACTAATGAAGCCCTTCTGGACGATGAAAAAGCGGCACGGCGCATCAGAAGAAGTCGCATCACTTCGAGCTTCGGGAAGGTATCCTTTATAAACGCTCTTTCTTGCAACCATGGTTGCGGTGTGTGGGACCACGTCAGGCCACTTACGTGATCAGTGAGATACATGAACTAAAAT
Source organism: Glebionis coronaria (assembly GCA_025667525.1). Taxonomy (NCBI): domain Eukaryota; kingdom Viridiplantae; phylum Streptophyta; class Magnoliopsida; order Asterales; family Asteraceae; genus Glebionis; species Glebionis coronaria. The sequence continues at coordinate 301,637,240 of CM046878.1, read as the reverse complement.
TCTTTCTAGGAATTCAAGTTCACCAATCCCCAAGTGGTATCTTTATTAACCAAGCTAAGTATTGTCAAGAGATAATCAAAAAGCATGGTATGACCTCATGTGACCCCGTTGGGACACCATTATCAACCACATCACTAGATGCTGATTTGAAGGGATTACCCATAGATCAAACGAGATATCGTTCCATGATCGGGTCCCTCATGTACTTGATAGCAAGCAGACCTGATATTCATCATGCTACATGCTATTGTGCACGATATCAAGCATGACCCACTGAAAATCACCTCAAGGAGGTTAAACGGATCTTTCGGTACTTAAAGAATACCATTCATTTGGGACTCTGGTATCCGAGGGAAACCTCTTTCTTTCTAGGCCTATTCAGATTCTGATCATGCAAGGTATTTTGATACACGAAAAAGTACTTCTGGTGGTGCACAATTTCTAGGTCAAGATAAGCTTGTGGGATGGTCTTCTGATGAGATGGCATTTATACATGATCTCATCGTTCTTTTCGGGCTTTAAATGCATTAAAATGTCATAAAATACCATATATATGCTTGTGTTTGTTTACTTGTGTATTTTAGGTATGGATATCGTGAAAAAGACAAAAGATCACAAGATACAAGGAAAAACGGACACGAGAAACGAAGCCGTACAATGAACCGGGCCCTAATCATGGAATTTTCATCAAATACCCTTGAAGACTTGAAGACAAAACAAGATTGATCCTCAATGAATGAAGAAATGACACTTAAAACCCTTGTATATTAATAATTACAAGTTTGGTCCCTTAAGTTTGTCAAAATTGCAAAAAGGTCCTTCAACTTTGAAGAAATGGCAAGATTGGTCCCTCAACAAATTCAAATTGCCAAAAATGGTCCCTCATGAAGATTAAGATACAAAGAAGACCTTGGAAGATCAACAATGTTCAAAATCAGCCTTGAAAATATTCAAAATGGCAAAAATCATCCTTGAAACACTTTTTACAAAGTTTTGTGCCAAAAATGACAAAACTTGGAAGTTGATACAAGCTTATTCAGGCGCTGATGGGTTTTTAAAGTAAAAGGACAAAAGAAAGAAAGGATAAGGACCAAAAGTGCCAAAGTGAAAGGTTTAAACAGAAAGAGGCGCCTAACACATATGCTTCCCCTATTTTCGGATCAATGGACCACTGTTCATCATTTTTACTTCCCCAGAATTTACCTTCACTTAAACTTGGGTAAATCTCAATTAAACTCTCACACACTTAATTCACACATGCCAAAACTCAACCCACTCCTAAAAACCTGCATCCCACTCATGTGCACCAAACCCCCAATTCCCCAATCCACCAATCACATCATTCCTTAGCCCCCAAGCATCATGACGTGGCTTAAATCAATGGCCAAGATTATTTGCTTCCTCCCAAAGCAAAATAAACGTCCAAGATCAAATGAGAGGACAAAATGCACTCAAAACCACTCAAGGGCACATTTGGGATTTTCTATGTATTAGGGTTTATGTTTTTATGCTTCTAGGATGTTCTATAGGCTCTATAAAAGGAGACCCAAGTTGTGGTGATCCCTTTGTTCCAGTTTTTAAGCTTGCACATGTAATACCTTTTTAAAGAAATAAAAAGTTTGGTTTTTGAAATATTCAAGTGTAATTCCTTTTTTATTGTTTTTAAAAGTTGAGTGTTGTGTTAAGCTTAATTCTGAGTTCCACACTTTTATTTGGTTAAGCAACTTTGATTTTCAAAGTTGTTTAAGGTTTTGAGATTTTGAGAGATTTTGGTAAAATCTTCTCAAAAGGTTTGGATGTTAAGAGGTTTTGATTAATTGGTGTTATAGTGTTAATAGAAACGTTTTTAAGAAGTTTGATAAGTTTTGGTAAAGTTTTAAAAAGAAAAGAAAAAAAAAAGAATATTGTAAGCTTGAATTGTGTTTTCTTTGTTTTGTGTTCAAACAGGTTGAAGGCTTGTTGATTTAGTTCAGCACCAACCCGGGTTGGTTTGGAGGTGGATTCAACATCCACTAGGACCCTTGGATGTAGGGGTCCTAAGGTAACTCTCTTTTACTCTTTGAAGAGTTCATAAAAGTGCTTGTTACTTGATTTGCTTGATTGATTGATTAAGTGTGTTTAAGTTACTTGATTTGTGTTTATGTTATGTTATATACATGTTATGAAGCTTTGATAACAATTTGGTTAGGTTTCATAAGGTTTTGATTTGGAAAAATTGGTCTTCAAAAAGTTTAAAGGGTGTTTGGCAATACGTTTTAGCAGGAGTTGGATCTTAATTAATGAATTGTAAGGGTGTTATAGTTAGTGATTAAGGTTGATTTAGATTTTAACTAGTTGGTAACTTAGTTTGGTACAAGTTTTAGCTTAGTTTAAGAGGTAAAAGGTAAAAAGGGTGTTAAAAATCTGCATAAGTGTTATCTTGCTTGTTTTTATGATCTTTGGTGCATTTGATTTCTTGAATTTGAGTGCTAAGTGATTTGTGCTTGTTTGTCTTGACTTCTTGTGATCAAAGGATCACAAGAGTGCCCTTTTGTCCAAAATATTCATCCAAATAAGCTCAATAAGCCCAAGTCCTCTTGGCTTGAAATCTCAAGCAAAACACAAGCTCAAACCTGCTTGTGCTAAAGTTCATAGCTGGCACGTTATACAAGCTGCGCCGCAAGACCTACACGTTGCGGCGCAAGTGAAGGAGCTGCAGATCTTGGTATTCCCGTTTCACTAGTTGCGGCGCAAGAAAAAAACGTTGCGGCGCAACTGAAGGAGTTACTGACCAAAGGTGCTTTCGTTTCACTAGTTGCGGCGCAAGGTACAAGTACTGCGGCGCAACTGAGTGACAAAAAGGGGGGGTTACACGCCTCGAACCCGTGACCAGTCGTTCAACAACCCAACGTGTTAACCAAACGCGCCCTGGGGACTTTGACTAACAAGTTTGGTTTTGAATTTTTCTTAACCCGTTTTGACTTCTAGCTTATTTATTAAGCCGTAGCTCTTTGCAATTTTCCTAGCTTATTCTTTAAGCTTATTTTACTTTTCTTATTTTTCCTAGGTAAGTAATAGTTTTTTTTGATTTTTCAAAAATTGGTTTCACATTTTTCCTTTTATTTGTTTATTTTCTAGAATTTAATTAATATACGTTTTTTTATTAAATCATTAAAAAATACCAAAAATAGTTTTAATTTTTAGAAAATTACTTTTTAGTCTTATAATAATATAAGTTGAGTAATTATTCAATAAAATCATATTTTTGATATTTGAATTAATTAAATTTAATTTTAGGGCTTTAATTAGCATTTAAAATTAATTATTTAATTAATAAAAGGTTTTAAAATATCTTTATTGGATTTTTGTCTTTATTTATATTATTTTAGACTTGTTTTAGTCTTTTTAATCTTTTTCTTGATTTTGTTTTTGGTTTTAATAATTTTTAATTTTAGTAGTTTATCTACGTTTACGTTTTTCGTCATAGTGTAATTTTAACATAACCGTCTTTCATCTTCTCATCCCCATTCTTCTTATTAATAATCTCAAATACATACAAATTAGAACACACACATATACCTCCTTGGGAAACGAATCTCTTCTCTCTTTTAAGTGATTGGGTCATTAGTGTTGATTTTTCCTAAAATCATCACTCGATACTTACCGCTCATTTACGTTCTTTTTGTTTTCCTAAACAAGAGACGTATTATACCACAATCATTTTGGCACCGCTGCCGGGGAGGTGTGTCGTGATTTAATTTGGAAAATTTTGTTTTTGATATTATCCATAATAGTATTTGTGTTAAGTGGAACTCCCTTAACACGTATTATCGGTTTTCTTGGTTTTTCTTTGTGAATATTATTAATATATTGTATTAAGTATCAAAATCAAAATACAATATCTCCAAAAGTGTGAAAACACAACCTTGATTCGGGATTTCATCACTCGATCATTGTATTCGAATCTCAAACAAAAAGAAAAGGCAAAAATAGATAAATACTTTCGTGAAGCTCGATTTTGAAAGATACGAACTATAAGGTGGGTATAAGGCGGGTATTATAAAATATACCCTAAGGAAAAAGGCTCTTAAGTGCTTCGCGCCGCCTCGTTTCCCCGCTTGCTTGTGAGTATTTTGAGATTGAAGGCTAATCGAGGGTTTTGCCGCCCAAAGTATTAATACGTATACTATATTTGCTTGGTTTTCTTTGTGATTAAACCCTCGTGAACAATTTGGTTTTCACCAAAGTTCTAAAGTCATTCGAAGGCGTTCACTCCACGTGATCGTTTTCATTCCTTTGAGGCTTCTTTAATCAAGAGTTTGATTCGAGGAGAGATTTTGTAGATTGTTGTCTACGAAGATACACCAAAAACCAAAAAAAAAATTAAATATCATCAAAAACACAAAAAAATTGAAAATTCACAAAACGACCAAAAAGAATCTTCTTTGCTCACCTCCCATTCTTCGTGAAGTTTATGATCACTCGTAACCAAGCTAAACGAGCTCGTAAACGTCTTCAAAACCAAGCAAATCAAGGATCGTTGATTGTTGAAGAACCTCCAATTGTTGAACCTATTATAGAACAAGAAGTCGTAATGGCTAATCGTACTATGATGGAGTTGCTACAAGCACCCACCGAGGGTTTTGGAGAGGCCATTGTTATTCCCGCCATCCTTGCGGAGAATTTCGAAATTAAGACGGGTTTAATGTCGATGCTACAAGCAAACAAATTTCGAGGTCACGAGAAAGACAACCCGCATTACCATATTAGGAATTTCAACCGTCTCACCGCCACTAGCAAATTCAAAGATGTTCCGCATGACGCCATTAAGATGATGTTGTTTCCATATTCGTTGGATGGACCCGCAAAAATTTGGCTCGAGAAAGAACCGCCAAATTCGATTTTGACATGGGCCGATCTCGTTTCTATGTTTGTGAACAAGTTTTTTCCACCATCGAAAACAACACACTTAAAAAATGAGATTTCACGATTTGTGCAACGTAACAATGAAAGTTTTTCTATGGCATGGGAACGATTTAAGGAGATGTTACATGAATGTCCTCATCATGATTTTTCGGAATTACATCAAATTTATACATTTTATAATGGGCTTAATGATCATGAACAAGATTATTTGAATGCCGCCGCGGGTGGTAATTTTTTGTGTAAGACGACAAATGAGGCTTTACAAATCATTGAGAATCGATCTAAGGTTTATAGCCCTCGTAACACACCGAGTGTTGCCAATATGGGTTCGTCATCGTCATCACAATCGTCTCGTAGCATTAACGCCTTACATGATGAAGCTAATGAGGAAAATCGGTTTTTTGATAGATTTGCTAATCTAATGTCCCATTGGAAGGCTCAAGAAGCTTCCAATTCCGCTTCGGTTAAAGCGGTTGCTAAGAGTTGTTTATCGTGTGGAGGAGCTCATGATTTATCCGAGTGCATTACCGCGGATGGTAACACTTCGAGTGCTTATGTAGCAACGGGAACTTACAACCAAAACGGCCAAGGTTCCCGCCAAAATCAAGCTCCACCAAATCAAAATGCTAATAATTATCGAAACAACAACCAAGGTAATTACCAAGGCAACACACGCAATTACAACAAAGGGAATTATCAAAGTGGGAATGGACAAATCTCTAATCAAAACCAAAACCGTGATTTTCAAAATACTACACAAGGTTTTCAAAATGCTCACACGAAAAATTTGCAAGGAGAATTTTTGGATTATGCAAAAGCAAATGATGCTAAATTTGATAACATGCAACGTGAGATGATTAGCTTAAGATCCGAGTTGAAAAACGAGCTTAAAAATGAACTTGCTAATGAACTTAAAACTCATGCAAATAAAATGGAAGGAAATGTCCAACGTCTTCAACAAAACCAACAAAAGATGGAATTAGGACAACATGAGATTAAGCAAGAATTATTGAAAGCGGATGCTAGGCAATCAAAATTTGAGGACCGTATGGCTAAGATGTTTGAAGCTATCATGTGTAAGCCCTCTTCTTCGGGTGGTCTTCCTAGTGATACCATTGCAAACCCGAGGGGAGAAATGAAGGTTATTACTACACGAAGTGGTAAAACTTTCAAGGAACCAATCTCTCGTCCAAGTACTTCTACGGAGAAGGAAATCGAGAAAGAACCCGAGGTGATGGTCGAAAAGGAGCACATTACAATCCCACGAAGTACCGCTCATACCACACCTACGGTTGAACCAATACCAATTGCGGAACCCGAGTTTCCAAGGCCATTGCCTAATGACCAACCCACACCACCTTTACCTTACCCTTCGAGACGTAACAAAGAGAAAGCACAAGAAAGGAACAATTATCAATTCGAGCTATTTATGAAAATGTTTCGTGATTTGCACTTTAACATAAGTTTTGCCGATGCTTTAATCATGATGCCTCGATTCGCCGCAAACTTCAAAAGTATGCTAAACAACAAAGAAAAGTTACAACAATCGTCTAGTTGTTCATCGGTTTTTCTAAGCCGCATACCACAAAAAGTCGGTGATCCCGGTAAATTTTTGATTCCGTGTGCTATACAAGATATGGAGGAATGCTACGCCTTGGCCGATCTTGGCGCTAGTATTAATTTAATGCCTCTCGAGATTTTCAAATCGCTTTCGCTTCCGGCTCTTACTCCTTCGAACATGTCCATCGAGATGGCCGATCATTCTACGATCATGGCATGTGGAGTAGCCGAGGACGTTTTCGTTAAAGTCGGAAAGTTTTACTATCCCGTTGACTTTATCGTTGTAGACATTCCCATCGATCGAAAAGTTCCTCTCATTTTGGGTCGTTCATTTTTGGATACATCACGAGCACTTATCGATGTTCATGCTCGAAAAATCACCCTTCGTTTCAATGAAGAAGAACTTGTCATCAATGCAACACAAAACTCCAATCTTTCTCATGTTTATTCTATTGCAACTTTAAACCATGGTGACTCGACCAATGTCGTTTGCAAAGAATTTTCACCAAGAGTTTTAGGGAATGTCTCCAAAAACAATTTACCATTTCCTCCGCCGGTGGAGGTTATGAGTACTAAGCCTACAAAGAAGAAACCATCAATACTTGAATCGAAAAATTCTTCGCCTCATCTCGAACATTCATTCTTGAAAAGTGTTGATAAGTTGCCGGTTTCTACGGAAGATCTTTCGGATGATGAATTTATGGACCCCGATGGGGAGGTTTTCTTCGTCGGTAAACGTTTTGAGAACTTGCCACCACCAAAACCAAAACGGTTTCAAAATGTGAGAATTTTTAGTGTAACTAACATCGTCTTAGAAACACCGAATATTTTCGACATAATCAACAAGGGTTTTCATAAGGAGAGTTCAAAAGATAAAAAAGAAAAAGATCTTAAATATGATTTAATTGATTTTTCTACAAATCTAACTCCGTCATCACCACGTGATTTGAGTGCTACAAACTCGTCTAATCCTTTTGACGATGTTTTGAGTGGTTCTAGTATGGGGGAAGCCCCTTATGTTCCCTCATCCTTGTCCACCGAGGACGAGATATTCGATCCCGGAATTTCATGTAAAGGGAAATCTCGGTCTTCCACCGATGCAATAAATGGAAAACCTTTCTATTTGCTTGGTGCGAGTCTACCTCGAGTAGCTCAAACGTTTGTCTTACCAATTGTCTCACCCTTCTATTTCTCATCTATTTTCTTCAAACTCTTTGAGTTTATGGCACATGTTGGAGTGGTGTTAATTTGTTTTCCCAATGGAAACGAGAACGCCATCTTCGACCCCGGTATTTTGCATCACTTAAGGACTTAGTCCTTTTTACCGGTTGCTTTTCGGGCCTTGTTTATCATGTAAGCCCCATCAAAAATTGACCACACCATGATATCCCTAAATGTTCACATTGAGGGGATCGAGTCGAGCTCATGACTCGGTAATCAAAAACGAGGTGCCTCGTGGGGGAGATCCCATGCTTATCTTTATGCTTTATGTTCACTAATAAGGGGACTTGTACCCTTCCAACTCGTTGTCTCGTGGTTGTTTGTGATTGTGTTATCTAGATCATCATCATCGTCTACGATTGAAGACTCTCGTGTTCGTTTACGTGAGCCTCCATCGTTCGTTTGAAGAAGTTTTTCACGAATCCATGACATATCCTTTATTGTTCTAACAATTATCTTTTAGCATAATTAATAAACGGCTTTAGATATATTGTTGATCACCCTTTCCATGCTAGATCCTAAGCATTCGATTCTTCGTCTCTAGTATGGGGGTGCTCCACCTTTAGACTCGAAACATTGAGGACAATGTTTACTTTTAGTATGGGGGGGTGAATAGGTACTTGCTTTGCTACGCCCTCACGTTTTCCAATTTTCAATGTTTTGCAAATAAGGCTAAAAATAGCCAAATTTTAAAATTTTTCTTAGTTTTCATAAGTGTTTTTAAGACACGAATGTATATTTTCCGATGGGTAGAATAAGAGTTAATTTTTGACTTGATGGGCATTTGGAGCCATTTACATTCCTTAACCCGCTCAATTCAAGTTTTGCTAGACTTTTATATAGGGAGCTTTAAAACGCGAAAGTCTTAATTCATTCGGGTTAAGAACAAGAACTTTTCGCAAGTTCCTATAATTGATTCTAGAAAGTCACTTATCAAGGGAACTTTAAAACGCATTCTCTAAACTTGAAAAAGTCCAAGAAAGTGCAAGATCCTATAGGTGGCTTGAAAACCCAAAACTTTGATTTGATATAGTCTTAATGAAAGCTAATCCAAATTTGGCTTAATTTTGACTTGCATGGCTAAGTATTCACGAGTCTCTTTAATTAGAGGTCTTTAAATAGTGAAGAACGAGAAATGATAGAGTTAGACAAGTGATCATGCTAAACGTAGAACATGAAAGTGTTCTTTCAAAAACTCATATGTTTTTAATTGTGGCTTTTTCTTCCCATAAGATCAATGCATTAGGAATAAAACATAATTGCAATAAGTAAGGTCGTACGGTTTGAAAGGTTACTTAGCCTCTAGCGCAAGATCGTTTAAAAGTTGCTCGGGGTTGAATAGAGTTCATAGCCAAGGCATAACTTATTGAAGCGGGACGCGAAGATTGGCGATCATCCAAAAAGGCCCTAACAAGGCATGAGGAGCTCTATTTTTGCTAAAGATCCAAAGATGATGTGAAGTATCATTATTCCAAAATCAATATGAAGGATCGAGACACACGACGAGAAGCTATTACTCCCCTAAAGAATGGAGAAAGTCTATCCAAAAAGACCCTAACAAGGTATGAGGATAAATATATCCAAGTCCGAAAAGGAGGCGGATCGTTGTATATCAAAATCCAAAGTAAAGATTGAAGAAAAATGATGAAGTCGTGGTCCTATATGAAGAATCTCTCAAAAACGTCGAATGAAGAAATTCCAATTATATGAAGAGAAGACCATAATTTCGAGAACGTCTTCCCAAGATTTGAAGTATGAAGTACATGCCAAATATCGGTCCGAGAAAGGTCTCAAATCGTGAAACGAGTTATGCCAAGATATGAACTTAAGGAGATACACGAGAAGCCGTTTTAAAAGATTTTGTCCTTCGGCTAACTATTGATCAAATCGTGCTACTTTGCTTTCGGACTAATAACTACTCAAATAAGTCAATATGAATCACTTGTGATCCATGACAAATAGATAAAAAATGCTAGTAACCCATTTCCTTTTATAATAACTAGGATTGCGGGGAGAAAAAGTATTACACAATTTGGACGTATGAGTAGTGTTAGCATTGTGACTTGTACCAACAATGATCTTGTTTTTGCACTTGGCATGGAATGTATGACAATCAAGGATGACGAAATTTACTCTAAGGGACATTAACTTGTTTCTATTCTTAGACCCTAAAAGTCACATTTTGGTGATGAAAATCATACATTATGTCTTTACACATTCTCGTAGTATGTTGCAAGTTTTCTTTTACTCTTCAATAAAGGTTAATAAAATTGAACTTTGGTGATGCTTAGATACTTTATTCTAGCATTGCGTGAGGGCACGGCAATGGCTTAGTATGGGGGAGTGATGAGATGGCATTTATACATGATCTCATCGTTCTTTTCGGGCTTTAAATGCATTAAAATGTCATAAAATACCATATATATGCTTGTGTTTGTTTACTTGTGTATTTTAGGTATGGATATCGTGAAAAAGACAAAAGATCACAAGATACAAGGAAAAACGGACACGAGAAACGAAGCCGTACAATGAACCGGGCCCTAATCATGGAATTTTCATCAAATACCCTTGAAGACTTGAAGACAAAACAAGATTGATCCTCAATGAATGAAGAAATGACACTTAAAACCCTTGTATATTTATAATTACAAGTTTGGTCCCTTAAGTTTGTCAAAATTGCAAAAAGGTCCTTCAACTTTGAAGAAATGGCAAGATTGGTCCCTCAACAAATTCAAATTGCCAAAAATGGTCCCTCATGAAGATTAAGATACAAAGAAGACCTTGGAAGATCAACAATGTTCAAAATCAGCCTTGAAAATATTCAAAATGGCAAAAATCATCCTTGAAACACTTTTTACAAAGTTTTGTGCCAAAAATGACAAAACTTGGAAGTTGATACAAGCTTATTCAGGCGCTGATGGGTTTTTAAAGTAAAAGGACAAAAGAAAGAAAGGATAAGGACCAAAAGTGCCAAAGTGAAAGGTTTAAACAGAAAGAGGCGCCTAACACATATGCTTCCCCTATTTTCGGATCAATGGACCACTGTTCATCATTTTTACTTCCCCAGAATTTACCTTCACTTAAACTTGGGTAAATCTCAATTAAACTCTCACACACTTAATTCACACATGCCAAAACTCAACCCACTCCTAAAAACCTGCATCCCACTCATGTGCACCAAACCCCCAATTCCCCAATCCACCAATCACATCATTCCTTAGCCCCCAAGCATCATGACGTGGCTTAAATCAATGGCCAAGATTATTTGCTTCCTCCCAAAGCAAAATAAACGTCCAAGATCAAATGAGAGGACAAAATGCACTCAAAACCACTCAAGGGCACATTTGGGATTTTCTATGTATTAGGGTTTATGTTTTTATGCTTCTAGGATGTTCTATAGGCTCTATAAAAAGAGACCCAAGTTGTGGTGATCCCTTTGTTCCAGTTTTTAAGCTTGCACATGTAATACCTTTTTAAAGAAATAAAAAGTTTGGTTTTTGAAATATTCAAGTGTAATTCCTTTTTTATTGTTTTTAAAAGTTGAGTGTTGTGTTAAGCTTAATTCTGAGTTCCACACTTTTATTTGGTTAAGCAACTTTGATTTTCAAAGTTGTTTAAGGTTTTGAGATTTTAAGAGATTTTGGTAAAATCTTCTCAAAAGGTTTGGATGTTAAGAGGTTTTGATTAATTGGTGTTATAGTGTTAATAGAAACGTTTTTAAGAAGTTTGATAAGTTTTGGTAAAGTTTTAAAAAGAAAAGAAAAAAAAAGAATATTGTAAGCTTGAATTGTGTTTTCTTTGTTTTGTGTTCAAACAGGTTGAAGGCTTGTTGATTTAGTTCAGCACCAACCCGGGTTGGTTTGGAGGTGGATTCAACATCCACTAGGACCCTTGGATGTAGGGGTCCTAAGGTAACTCTCTTTTACTCTTTGAAGAGTTCATAAAAGTGCTTGTTACTTGATTTGCTTGATTGATTGATTAAGTGTGTTTAAGTTACTTGATTTGTGTTTATGTTATGTTATATACATGTTATGAAGCTTTGATAACAATTTGGTTAGGTTTCATAAGGTTTTGATTTGGAAAAATTGGTCTTCAAAAAGTTTAAAGGGTGTTTGGCAATACGTTTTAGCAGGAGTTGGATCTTAATTAATGAATTGTAAGGGTGTTATAGTTAGTGATTAAGGTTGATTTAGATTTTAACTAGTTGGTAACTTAGTTTGGTACAAGTTTTAGCTTAGTTTAAGAGGTAAAAGGTAAAAAGGGTGTTAAAAATCTGCATAAGTGTTATCTTGCTTGTTTTTATGATCTTTGGTGCATTTGATTTCTTGAATTTGAGTGCTAAGTGATTTGTGCTTGTTTGTCTTGACTTCTTGTGATCAAAGGATCACAAGAGTGCCCTTTTGTCCAAAATATTCATCCAAATAAGCTCAATAAGCCCAAGTCCTCTTGGCTTGAAATCTCAAGCAAAACACAAGCTCAAACCTGCTTGTGCTAAAGTTCATAGCTGGCACGTTATACAAGCTGCGCCGCAAGACCTACACGTTGCGGCGCAAGTGAAGGAGCTGCAGATCTTGGTATTCCCGTTTCACTAGTTGCGGCGCAAGAAAAAAACGTTGCGGCGCAACTGAAGGAGTTACTGACCAAAGGTGCTTTCGTTTCACTAGTTGCGGCGCAAGGTACAAGTACTGCGGCGCAACTGAGTGACAAAAAGGGGGGGGTTACACGCCTCGAACCCGTGACCAGTCGTTCAACAACCCAACGTGTTAACCAAACGCGCCCTGGGGACTTTGACTAACAAGTTTGGTTTTGAATTTTTCTTAACCCGTTTTGACTTCTAGCTTATTTATTAAGCCGTAGCTCTTTGCAATTTTCCTAGCTTATTCTTTAAGCTTATTTTACTTTTCTTATTTTTCCTAGGTAAGTAATAGTTTTTTTTGATTTTTCAAAAATTGGTTTCACATTTTTCCTTTTATTTGTTTATTTTCTAGAATTTAATTAATATACGTTTTTTTATTAAATCATTAAAAAATACCAAAAATAGTTTTAATTTTTAGAAAATTACTTTTTAGTCTTATAATAATATAAGTTGAGTAATTATTCAATAAAATCATATTTTTGATATTTGAATTAATTAAATTTAATTTTAGGGCTTTAATTAGCATTTAAAATTAATTATTTAATTAATAAAAGGTTTTAAAATATCTTTATTGGATTTTTGTCTTTATTTATATTATTTTAGACTTGTTTTAGTCTTTTTAATCTTTTTCTTGATTTTGTTTTTGGTTTTAATAATTTTTAATTTTAGTAGTTTATCTACGTTTACGTTTTTCGTCATAGTGTAATTTTAACATAACCGTCTTTCATCTTCTCATCCCCATTCTTCTTATTAATAATCTCAAATACATACAAATTAGAACACACACATATACCTCCTTGGGAAACGAATCTCTTCTCTCTTTTAAGTGATTGGGTCATTAGTGTTGATTTTTCCTAAAATCATCACTCGATACTTACCGCTCATTTACGTTCTTTTTGTTTTCCTAAACAAGAGACGTATTATACCACAATCATCTTCCAAGAAGCAGGATTGCACATCTTTATCATCAGCCGAAGCAGAGTATGTATCTCTATCTGCGTGTTGTGCTCAAGTTCTTTGGATGAGAACACAACTCACGGATTATGGCTTCCACTTTGATAAAGTACCTATGTACTGTGACTCAAAGTCTACCATAGCCATCTCCTGCAATCCGGTACAACATTCCCGCACGAAGAACATTGATGTCAGATATCACTTCATTAAGGAACAAGTTGAAAAGGGTATTGTTAAATTATACTTTGTTGGAACTGATTGCCAATTAGATGACTTATTTACAAAAGCTCTTTCGAAAGAGAGGTTTGCGTATCTAGTTAGGCAAATTGGTATGAGATGTTTGACTCCAGCAGAACTGGAGGATCTGGCAAAGAAGCCTGCTTGATTCATCTATCAAACATCTATCTGTAAATATTAATGAAAAAGAAAAATACAAAATTAAAAAATCTTTGAAAATACAAAAATATTCTTCTCGACATGTCTTTCAGTATCGATAATATGGACGTGCCTAGAAATGTCGCTGAATAACGACACGGGTGTGTACATAAAGCTCGATTGAAAGTTGTAAATATTTTTCAAAACATGTCATTTCTTCTTTTAATAAAGGAAATTGTCTATTTTGGACAATATTTCCAAACAACGGGTAGAGCAATCTATCACGGGTTGAGCTTGTCACTAAACATTCCATGTTTTGAGCTCAACACAATGGCTTGTAATCACTTTCAGATTGCAACCCGAATCAATATTCACGGGGGAGTGTACGATTTAGTGCGCTTACCCTCAGCAAAATAAGAGAAATCTTCTTACACTTGAGTGGATTCGTCAAGACATTCAAAGTCTATGAACTCAAGTTTATGCTTTAGAAAAACCTCTTCGACAAAAAGAAATAGGATTTTTCAAAAAGCGTTGAACACAATTTTTTCAAGAATTCTTTAATGATTATTCAAAATATTTCAAAAATTGTGTGTTTAACAAATCCCATCCTCAAAACGAGAAATGTGGATCACATCCTCACAATGACAATTCAATTGGATCAATTTTTGAGGGGGAGCATTTTAACTTCATGCAAAAGATTAACACATCTTTCTCCCGGAGATTTTTTCAAGACTATTTTTCAAAATATATTTTAATCAAATTTGATATCTCTAATATCAAAAGATTTTATATATTAGAGATAGGGGGAGAAAATGTGATTAAAACGTGATCTTATATAAGACTCAAGCACTTTAACTCTTACCTACATGAGCGAAACACTTTCGATTATCGATGCAAATGTGAAGGTGGAGCATTTCTGAAACGACAAAACTAGCAAGGTGTTAAATGTTTTTCAAACACTTTGTTAGAAGTTAAAGTGGCTTTCATGGTTACGATCAAATACCCACAAAATATTTAATTCATGATGTTATTGGTGTCAAAAGGGTGGTTAGGTTTAAGTGCTATGATCCAACCAGAACCGGAGAGATCTTCCCAGGGACAATCCAATAGATTATTAGAAGTCCTTAGGAAAGATGGAGTAGAATGTGGACGTAGCTGAATGCCGACTAAGTACTGATGCTAGCACTGGAACAATCACAACAAGGTGCTAGTAATTATGTCTTGGTAAGTATTGAAGGGGTTGAAGAATGAAAAAGAAATGTAAGGATAAAGGGTGTAAAGAAAGAAGCCCTCCATACAACTTAGGTAGAAACCAGGTCAATTCATCATGAAGACAAACTCATCATGGACCCAGTGATGTGAAGAACAACCCTTTCCTAGCTACTCAGACTTCTCTCAAAAGAAGTTTGTTTTATTGTCACGGAGATCAACATGATTTCTATTGACTTTCTCACTCTGAGATAGTTGATATTATCTGCTCCAGCCTCCGACCACTAAAAGTGCACAAACAGAGTCTAGAGCCAAGAGATCAATCAAATCTCGTTAGGACACACGGATGAAGATCAAGATAGTCCTACGCTATATCCTTGTGATATTTCTAGAACACTCAGAGTGATACTACTTAGTATTCACAATGATGAGTGGAAATCCTTCCAGTGTTAACATCAAACAGCACTGCGGTAGGTCATATGCAAGATACTTTATGAATTGAACATGTGTAAAACTGAAAAGCAACAGTGGTTTGATTCTAAATTGATTCAAACTCGTTTCAGGTTTCTACGCAATATCTTTATGGTCTTTCTAGAACATTCAGAGTGATATTCATTAATATTCACAGTGACGAATGGAAATCCTTCTAGCGTCAACATCAAACAGCGCTACGGTAGGTGACTTGTGAGATTCTTATGAATCAAGCTTTTGTCAACTGGAAAGCAGCAATGGTAAGATTCTTTATGAATCACACTTGTTCCAGGAATTTGAATTGACGATTTTAATCAAGCGGATATTTATCCAATTGATTCACTCTTTATGTTCGCATTCTTGCTTTGAGACGGTCGAGTAAAGAGAACGGCTAGTACAGCCGCGAAACCCTGTCAAGGAGATTCTTAATTGAATCTACCTGATCACAGGTACGATATTTATTATTGTATAACGGTCTTCACCGACCGGAGGTAAAACGCCATCGATTTAGGAAGAATGTCAAAGCCATTCAGTCCGTGTCTATGTTTTGTCTCGAGAAGGTGACGTCACGGTGTATTCAACAAAGTCAAAGATTCAAAACCACATACTCATGCCTAAATACATATTCTACAATTAGTAGTGTAAGCATGTGGATGAAGACACAAGATTGTAAGATGGCAAAGACAAGTCAAGGATGATTTGAAGATCTCAAGATCAAAAAGGACAAAGTCGAAAGACAACGACAAAGGCTCAAAGATCACAACATGAAGAAACAAGACTACTATTACACGTTCAAGACTCATTTATGGCGAGATTAGTAATCTCTACAATTCTCCAAATGACCAAGGGTAATGACCTCTCATAAAGGATAGTGACCTCACATTGGGGGAGATTCTTAGCCTCAAAATATTGAGTCAAACAAGAATTCTCGGTCATATGTTTATTATGTATCGTATTTTAGAACGTTGTAATAGGTAGTATGTTAGTCGTGTATTATGGGCTTAACTTTAGCTAAGGTTCATTCATAAGTAACCAAAGCCCAAAAGGAAAGCCCGTCCCATGATCATATAGCCCAGTAAGCTACATGTAAGAAAATGCTATATAAACCCTTCCTAGCATGTTAGGAAGGGTGTTGGTTCATTTCATTTTTCTCTAATCTAATCTCATCTCATATCTACCTTTCTTTCTTCATAAATTTGTATTATATCATCATATATTTGGGACAACAATAAGTGCTTATCTGCTTATTCTGGCTTATTGCTTGTGCTTACTGATAGGTGTGAAAACACCCATCCTGTTACCACTTAATTATAATAATAACCAAGCAAAAACGTGTATTTTATGTCGTAAATGTCGAAATTATGCGTGGTTTATGTTTTTATTGTGTTTTAGGACCAAAAGATGAAAAAGGAAGAATACACGGGCTTTCATGGACTTTTATCGATGAAAACGAGAAAAGACGAAGTCAAAAGATCAAGAGTGCAAAAAGAACAGAAGTCCAAGGCCTATTCTGAAGATTTATCGAAGAAAAAAGTCTAAAGACGGAAGTTTAATGAAGTCGAAGAACTCAAGTCTTATTATTGAAGAAATTATAAGACAAGTTCAATTTATATCGACAAATCCCAAGACGACATCGAGAAAGACAAAGAAATTAAATCGAGTCGGGACAAAAAGAAAGAGAGAAGAAAGCATCATCATATGTAGTTCTCCTATAAATACCCTCCTAATATGTCATTAGGAGGGGTGTTAGATAAAATTTAGTTAAGTTTTATTATTGTAAGGTAAGTAGGAGTAGATTAATATACTTTCTCTCTCTAGTTTTTCTTAATGTTCTTCAAGCTTTCTCTTTAATCTTTTGTTAAATCTTTGATCTTTAATCTTTTTAAATTCAAGTTCTTAATCATCTTCTTCTACCTTTCTTTTTTTGTTTATCTTTGATTCATGTTAATCTTTGATTTTATTTCATATTAATGTTTATTTGATTAAAAAGTTTATCTTTTTGTTCATCTATAAGTTTATTACAAATTAATCCTTGAGCTTGACATGCTTATTGGCTTATTTTGTATTTAGCTTATTTACTTTTAAGTTTTCTTAAAAGTTTAGTCTTTTTAAAGTTTGATTCATAAAGTTTGTTTAGTTCGTGCCTTAAAAGTTTTTAAATTTATGCTTATTTTCATTTGGTTGCGTTTAAAATAAGTGCTTATTCGTCTTGCTTATTTGTGCTTATTCATTTTGGCTTATTCTGTTTTTGAATCCCATCGTAATTGCTATTTACCCAATCCGATCGAGTAAGTGTGATCGCATAAACCCCTAGGGTTTCTACTTGTGATCCATTGCTGCGATCAAAGCTAAGATGACTTGACCATGATCACTTGGGTGCGATCACTCATTGCGATCCTTGGTCACGATCAGTCATTGCGATCGTTGACCACGATCAATGGAGTGCGATCACTCGCTGCGATCACTTGGTTGCGATCGGGGTCACGTTTCTAATTTCCATCGCATTGAGTGTGATCGCTTGACCACGATCTAGGCTACGATCGAGTGATACGATCGTAGGCTACGATCACTTGGTGCGATCACCAAGTACGGTCCAATAGTGCGATCCCTCATTTTTGAGTGCGATCTCACCACTGCGATCTTAGTTACGATCGTGTTACGATCTAACTTTTGTCTTTGTTTTTATCCTATTTTTCCAAGCTTACTTTTCATTTCGTTTTAATTTCCAAAAATTGCTTTTCATTACGTCTTATTTTTCCAAGCTTACTTTTCATTACGTTCTAATTTTTAGAAAGAGTGACAGTTTTTTTAGATTTGCTTTTAGCTTATTTTAATTACGTTTCGCACTTACACTTCAAGTAGAATAGATAATCAAACCATTTTATTTTCCACCAAGAACAACTGAGTCATACTAATAACCAATAGTCAATTCGATTAGAAACGAAGAACAATTTAACTGAGTAAAATCTATATATTAAATGGCACCGCTGCCGGCTCTTTTCGTTAAGACTAACGGTTTTTAGTGAGAGACGCGTTGGATTTTGGGATCCGTTCACTCTTGAACGTTATTTTTCTTGTCTAATTTTCAAAAAAAAAATTCAAAAATCCTAAAAAATATAAAATTTTCAAAAAAAAATAAAAATCGAAAATCATAAATAACCAAAAATATTTCTTGTCTACCTTTCTTTTCCTTTTGTAGGTGTGTATGCGTACCCGTGCTCGTAAGAAGAAAGCAAGTCAAGCCGAAGACGAAACTCAACCTATTGTCACCATGGACAATCGACCAATGATCGAGCTTTTGCAATCGCACGTAGAGGGAAACACCGATGCTATTGTCATACTCGAGATTAGAGCCAACAACTTTGAGCTCAATCCGGCTTCATTCAAATGGTCTCTGCTCAACCATTCTTGGGGCGTACACTTGATGATCCTCATGACTATATCAAAAGGTTTCTTCAACTCACTAATACGGTCAAGTTTAATGGGGTTTCACAAGAGGTAATTCGCTAGCAACTTTTTCCTTTCTCCTTAGAGGGACAAGCCCGACATTGGCTTGATAAGAAACCGCCACAAAGTATTCTTACGTGGTCGGATTTAGAGACCAAATTCACCCACTACTTTTTCCCACCCTCACGTACTACCGCTTTGCGAAATGAAATCATTAACTTTGAACAAAAGTACGGTGAGACATTTAGTGAATCTTGGGACCGTTTTAAGGAACTTTTAAGAAATTGTCCACAACATGGGTTCACAAAAGTGCATCAAATTAACACTTTTTAGAATGGTTTAAGCATGAATGACCAAGATTCACTAAATAGTGCCTCGGGGGGTAACATTTTGGTTAAGTCTTCTAATGCCGCATGGGATATTATTGAGAATAAATCTAAAGTGCAAACCAAAAGTGTTCGGGCTAATGTGGCTAGTGCTAGCACTAGTGACACCGAAAGGAGACTTGATAAGCTTACTACGGTTGTTGAAGCACTTGCTTTACAAGCCGTTAACAATGCCAAAAACAACAATGCCAAAAAAAACAATGCTACTAATATAACTTGTGAAACTTGTGGTGGGCCACACTCTTATGCTAATTGTGATAAAGCTTATGATCAATCTCACGGAGAAGTGTATGCTTACAACACCACCGAGAGAGTTCATTTCAAGCCTAATGTTGATTTTAATCACTTGTCTTACAACTCGAAAAATTACTTGGCTCCACCCGGTTTTCAACAAAGACCACCACAACCTAACCAAAACAACCAAGGGCCGCCAAGAGCTAATTTTCAAGATAATGCCAATGTGAGGGGCTTAAATGCAAATTAGGGAAATTACCAAATGCACAATCAAGGATTTCCAAACCAAGGTTTCAATTCTCAAGGATTTCTACTTTATAACCAATACCCAAACCAAGGTTTTCAACAACAAGGGTTCAATTTACCTCATCCACCAATGGACTTGGTTTTGCAAAAATTGAATGAACATGAGAAAATCATGCAAGCAATGCAAGAATCTGCTAGACAAATTCAAGAGTCCACGGATAGGAAACTTGTTCAAATGTACAAACCCTTCGCCCCCAAGGTGCTCTTCCTTCTACAACCGAAACAAACCCTAGAGCGAATGTGAGTGCTATTACTACTCGAAGTGGAGCAACTTTAGTAGGACCTTCTACCCCTCCTCCCGTTACTCCATCTACACCTCCTCCACCCCCATTTATACCTCCTACTACCACACCTAGAACTAGTTCTCCATTACCGTCTCCACCTATTAATGAAGAGGTACCCAAGCAAAACCCTCCACCAACCCCACCAACCACCTCTAAACCTTCAACATCTCAACATTTATCTGCTACAACCACACCACCTAAACCCAACATCCCTTATCCTTCTCGGTTAGACAAATGCAAATTGCTTACTAAAGAGGATGCTCAAGTCACTTCTTTTATGAAGATGATCTCTCAAATGAATTTCAACATTAGCCTCGTTGAAGCACTTGTCCAAATGCTGAAATTTGTGAAAGCATTCAAGGAATTGCTTAGCAAGAAGGAAAAGATGGCTGAGTTTGTCAACACATGCTTAAATGAAAACTGTTTTGTAGTTATTCTTAAAGAACTTCTGGAAAAACTTGGAGATCCCGGTCGTTTTTTGTTGCCTTGCATTTTTAACAAAGAGGAAGTATTTACTGCCTTAGCCGATCTAGGGGCAAGTATTAATTTGATGCCATTAAGTGTGTGGAAAAAGCTATCATTACCCGACCTTACTCCGACAAAGATTACTCTGGAGCTAGCAAATCGCACTCTTGCTTACCCCGTTGGTATTGCCGAAGATGTGTTGATTATGAAATGGACCCTCGTGTTCCGTTAATACTTGGACGACCATTTTTGAGAACCGGAAAAGCTCTTGTCGATGTTGTCGAAGGTGAGCTAATCTTAAGAGTCAGGAATGATGCTCAAGTTTTTAAGATGGGGAAGATTACAAGTAAGACAAATCAAAAAGAATCCGCGAAAATGAATAATGTGCTTCAAGAAGAGCATACTTCTACTTTGGAAAGTTTTAAGCTTGATGCCTTTTTTGTATTTGATAATCCTCTTTTTGAGTCTTCTCATTATAATCCACTTTTCCAAGACGATGTGGATGATGTTGATGATTCGTTCTCCAAATTGGATCCCCCACCAATCTATGATTCTCCACCGATCTATGATGATTCTAGTTCCGATATGGATGATTCTGCTGCTTTTGTTTCAGAGTATCCAGACATGCCAACTTATGATGATTTTGATGATGTTGATACTCTCTCGAGTGATTATTCTCATGATGACCTTACTCCTACTTTTGATGAAGATCCTCCAC
Organism: Glebionis coronaria; assembly: GCA_025667525.1. Lineage (NCBI taxonomy): Eukaryota > Viridiplantae > Streptophyta > Magnoliopsida > Asterales > Asteraceae > Glebionis > Glebionis coronaria. The sequence continues at coordinate 301,616,069 of CM046878.1, read as the reverse complement.
CAAAAACTATTGATACTTTGGATAATTACTCATTTGAGGAAGATTTTGCTACTTTTCTCAATACCTACTTCCTAAATGAGAATGATTCTCCTCCTTTGGACTTTGATGATGCTCTTTATCCTCCTTTGGATATGAAGAAACCTGTTTCAAGGGAGAAGAAGCCGGCCGACACCGATATCCACAATACCTATGTCTTGACACCTCTCTATCCACCCTCTGAGGATGAGATTGTGCGATTTATGAGCGGATCTTCTTCAAGGACCACTGAGCCTGAGTGTTATTTTCCCCTAAAGGAAAAGGTGTTTGATCCCAGTATTGCAATTTTGAAGCCATATCAGTATCCATCTGATGAAATAAAAGGAAAGATTTTTGGAAACTATGGAGATATGCTTGCACCTCATCACCCTTGCTACCACCGTGCTCCATCTTTACTTAAGGGAACCTTGCCTATTCTTCTTTGGCTTGCCTTGTTCTCCTTAAGCTTGTGTTACTTGATGGATGAAAACCATGTATTTAATCCCGGTGGATATGTTTCAAGCTTCTTCCTATGCTAATCAAGGTCGAGTCAGGCGCACGACTCGGTGAACAAAAAACAAGCGCTTCTCGGGAGGCAACCCGAGTATCTATCCTTTTTCTTTGTTTTTATAATAAATGTAGGGGAGACCCTAGTATGTGTTCGTTGTTTTCTTTCTTATCATGTGTAGGGATTCGAGCTTTCAAAGATCTAATCTTGATGACTTTTGACGACGTGTGATTCCGTGTACCCGTCTTCCCGGTTCTATCCTAAACTCTTTTGATTCACTATTTTATATTCTTCAATATTAAAATAGGAATCATTTTAGTTGTCTCTTCCTTAGCAAGATTTAAACAAAGTGCACAATGTCCTAAGTGTAGGGGAGGTTACTTCCACATGTTTAAACATTAAGGACAATGTTTATCTTAAGTGTAGGGGGGACTTCTATCGAAGTTAAGTGGGATTTTCCTTGTTTTTGTCCTCATTTTAACCGAAAAATTGATTTTTCGACATTTTTCAAAATTTTTGATCAATTTTGGCCTTGTAGTTTTTCCTTTGTTATAGTTATTTTATTTCGTTGCTAGAATAAATTTTAAGAAAGTGGTTTTAATTTTCAAACGTTGTGAATCTTTTGACTCAACCCGAGTTTACTTATCTAAGTTTACTTTAGCTAGTATCCTTAACGTGTTTAAGTCAAGTTTTGCTACGCTTTTATATAGGGAACTTTAAAACGCAAAAGTCTTAACTCTTATGGGTTAAGAACAAGAACTTTTTGCAAGTTCCTATACTTGATCCTAGAAAGTCGTTTATCAAGGGAACTTTAAAATGCGAATTTTAAACTTGAAAAAGTCTAAGAATTTTCAAGATCCTATAGATGACTTGAAAACCCAAAACTTTGATTTAATAGGCTAAGCATCCACGAGTCTCATTCCTTGAGATTTTAAATTGTGGACAACGAGAGATGATAGAGTCAATTATATGTTTGGTATCCTTTCATGAATTTATGTGAGTTAGTTATGAGCTTTTTCTCCCATCGCTAGTTTATAAATATATTTGCAATAAGTAAGGTTGTACGATTTTAAAAGTTACTTATCTTCTAGCACAAGATCGTTTAAAAGTTGCTCGGTATTAATTAGAGTTCATAGCCAAGGCATAACTTATTGAAGCGGGATGCGAAGATTGGCGAGTCCGAAAAGGCTCTAACAAGGCATGAGGGCTACATTTTGTTGCTAAAGATCCAAAGTGATGTGAAGAATCATTTATCAAAAATCAATATGAAGGATCGAGACACACGACGAAAAGCAAATACTCCCGTAAAGATCATGGAGAAGTCTATCCAAAAAGTCCATACCAAGGTATGAGGATAAATAGATCCAAGTCCTAAAAGGAGGCGGATAGTTGTATATCAAAATACCAAATAAAGATTGGAGAAAAATGAAGTAGTCGTGGTCAAAGTATGAAGAATCTCTCAAAACTTCGAGTGAAGAAATTCCTATTATGAAGAGAAGACCATTATTTCATGAACGTCTTTCAAGATTCAAAGTATGAAGTCGCTGCCAAATATCGGTCCGAGAAAGGTCTCAAATCGTGAACAAGTTATGCCAAGATATGAACTTTATGAGGTCCCGAGAAGCAGTTTTAAAAGATTTTGTCCTTTAGCTAACTATTGATTAAATCGTCCTACTTTATTTTCGGCCTAATAAACTATCGAAATAAGTCAACAATGCATCCTCGTGATCATTCAAGACAACAATAAAATATACGAGATACACCTAGGAATATGGGAGTCTAAGTAAATAATTGGGCCATATGAATTCGTGTTAGTTTGCTAACTTATAATAACAATGATCTCGTTTTTAAGCTTGGTATGGGGAATGTGAAACTTGAGGATGATAATCATTCATGACATTCCAAAACCCTAAGGTAAGTTTTTGATCTTTTTACTTGTTTTCTTCCTTTGAAAATTTTATAACCTCTTTAATAAAGTCCAAGGTGGATTGATTATGATGAAAAATGTAAATCTTGCTTTGTAACTAATGCATTGCATGAGGGCATTGTAATGGTCAAGTGTAGGGGATTTGATAGGTGTGAAAACACCCATCCTGTTACCACTTAATTATAATAATAACCAATCCAAAACGTGTATTTTATATCGTAAATGTCGGAATTGTGACAATCCGTCAATTTATGGTTGATATTTTATTCTAAATATTTATATGAAAACATTATTTTAATGTTACAATATGAACTCACTTATTTTTGGGAAGTAATTTGGATTTTACGTCTTGAAGTAGCATCGACTACGTCTAAACCGGAGGATTATACGTTACGTGCTTACGTTTACATACACCGTTTTTGGTGACAGTCTGACATTTCAGAAAATAAATTTATCCGTGAATATTATTTTGGGATTTTAAATTTGAGTTAGTTCATAAACTCACAAATTTACGAGAAGAGATTAGGACTTACGTGAATATTTTAACGTCCTTTATGACTAAACCGGAAACCTTAGGATTACGTATTTACGTTTTCGAACTCCGTTTTTGATGAGACAATATTTATTAGATTCGTTTTGTGCCGTTGATTCATAATTTATAAAAACGTTTTTCGTAAAAAGACCTGAGGGCACGCAAATCGAGAAAACTAGAATCGAGGAATACCCGTAAATTAGTGGGATGGGACAAGTTTTACACTTGCCCACCCCACACATGGGATGGCCAAGCTTACTCCACCACACCCTTTGAGGTGTCAAGTTGTAGCTACTACTACTACACTTGTCATTTTTAAGCTTAACTTGTAAGCTACTTCTTCCACCAAAACCACAAAACCACCTACACTAAACCATTTCCTCACTTTGTTACATGCAAAACTCACACACTCTCTCTCTCTACTCCTTATGAACGTCTATCATTCATCAAAAACACCACCATTGATCAAAAAAATCAACCATAAATCATATGTATAATTTACATATGATGAAAACCCATTGAAAAGATGAAGATTGGAGGTGGTTATAACATGTGGAAAGGAGTTTCCATGGAGTTCCTAGACTGATCTTCATGAAGATATTCATCCATTTGAAGGACCCAAGAAGTTCATTTACCAAGTTGAAGATTTGATAAAAAGAACCAAGTCTTGTTCATCAAAAACCTCATCTTTTCATCACTAATGGTGGTATAGAGATTGTTCTTCCTATCCTTTTGTTATTTTGATTATGTAATCTTGTATTTTATTTATTTATGTATATGTATATGATGATGAATGATGATTAAAAATATTATGTGGGGATTTGGTGTTGATAGATTTGATAAAAATGGGTAAAAAGATGGAAAACCACATGTAAAATGGTTAAAATCTTGCTAAATATGATGGCTGTATAAAAACAGTAAGTAACCAAAGGTTAAACTGATAAAATGATAAAGTGGAATCCATTTACAGTAAGTGTTAGATGTCATACACATGTGAGAGTTGGCCATGCAATGGAATCATCAAAATGAGTGAGATATGATCAAAACAAGATTAGTGTACCAATCTGAATAGTCTGTTTTGTAGGGACTATTAAGGATAGTTAAAAATGGAATGAGCAGTATCTATAACTAACTTATTTGTATCACATAATATGAAGTTTATGCCATCCAAAAATGAGCTTCTATCTCTTTATAGAACTCAAGATATGATAAAAATGGTGAAGATGAAACTAAAAATCAGATTTTGAAGAATTAATGTTTAATAGTATAATATAAGCACTCAAACTAATATAGTATAAAATGTGAATTAAAACCCACTAACTTATAAATTTCATTTATATAGATATGTATAAGGTTAAATAAATGGACACTTTATAAAAATGGTAGCTGAATAAGATTTACAAGTTATAAAAACTATAAACATGATTTTTACGACTTTTTCGGCTATTACCGTAAAATTAATGTTTTTGTTAAATAAAACTTAGATGGTTGGACCCGTCGAATGAAAACTTTACAAAACTTATATACTGATATATGGACATGTATAACAAGCAAAAACCAATAAAACCCAAACTATAGGGCTTACGGACATTAACGAGCTAAGTAAACATATTGGACTAATACTTGGGCTAATAATTGGACTAAATAAGATAAACACCCATAAAAAGAACTTATTGGGCTTAACCTATTTGGGCCCAACTTGAAAGTGTATGTACTGATAATATAAGTAAAAAAATGGATTAAAATAAGTTAAATAACTTATAATAAGCTTATTTGGACTTAAGACACGTAAATGGGTAAAACTAGAAAACTAGTATAAAAGTTATCGACACACAACTCTAAAATGAGTAAACGAGAATATGTAAACCCACTTGATCATCATCATATGTACAAAATCATCATATGTATACATAATTGTTATTTTTTTAAAGTCATTTGACATGAGTCTAAGACCGATTATTATTTGTCTAGGTTTCCGTGATTGAAGCACGTACCGTACGTCCGAATTGCCGATAACCCGCCTTCCCACATCAACGTGAGTTCATAGCCTCGCACTATTTTAAATGTTTTTATGAAATGTTTTATAAACCCGTGAGGGAGATAACATGTTAGTTTTTATAAAATTGGACACCATTTGTCCCGATTGTTTGTTTATTGATTTGGACCCGAATGATTGTATGACCCGATTGTATGACCCGATAAATGATTAAAGGACCCGATAGATGAAATTAAATGGATTATTAAAGTTAGGTTATGTCACTAAAAGTCCCATTAGCATGAATTGTGAACTACCGGGAGTTGGTAGACGCTTATGCATTTAATAGTACTATTTGGGGACAATCACCCCAGTTCGCGCCTTGACGGTTGATCCCCGTCGTGCCACATTGATTGGTAAGCGAATTTATGTATGAGAAGATTTCCATAGCGTGACCTTTGTGACGACACGCTACTTTAGATGGGCAAAATTGGTATCGGGTTAGCTACCCGTTTTGGTTTAGTAAGGTAACAATGTCATGCGGCTTATAATAATCCAAATCACCGAAATACTATTAGACGCTTCGAATTACGATGTATTGCCTGACTAGCAATACAGGGTCATACTACTGATATTATGTTCGTGTTTTGGTTTTCATAACCATATACATATAACGGTTTTTATTTTCATACAACGTCATAAGACGTATTGTACGATTTTTTTACGACATTAGCTCGTATACTGATTTTTAAGGCAAATGCCTATATTATGATTTTCGATAAGGATATGTATAAAATGACTTTGGCTATTTAATGGCCTATAAAAATGATTTGTACAAAATGATTTTCAGTAATAATTTTATACTGATATTATATTGATGGATTTTATTAAACTCTATGAATTCACTCGGCGTTATCGCTGACCTTTTCTTTTAACATGTTTTATCTCAGGTACTTGAAGGTAATTCTCGAGAAGACAACAAGAATTCATGGCCCGCACATAAACAATATTTTCCATTCAAATACTTTGTAAAACTTTGTATGAAATAATATGACTTGGGACCGATGTAACTTTGATATTTATGAATGGAAATACTTTTATTATAAAACGACGCGATTCTTAAGCGTTGTCTATGATGTGAGTAATGTGCTATCCCGTAACACCAACGAGTCTTCCGCTGTATTGAATTGTGTAAATTTGGGGGTGTTACAGTTTGGTACCAGAGCTCTCGTTATAGAGAACGAAAGATTTTTAAAACCAAGGTTTTGAATAAAACATTTCAAAATCTTTTAACTAAAAACATTTTTCTAAAAATGTCTAAAAATCTTTTGACTATAACGGTGCCGAAGAATTCCCGAGTTACCGACAAGGCCAGACTGAGAAGTGTTATTTTAATATATATATATAACTTGGATTATATATATATATATATGATGTAATTTTATTACATGATTGTTTGATGATTATTTTGATATTTATACGAGGTATTTATACGACGTAGATTGTCACAAGTAACCCTAACTCCCATAGTAAATTAATCGAAGCTATTCTCGTAGGAATTCTAGCTATCCTAGATCTAAACCAAGTTGTGGATATTTATGATCCTAACAAATGGTTGATATTCGTAGAAATGTAGATATTAGTTGATTGCGATATTGAAAAAGGATTGGCGAGATTAAATCTGATATCGATGTTATGACGATCTTTTCTTATAGAGTGGAGTTTGACAAAACATTACCACCTAGAAAGATGTCATCTGTTTCGTTGTCATCCAATTCTTAAACTGAAATCGAAAGGGTGAATGTTGCACTTGAGGCTGTCATTGGAACCATTACCCAAAAGCCTCATGCCACTAATACCTTTCCGAGAAGTATAGTTGAATGATCAAGTCATTTCATACTAGTGACTCATCTGATAATTGTTGTTGTAAGAGATATAGGATTGGAAATTAAGTGTTGATCATATCGAGCTTTTATTGCCCTTTTAAGGTCTAAGAATGAAGATTGAAAGTATTGGAGAATGAGGTAGAATATCGCATTGAGTATAAGTTGGTTGAAACTTGAATAAAGTAAAATTTAACCCGTATGGAATATGAGATTGTTAAAAGGAAGTCATTAAGTCCTGTGATTGAATTATAAGGTTTTAAATGATTGTAGGTTCGTGTTAAAGGTTGTTCCTAGGCCATTGTCCACTAATGAGGATGCCCAGTGTCCAAGAAATTAATTGAAGAAATCTTCTTCTGAATTGAGACCGATGGATCTTCCGGGACATGTGGAACACCTAATGACTCTTGCAGATTAGTATTCATTGTGGTATCTTTTAAAAATCCCTAACTTAACTGAGATATCAGTTGGTAGGATGAGTTTTGTAAATTGTATGACATAGTGACACGTAATGTGTTACGGTAAAATTTGACTTGTTTGTGATTAATGAAAAGAATACCTTTGATTGCTAAATTCTACATATCGATGTTATCTATCCTTTATTGCTTCATCCTAATGTTCGCATTAGTGATGCAACCATTGAACAAGTACTCATCTCGATTTGAGTTATGTTGTGGATTATTCTCTTTTGAGTGCCATCAAGGTCATGAACCTCATGATTATTTGGCTAAAGCTCATTTCTTATCATATTATAGTTAGTTCTTGGTGAACAAGCTTTCATCACTCTTTTGCAGATCACACATTATTTTTATAAAGTTAAAACGGTATCCTTTGAGAAAATTTAATTTTCAACACAATAAGGATTTTTCAAAGTGAGATTTAAAAGTGATTGATATCAAAATAAAGTTGCTTATGAAACACATTGGAAAACTTAATTTTTTTCATAACAAAGAAAATCTTTGTAAATTTATTTCGATTCTTATTTAAGAATTAAGCATGTAAATGTTTTTATTATAAACATGATAATAAAGTTTTGACGAACTGAGTATTGCATAGTTAATCTTGGAATTGTATATAGTTGCGCGCCTACATACAATTTGGAATGGACTATGCAAGACTGATTAGTAGTCACCATAAAACTAATGAATAAACACTACATTTTCTTTGAAGATTGTGAAAGATTAAATTTTAAGAGATCTGCAAGAAGTGAAATATAGGGACATAGTGTTAGGGACACCTACATATGTGCCTGTAGCATCTATTATTCTGAGTTGAATTTATTCATCTGTGAAATTTGTCTTATTTGACAATTGATATTCCCTTCTTGTCCAATTCTCCAGTAGTAAGATTCTTAGGAAAAGTATCTGATTACCGAGTGTTGATACCCGACTGGATGTATCGACGTTCCTATCATTTCTTATGATTTGATTTCATTTGAATGGCCTGGGTAACGATCCGAGGAGCTTTCGAATGCGTACTCAAATTATGAAAACATGGGATATATTCATATTCGTTAAATGTTTTCGTTTATATCTGATTTGAAATTCTTTCGCATAGATTATGCGTTGACCTTACTCTTTAATAGTAGTTGTGTATCCTAATATCCCTGAATTTGTGAAGGATTATGAGTTATTGTTGGTCTTTTGAGAATTTCACATCTTATCGACGGCAATGAAACTGAAAAGTTGATAATGCCGGTAGAATGGATTGATTGATTTTGATATGACGACATTGTCTTAATTGATGGGAACTCGAGTAGAATTCCCTAAATGATAAGATGTTGATTACCAAAAGTGATCTAAATAATTCTTGGTGGATGATCATATCCTGTATTTAGACTTGGAATTATACCGTGAATGGTTGTGAACTAGTTATAGATACTATAATCTAGAAAGAACCTAATATGAATATATTAAAAGATGTTTATGTTATCTAAAACCTTAGGAGGTATTTGTTGATGAATTACCTAGACTTTTGCCATTAAGGCAGGTTGAAATTAGTATTGATTATATTCACGGTGCTGCACTTGTGGCGTGTGCACTGTACGTCAGCACCATCTGAATTAAAGGAATTACCGTACAACTGAGAGAGTTGTCGGAAAAAGATTTTATTATACCAAGCCTGTCATCTTGAAGAGCTATGGTGTTATCATTCCTTATATTTATAGATTACTGTGACTGAGTAAATTGACAATCGAAAATGATATCCACAACTCGAAATGGAAGAATTGTTCGATCATTTACAAGGTTCTAGCAAATTTGATCCATAGCATGGTTATAATCAATTTCGCATCTGTGAAAGAGATTATCTATTCCAATCACTACATCCGGTGCTTGTAATGAACATTATGAGTTTCACGTGATGTCGTTTGGATTGACCGATGCACATGTAACATTCATAAATTTGGTGAATCACGTGTGTAGGCTGTAATTTGATAAATTCATGCTTGCGATCATTAAGGATCATTTGTTTGTTTATAAGAATAAGAATGAAGTTAATAATTATTTATAGATTGCCCTGAATTGGCCGAACAATGAAAACATGTACCTTAAATATTTAACATAAGACTTAAGACTTAATTCTTTACATGATTTAACCGTGTGATTAATAGATAATGGAAGTTATATTGACTTTTCAAAGATTAGAACCATTAACGCTTAGGGATTAAAAACTTAATCCTTTACATAAAATGACCGTTGGATTAATAATGGTAAGATGTATGCATATAGACTCTTCAAAAATTAAGAGCCCTTTTAAGACTTTGGATTTTACCAAAAAGAAATAGAAATATGTTTTGACGAATATTTTAACAAAGGATTTATAAGGGAATATTCCCTTATACACAAACCATTTAACTAAACTTCTGTTTAGGGGTAAATGTTTGTGTATATCTCAAGACAACTTAAGAGGGATTGAGGAAACCATTTAAATCATAACTTGAAATTTGAAACAACAAATTTTGCTTTTCAACTAAGAAAATTTTGACCAAAGTATAAACAAAGGTTTTTCGAACATTTACGAAATCTTATTAAATATTTTCGATAAATCAACAAAAATCTTGTTAATTAAATTTAAATTTATTTTGAACATTTTATATAATTGGTCGAACTAAGAAATTTAAAATTTTTACGTTTACGCTTCATAAAAATTAACTAATAATTATTTAATTAGTTATAATAATTATCGATGCTTTAGACGACAGATTGAGTAAAATGGATAAAAATAGTAAAGACGAATCTAAAACATAGAAGATATGAAGAAAGAATTTTAAATAAAATACGGTTATGATATTTATTTCATCAGAAAGGTGAACGTAATTACTGACGCATAATATAGAAAGAATATCTGAGTGAATTGTGGACATGATAATTATATCATCATGAGAAGTGAATATAGATACCGACACATTATGTAGAAAAGATAAAGAACCAATTAGGACATGTTCCTTAATAATGAAAGTGCAAAATAAATTGCCGGACGATATAAAAATAAACAATGTTTGTAAAAAGGATAATATAAATAGTGAAGGGTTTCACGGCTAATGTGAACCATTAAAAATTGAGAAGCCGATAGCGTTAAATGTTTTAAAGACCACATGTGGTTGCCTAAATATGGATATTTTGAGATATAGCTATGTTGGAATTTGTAAGTATAAGTATTACATGTATGTCATTTTTGACTAAAAGTATCTTTGTCTGAAGAAGTTGTACTAATGGCAATTATGAAGGCAGACATCGCCTCATACATTAGTAAACGTCTAGCTATTGCAAAGGTCATCATCTGAATTTGATTCGATTTGGGTCATCGTCGACAAACTGACCAAATCTGCTAATATCATTCTCGTTAATGATAAATGCAAAAGAGTTATGTAAATATAGCATGCCTGTATCGATCATCTATATCAAGATCCTCGCTTCGCATCGAATTTATAGAGATTTGCTCAGAAATCATTGAGAACGAACCTTGATGAGAGTACTATGTACCACCCCAAATCGAAGGGACGAGCTAAAGTAACGATACAAGGTAATATAAGTGCGGTTTTATGTTTGAATGATTGACCTTTGGTAATAGACCGTATAATCGTTTTCCTTTGGAGAGATTATCATTGATAATCATCGTATTAGGATTGAGATCGAATATTGTTAGGATCTAAATATTAGAGCATCTGTAAGCAAGAGTTGAGTTGAAGACGCCCGACATACACCCATTGTGAGTTGGACATGTCTTTTAGGCTTAAGGTTTCCTATAATGGCGAACCTATCCTTGCAAAATACCCGACCCGCGAGATCTGAAATGATTGTTGAAATTAGGATCTGATTATTGATAGCCGGTAGTGGGCAAGAGGTTATGTGAAAGTGAAATGTAGATCTTGAAGTGCCAAATGGGTAGCGAAGTTATGCCACAATTTTTAACCTTGGAAAAAAATGAATTCATGATCTGACAAATCATGGGATATAACTCCCCGTTTTTTGGGACCATTGAGATGATGTAAAAGTTGGGATTGAAAGGCATATAAGCTGGATCTACCCTAGGACTTCAAAGACTGCGTGAATTATGTTTCGTAAATCGAACTTGATGGAATATCTATCAAGTGAAAATATGATTGTTCTTAGTAAAGCTTAGATCGGCGAAAAGTTGCATTCATCAAAAACCCGTGAACATCATGGATAGAGAAAGTAAGTCAACATTTAGGCTGGTCTTATTCCCGTAGTTATGTTTGATGAAACTCGCGTATTGTAATGAATTACACTTGTGAGAAAAGACCGAATGTAGAGGAAATACCCACATGGCTTTAACTCTATAAGAAGCGAGTAGTAAGGTAAGATGATCTTTGAGGACAAAGATCCTGTTTAGGGGTAAATGCTGTGAAAATCCGTCAATTTATGGTTGATATTTTATTCTAAATATTTATATGAAAACATTATTTTAATGTTACAATATGAACTCACTTATTTTTGGGAAGTAATTTGGATTCTACGTCTTGAAGTAGCATCGACTACGTCTAAACCGGAGGATTATACGTAACGTGCTTACGTTTACATACACCATTTTTGGTGACAGTCCGACATTTCAGAAAATAAATTTATCCGTGAATATTATTTTGGGATTTTAAATTTGAGTTAGTTCATAAACTCACAAATTTACGAGAAGAGATTAGGACTTACGTGAATATTTTAACGTCCTTTATGACTAAACCGGAAACCTTAGGATTACGTATTTACGTTTTCGAACTCCGTTTTTGATGATACAATATTTATTAGATTCATTTTGTGCCGTTGATTCATAATTTATAAAAACGTTTTTTGTAAAAAGACTTGAGGGCACGCAAATCGAGAAAACTAGAATCGAGGAATACCCGTAAATTAGTGGGATGGGACAAGTTTTACACTTGCCCACCCCACACATGGGATGGCCAAGCTTACTCCACCACACCCTTTGAGGTGTCAAGTTGTAGCTACTACTACTACACTTGTCATTTTTAAGCTTAACTTGTAAGCTACTTCTTCCACAAAAACCACAAAACCACCTACACTAAACCATTTCCTCACTTTGTTACATGCAAAACTCACACACTCTCTCTCTCTACTCCTTATGAACGTCTATTATTCATCAAAAACACCACCATTGATCAAAAAAATCAACCATAAATCATATGTATAATTTACATATGATGAAAACCCATTGAAAAGATGAAGATTGGAGGTGGTTATAACATGTGGAAAGGAGTTTCCATGGAGTTCCTAGACTGATCTTCATGAAGATATTCATCCATTTGAAGTACCCAAGAAGTTCATTTACCAAGTTGAAGATTTGATAAAAAGAACCAAGTCTTGTTCATCAAAAACCTCATCTTTTCATCACTAATGGTGGTATAGAGATTGTTCTTCCTATCCTTTTGTTATTTTGATTATGTAATCTTGTATTTTCTTTATTTATGTATATGTATATGATGATGAATGATGATTAAAAATATTATGTGGGGATTTGGTGTTGATAGATTTGATAAACATGGGTAAAAAGATGGAAAACCACATGTAAAATGGTTAAAATCTTGCTAAATATGATGGCTGTATAAAAACAGTAAGTAACCAAAGGTTAAACTGATAAAATGATAAATTGGAATCCATTTACAGTAAGTGTTAGATGTCATACACATGTGAGAGTTGGCCATGCAATGGAATCATCAAAATGAGTGAGATATGATCAAAATAAGATTAGTGTACCAATCTGAATAGTCTGTTTTGTAGGGACTGTTAAGGATATTTAAAAATGGAATGAGCAGTAGCTATAGCTAGTATTTGTAGCACATAATATGAAGTTTATGCCATCCAAAAATGAGCTTCTATCTCCTTATAGAACTCAAGATATGATAAAAATGTTGAAGATGAAACTAAAAATCAGATTTTGAAGAATTAATGTTTAATAGTATAATATAAGCACTCAAACTAATATAGTATAAAATGTGAATTAAAACCCACTAACTTATAAATTTCATTTATATAGATATGTATAAGGTTAAATAAATGGACAATTTATAAAAATGGTAGCTGAATAAGATTTACAAGTTATAAAAACTATAAACATGATTTTTACGACTTTTTCGGCTATTACCGTAAAATTAACGTTTTTGTTAAATAAAACTTAGATGGTTGGACCCGTCTAATGAAAACTTTACAAAACTTATATACTGATATATAGACATGTATAACAAGTAAAAACCAATAAAACCCAAACTATAGGGCATACGGACATTAACGAGCTAAGTAAACATATTGGACTAATACTTGGGCTAATAATTGGACTAAATAAGATTAACACCCATAAAAAGAACTTATTGGGCTTAAACCATTTGGGCCCAACTTGAAAGTGTATGTACTGATAATATAAGTAAAAAAATGGATTAAAATAAGTTAAATAACTTATAATAAGCTTATTTGGACTTAAGACACGTAAATGGGTAAAACTAGTAAACTAGTATAAAAGTTATCGACACACAACTCTAAAATGAGTAAACGAGAATATGTAAACCCACTTGATCATCATCATATGTACAAAATCATCATATGTATACATAATTGTTATTTTTATAAAGTCATTGGACATGAGTCTAAGACCGATTATTATTTGTCTAGGTTTCCGTGATTGAAGCACGTACCGTACGTCCGAATTGCCGATAACCCGCCTTCCCACATCAACGTGAGTTCATAGCCTCGCACTCTTTTAAATGTTTTTATGAAATGTTTTATAAACCCGCGAGGGAGATAACATGTTAGTTTTTATAAAATTGGACACCATTTGTCCCGATTGTTTGTTTATTGATTTGGACCCGAATGATTGTATGACCCGATTGTATGACCCGATAGATGAAATTAGATGGATTATTAAAGTTAGGTTATGTCACTAAAAGTCCCATTAGCATGAATTGTGAACTACCGGGAGTGGGTAGACGCTTATGCATTTAATAGTACTATTTGGGGACAATCACCCCAGTTCACGCCTTGACGGTTGATCCCCGTCGTGCCACATTGATTGGTAAGCGAATTTATGTATGAGAAGATTTCCATAGCGTGACCTTTGTGACGACACGCTACTTTAGATGGGCAAAATTGGTATCGGGTTAGCTACCCGTTTTGGTTTAGTAAGGTAACAATGTCATGCGGCTTATAATAATCCAAATCACCGAAATACTATTAGACGCTTCGAATTACGATGTATTGCCTGACTAGCAATACAGGGTCATACTACTGATATTATGTTCGTGTTTTGGTTTTCATAACCATATACATATAACGGTTTTTATTTTCATACAACGTCATAAGACGTATTGTACGATGTTTTTACGACATTAGCTCGTATAATGATTTTTAAGGCAAATGCCTATATTATGATTTTCGATAAGGATTTGTATAAAATGACTTTGGCTATTTTATGGCCTATAAAAATGATTTGTACAAAATGATTTTCAGTAATAATTTTATACTGATATTATATTGATGGATTTTATTAAACTCTATGAATTCACTCGGCGTTATCGCTGACCTTTTCTTTTAACATGTTTTATCTCAGGTACTTGAAGGTAATTCTCGGGAAGACAACAAGAATTCATGGCCCGCACATAAACAATATTTTCCATTCAAATTCTTTGTAAAACTTTGTATGAAATAATATGACTTGGGACCGATGTAACTTTGATATTTATGAATGGAAATACTTTTATTATAAAACGACGCGATTCTTAAGCGTTGTCTATGATGTGAGTAATGTGCTATCCCGTAACACCAACGAGTCTTCCGCTGTATTGAATTGTGTAAATTTGGGGGTGTTACAGGAATTATGCGTGGTTTGTGTTTTTATTGTGTTTTTGGACCAAAAGATGAAGAAGGAAGAATTCACGGGCTTTTATCGATGAAAACGAGAAAAGACGAAGTCAAAAGATCAAGAGTGCAAAAAGAACGGAAGTCCAAGGCCTATTCTGAAGATTTATTGAATAAAAAAGTCTAAAGACGGATGTTTAATGAAGTCGAAGAACTCAAGTCTAATTATTGAAGAAATTATAATACAAGTTCAATTTATATCGACAAATTCCAAGACGACGTCGAGAAAGACAAAGAAATTAAATCAAGTCGGGACAAAAAGAAAGAGAGAAGAAAGCATCATCACATGTACTCCTCCTATAAATACCCTCCTAATATGTCATTAGGAGGGGTGTTAGATAATTTTTAGTTAAGTTTTATTATTGTAAGGTAAGTAGGAGTAGATTAATATACATTCTCTCTCTAGTTTTTCTTAATGTTCTTAAAGCTTTTTATTTAATCTTTTGTTAAATCATTGATCTTTAATCTTTTTAAATTCAAGTTCTTAATCATCTTCTTCTACCTTTCTTATTTTGTTTATCTTTGATTCATGTTAATCTTTGATTTTATTTCATATTAATGTTTATTTGATTAAAAAGTTTATCCTTTTGTTCATCTATAAGTTTAATACAAATTGAGCTTTGAGCTTGACATGCTTATTGGCTTATTTTTTATTTAGCTTATTTACTTTTAAGTTTTCTTAAAAGTTTAGTGTTTTTAAAGTTTGATGCATAAAGTTTGCTTATTTCGTGTCTTAAAAGTTTTTAAATTTATGCTTGTTTTCATTTGTTTGCGTTAAAATAAGTGCTTATTCGTCTTTCTTATTTGTGCTTATTCATTTTGTCTTATTCTGTTTTTGAATCCCATCGTAATTGCTATATTCCCAATCCGATCGAGTAAGTGTGATCGCATAAAACCCTAGGGTTTCTACTTGCGATCCATTGCGGCGATCAAAGCTAAGATGACTTGACCACGATCACTTGGGTGCGATCACTCATTGCGATCCTTGGTCACGATCAGTCATTGCGATCGCTGACCACGATCACTGGAGTGCGATCACTCGCTGCGATCACTTGGTTGCGATCGGGGCCACGTTTCTATTTCCATCGCATTGAGTGCGATCGCTTGACCACGATCTAGGCTACGATCGAGTGCTACGATCGTAGGCCACGATCACTTGGTGCGATCACCAAGTACGATCCAATACTGCGATCCCTCATTTTTTAGTGTGATCCACCACTGCGATCTGAGTTAGATCGTGTTACGGTCTAACTTGTGTCTTTGTTTTTATCTTATTTTTCCAAGCTTACTTTTCATTACGTTTTAATTTCCAAAAATTGCTTTTCATTACGTCTTATTTTTCCAAGCTTACTTTTCATTACATTCTAAATTTTAGAAAGAGTGACAGTTTTCTAGATTTGTTTTTAGCTTATTTTAATTACGTTTCGCACTTACACTTCAAGTAGAATAGATAATCAAACCATTTTATTTTCCACCAAGAACAACTGAGTCATACTAATAACCAATAGTCAATTCGATTAGAAACGAAAAACAATTTTACTGAGTAAAATCTATATATTACTTACTTGAAAACTTTTTGATTATTTTGCTTAATTAAGTCATTTAAAACCTTTTGAAAGTTGAATCAGCACTTGAGGTGGTCTAGAACTCAAAAACGACAATTTTGTTGTTTTGTGAAGAGAGTCTTGGCTTATTTCAGGCTTATTTGTTGTGCTTTTTCAAGTTTTCTTTTTACAGATCTCTTAAGTAACTCAAAAGAAGCCTGTGTGTCAAATTTTAGCTTATGGCATCAGCTTATAGCTTAATGGGCTAAAAAGCCCATTAAGAATAAGCTGCTTTGAAATAAGCTAGCTTAAACACATTTTCAGCTTTTGGGCCTTCAGAGTTTTGTTTTTAAAATCAACTTTTGAGTCAGACTGGAAGTTTTGGGCTTATTTGGTTGAATATTTCTTATTGGGCCCACTATAAGCCCATTAAGGGACTGTTTTGTCATTTAGCCCATTTTAAGGCCTAATAGGGGTATTTTGGTAATTTCAAGTGCATTTCTGTTTTATTTAGGTTAAAATAAACTAGTTTGCAACTTTTTAGAATTTTTTATAAATTCTGGATTTTTATTAATATTTTATTATTAAAAATTAAAATTTAGATTTTTACAAGTTTTTCATTTTTCTCAGTTCAAATACATTAAGTTAGCAATTTTCCTATTTTTAGAATATTTTTATTGTCATTAAATTAATTTTTAGAATTATTTTAAATTTTAATAGTTTTTAATTTTTTTAAATAGCTTTTATTAATTTTAAAATTTTCAAAAATAGTTTTAAATTTAGTTAAGTCATTTTAGAGGTTTACAAGTTAAAAGATCTCATTTGGGGCTTTTTGTTAAATAAATTGATTTTTTGGGCTTTAATTAGCATTAAAAAAATATTATTTAATTAAGTAAAAGGTTTAAGTGATTTTTTATTTTTGTAAACTCTAATTACATTTTATAGGATTTATTTCAATTTTGTAGGAATTTTTAGGGTAATTTTTAACTTTGGTCACTTTTTACGGTTCTACGTGCACGACTTATCGTCTTAGTTTAATTCATAATAGTAACCGTCATTCTCTTCTAATCTCTTTTCTATTTTCTCTTTTCTCATAAATCATAATCACATCATTAATCATTTCTTAACACAATACACAAGCCTCCTTGAGAACAATCCCCACTTTGGGTCATTTACTTGTGGTTTTCCTAAATCACTTGTTAATACTTGATGTTGGAGTGTTGCAACCCTTTAGGAAAAGAGAGCAATAAATAGGGCAAGTGCACGACGATTTAGGAAAACCGTGTGTGAATGACCCTAGGTGAGTTCGTTCTCGAGGAGGCAAGTGCGTTGTGTTAAGAGTTGATTTATGATGTTTGTGATTATGATAATTAAAAAAAAGAAATGAGAAAGGAAAGAATTGACGGTTACGAAATCTAATTAAACTACGACGAAAAAGGCGTAAACGTAAAACCGTAAAAATGACGAAAATAAAAATTTTCAACCTAAAAATTAATTATAAGCTAAAACAAGTCTAAAATAATATAAATAAAGAAGAAAATCCAATAAAAATATTTTAAAACCTTTTATTAATTAAATATTCAATTTTAAATGCTAATTAAAGCCCTAAAATTAAATATAATTAATCAAAATGTCCAAAATATGATTTTATTGAACAAATAACTTACTTATATTATTAAGAACTAAAAAGTATTTTTTTTGTATTTTTGAACACTATTTTTCTATTTTTAAATTACCAAAAACTATTTTAAAATTAAAATAATTATAAAAAATAATTAAATAATGCTAAAAATAATCTACCAATTTTAAAAATCCTATTTTACTCTAATGAACAGTAGAAAAATGAAAAATCTTGAGAAATATTAAATTTCCCACTAAATGACAAAACTAGCTTAATTAAAACCCTAATTAACTTAAATTAATTCTAAAAATTAATAAAAATATGAACAGTAACTAAATTTTAAACCAAAAACCTTAAAATATTATTCTAAGTTCAGAAAAATTGATTAAACTTAAAAATATTACTTTTTGGCACTAAAAGACAAAAACAGAAACTTTAAAATTAATTAAAAATAGCTAAATAACCTAAAAATTACTAAATGAACAGTAAATAAAAATTTTATTAATCATAAAAATCCTAAATTAAATAAGAAAAATAATGGCACTGGTTTCAAGGTCTAATTCCACTTTTTGGGCACTAAAGACAAAAAAATAAGAAAACAGATAGTGACATGTGATGGACTTTTGTCCTTTTGCTCAGCAGTGGTAACAAAGACACTAGCAGTGGGAAAGGAGTTCCCACTAACAGTGTAAAATTTTGATTTGATTTTTAATAAGCTTAGGAAAGCTTATCTTGATAGCTTTTTTGGGACAATAAGGCACCCTTGTGCTCTTTGAAGCACAAGGAGTCAGATTAAGCATAAAAATCACCAAGTCTTTTCACAAAAAATCACACAATAGGCATCAAAAGCATCTGATTAAGCATGTATGCAGGTCTGAATAAACTTTGCTGGTGCACTTGGTTCTAGGACGATTTTAGAAGGCCACAACTTGCTCAAATGATTATCAAACAACTTAAAACCAATCTATATTCCTAAGTACTCCTATGTTCTAGCAACAAACCAGCTCATGCAAGCAGTTAGCACAAAACAAAGAAGAAACAAGGCTTAACTGATTTTTAGCTAATTTTGCTAAACTTGAGCATGCATTTGTGTGTATACTTCACCAAGACTGATCCTACAAACAATGCATAACATATAAACACCCTAATGATTGTTTCTAACTGGTTTTAAACACAAATCACTTTTAAAATCTTTACTAAACTAGCAGATCCAAACACCCCTTTAAAACTGAAACCAAACTTTTTTTCAAATCAAACCAACTTAAAACTAAACCAAACTGAAACAAAGGACTTGTAACATGCATATAACATCCAAATCAAACAAATACAAGTTCTTAGACAGATTCTTAACAATTAAAAAGAAAAATCACATAAGGCATGAAATTTTCAGAAACATAAAAAAAATGAAAATGGATAACAAGGGCTACCTTGTTGGGCTTACTTCCAAGCCCAACAGTGGCTGATAAGCCACATCCTACAAGCCCGGGCTTGTGCAGATCAAGTGTGATTGGATTGGCTTGAGTGCAATTGGCAAGATAAATGAAGAGAATAGAACTTGATGGATCCTTGTTTCCTGCACACCACAAACAACAAAGATGGGAAGAACAAGCTATAAGTTATTCAATAAGCTTGGTTAAATAAGCTTATTGAACAGCTTATAGCAGTAAGCTTAAGTATAAGTTTCTGAAAATTTTTGAAAACAAGTGAAATATCAAAAACAAACTTGAGGATTTGAAAATGTTTCAATGAAAACAAACTTGAAAACGTAAATGCTGGAAAGTAAATGTTGGATCACAGTTTCATGTAGGGTAAAAAAAAGCTTTTCATTAATTTAAAGAAAATAAAAATACATAGAAACTGGAACAAGTATACATGTGACATGCCACATGTATATATACTGCTAGATGAAGATTCTAGATACAAGGTAAAATTGATAAACCCTAATCCTGAAAGTCCTAAAAAGCCCTTGGTCAAAAGTCTTCAAAAATCGTCAAAGTGGCATCTTGTGAGTTTTCAGGAAGCATGTGAGTATGCCAGTGATGAGAACTGATCTTGGCCATTAATTTGAGCTTGGGGAGCACTCAGTTGATCTCAAACGTTGATTTTGTCTCCTTTTTGAAATTGAGGGAAAGGGACGTGAGCAGGGTAGTGGGGTTTGGGGACCATAGGTGAGCTGGCAAGGTTTTGTGGGTGGGACTGGGTTTAAAAGGTGTCTAATCAGTGTTCTGGAGGAGATGGGGTTTAATCATGGAAGGATTAAGAAAACCCTAATTGGAGTTCTTGGGGAAAGAGGTGTTAGTTTAATCTGTTTTAAGAGAGAAAAATGTGTTTCCCACGTAATTTAAATTTTTAAAAACAGATTAAACAATGTTTAGTGAGTGGATTGTGACGTGGGACAAAGGAGGCGTGTGATTGGTTAAGAGTTTGAGTGGGGTGATGTGTCAGGCTGTAAGTGGCTGGGACAAGTTTGGTTGTCTGGCCCAATTTCCCCCCCCCCAAGGTTATTACTTTCTTCATATTGTATAAATTAGCCAAAAACTTCCATTCCTTTGTAAATGAGTTTGCCAGTTTGGCACTTTCAGTCCTTCAAGTTGTAGTTTATAGGAACAAGGACTAATCTTGTAATTTCTTCACATTCCAAGGACTGATTTTGACATGTATTCAAACTTTAGGGCTTTGACTTGTTGGTTGACTTCTTGGAGGACCATTTTTGACAATTTAGATTTGATGAGGGACTAAATTTGCCAATTCTTCAAAGTTAAGGGTCCTTTTTGTAATTTTGACAAACTTTAGGGACCAAACTTGTAATTATGAAGATACAAGGGTATAAAGTGTCAATTCTTCAAACTTGGAGGACTAATCTTCAATATCCTTCAAATCTTCAAGGGTTTTCTTTGGAAAATTCCTCACTAGGGCTTTCATCGTGCGGCTTCGTTTCCCGTGTTCGTTTTTGCGTGATTCTTGTGATCTTTTGTCATTTTCTCAATATCCGTACCTAAATTACACAAGCAACAAACACAAGCATATATTTGGGTATTTTGATGATATTTAATGCATTTTAAGTCCAAAAAGAACGATGAGACCATGTATAAAAGCCGTCTCATCACTCCCCCATACTAAACCATTGCCGTGCCCTCACGCAATGCTAGAATAAAGTATCGTAGCATCTCCAAAATTCATTTTATTCACTTTATTGGAATGATAAACTAGCTACACTACTACTATTACTACTACTTGCGTTTTAGACATAATGTATGATTTTCATCGCAAAATGGGACGTTTAGGTTCATAGGATAAGAACACGTGAATGCTTCGTTAGAAATAATTTCGTCGTCCTCGATTTTCACTCTAATTCCATGCTAAGCGTGCAACGAGATCATTGTCATTATAAGTTATTAATGCTAACACTACTCATATGCCCTAATCACGTACTTATTCTCCCATTATTCCTAAGTTGTATCTCTTATATTTTATTATGTCTTGAATGTTTCACGAGGATACATTGTTTGACTTATGCGATAATAGAGATTTAGGTCTAAAAATAGAGTCCTAACGGTGTAACTAAGACCATCAAATCAATAACCCCTCCTAATAGACGACGATGTTAAAAAATTAAGTTGACAAGAAGAATCGATAAACACGGTTTTATAACGGTTTTGAACATGAGACTTATTACCAAGACTTTTATATGCCCCCTAACGGAAGGGCCTTATTATCTTTGGTTTACCTCCATCTTTTATTCAACTTCGCCATGAAGCTTTTATTATGACTTCGGTCTTGCCTTGCCTTTTATTATCCGCCTCATCGGTGGTTTTATTAGCCAAAGACGTATATCCTCACGCTAAGGCGAATTTTGGATCTTTAAAGCTTCGAAGATTAAGGCTTGATTCACTTTCAATTTTGCATAGATTTTAGGCCTTGTGGGGCTTCAAATTGTTTGCTTGATTTAGGTGAGCACTTGAAATCTTATTATTGGGTGAAGCTTTCGATTATTAGGGTGCCAATACTTCAAAACCGTGACGCTGGCGATATCTTAATGTCTTCCCAATTTAATTACACGGAAGCTACTAGAAAAGACTAGAAACCCAACAATCCTAACTAAACCGCTAAGTCAATATTTATTAAGCAAAAAATATTTACATGCGAAGGGAGAATAAGCAAACAACGAGAACACATGAGTTTTTGAAAGAATACGAGTACTCTACGTTTAGCATAGTAACTTATAATTAACCCTATCATTTCTCGTCCTCATTTAAGAGACTTAGCCTAATGTGTAGTTAAGGAATCAAAGCTAAGTGCTCAACACGCACGGTCGAGTCAAAAATTACTCTTATTCTCGCCATCGGAAAATCTACATTCGTGTCTTCAAACACTTATAAAACATGAGAAAAATTTTAAAATTTGGCCATTTTAGCCTTATTTTGCAACAAAACGATAAACAAAAAGATAAACTTTGGAAAGCGTGAAGGTTTGGCAAGGCAAGTATCTATTCACCCCCCCATACTAAAGTTAAACATTGTTCTCAATGTTTCGAGTCTAGGGGTGCAAACACCCCTATACTAGAGACGTAGTCGAATGCCTAATCTAGCATGGAAAGGGTGTAACCATTAAATTTATAACCGTTTATGAAGTGTGCTAAAAACCTAAGGTTAGAACAACAAAGGATATATCATGGATATTGAGAAATGTCTCCAATAGCAAACGATCGAGTGCTCCCATAAAACGAACACGAGAGGCTCCAATCGTGAAGATCATGATCTAAAAACCACAATGCACAAACAACCATAGAACAAAGGTTAGAAGGGCACGAATCCCCACACGTAAGCTACATTAGACTAAGAAAGCGATAATATGTACATAGGATAAGCATGGGACTCCCCCACGAGGCACCTCGTTTTTGATTACCGAGTCATGAGCTCGACTCGATCCCCTCAATACTAATTATCATTGGGGAAGGTGACTTGGTCGAGGTAGTTCAAGGATGGAACTTCCCCGCCAAAGTAGTGCTTCAACCTATGTCCATTCACCTTGAAGTTAGGACCATCATCTTGAGCTAGCTCGATGGTCCCATAAGGAAACACTTTAGTCACGGTGAATGGACCGGACCAACGGGATTTCAATTTACCGGAAAATATTTTCAATCTTGAATTAAAAAGTAAAACTTGATCCCCAATGTTAAAAACCCGGTTTTTAATTTTTGAATCATGCAACTTTTTAGTTTTCTCTTTATAAATCAATGAATTTTCATAAGCAATATCCCTCAATTCATCCAATTCATTTAATTGCATTTTCCGGTGTTTTCCCGCGGTCTCCATATCATCATTACAATGCTTTAGGGCCCAATAAGCCTTGTGTTCTAACTCGATAGGCAAATGACAATTCTTTCCATACACAAGCTTATAGGGAGTGCACCCAATGGGCGTCTTATGAGCGGTCCTAAAGGCCCATAAAGCATCGTCTAACTTATCCGACCAAGATTGTCGGTTTTCCCCCACGGATCTCTCCAAGATCCTCTTCAATGCTCGGTTTGAAACCTCGACTTGCCCACTCGTTTGTGGGTGATAAGCCGTAGAAAGACGATGTGTAACCCCATATTTCCTTAAGACTCTTTCGAATTGGTCATTACAAAAATGGGTTCCACGATCGCTTATGATCGCACGAGGGGTTCCAAACCTAGCAAACAAACTTTTCAAGAACTTAACTACCACACGAGCATCATTAGTGGGCAAGGCCTTCGCCTCCACCCACTTAGATAGGTAGTCAACCGCAACAAGGATGTACTTATTACCACGAGATGATGGGAACGGCCCCATAAAGTCTATGCCCCAAACGTCAAAGATCTCACATACTTGAATGATATTTTGTGGCATTTCATCTTTTTGTGAGGCTTTTCCTTGTCGTTGGCATGAATCACAAGACTTCACAAGATCTTGTGCATCTCGGTAAATAGTAGGCCAAAAGAAGCCGGCATCAAACACCTTTTTAGCCGTGAGATTAGCACCGTGGTGACCACCCGTGGGTCCCTCATGGCAAGCTTTAAGGATGTTAGAAGCTTCGGTGCCAAATACACAACGGCGGATGATTTGATCCGCACAAGTTCGAAACAAGTAAGGGTCGTTCCAAAAATAGAACTTGACATCACGAAAGAATTTTCGTTTTTCTTGAGTTGTCATACCCTTAATGATGAAGTTACCCGCATGGTAATTTGCAAAATCCGCAAACCATGGGGTAGAAGAATCAAGTTTGGAATTCACTACACCAAGTGTCTCGAGCGGAAATGTTTCGGTGATTTCCTTAGGCTCGTAAACACTTTGGTGAGGATCTTCCAAACGAGAGAGATGATCGGCCGCTAGATTCTCGGCTCCTTTTTTGTCAACGATTTTGTGATCAAATTCTTGAAGGAGGAGAATCCAACGAAGTAATCTCGTCTTTGCATCTTGTTTAGCCATGAGATACTTGATAGCCGAATGGTCCGTATACACTATGCATTTCGTCAAGACGAGATAAGGTCGGAATTTCTCAAATGCATACACCACGGCAAGGAACTCCTTTTCCGTTGTAGTGTATTTAAGTTGAGCCTCGGTCATCGTCTTGCTAGCATAGTGTATAGGCAAGAAATGCCTATCATGACGTTGCCCCAAAACGGCCCCTATAGCGTAATCACTTGCATCACACATAATTTCAAAGGGGAGGTTCCAATTTGGAGCAACAAGAATGGGAGCTTCGGTAAGTTTCCTCTTAAGGATCTCAAAGGCTCGTACACAATCTTCGTCAAAGACAAAACGTGCCTCTTTTTCAAGAAGATGTGTAATGGGTCGAGAAATCTTCGAGAAATCCTTGATGAATCGTCGATAAAAGCCCGCATGGCCTAGGAAACTCCTAACTCCCTTGACGGTTTTGGGATGAGGTAATTTGGCGATGACGTCTACCTTAGCTTGATCTACCTCAATCCCCGCTTTCGAGACCTTGTGCCCTAAGACGATTCCACTTTTAACCATAAAATGACACTTTTCCCAATTGAGCACAAGGTTGGTTTCCTCACAACGTTTTAACATTCTCTCAAGGTTCGACAAACACGAAGTAAAGGAATCACCAAACACGGAAAAGTCATCCATGAAGACTTCCATCGTCTTCTCGATCATATCATGAAAAATAGCCATCATGCATCGTTGAAAGTTCCCGGTGCATTACAAAGTCCGAATGGCATTCTACGATAAGCAAACGTTCCATATGGACACGTAAACGTAGTTTTTTCTTGATCACGAGGATCGATGGGAATTTGGAAGTAACCGGAAAAACCATCTAAAAAGCAATAGAAATCGTTTCCCGCAAGACGCTCCAACATTTGGTCCATGAAGGGCAAGGGAAAATGGTCTTTTCGAGTGGCTTCATTCAACTTACGATAGTCAATGCACACTCTCCATCCGGTCACGAGTCTAGTGGGAATCAACTCGTTGGCATCGTTTGGCACAACGGTCATCCCTCCCTTTTTAGGGACACAATGAATAGGACTCACCCAAGGGTTATCGGAAATAGGGTAAATCATTCCCGCGTCAAGGAGTTTAAGGACCTCCTTTTTGATGACGTCGTGAATTTTGGGGTTCACCCTCCTTTGACTTTGGATTGTTGGCTTGAAATCTTCCTCCATTAATATTTTGTGTGTACAAAATTTGGGATCGATTCCCTTAATGTCGGATAACTTCCACGCAATCGCCCCTTTGTGATCCTTAAGAACATCGACAAGTGCGGTTTTTTCATCATTCGAAAGTTCCTTCGCAATAATAACCGGCAACTTGTCGTCCTCCTCCAAATAGACATACTCGAGGTGAGGAGGTAAATCTTTCAACTCGAGAATAGGTGGTTCCTCAAGTGAAGATTTGGGCTCGATACTCATAACCTCCTCGGGTGGAGGAAATGGGAAATCGTTGAGAAAATCCTTGATAATCGAGAAGTCCTCATAGTTTTCGAGGTCTTCGTCACAAGTACGTGGAACATCGAATTCTTCCAACGTAAAACCACCACCATCGAAAGGAGTGAAGGTTGGTGTCGAATTATCAAGAATTGGATCTAACATAGTGGGATTGCCACTAGTTTCTTCATCACCAAACCCTAAAACTTCTTGTGAAAATTCCTCGCAAACCACGTCGATCATATCAACGAGGTTTATGGTAGCAACGGAATAAACATGAGAAAGTTGAGAATTTTGAGTTGCGTTTATAACAAGTTCCTCGTCGTTGAAACGTAAGGTGATCTTTCTAGCATGCACATCAATCAAAGCCATAGACGTATCTAAAAACGAACGACCTAAAATAAGAGGAACTTGAGGATCCGTGGGGATGTCAACAACAATAAAGTCTACGGGATAGTAGAACTTCCCCACTTTCACAAAAACGTCTTCCGCCAATCCACATGCAAGAATCGTGGAATGGTCAGCCAACTCAATAGACATTCGTGAAGGAGTAAGATTAGGAAGATTGAGCGACTTGTAGATTGCAAGTGGCATCAAATTAATGCTAGCACCAAGATCGGCCAAGGCATAGCATTCTTCCATATCTTGAATTGCACAAGGGATCAAAAATTTACCGGGATCACCGACTTTTTGAGGTATGCGATTAAGATAAACCGACGAACAACTAGATTTTTGTTGTAATTTCTCCTTGTTGTTCAACATACTCTTAAAGTTAGCGGCAAATCGAGGCATCATGACCAAGGCGTCGGCAAAACTTATATTAAAATGCAAGTCACGAAACATTTTCATAAAAAGCTCAAATTGGTAGTTGTCGCGCTCTTGTCGTTTCTCCTTCCTAAGTCTCGATGGGTAAGGCAAGGGTGGTGTGGGTTGGGGCATAGGCATAGCCTTTGGAATCTCGGGTTCCAAAATGGGTGATGGGTCAACCGTAGGTGTGGCATGAGCGGTACTTTGTGGGATTGAAATATGCTCCTTTTCGACCACCACCTCGGGTTCTTCCTCAATTTCCTCCACCGTTGGAGTAATTGGTTGAGGAGTCGGTTCTTTAAGTGTCTTACCACTACGTGTGGTAATCACTTTCATCTCTCCCTTCGGGTTTGAAACGGTGTTACAAGGCAAACCACCCGAAGTAGAGGCTTTGTTCACCATTACGCATTCTAAAATTGCATTAAGCTTAGCATCAAAATTATTAAACATCACATCTTGGCTAGCGGCTTTTTGGTCAATTCTTTGTTCAAGCCTAGCATGACTTTGCTCTATCTTGTTGTTTTGACCTCGAATTTGGTTAGCAAAATCATTTTTCAATTCATTTCTCATGGCTAGATTTTCCTTAATGAAATTAGCTAACTCCTTTGCATTCTTAGCCGTCTCCTTAGCTTGATTAGCCATTTGCTCTAGAATGTTTTCCATAATCTTATCATTTGAAGTAGTGTAATTCAAAAATTCCAATGGAAGTTCTTTGTTATTTTGAAGGGCTTGACTTGCATTTTGAAAATTACGGTTTTGATTTTGATTTTGCAATTGGCCACTACTACTACTCCCTTGATTCCCATAGTTGTTATTACCCTTATAATTGTTCTTTTGATTGCTTTGGTAACCAACTTGATTGTTTCGATAATTGTTAGCATTTTGATTTGGTGAAAAACCCGGTGGAGTCAATTGATTAGTGCGAGGAACTTGACCGTTTTGGTTGTAAGTTCCTATGTTCTAGTACTCCTATGTTCTAGCAACAAACCCGCTCATGCAAGCAGTTAGCACAAAACAAAGAAGAAACAAGGCTTAACTGATTTTTAGCTAATTTTGCTAAACTTGAGCATGCATTTGTGTGTATACTTCACCAAGACTGATCCTACAAACAATGCATAACATATAAACACCCTAATGATTGTTTCTAACTGGTTTTAAACACAAATCACTTTTAAAATCTTTACTAAACTAGCAGATCCAAACACCCCTTTAAAACTGAAACCAAACTTTTTTTCAAATCAAACCAACTTAAAACTAAACCAAACTGAAACAAAGGACTTGTAACATGCATATAACATCCAAATCAAACAAATACAAGTTCTTAGACAGATTCTTAACAATTAACAAGAAAAATCACATAAGGCATGAAATTTTCAGAAACATAAAAAAAATGAAAATGGATAACAAGGGCTACCTTGTTGGGCTTACTTCCAAGCCCAACAGTGGCTGATAAGCCACCTCCTACAAGCCCGGGCTTGTGCAGATCAAGTGTGATTGGATTGGCTTGAGTGCAATTGGCAAGAAAAATGATGAGAATAGAACTTGATGGATCCTTGTTTCCTGCACACCACAAACAGCAAAGATGGGAAGAACAAGCTATAAGTTATTCAATAAGCTTGGTTAAATAAGCTTATTGAACAGCTTATAGCAGTAAGCTTAAGTATAAGTTTCTGAAAATTTTTGAAAACAAGTGAAATATCAAAAACAAACTTGAGGATTTGAAAATGTTTCAATGAAAACAAACTTGAAAACGTAAATGCTGGAAAGTAAATGTTGGATCACAGTTTCATGTAGGGTAAAAAAAAGCTTTTCATTAATTTAAAGAAAATAAAAATACATAGAAACTGGAACAAGTATACATGTGACATGCCACATGTATATATACTGCTAGATGAAGATTCTAGATACAAGGTAAAATTGATAAACCCTAATCCTGAAAGTCCTAAAAAGCCCTTGGTCAAAAGTCTTCAAAAATCGTCAAAGTGGCATCTTGTGAGTTTTCAGGAAGCATGTGAGTATGCCAGTGATGAGAACTGATCTTGGCCATTAATTTAAGCTTGGGGAGCACTCAGTTGATCTCAAACGTTGATTTTGTCTCCT
Source organism: Glebionis coronaria (assembly GCA_025667525.1). NCBI lineage: Eukaryota > Viridiplantae > Streptophyta > Magnoliopsida > Asterales > Asteraceae > Glebionis > Glebionis coronaria. Next base: position 301,586,873 of record CM046878.1, on the reverse strand, counting down.
TTTTGAAATTGAGGGAAAGGGACGTGAGCAGGGTAGTGGGGTTTGGGGACCATAGGTGAGCTGGCAAGGTTTTGTGGGTGGGACTGGGTTTAAAAGGTGTCTAATCAGTGTTCTGGAGGAGATGGGGTTTAATCATGGAAGGATTAAGAAAACCCTAATTGGAGTTCTTGGGGAAAGAGGTGTTAGTTTAATCTGTTTTAAGAGAGAAAAATGTGTTTCCCACGTAATTTAAATTTTTAAAAACAGATTAAACAATGTTTAGTGAGTGGATTGTGACGTGGGACAAAGGAGGCGTGTGATTGGTTAAGAGTTTGAGTGGGGTGATGTGTCAGGCTGTAAGTGGCTGGGACAAGTTTGGTTGTCTGGCCCAATTGCCCCCCCCCCCCCAAGGTTATTACTTTATTCATATTGTATAAATTAGCCAAAAACTTCCATTCCTTTGTAAATGAGTTTGCCAGTTTGGCACTTTCAGTCCTTCAAGTTGTAGTTTATAGGAACAAGGACTAATCTTGTAATTTCTTCACATTCCAAGGACTGATTTTGACATGTATTCAAACTTTAGGGCTTTGACTTGTTGGTTGACTTCTTGGAGGACCATTTTTGACAATTTAGATTTGATGAGGGACTAAATTTGCCAATTCTTCAAAGTTAAGGGTCCTTTTTGTAATTTTGACAAACTTTAGGGACCAAACTTGTAATTATGAAGATACAAGGGTATAAAGTGTCAATTCTTCAAACTTGGAGGACTAATCTTCAATATCCTTCAAATCTTCAAGGGTTTTCTTTGGAAAATTCCTCACTAGGGCTTGGTTCATCGTGCGGCTTCGTTTCCCGTGTTCGTTTTTGCGTGATTCTTGTGATCTTTTGTCATTTTCTCAATATCCGTACCTAAATTACACAAGCAACAAACACAAGCATATATTTGGGTATTTTGATGATATTTAATGCATTTTAAGTCCAAAAAGAACGATGAGACCATGTATAAAAGCCGTCTCATCAATACTTGCCCTAATTACGCTATTTTTCCTAAAAGACGTATTTATTACTACCACTGTCATTTTGGCGCCGCTGCCGGGGAGGCGTGTTGTGTTTTGATTTGAACCATTGTTGTTTTTATATAGCCATAATATCTAATTGTATTAGTAGCACTCTACTAATACGTATTATCGGTTTTTGTTTTTTGTGTGAATACTATCACTATATTGTATACGTAGAACAATAAATTCCCAAGTACTCCAAAAGTTTGAAAACACAACCTTGATTGGGAGGTCATTACTCAATTATTGTATTCTAATCTCAAACAAAAAAGAAAGGCAAAATAGATAAATACTTTCGTGAAGCTTAATTTTGAAAAACACAAACTATAAGGTGGGTATAAGGAGGGTATTATAAAATATACCCTAAGGAAAAAGTCTCTTTGCTTCGCGCCACCTCGTTTCCCCGCTTTCTTGGGAGTGTTTAGATAAAAAGGGCTAATCGAGGGTTTGCCAACCAAAGTATTATCTAAGTATCATATATATTTTCTTGGTTTCATTTGATAAAACCCTCTTGAACGTTTTGGTGTTCCACCAACGTTCTAAATTCATCGAAAGCGTTCACTTCACGCGATCGTTTTCATTCCTTGAGGCTTCTTTAATCAAGAGACTTGATTAAGGAGGAGATTTGTAGATTTTTGTCTACCTAATACTATCACAAAATCCAAAAAAAGTAAAAACAATCAAAAACCACAAAAAATTGGAAAAATTAAAAACACCAAAAAGAATCTTCTTTGCTCATCCCCATGTTATACGTGACGTTTATGCTTACTCGTAATCAAGCAAGACGTGCACATAAACGAAAAAACTGAAAGGAGTCCACACACACTCCTAATCTTTCTAGTGAGGAGTCTCCTATTGACGAACCTATCGTAGAAGAAGAACCAACCATGGTGAATCGTACTATGATGGAGTTACTTCAAGCACCCACCGAGGGTTATGGAGAGGCTATTGTAATTCCTGCCATCCCTGCGGAGAATTTTGAAGTGAAAACGGGTTTTGTTGTCGATGATTCAAAACAACAAATTCCGTGGTGATGAAAAGGACAACCCGCACAACCACATCCGCCAATTCAATCGTCTTACCGCCACTTACAAATTTAAGGATGTTGCTTATGACTCAATTAAGATGATGCTTTTTCCGTATTCCTTAGCGGGGCCCGCTAAAATTTGGTTAGAGAAAGAGTCACCCAATTCTGTATTGACGTGGAAGGATCTCGTTTCTAAGTTTGTGAACCAAATTTTCCCCCCCTCTAAGACTACGCATTTAAAAATGAGATTTCAAAATTTTCACTAGAATTTAATGAGAGTTTTTCAACGACTTGGAATAGGTTTAAGGAAATGTTACATGAGTGTCCTCATCACGGTTTTTCCGACTTGCATCAATTTGACACGTTATACAATGGATTAAATGATCATGAAAGGGATTATCTAAATGTCGCCTCGGGTGGTAATTTTTTTGTGTAAAACGGTTGAGGAAGCGTTGTTGATAATTGAGAATAGACCTAAGGTGTATAGTCCTCGTAACACATCGAGTGTTCGTAAGGCTTCGTCTTCGGCTTCACCTTCTTTGTCCAATACCATCGATGCTTGCCAAATTGAGGCGAACTTGGAATACAAAATCTTTGATAAACTTAAAGGACTTTTAATTTAATTCAAAGTTGGTGAACAAAGTGCTCCTACTACGGAAAAAGCGGTTGAGGTTTCATGTATGTATTGTGGTGGAGGTCACGATTTCTCCGAGTGTATTACCAACGGTGGTAACACTTCGAGTGCCTACGCGGCCAAGGGAACTTACAACCAAAACGGTCAAGTTACCCGCTCTAATCAATTGACTCCATTGGGTTTTTCTCCCAATCAAAATGCTAACAATAACTATCAAAACAATCAAGTTGGTTTCAAAAACAATTACAAAGGAAACTATGGGAATCAAGGGGCTAATAACAATCAAGTTTCAAACAAAAATCAAAACAATGATTTTCAAAACAACAACAAGGGTTTGCAAACTTTGAAAGATCTTCCAAATGAATTTGTTGAATACGCAAATAGAAACGATGCTAGGTTTGATTATATTCAAAGAGATATCATTAGCCTAAGATCCGAGTTTAAGAATGACTTGAAAAAGGAGTTGAAAAGCGAGTTAGTAAATGAGCTTAAAATCCATACAAACAAAATGGAAGGGAATGTAACTAGGTTACAACAAAACCAACAAAAAATGGCACAAGGGCAACATGAAATAAAACAAGAGATGATAAAGGCCGAGAAGAGGCAATCTATGTTTGAGGATAAAATTTCATCTATGTTTGAGGCTATAATGTGCAAACCGTCTTCGAGTAGTCTTCCTAGCAATACCATATCAAACCCTAAGGGAGAGATGAAAGTGATTACCACACGAAGTGGTAAGACACTTAAGGAACCGACTCCTCAACCAATTACTCCTACGGAGGATGCAATTGAGGAAGAACCCGAGGTGGTGGTCGAAAAGGAGCATGTCCAAATTCCACGAAGTACTGCTCATGCCATACCTACGGTTGACCCATTACCACATTTGGAACCCGAGATTCCAAAGGCTATGCCTATGCCTCAACCCACACCACCTTTGCCCTATCCATCAATACCTAGAAAGGAGAAACGTCAAGAGCGCGATAATTACCAATTTGAGCTTTTTATGAAAATGTTTCGTGACGTTCATTTTAATGTGAGTTTTGCCGATGCTTTGGTCATGATGCCTCGATTTGCCGCTAACTTTTAAAGTATGTTGAACAACAAGGAGAAATTGCAACAATTGTCTAGTTGTTCCTCGGTTTATCTTAACCGCAGACCTCAAAAAGTCGATGATCCCGGTAAATTCTTGATTCCGTGTGCAATCCAAGATATGGAAGAATGCTATGCCTTGGCCGATCTTGGTGCTAGTATTAACTTGATGCCACTTGCAATCTTCAAGTCGCTCAATCTTCCTAATCTTACTCCTTCACGAATGTCTATCTAGTTGGCCGATCATTCCACGATTCCCGCATGTGGATTGGCGGAAGACGCTTTTGTGAAAGTGGGAAAGTTCTATTATCCGGTAGAAGTTTTAGGGTTTGGTGATGAAGAAACTAGTGGCAATCCCACTATGTTAGATCCAATTCTTGATAATTCGACACCAACCTTCACTCCTTTCGATGGTGGTGGTTTTACGTTGGAAGAATTCGATGTTCCACGTACTTGTGACGAAGACCTCGAAAACTATGAGGACTTCTCGATTATCAAGGATTTTCTCAACGATTTCCCATTTCCTCCACCCGAGGAGGTTATGAGTATCGAGCCCAAATCTTCAATTGAGGAAGCACCTATCCTCGAGTTGAAAGATTTACCTCCTCACCTTGAATATGTATTTTTGGAGGAGGACGACAAGTTGCCGGTTATTGTTGCGAAAGATCTTTCGAATGATGAAAAAACCGCACTTGTCGATGTTCTAAAGGATCACAAAGGGGAAATTGCGTGGAAGTTATCCGACATTAAGGGGATCAATCCCAAATTTTATACCCACAAAATCTTAATGGAAGAAGATTACAAACCCGCAATCCAATGTCAAAGGAGGGTGAACCCCAAAATTCGCGACGTCATCAAAACGGAAGTCCTTAAACTCTTTGACGCGGGAATGATTTACCCTATTTCCGATAGCCCTTGGGTGAGTCCTATTCATTGTGTCCCTAAGAAGGGAGGAATGACCGTTGTGCCAAACGATGCCAACGAGTTAATTCCAACTAGACTCGTGACCGGATGGAGAGTGTGTGACACCCCAGGCAAATCCCACATCGGCTGTGGCAGGGAGAGATCTTGGCTCATAAGAAAACATTTACCTTCTCATGACACAACGCGTTTTATGGTCTACTGCAAGTGGGGTTCTTAGGAACTGGCAGTTAAGCGTGCTCATGTGGTAGTAGTACTAGGTTGGGTGACTAGCCATGAAGTACTTATAAGAGGGCCACAAAGCAAAGCCGTGAGCCTGCGGGCAAAGCGGACAATATTGTAGTATGAGTAGGCGGGATGTTACAAGTGGTATCAGAGCCACTCCTAAGCCGTTCAGGATGGTGGGGCAAACCTCATCGAGGACGATGAGTCCCGAAAGGGGGGGGGGGTGCTTGTGACACCCCAGGCAAATCCCACATCAGCTGTGGCAGGGAGAGATCTTGGCTCATAAGAAAACATTTGCCTTCTCATGACACAACGCGTTTTATGGTCTACTGCAAGTGGGGTTCTTAGGAACTGGAAGTTAAGCGTGCTCATGTGGGAGTAGTACTAGGTTGGGTGACCAGCCAGGAAGTACTTATAAGAGGGCCACAAAGCAAAGCCGTGAGCCTGCGGGCAAAGCGGACAATATTGTAGTATGAGTAGGTGGGATGTTACAGAGTGTGCATTGACTATCATAAGTTGAATGACGCCACTCGTAAAGACCATTTTCCCTTTCCCTTCATGGACCAAATGTTGGAGCGTCTTGCGGGAAACGATTTCTATTTCTTTTTAGATGGTTTTTCCGGTTACTTCCAAATCCCCATCAACCCTCGTGATCAAGAAAAAACTACATTTACGTGTCCATATTGAACGTTTGCTTATCGTAGAATGCCATTCGGACTTTGCAATGCATCGGGAAACTTTCAAAGGTGCATGATGGCTATTTTTCATGATATGCTCGAGACGACGATGCAAGTCTTCATGGATGACTTTTCCGTGTTTGGTAGTTCGTTCACTTCGTGTTTGTCGAATGTTGAGAGAATGCTAAAACGTTGTGAGGAAACCAACCTTGTGCTCAATTGGGAAAAATGTCATTTTATGGTTAAAAGTGGGATCGTCTTAGGGCACAAGGTTTCGAAAGTGGGGATTGAGGTAGATCATGCTAAGGTAGACGTCATCACCAAATTACCTCATCCCAAAACTGTTAAGGGAGTTAGGAGTTTCCTAGGCCATGCGGGATTTTATCGTCGATTCATCAAGGATTTTTCAAAGATTTCACGTCCTATTACACATCTCCTCGAAAAAGATGCACGTTTTGTCTTTAACGAAGATTGTGTACGAGCCTTTGAAATCCTTAAGAGGAAACTTACCGAAGCTCCCATTCTTGTTGCTCCCAATTGGAACCTCCCCTTTGAGCTAATGTGTGATGCTAGTGACTACGCTATTGGGGCCGTATTGGGGCAACGTCATGAAAAAAACTTCTTGCCTATTCACTATGCAAGCAAAACGATGACCGAGGCTCAACTAAAATACACTACAACGGAGAAGGAATTCCTTGCCGTGGTGTATGCATTTGAGAAATTTCGACCTTATCTCGTCCTGACTAAATGCATAGTGTATACGGATCATTCGGCTATCAAGTATCTTATGGCTAAACAAGATGCAAAGCCGAGGTTACTTCGTTGGATTCTCCTCCTACAAGAATTTGATCACAAAATCATTGAAAAAAAAGGAGTCGAGAATCTAGCGGCCGATCATCTTTATCGTTTGGAAGATCCTCACCAAAGTGTTTACGAGCCTAAGGAAATCACTAAAACATTTCCGCTCGAGACACTTGGTGTAGTGAATTCTAAACTTGATTCATCTACCCCATCGTTTGCGGACATCGCAAATTACCATGCGGGGAATTTCATCATCAAGGGTATGACGACTCAAGAAAAACAAAAATTCTTTCGTGACGTCAAGTTCTATTTTTGGAACGACCCTTACTTGTTTTGAACTTGTGCGGATCAAATCATTCGACGATGTGTCTTTGGTACCAAAGCTTCTAACATCCTTAGAGCTTGTCACGAGGGACCCACGGGTGGTCACCACGGTGCTAATCTCATGGCTAAGAAGGTCTTTGATGCCGGTTTCTTTTGGCCTACTATTTACTGAGATGCACATGCACTTGTGAAGTCGTGTGACTCGTGCCAACGACAAGGAAAAGCCTCACAAAACGATGAAATGCCACAAAATATCATCCAAGTGTGTGAGATCTTTAACGTTTTGGGTATTGACTTTTTGGGGCCGTTCCCATCATCTCGTGGTAATAAGTACATCCTTGTCGCGGTTGACTACCTATATAAGTAGGTGGAAGCTAAGGCTTTGCCCACCAACGATGCTCGTGTGGTAGTCAAGTTTTTTAAAAGCTTGTTTTCTCGGTTTAGAACCCTTCGTGCGATCATAAGCGATCGTGGAACCCATTTTTGTAACGACCAATTCGAAAGGGTCCTAAGGAAATATGGGGTTACACATCGTCTTTCTACGACTTATCACCCACAAACGAGTGGGTAAGTCGAGGTTTCAAACCGAGCTTTGAAGAGGATCTTGGAGAGATCGATTGGGGAAAACCGACAATCTTGGTCGGATATGTTGGATGATGCTTTATGGGCCTTTCGGACCGCTCATAAGATGCCCATCGGGTGCACTCCTTATTACCTTGTGTATGGGAAGAATTGTCACTTGCCAATTGAACTCGAACACAAAGCTTATTGGGCCCTTAAGCATTGTAATGACGATATGGAGACCGCAGGAAAACACCGGAAAATGTATTTAAATGAATTGGATGAACTGAGAGACACTACTTATGAAAATTCATTGATTTATAAAGAAAAAACTAAAAAGTTTCATGACTCAAAAATTAAAAACTGGGTTTTTAACATTGGAGATCAAGTTTTACTTTTTAACTCTCGTTTAAAAATATTTTCCGGTAAGTTGAAATCCCGTTGGTCCGGTCCATTCACCGTGACTCAAGTTTCCTTATGGGACCATCGAGCTAGCTCAAAATGATGGCCCCAATTTCAAGGTGAATGGACATAGGTTGAAGCACTACTTTGGTAGGGAAGTTCCATCCTTAAACTACCTCGACCAAATCACATTCCCCAATGATAATTAGTATTGAGTGGATCGAGTCGAGCTCATGACTCGGTAATCAAAAACGAGGTTCCTCGTGGGGGAGTCCCATGCTTATCCTATGTACATATTATCGCTTTCTAATGTAGTAACGTGTGGGGATTTGTGCCCTTCCAACCTTTGTTCCGTGGTTGTTTGTGATATGTGGTTTTTAGATGATCATGATCTTCACGACTGGAGCATCTCGTGTTCGTTTTATGGGAGCACTCGATCGTTTGCTTTGAAGAATTTCTCGATATCCACACATGATATATCCTTTGATGTTCTAACCTTAGGTTTATAGCACACTTCATAAACGGCTTTAAATTTAACGGTTACACCCTTTCCATGCTAGATTAAGCATTCGACTACGTCTCTAGTATGGGGGTTTTCCATCCCTTAGACTCGAAACATTGAGGACAATGCTTAACTTTAGTATGGGGGTGAATAGATACTTGCCTTGCCAAACCTTCGCGCTTTCCAAAGTTTATCTTTTTGTTTATCGTTTTGTTGCAAAATAAGGCTAAAAATGGCCAAATTTTAAATTTTACTCATGTTTTATAAGTGTTTTAAGACACGAATGTAGATTTTCCGATGACGAAAATAAGAGTAATTTTTGACTCGACCGTGCGTGTTGAGCACTTAGCTTCGATTCCTTAACTTTATATTAGGCTAAGTCTCTTAAATGAGGACGAGAAACGATAGAGTTAATTATAAGTTACTATGCTAAACGTAGAGTACTCGTATCCTTTAAAAAACTCATGTGTTCTCGTTATTTTCTTATTCTCCCTTCGCTTGTAAATATTTTTTGCTTAATAAATATTGACTTAGCGGTTTAGTCTTGATTGTTAGTTTCTAGTCTTTTCTAGTAGCTTCCATGTAATTAAATTGGGAAGACATTAAGGTATCGCCGGCGTCACGGTTTTGAAGTATTGGAAACCCGAATAATCGAAAGCTTCACCCGATAATAAGATTTCAATTGCTCACCTAAATCAAGCAAACAATTTGAAGCTCACAAGGCCGAAAAATCTATGCAAATATGAAAGTGAATCAAGCCTTAATCTTTGAAGCTTTAAAGATCCAAAATTCGCTTTTAGCGTGAGGATATACGCCTTTAACATAATAAACACCTCATGGCAAGGTTAAATAAAAGGCAAGGCAAGACCGAAGTCATAATAAAAGCTTCATGGCGAAGTTGAATAAAAGATGGAGGTACACCTATGATTTAAGGCCCTTCCGTTAGGGGGCGTATAAAAGTCTTGGTAATAAGTCTCATGTTCAAAAACCATTATAAAATCGTGTTTATCAATCCTTCTTGTTGCCTTAATTTTTTGACATCGTTGTCTATTTTTAGGGGCTATTAATTCAATGGTTTTGGTTACACAGTTACGACTATATTTTTAGACCTAAATCTCTATTATCGCATAAGTCAGACAATGAATCCTCGTGAAACATTCAAGACAAAATAAAATATAAGAGATACAACTTAGGAAAATGGGAGGATAAGTACGTGATTTGGGCATATGACTAGTGTTAGCATTACTAACTTATAATGACAATGATCTCGTTGCACGCTTAGCATGGATTTGGGGTGAAAATCGAGGATGATGAAATTATTTCTAATGAAGCATTTACGTGTTCTTATTCTATGAACCTAAACGTCCGATTTTGTGATGAAAATCATACATTATGTCTAAAACGCAAGTAGTAGTAATAGTAGTAGTGTAGCTAGTTTATCATTCAATAAAGTGAATAAAAATGAATTTTGTAGATGCTACGATACTTTATTCTAGCATTGCGTGAGGGCACGGCAATGGTTTAGTATGGGGGAGTGATGAGACTACTTTTATACATAGTCTCATCGTCCAAAACGGGCTTTAAATGCATTAAATATCTTCAAAAATGCCAAATATATGCTTGTGTTTGTTACTTGTGTATTTTAGGTACGGATATTGAGAAAATGACAAAAGATCACAAGAAACATGCAAAAACGAACACGGGAAACGAAGCCGCACAGTGAACTAAGCCTTAGTGTTGATTTTCCAAGAATAACCCTTGAAGAAATGAAGACTATACAAGAAGGGTCCTCCAATATTGAATAATTGACACTTTAAACCCTTGTTTATTCATAATTACAAGTTTGGTCCTTAAAGTTCGTCAAATTTACAAAAAGGGCCCTCCACTTTGAAGAATTGGCAAGAATGGTCCCTCAACAATCAAGACTTATCAATATTAGTCCTCCAAAAAGTCTATCATACAAGTCAAGACCATAATATTTGAAGAAAATTCCAAAACAACCCTTCAAGAATCATCAAATGGCAAGAAATACCCTTGAAAATACTTTGGAAAAGTATTTGGGGTAAAAGTGTAAAAACATAAACTTTATTAACAAAGGAAATCGTGTTTGGCTGATTAAAACTTGACAATGAAAGAAGAAAAGAGGGACCAAAGTGGGCAGACAGGAATACTTACCTTAACCTGTGAGGGGGTGACACGTGCCCCACTCACCAAAACCCACCAATCACAACCCACCCTTCATCCACCTCACCATCCCACTCAGATTTATTAACTAATCATAACTGATTAGTTTAATTTGGCGCCTAACACTCTTTTTAAACCCAAAAACAGATAAAACTTTGCACTGTTTAACGTATGAACACAAATGGGTTCTCTTAAACTACTTGAAATTAAACCACCAAATTATCCAGAAATGTGATTAAGGTCATCTTAATCACATCCCAACTTTAAAAACCCATGCCAGATCACCCCAATGTCCCACATATGATTCCCCTGCTACAAAGGTAGAAGAAACTACCAAAAGGTGACAACCATCCAACCATCCAAATTCAGATTCAATCCTAAGTTTTCATATAAGCCATTGATCACATTTCTACCTTTGACACCTCAACAAACTGCCAAAACAAGTTCACATGTTCAAGAATTTTCAAAATCGACAAGCGCACATTGGGAACTTTACACACTAGGGTTTATGTATTTTTCAGCTTTCATAGATCATTTGTAACCTATATAAGGCATAGGACCTGCTTCATAGAAGTTTGCTCTTGGTTTTTCCTTTGTTCAATATTCTGTAAATCCTACTTAATGTTTAATGAATTGTGTTTGAATGTTTAAAGAAAACCCAAGTGCCAATCTTTTTATCTGCTTGTTATTGTTATATGTTTGCTAATCTTGAATCTTAAAACGTGTTTTCAAACATTGTGCAAGAAATTGTACAAGAGTTCAAAATCTGATATTTTGCTAAGACTTGGTTAAAACCTTTGAATTCTTGGGCTATAAGTGGATCATAGCACATTGATAAAGAGTTATCAAGGTGTTATGAGGCTTACAACTTGGGGATAATCAAGTGTGGGAACGAGGTTGCATTAATCAGATTTTATTTTCCATTTTTCCCTTTTCTGTTTTGATAATATTTGTGCTATAACCTTGTTCAATCTTAGCAGCTTGTTTGTGGAAGCTTGTGCCTTGTTTTGCTTGGCAGATCAGCTCAAAAATTCGTGAGTGTGGATGTACATTCATGAGGTTTGAGTTCTTGAACCCAAGAATCTGAAAAATACTTGATTTTTATGATTTTGTGTTCTACTTGTGTTCTTGTTGTTTTTGTGGCTTAATCTTGCTTGATACTGCATAATATATCTGTTATTGTGTTTGATTGGGCTTGGGTAACATTAAATCACACTTATACTTGTTTAAAACCTGATTTGAAAAAGATAAGGGGTGTTTGGGTTAACCTGTTTAAGTGCATAACTTGTAATTGTGTTATTGGAAGGTGTTGTTTGTTGCTTGTACCTGCTAAACACTTGGTTGTATGCTAATATCGGCATGTTTTCAGACTTAAAACATAAAATTAAAGATTGTGCTATATCTCACTTGATTTTGCTGTTTTTGACCTAAGATTTTGGAAACAACTAGAGCGTATGCATGTTTAGGGCTCAAAAGTTTTAAATCAAAGTTTATATAACCTGTTTAGAAGATTTGAGTGTTTGAATCTGGCCTTGTGGTCAAGTATATCAGCTAAGTGTCAAAATTGCTTGTTTAGTGTTCATCAGTAACATTCATAAGCTTGAATCTTGATCTAGACTTTGGATCAGTGCATGAAACCTGTTTAAATTTGTTCATTTGAATTAATTATAGCTTGTGTATGCATTTGGTGAAGTTTGGCTGGCTGATTTTTGCTAAAAGTGCTTATTGAATCAAAACTGCTTATTGTTCATGTCTGATGCTTATATGGTGATGTTTTGATTAAACTGTATTAATTGGTTGATTGGAATTGTGTTTTTGTTGCTTATATTGACTCCTTATGATTAACTGATCATTTGGGTGCCTTTGCTTAACTTGAATCCACAAAAAAGTCACATAAGACAAAAAGTCAATTTGGTCAAGCAGTGGAAACTTTTCCCACTGCTCAACCCCCAAAACTAGCCCCTGCTAGTGTAAAACATCAAACAACTTATTCATAAGCCATTTTGGCTTATCCAGACTTGCAACAACTTATTTTTTGTGATATATCTTCCTTATTTGACCCTTTGATTTGATCTGGAGCTTATTAGGGTTTGACTTTGACTTTTTACTAGAAAACTCATTAAGTTGACTTTTACATAAGTGCTTATCTGCTTATTCTAGCTTATTGCTTGTGCTTATTTGAAAACTTTTTGATTATTTTGCTTAATTAAGTCATTTAAAACCTTTTGAAAGTTGAATCAGCACTTGAGGTGGTCTAGAACTCAAAAACGACTATTTTGTCGTTTTGTGAAGAGAGTCTTGGCTTATTTCAGGCTTATTTCTTGTGCTTTTTAAAGTTTTCTTTTTACAGATCTCTTATGTAATTCAAAAGAAGCTTGTGTGTCAAATTTTAGCTTATGGCATCAGCTTATAGCTTAATGGGCCAAAAAGCCCATTAAGAATAAGCTGCTTTGAAATACGCTAGCTTAAACGCATTTTCAGCTTTTGGGCCTTCAGAGTTTTGTTTTTAAAATCAAATTTCGAGTCAGACTGGAAGTTTTGGGCTTATTTGGTTGACTTTTTCTTATTGGGCCCAATATAAGCCCATTAAGGGACTGTTTTGTCATTTAGCCTATTTTAAGGCCCAATAGGGGTATTTTGGTAATTTCAAGTGCATTTCTGTTTTATTTAGGTTAAAATAAAATAGTTTGCAACTTTTTAGAATTTTTATAAATTTTGGATTTTTATTAATATTTTATTATTATTTTATTATTAAAAATTAAAATTTAGATTTTTACAAGTTTTTCATTTTTCTCAGTTCAAGTACATTATGTTGGAAATTTTGCAATTTTTAGAATATTTTTATTTACATTAGATTAATTTTTAGAATTATTTTAATTTTTAATAGTTTTTAATTATTTTTAACTAGTTTTTATTAATTTTAAAATTTTCAAAAATAGTTTTAAATTCAGTTAAGTCATTTTAGAGGTTTACAAGTTAAAAATTCTCATTTGGCTTTTTGTTAATTAAATTGATTTTTGGGCTTTAATTAACATTAAAAATTATTATTTAATTAAATAAAAGGTTTCAGTGATTTTTGATTTTTTGTAAACTCTAATTACATTTTTTAGGATTTATTGCAATTTTCAAGGAATTTTTAGGGTAATTTTTAATTTTGGTCACTTTTTACGGTTCTACGTGCACGACTTATCGTCTTAGTTTAATTTATAATCGTAACCGTCATTCTATGCCAATCTCTTTTCTATTTTCTCTTTTCTCATAAATCATGATTACATCATTAATCATTTCTTAACACAATACACAAGCCTCCTTGAGAACGATCCCCACTTTGGGTCATTTACTTGTGGTTTTCCTAAATCACTTGTTAATACTTACCCTAATTACGCTCTTTTTCCTAAAAGACGTATTTATTACTACCACTATCAGTAATACTTTAGGAAAAGTATTAGTTTTCGAGTTTTTAATTTTTTTGGTGCAAATCTTTGGAAAAAAATTTGCTTTTGTGATTTTTTATTGTTTTTGTATTTTTAAGTTTTTTATTTTTTTGTATTTTTGATATTTTAACAAGAAAATAACGTTCAAAAGTGAACGGATCCCAAAATCCAAATCGTATCACGAAAAATCGTCAATTGTAAAGAGATTGATGCGGCAGCGGCGTCAATTTAATAACCGTTTTTAGCAAGTTATTTAATGTATTTTACGTTCCTCAAATCGAGTCGAATTGAAACCTAATTTTATCGTAGAGATTAATTGGTTTTGGTTAATAGTACTTGTTTGGAATCCATGTCTAATTTAAACTTAAAAGGGGAATATTATTTTAGGCTAAGGAATATATAAAAATAAGCAAATAGTTCACATAAAATTATTCTAAAATGCAAGACAATTACAATACAAATTAAATAATTAAATCTAAGATGCAACAAATCTATATTATAATTAAAAAATATCAGTTAATCTATATGCAAAATTAATCTAAATGCATGCATGTAATAACAAGTAAAACTAACAAAAAAAAATTAAATCACAAAGATAAACTTAAAAATAAAGCGTAAAGCTTCAACCTTTTTAGCTTATTAACCTTTTAGATGATAAAGCTTGAAACTTTATATACTAATAAGCTTAATAATCACAAAAAGGTGCAAAATTTAAACTAATAATAAGCTTATCTAAATGAAAACTAATTTTTAAACCTTTAAATCTATTTTTTAGAACAATAATAATATTTAAAACTAATTAAACCGATTTTTATAAAAAATATATTTTTTAAAAACAATTTAAACTCTATTAATCTAATTAATTAAACTAAAACGATTAAGCTAGAAATTTAAAAAGGATAGAACTTTGGTACCCGTGGTCCGAAGATAACGCTCTAAACACAATCAATCATAAGCAACAAAATAGGCCCGTAAAGTACACGGCCAACCAAATCAAACTCGAATCAAATTTATTAAACCATAAGCTCTTTACCAAACGTGATGAATCAATTCGCCAAGATCATAATAACACAAGAAGTTAGAATAATAAGCAACTATTAATATTTAATAAAGAGATTCAAACAAAACTAATAGATCTAGAATATTTTTAAGTTTTATAGAAATATATTAATTTTTAAACAAAAAATTAATAGATCTACACTTTTTTATAAAAATACCTAATAGATCTAAACTATTTTTTTTGGGTTTTATGAAAGTACTTTAATTTTTATGCTACAATATTAAAAAGTAAATCTAAAGATAAAAATAAATTTAACTAAATTAATTAACTACTTGCAATTAATTAAAGATGTAAACTAAATAATATAAAAGTACTAATTAAAAGCTAGCTTATTAATAAGTTGTAAGCCTAAGCTTATAACTTATGTGATTTAAAAAGCTTAAAAGCTAATTAAATAAATTCGCCCACAATAAGCTAGATCTAGGGAAATAAGCCCATAATAAGCTTAAAATAAGATAACTTATTTCAAACTTATATATAAATCTTAACTTATTTGGAAAAAGTTATAAAAAAACTAATCCCAAAATAATAAGCTAGATTATTTAGAATAGATTAAGAAAGGTAGAATGAGATTAAGCTAAAGATAATAACAATAAGCTAAAACTGACTTTTATTAATGAAAAGAGTGCTTAATAATAAGCTAGTACAATGCTTGAGAGAAAAAATAAAAATAAAAACTATGAAAATTAAACTACAAAACTACTATGCGAAAATAAACTATCTAACCCCATTCAATGAAAAGGGAAGGTCTATTTATAAGCTGCCACAATTGAGGGTATATTTATAATTTCCCATCTTCTATTTGCATTGTTTTCTCTGAAAGTGGGTGCTAGTTGTATACATGCTAGGATCGCGTGCCCATTAATTCCTGGCACAAGCCCAAACTTTCTTGTTTTCATCGCCAGAGCCACGTGGCGCCATTTGATTGGCTAGTCGTCCTGTCAGCTCTGATAATCTACCACTTCGTACTGACTCATATTGCCACCTCGTACTGATTTGACGGCGCCGCCGCCAAGTGTCAACATAGGATTGGCCAGCCGCCACACGTGTCTTCCACATCTGACATTCCCTGCCACCTCGGACTGACACATCAGACTGACGTGTCAGCGCCGCTCTACAACCTTTGACTGCCACATGTCGTCCCCTCATTGGTCAGCCACCGCCGCCACTCTGCAACCTAGTACATGCACACAATAAATTATGTCAGTTCCACGTGGCGCACTAGCATTGGCCAGTGCCTCCACGTGGCTGCTGACGTCATGATTCGGGTCTGGATCGGGTCGGGTCGGGTCATGATCGGGTCGGGTCTGGATCTGGTTGGGTTGCCACGTGGACCACTCAGGTGGTGCCACGTGGCAGTGGCTTAATATACACCACCAAATGCCACGTCCAGGATTCGAAACCAGGTTGTTTCGCTTAGGTTTTAATGGACAAAGGAATGCCAGCTGAGCTGGGCATTCCTTTAAGTTTACATATACTAAACTTGCCTTTTAACCATACTTTGTTTGGACTTTCATAGCAATTATAAACCACCCCCCCCCCCATTTAATTTGAACTAGTAAATTTATTAATAATAATAATAATAACAAGAATGAGATGCAACTCTCGCATATGGGTTTCTTCCTTTCTCTTTCTCTAATCTAGGTGAGTTACAGGAAGATGCAGTTGCGTTGCTGAAGCAAATCCAGAGATTTTCTAAGGCTCAAGACATTGCAGCGCGCGCTGCTGTACATATTTTCCATAGAATAGGTTTTGCTATTGCTAAAGGGGTGGGAGCGCAGATAGTATCTCGACTCCCATCCAATTTGTTGTAAATCCCTTTTTGTTTCTAATAAAGTGATGGTTAAATAAAAAACAATAATAATAATACTAATAATCATACAGAAAATATTTTTATTTTTATAAAAACTTTATTTTTTTATTAATTTTCGAAAATATAAATTTTATTTATATTATTAATTTATTAAAAACTATTTATTTAATTAAAAACCTAATTAAACTTGAAAAATTCATAGAGAACAAACCGTGAGAAGTTGCGATGCGGGGTCGGGACCGCTGGCTTTGTAATTTGTTGCTCTTTCCATTCTCGTGCTCGTTTTTTTATTTCTTGACCCTGTCCTTTGTCCTTTTTTAATAAATGGCCGTGAAATCCCGTGTTTTCTTTCCATTTAATATTTTTTACCTATTTCACAACGAAAACACAAACCACACATAATTCCGAAATTTATGATATTAATTACACGTTTTGGTTTCGTTTTTCATTGTTTTAAGTGGTAAAATGGTAAGTGTTTGCACACTTATTAGCGTTCACCCAAACCCATGTCATTTTCTTTGGTCATTCCTTCATACACTGTTTCATGCATAAAAAAATTTCATGATTATATGCATTAATTTTTTTTCATGTTTATATATTATGTTCTAATCAAATTAATCATTGCATTTTATTTTATACTGTTAGATGGTTCTCACACGTGAACAAGAACAATTGAGTGCAGCAGTCCAAGCTGCTATGCAAGCTCTACTTCCTCAACTAAGGAATGAGATTCGGGCCGAGGTACAAGCCGCTAACAATCAGCACCCTCACCAGAATCAGAATCCTCCTCCTCCACCTATAGCTACCCTGATCACATGGCTGGAGCGGTTCAATAAGCAGTGTCTGAAATCTTTCGAGCAGACTGACAGCCCCGCTGAGGCTGAGAGCTGGATAGCTCACATTGAGAAGATCTTTGACGCTATGGGATGCGACCCTGTCTTTAAGGCAAGGTTAGCTTGCTATAAGTTTGAAGGAGACGTGCTTGTATGGTGGAAGGCACTTAAGCTATCGAGGGATGCGACGATTGGGTGACTCGCTTGACTTGGGCACAGTTTAAGGAGTTGGTTATGGGACAGTTCTTCCCGAAAGCTGAGCAGGATAAGCTCAAGAGGGAGTATAATGGTATTAGGAAGAGAGCTGGGGAATATAGCAATGACTTTATTGTAAGAACCCGTACTTTCCCAACATTATTTTATTCTTTTATTCGTGCTTCTTAAATTTTCCAACGTATTACGTTTTCTTGTAGTCTTATATGTAAAATCTTGAGATCTTAATATTTTAATATATTATACTTTTTAAGTATTTTATTATCATTGATAATACATTATCTGGAATCATAAAAATTTCTTATTTTATATTTCCATATTTATTTAAATCAAAGTTTTTAATTTAAAATCACCGGCGTACATTTTACAACGAGTTTACTCCAATCATGGAACAATGGAAATCCCTAGTGATCGCGATACCAACGGATGCCCAAAATTTTATATTTTATTATCGATTGTTTCGATAATTAATATTTTCGATGATTTCGTTTTAATTACGTGATAAGTCGTGTCGGGAAACCATATAATCATATTTATGATGCATTGTAACTTTTGAAAAGTATTTTCACGAAACCCGATCCCTGTAAATATTTTCAATATTTACTAATAGTCATTTTCTATCCTTTAAACTATTAAATTGCTTTTAGGTCCAAAACTATCCAATATTTTCAAAATCAATCCTAACATTACTATATATATATATATATATATATATATATATATATATATATATATATATATATATATATATATATATATATATATATATATATATATATATATATATATATATATATATATATATATATATATATATATATATATATATATATATATATATATATATATATATATATATATATATATATATATATATATATATATATATATATATATTCATTTTTTCTAAACTAGCCACTCATTTTTGTTCCTAAAAAACACACACATAAGAAAAGTTCTCCTCCCCTTTTCTTCTCTCAAAATTTCTGTCACCCTCTCATCCTCAAAATCACCATGATCATCAATATTGACTTTGTTTTATCAAAATCTAATCAAAGTCCCTTGTTACATATCTTGTTGTGATTCTTTTGATACCAAAATCATATACATGCATCAACTTTCAAGACTTTTATTATTTTTATGGTTGTGAGGGTTTTGAATATCTTGCATGTGTTGTTTATGTAATGATCTTCATATTTTCATGTTAAAAAGGTTTGGTTTTTGATATTTGATATTAGTAAAATTTGTCATGCAAGTGTTTTAGGAGTGTTTGGTTGATGGGTTTGATACTAGAGTAATATTTGAGGTATGGAACATAGTGGATTTGAGTCAAAATCATGATTTTCTATGATTTTCTAAAGTGTATATTACATCAGCAGGCTTAGAGTAGATTTTATTAGGTTTAAGCTGGGATATGGGCTGAGATCATTTAAATTTGTTGTAGAGTTTTTCGAGACGCTCGTTTTGGTATAATATAGAGCTTCTAACTCGTTACGGATCAAAAGTTATGCTAGTTTTAGTATTCCTGTACCGGGAGACGCGAATCGGCACAATCCGAAATTGTGGCTGATTTTGGGTCGACTCTCGGGGACTTTAGGCATGGTTAGATAATTGATACTAATTTTTTTGAAAGTTTATAAATCTTATATGATGAGTCAAGTAGTGAGTTTAAAAGGCGGATTGCCAAGATAACACTATTAAAGTGATATAAACGGTTTTATAAAACAAGTACACAATTTTATCCCAAATTTTAGAGTCGAGTATAGTGTCGAGCAGATGGGTTTTAAAGTATGAACTTTGGCTCAAATTTTGGTGAGATCTTATACAGGTTATAAGTGATCTTGACACCGAATTTCATCTAAATCTGACAAGTCTAGATAGGGTAGATCGGTGTGTACATTCGGAGTGTACTTGCTGATTTGTATTTGGAAACATAGTTCAATGCTCGTGTGGCATGAGTTGAGTATTCACTATTGGACATGGTGACTTACTCAAGTTTTTAGTCATTATATAAATGACTTAGCTACTGGTCCGAGTAAGGTAAAGGGATAGTTTGACTTACGTTGACTTGCCGTCTTATGACGGGTCCATTCCAAGTGTACAAGTGTTTAAACGAGTAGTGTTCGATAAATGGATTCATTTGGTTCGTGTCAATAGTCATAAAATATGAGTACTTTGAAAATACTTAAGCCATATTATACTTGGCATATAACGATATTTGAGTTCGCGTCTTAACGCGCACCTTATTTTGATAGGTTGCGGCTTTCATGTTTTCCCGGGCATCCATATCGTATGTGATCGTCTTACCACTACCGTTTCTACTCAGCCTCTGAGTACTGTGATTCACTTACCTAGTGGCTAAGGTAAGGTCATAGCCCCTTTTACTTATACATGGTTTCTAAACATGGGGTGAGATTTTACATGCTGGGATACAACCGTTTAAAAACTGTATGCTATCCGGAACTTTTATGTTATCCAGAACTTGTATGCTTTCCATACTTTCATTATTATTATTTCTTTTAGTCTATAGCCTTAAGTTTCCTCTCCTGATCATGAACCGTTAATTTATTTGTGTTGCTAAGCGCGAATGTTGTGGGTGGATCCATCGGGATTGACTATCCCCGTCCCGATTACCTTGACGCACTAATATTTGTTTATACTTGAGTATTTATGCTTAATACTCCCTAGAGGAACTTATATTGAGTTAAGCTTCGGCTCATGAACTGAACAACAATAATAATGGATTCGGACTATGGTTGACGTATATAACCATTTTCCATATTACTTGTTTTACAAATGAATGCTTGTGTTCCACACCTTTACTGCTAAACCTATGAATATCACTCAACTTTATGTTGATGATTTTATATGTTTAATCTCAGGTATTATTACTTAGCTTGGCTTGGATGGGAGCCCGGTAGGATATTATCGCAGCTTGAAGATTTCTGTGTATATTTTAACTTTGGTCAAATCTAAAAGGTGTAAGAAGATTTTCTGTATTTTTGGTACCTAAGTGTTATATAATGATGAAATAATAAATCTTTCCGCATATAAAACTTTGGGACCTATGTTTAAAACTCTAATATTTTATGATGTAATGTACATTATTTTATTATGCCAGCTTTGTGTCAACATTAATTCATTGTTTCTTGTACCATGACGTGGAACCCCCTTGCTGCCTAGTTGTTCCATTGTCTGATTCTGGGGGTCTCACGGATTGGTATCAGAGCGATGGTTATAGGGAACTGAGTCGTTTTTCAAAACTTAGTCTATAACCGAAAGTTCA
Organism: Glebionis coronaria; assembly: GCA_025667525.1. NCBI lineage: Eukaryota > Viridiplantae > Streptophyta > Magnoliopsida > Asterales > Asteraceae > Glebionis > Glebionis coronaria. Next base: position 301,565,850 of record CM046878.1, on the reverse strand, counting down.
AATATTTCATGTTTTGATATCTGCGCGGGTAACTCTCTAATCTTTATTATTTACTTTTAATTATCGTTTTAGTATTTCATCTCCTGATTACATGTTGAAATATTACATTGCCCTAGTGACGATAATTACTATCTCTTTTCAAAGCCTTTGTGCTTCATGAATTATCATTGGATATTACTTGATTACATATGCTCTTACTGCATTTCTTGAATTCTGGTTCTTGTGAATTGATCTTATTGCAATGATTTTATATTGTTATGATGTTACATACTTGTATTCGGAGCGCGTATGCTGCTGACTTTTCATAGTCACTTTTCTGAGTACTATTGCTATTTCATTTATGCGTGATACGACTGACCTCATATACTCGTTCGATTTAAACTGGCTGTTTTTCTCGACTCACTGTTACATGTTGTGTATACTCTCGTGATACCATTGTGCGGGATTGAATAAGTGTTGTTTTTGATGAAACTTCTGATTTTCATTTTACTACCGTGTGTGTTGCTTTCATTACTAAACCTTTTTAAAATATCTATTTAGATATACAAATTGTTTTTCGACCATTTGTGATTGGATGTTGATGAGATGGCATTTATACATGATCTCATCGTTCTTTTCGGGCTTTAAATGCATAAAATGTCATAAAAATACCATATATATGCTTGTGTTTTTTTACTTGTGTATTTTAGGTATGGATATCGTGAAAAAAACAAAAGATAACAAGAAACAAGGAAAAACGAACACGAGAAACGAAGCCGTACAATGAACCGGACCCTAGTTATGGATTTCTCAAAGAAAAACCCTTGAAGATGTACAAGATTGATCCCTCATTTATGAATAAATGACACTTAATACCCTTGTATATTCATAATTACAAGTTTAATCCCTTAAGTTTGTCAAAATTACAAAAGGTCCTTCAACTTTGAAGATTTGGCAAGTTTAGTCCCTTGACAATTCTAAATTGTCAACAATGGTCCCTCATGAAGTCAAAGATCCAATGAAGACCTTCAAAGATGAGAATTATCCAAGATCAGTCCTTGAACTATGCGAAAGTGGCAAAAACAACCCTTGAAATCCTTTTGCCAAAGTTTTGGGGCAAAAGTGTGAAGTTTGGAACTTTAATAACAAAGGAATACGTTTTATATGGTTGAAATACTTGTTTTACACATTTTCCAAAACACAAGGACTCATAATGTCATTTCCTAAACTTCAAACAAACAAACACGCGCCAAACAACTTACCACCCCTTTTTCGGATCAAACGAATTACTGTTTACCCACATGAACCCAAAATTACCTCCACTTAAAACAAGGGGTTAATTTCAATTACCTTGGTACATGCTTAATTCACACGCCCAGAAACCCATCCCATACCAAAAACCCTCAATCCCACTCACCAAAAGGCCCCACCATTCAACACGTCAACCAATCAAAACACAACTTCCTCTCCAAGTAAGCTGACATGGAAAGATCAATGCTTTAGGCTCATTGCTTAATCGCAAAGATAAAATGAACACTCAGGATCATTTTGGACAGCTCAACAACAACAAACGTCTAGAAGATTTCAAGGGTATTTTGGATAATTCATAGCCTAGGGTTTTGCATTTTTCTACCTTGTAATCGTCTATATAAAGACTCCTCAACATGTGAGAGAGATTTTGTTCCAGATTTTAGCTATCTTCTTTGTAATCCCTTTTTATGAAATAAAATTTGAATTTCTTAAAATTTTGAATTCTCTTCTATTATTTATAAAAGTTTGGTGTCTGAATAGCTAAGAACTGAGTTCCATTTTATCATTTGTTAGTTTTTGAGGAAAGGTTTTATGGATTAATACTCTTGTTTTCAAAAAAATCAGATTTCATAGTTTATTGTTCATCTTTGGTGTTTGTTGTTCTTACCAGGTATATGGAAGCTGGAGCTTGTTTTGCTAGCACCTAAGCTCAAACAATCCAAGGTGTGGATGTACATCTTGGAGGTTTGCATCTCTAATCCTTTTTCGTTTTTCTGAATTTTATTTTTGGTGATTTTTGCATATTTGTTTGTGGATCTGTGTATTTGTGGTGGATTTGTGTTTCTGAGGGTTGGAATATTGTTGCTAGGTTGTTTTGATTTGGATTGAAGGTTAAATCACAACAATCCTTTAGAAAATTGAGAGATCAGATTCCAAAGGGGTGTTTGGGTTAACTGATTTTTCAAGATTCAAGGTAAACTTTGTGGTTGTTTTTGGTTCTTTTGTGTTGTTATCTATTTATCTTGTATAAGGGGTTGGTTATCTGTAAGTTTTGAGGGTTTAATCATCTAAATCAATCAAGGGTTCATAAAATCAGTTTCACTTGGTAATATTGGCTAAAATTTTGGGGACACCTAGATCTAAGGGTACACTAGGGTTAACAAGCGTTAAATTTAAGTTAATACAACCAGGGAAAGGGATTTGAGGGCTTGAAATTGGATTGGTGGTCAAATAGATTAGCAAAAGGATATTGGATAATCATCTTTGCTTATCAGTAACTTTTTGTGCTTGAATCTGATTATTTACTTTGATCCAGTGCTTGAAACAAGTTTATTTGTGCTTATTGGACTTTATTATAGCTTTTGTATGCATTTGGTTCAATTTGGTTGGCTTATTCATGCTCAATCTACATATTTGTTCATAACTGCTTATTTGTCTATGGCATATCTGTGAACTGTTTGCTTATTTTGTGCTTATTGAGTGAACCAAATTGTGATTTGTTGATTGATATTGAATCCTTATGATCCACTAATTACAAGGGTGCCTTTGTTTTCATTTGAATCCAACTGGATCTCTCTAAAAAAAGCAAGTAAAATAGTCAAAGCAATGGGAACTCCTTTCCCCTGCTGCTAGCCACTGCTAGTGTTATTTCAACTTGTGCTTATCAATAAGCTGTTCTAGCTTATTTAAACATGCAACAACTTTGAATTTGTAATAGGTGTCACTTATTTGACCCATTTGTTCATTATGGAGCATTTGAGGGGTTGACTTTAAGGTTTGACTAGAAAACCAATAACTTTGACTTTTAAATAAGTGCTTATCAGCTTATTCAGCTTATTTGGCTTGGCTTATTGAACTTTTCTTTGTTGATTTGTCTTAATTAAGTCATTTAGAGTCTTTTTCAACTTATTTGAAGGTCTGAGGTGGTCTAGAACTGTAAGTCGACTATATTGTCTTTTAGTGAAATTCTATTTTGCTTATTTCTTGCTTATTGGGTTTGATTTTTAAAAATTTCTTTTCACATATCTCTTAGGCATCACAAAAGAAGGTTGTGTGTCAAATCTGAGCTTATTGCATTGGCTTATTGCTTAATGGGCTTATTGGCCCAATAAGGATAAGCTGTTATACCAATAAGCTGTGATAAGCTCAAAACCAGCTTTTGGCCCTTCAGAATTTTGTGTTTAGAGTTAAATTTTGAGTCAGATAGGGGTTTTTCAGGTCATATGGGCTTACTTGAAGTTTTTGTGCCAAAAAGCCCATTAAATTGGACTGTTTTCCTTTTTAGCCCACTTGGGGGCCCATTAGGGGTATTTTGGTCATTTCACTTTCATTTTCTGTTTATTTATGTTAAAATAAACTAGGTTGCAAGTTTTTAGATTTTTATATATAGATTTTTAATATTATTTTAATATTATTTTATTATTAAATTTTAGTTTTCACATTTTTGCACTTTTTATATTTTTCTTTGGTCTAATACATTTAAATAGGTTTTCTGCAACTCTTAGATTAATTTTATCATCATTTTTCTAATTTCTAGAATTATTTTAAGTTTTTAATAGTTTTTAATCATTTTAAATAGTTTTAATTAGTTTAAAAATTTATAAAAATAATTTTTTTTCTTACTTAGTCATTTTAGAGGTTTACAAAGTGAAAAATATTTATTTGGGCTTTTTAATAATTATTTTGATTTTTAGGGATTTAATTAGCATTTAAAAATTAATATTTAATTAATTAAAAGGTTTGAAAAAGTTTTGATCCTTTATGAACTCTTAGTTTATTTAATTTGATTTTTGGTAATTTTTTGGTAATTTTTATAATTAATTTTTATTTTGGCACTTTTACGGTTTTAATTTTAGTCGTCGTAGTAATAATTTTCACATATCCGTCATTCTATTTCTCATCCCCTTCTTTCTCAAATATTAATCTCAAATATCATTACATTTTAGTCACACACATATACCTCTTTGGGAAACGAACTTAATCGGGTCAGTAGTGTTTGATTTTCCTAAATCATCACTTAATATTTACCGCTTTTACGCCTTTTTCCTAAAAGGTCGTATTTTTACCACAATCATTTTGGCGCCGCTGCCGGAGAGGTGTGTCGTGATTAATTTGTCATTTTGTTTTTAATATTAACCAAAAATAGTATTTGTATTAGTAGAACTCTACTAATACGTATTATCAGTTTTTTTGTTTTTTTGTGAAATTATTATTACTATATTGTATTAAGTATCACAACAAATTCAAAATATCTCCAAAAGTGTGAAAACACAACCTTAATTGGGATTTGATATCCTAATTATTGTATTCGAATCTCAAACAAAAAGAAAAGGCAAAAATAGATAAATACTTTCGAGAAGCTCGATTTTGAGAAATACAAACTATAAGGTGGGTATAAGGCGGGTATTATAAAATATACCCTAAGGAAAAAGGCTCTTAAGTGCTTCGCGCCGTCTCATTTCCCCGCTTGCTTGTGAGTATTTTGAGATTGAAAGCTAATCGAGGGTTTTGCCGCCCAAAGTACTATTCCGTATCATGTATATTTGCTTGGTTTCTTTGTGATTAAACCCTCTTGAACAATTTGGTTTTCAACAAAGTTCTAATGTCATTCGAAGGCGTTTACTTCACGTGATCGTTTTCATTCTTTTGAGGCTTCTTTAATCAAGAGTTTGGTTCGAGGAGAGATTTGGTAGATTGTTGTCTACGAAGATACACAAAATCCAAAAAAATTAGAAACAATTAAAAACAAAATATTTTTTTGAAAATCCACAAAACACCCAAAAAGAGTCTTCTTTGCTCACCTCCCATTTTACGTCAAGTTTATGCTAACTCGTAACCAAGCAAAACGAGCTCCTAAACGTCGTCAAAGTAAACGAAATCAAGAGCCTTTGATTGAAGAACAAACTCCAATTGTCGAACCCGTTGTAGAACCAATAGTCACCATGGCTAATCGTACTATGATGGAGTTGCTTCAAGCACCCACCGAGGGTTTTGGAGAAGCTATTGTGATTCCCGCCATCCTTGCGGAGAATTTCGAGATTAAGACGGGATTAATGTCGATGTTACAAGCAAAGAAGTTTAGAGGTCATGAAAAAGACAACCCGCATTACCACATAAGGAATTTTAATCATCTCACCGCAACTAGCAAGTTTAAGGATGTACCCCACGATGCCATTAAGATGATGTTGTTTCCATACTCGTTGGATGGACCCGCTAAAATTTGGCTCGAGAAAGAACCGCCAAATTCGATTTTGACATGGGGTGATCTCTTCTCTAAGTTTGTGAACCAATTTTTTCCACCATCTAAAACAACACATTTGAAAAATGAGATTTCAAGGTTTAATGAAAGTTTTTCAATGGAATGGGAACAATTTAAGGAAATGTTACATGAATGTCCACACCATTATTTTTCATAATTTCATAAAATAGATACTTTTTACAATGGCCTTAATGATCATGAACGAGATTATTTGAATGCCGCCTCGGGTGGTAATTTTTTGTGCAAAACGACCGATGAAGCTTTAAAGATTATCGAGAATAGATCTAAGGTTTATAACCCTCGTAACACACCGAGTGATGCCAATATGGGTTCGTCATCGTCGTCATCGTCTCGTCACATTAATGCCTTACATGATGAAGCAAATGAGGAAAATCGGTTTTTCGATAGGTTTTCGACGCTTGTGACAAATTGGAAAGCACAAGATGCTTTGAATTCCGCATCGGTTAAAGCGGTTGAAAAGAGTTGTTTATCTTGTGGTGGAGCTCATGATCTTTCTGAGTGCATTACCGGCGGTGGTAACACTTCGAGTGCTTACGTAGAAACGGGAACTTACAACCAAAACGGCCAAGATTTCCGCCCAAATCAAGATCCACCAAATCAAAATACTAACATCTATCGAAACAACAATCAAAATGGTGGTTATCAAGGCAATTCATGTAATTACAACAAAGGGAATTATCAAAGTGGGAATGGACAAGTTGCAAATCAAAACCAAAACCGTGATTTTCAAACTACTACACAAGGTTTTCAAAATGATCACACCAAAAATCTTCAAGGAGAATTTTTGAATTATGCTAAAGCAAATGATGCTAGGTTTGATAATATGCAACGTGAGATGATTAGCTTAAGATCCGAGTTGAAAAACGAGCTTAAAAACGAACTTGCTAATGAACTTAAGACTCATGCTACAAAATTGAAGGAAACGTTCAACGTCTTCAACAAAAGATGGAAAAAGGACAACATGAGATTAAGAAAGAATTGTTAAAAGCGGATGCTAGGCAATCAAAATTTGAAGACCGAATGGCAAAAATGTTTGAAGCAATCATGTGTAAACCCTCTTCCTCGGTTGGTCTTTCTAGTGATACCATTACAAACCCGAAGGGAGAAATGAAGGTTATTACTACTGGTAAAACTTTCAAGGAACCAATCTCTCGTCCAAGTACTTCTACGGAGAAGGAAATTGAGGAAGAGCCCGAGGTGATGGTCGAAAAGGAGCATATCACAAGCCCACGAAGTACCGCTCATATATCACCTACGGTTGAACCAATACCAATCATGGAACCCGAGATTCCAAGTCCGTTGCCTAATGTCCAACCCACACCACCCTTACCTTACCCTTCGAGACGAAACAAAGAGAAATTGCAAGAACGTAACAAACAACAAATTGACCTTTTTATAAAATGTTTCAACAAGTTCATTTTGATGTAAGTTTAGCCGACGCGTTGTTATATATGCCTCGTTTCGCTTCCACTTTTAAAAGTATGATGAATGATAAGGAGAAGCTTTCAAAGCTTGCTAATTGTTCTTCGGTTTATCATAACCGCATACCAGAAAAAGTTGGTGACCCCGGAAAGTTTCTCATTCCTTGTGATATACAAAATATGAAAGAATTCCTCGCCTTCGCCGATCTTGGTGCGAGAATTAATTTGATGCCATTTTCCATGGAAATCGCTTTCGCTTGCGGCTCTAACTCCTTCGAACATGTCTATTGAGATGGCCGATCATTGTATGATTTTAGCATGTGGAGTAGACGAGGATGTTTTCGTGAAAGTGGGGAAGTTATACTATCCCGTTGATTTTATAGTAGTTGACATCCCCGCGGATCCTCAAGTTCCTCTAATTTTAGGTCGTCCATTTTTAGACACCTCGAGATCGCTTATCGATGTTCATGCAAGAACTATTACTTTGAGATTCAACGAAGAGGAACTTGTTATAAACGCTACTCAAAACTCAAAACCTTCTCATGTTTATGCAATCGCTACCATCAATCACATCGACTTAGTTGATGTGGTTTGCGATGAATTTTCACAAGAAGTGTTAGGTTTTTCCGATAGCTCGTCTAGTGGCAATCCCACTATTTTGGATCCGCTTCTTGCTAATTCTACACCAAATCTCACTCCATTCCAAGGAGGCGATTTTACTTCAAATGAAATCGACAATGAAGATGAGGTGATTATTGGTAATGATACTTCTATTCCACCATTTCTTCCGCCGATGGAAGTTATGAGTGTTGAGCAAAAATCTTCAATCGAGGAACCGCCTATCCTTGAATTGAAAGATCTTCCATCTCACCTTGAATACGCATTCTTGGAAGGTGATGACAAGTTGTCGGTTATTATTGCAAAAGGTCTTTCTAATGATGAAAAAACTGCGCTCTTGAAAGTTCTTAAAGTTCATAAAGGGGAAATTGCGATGGAGGAGGACTACAAACCCGCAATTCAAAGTCAAAGAAGGGTAAACCCCAAAATTCACGATGTCATAAAAAAGGAAGTTTTAAAACACCTTGACGTGGGAATGATTTATCCTATCTCTGATAGCCCATGGGTGAGCCCAATCCATTGTGTCCCTAAAAAGGGAGGAATGACCGTTGTGCCCAACGAAAATAACGAGTTAATTCCCACTCGTGTTGTGACCGGTTGGAAGGTGTGTATTGACTACCGAAAGTTAAATGACGCCACTCGTAAAGACCACTTTTTCTTTGCCCTTCATGGATCAAATGTTGGAGCGACTCGCGGGAAACGAATTCTATTGCTTTTTAGATGGTTTTTCCGGTTACTTTCAAATCCCTATCGACCCTCGTGATCAAGAGAAAACTACGTTTACGTGTCCTTATGGAACGTTTGCTTATCGTAGGATGCCTTTCGGAATTTCCAATGCACCGGGTACATTTCAACGGTGTATGATGGCTATTTTTTATGATATGATCGAGAAGTCGATGGAAGTGTTTATGGATGACTTTTTAGTGTTTGGCAATTCGTTCACGTCGTGTTTATCTAATCTCGAGCAAATGTTAAAACGTTTTGAAGAAACCAACCTTGTGCTTAATTGGGATGTCATTTTATGTGTAAACAAGAAATCGTCTTAGGGACAAGGTCTCGAAAGCGGGGATTGAGGTCGATAAAGCTAAGGTAGACGTCATCGCCAAGTTACCTCATCCCAAAACCGTTAAGGGAGTTAGGAGTTTCCTAGGCTACGCGGGATTTTATTGTGGTTTCATCGAAGACTTTTCGAAAATCTCTCGACCAATGACACACCTTCTTGAGAAGGATGCTCCTTTTAATTTCAATGAGGATTGTGTTAGAGCTTTCAAAACTCTTAAAAGGAAACTTACCGAAGCTCCCATTCTTGTTCCTCCTAATTGGGAATTACCCTTTAAAATCATGTGCGATGCAAGTGATTATGCTATAGGTGCCGTTTTAGGGCAACATTATGAAAAGAATTTCCGTCCTATCCATTATGCTAGTAAGACGATGACCGAGGCTCAATTAAAGTACACCACAACGGAAAAGGAATTCCTTGCCGTGGTCTATGCTTTTGAGAAATTCCTACCTTATCTCGTCTTAACTAAAATCATCGTGTATACCGTCCATTCGGCTATCAAGTATCTCCTAGCTAAGCAAGATGCTAAGCCGAGATTGCTTCGTTGGATGCTCCTCCTCCAAGAATTTGATGTCACCGCGCTTGACAAAAAAGGAGCCGAGAATCTAGCGGCCGATCATCTCTCTCGTCTAGAAGATCCTCACAAAGATGTTTTCGAGAACAAGGAAATCACCGAAACATTTCCTCTCGAGACTCTCGGTGTAGTGAATTCTAAAGACACCACCTCATGGTTTGCCGACATTGCAAATTAACATGCAGGCAATTTCATAATCAAGGGTATGACGACACAACAAAAGAGAAAATTCTTTCGTGACGTCAAGTTCTATTTTTGGGACGACCCTTATGTCTTTTGGGTTTGTGCGGATCAACTCGTTCGACGTTGTGTTTTTGGTGCCGAAGCTTCTAACATCCTTAGAGCTTGTCACGAGGGACCCACGGGTGGTCACCACGGTGATAATCTTACGGCTAAGAAAGTGTTCGATGCCAGCTTCTTTTGGCCTACTATCTATCGTGATGCACACGCACTTGTGAAGTCGTGTGATTCGTGCCAACGTCAAGGAAAATCGTCTCAACGTGATGAAATACCGCAAAATATAATTCAAGTGTGTGAGATTTTCAACATTTGGGGCATAGAATTTATGGGGTCGTTCCCATCGTCTCATGGTAACAAGTATATCCTCGTCTCCGTCGACTACCTTTCTAAGTGGGTGGAAGCTAAGGCTTTACCTACTAATGATGCTCGTGTGGTAGTGAAGTTTTTGAACAACTATTCTCTCGGTTTGGAACCCGTCGCGTTATTATAAGTGATCGAGGAACACATTTTTGTAATGACCAATTTGAGAAGGTCTTAAAGAAATATGGAGTTACTCATCGTCTTTCTATGGCTTATCACCCGCAAACGAGTGGGCAAGTCGAGGTTTCAAACCGAGCTTTGAAGAGGATTTTAGAGAGGTCGATTGGAGAAAACTGTGCTTCATAGCCCGAAAAACTCGATGACGCTTTATGGGCCTTTAGGACCGCTTATAAGACACCTATCGGTTGTACTCCATATAAGTTGGTTTATGGAAAGAATTGTCATTTTCCCATTGAATTGGAGCATAAAGCATATTGGGCCCTTAAGCATGCAAATTTTGATTTAAAGACCACGGGAGATCACCGTAAAATACAACTGAATGAATTTGATGAATTAAGAGATAATTCTTATGAAATTTCATTGATTTTCAAAGAAAAGACTAAGAAGTTTCATGATGCAAAGATTAAAAACCGGGTTTTTAACGTTGGTGATCAATTGTTACTTTTTAACTCTCGATTAAAGATATTTTCCGGGAAATTGAAATTTCGTTGGTCGGGGCCTTTCACCATTACACAAGTGTTTCCTTATGGGACCATCGAGCTAGCTCAAAATGATGGTCCTAACTTTAAGGTGAATGGACATAGGCTTAAGCACTACTTTGGTGGGGAAGTTCCTTCATTGGATGACCTCGACCAAGTCACCTTCCCCAATGATAATTAGCATTGACGGGATCAAGTCGAGCTCATGACTCGGTAATAAAAAACGAGGTGCCTCGTGGGGGATATCCCATGCTTATTTTTTACTGCTTTCTAATAAATAATGAGAGGGGATTTGTGCCCTTCCAACTCGTTCTCTCGTGGTTGTTTGTGAATGTGTTATCTAGATCATCATCATCGCTACGATTGAAGACTCTCGTGTTCGTTTATGTGAGCCTCGATCGTTTGCTTGAAGAGTTTTTTTAAGAATCCATGACATATCCTTTATTGTTCTAACAATTATCTTTTAACATAATTAATAAACGGCTTTAGATATATTGTTGATCACCCTTTCCATGCTAGATCCTAAACATTCGACTCTTCGTCTCTAGTATGGGGTGCTCCACCTTTAGACTCGAAACACTGAGAAAAATGTTTAATTTTAGTATGGGGGTGAATAGATACCTGCTTTGCTACGCCCTCACATTTTCCAACTTTAAACATTTTGTTTTGTTGCTAATAAGGCTAAAAATGGCCAAATTTTAAAAAAAATTTAGTTTTCATAAATGTTTTTAAGACACGAATGTATATTTTCCAATGGGTAGAATAAGAGCTAATTTTTGACTTGATGGGCATTTGGAGCCCTTTACATTCCTTAACCCGCTCAATTCAAGTTTTGCTATACTTTTATATAGGGAACTTTAAAACGCGAAAGTCTTAGCTCATTCGGGTTAAGAACAAGAACTTTTCGCAAGTTCCTATAATTGATCCTAGAAAGTCACTTATCAAGGGAACTATAAAATGCATTCTCTAAACTTGAAAAAGTCCAAGAAAGTGCAAGATCCTATAGGTGGCTTGAAAACTCAAAACCTCGATTTGATATAGTCTTAATGAAAGCTAATCCAAATTTGGCTTAATTTTGACTTGCATGGCTAATTATTCACGAGTCTCTTTAATTAGAGGTCTTTAACTAGTGAAGAACCAGAAATGATAGAGTTAGACAAGTGATCATGCTAAACGTAGAACATGAAAATGTTCTTTCAAAAAATCATATGTTTTTAATTGTGGCTTTTTCTCCCCATAAGATCAATGCATTAGGAACAAATATAATTGCAATAAGTAAGGTTATACGATTTGAAAGGTTACTTAGTTTCTAGCACAAGATCGTTTAAAAGTTGATCGGGGTTGAATAGAGTTCATAGCCAAGGCATAACTTATTGAAGCGGGGTGCGAAGATTGGTGAAGATCCAAAAAGGTCCTAACAAGGCATGAGGAGCTCTATTTTGTTGCTAAAGATCCAAGATGATGTGAAGTATCATTGTTCCTAAATCAATACGAAGGATCGATACACACGACGAAAAGCAATTACTCCCCTAAAGATCATGGAGAAAGTCTATCCAAAAAGTCCCTAACAAGGTATGAGGATAAATATATCCAAGTCCTAAAAGGAGACGGATCGTTGTATATCATAATCCAAAATAAAGATTGAAGAAAAATGATGAAGTCGTGGTCCAAGTATGAAGAATCTCTCAAAAACGTCAAGTGAAGAAATTCCAAAATATGAAAAGAAGACCATAATTTCAAGAACGTCTTCCCAAGATTCGAAGTATGAAGTACATGCCAAATATCGGTCCGAGAAAGGTCTCAAATCGTGAAATGAGTTCTGTCAAGATATGAACTTAAGGAGATACTCGAGAAGCCGTTTTAAAAGATTTTGTCCTTTGGTTAACTATCGATTAAATCGTGCTACTTCACTTTCGGACTAATAAATACTCAAATAAGTCAATATGAATCACTTGTGATCCATGAAAAATAGTTAAAAAAGTCTAGAAACCTATTTCCTTTCATAATAACTAGGATTGCGGGGAGAAAAAGTATTACACAATTTGGACGTATGAGTAGTGTTAGCATTGTGACTTGTACCAACAATGGTCTCGTTTTTTCACTTAGCATGGAATGTATGACTAATACTTGGGTTTTGGCTAAGTATAAAATCTTATCGTCCGAATCCTTTCGAATTGAAAACCGGTCTTAAGTGCGACTCAATTGTCTTTTGGTGAACAAGAGAATGGTTTGGTTTTGTTTATCTATTTTAAACTAATAGCAATTAAATTTAAGTGTCGTTGAGTAAAGTAGAAGTTTAAAGATTAAAACTAAAATGAGTTAAAAGTAACGCTTGAAAACTTAGAGGCAATATTGGAAAAGTACTAGAACACTAACAAAAATAACACTTAGAAATTTTATAAAAACAATCACTAAACAGGCCCTAATCGGAATGTTCCCCAAAAAGGTCCAGATCGGAATGTATTCCGATCTGGTTGTCGGAATATGGGAAATGAGGCTGATCGGAATGCTGATTATAACACCTAATCGGAATGTCTGGGAAATGGTACAATCAGAATGATGAATAAGACACAATCGGAATGTTTCAGATCGTAATAACGCTGACTAAAATTGGGCAGAGTTTCAACTTAACAAAGACCTTAGTCCCGTCGGAATATGCGATCGCAAACCCAGATCGGAATAAGGGGAAAAGACTACTCGATCACAAAGTAAAACCCTAATGGGTTATTGCAATCAAAACGATGAATCCGTCGGAATGCGTAGAAACCCCAAGATTGCGATGGATGCGAGGCTTAATCCGAAATTGGTGGGAACTTAAAACTCAATAAGCAAATGTAATAAGCTATTCTACCCGAATCTAAAACAATTCAAAAAGCTTAGACTCGCGACTTTTCAAAATGGAAATCAAACACTTTATGAAAGAAACTTTTGTGATGACTAAATCCTTTGTGATATCCGAAAATCAATAAGCTAACTCTCGAATAAGCCAATAAGCATTAAAAGCTTATAACTTATACGTTAGAAGCATAAGTAAGAACAAAAGGTATCAATTTTCTAACCATACAATCTCAACTTCAATCACGGTATATGGAAGATTCGGACCAAAGAAAAGATTTTGGATCAAAAATTCAAATAAGCCAAGAAATGTAGAATGAGATTAAAGAACACAAAGCTTAATCTTGATTAAAATGAACTCAAATACAAAGATTAATGAAAGCTTGAAAGAAAGGAAAAATGAAAAGCTTAGTGAGAGAAAGTTTAGAACTTTCTCTCTCTAAAATCTAGAAAGAAAACTTAAAAAAATAAAAACTAGCTAACCCCCTCCTAATGTGATTAGGAGGGTATTTATAGGGAAGTGGGAGGCATGTGTGGTGCTTTCTTCTTTCTTTTCCTTCTCGACTCGACTTTAATTCTTTGTCTTTCTCGATGTCGTCTCGGGATTAATTAAACTTGTCTTAACATTTCTTCATTTATTTAGACTCGAGTTCTTCGACTTCATTAACTTCCGTCTTTAGACTTGTTCTTCGATAAATCTTTAGAATAGGTCTTGGACTTCCGTTCTTTTTGCACTCTTGATCTTTTGACTTCGTCTTTTCCCGTTTTCTTCGATAAAAGCCCGTGAAAGACCGTGTTTTCTTCCTTTTTAATCTTTTGGTCCTAAAATACAATAAAAACACAAACCACGCATAATTCCGACTTTTTCGACATAAATCACACGTTTTGGTCTTGTTATTATTGGAAATAAGTGGTAAAAGGATAAGTTTTTTCACACTTATTAAATCCCCTACACTTGACCATTGCAATGCCCTCATGCAATGCATTAATTTAAAGCACGGTTTACATTTTCCATCATAAATAACCCACTTTGGCCTTTATTAAATACTAAACATAAAAAGGTAGAAACAAGTAAAGAAATTTAAAAACTTACATTGGGTTTTGGCAGCCATGAACGTTCTTCATCCTCAAGTTTCACGTTCCCCAAACCAAGCTTAAAAACGAGATCATTGTTATTATAAGTTAGCAAACTATCACGAACTCATGTGGGCCAATTACTCACTTAGACTCCCTTATTCCTAGGTGTATCTCTTATATTTTTTTTTTGTCTTGAATGATCTCGAGGATGCATTGTTTGACTTATTTCGATAGTTATTTAGGCCGAAAATAAAGTGAACGATTTAATCAATAGTTAGCTAAAGGACCAAATCTTTTAAAACTGCTTCTCGGGACCTCATAAAGTTCATATCTTGGCATAACTCGCTTCACGATTTGAGACCTTTCTCAGACCGATATTTGGCAGTGAATTCATACTTCGAATCTTTGAGAGACGTTCATGAAATAATGGCCTTTTCTTCATAATAGGAATTTCTTCACTTGAAGTTTTGAGAGATTCTTCATCTTTGGACCACGACTTCTTCATTTTTCTCCAATCTTTATTTTGGACTTCGATATACAATGATCCGCCTCCTTTTAGGACTTGGATCTATTTATCCTCATACCTTGTTAGGGTCTTTTTGGATAGACTTCTCCATGACTTTTGGGGAGTTCTTGCTTTTCGTCGTGTGTCTCGATCCTTCATATTGATTTTCGATAAATGATTCTTCACATCACTTTTGGATCTTTAGCAACAAAATGTAGCCCTCATGCCTTGTTAGGGCCTTTTCGGACTCGCCAATCTTCGCATCCCGCTTCAATAAGTTATGCCTTGGCTATGAACTCTAATCCGTACCGAGCAACTTTTAAACGATCTGGGGCTAGAAGCTAAGTAACCTTTTAAATCGTACAACCTTATTTATTGCAGATAGATTTATTTAACAAGCGAAGGGAGAATAGGCTTATAATTAACTCACATAAATTCACGAAAGAATACCGAACTTATAATTGACTATATCATCTCTCGTTCTCCACAGTTTAAAATCTCAAGGAATGAGACTCGTGGATGCTTAGCCTATTAAATCAAAGTTTTGGGTTTTCGAGTCGCCTATAGGATCTTGCAAATTATTAGACTTTTTCAAGTTTTAGAAATCGCATTTTAAAGTTCCCCTGATAAACGACTCTCTAGGATCAATTATAGGAACTTGTGAAAAGTTCTTGTTCTTAACCCGTGAGAGTTAAGACTTTCGCGTTTTATAGCTCCCTATATAAAAGCCTAGCAAAACTGGACTTAAACACGTTAAGGATACTAGCTAGAGTAAACTTAGTTAAGTAAACTCGGGTTGAGTCAAAATGTTCACGACTAAGAAAAATTTAAAACCACTTTATTGAAAATTTATTCTAGGAATGGAAAGAAACTAAACATGATAAAGGAAAATACAACTATACAACTAGGCCAAAATAGATTAAAAATTTTGAAAAATGACGAAAAATCGAATTTTCCGGTTAAAATGAGGGCAAATTCATGGAAAAGACCACTTACTTCGATAGAAGTCCCCCCTACACTTTAGATAAACATTGTCCTTAATGTTTAAGCATGTGGGTGTAAACTCCCCTACACTTATGACATTGTGCACTTTGTTTAAATCTTGCTAAGGAAAGGACAACTAAAGTGAATTCAATGTGAACATATATAAAATATGAAATATTGAATCACAAGAGTTTAGGATAGAACCAGGAAGATGGGAACACGGTATCACGGTTCGTCAAAAGTCATCAAGATGCTCTTTGAAGCGTTAATCCCTGCACAGCATAAGAAACAAGACAACAAACACAAACGGGGCTCCCCCTACACTTATTATGAAAGCAGTAAAGGATAGATCACGGGTTTCCTCCCGAGAAGCGCTTGTTTTTGTTCACCGAGTCACGAGCCTAACTCGACCCAAATTTAGTTCATGGGGAACGTGGTGAGGGATGGAATCATCTCATGAGAGATGTCCTCACCAAAGTACAGCTTCAGACGCTGGCCATTCACCTTGAAGTTGCACCCATTTGGCTGAGAAAGCTCAATGGTCCCATATGGAAAGACTTTGGCGACGGTGAATGGACCAGACCAGCGGCTCTTCAACTTGCCAGAGAAGATCTTCAACCGAGAGTTAAAAAGTAAGACGTGATCACCAACGTGGAACTCTCGGTTCTTGATTTTTGTGTCATGAATGATCTTCGTCTTCTCCTTGTAGATCAGCGAGTTCTCATAAGCTTCATTCCTCAGTTCATTTAGCTCGTTGAGTTGAATCTTGCGATGATCACCGGCTTTGTTGATGTCGAAGTTAGCCCACTTCAAGGCCTAGTGCGCCTTATGTTCCAGCTCGATGGGAAGGTGGCATGCTTTTCCGTACACAAGACGATAAGGCGTACAACCGATCGGGGTCTTATAAGCAGTACGGAAAGCCCACAGAGCATCATCTAACTTATCGGCCCACGCGGCGCGATGTTCTCCCACAGTACGCTCCAAAATTCGCTTCAAGCCACGGTTGGATATCTCGGCTTGCCCATTGGTTTGGGGATGATAGGAGGTGGAAAGACGGTGATTGACACCATACTTAGCCATGACTCTTGAAATTGATCGTTGCAAAAATGAGTCCTGCGGTCACTGATAATAGCACGAGGAACGCCGAATCGAGCGAAAAGCTGCTTCAAAAAGTTCACAACCACCCTCGCATCGTTCGTAGGGAGATCCTTGGCTTCAACCCATTTAGAAACGTAGTCGACGGCGACGAGGATGTACTTGTTCCCTTTGGATGATGGAAATGGCCCCATAAAGTCGATGCCCCATACGTCAAAGATTTCACATTCCTGTATGAAATTTTGAGGCATCTCATCCTTATGTGTGATCTTGTCTTGGTGTTGGCAGGCATCACAATGCTTAACCATTTCGTGAGCATCACGATAAATGGTGGGCCAATAGAATCCAGAATCAAACACTTTCTTAGCGGTGTAGTTGGGACCAAAGTGACCACCGGTGGGTCCTTTGTGGCAAGCTTGAGAATGTCAAAAGCTGCCGGTCCGTCAACACATCGACGAATGATCAGATCAACACATTGTTTGAATAGAAAAGGGTCATCCCAATAGTAAGTCTTAACATCATTCAAGAACTTCTTCTTTTGTTGGGATGTTAACCCTTTGATGAGAATACCACCCGCTAAGTAGTTTGCAATGTCCGTAAACCACGGGGTGTCATCAAGATTGAGATTTATAGACATTAAGGTCTCCAGGGGGAAAGAGTCATTGATCTCTTTGTTCGGATGATCCCCTTGATATGGATCCTCAAGTCTGCTCAGATGATCCGCGGCCAGGTTTTCGGCTCCCTTCTTGTCACGAATTTCAATGTTGAATTCTTGAAGGAGTAAAACCCAGCGAAGAAGTCTTGGCTTAGAATCATGCTTAGTCATCAAGTACTTCAACGCGGAATGGTCCGTGTATACGATGGTGGGGGATAAAACAAGATAGGGGCGAAATTTCTCAAAAGCATAGACAACAGCTAAAAGCTCTTTTTCGGTTGTCGTATAATGCAATTGAGCCCCCGTCATTGTTTTTCTAGCATAGTGGATTGGTTGGAAGTGTTTATTCACTCGTTGGCCCAAAACCGTACCAATAGCAAAGTCGCTAGCATCGCACATCAATTCAAAAGGCAGCTCCCAATTAGGGGTAACCAAGACCGGTGCCTTAGTTAGCTTATCCTTAAGAAGATTGAAGGCTTCGAGACACTCTTTAGAAAAGATAAAAGGAGTATCTTTTTCCAAGAGGTGGGTCATCGGGCGAGCGATTTTAGAGAAATCCTGAATGAATCGACGATAGAGGCCCGCATGACCCAGAAAACTTCTCACACCCTTCACGGTTGAAGGTGGAGGTAATTTGGCTATGACATCAACTTCAGCACGGTCAACTTCAAGACCGGCTTTAGAGATTTTGTGTCCTAGCACGATGCCTTCTTTTACCATAAAATGGCATTTTTCCCAATTCAGAACAAGGCGAGTGTCTTCGCACCGCTTAAGCATATGTTCCAAATTGGCAAGGCAAGAGGAGAAGGAATCCCCGAAGACCGAGAAATCATCCATGAAGACTTCCATGGTTTGCTCAACCATGTCATAGAAGATAGCCAACATGCACCTGTGGAAAGTCCCGGGGGCATTGCATAAGCCAAAAGGCATTCGTTTGTAAGCAAATGTGCCATAGGGACAAGTGAATGTTGTCTTCTCTTGATCTTGGGAATCGATGGGTATTTGGAAATAACCCGAGAAACCATCAAGAAAGCAGTAATATTCATTACCCGCTAAACGTTCAAGCATTTGGTCCATAAAAGGTAGAGGGAAATGATCCTTTCTCGTGGCATCATTGAGTTTGCGATAGTCTATACAAACTCTCCACCCAGTAACGAGACGGGTGGGAATCAACTCGTTGTTGGCATTGGGCACAACGGTGATACCGCCTTTCTTAGGCACACAATGGACTGGACTAACCCATGGTGAATCCGAAATAGGGTAAATCATACCCGCATCAAGAAGTTTGATAACCTCTTTTTTGATGACTTCATGGATTTTGGGATTCACCCTTCGTTGGATTTGAATTGTGGGCTTAAAGTTGTCCTCCATGAGAATTTTATGTGTGTAAAAGTGAGGATCAATTCCACGGATGTCGGAGATTTTCCAAGCGATAGCTCTTTTATGATTTTTCAACACGGCGATAAGTCGGGCTTTTTCTTCTTCTTTCAGGTCCTTTGCGATGATGACCGGTAACTTCTCGTTGTCTTTAAGGAAAACGTACTCAAGACGAGGAGGTAGGTCCTTAAGCTCAAGAGTAGGAGGATCCTCAATAGATGGTGTAACTAACGATGGAGAATCATTAGTCACCTCTTTAGGAGAAGGAGGAGAAAACGGGTCCTCATTGAGAAGTCTCTCAATAGTACAAATATATTCATCCCAATCGGTGGACAAATTATCATACTTAATATCGAGGGGATCTAAGCTCGCTTCGAAATCATCCAAGTCACTTTCTCCAAAAGAAGTCAATGCCGGAGCAATTGAGGCAACGGTCTCAACATTAGGTAGAGAAGAGAGAGTACTTTTGCAAGCATCATAAAAATGTTACCCATGTTGAAGACAATTTTATCGTCACCAACTCTCATGATTATTTCGCCCACGGCTACATCAATGAGAGTGCGACCGGTCCTCAGGAATGGACGTCCAACGATTAATGGAACGCGGGGATCCATCTCGTAGTCAACGACAACAAAATCCGCCGGGAAGGTGAATTTGTCAACGCCAACAAAGACATCTTCGGCTATCCCCACTGGATAAGCAACCGTACGGTTGGCTAATTCCAAAGTCATTTTGGTGGGGACTAGCTCGGGGAGAGATAATTGCTTCCAAACACTTAAAGGCATTAAGTTTATACTGGCACCTAGATCGGCTAGGGCCATGCAATTCTCTACTCCCGGGAAGTTGCAAGGAATCAAGAAGCGACCCGGATCACCAAGTTTGGTGGGCAATTTCCTTAAGAGCACTGCGGAGCAGTTCTCATTAAGTTGGGTCTGAGCAATGTCAAGAAGCTTCTCCTTATCACTTAGAAGATCTTTAAACATCTTAGCGTATTTAGGCATGTGAGCGAGAGCCTCGGTAAGGGAGATGTTAAAATTCAATTGTTTAAACATTTTTAGAATGTTTGAAACCTGAATATCATCCTTGCTCTTTTGCTTCTCTTTCCTCAACCTTGAAGGATAAGGTATATTGGATGAAGAAGAAGGCTTTAAGGGAGTAGGATCACTCACAACCACAGGTGGTGGGGAAATGGGGATAGAAGGTGAAGGAGGTGAGGAAAGTTGCTCTTTTTCCTTGTTCACAATCACGGGTGGAGGTGTAGGAAGCTCGGGTTCCATATAACCTTTTCCACTACGAGTGGTGATTGCTTTCATCTCCCCTCTTGGATTCGCAATGTTATTACTCGGAAGAGTACCCGAAGAAGAGGGTTGATTACCTTGGATGAGCGAACCAATCATATCATGAAGGTTAACCGCTTGAGTATTGAAAGAGTCTCTCATTTTGCATGAATTTCATTGCTGTGTTTTGCCATGTCATTCCTTAGCTCGGCTCGAATATCGTTCCCTTGTTTTGCCATTTCTCCCTTCAAGTTGCGGACTTGACTCTGAAGATTCGTCACCATCTCCCGATTAGTCTTCATGAATGTCTCGACGTCTGGACTCACTGCCATCGGTTGATTGAGAAGTGGAGCTTGGTAGGCTTGAGAATTTCCTTGAGGTAGGTATGGGTTTCGTTGGGATTGATATTGATTGTTTGCACGAGGTTGGGATTGGTTGTTTTGGTTGTAGCTTTGTTGTTGGTTTTGGTTTGCAGGAGGGAAACCTAGAGGAGCAAGATAATTGTTGGAACGATAACTTAGCAAGCTACGGTCTCCTTGAGGGCGGGCTTGCTAGCATCCCGTGGGATAAGTACCGTAAGTTGCGTTAACGTTTTCAGAAAAATTGCCTTGGGTAGAAGGACAATCATTGTAAGAATGAGGACCACCACATGTGTCACAAGAAATAGCAACGGCTTTAGCTTGTTGAAAGTGATTTGTGGCCATGGACATGAAATCCTTGTGCATACTCGCGATTTGTCGGGTAAGTTCGGATATCTCGGGATTGGAAGTAGTAGAAGAAACATTGACTCTATGATTAGATCTTGAGGATGCGGATGAATCCCAATTCTTGTGGTGAGTAGTCATGTTTTCAATCAACTCTCGACACTCCTCCGGTCTCCTTTTCATAAAAGTACCACCGGTGGCGGCATTGATCGTGTCACGATCACGAAAAGTGAGACCATTGTAGAAGGTGTCAATGAGAGTGACGGGGAGCATATTGTGACTACGACAGCGGTCGATCAAATCATTGTATCGTTCCCAAGCATCGAAAAGCGATTCATCATTGTCTTGCATGAATCCACTGATTTGGTTACGAAGGCTAGTGACCATGGATGGGGGAAAGTAGCGTGACAAAAAGCGTTGAGTCATGTCGTTCCACGTATGAATAGAATTCTTAGGAAGACGGTCAAACCATTTTTCGCCATGGTGAGAAAGCGAGTGGGGAAAGAGTTGAAGGCGAAGGTCATCCATAGAAACACCGGAGCACTTCATGCTTTGGGTTATGGTAATGAATTTGTCGAGGTGTTTGTTGGCATCATCATCCGGAATTCCACGAAATGGGTTAGTTTGCACTTGTTGGATCATGTGATGCTTCAACGAAAACTCCTGAGCCGTGACGTGCATCGGCGCAATCCGGCCTCCGCGTCCGTTCATGGTGGGTTGACACAATTCCTCCATTGTTCGTAAATCAGGTAGGAGAACATTGTTGTTGTTGTTGTTATTGAGATTGGGTTGAGGTGGGTTATTATGGTTGTTATTAACACCAGCCATATCTAAATCTTCACGAGTCTCGGGCTCTGAATAGTTTAAAGATCTAGTACGCATACACCTGTAGAAGAAAAATATACACAGAGAATATCTATATAATCTTTTTGGTGCAAAACCTTTTGGAAAAGAATTGCTTTTTCTGATTTTTAATTTTTTTTATTTTTGAAGAGTTTTATATTTTTTTATGGATTTTTAAAATTTTTAAAGCAAGGAAAATAACGTTCAAAGAACGGATCCCAAAATTCAATGCGTCTCTCACTAAAAACCGTTAATCGTAACGAAAAGAGCTGGCAGCGGCGCCATTTAATACTTGGGTTTTGGCTAAGTATAAAATCTTATCGTCCGAATCCTTTCGAATTGAAAACCGGTCTTAAGTGCGACTCAATTGTCTTTTGGTGAACAAGAGAATGGTTTGGTTTTGTTTATCTATTTTAAACTAATAGCAAGTAAATTTAAGTGTCGTTGAGTAAAGTAGAAGTTTAAAGATTAAAACTAAAATGAGTTAAAAGTAACGCTTGAAAACTTAGAGGCAATATTGGAAAAGTACTAGAACACTAACAAAAATAACACTTAGTAATTTTATAAAAACAATCACGAAACAGGCCCTAATCGGAATGTTCCCCAAAAAGGTCCAGATCGGAATGTATTCCGATCTGGTTGTCGGAATATGGGAAATGAGGCTGATCGGAATGCTGATTATAACACCTAATCGGAATGTCTGGGAAATGGTACAATCGAAATGATGAATAAGACACAATCGGAATGTTTCAGATCGTAATAACGCTGACTAAAATTGGGCAGAGTTTCAACTTAACAAAGACCTTAGTCCCGTCGGAATATGCCATCGCAATATGCGATCGCAAACCCAGATCGGAATAAGGGGAAAAGACTACTCGATCGCAAAGTAAAACCCTAATGGGTTATTGCGATCAAAACGATGAATCCGTCGGAATGCGTAGAAACCCCAAGATTGCGATGGATGCGAGGCTTAATCCGAAATTGGTGGGAACTTAAAACTCAATAAGCAAATGTAATAAGCTATTCTACCCAAATCTAAAACAATTCAAAAAGCTTAGACTCGCGACTTTTCAAAATGGAAATCAAACACTTTATGAAAGAAACTTTTGTGATGACTAAATCCTTTGTGATATCCGAAAATCAATAAGCTAACTCTCGAATAAGCCAATAAGCATTAAAAGCTTATAACTTATACGTTAGAAGCATAAGTAAGAACAAAAGGTATCAATTTTCTAACCATACAATCTCAACTTCAATCACGGTATATGGAAGATTCGGACCAAAGAAAAGATTTTGGATCAAAAATTCAAATAAGCCAAGAAACGTAGAATGAGATTAAAGAACACATAGCTTACTCTTGATTAAAATGAACTCAAATACAAAGATTAATGAAAGCTTGAAAGAAAGGAAAAATGAAAAGCTTAATGAGAGAAAGTTTAGAACTTTCTCTCTCTAAAAACTAGAAAGAAAACTTAAAAAAATAAAAACTAGCTAACCCCCTCCTAATGTGATTAGGATGGTATTTATAGGGAAGTGGGAGGCATGTGTGGTGCTTTCTTCTTTCTTTTCCTTCTCGACTCGACTTTAATTCTTTGTCTTTCTCGATGTCGTCTCGGGATTAATTAAACTCGTGTTAACATTTCTTCATTTATTTAGACTCGAGTTCTTCGACTTCATTAACTTCCGTCTTTAGACTTGTTCTTCGATAAATCTTTAGAATAGGTCTTGGACTTCCGTTCTTTTTGCACTCTTGATCTTTTGACTTCGTCTTTTCCTGTTTTCCTCGATAAAAGCCCGTGAAAGACCGTGTTTTCTTCCTTTTTAATCTTTTGGTCCTAAAACACAATAAAAACAGAAACCACGCATAATTACGACTTTTTCGACATAAATCACACGTTTTGGTCTTGTTATTATTGGAAATAAGTGGTAAAAGGATAAGTGTTTTCACACTTATTAATGACAATTAAGGATGACGAACTTTACACTATGAGACATTCACTTGTTTCTATTCATTTACCCTAAAAGTCACACACGTGATGAAAATCATATATTATGTCTTTACACATCTTCGTAGTATTGTTGCAAGTCTTTTACTTTTCAATAAAGGGTAATAAAATTGAATTTTGGAGATGCTTAGATACTTTATTCTAGCATTGTGTGAGGGCACGACAATGACATAGTATGGGGGAGTGATGAGATGGCATTTATACATGATCTCATCGTTCTTTTCGGGCTTTAAATGCATAAAATGTCATAAAAATACCATATATATGCTTGTGTTTGTTTACTTGTGTATTTTAGGTATGGATATCGTGAAAAAGACAAAATATAACAAGAAACAAGGAAAAACGAACACGAGAAACGAAGCCGTACAATGAACCGGGCCCTAGTTATGGATTTCTCAAAGAATAATCCTTAAAGATGTACAAGATTTATCCCTCATTTATGAAGAAATGACACTTAATACCCTTGTATATTCATAATTACAAGTTTGGTCCCTTAAGTTTGTCAAACTTACAAAAAGGTCCTTCAACTTTGAAGATTTGGCAAGTTTAGTCCCTCAACAATTAAAAATTGTCAACAATGGTCCCTCATGAAGTTAAAGATCCAATCAAGACCTTCAAAGATGAGAATTGTCCAAGATCAGTCCTTGAACTATGCAAAAATGGCAAAAACAACCCTTGAAATCCTTTTGCCAAAGTTTTGGGGCAAAAGTGTGAAGTTTAGAACTTTAATAACAAAGGAATACGTTTTATATGGCTGAAATACTTGTTTTACACACTTTTCCAAAACACAAGGACTCATAATGTCATTTCCTAAACTTCAAACAAAGAAACACGTGCAAAACAACTTACCACCCCCTTTTTCGGATCAAACGAATTACTGTTTACCCACATGAACCCAAAATTACCTCCACTTAAAAAAAGGGGTTAATTTCAATTACCTTGGTACATGCTTAATTCACACGCCCAGAAACCCATCCCACACCAAAAAC
Source organism: Glebionis coronaria (assembly GCA_025667525.1). NCBI lineage: Eukaryota > Viridiplantae > Streptophyta > Magnoliopsida > Asterales > Asteraceae > Glebionis > Glebionis coronaria. The sequence goes on along the minus strand of CM046878.1, from coordinate 301,541,062 downwards.
CCTCAATCCCACTCACCAAAAGGCCCCACCATTCAACATGTCAACCAATCAAAACACAACTTCCTCTCCAAGTAAGCTGACATGGCAAGATCAACGCGTTAGGCTAATTGCATAATCACAAAGCTAAAATGAACACTCAGAATCATTTTGGACAGTTCAACAATAACAAACTTCTAGAAGATTTCAATGGTATTTTGGAGACTTCATAGCCTAGGGTTTTGCATTTTTCTACCTTGTAATCGTCTATATAAAGACTCCTCAACATGTGGAAGAGCTTTTGTTCCAGATTTTTGATATCTTCTTTGTAATCCCTTTTTATGAAATAAAATATGAATTTCTTAAAATTTTGAATTCTCTTCTGTTATTTATAAAAGTTTGTTGGTTTTTAAGGAAAGGTTTTATGGATTAAAACTCTTGTTTTCAAAAAGTTAGATTTCATAGTTTATTGTTCATCTTTGGTGTTTGTTGTTCTTAGCAGGTACAACGAAGTTGGTGCTTGTTTTGCTAGCACCTAAGCTCAAACAATCCAAGGTGTGGATGTACATCTTGGAGGTTTGCATCTCTAATCCTTTTTCATTTTTCTGAATTTTGTATGATTTTTGGTGATTTTTGCATATTTGTTTGTAGATCTGTGTATTTGTGGTAGATTTGTGTTTCTGAGGGTTAGAATATTGTTTCTAGGTTGTTTTGATCTTGGATTGAAGGTTAAATCACAATAATCCTTTGGAAAATTGAGTGATCAGATTCCAAAGGCGTGTTTAGGTTAACTGATTTTTCAAGGTTCAAGGAAAACTTTGTGGTTGTTTTTGGTTCTTTTGTGTTGTTATCTGTTTATCTAGTATAAGGGGTTGGTTATCTGCAAGTTTTGAGGGTTTAATTACCTAAATCAATCAAGGGTTCATAAAATAAGTTTCACTTGGTAATATTGGCTAAACTTTTAGGGACACCTAGATCTAAGGGTAGACTAGGGTTAACAAGTGTTAAATTTAAGTCAATACCACTAGGGAAAGGGATTTAAGGACTTGAAATTGGATTGGTGGTCAAATAGATCAGCAAAAGGATTTTGGATAATCATCTTTGCTTATCAGTAACTTTTTGTGCTTGAATATGCTTATTTACTTTGATCCAGTGCTTGAAACAAGTTTATTTGTGCTTATTGGACTTTATTATAGCTTGTGTATGCATTTGGTTTAATTTGGCTGGCTTATTCATGCTCAATTTGCTTATTTATTCATAACTGCTTATTTTCAAGGTCTTTGGCATATCTGTTAACTGTTTGCTTATTCTGTGCTTATTGAGTGAACCAAATTGTGATTTGTTGATATATATTGACTCCATGTGATCTGCTGATTACAAGGGTGCCTTTGTTTTCATTTGAATCCAACTGAATCTCTCTAAAAAAGCAAGTCAAATAGTCAAAGCAGTGGGAACTCCTTTCCCCTGCTGCTAGCCACTGCTAGTGTTATTTCAACTAGTGCTTATCAATAAGACGTTCTAGCTTATTAAAACCTGCAACAACTTTGAATTTGTAATAGGTGTCACTTATTTGACCCATTTGTTCATTATGGAGCATTTGAGGGGTTGACTTTGAGGTTTGACTAGAAAACCAATAACTTTGACTTTTACATAAGCGCTTATCAGCTTATTCTGCTTATTTGGATTGGCTTATTGAACTTTTCTTTGTTGATTTGTCTTAACTAAGTCATTTAGAGTCTTTTACAACTTATTTAAAGGTCTAAGGTAGTCTAGAACTCTAAGTCGGCTATTTTATCTTTTAGTGAAATTCTACTTTGCTTATTTCTGGCTTATTGGGTTTGCTTTTTCAAAATTTCTTTTCACAGATCTCTTAGGCATCTCAAAATAAGGTTGTGTGTCAAATCTGAGCTTATGGTATTGGCTTATTGCTTAATGGGCTTTTTGGCCCAATAAGGATAAGCTGTTATACCAATAAGCTGTGATAAGCTCAAAACCAGTTTTTGGGCCTTCAGACTTTTGTGTTTAGAATTAAATTTTGACTCAGATAGGGCTTCTTCAGGTCATTTGGGCTTAGTTGAAGTTTTTAGGCCAAAAAGCCCATTAGATTGGACTGTTTTAATTATTAGCCCATTTTGGGGCCCATTAGGGGTATTTTGGTTATTTCACTTTCATTTTCTGTTTATTTAGGTTAAAATAAACTAATTTGCAAGTTTTTAGAATTTTTTATAATTTTTCGATATTTAATATTATTTTATTATTAAATTTCAATTTTCACATTTTTGCACTTTTTATATTTTTCTTAGGTCTAATACATTAAAATAGGATTCTTGCAACTCTTAGATTAATTTTATCATCATTTTTATAATTTCTAGAATTATTTTAAGTTTTTAATAGTTTTTAATCATTTTAATTAGTTTTAATTAGTTTAAAATTTTATAAAAATAGTTTTTATTCTTATATAGTCATTTTAGAGGTTTACAAAGTGAAAAATCTTTATTTGGGCTTTTTAATAATTATTTTGATTTTTAGGGCTTTAATTAGCATTTAAAAATTAATATTTAATTAATTAAAAGGTTTGAAAAAGTTTTGATCATTTGTGAACTCTTAGTTTATTTAATTTGATTTTTGCTAATTTTTTGGGAATTTTTAGAATTAATTTTTATTTTGGCACTTTTACGGTTTTAATTTTAGTCGTCGTATTAATAATTTTCACATATCCGTCATTAAATTTTCTCATCCCCTTCTTTCTCAAATATTAATCAAATATCATTACATTTTAGTCACACACATATACCTCCTTGGGAAACGAACTTAATCGGGTCATTAGTGTTTGATTTTCCTAAATCATCACTTAATACTTACCGCTTTTACGCCTTTTTCCTAAAAGGTCGTATTTTTATCACAATCAAATGTCTTAGAAAATAGTCTATCGACCATTGTGCAACTCAATGTGTCTCCGAAAAAGACTAAGACATAGTGTGAGTCACGCATCTTGAAGCACTCATTGAAATCAGTGTTGAATAATATTGTGAGTTTTTGTAACAATGATTGACCTTAACGTCACCATTTTTCACGATACTCGAAAATCGATTAAAAATTATCTCATTGACCATTCTACGTTTTTTGACTTCGAATTATAACGTCCGTTGTACCTTGAAAACATCACCGTCGTCTTGTAATTCATCCTCTATTATGTGACGACTGTTTGGGACACGATTGTACTTCTATAAACTTGTATCCTCCCTTTCATTGAACCTCCTCGCCCAGGAGTGCAACCCGTTAATGTTTCAAATTCTTTCTCGGTATGTCTTATGATTTTGGAAAATCACACTGCTAAGAGACCTTCCTGCTTTACATCTTGAGATTGAAGACACAGATGTCATGCGCTGTTTTTGATTTCTTAGATATTCATTGGTTCTCATAGACCAATTTTATACTATGTTTTCCTTATTATGCCCAATTATACAATTTATTTTCTCTCGTCTTTATGGAATTCGCAAGCCTTATGTGTACGTTAATTCTGAGTTATTATGACATTTGGATTTAATTTCAAGGTGCATCAAAAAATATACTTTGTATAGAAAGTTTACAGGAATTTTAAAGATGTCGAGAAATTTTTTTTATAACATTAGACATTAAAATATATATTTCTACTTGTTGAGACGTCCGTTTAGGAAATAAAATTTGGCCAGTAAATCTTTAAAATGAGCAAGTTATGCTCATTTGGGATTGTAAAACTTAAGAACTTATTTCCGCATATTTCAAAACGTCATTTTATACCAAATTGCGTTAGACTTCGAGTCTTAAAAATATCATTTAGCGAATCAGTTGGTCTGGTCAGACCTAAATGTCAAACTTAAAGGTCAAATCAGAAAGAATTTATAAGTATGGATTGAAGCATTTTTTATTCTTTTGAGCTCGTAACTTTTAACTAATGATATTTTACAACTAAAAACATTGATTGCGTTTGAAAACGTTTAAAATAGAAACTTTTTGGAGTAGTTGTAGTATTTGGGAACTGATGCCCTACTTTCTTAAAAACATATTTATGTCAAATAAATTACGATGTGAACACATATGGATTCCTTTATCCGTTCTTTTATATATGACTTAATTGTCATTCTATGTTGTCTTTCTTTTCTTCTATCGTACCATTGATTTGGGTCAAGGTTTGAAGTTCTTGTTTTCACATCGTTCGTTATCATTTCTGACACGTGTCTCATGACGATTCCGGCCAAATCTTTTGAAACTTTATCACCTTGTAACCATTTCATCGATTGTTTGATGAACTACTATTCAAAACCCTCCTGTAATCCACTCGCTATTTTGTAAGCTATCATCATGTCACCACAAATTGTTCAACAATTGGTCTTGTAAAGAATTATTGTAACGATAAAATTGTTGATTTAAACATTTAGCCAATTAGTTACTGGCGAAAAGCTTCATAAATTATTTTGATTCATGTTTTTACAAATGGCATTATATACATATTTTAAATAACATGACCTGTAATCTGGTATGACGAAGCTGAGCATCGCATTGCTAGTCCTAAATTATGCATGACCTGATCACCTATGCCTAATTTAGAAAGAGCCATGCAAGGCCAAATAGTAGTCACCATAAATATTTGACCAAGAATCAACTTTTTAATTATGTTCCTTAAAAAGTTAGATAAAATAAAGTTTTGAAAACTTTTACATCTTATGCGAGTAACCCCAGTTCGCGACATACGCATATGAACCTTTATCTTTTCTTGAACAAAGTACATGCCTCAAACACATATTTCCTTACTCAACGCTCTTTATTTTACTTGTTACCTCATCTTCCTTCGTGATATAATTCTCGTTGCCACTTGTCTAATTTCTTACCATTGATACAATACTTGAAAGTTCCAATGTTATTATGCTTCTACATCAATCGACCTTCTTTATCTATTTTGGTAGACCTTTGAAACATCTCTGGATGCAGATGATGATTTATGATTGGACATGACCAATGATTACCTGTATTTTTCATGATTATGTGTTAGACTCTATCATTTTGAAATTCATTCGTGTGAATCATGTGTTAATTTCTCCTTTCATTGCTAATGTTTTTCATTTTAATGGAATTACTCTCAAGTGACTTCTTAAGAATTTTCTTTGATTTGAAAATTTATTGTGTGGCTTTTCTCTTTCGATCATGTGTCGACCACCGAGAACATAATAAGCCGTTGTTGGTGACGCCAACCACACTCGTGAATTAATCTTGTTAGATCCTTTGTTTCATATTGTCCCTATCATTGATGCATCTACTCTATCATGTCCGTTAGGAAATTGATACGAATTATGTTTTATCCCCTCGTGCTATTGCACACATACTAATTATTGATTATTATTCGTTTCATACTCGTTCATTATCTTGTTACCTTTTGAAAACTAGAATATGTCACATGTTTACCATTTGATACCTTAATCACCTTCTTGGATTTTTACAAATTATTCTTAAATTTTTAAGAACGTGTCACACGTTTTATCAACTGGTTAAATTACCAAACTAACTATTTTAAGTTAAATATCAGAACTATTCGTCCTCTTTGATAGATTATAACTAGTGTTAAAAAGATGTCAAGATGCATTTTTTAAAGTATTTGATTATATCATACTTTACTTTCAACCTAATGAAAATTTTCAAAATAATTTAAAATTTCTAACAATAATTCTAAATAATTTGGAAACTTGATTTTCCCTAATGGTAACGTTAAACCTCTGATACCAATCCGTAGCAACCCCAAATTGGCCCAGCGGAAGCCCATGAGTATTGGGGCCTGTTACGTCATGATTATCCAAGTCTTGATCTGAGAGAACGACCTCTATGCCAAACATCACAACGTAGACTTCAAATAATCATACAGTCAAGTACATGACAATACATGCTTAAAAGTGTCAACACAATGGCTGGTGAGTTCATAAGTTTTATTAAAATGTTTATGCCACTCTAAAAGTTCATAAGGACCACTACCAAAAGTAGCATTTCAAAAACGTTTAGAAACCCAGTGTTTCATAATGAAAGAAATGTTACCATAAGGTTCGATCATAAATCAATGTTTAGAAAAATCATTACAGCTAGCACAAATACTTCAGTTCATCAAGTTGTACTTCTTGGTCACATTTAGTTTCAGTTCAACCTTAAGTTCATGATCAAATTCATATCCAAGTTCAATTCAGTAGTCACAATCAACATACAAAACAATATCATATTCTAGGTTCATGTGAATATCACAATCAAGATCACATATGTGAATCATACCAAAGTGCATATAAGCATCATATCAAACCAGCATATAAGCATCATATCAACCAACATAAAAGCATCATGTCAAACCAGCATATAAGCATCATGTCAAACCAGCATATAAGCGTCATATCGAGACCACATGCAAGAATCATGTCAATACCACATATAAGAATCATGTCAAGAGCATATCATTACCATAGTTTATACCAATATTGCATTCAAGATTCAGAACAAATCAATACATGATCAGACTCAAGATTCATACTAATATCACAGTAAAGGTTCTTATCAGATCAAAACATGATCGCAGTAAATATTCATACCAATGTCACGTTCATTATTCATGTTCAAAAGCATAGCAAGATCATGGTCAAGATTCACATTCAAAATTCATAGTAAGATCATAGTCAAGATTCATAGCAAGATCATAGTCAAGATTCATAGCAAGATTATAGTCAAGATTCATAGCAAGATGGACCGTAAAAGTTCAGTTCAAGTACCCAAGGCAACTATAGGAGATATAGTTCCAAGTGTAGGATAAATCGGATGTTTTATTGTTTATGATGGCGCTAAGCTCATGATATTGAAGCTAATGATCCAATACATACACCACAATGTACATATAAATTTCCCTAGGTGGGAGTCTAGCCAAGAATACCCAAGTTCACACAAATGATATACACCCGTCCGGCGTAAGAATGCCCGAGTGGAGGTTGTCAAGCCTGAATAGATCTATCCATAACATAAGAGCTTACTTCAGCAGAGTAATTAACGATTCATGACAGTGGGGACTATGGCTAACGCAACTTAGGCTAATCATAAACGAAGTTCACTAAGCGTTCACAAAATCAGTTTTTGCGTCCACAAGCAAGTACAAGCAGTTATTTCACTTTAACGTATTAAACATACAAAAAAGTTTAAAAGGAGCTATGGGATAGCTCAGATATTCACAAGTATACATCATCAACAATCCGAAAAGTGTAAACTCATATGTCACGTAATGTATCACCCCATTTGTTAAGATGGAATGCTAGAGTAAATTATGGCGTGTCATCAAAGCATGCAAGGTAAATGTCTAAACATTCATGATCATAAATAGAAATACCAGAATCAAAAATCGGTAATCTAGTAACTCACACACAAGCAATATTAAGTACTGTAAAAGGAAGGACTAAACAATGTCCAAATGAATTAAAGTATTATAAAGTAGGAATAAATGCATAAGGTAAAAGAGGCCGGATAGCTTCCAATCCGAATGCACATACTCTGGAGTTCCTACTTACGTCATTGGGTACCTGTCGTTTAGGAACATGGAAAAGTATACGGCTAAGCATAACGCTCAGTGCATGAATATACAATAATGCATGGAAACATAGAATATGGAAACACATAAAGAGCATAAAACATGAATGGCAGTGGAAATGAATAAGTCCTGGAAAACCTTGTTGTCTGTCATGTTAACTGGTTTTAGTTTTGAAAACATAGCTTATGTTACTTATGAAAATCTGTATTAGTTAATGTACCAAAATCCAATATAGATCATGAGGTCAACAATGTGCATGAATACTTGGAGGGGTGACCTCGTCATGCAAATTAGAGGGGATGCCTCTAATTAATTAATAAGTGGGTAGGAGGGATCAGGTCCTTGTAAAGGATGCAAGGCACACACCACATTCACCATGAAATCCTGACTGAAACATGTAACTTGAATGCACCCATACGCCCTACATGATAATATGATAAATATAATTGCTAAATAACTGAAAAGGGACGCCACGAGCTATCACTCCGACGTGGTGAAGTCATAACACTAGTCCCTCTAGTGTTATGGTTATGGTACCTCCATAACTGAGTGAAACTGGTCATGCATGTATATGGCTAAGGTAACAAGTAAACATAAGCATTTAATCTGTACTAATGGGGAAAATATTTCGCTGCATACCAGAAATCCTAATGAAGGAAGAGATTCTCCTTACTGAAGGACAGGAAATCCGTACCTTATGTCCAGTAGAAGCTAATGAAAACGAGGAAGACTAATCCGCCTCGACGAATAACACTACATAAGAAATATGGACGTGTATGAGTTGTCTGAATTACATGTGTTTTACTGGTTCCGTGTGTTATTAGCTTGTTATACGTATTCTGTCATTTTTTACTGTTTACTGTGTTAACTGTAGTTATACTAATGTTCTACTATGTATTACTCATGTAATAGTGTATTATAATACTTGTATTGTAATACTATGTAACTTTCTAAAAATAAAAGGTTTCCATAAATAGTAAGTTTCCAAAAATAGTAAGTTTCCATAATTAGAAATAAGCTGGATTATAAATAATAATTAAAATCAAATAGTATAATACATGTCATGGTTATAGCTTATTAATTAAATAACTGGTTAATTAATTAAACTGTACGTTATATGGAATTTAATTAAAAATACATGTTTTAATTAAATTAAGCTAAGTTAAATACTTTAGGTTATACATGTAATATTAATATAATATTAAACCTAAGTCATGAAATTAATTAAATTAAAAGTCTAGTAATTAATTTAATTAACATGCTTTTCTGATTTTAATATTTAACCCGAGACCCAAACCCGTGTTTTAAAAATTAACCCAGCCCGAAACCTGGTCCTACATATAATCTGAGCCAAAGAGTTCTACCAGTGGCTAGACCGGCTAGCCGGTTGCCACTGGTGGCTTGCGGTTGCCACTGCCGAGCCCCGGTTAACACCGGTGGTTCAGCCGGTTCACACTGGTTCATACCCGTAGTGGACTGGTTCCCTCTGCTTTGCTCAGTTCCCATTGTCAGCCCAAAAAAACCCCACCGAGACCCTAAGGTCTCGGTTGGCTCTCGTTCCAAACCAAAACACACCCCCGACATGCGGTCGCTGGTTTTTCCCTTGCTGCGCCCGAACAACATCCCAAATCGAGCCCCTTGTGGGTCTCGGTGGCGTCGGATCAAACAAGCCGAGACCCCTTGGGGGTCTCGGTTGTGTCTCGGCTAACCCAAAGCCGAACCAAACACCCCTTAATCCAACATTTAATTAATCCCCATGTTTTTAATCACTTCTATATAAGATTAGTTGACTAACATGAATTCAGTAAAGAATTAATAAGAAAAGGAAGTGTTTAATTTACCGAACACGTGGAAAGGAAAAAGGTTATGAACACGATCACGTACACACGAATGATCAACCAAGAAAATTGTCCGGTTTGTTTAGTGGTTTATGGTGTTCGGCGGCAAGAATCACAAAGGAGGCAAGAAAAAAACTTTTCTTTAAAACCTAAATTATGTTTTAAGTTTTCCCTGGAGTTTTACTTAACATGTATTTAGTTGGGTCATGGGCCAAATCCCATTCTTCTCCTTTTCTTCTTGTGTAGCTGCGGCGTAAAGGAAGCCCATGAGAAACCCGTAACTTTTCCATGTTCAAATAATTACGTGATCGTGTATGTTTTAAATGTCGTGATTTTTATACGTCGTGTACTTAACACATTTTTAATGTTTACATAACTATATATTATTAATTACCGTGACACGTGAATTATATTATAAATGGAAAGTTTTAATTTTACCGTATTTTCATGTGTGCATTGTTCATGTGTACTGTTCATGGTATTTTAATGCGGGTTTTACAACTCTTCCCCTCTAAAAGAATAATTCGTCCTCGAACTGGAGAAACGTAAATTAACAGAAAACATACCCGAATCAGAACTGGAAATGAGGGTAAGAAGTCCGTATAGACTCCTCCGTCTCCTAAGTGGCTTCCCGCTCAAGATGATCCCTCCAGAGGATTTTGACGAAAGGGATTGTCTTCCTCCGCATGACACGATCTTGTCGCTCAAGAACTCTTTCGGGTTCTTCGACATATGAAAGATCCTCTCGAATCTGATCAAGTGGGTACTGGACTACATGAACTGGATGATAGTTGTATCCTCTTAGTAAGGACACATGGAACACGTTGTTAACGTGTGATAGCTGAGGCGGTAACGCTAAACGATATGACACTTCACCAACGCGTTCTATGATGTCGAACGGTCCGATGAAGCGAGGACTGAGCTTCCCTCTGATCCCAAAACGTTTAACTCCTCGTGCTAGTGATACCTTGAGGAAAACGTGATCACCTACGTTGAAAGATACATATCTACGACGTTTGTCAGTATAGCTCTTCTGACGAGCACGAGCTTCCTGAATCTTCGCCTTAGCGACAACGACCTTCTCATTGGCCACTTCAATCATCTCTGGACCCTAGAGCAGTCGTTCGCCCACCTGATCCCAGCAGATTGGGGTGCGACACTTTCTACCATACAACATCTCAAAAGGAGCACACTTGATGCTAGCGTGCAAGCTGTTATTGTATGCAAATTCTACTTGGAATACATAATCATCCCAGCTTCCTGACCATTATAGAGCACATGACCGCAGCATGTCCTCCAATTTCTGAATGGTATGTTCCGAATGTCCGTCGGTCTGAGGATGAAAGGCAGTGCTGAGCATAAGTCTGGTGCCCTAAGCTTTCTATAGACTCTACCAGAAATGTGATGTGAAACGGGAATCTCTGTTAGAGATGATTTCTTATGGAGTACCATGTAGTCTCATGATCTCTTTCTAGAATATGTTTGCTAATTTGCTGACCGGATACTCCTTGCAAATCGGCAGAAAATGAGCAGATTTAGTCAACCTATCCACAATAACCAATATAGCGTCGTTCTTCTTCTGAGTAACCGGAAGACCAGTAACAAAATCCATTGAGATTTTGTCCCACTTCCATGCTGTAATGTCTAGTGGCTGCAGTAAACCACTAGCTCGCTGGTGTTCTATCTTCACCTGTTGGCAGATCATACATTTAGAAACGAAGGTGGCAACATCCTGCTTCATACCACTCCACCAAAAGTGTTGCTTGATGTATTGGTACATCTTGGTAGACCCAAGATGTATGGTAAATGGAGAACTGTGAGCTTCAGTTAGCACAACTTCCCTGAGTGTAGAGTCATCAGGAACCACTAGTCTAGTGTCCTGCCATAAGATACCGTCGTCGTCAACACGAAACTCCGTCTGCTGATCAAGGTTCTAAATGATAGCCCAAATCTCACCATCTTCCTTCTGAGCTTCCTTGATCCTAGAATGTAAGTCTGGTTCCACTCTAAGATTAGCCTAGTAACCATGCTATCCTCATACACAAAACTCAATGTCAGTCATCTCTAGGTCACGAATGATTTCCTTTGCAATCTAGATGCCAGCAATCATACTCGACCTACTGCTTAGAGCATCTGCCACCACATTCTCCTTACCAGGATGATACTGAATGTTGGTGTCGTAGTCCTTCAATAGCTCTAACCATCTCCTTTGTCTCATGTCCAATTCCTTCTAGGTGAAGATGTACTTGAGACTCTTTTGGTCGATGAATATATCACATGATTCACCATACAAATAATGTTTGCAGATCTACAACACGAAAACAACTGCTGCAAGCTCTAAATCGTGAGTAGAATAGTTTTCGTCAAAAGGTTTCTGCTGTCGTGATGCATATGCAATAACCTTCCCATGTTGTATGAGAACGCAGCCTAAACCCTTTCCTGAAGCGTCACTATAAATCTGAAATCCACCTGAGCCAGATGGGAGAGTAAGAATAGGTGCAGTCACTAACTTCTGCTTCAGATCCTCAAAGCTCTTCTCTCGTTCTTCCGTCCAGACGAATTTCTCTCCTTTTCTCATCAGCTTAGTCAAAGGTAAGGCTAACCGTGAAAAGTTCTCTACAAACCTACGGCAGTAGCCACCTAAACCCAGAAAACTTCTAACTTCAGTTGCAGATGTAGGTCTCGGCCATTTAGTGATAGCCTTAACCTTTGTAGGATCCAAGGTGATCCCTTCTGCAGATACAATATTGCCCAGAAATGCCACCTTGCTTAACTAGAACTCACAATTAGAGAACTTAGTATACAACTGCTTTTGACGAAGAATCTGTAAGACTTTACGAAGGTGTTCCTCATGTTCCTCCTTGGATTTAGAGAATATCAGAATGTCATCAATGAACACGAAAACGAACTTGTCCAGAAATTCATGAAAGACACGTTTCTTCAATTCCATGAAGACAGCTGGAGCATTACTGAGTCAAAATGGCATGACTACGAAATCGTAGTGCCCATAACGTATACGGAAAGCAGTCTTGGAGATGTCCTGCTCTTTTACCCGTAACTGATGGTAGCCGGACCTTAGATCGATCTTAGAGAAATATTTGGCGCCATGGAGTTGATCGAACAGGTCATCAATACGCGACAAAGGATAACGATTTATGATCATGATCTTGTTCAGCTCACGATAGTCTATACACAAACACATGTTGCCGTCTTTCTTCTTCACGAACAGTACCAGTGCACCCCATAACAATGCACTAGGACAGATGAAACCTCGTTCTAGAAGTTCCTGCAGCTGATCTTTTAGTTCCTTAAGCTCTATAGGAGCCATACGGTAAGGAGCTTTGGAAATTGGCTCCGCACCTGGTATGAGCTCGATTCCAAACTCGACTTCACGAACAGGTGGTATGCCCAGAAGTTCATCTGGAAATACTTTAGGAAACTCTGACCCAATAGGCTGATCTTGGATCGATGGAGAATCGACAGTAATGTCATGAATATTGGCTATAAAGCCTTGACAGCCGTGTGATAGTAGTGCACGCGCCTCTATGGATGAAATAATTTGTACTGACCTCCCTGGAAGAAAACCATGGTGTATGTACTCTGGGAATTTAACATCATCGAAGATAACTCGATAAGTGTGGCAGTCAATCGTAGCCTGGTGTTTGGATAACCAGTCCATGCCCAAAATCAAGTCAAAATCGCACATGTCCAAAGGAAGTGTGTCGACTCTACGGAACTTATCATCAAATTCTAGGGGAAGATCTCTGTACGTAATTCGTACAGAGTCCCTAAATGGCGTGGAAATGCATAAGGCATTATCTAATGGCATAGGGGAAATCCTAACACGTACAACAAAAGTAGTGGATATTACTGAATGCATCGCTCCAGTATCAATTAGAACACATGCTGCCAAACCATTCATAAAGAGGTTTCTGGTGATGGTACCTGAAGTCTTATTCGCCCGGTGTCTAGTAGTAGTTAACACGCGACCAGAAGTAGGAGGTGGCTTGGTGTCGGTGTGTCCAGAGGTGCCTTCTATATCACCCTGGCGATAGTCCTTCTACTGATGGCCACACTTGAAACAACCACTAGTATTCCGGCAACAAGCACCAGGATGTCTGCACGGACAAGTAGGGCAGATAGGGTGCATGAATCTCCCAGTAGACCTCCCAACTAGTTGAGAGCCAGTTTCAATATTTCATGCATGAGACGTGATCATGGAACCTAAAGATGATTGCATAGAAGGTTTGAGCATTAACTGGTGTAGCAGGATGGTTCGACTGCGAACCTCTGTGGTCTTGGTCCCTTTCGTTGCCATTGTTCCTGAATATGAGCGTTGGAGTGTCAGAATAGTGAAATATACGTAGCTTAATAAAGCTGAAGGTATAGGTAGGGACCTGCTCTTGTTGGCATCATTACGGTAGTTGTCATTACCGTCACACCTTTCTGAAGAAGAATGATCATCGGACTAACCGTTTACCTCAGATGATTGTTGCTGATTAGCCAGAGGATTCCGGTCCTCAGTCTTCTGTCTGAAATGGAGAATTTGAACAAAGAATGATGCAAAATGACATACTAAAAGGCTTCACTGGTTTACAATGGATGATTCAAGATACCTCTTGGTTGAGTTGTCCCCACAAAACTCTTCTTGTTCCTAAAGCATCTCAAACTTTCAAGCTGCATCAGCCACCTGTGCCACCGTGTTGAAGGTGGAATCCGCCAAATTTTTGGGGACCGATGTACGAAGAACCCATCAGAAATGGTATGCTTGCTCTTCGGCATTATGTGATGTTGTGCCAATAGAGTCAGCCAGACGAAGAAAACGTTGCATGAACTCGCTGCTGCTCTCCCCGGCTCTCTGCCTAATTCCGTAGTACTCCCTCATCAGCTCATATCTCTCAGTATTGAGAAAGGACAGCTGTGGTGGAGAATTGTTGTTGTTTAGGGCAAAGGTGGCTTGAAAAGCTGCATTGACAGCTGTAGTCAAATTTTGATTATTGCGTGAGTGCACCATCTGACAGTTTAAAGCAAAATGCAACATAAATCATAAATCTTAAATGAGATGACATAAAATGCATGAACAATGTATAAATCAGTGAAGCAGTTTATAATGCATGTGTCACACTCCCAAAATATCAGAGTATAATGGCAACAAGGGAGTGGTGACGTCATGATTATCATACACACACAGTTACAAAGAACGACCTCTAAATGAGACGTTCGGAAAATAGATCACTTGTATTTGATAAAATAAATAGTTTTAACATAGTGCGGAAGCATAAAACTGATCACAGTTACAAAACATAGTTTCCAAATAGTACAAATGATCTTTGTTTCAAGGGAAATGACGGCAATGCATGAGACCTCACTTAGCATCTTCCTTCTTAATACTTGAGAAAAACAATGCTAAAGCGTCAACATAAAGTTGGTGAGTTCATAGGTTTAGTTAATTTGAAATGTTTAATGAACTACAAGATTTTTCCAAAAGTGATGACAATATAACAAATACAAAGTCATCATAAAAGCATTTATTACAGTCTAAGCTCGTGACACCGAAACGTTAACAACACCGGTAGTATAATCATTTAAATGTAACCCAACTGGATGCCTAAACCCACGACATCCTATCTCATACTCAAATGAAACTGTGCCCGCATGTCCCTTGTTGGACCAAGGCAGACAGGGGCGTCAACCCCGATAGATCTATCCATAACATTCGCGCTTACACAAAGTAATTAACGGTTCACGATTCACGGGCCAAAGCAACTAGGTTTTTAGTGGGACTTAGACTAGTATATAAATCAGTAATTGCACTTGTGTTCATACGTTAAATCAAGCAATGTCTCACCCCAAAAGCAGTAAAAGCAGTTAAAAGTGGGGCTATAAACTCACCTCGTGAAATCAGCAAAGTAATGGAAATATGAATGTAGCTCGAGAATACGGTTACGCTACCCGCGACCTATTTGAATATAAGAATCGTGTTACGACATCTAAATTTATACTAGTAAAAACATAACATCCTAGTTGTGCTTGACGGTATTTTTCGTTTACGGAAAACACGACACTTAAAACTCGGGTATTTAACAAATGAGGTTTTTGGGCTAAATATTACACTTTAAGTTAATAATTCGGTTTGGGCCTTATTTAACCCAACAAAACTGAATAACCCATCCCTCCTAAATACACAAGGCTCGGCCCATTGACCTTTTGACCCAGCCCGGCCCAACAGGCGACACAAACAAGAAAAGAGGGGGTTATAACCCTTTTACTTTCCCCAAAACACACAGACACCATCTCTCTCTCTCGAAAAACACTCCCAACCGTCCCATTTCTTTTTCTCTCTAGAAATTCGGATCTAATCATCATCCTATAGCCAAAAAAAATAATACAATCCGAAGGTATAACATAAATAATCATGAAACCTAGTGTGTTTAGCATTCGTGAGGTGTGGGGATTTGTTCAGACTTCTAAATTATCTTGAAATCGATGGTTTTCCTGGTGATTCGATGGTCCTTTATGACAAAGATAAGTTTTGTTTTCCTCTTTTTAATTGACACCGTTTTCTCACGTCTACTTGGCTAGTTTATCGAAAATAAGGGTTCTATCTTGATTAAAACATTCGGTTTCATCTTAATTAAATGCTCCCGATTCGATTTTAAATAACTTAAAAATTAGGGTTTCTTATAAATTGGGGGTTTTGATAGATCTCGCGTTCAATTGAAATTAATTAGTGTTTTTGAAGATTAATTGATATTAATTACTAAATGAAATCGTTTTATAAAAATTAGGGTTTCGAAAATATTGGGCGTTTCTTTAATATTGCGATTCATTATAGTTAACCAGTGTTGTCATGCTCCTCTTGTTATTAATTATCAGATAAATATAAGTTTCGAAAATTAGGGTTTATATAAATTTGGGGGTTTTTATATACGGTTGTTTATTTATAATTAAATAATGTTTTTGGGTAATAAATTGTGTTAATTTCATAAATAAAAACGATTTACAAAATTTGGGTTTCGAAATAATTAGGGGTTTTTATACCCGCGGTTTAATTAAAGTTAATTAGCATTTTATGATGTAAATTGAGTTACTTTTATGTTGGTACTGATTTTTGGTTAAGTCACGGTTTGGCCGATTGGTGAGGGTTTCAAATGGGTCTTTGTTTTATTCTGAAAGTAACAGTATTAACCAACAATAAATAAATGAATAAATAAATAATTTAAATGTTGTCAAATATAAAGGGTAACAAGAATAGGTCTGGGGGTTTCAGTTTGGTCACGGCAGAAACAATGAGGGGTGGCGGTTTGCGGGTCAAAGTCCAAGTTGATATTGCTATCCTATATCACTATATTTTTGTTTAAACCGAACAGTAACAAAAAGACTAATCCATTTGTTTTATTTTCGAAGGTTAGTTTACGATTGACGAGCACAACTAAGACGTATGCAGGAAATAAAAGGAGGTGGTTAAAAGAATCACAACGAGGGTTTTGTTTCGGATTGCGGGTTCGGACGAGAAGAGGATGGATCAGCTGCTTCAATGCTTGACACTACTCTCTATACTTTTTACCCAGAATTTGTAGTTAAAACTGCTCAGCAGGAACAACTTGTAATATTTGGACTGTGAATGTGTTTTGTGTTGTGTTTGGACTGTGAACAATTTGGGATAGTATTTAACTTTGTAATACTTGCTTAGGGTTAGTCCATATCTGGAAATGGAGGTCTTGTGATGTACCCATTTTGGGTAAACTAGGCATGTGTGCTGGACTTTTGTGGGTAGTGGGTTGTATAAACAAAGAATATAGTTTCTAGGTCTGAATGTTTGACTAGTGTTGACCAAGTTTTGAAAGATCTAAATAAAAGTTCACCAATTTGATTTTTGTATAAATTGTATCATTCGGCCCAGCAGGGTTTGTCAAATGTCATAGTTTTAAACGCGAAAACATAACAAGAACAACATGATAAAATTCGACACACAACTTAAACAAAGATGGATACGCGTATTCTCGAGGGATTCAGCAAACAATCCTAACCGGCACAACGGTTAATACATGAAATGTTTAATAACGCACACGTTTCATTCATAATATAATAGACGCGAAAACTCGAGTTGTTACTTTCGCTCTCCCTAAAGAGGGCTTTGTCCGCAAAGCAAAACAAACAATACACTTACATCGACACCACATTGGTAAACAATTAGGGTAGTTCATAAATATGATATAACTTCCCAATTCGTTAAATCCACCAGGTTCAAAGCTCACGTTAAATCAATATATGAAGAAATAAGGATGAAAAATTTGACGGATGTCACAGTATTCCCATGTTTTAGAGATTTCGTCACGAAATCAAGACGTTGTTGTAGTAGGGTGATTAGCAAAAAGATGAGGATACTTGCTCTTGAATTGGTCTTCACGTTCCCACGTGTATTCTGGACCTCTACGTGCATTCCAACGGATTTTTACGATAGGTATACGACTTTGCTTGAGCTGTTTGACCTGACGGTCCATGACCTCCACCGGTTTTTCTACGAAGATGAGTTTGTCGTCGAGTTGGATCTCTTCTAAAGAAATAACGAGTGTCTCGTCGGCTAAGCATTTCTTCAGATTGCAAATGTGGAACACGTTATGCACTCGGCTAAGTTCTTGAGGTAACTCCAAACTATAAGCTACGGGGCCAATCCTCTCTATGATCTCGAATGGTCCAATATAACGAGGATTCAACTTTCCACGCTTTCCAAAGCGAATGACACCCTTCCAAGGTGAGACCTTCAACATGACTCTATCACCAACCTCAAACTCAAGGGGTTTGCGTCTCATGTCAGCATAACTCTTTTGTCGATCCCTTGCGGCTTGCATACGGCTCTTGATCTTAAAGATCTTCTCAGTAGTCTCATGTATGATCTCGGGTCCAGTGAGTTGGGCCCCACCCACCTCTGCCCAACACACGGGTGAACGACACTTCCTACCATACAATGCTTCGAACGGTGTTGCCTTAATGCTAGTGTGATAACTATTGTTGTATGAGAACTCCACCAGAGGTAGGTGCCTATCCCATCTATTTCCAAATTCGATCACACAAGCTCTCAGCATATCTTCTAAGGTTTGAATGGTCCTTTCACTTTGACCGTCAGTTTGGGGATGATATGCAGTGCTCATATCCAACTGCGTTCCCAATGCCTTCTGCAGCGACTTCCAAAACTGTGAAGTAAATCGGCTATCCCGGTCAGAGATTATAGACACTGGCACACCATGCCTCGTGACTACCTCCTCCAAGTAAGTTCTTGCTAACTTATCCATTCCGTCAGTCTCCTTGATTGGTATGAAATGAGCCGATTTGGTGAGTCGGTCGACGATTACCCAAATAGTGTCAAATCCAACTGAGGTTTTAGGTAGCTTTGTAATGAAATCCATAGTGATCCTTTCCCACTTCCATTATGGCAGTTCGGGTTGGACCAATAATCCTGATGGTTTCATATGTTCGGCCTTGACCTTGGCACAAGTCAAGCACTTGCTAACATATGTAGCAATGTCCGCCTTCATGTTCGGCCACCAATACAACATCTTAAGATCATGATACATCTTGTCAGATCCCGGGTGTATGGAGTATTTTGACTTATGCGACTCATGCATAATCAAAGGTCGTAGGTCACCATGGCACGGTAACCAACTCCTATTATCAAGGCATAATGTCCCATCCGAGCGAGCTTCTAACTTCTTTATCATGCCTTCAACATCTTCAGTCTTGAGAATTTCTTCCTCGACTGCCTCCTTCTGAGCCTTGAGAATTAAGGATGGAAGGTCTAATCAATGGTCATCACTAAGGCTTTCACCCTAAGGACTCTCTCCTTTCGACTCAAAGCATCAGCCACGACATTTGCCTTGCCCGGGTGATAACGGATCTCGCAATCGTAATCACTAAGCAACTCTAGCCAACGTCGTTGTCTCATGTTGAGTTCTTTTTGATTCAAAATGTGTTGTAGACTCTTATGATCACTGAATACAACACACTTTATGCCATAAAGGTAGTGTCTCCAAATCTTCAGGGCAAACACCACTGCTCCTAACTCCAGATCATGAGTTGTGTAGTTCTTCTCGTGCACTTTTAGTTGCCTTGATGCATAAGCAATGACCTTAGTCCTTTGCATCAATACCGCACCTAACCCTTTTATGGATGCATCACAATACACCACAAAGTCTTCATTACCCTCGGGTAGGGCTAGTATAGGTGCTTCACACAACATCTGCTTCAATGTTTGGAATGCCAAATCTTGATCCTCTTTCCACTCAAACTTCTTGTCCTTTTGAGTTAACTCCGTCATTGGTTTAGCTATCTTGGAGAAACCCTCAATGAATCTCCTATAGTAACCAGCAAGACCTAAAAATTGGCGGATCTCCGTAGGTGTTGTTGGAGTCGCCCAATCTTTCACAGCCTCGATCTTAGCAGGATCAACGTGAATACCACTGCTATCGATCACATGTCCAAGGAATTGCACTGTGTTTATCCAAAACTCACATTTGGAAAACTTTGCATATAACTTCTCCTTCCTCAGTAGCTATAGTATGGTCTTCAAATGCTCTTTGTGTTCTTCTTCATTACGTGAGTAGATGAGAATATCATCGATAAATACAATCACAAACTTGTCCAGGTATGGTTTGCAAACTCGGTTCATGAGATCCATGAATACCGCGGGTGCGTTTGTCAAACCAAAAGGCATAACTTGGAACTCGTAGTGTCCGTACCGGGTTCTAAAATCCGTCTTGTGGACGTCTTCTTCTCTAACCCTTAGCTGATGATATCCTGACCTTAAATCAATCTTCGAGTATATGCTAGATCCTTGCAGTTGGTCGAAAAGATCGTCAATTCTTGGCAATGGGTAGCGGTTCTTTATCGTCAACTTATTTAACTCTTGGTAATCAATACACATCCTAAAGGATCCATCTTTCTTTTTGACAAATAGGACCGGTGCTCCCCAAGGTGAGGAACTCGGCCTAATGAAACCTTTGCCAGAAAGTTCCTTTAGTTGTTCAGCTAACTCTGTCATCTCGGCTGGTGCTAAGCGGTATGGGGCTCTAGCAACAGGTGCGGCTCCTGGTGTAAGCTCTATGTGAAACTCCACTTGCCGTGCTGGTGTTAATCCCGGTAAGTCTTCTGGGAATACGTCTGGAAAATCCCTAACGATCGGTACATCTTCAATTTTCTTCTCATGATCTTCTTCTTCCTCCTTTCGCGTTACTTGAACCAAGAACACTAGACATCCCTTCTCAATGTATCTTTGGCTTCTAATACATGAGATGACTTCCAGTCTTGATCCATTCTTCACTCCACTTCTTTCGCCTTGTATGACTAGTACATCATTTCCATAAGGAACACGGACGCACTTCTCATGACATACAATTTCCGCGTGATGCTTCGACATCCAATCCATTCCAATGATGACATCAAAACTTCCCAATTCTATGGGGAGTAAGTCGATACTGAACGAACGATCTTGTAACCTTATACTACATCCTTTTAGAGTAGCATCGGTGGTTACTGACTTCCCATCGGCTAGTTCTACATTATACTTAATATCTAACGCAGCAGGGGTAATATTTAGGCGTTCACTAAATACAGATGACACAAAACTCCTATCCGCACCAGAATCAAATAGTACTGAAGCATAGTTGTTATTGACTAGAAACGTACCAGTCACAACATTGCTGTCCTGCACCGCAGCCTCAGCACACAGATGATACACTTTGCTAGGTGCCGTGAATCCTCCAGGAGTACTAGTTGTGGCTCGGTTATTTCCTCCCCGGTTCCCTTGGTTCTGCTTCTGGTTCCCTTGGTTGTGATTCTAGTTGCCTCGAATTTGATTACCACGACCTTGGTTCCCACTGTTTGGACACTTATTCTTGTAGTGACCTTTCTCTCCACATCCAAAGCAAGTGACATTTGCTCCTTGGCCACCCTGAGTTCCCGGTCCTCTTTGGTTAGCAGGACGGGGTGGTGCTCGACATTCCTTTGCCTTATGTCCAGCCTTTCTACAGTTGTAGCATGTAGGGGGACATGCTCCCTCGTGGTGTCGGCCACACTTTCCACAGAAAGGAAGTCTTCCAGCATAGTTTCCAGCATTACTTTGCCCAGCAGTAAACAATCTTGCCACTTCTTGTCGCTTGTTATGACTGTAGTTATTAGTGTTGTTGCTGTTGTTTCTATTGTTGTTGTTGTTGTTGTAGTGGTTGCCAGACCACTTTCTCTTATCTCCAGTATTTTCTCCCAGCTCTTGTACCACTTGGTACATCAAACTCTGAGCCATATCGATTGCCTCATGTAAATCAGTTGGCTTTGATGAAGTCACATTCCCCTTGATGCTCAAAGGTAATCCTTCAATGTATCGTTCCAACAATCGGTCGTCGTTGGGCACCATTTTGGGACATAACAAGATCAGCTCCTGAAAGCGCTGATTGTAAGCAGTAAGTGCGGTACCCTTGACCTTCAAGTTCCATAGCTCAACCTCCATCTGCTTGACTTCATTTCGTGGGCAATATTTCCTAACAAACATAGCTTTGAACTCACTCCAAGGCGTTGCTTGGGCAACATCAATGGTCACTGCACGAGCATAGACGTTCCACCAAGTCAAAGCACCATCCACCAATGTGCTTGACGCAAACTTTACCTTATCAGCTTCAGCAACATTGTTAATCCCAAATTGGGATTCCAACTTCTCAAACCATCTAGTCAAACCTACTGCTCCTTCAGTACCGCGGAAACTCACTTGCGTAACCGCACGGAATTCCTTGTAGGTGCAGGTCCGTGCAATGGCAACAGTGGCTCCTTGGTTTGTCTCCTCTTGCGTGCTCGTTGTATGATTCGCTTCAGCTGCTGCGAGTGCCTCAGCCACCCGTTCCGCGATCATTTGACTGAGCATGACGGGGTCAATACCACCAGTAGCAGCTGGTGGATTCTGTGTCTCAGATCTTCTAACTGGCGCCATAATCTAAAAAGGTAACAAGACAATGAGTTTTGCCAGTCATAACATGCATGGCACGCACAATACAATTATGAAATGCTCCATGGTATAATAAACAATATATAATGATCTCACAATTTTTGTAACCCAACTAACATAATGTCAATCATAGGAATGTTTTGCAATACATCATAATTCGTCATACATAATAAAGAAAAAGGAAAATGCCAACTAGCTGAGATAAACCTCAAAGCTTAGTGGTCGTACAACAATAAGTCAACAGTACATGGTGAGTCTAACTAGTGCCCTCACGGCGTTGGTGAAGCTCTCTCTCTAACTCTGCCAACCTCCTCTCAACCACGATCTCACGAGCCTGGGAATCCCTATGTCTGACATCGGTATCATAACAAGCGGCCCTAAACCTCTTATCCAAGTCACCAATAGGGTCCTCCACAGGTGCCTCTAGTCCACCTGTCTCAACCAATGGCTCTACTCCCCAACGGGTCATCAGGCTCTCGATCTCCTCAAGGCGAGCATTCGGCATGGTATCCATCTGGTCGAGAACAGCATGGAGCTGTCCTCGTAGACGGGTCACACAAACCGTCAATGCCGTCTCATTCCCAACTGGACTCTTCTTCGTCAGTGCCTCCAGCTTATCCTGCACCTCATTATACTCCTCACCCAAAGTCTCCACAACATCCTCCAACCTGTTTAAACGGGTCGTCACACATCCATATGCTGCTCCAAGCATCACAACTGTCGAGGTAGCTCTTCTTGGAAGAGGAGTCGCAGCTCTCGGCCCAGTAGAGATGCCAACATCAGCAAGCATCTCCTGATACACAGCAGGTACAGTATCTGGTGGTGGTGGTGGTAGTGACGCCTCTGGGGCAGGACTGGCAGGTGTACGGGCTGCATGCCTGTCAGTGGCAGAGAAGGGTATAAGGGGTCGGTAAGGTGAAGGTGGTGGTCGGGCGGCTCTCCCCCGAAGACGTCGCCTAACATAGTAGAAAGGTAGAGTACCAGGTGCTGGAGTAGGGATGTCTGTCCTTTCCCCTTCGTCTTCAGACGAAGACGAGGAGATGTGTGCGATGGAAACCTCAGGAGTAGCAGCATATGTAGCAGGGGGGTCCTCAGTGTCAGTGACCTCCATGGGTTCACCTTCTCCATCCGTGAACTCCATATCATCATCCTCTATTTCCTCCATCGACTCACCCCTAGTGACTGATGCCTGTCCTGGTGACTGCACCACATCAGCGGCTAGGTCGTCCTCTCCTCCGCCTTCTAGGCTAAGTACGTCATCTGCTGATGCATCAGGGATATGGATCGGTGAACGGTAAACCTCCTCAGTCTCTCTCTCAGTCTCATCATCTGAAGTCATCCGGTACCACGGATATCCTGATTGTGATCCTCTAGGTAATCCTACCGATGAACTGATAGTCGAATGTGAACTGCGGTTGTAGTATGCTCCTGTAGACGTGGAATCATCAGAAGAAGACATCGCTGTAACATAAACAGAATAGACGTGTGTAAATATCTCGTATAATTAATCCGTAAAAAGGACATCGACATAACATATAGCAATCATTGTTCAAACCACATGTATCCCATATAACATAATTCAGATTTTGTTGTTACACATGTACCCCGTGTAAATATACCTCGTAATTGTTAAATCACATGTATCCCATTTATTACTTATATATATATATCCAGGTATATATATGTACTTAATACTTACAATCCATATGATAATCGATTAAACACATAACAGTTATAGTCTAGAGTTACTAAATACAACCTAGTTCTCTATAACCATGTCTCTGATACCAATCTGTCACACTCCCAAAATATCAGAGTATAATGGCAACAAGGGAGAGGTGACGTCATGATTATCATACACACAGAGTTACAAAGAACGACCTCTAAATGAGACGTTCGGAAAATAGATCACTTGTATTTGATAAAATAAATAGTTTTAACATAGTGCGGAAGCATAAAACTGATCACAGTTACAAAACATAGTTTCCAAATAGTACAAATGATCTTTGTTTCAATAGAAATGACGGTAATGCATGAGACCTCACTTAGCATCTTCCTTCTTAATACCTGAGAAAAACATTGCTAAAGCGTCAACATAAAGTTGGTGAGTTTATAGGTTTAGTTAATTTGAAATGTTTAATGAACCACAAGATTTTTCCAAAAGTGATGACAATATAACAAATACAAAGTCATCATAAAAGCATTTATTACAGTCTAAGCTCGTGACACCGAAGCGTTAACAACACCGGTAGTATAATCATTTAAATGTAGTCCAACTGGATGCCTAAACCCACGACATCCTATCTCAGACTCAAATGAAACTGTGCCCGCTTGTCCCTTGTTGGACCAAGGCAGACAGGGGCGTCAACCCCGATAGATCTATCCATAACATTCGCGCTTACACAAAGTAATTAACGGTTCACGATTCACGGGCCAAAGCAACTGGGTTTTTAGTGGGACTTAGACTAGTATATAAATCAGTAATTGCACTTGTGTTCATACGCTAAATCAAGCAATGTCTCACCTCAAAAGCAGTAAAAGCAGTTAAAAGTGGGGCTATAAACTCACCTCGTGAAATCACAAAGTAATAGAAATATGAATATAGCTCGAGAATACGGTTACGCTACCCGCGACCTATTTGAATATAAGAATCGTGTTACGACATCTAAATTTATACTAGTAAAAACATAACATCCTAGTTGTGCTTGACGGTATTTTTCATTTACGGAAAACACGACACTTAAAACTCGGGTATTTAACAAATGAGGTTTTTGGGCTAAATATTACACTTTAAGTTAATAATTCGGTTTGGGCCTTATTTAACCCAACAAAACTGAATAACCCATCCCTCCTAAATACACAAGGCTCGGCCCATTGACCTTTTGACCCAGCCCGGCCCAACAGGAGACACAAACAAGAAAAGAGAGGGTTATAACCCTTTTACTTTCCCCAAAACACACAGACACCATCTCTCTCTCTCTCGAAAAACACTCCCAACCGTCCCATTTCTTTCTCTCTCTAGAAATTCGGATCTAATCATCATCCTATAGCAAAAAAAATAATATAATCCGAAGGTATAACATAAATAATCATGAAACCTAGTGAGTTTAGCATTCGTGGGGTGTGGGGATTTGTTCAGACTTCTAAATCATCTTGAAATCGATGGTTTTCCTGGTGATTCGATGGTCCTTTATGACAAAGATAAGTTTTGTTTTCCTCTTTTTAATTGACACCGTTTTCTCACATCTACTTGGCTAGTTTATCAAAAATAAGGGTTCTATCTTGATTAAAACATTCGGTTTCATCTTAATTAAATGCTCCAGATTCGATTTTAAATAACTTAAAAATTAGGGTTTCTTATAAATTGGGGGTTTTGATAGATCTCGCGTTCAATTGAAATTAATTAGTGTTTTTGAAGATTAATTGATATTAATTACTAAATGAAATCGTTTTATAAAAATTAGGGTTTCGAAAATATTGGGCGTTTCTTTAATATTGCGATTCATTATAATTAACCAGTGTTGTCATGCTCCTCTTGTTATTAATTATCAGATAAATATAAGTTTCGAAAATTAGGGTTTATATAAATTTGGGGGTTTTTATATACGGTTGTTTGTTTATAATTAAATAATGTTTTTGGGTAATAAATTGTATTAATTTCATAAATAAAAAGGATTTACAAAATTAGGGTTTCGAAATAATTAGGGGTTTTTATACCCGCGTTTTAATTAAAGTTAATTAGCATTTTATGATGTAAATTGAGTTACTTTTATGTTGGTACTGATTTTTGGTTAAGTCACGGTTTGGCCGATTGGTGAGGGTTTCAAATGGGTCTTTATTTGATTCTGAAAGTAACAGTATTAACCAACAATAAATAAATGAATAAATAAATAATTTAAATGTGGTCAAATATAAAGGGTAACAAGAATAGGTCTGGGGGTTTCAGTTTGGTCACAGCAGAAACAATGAGGGGTGGCGGTTTGCGGGTCAAAGTCCAAGTTGATATTGCTATCCTATATCACTATATTTTTGTTTAAACCGAACAGTAACAAAAAGACTAATCCATTTGTTTTATTTTCGAAGGTTAGTTTACGATTGACGAGCACAACTAAGACGTATGCAGGAAATAAAAGGAGGTGGTTAAAAGACTCACAACGAGGGTTTTGTTTCGGCTTGCGGGTTCGGACGAGAAGAGGATGGATCGGCTGGTTCAATGCTTGACACTACTCTCTATACTTTTTACCCAGAATTTGTAGTTAAAACTGCTCAGCAGGGACAACTTGTAATATTTGGACTGTGAATGTGTTTTGTGTTGTGTTTGGACTGTGAACAATTTGGGATAGTATTTAACTTTGTAATACTTGCTTAGGGTTAGTCCATATCTGGAAATGGAGGTCTTGTGATGTACCCATTTTGGGTAAACTAGGCATGTGTGCTGGACTTTTGTGGGTAGTGGGTTGTATAAACAAAGAATATAGTTTCCAGGTCTGAATGTTTGACTAGTGTTGACCAAGTTTTGAAAGATCTAAATAAAAGTTCACCAATTTTATTTTTGTATAAATTGTATCATTCGGCCCAGCAGGGTTTGTCAAATGTCATAGTTTTAAACGCGAAAACATAACAAGAACATCATGATAAAATTCGACACACAACTCTGTTCGCGTATTCTCGAGTGATTCAGTAAACAATCCTAACCGGCGCAACGGTTAATACATAAAACGTTTAATAACGCACATGTTTCATTCATAATATAATAGACGCGAAAACTCGAGTTGTTACATTCGCTCTCCCTAAAGAGGGCTTTGTCCGCAAAGCAAAACAAACAATACACTTACATCGACACCACATTGGTAAACAATTAGGGTACTTCATAAATATGATATAACTTCCCAATTCGTTAAATCCACCAGGTTCAAAGCTCACGTTAAATCAATATATGAAGAAATAAGGATGAAAAATTTGACGGATGTCACAGCATGAAATAGTTTAAAATGCATGATGCAGTTTTATAAAAACTTTTATATGAGCGAGAGTGAACACGTATGGACAGTTCAGTAAAAAACAAAAGACATGGAGAGGGGACGCCTATGGGTCGGTCCCAAAGTTAAAAGTTTCGATAAAAGCACATGCGACTAAATAGGGTCAATCCTGTACCAACCATTACTTAGTCATAAACTTGCTACCATGATATGAATGCATGAAATAAATGAAAATGGATGAATGCATGAAAACCAACAGTCAGTTCTAGGAAGACACTGGTGACTACCCATAAGTCACTGGTCATGTTTTATAGAGCTACTAGTCGAAACCTTGTCTCTGATACCATAATTGTAACACCCCATTAGTTAAGATGGAATGCTACAGTAAATTATGGCGTGTCATCAAAGCATGCAAGGTAAATGTCTAAACATTCATGACCATAAATAGAAATACCGGAATCAAACATCGGTAGTCTAGTAACTCACACACAAGAAATATTAATTACTGTAAAAGGAAGGACTAAAAATGTCCAAATAAAGTAAAGTATGATAAAGTAGGAATAAATGCATAAGGTGAAAGAGGTCGTATAGCTTCCAATCCGAATGCACATACTCTGGAGTTCCTACTTGCGTCCATGGGTACCTGCCGTTAGGGAACATGGAAAAGTAGACGGTTGAGCATAACGCTCAGTGCATGGATGTACAATAAAGCATGGAAACATATTAAATATGGAAACACATAAAGAGCATAAAGCATGAATGGCAGCGGAAATGAATAAGTCCTAGAAAACCTTGTTGTCTGTTATGTTAACTTGTTTTAGTTCTGAAAACATAGCTTATGTTACTTATGAAAATCTATATTAGTTAATGTACCAAAAGCCAATATAGGTCATGAGGTCAATAACGTGCATGAATACTTGGAGGGGTGACCTCGTCATGCAAATTAGAGGGGATGCCTCTAATTAATTGGTAAGTGGGTAGGAGGGATCAGCTCCTTGTGAAGGATGCAAGGCACACACCACATTCACCATGAAATCCTGACTGAAACATATAACTAGGATGCACCCATACGCCCCACATTATAATATATTAAATATAATGGCCAGATAACTGAAAAGGGACGCCACGAGCTATCACTCCGACGTGGTGAAGTCATAACACTAGTGCCTCTAGTGTTATTGTTATGGTATCTCCATAACTAATTGAAACTGGTCATGCATGTATATGGCAAAGGTAACAAGTAAACATAAGCATTTAATCTTTACTACTGGGAAAAAGATTTGACTGCATATGGGTAATGCAAATGAAGGAAGAGATTGTCCTTACTTAAGGATGGGAAATTTGTACCTTATGTCCAATAGAAGCTAATGAAAACGATGAAGACTAATCCTCCTCGACGGATAACACTACATAAGAAATATGGACGTGTATGAGTTATCTGAATTACATGTGTTTTACGGCTTTCGTGTGTTATTAGCTTGTTATACGTATTCTGTCATGTTTTACTGTTTACTGTGTTAACTGTAGTTATAATAATGTTCTACTGTGTATTATTCATGTATTATTGTATTATAATATTTGTATCGTAATACTATGTAACTTTCTAAAAATAACATATTTCCATAAATAGTAAGTTTCCAAAAATAGAAAGTTTCCAAAAATATTAAGTTTCCATAATTAGAAATAAGTTGGATTATAAATATAATAAAAGTTAAAACAGTATAATACAAGTCATGGTTATAGCTTATTAATTAAATAACTGGTTAATTAATTAAACTATACGTTATATGGAACTTATTTAAAAATACATGTTTTAATTAAATTAAGCTAAGTTAAATACTTTCGGTTATACATGTAATATTAATTTAATATTAAACCTAAGTCATGAAATTAATTAAATTAAAAGTCTAGTAATTAATTTAATTAACATGTTTTTCTAATTTTAATATTTAACCCGAGACCGGAACTCGTGTTTTAAAAATTAACCTGAGCCCGAAACCAGGTCCCACATATAAGCCGAGCCAAACAGCCCTACCAGTGGCTACACCGACTAGCCGGTTGCCACTGGTGGCTTGCGGTTACCACTGCTGAGCCCCGGTTGACACCGGTGGTTCATCCGGTTCACACTGGTTCACACCGGTTCATACCGGTAGTGGACCGGTTCCCCCTTCTTTGCTCGGTTCCCACTGTCAACCCAAAAGAACCCCACCGAGACCCTAAGGTCTCGGTTGGCTCTCAGTCCAAACCAAAACACACCCCCGACATACGGTCGGGGGTTTTTCGAACAACAGCCCAAACCGAGCTCGTTGTGGGTCTCGGTGGCGTCGGATCAAACAAGCCGAGGCCCCTTGGGGGTCTCGGCTAACCCAAAGCCGAACCAAACACCCCTTAATCCAACATTTAATTAATACCCATGTTTTTAATCACTTGTATTTAAGATTAATTAAATGACTAACATGATTTCAATAAAGAATTAATAAGAAAAGGAAGTGTTTAATTTACCGAACACGTGGAAAAGAAAAATGTTATGAACACGGTCACGTACACACGAATGATGAACCAAGAAAATTTTCTGGTTTTTTCTTGTTGTTTATGATGGCTGGCAGCAAGAAGCACAAAGGAGGCAAGAAGAAAACTTTTCTGTAAAACCTAAATTATGTTTTAAGTTTTCCCTAGAGTTTTACTTAATATGTATTTAGTTGGGTCATGGGCCAAAGCACATTCTTCTCCTTTTCTTCTTGTGTATCAGCGGCTTAAAGGAAGCCCACGGGAAACCCGTAGCTTTTCCGTGTTCAAATAATTAAGTGATCGTTTATCTTAAAATGTCGTGATTTTTATACGTCGTGTACTTAACACATTTATACTATTTACGTAACTACATGTTATTAATTACCGTGATACGTGAATTATATTATAAATGGAAAGTTTTTATTTTACCGTATTTTCATGTGTGTACTGTTCATGGTATTTTAATGCGGGTTTTACACGTTAAAAATTCTCAAAAGACAAGCACGTACGCAATATAAACAATCTTAGAAAAGATATCAACGCATATGTATCACAATAATACTTGGAAAGTATAGACATGTATATCGCAACAATCATTGAAATGCACAAACACGTATTTGACATCGACAAGCATGTATTTCCCCCAAAGAATTTTCTTTACTATTAAATAATAATAAATTATATTAATTATTATTCGAAATTCATTTTTGAGCGCTACCGAACTTATTGGATTCAAAACAGAACATATTATGACTAAATCTGAAAATCGCGCAGTTTGCTTACCGACATGATAAAAATTAAATTAATATTTAATTTTCACGAGATATTTAACAAATAGATTTATTAAATTAGTTGATGCTTTTGACTCAATAACGTTTGCTAAAAACAAGAAATCTTTAGGTTAAAGACCGTCTTTCTTTAAAATGAAGCTTGACCGGGGGTACCTAATAGATAATTAACATTTTAAAAGAGTTTACGAAATATTCTTGAAAAATAATCAAGTGAATAGTCAGTTCTAATGGAAAATCTATTTTAAAAACAATGGCGTAACTTTTGTGTCGTGAATCGAAATTTACCAATCCCGATCGAGCCCTGAGTCACGTTTAAACAAGATAAAAGAAAACTTTATTAGTTATTTACATTTTGAACCCTCAAGTAAATACAAATTTCCATTTACTTTTAAAAACTTTTATTTATATTATATAAATACTAAATTAATATATTTTCTCATCACTTCCATCTTTATAAAAACACACACAACCCTAATTTATAAAACTCTCTCTCCCCCTCGAAGTTTTCCAGCGACCGTAACCCTAATCCGGCCACCAGATTCCGGCGCCGCCATTTTTTCGGCGAACACCAAAAAGCCTTTTTTTGGCCCGATCTACTCGACCCCCAACCACACGCACCTCCATTCGCGCCCATATCTCCAGCAACACATATTCCGACCACTTGCCGCCGTTGTCCGACCTAACGCCACCCACAACTCTATCACCGCGGCTCACCTCTACCACCCTCCACCCTTCACCGTCGCCGCCACAACCTCCTCAGCCCCGTGGTCATAACCACGTGCCTCCAACCACCACCTTTGTTACCGTCACTGTTCAAAACCACCAACGCCGGCGCCGCCACTGCCCGCCGCCGTCAATCCAACTAATAATCCGTCACTATTGTGGCCGTCACCAGGAAACCGTCGTGTTCTCCACCACGAGCCACCACAGATCCAAACCCGCAAGGGTGTGTTTAACTTTGAGTTACATCAGTCCGAATGGGTTGTTTGTTTGTTGTATATGTGCCATCGAGACCACCACAAAGTGGTGCTCGTGTGTGTCGTTTTGGCTGCCACAGCCGCACCAAAGGCGGTGCCGGCTCGTGGCTATATTGGTTGTTATTGTTTTGATTGTTGTCTAAAAATGATATTATCTTGGTTTTTGTGAATTAACAACCGTTAGTGTCGTTTGGTTCGGTTTAACAACCACTAAGGGCGTTTGTTATGAGGTTGGAATACGTTAATGGGGCATTGGGTGTTGTGATTAATGAATGGTTGAAAGTGTTGATTATCGAAAGTGATAATATTGAAAGTGGTTATTTACTTGATTATCGATAAATTCATTTTTATTTATTGCTTATGATTTGACAACCTTTAATTTGATATAATGAAAACGTGTGGACAATTGAAACGCGGAATTGATTGTGAAATTGAAAATGTCATGTTTTGTGATTATAGAAACGTTGTATAAACGAATAGGTCATGCCAAAAATTCTATAAATTTAACATTTATTAGATTTCTTAAATATTATTTAGAAACTAATATACTTTTAGAAATATTAAATAGACGAGTAAAGCAACAACGATTTATAAATCATAATTATTGTATATACTTTTGAAACTTCATTTGAAACTTTAAAACGTGTGTTCTCTTTTATAAAACGACATTTATTTAATTAATGGGTGATTTTGAAAGTGTGTCAAATTAATTAAGTTTATTTTATTTCCAAGGTATTGCATGCTTGGATTATTTTATTCTTTTGTTGTCATCTTCTTGAGTTTTGTACATGTCGTGTTTCATGTATATTTTGAGTTATTCGTGCGTTGTCTGTACTTTTTATATAATTGAAGCTATGAATTATATACATGTTCCGTTCCCCCGTGTGTAATATGTATTGGGTATATATATTACATACCTGTTGGTATCCTCCGCTTCACCTTACTGAACCGATTACCGAATCGATTATTGAACCGATTACTGAACTGATTACTAAACCGATCACTGAACCGATTACTGAACCGATTACTGAACCATTTATTGAACCGATTACCGAACGGTTTCGATATGGGATTTAAGAGGTTTACGAACTGATGGTATTGATGAAACTTTTCATCGGGAAAGCTTGGATGCATCGATTTGGGATGCTGGGAGATGATCGATAAGATAAACTATGACTTCCGGTATCGAGTAGTTTCGGCCTATGCTACACTGCTCTTGATAAACTTCAACATCGATGTGAGTTCATACCCCCCTATTTTTATTTTCAAATTCATTTATAAATGTTTTGAATCTATTTTGGGGGATTAACATGCTTGTAGATGTCAAATACTTGTTGTGCATTTCAATGATTGTTTACGATATAGATGTCTACACTTTCCAAGTGTTATTGTGATAAATACAAGTTGATATCTTTTTGAAGATTGCTTATTTTGCGTACGTGCTTGTAGTTTATAGGATAGTTTACGTGACATGTGTGTTTATACATTTCAGATTGTTGATGATTTATACTTGTGAATATATGGGCTATCCCCTAGCTCCTTTTTATTGTTTTGTATGTTAAATACCGTGAAGTGAAATAACTGCTTCTACTTTGCTTGTGGACGCAAATATTGATTTCTATGAACGCTCAGTGAACCACGTTTATGATTAGCCTCATTAGTGTTAGACATAGTGCCCACCATCATGAATCGTTAATTAATCTGCTAGAGTAAGCTCTTATGTTATGGATAGATCTATTGAGGCTTGACAACCTCTACTCAGGCATTCTGACGCCGGACGAGTGTATATCATTTGTGTGAACTTGGGTAGTCTTGGCTAGACTCTCACTTGGGGAAATTTATATGTACATTATGGTGTATCTACTGGATCATTAGCTTCGATATCATGAGCTTAGTGCTATCATAAACACTGAAACACCCGACTAAACTTGGAACTATATATCCTATAGTTGCCTTGGGTACTTGAACTGAACTTTTGTGGTCCATCTTGCTATGAATCTTAAATGTCAATCTTGACTGCGATCGTGTATTGATTTAATATGAACCTTAGTTGTGATATCGATATGAATCTTGCCTATAGTAATGAAATTCTATTGACAAGAATTTATTATGTGGTTATGACATGATTCCTGTATCAGATATGATAGGATTATTGTGCGTGGATTGATCTAATCCTTAGGTGTGGTATTGACGTGATTCATGCATGTGGTCTTTATGTGACACTCATATGATGGTTTGAAATGATGCTTACATACTAGGTTGATAGGATGCTTATATGAAGGTTTGATACGATGGTTATGTGACGGTTATATGATGGTTAGACATGATGCTTATATGTTGGTTTGATATATGTTGGTTTTATATGATACTTATATGTTGGTTTGACATGATGCTTATATATTGATTTGATATGATGCTTATATGTTTGTTTGATATATGTTGGATATAATACTTAGATGCTGGTTTGACATGATGCTTATATGCATTTTTCTATGATTCTAATATGTGATCTTGATTACTGACATGAACCTAGAACATGACAATGTTATGTATGTTGACCGTGAATGCTGAATTGAACTGGGGTGTGAATGAGTTCATGAACCTAAAACTGAACTGAAATGAACTGTGAGCATGAACTATGATACAAGGCTTTTGGCCAGTAAGAAAATTTAAAGTTCGTTGAAGTGGTCTAATCGAATTGACTATTGGTTAAACATGCGACTCAGTCATCTTTTGGTGGGAAACAAAGATTTGTCGTTGTAGTGTAATCAAATTGCAAAGCGTAAAAGTAAATGACGGTTAATTAAATCTAAACTAGTTAAAACTTAAATTGTGCAATATTAAATCTTTGAAAAGTATATTAATTAAATGGCTTAAAACTAAAGCGTGGCGAAAATTTAAATTTGACGAAGTATTAAAAATGTAACATAAAAACAAAACAAAGCAATATAATCCTAAACCCAAAACCATCGGAATCCAGATCGGAAAGCTGTCACCAAGTCCATCGGAATCCAGATCGCAAAGTTTCTATCGGAATATGGCTATCGGAATAATGATAGATGCAACCTATCGGAATGTTACTTCAATCGGAATACACCCATCGGAATGTGGCTCAGATAGGAATATTGCTATATAATTTGGGCAGCACTTCGACTCAAAATACCTCAAGAGCCGTCGGAATGTGCGATCGGAATGCGCGTCGCAATCCCAGATCGGAATGAGGGGGTTATACTCTAGATCGCAATGCCGTCGGAGTCCAAAACCTTTGTCCCAATTCTGTCACAATCGGAATGTGGCTAAATGGAGCTGTCGCAATGTGTAGAATCCCTTACTTTCCGATGGATTACAAATTCGCAATAAGCACAAGTCCAAATAAGCTAGAACTAATAAGCTGAATTCAAAAACTCAAATGAAATGGAAACAAAACGAGACAATAAGCTAAAAAGTTAAAACCTTTCAAAGTTTAAAAGACGAAACTTAATAAAATGGATTTCACAAATATAAAACTTTTAAGAAAACTTTGAAAACAATTAAGCCAAATACCAAATAAGAACATAAGATTGTCAAACTTATGGATTATTTCGTATGAAAGCTTAAAGGGAAAAGAAAAGATAAAACTTTTAATCAACTAAGCAAAGAGATTAAGCAAAAGCTTGCTTAATCCGATGTTAAAACAAACCAAAAACAAGAGAAAAGTAGAAGGAGAATGATAAAAGTAAACTTGATCAAAGGTAAATAAAGATTAAAGCAACAAAATTAATAACACTTACTTGGAATTAAAATGAATTAAAGGTGCAATACAATGTATTTAAATTGACATGAAAATTAAAAGTGCAAAATTTAAAGATGGAAGAGCATAGTTTGTCAAGCTAGACAACAACATGAAATGAAATCCTAATGATCTATTTATAGGGGAGGAGGTGATTAGTAGAAGGAAGCTTCCTCCCCTCTTTCTTCTTTCTTTAATTGCTTGATTAGTCCTTAATCTTCTTAATTCTTCGACTTTTGTCTAGGGATTAATAAACTCGTCTTGTTATTTCTTCAATAAATTAGACTTGAGGTCTTCGGCTTTTAGTAAACTTCCGTCTTTTGACTTTTTCTTCGATAGATCTTCAGAATTGGTCATGGACTTTCGTTCTTTTTGCACTCTTGATTTCTTGACTTCGTCTTTTGTCTTTTTCTTCGATAAAATCCCGTGAAAGCCCGTGTTTTCTTCCCTTTTCACATTTTTGTCCTAAATCACAAAAAAAAACACAAACCACGCATAATTCCGACATTTACGACATAAAATACACGTTTTGGCCTAGTTATTATTGTAATTAAGTGGCAAAATGATGGGTGTTTTCACACCTATCAAATCCCCTACACTTGACCATTGCAATGTCCTCATGCAATGCATTAGTTACAAAGCACGTTTACATTTTTCATCACAATCAATCCACATTGGCCTTTATTAAGGAGATAGAAAATTATAAACATTCAAAGGAAGAAAGTAAGTAAAGAAATCAAATGCATACCTTAGGGTTTTGGAAATGTCATGAATGATCATCATCCTCAAGTTTTCACATTCTCTAAACCAAGCTTAAAAACGAGATCATTGTTATTATAAGTTATTAAACTAACACGAACTCATGTGGGCCAATTATTTACTTAGACTCCCTTATTCCTAGGTGTAACTCTTATATTTTATTATTGTCTTGAATGATCACAAGGATCCATTGTTGACTTACTTCGATAGTTATTAAGGCTGAAAATAAAGTGGGACGATTAATTCAATAGTTAGCTAAAGGACAAAATCTTTTAAAACTGCTTCTCGGGACCTCATAAAGTTCATATCTTGGCATAACTCGCTTCATGATTTGAGACCTTTCTCGGACCGATATTTGGCAGCGACTTCATACTTCAAATCTTGAGAGACGTTCATGAAATAATGGCCTTCTCTTCATAATAGGAATTTCTTCACTTGATGTTTTGAGAGATTCTTCATACTTGGACCATGACTTCTTCATTTTTCTCCAATCATTATTTTGGACTTTGATATACAACGATCCGCCTCCTTTTTGGACTTGGATCTATTTATCCTCATACCTTGCTAGGGTCTTTTCGGATAGACTTCTCCATGATCTTTTGGGTGCTTTTCGTCGTGTGTCTCGATCCTTCATATTGATTTTTGATAAATGATTCTTCACATCACTTTTGGATCTTTAGCAACAAAATGTAGCCCTCATGCCTTGTTAGGACCTTTTTGGACTCGCCAATCTTTGCATCCCGCTTCAATAAGTTATGCCTTGGCTATGAACTGTAATCATTACCGAGCAACTTTTAAACGATCTTGGGCTAGAAGCTAAGTAACTATTCAAATCGTACAACCTTATTTATTGCAGACAAATTTATTAGCAAGCGATGGGAGAATAGGCTTATAATCAACTCACATAAATTCACGAAAGAATACCAAAATTATAATTGACTCTATCATCTCTCGTCCTCCACAGTTTAAAATCTCAAGTAATGAGACTCGTGGATGC
The DNA here is from genome assembly GCA_025667525.1 of Glebionis coronaria. Taxonomy (NCBI): domain Eukaryota; kingdom Viridiplantae; phylum Streptophyta; class Magnoliopsida; order Asterales; family Asteraceae; genus Glebionis; species Glebionis coronaria. The sequence continues at coordinate 301,503,901 of CM046878.1, read as the reverse complement.
TTAGCCTATTAAATCAAAGTTTTGGGTTTTCGAGTCGTCTATAGGATCTTGCAAACTCTTAGACTTTTTCAAGTTTAGAATTCGCATCTTAAAGTTCCCTTGATAAACGACTCTCTAGGATCAATTATAGGAACTTGCGAAAAGTTCTTGTTCTTAACCCGTGAGAGTTAAGACTTTCGCGTTTTAAAGCTGCTTATATAAAAGCCTAGCAAAACTTGACTTAAACATGTTAAGGATATTAGCTAGAGTAAACTTAGATAAGTAAACTCGGGTTGAGTCAAAAGATTCACAACGTTTGAAAATTAAAACCACTTTATTAAAATTTATTCTAGTAAAGAAAGAAAAATAACTGTACAAATGTAAAACTAATAGGCCAAAATAGATGAAAAATTTTGAAAAATATCGAAAAATTGATTTTCCGGTTAAAATGAGGACAAATACAAGGAAAAGGCCACTTAACTTCGATAGAAGACACTTGATATAAACATTGTCCTCAATGTTTAAGCATGTGGGAGTAAGCTCCCCTACACTTAAGACATTGTGCACTTTGTTTAAATCTCGCTAAGGAAGAGACAACTAAAGAGATTCCTATTTTAATATTGAGAAATATAAAATAGTGAATCGAAAAGAGTTTAGGATAGATACTAGAAGACGAAAACTCAGAATCACGGGTCGTCAAAAGTCATCAAGAGTGTGTCTTTGAAGCTCGAATCCCTGCACATGATAAGAAAGAAAACAAGAAACACCAACGGGGCTCCCCCTACACTTATGGTGAAAACAGGTAAAGATAGATAAATAATTGGGTTGCCTCCCAAAAAGCGCTTGTTTATATTAACCGAGTCACGAGCCTGACTCGTCCCCGAATTAAATGGTCCATGGGGAAGCCTCGAATGTAATACCGGGATCAAATACCTTGTCCTCGTTCCCAGAGGACATCAACAAAGGAGAGGAGGGGGGATAAGTCTTAAATGGGAGAAAGGTTCTTTCAACATACGAAAAGTATGTGAAATCGAGATCCACAGGAGGTGGGGTGGGTAATGTAAGCACATTGTCATCCCCCAAAGACAATGGATGTTGAGCACTCGGCAAAGCCGTAATGTTATCAATCATGAAATAGTGAATGTCACCTCCCGGGTCAAAGCACTCATCCTCCGTAATAGTGGCTAAAGGGGAGGATGAAAGGTGCTCGGGAGGGGGACTTGGGACAATACCTTCCTGCAGCTAATTATCAAAAATAATATCCCCCTCCGTGTCATCATCATCAATACCCGGAGGTATTGAGTGAATGTCAATTTCGTCCAGCAATGGGTCATTATCGTCAACGGGAGGAATAGAAGGAGGTAAAGACTCGGAAAGAGGAGGAGAAGTCAACTCTTCGATTTGAGCAATAAGAAGATGCACTTTCTGTAATCTGTCGCGGAGAATCACGTCTTCCACCTCATCTTCAAGAGCAAGTTCATTGGTGAACTTCTCGTAAGCCGGAGAGAATAAATCGTCATCGCCCGCATCTCCCGGTGGAGATTGAGAAATTTCAAAAGTGAAATTCTCATAGCGTGGAGAAAAATCGGTATCATCAGGATCGACCTCTTCCGTAAGAGCAACGTCGTCCTTAGACTCCATAGCAGTAGGCATGTCACAAACCTCATCTTCAAAGAATTTATCGAGACCAAAATCACTAATCTCACTCAATGAATCATCATCCTTAGATGCATTAGGAATATCGAGAGTCGGAGTAGCAACTTCAATAGATGGGTCGAGAGCGTAGACATCATCGTCGTCATCATCATCATAATAGACGGGACCATTCTAATTAGGAGTGACATAGTCGGCTAACTCTTCCTTGATAACCTCCACATCTTTAAGAAGCTCATGAAGCAAGTTTTGTTGTTCATCTCCTCGAGTATGTTCATTAAACCCATTCTATCCCACACTGTAATTAAACATTTTGGTGTAGAAAAGAAGGCAAAACGACCAAATTGGCTCAAAAAGGTGTTGGTGGTTTTCAAGATTTCGTCCACATCAAGCAAAGGTTGCCTTTCCTGATGCAAGTCAGCTCGGATTTGAGCTAAACTTTCTAGAACATGATTCAAAGAAGTGAGTTGTTGGTCAAAACTAATTTGCTGAGAGAATTGATGATTGAGGGTGTGATGTGGGGGCTCAAAGTTATACACACTGGGATGATAGCACAAAACTTTCTCAAAGACCTTCGACGGATCACAAGAAGAAGCATCATGAGGGCCCCCACAAACATAGCACCACGGGTATGGAAAAAAACCTGGTAAGTTTTGTGGATAGCTATTTCCATTGTCATAATTGTAATCCGGTTCTTGCCTGTGACCATACGGGTATCGAACCGGACACGAAACATGCCAATGATAATCGCTTCCACAAAAGATGCAAAGGGGAATAGGAGGTGGATTAGAAAAGGACGAATTTATCGAGTTGCACAATGGACAAAATCCGGATTGGGTATTGTCGATATCGTTTCCGCACCGCTCACATGTACACCATTGACATGAGTCGTTCCCGTATAATCGTCTCCCACACCCGGTGCAATGGACATAAGAATCCATAAAAAAAGTATATAAGGAAGAAGAATATTTTTGGTGCAAAACTTTGAAAAAGAAATGCTTTTTTACGATTTTTCAAATGTTTTTGGGATTTTTGAAAAATTTTGACACGAAAAATAACGTTCACAAGTGAACGGATCCCAAAAGCCAACGCGTCTCTCACAAAAAACCGTTAATCTTCACGAAAAGAGCCGGCAGCGGCGCCATTTGATACAAGGCTTTTGGCCAGTAAGAAAATTAAAAGTTTGTTGAAGTGGTCTAATCGAATTGACTATTGGTTAAACGTGCGACTCAGTCGTCTTTTGGTGGGAAACAAAGATTTGTCGTTGTAGTGTAATCAAATTACAAAGCGTAAAAGTAATTGACGGTTAATTAAATCTAAACTAGTTAAAACTTAAATTGTGCAATATTAAATCTTTGAAAAGTAAATTAATTAAATGGCTTAAAACTTAAGAGTGGCGAAAATTTAAATTTGATATTAAAAATGTAACTTAGAAAACAAAACAAAGCAAAATATAATCCTAAACCCAAAACCATCGGAATCCAGATCGGAAAGCTGTCACCAAGTCCATCGGAATCCAGATCGCAATGTTTCTATCGGAATATGGATATCGGAATAATGAGAGATGCAACCTATCGGAATGTTACTTCCATCAGAATACACCCATCGGAATGTGGCTCAGATCGGAATATTGCTATATAAATTTGGGCAGCACTTCGACTCAAAATACCTCAAGAGCCGTCGGAATGTGCGATCGCAATGCGTGATCGCAATCCCAGATCAGAATGAGGGGGTTATACTCCAGATCGCAATGCCGTCGGAATCCAAAACCTTCGTCCCAATTCTGTCACAATCGGAATGTGGCCAAATGGAGCTGTCGCAGTGTGTAGAATCCCTTACATTCCGATGGATTACATATTCGCAATAAGCACAAGTCCAAATAAGCTAGAACTAATAAGCTGAATTCAAAAACTCAAATGAAATGGAAACAAAACGAGACAATAAGCTAAAAAGTTTAAACCTTTCAAAGTTTAAAAGACGAAACTTAATAAAATGGATTTCACAAATATAAAACTTTTAAGAAAACTTTGAAAACAATTAAGCCAAATACCAAATAAGAACATAAGATTGTCAAACTTATGGCTTATTTTGTATGAAAGCTTAAAGGGAAAAGAAAAGATAAAACTTTTAATCAACTAAGTAAAGAGATTAAGCAAAAGCTTGCTTAATCCGATTTTAAAACAAACCAAAAACAAGAGAAAAGTTGAAGGAGAATGATAAAAGTAAACTTGATCAAAGGTAAATAAAGATTAAAGCAACAAAATTAAGAACACTTACTTGAAATTAAAATGAATTAAAGGTGCAAGACAATGTATTTAAATTGACATGAAAATTAAAAGTGCAAAATTTAAAGATGGAAGAGCATAGTTTGTAAAACTATCCAACAACATGAAATGAAATCCTAATGATCTATTTATAGGGGAGGAGGTGATTAGTGGAAGGAAGCTTCCTCCCCTCTTTGTTCTTTCTTTAATTGCTTGATTAGTCCTTAATCTTCTTAATTCTTCGAATTTTGTCTAGGGATTAATAAACTCGTCTTGTGATTTCTTCAATAAATTAGACTTGAGTTCTTCGACTTTTAGTACACTTCCGTCTTTTGACTTTTTCTTCGATAGATCTTCAGAACTGGTCTTGGACTTTCGTTCTTTTTGCACTCTTGATTTCTTGACTTCGTCTTTTGTCTTATTCTTCGATAAAAGCCCGTGTTTTCTTCCCTTTTCACATTTTCGTCCTAAATCAAAACAAAAACACAAACCACGCATAATTCCGACATTTATGACATAAAATACACGTTTTGGCCTGGTTATTATTGTAATTAAGTGGCAAAAGGATGGGTGTTTTCACACCTATCAAACTACAACTTGTGTATGAACTGATATTTTTGATGTTAGTTGTAATGCTTTTTCTAAACAATGATTTATGACCGAACCTTACGGTAACATCTCTTTTATTGTGAAACTCTGGATTTCTAGACGCTTTCGTGATACTACTTTTGGTATTAGTCTTTGTATAATTTTAAAGTGTCTTACACATTTTAATAAAACTTATGAACTCACCAACCATTGTGTTGACACTATTAAGCATGTATTCTCAGGTACTTGACTGTATGATTATTTGAAGTCTGCGTGGTGATATTTGGCATAGATGTCGTTCTCTCGGATCAGGACTCGGATAATCATGACGTAACAGGCCCCAAAACTTATGGGCTTCCGCTGGGCCAAATTGGGGGTGTTATAGATTGGTATCAGAGCCTTGGTTATAGAGAACTAGGTGTTATTGTATAGGCCTAGACTATAACTGATGCTCTCTTGTGTTTTAGCATGTCATTATGCTTATTCTTCTTATATATGAATATGTGCTTCACATAATACGATTGCTTATCCACTGCTATATGAAAACTTTTCATGCATGTTTGCAATCACTCGTTCCGCTATTATATGAATGCTTACTTTACATGGTGTGATTGCTTCATGCACCGCTATATGAATATATGTCTTATACGTTGGATTGCTTTATACAATTCCATATGAATATTCGATCTACATGTTTGTTGTGACAACCGAAAACCCGAGGTCATTTACTTAATATTATATAATATTATTTTACGAATGATTTTGAAATTTTTAATGAGTTGAATGATATGACGATTGATGGTTTTATTTAAAACCGACGTTGGAGGTCTTATTTTTATCTTTTTACTAATAGCGAGGATTATTAGTGACCACGATATCGACGGATGCCTGATATTTTATGTTTTATTATTTGTTGTGTCGATGTTTATATTTTTGACGTTTTTATTTTAAGTTCGTATTATGTCGAACAGGGATCATATTATTATCATATTTTGAGTGCGTTTTAACTTTTGAAAAATAGTTTTACGAAACCCGAGCCTCGTAAATATTTTCAAAATTGAAAATTTACATTTTCTACCCTTACAACAATTTAATTGCATTTTGGACCAAAACTATAACAAATTGGCAAAATCTACTCCTTCACCCCACTATAAAAGGATTTTCCACAAGAAAAAACACATACAAAATATGTGTAAACAAAGTCAAACTCTCTCTCCCTCTCCCTCATTGTTTCCTTCCACCACCACCATACATAACCCATTTGATCATCAAGTTTTACTTGGAATCATTGAAAACTAAAACATATCCCATCTAGGAAATTTCAAGGGCTTTCTTTTGGTGTAAAAATCTTCAACATGCATGAAGATTGATTTTTCTAAGGTTGGTAGATCAAAATTATGATTATTACATGTGTTGTTGGTGATGATCAAGAGATGATCATGCTAAAATTTTGTTAAAAAGTTGTCTTTAATTTTTTATTTTGATTTTGAACTTGAATCAAAGAAATCTAACAAAAGACCATCTTTGGAAATTTAATTGTGCATATTTTGGTATAATTTTTATACACATGCACCAACTTTTATTTTTTGCATATGATCCATGAATGTTTGATCTATTTTTGTTGTATTGGTGTGTTGTTAGTAGTGTTATATATATATATATATATTAATTATTGCATGTTGGAAATTTTGAGTGGGTAAATTTTTGTATGATCATTCAAGAGTGTTATGGGTTAGTTAAGTTGTTAGTGATGATATTAGGATGATTTTAGACTTATTGGATGATTAAAATTGGATGAAAAATTGATTTAGTATGGTTTTTAAAGAGGCAATTTAGATAAGTAGGTTCGAGCCCATTTTTGGGTACCATACTGTTTTAAAATGAACAAACTAATAAGATGATGTTATAGAGAATTCTTTTAGCTTCGAGTTGATATAAGATAGAGCTTCTAGCTCCAAACGAGCGCGAAGTTACGTTAGTTTGATTATTCGTGTACCGGGAGACGAGTATCGGCACGATATATAATTGTTGTCGATATTTGGATCGAATCTCGGGGACTATAAAAAGGATTTTGAAATGTGTCATGGACTGATGTTAAGTGTCAAGTATGAGGATGTTGAGTTTATTTTCAAAGTCGAGTGTCGGTTTTGTAAACGGAGTAAAATAAATAAGTTAAAAAGACTATATGAGTTATTGACGTAAAACTGTCCGATTTTCTAGTTCAAAGATGTGTTGGGCAGGGAACTTTAAATGAAAAATCATTTGATGGGCTTATAACAGGTCTTTCTATATATAGTAAGTGACATCTCTGATTAGTACCATAAGCATTTGATGTGTTTAAGTGGGGTAAACGAGCCCGTACATTTGGTGTGTACCGACAGATTTTTATCGAAAGAATTGACTATAAGTAAACATATAGAATGAAGTAAAAGGTCACTTGTATTGTTTTTATTTTGGGTTGTTTGTGATTTTATGATTTTGAGTTTATGTTACTAAGTATGGATTTTACTCGAGTTTATTATTGATGAACGCGCCTTATTTGATAGGTTGTGGTTTTTGTGTTTATCGGGCATCAACTATCGTCGAAGATCGTCTTACTACTGCTATTACTCTAGGTGAGTCTATAGCCTCGCTTTTGTAATTGTTTTGAATGATTTTAAAACCCGCGAGGGGGATACATGCTATTTGAAAGTAAAATGAACACAAGTCATGATTGATTGTTTGGACCCGAATGTTGCCTTTGTTGCCTTTGTTGATTTGAATTGTATAAGTACCTAATTTGCAAAAGTCCCTAAATTCATGAGCCGTAACTATCTTCTGACTTGATGTTGTGAGTTGGGAATAGCCGCTTATTCTAATAATAGTACTATTGGGCTGACGACCCTATCTGAGACCAGGGCTTTACGCTGAGTAACCCGATGGGAAGGATAATTTTACGAGAATGAGAATTGGTATTCTTGCAAATGATACCCTAGTAGGGGCACTGGAATTTCATCTAGTCATGTCGGCTTTAGGCGAGGGTGCCTAAGTTAAGGGGTCGGTGTCATGAGCTTAATACAATTCAATAGCAATTGCTATATACCAGAATGCCTGACTAATAGATTGTGTGTACGACAATTCTATTAAATAATTTTGATTGATTTTTCTCTTGTGTTCAAAGGTTGATTTGGAAAACCTATAGACTCGCTCAACCGTTGTGTTGATGATTTTAAGCATGTATTTCAGGTGATTGAAGTTGAAGAATTGCGGAGCTTGCTAGAGAAGGATTGCGGGATGCTTTTGTGGTGATTGGTCTAAAACAAATTTCTTTCCCTTTTGTCATAAAAATAATGTACGGTCATGTACTATGGTAAATTGTTGGTTGTTTTGATAAAATCTTTGGGGGACCTAAATGTGACTCTGATATTTCTAAAATTGTTTTACTTGGGATCGAAAGTTTTAGACATTGGTTAAAAGTATATCCTTTAATATTTCTAAGGTACGATTTTGAGATTGTTCAAAGTGTTTTGTATAACGATGTTTGTGTTTAGCACCTAAATGTGTATTTCCGCTGTGCAATGTAATTTGGGGGTGTTAGAGATTGGTAATCAGAGCTTTTTAGTTATAGCGACTTAGGTCGATTTTTGAAAAATGTCCTAAACTATAACTTTGGTGTCGAAAATATTTTACAAAACCAACGTAACTTCTCTACAAGGCTCCGATAAGATTATTTGTTTTGTATTGTTTTATAATTAGATGTATCCCTTAAAATTGAAATGATTTTAAAGTATTTATTAAGTAAATACAATGATGATATATAATGATGTATTGATGATGTATTGATGTTGTTGAAAGTACGTTGAGTACTTGTTATCGTAATTTTCTTTATGTAATGCATATGTATATAATTTTAAATAATGACCTTATTTACTGCCGAGGGTCTAGGATAGTAGACCAGATGATGAATGATTTTACAACTGATTTCTTGCGACTTATATCGGGTATGAGGAAGTTTGATTAGTTGATGTATCATAGATATGTGGTTGAAATTGGTGTGATTAGAGGATGGTTGCGAAAGAAAATTTGCTTCAAAGGTTGTATTTGGTATGTGGAGAATTGAGTTTGTTAGGACTTGGAAGATGGATGAGATTGTTAGTCTTTGTTCGATTGTGATGAATTTGTGTGTTTGAATTGAAAGGTTTAAAGAGAAGTAGGTAAGTTTTGAAAGGATGAGTGAGTGGGAGTCTCATGTGAGATCATGCTTGGAAGCTTAGGAATGTTGAAAGTTGTACTGAGATTTGCTTGGTGATTAATCTGCCGTGTATGAGTGAGTATTTGAATTTTGAGAGTGAGATGCCTTCATATTAGGGATTCGACCTTGAAGTGTGAAAAGGGAAATAGACGAGTGTGATGAAGCTGACAACAATGATAAGGAGGATGAGGAACTGGTGTTTAAGGAACTAATCGCGTGATGGATTTCTTTGTATCTTATTTTCTTTTTATGATCGAACTTATTTAAACCTTGTGTCGTAGCATTGTGATGGAACTTATTATCTTTAAAGTTTGTTCGGTAAATGATTGTAGTAACAGACACTGCCACTATCTTGTTGAATCCTCAACTCAATCTGAATTACCCTCATGATCTATGATGTGCCATTATTAACTCTTTTGAGTTTTGGTTGATGAACCATTGTAGTTTGTGTTGTTCGTGCATGTAGTATCCATAAGAAATCCTTATAAAGAACTCCTTATTTATTCTTGATATGTATACTTATCATGTTTCTTTCTTCTATGATGATGGAAGAAGGAGTAAGGGAAGCATATTTCTGTCATTAGTAGATCGCTACGTGACTAAGTTTCTTGAAATATGTTGCCAAAACTAAAGACTGCTACTGTGAGCACTATGATCAAACATGTTATTGCTAGAGCACTTGAAGCTGATCGTGCTGCAAGGATTAAAGATGTTAGAGTTAGTTGTGCTGGAGATAATGGTGCTGCAGTTGATGCTGCTAAGAATAATGAGGATGCTGCTGATCCAGATGATATTGTTGCTGCTGTTCTGCAAGTTCGAAAGAATGTACTTATGTTAGTTTTCAGAAGTGTGGTTATGCGTAGTTTTGTGGTAGTAGTAGTGCATTAGAATTGCATAGGTGGATTGATAAGAAAGAGAGTACTTTGAGATTATTGGGTGTTTAGAAATTAATAAGGTGAAATTTGCTGCTGCTACATTTCAGGATGGTACACTAAGATGGTGGAATACCAAGTGACTACTTTAGGATTGGTTGTGACTAATAGTAAGGTATAGACCATGATGAAAGGACTATTGACTGCTAGGTTTTGTCCTAAGAAGGAACTAGGACAGTTAGAATCTGAATTGGGATAATTCCTGCTAAGGAACGATGTTACTACTGCTTACTGGGAAATTTTCTGAGCTATATTTGCTATGTCCTGATATTTTTGTGAATGACTATAAGGAAAGGAAGCAGTACATTAGAGGATTGTTTAGTAATATCAAGGATGAGACTACTTCTTCAAGACATAAATCTTTTGATGAAGCTGTTCAGATGGCGTATGATTTATTGGACGCGAAAGTGCAAGACAGGAAAGATAGTATTGTTGAAAACAATAAGAAAAAGTGGGAATCTGCTCAGTCCAACCAGAAATAAGGTTAGAATCGTGGGGATTACAGTACTAACAATAACAAAAGATAGAACCGAAATCAGTATTTAAATCCTAGAAGGAATGAGGAAATTCGTGCTGCCACTATGTCTGGAAATAACAAGATAAATCTCGAGTGTGTTTGCTGTACTATATACCATGTAGGTAATTTACCATAATTGCGCCTAGAGTTAGGACCACCTAGTCATAAGGCTGCGAAGTGTAGGATAAGAGGATTAGTTACTGGAATTTGTACCCTTGGTGTAGTGATATGTTTTAGCCGTGGCGAGAAAGGACACAAGCAATGGAATTGTCTAAGAAAAGGAAATTGACAAGATAGGAATGTTGTCGCTCTAGCTTACGATTGAATGATGCTGAAAAACCTTAGGGTTTGAACATTGTAAATGGTATATTCTTACTTGCGATTCTTTATGTCAGTATGTTGTTTGACTACAGATCAGATAGAAACTGTAGAAATGTAAAGATTTAGTTGTTTTATCAACGGAGAGTCAATAAGATTGACAATTAACTATGATGTGGAGTTAACCGATGGAAAGATTTCTAGTGTTAGTTTTACACTAAGAGTGTGTTCCTTGAATTTAGGAAAGTAGGTGTTTAGTATCGACTTGATGCTCAAAGAGTTTGAATCTTTGGATGTAGATTATTGGTATGAATTGGTTAGTGGTGCGAAGTGCTGATGATTGAGATTGGACTAATCTTCACTATAAATTGATAGCTGCTGGTTTAGATTTTGTTGCAAAAACTAAGTGTTGACTATGAGAGGTGATGAGTGAATTTTCTGTTTGAGAAGTATCTTGTTTGGAAACAAGGAAGTATGCAGAAGAGGGATATGATGTATTCCTAGCTCAGGTAATTAATGATAGGGTAGTTAAGGAGAAGTTTGGAGATCTGTTAATGATTCGAGAGTATTATGAAGTTTTCCTGAAGTTTGGAAGAGTTGTTGCCGCCTCATGAAGTGGAGTTCGTGTCGATTGAGTGTTGTAAACAATAGGTGTAGTGTTTCTGCGTTTCGTTGAGTAGTGTTGCTGCGTTCTGTTGAGTAGTATTTGTATGCCTTATCATTTGGCACCAACAGAGTGGAATGGGTTATTTGGTCAACTACAAGAAGTGATGGATAAAGGATGTATTAGATTATGTTCCGTTACAGTGATGATCGTCTGTGTTGTTTGTCAAAAAAGGATGGATTGTTTCGGATGTGTATTGATTATCAAGAGCTTAACAAATTGACTGCCAAGAATCGGTATCCATTACCGAGGATTGATGATTCGTGTGATCCTTGAAACTTGTCTGGATCCAGTGTATACTCAAGGATCGCTTTGAGTTCTGGTTATCATTAACTGAGAGTTACAGAAGAAGATATTCCCATAGTTGTTTTTCGTACTTGATGCAGGTACTTTAAGTAGCAAGTGATGTTTTTGGATTGGACAAACGTGTCTGCCGTATTAATGGACTGGGTGAATCTTGTGTGTAAGATGTGCTAGGATGAATTAGTCATTATATCTATTAAAGATATTCTATTTTAATCCAAGAGGAAAGGAGGAACATAAGTAGCATATGAAGATAATTTTTGGGATGGTTGGAAAAAGAGAAACTGTATGTAAAGTTTCCTATGTGTGAATGTTAGTTGAAATAATTGCGTTTTAAGGAAGTTGATTGAAAACAAAGGTATTCGTGAAGATCTTACCAAGATTGAAACGATTAAGGATTGGACGGTACCAGCGACGCCGACGGAAATCTGTTAATTCCTTGGTCTAAGCTGGGAATAATCGGAGGTTTATCGAGAGGTTTTCACTGAATGTTAAATCATTGATTAAGCTGACTAAGAAGAATTGGATGTGTAAGTCCCACTTATACATCTAAATTGTAAGTTTTGAAATCTGATCACCATCAGAGGGGAAGCTATATTCTGAACATCGAAGGGTAGTTGTGTTCTGCATCGATGTTGTCATGGTTGAAAGGATCAGAATTATTTGTAGTTTATAGTTTGCTATGATATGTCTCATAAGGGTTATGTCGTTGTGGTGTTTGTTTTGAGATTGTAGAAATATTACTTGTATGGAATCAAGTGTGTAGTGATAAAGGATCATAGAAGTTGCTCCATAATTAATTTCATGGGATGTTAAAGGAGATGAGTAGAGGATCACCACCTATATATTTTGAGTATTTGAGTATGTTGGTGGTTATGACTGTGAGTGATTATGACTACGAGATTCGCTACCATCCGGGAAAGGTGAATGTGGTAGCTAATGCACTTATCAGGGATAAAAAGGGGAAAATATTTTAAGATTTGTGTTTTGGTAATGACAAGAAGTGTGGGCTTGATAGCAAGGATATGAAATTTTAAGTTAGTGGTCTGATTTGAGAAGGAGGTCAAGATAAGTGATTTCAACATTTTATCGAACTTATGTAAAGGATTTTGTTGTAACGCCAAGTTAAGTATGGTATATTGAGCACTCCTAACATATCTAAGTTGAGAGAGTGCGACTTAGTCATAAAGGAATCTCACAAGTCAGGTAATCGATACGTTTTGGTTTGGGTAAAGATGAACGTTGAGTTGAGTACTGTGTGTTATACAGAGAATGATGGATAGAGTTAAAGGACGATTCAGATATTGAACGGTATGCTTGTGCGTGTGTGATTGACATAGAAATTGTTGGAATTTTTATATGACGATGATTATCATGCTAGTAATAAGGCTGTACTAATGATGGTACATAAAGAACTTCAATTTGTGAAGGTTAAAGATCGTGAGTTATGGACGTAAGATTAGGTTTTCGGTGTATTGCAGAAATGTAGGTGGAATTGAGTGACTGAACTAGAAGTGATATTAACAATATTGATAAGATTGTATGGGTTAAGGACTGTTTATTAGTAACAAGAAGTTGTCAGAAGAGTTATGTTGGCAATCGAAGGAAATCGATGGAGTTTGAAATTGGGAAACGTGGTTATGCTTAAGGTGTTGTTATGACGAATCAAATTTGTTTTGAGAACAACAAGGAAAGAATTCAACTTGAAGATAAGTAAGGGTTATATTGTTAAGATACGAGAATTCAAGGAGTGAAATCTGGAATTGTGAAGGAAGCATGAGGATTTCTTTAAAGAAAAGAATTCTCTTTTGTTCTGGAGGTATGGAATGTGAATATAAGAGGGGCCGAGCGCCGGCACGTCGCTCCCTTTTAGGAGGGTAGGATGTGACAACCCAAAACCCGAGGTCATTTATTTAATATTATATAATATTATTTTACGAATGATTTTGAAATTTTTAATGAGTTGAATGATATGACGATTGATGGTTTTATTTAAAACCGACGTTGGAGGTCTTATTTTTATCTTTTTACTAATAGCGTGGTTTATTAGTGACCACGATATCGACGGATGCCCAAGATTTTATGTTTTATTATTTGTTGTGTCGATGTTTATATTTTTGACGTTTTTATTTTAAGTTCGTATTAAGTCGAACCGGGATCATATTATTATCATATTTTGAGTGCGTTTTAACTTTTGAAAAATATTTTTACGAAACCCGAGCCTCGTAAATATTTTCAAAATTGGCAATTTACATTTTCTACGCTTACAACTATTTAATTGTATTTTGGACCAAAACTATCACAAATTGGCAAAATCTACCCCTCCACCCCACTATAAAAGGAATTTCCACTAGCGAAAACACATACAAAATATGTGTAAACAAAGTCAAACTCTCTCTCCCCTCTCCCTCATTATTTCTGTCCACCACCACCATACAAAACCTATTTGATCATCAAGTTTTACTTGGAATCATTGAAAACTAAAACATATCCCATCTAGGAAATTTCAAGGGCTTTCTTTTGGTGTAAAAACCTTCAACATGCATAAAGATTGATTTTTCTAAGGTTGGTAGATCAAATTTATGATTATTGCATGTGTTGTTGGTGATGATCAAGAGATGATCATGCTAAAATTTTGTTAAAAAGTTTTCTTTAATTTTTGATTTTGATTTTGAACTTGAATCAAAGAAATCTAACAAAAGACCATCTTTGGAAATTTAATTGTGCATATTTTGGTATAATTTTTATACACATGCACCAACTTTTATTTTTTCATATGATCCATGAAGGTTTGATATATTTTTGTTGTATGGGTGTGTTGTTAGTAGTGTTATATATATATATTAATTATTGCATGTTGGAAATTTTGAGTGGGTAAATTTTTGTATGATCATTCAAGGGTGTCATGGGTTAGTTAAGTTGTAGTGATGATATTAGGATGATTTTAGACTTATGGGAATGATTAAAATTAGATGAAATATTGATTTAGTATGGTTTTTAAAGAGGCAATCTAGATCAGTAGGTTCGAGCCCATTTTTGGGTACCTTACTGTTTGAAAATGAACAAACTAATTAGATGATGTTATAGAGAATTCGTTTAGCTTCGATTTGATATAAGATAGAGCTTCTTGCTCAAAACGAGCGCGAAGTTACGTAAGTTTGATTATTCGTGTACCGGGAGACGAGTATCGGCACGATATATAATTGTTGTCGATATTTGGATCGAATCTCAGGGACTATAAAAAGGATTTTGAAATGTGTCATGGACTGATGTTAAGTGTCAAGTATGAGGATTTGGAGTTTATTTTCAAAGTCGAGCATCGGTTTTGTAAACGGAGTAAAATAAATAAGTTAAAAAGACTATATGAGTTGTTGACGTAAAACTGTCCGATTTTTGTAGTTCAAAGATGTGTCGGGCAGGGAACTTTAAATGTAAAATCTTTTGATGTGCTTTTAACAGGTCTTTCTATATATAGTAAGTGACATCTCTGATTAGTACCATAAGCATTTGATGTGTTTAAGTAGGGTAAACGAGCCCGTACATTTGGTGTGTATCGGCAGATTTTTATCGAAAGAATTGACTAATAAAGTAAACATATAGAATGAAGTAAAAGGTCACTTGTATTGTTTTTATTTTGGGTTGGTTGTGATTTTATGATTTTGAGTTTATGTTACTAAGTATGGATTTTACTCGAGTTTATTATTGATGAACGCGCCTTGTTTGATAGGTTGCGGTTTTTGTGTTTATCGGGCATCAACTATCGTCGAAGATCGTCTTACTACTGCTATTACTCCAGGTGAGTCTATAGCCTCGCTTTTGTAATTGTTTTGAATGATTTTAAAACCCGCGAGCGGGATACATGCTATTTGAAAGTAAAATGACTCGTATAAGTACCTAATTTACCTTTGTTGATTGATTGTTTGGACCCGAATGTTACCTTTGTTGATTTGAATCGTATAAGTACCTAATTTGCAAAATTCCCTAAATTCATGAGCCGTTAACTATCTTCTGACTTGATGTTGTGAGTTGGGAATAGCCGCTTATTCTAATAATATTATTATTGGGCTGATGACCTTATCTGAGACCAGGGCTTTACGCTGAGTAACCCGCTGGGGAGGAAAATTTTACGAGAATGTGAATTGGTATTCTTGCAAATGATACCCTAGTAGGGTCACTGGAATTTCATCTATTTATGCTGGCTTTAGGCGTGGGTGACTAAGTTAAGGGGTCGGTGTCATGAGCTTAATACAATTCAATAGCTATTGCTATATACCAGAATGCCTGACTAATAGATTGTGTGTACGACAATTGTATTAAATAATCTTGATTAATTTTTCTCTTGTGTTCAAAGGTTGATTTGGAAAACCTATAGACTCGCTCAACCGTTGTGTTGATGATTTTAAGCATGTATTTCAGGTGATTGAAGTTGAAGAATTGCGGAGCTTGCTGGAGAAGGATTGCGGGTTGCTTTTGTGGTGATTGGTCTAAAACAAATTTATTTCCCTTTTGTCATAAAAATAATTGTACTGTCATGTACTATGGTAAATTGTTCGTTGATTTGATAAAATCTTTGGGGGACCTAAATGTGACTCTGATATTTCTAAAATTGTTTTACTTGGGATCGAAAGTTTTAGACATTGGTTAAAAGTATATCCTTTAATATTTCTAAGGTACGATTTTGAGATTGTTTAAAGTGTTTTGTATAATGATGTTTGTGTTTAGCACCCAAATGTGTATTTCCGCTGCGCAATGTAATTTGGGGGTGTTAGATTTGTTATTATCTTATGCGTTGCTCATATAGTAATATACCATATATTTCGTTAATTTTATTCTTGCATTGTTTAGATCTATGCATGTATGTCACTTATCATGTGTATTCTTGAAAATGAAGGAAGTAAATTATTTTTCTACATGGTATCTTTTGGACCTATACATTTTTATGTAGATCTACTAAATCTATATATTCTAAAAACATGAATATAGTTTTTATAAAAATATATGTTGTTGCATTTATAGCATCTTCGGATATAAATGTGTTCTTGGTGAATTATTGGTGTTTATTAGTTTTGGGTAAAAACTAGTAGTGTTACTATAATTAGGTGCGTTTAAAAGCGGTCAAAATGTATTTCTACAAAAGTTATGCATTTTGTCTGAACTTGATATTGAGCTTAAAGGGTTATAAATATTGTTTCGACACTAGGTTAGTACAAGATTATGAAAATATAAGTTAATATCATCGTTTTGATATATATAAGCTAAAATCGGATTTAAAATGAGCAAGATATGGTCGTTTGAATTTTGTTGTCAGAAAACTTAATTTTTACGAAAACTTAAAATACATTTGTTGTCTATAATTTAAAATTTGGTCGCAATGACGTTTTCGAGTTAAACCGAATTATTTTGAGTGTCAAATTAAGTACTAATTGTTGTAAATGTTTAGAAATGTTTTGAAAATGGTAAAGCGTGTACTGGACTTAATTGGCGATTGTTACTACTTGAACGTTGTAAGTGAGTATTTTGTAGAAAGATGAACTATGAGTTGATTGTGATTTGAGAAAGTGTTAAAAATATGGGAATTTAGATTGGGATTTGAATATTTACTAAAAATGGCAAGTTTTAAAACGACGCCAAAAGGCTGTCGGATTTTCTATATAAAGCGTGTTGAGAAATTTACTAAGATAAATTTGGATAAATTAAAAATTTACGCCGAAAGGTTGTCTAAATTCCGTCAAGTCAAAAAAAAATATTTTTGCCTAAGTATTATATGATTTCGATAAACCATGTTTTATCTATAAAACTAAGCACATGATTGGTAAGTGACGTACGTGATAGACTTATGTGATTTAGTTGGTCGCGCCTGGACTATAGTAATATGTTTAGGTTATCGCTAGTGTTGTTCGATATTTCTTGATTTCTATACTTGTGTCGATTGATTCATTGCTTGATATCATATTACTTGATGATATATTATGAATTTAAGATATCATATGAGGTAGATATATCAAGATTATTGCCTTATCTATTTATGCTTGCTTTATACGCTGACTATTTGCATTACGTAGTTACAACTGTTTTATATATACATTCGTACTTATTTACGAGTCTACCTCGACGATGAGTGAGACTCATGTAATCGGCTAGAACCTGTATTTATTTAATAACTATTATAATATATCATTAAATTATATACGGGTCCTTTGTCTGGTATGTGTTATTGCGCACGTCATTGCGTAATTGACATTTATTTTCTACCGCTTATGAATTTGAACATCTGTTATGGAAATCAACTCATTGACGACTCCTCCGCTTGCTTTTGATAATTTCATCTAAGAACGTTTTAGAGATTTTAACTATTTTTAATGATATTTTGCCGCTGATAACTATTATGATATATTATCCTCTTGATTACGTTTTATGACCTTACACTCCATACACGTCTACATTCTCGGTATCGCAAACGCCTATTATTGGAGTGTAACTGGTCGACGTCTCGTTTTGATTATCTGATGTAATTTTATGTGATATCATTTGGATAGTTTGCCTCTCTAAATGCTGCGTTGTGAGTCCAATCAGGGTACTTATGATTTCATATTTATATGGAATGTGACGTTTAAATATGGAACATGAGTCTCCTGAAGACAAGTTAATTATGATTTTGTATTTAGATGGTATGAGACGTCCAAATGTGAAATCATAAGCCACCAGACCCGAAGCTTATTTGGTTCCGTATTGAGATGGTATCGGATGTTTGAATATGGAAGGTGTAAATAAACTGGCTGTAAACTCTTTTGGTAATATCTATCTTCTTAGATACTTTATTTATTTTGATGGCAAGTCTTGCCGAGAATAATTGATTAAGATGAGTTATGAGGTCTTTATTGAAATGGATTGGGATGCCTTTACATTTGAATAAAGAAGTTATAAATCGCTTAACCAAAGGTTTATTGTTTGTATTTACATAGATTGGGACACCTCTATATGTAAATGTAAAATTTTAAACAAGTGGCCTTAAGCACATCTGACATCATTTCATATTTACGTTATCATTTTATCATTCTAATTATGGAATATGTTTCTTTTGACTCATGATTCGTCCGTATGATTTTAAGCATTGCTTTCTCTTCTTACCGTTATCATTATTATGTTTTGGCGAAAGATTTCATAAACTCCACTTGACTCATGAATTGTTTCACGGATTTTCCGAATGAACACCGATCGATGTGAGCCTAATAAGCTGACTGTTGTGAACCCTATTTCAACTTTTCTGAGTCGATGACTTGCTAAAGTTCTTCACTTCTAATTGTCCTTTATTTATTCTATGAACCCTTACCGACATTTAAGATGTTGGCGACTTGTCAAACTCTTCGCTTCAAGTTGTCCATGTCTGTTCTTTGAATTGTTACTGCTTTGTCAGATTGATTGCCAAACCTTTCGGATACATTCCATTTTACCTATTTCTTTCCGACATTCTTGACACGTCTAAACCTAGTAACAACGAACGAGTTTTGAGGACAAAACTCAAAATACCACATGGATGATGTAACACCAAAGAATTTTCCGTACTATTAAATAATAATAAATCATATTAATTATTATTTGAAATTCATTTTTGAGCGCTATCAAACTTATAGGATTCAAAAAAAGAACATATTATGACTAAATCTGAAAATCGCGCATTTTGCTTACCGACATGATAAAAATTAAATTAATATTTAATATTCACGAGATATTTAATAAATAGATTTGTTAAATTAGTTGATGCTTTTGACTCAATGACGTTTGCTAAAAACAAGAAATCTTTAGGTTAAAGACCGTCTTTCTTTAAAACAAAGCTTGACCGGGGTACCTAATAGATAATTAACATTTTAAAAGAGTTTACGAAATATTCTTGAAAAATAGTCAAGTGAATAGTCAGTTCTAATGGAAAATGTATTTTAAAAACAATGGAGTAACTTTCGTGTCGTGATTCGAATATTATCAATCCCGATCGGGCCACGAGTCACGTTTAAACAAGATAAAAGAAAATTTTATTAGTTATTTACATTTTGAACCCTCAAGTAAATACAACTTTCCATTTACTTTAAAAAACTTTTATTTATATTATATAAATACTAATTAATATATTTTCTCATCACTTCCATCTTTATAAAAACACACACAACCCTAATTTATAAAACTCTCTCTCCCCCTCAAAGTTTTCTGGCGACCGTAACCTTAATCCGGCAACCGGATTCCGGTGCCGCCATTTTTTCGGCGAACACCAAAAAGCCTTTTTCGCCTGATCTACTCTACCCCCAACCACACGCGCCTCCATTCGCGCCCATATCTCTGGCCATCCATATTCTGACCAATTGCCGCCGCTGTCCGACCTAACACCACCCACAACTCCATCACCGCGGCTCACCTCTACCACCCTCCACCCTTCACAGTCGTTGCCACAACCTCCTCAGCCCCGTGGTCTTAACCAGGCGCCTCCAGCCACCACCTTTGTTACCGTTACTGTTCAAAACCACAAACACCGGCGCCGACACTGCCCGCCGCCGTCAATGGAACCACTAATCCGTCACTATTGTGGCTGTTACCAGGAAACCTATGTGGTCTCCACCACGAGCCACCACAGATCGAAACCTGCAAGGGTGTGTTTGCATTTGAGTTACATCAGTCTAATGGGGTGTTTGTTTGTTGTTTATGTACCACCGAGACCACCACAAAGTGGTGCTCGTGTGTGTCGTTTCGGCTGCCACAACCGCACCAAAGGCGGTGCCGACTCATGGCTATATTGGTTGTTATTGTTTTGTTTGTTGTCTAAAAATGATATTATGTTGGTTTTTGTGAATTAACGACCGTTAGTGTCGTTTGGTTCCGTTTAAAAACCGCTAAGGGCGTTAGTGATGAGGTTGAATACCTTAATGGGGCGTTTGGTGTTGTGATTAATGAATGGTTGAAAGTGTTGATTATCGAAAGTGTTAATATTGAAAGTGGTTATTTACTTGATTATCGGTAAATTCATTTTTATTTATTGCTTATGATTCGACAACCTTTAATTTGATATAATGAAAACGTGTGGACAATTGAAACGCGGAATTTATTGTGAAAGTGAAAATGTCATGTTTTGTGATTATGGAAACGTTGTATAAACGAATAGGTCATGCCGAAAATTCTATAAATTTAATATTTGTTAGTTTTCTTAATATTATTTAGAAACTAAAATGCTTTTAGAAATATTAAATAGACGAGTAAAGAAACTATGATTTATAAAATATAACTTTATAAAATCATAATTATTGTATATACTTTTGAAACTTCATTTGAAACTCTAAAACGTGTGTTCTCTTTTATAAAACAACCTTTATTTAATTAATGGGTGATTTTGAAAGTGTGTCGAATTATTTATGTTTATTTTATATGTAAGGTATTGCATGCTTGGAGTATTTCATTATTTTGTTGTCATCTTCTTGAGTTTTGTACATGTCACGTGTCATGTATATTCTGAGTTATTCTTGCATTGTCTATTCTTATTATATAATTCAAGCTATGAATTATATACATGTTCCGTTCCTCCGTGTGTAATATATATTAGGTATATATATTACATACCTGGTGGTATCCTCCGCTTTACCTTACTGAACCGATTACCGAACCGACTACTGAACCGATTACTAAACTGATTACTGAGCCGATCACTGAACCGATTACTGAACCGATTACTGAACCAATTATTGAATCGATTAACGAACGATTTCGATATAGGATTTAAGAAGTTTACGAACCGATGGTATTGATGAAACTTTTCATCGGGAAAGCTTATATGCATCGATATGGGATGCTGGGAGATGATCGATAAGATAATTGTGACTTCCAGTATCGAGCAGTTCCGGCCTACGCTACATTGCTCCTGTATCCACGTCTCTGCATATTGTTCTGCAACATCGATGTGAGTTCATACCCCCTATTTTTATTTTCAAATTGCTTTATAAATGTTTTGAATCTCTTTTGGGGGAGATACATGCTTGTCGATGTCAAATACTTGTTGTGCATTTCAATGATTGTTTACGATATACATGTCTACACTTTCCAAGTATTATTGTGATAAATACAAGTTGATATCTTTTTTAAGATTGCTTATTTTGCGTACGTGCTTGTACTTTAGAGGATTGTTTACGTGACATGTGTGTTTATACATTTCAGATTGTTGATGATTTATACTTGTCAATATCTGGGCTATCCCCTAGCTCCTTTTTACTATTTTTTATGTTAAATATCGTGAAGTGAAATAACTGCTTGTACTTCCTTGTGGACGCAAAGGTTGATTTCTGTGAACGCTCAGTAAACTACGTTTATGATTAGCCTAAGTAGTGTTAGCCATAGTCCCCACCATCAGGAATTATTAATTACTCTGCTGGAGTAAGCTCTTATGTTATGGATAGATCTATTGAGGCTTGACAACCTCCACTCGGGCATTCTGACGCCGGACGAGTGTATATCATTTGTGTGAACTTGGGTAGTCTTGGCTAGACTCCCACTTAGGGCAATTTATATTTACATTGTGGTGTACGTACTGGATCATTAGCTTCGATATCATGAGCTTAGCTCTATGATAAACACTAAAACACCCGATTAATCCGACACTTGGAACTATATCTCCTATAGTTGCCTTGGGTACTTGAACTGAACTTTTGCAGTCCATCTTGCTATGAATCTTGAATGTAAATCTTGACTGCGATCATGTATTGATCTAATAAGAATCTTATCTATGATATCGATATGAATCTTGACTATAGTAATGAAATGCTCTTGACATGAATTTTTTATGTGGTTATGACATGATTCCTGTATGAGATATGATAGGATTATTGTATGTTAATTGATCTAATCCTTAGGTGTGGTATTGACGTGATTCATGCATGTGGTCTTTATGTTACACTCATATGATGGTTTGAAATGATGCTTACATACTCGGTTGATAGGATTCTTATATGAAGGTTTGATATGATGGTTATATGACGGTTATATGATGGTTGGACATGATGCTTATATGTTGGTTTGATATATGTTGGTTTTATATGATACTTATACGTTGTTTTGACATGATGCTTGTATATATTGATTTGATATGATGCTTATATGTTTGTTTGATATATGTTGGATATGATAATTAGATGTTGGTTTGACATGATGCTTATATTCATTTTTCTATGATTCCCATATGTGATCTTGATTACTAACATGAACCTAGAACATGACATTGTTATGTATGTTGACCGTGACTGCTGAATTGAACTGGGATGTGAATGAGTTCATGAACCTAAAACTGAACTGAAATGAAATGGGAGAATGAACTACAACTTGTGTATGAACTGAAGTTTTTGGTGTTAGCTGTAATGCTTTTGCTAAACATTGATTTATGATCGAACCTTGTGGTAACGTCTCTTTTATTGTGAAACTCTGGATTTCTAAACGCTTTTGCGATTCTACTTTTGGTAGTAGTCTTTGTTGTTGCGAATAAAATGTAGCCAGTACACTTGGACGCTGACAAGAGCAATCGGGACGTTGATAAGAAGAAAAAAAGCGTTGACCTAATAAGTGTTGACAAGAAGATGTCAAGCGTTGATATGATGAAGTCAAGCACTGATAGAAGACTTAGTCTACATGTATTATGTTTCTAGTTTGTTTCTAGTAAAGATATGATCAATAATGTATTTTCTATGTTTATCTTTACCTAAAATAGATGATACATACACTCTTGTACAAGGCTCCTTATGTATATAAAAGGAGGCCTTTAGGTTGATGTTTGATATACATTTTAACACTTTCATTGTACGCAAGTTTGTTTTTACCAACCAAGTGAAAGTTTGGTTTACATTGTTTGTGTGTTCTTGTTTGAGTATTAATTCCGCATAATACTTAAATTGTTTTATACACAACAAAGTTTCTCTACGTGTTTAACTTGATCTAATCTCGTTTACACAAGCTAAATCGATCTAAGTTTGGGATCAACAAGTGGTATCAGAGCTTGTTGAGGAACTTTGATCTAAAGAACACAAGAACCCTAAATCGCCAAAAACCCTAATTTTCAAGAAACCCTAAAAACATCATGTCTACCCCAGAAGTAACCTCCTCCTCCTCCTCAACCCCCAACATCAAGATTCCCATGCTAGACCCATACAATTTTGAGTTGTGGAAGTTTAACTTTGAACAGTATCTACAAATCCATGACTACACCCTATGGGAAATTATTGAATATAGAAACACATTCAATAAAGCTTAAAAGATTGTAGCTGCCATCTTACAAAGAACAAATGTTCAAGACTCTACTGAAGAGGATCGAAAATAAAAACCTGAAGATGGTAGAGCTGTCTCAACTGAGGACATAGCAAAGAGAAGGAATGACATGAAAACCCTAAGCATTCTCAAACTCTCTTTAGGACAAGAAAATCAGCACAAAAATAGAAGCTATGAGTCTGCAAAAGATCTTTAGGCAGCCCTTGAAGTTGGTTATGGTGGTAATGTTGATACTGTACAATATAAAAAGAAGCAACTCTTGCATGAGTATGCTGTTTTTAAAGCTCAACCTAGTGAGAAGCTAAGTGGAGTGAGAAGCAGACTTCTTGACATTACAAGTAAGTTGTCCTTCATGGGAACAGTGCTTGGTGATGTTGATATTATCAACACTTTTATTAAAAGTCTTGGTGATGCATAGAAGATTGAAGCAAGGTCTATAATTGCTAATAACACTCACAAAAGTTCTACTTTTGATGATGTTTACAATAAACTGAGGCTGGTAGAGAATGAAACTCTTTTGGATCATGGAAGCAAGTCTATCAATAGAAATATGGCCTTCTTCTCACATAGTGAAGGTCAATTTGATCAAAAGGATTCATACATGCACCCTGTTACTGGATCAACTTGTGTCAACGCTAGATCAAGCCTTATCAACGCCTCACATTCAGACGCTGACATATACAAAGTTGACTCACCAAGAGTTAAGCCTGCTGGTATTGATCTAGATACTGTTTGTGCATACATTGCTTCATTGCCCAATGGTTCAGTGATTACATATGAGGACCTTGAGCAAATTAGTGATGATCATTTGGAGGAGATGGACATATAGTGGAATATGGCTCTTGCAAGTATAAGAGCAAACAGATGGAATCGAAGATTGAAGAAGAAGATGACTTTTAATGCTAAGGACACTGCTGGATTTGATAAATCCAAGGTTGAGTGTTATAATTGTCATCGAATGAGACACTTTATGAGAGAAAGCAGATCTCCAAGAAGATCTGATGCTGGAAAACCCTCAAGCCAAATCATCAAGGCTCAGGATTCCAAAGCTATGGTTGCCATGCAAGACATTGATGGTGTTGGCTGGGATTGGAGCTACTTGGCCAAGGATGGGGAAGAGAACAAAGCTTTGGTTGCAGAAAAGGAAGAAGAAGAGCATGTTCACTATGCTCTCATGGCACACTCCTTATCTTCATCAGACAATGAGGTATATGATGATGCATTTTGTAGTAAGGGTTGTCATCTAAACACTGAAAAACCTAACAAAGAAGTTTTAAAATTGTCAACAGATGTGGTTAATGAAAGATGTATGTTATCTAACTATCAACTTGCCCTTACTCAAACTGAAAAAACTGTAGCTGAGTAAAAGAAAATGGAGCTTGACCTAAAAGATCAAATCAATATTTTAAATCATGATTTAAATGCTAGTATTGAGATTAGAAACATCATGGAGAGAGTCAATGCTACTTTACAGGCTAAGTTAGATGAGGCTATCAAAAATAAGTATAATGTAGATCTTAAAATTCAGAGATTTGATAAAGCCTCACAAACCCTAGAAAAATGTGTTAGTGAACAAAGGGATTCTAGGGATATGACTGGGATTGGGATGAAAGAGTATTCTGGTGTTCTACCACCTACTGGGAACTTCTATGGTGTCCTTAGAAAGGACTTGTCTTGGACTGGTTTACCAGAACTTCAAGAAGAGGAATTTATTCCTCCACCATGAGTTCTTACCCCAGTGGAGGAATACAAGCAGAAGTTGACTGATTTTGACCAATGGAAGAAAGCCAACTGATAGTTGTAAAATTACCCCTTTAGGAAAAGGATGGTAAAAGTGGCAGGTATTAAGTGTCGGTTTAGGAAAACCAAGCACTAATGACCAATTAAGTTCGTTCTCAAGGAGGCTAGTGTTTTATGTGTTTAATGATATGGATTAATTTGTGATTATATTTGAGAAAGAAAAATAGAAAAGGGATTAGAAGAGAATGACGGTTATGAAGACGGATTAAACTAATTCTAAAAAGCCGTACACGTAAAGTCGTAAAAACCACCAAAATTAAAATTTTAACCTAAAAATTTCTAAAAATTACCAAAAATCCCTAATAATATTCTAAGAGTTTACAAAAAATCAAAACTTGTAAAAAGCTTTTAATTAGTTAGATAATGACTTTTTAATGCTAATTAAAGCCCTAAAAATCAAAATTAATTATTAAAAAGCCCTAAACAAGATTTTAAAGTTTGTAAACCTCAAAAATACTCTAATTAAGCTAAAAACTATTTTTCAAAATTTTAAAACCAACTAAAACTATTTTTAAACAATTAAAAACTCCTAAAATAAATTAAATCTTAAATTAATTATAAAAATAATTAAAAGACCTAAAAAATATTTGGAAAGTTGCAAAAATCCTAATTAAGTGTTTAGAACCTAGGAAAAATATAAAAACCTAGAAAATTAGACTTTTAATTTTTAATAATAAAATAATATTAAAATAATATTAAAAATCCAAATATTATAAAAAATTCTAAAAACTTGCAAACTAGCTAAATTTAACCTAAATAACTCAGAAATGAAAGTGAAATTACCTAAATACCCCTATTGGGCCTAGAAAATGGGCCAAACCCAAAACAGTCCCTTATTGGGCTTAATTAAGGCCCAATAAGAAAAAGTGTTCAAAATAAGCCCAAAAAGCACAGGTTGACTCAAAATTTGATTTTAAACAACTTTTTCCAAAAGCCCAAAAGCTTAAAATGTGAAATAAGCTAACTTATAATAAGCAGCTTATTCTTAATGGGCCTTTAAGCCCATTAAGCCATAAGATGATGCCATAAGCTAAAATTTAACACACAAGCTTCTTTTGACCTAACAAAGACTTCTGCAAAAAGAAATTTCAAATAAGCCCACTTAATAAGCCAGAAACAGTTCACAAACTTATTCACAAAATGACAAAATAGTCGTTTTTATGATCTAGACCACCTCATAAGCTGATTCAAGTTGCAAAATGTTTCTTATGACAAAACTAAGCTTAATAATCAAAAACCTACTCAATAAGCACACTCAATAAGATGGAAAATCAAATAAGCACTTATGTTAAAAGTCAAATGAGTTGGTTTTCTAGTAAAAAGTCAAAGTCAAAGTCCAATAAGCTCCAGTCTACTTAAATGGGTCAAATAATGAAGATCTATTACAAAAATAAGTTGTTGCAAGTCAGAATAAGCTAGAATAGCTTTTTGATAAGCTGATGACAAAATGCACTAGCAGGGGCTAGTTTTGGATGTTGAGCAGTGGAAACTTTTTCCACTGCTTGACTATTTTGACTTTTTGTCTTTAGTGACTTTTTTGGAGATTCAGATTTCACAAAGGCACCCAAATGATCTTTGGATCAAAAGGAGTCAATCACAATCAAAATAACACAATCACTAACACCCAATTGATAAAGTTTAATCAATCAATCATCAGACATTGCACAGACATGAACAATAACCAGTTAAGCACTTATGAGTAGTTTTAGCACAAATCAGCCAGCCAAATTCAACCAAATGCACACACAAGCTATTATATACTCCAATAAGCAAGTCTAAACAGGTTTCATGCACTGGTTCAAAGAATTAAGCAAGATTCAAGCAATGAAAGTTACTGATGAACACTAACACATGCAGTTTTTACTTTTGCTGATGTATTTGACACACAAGCCAATTTCAACACTCCAAATCTTTCAAACAGGCTATATTAATGATGATTTAACAGCTTTTATCCCTAAACATGCATAAACTCTAGGTTTTCCCAAAATTTTAGGTCAAAAATCAGTCAACTCAACAAGATATAGCAATTTGTTTGATTCAAGGTTTCAAACTCAGAAACTTGTAGCAAAACACTCTCAAACAAAGATATAGCAGATACAAAGCATGAACAACACAAACTAACAACACAATAACAAGATGCAAGCACAAACCAGTAGACCCAAACACCCCTTTAACTTTTCCAAATCACAATTTTCAAAGGCAAAGTGAGATTTCAGGCCAACCAAGCATCAATTAACACTAAAACAAGTATGATAAACAGATTCAAGCAAGAACAAGCCACAAAATTTACAAGAACACAAGTTTCATACAAATATCACCAAAAATCACAATTTAAGCAGATTTTGAGATTAAGTATGCAAACCTCATGGATGTACATCCACACCCACGAATTTTGAGCTTATGTGCTAGCAAGAACAAGCACAAGCTTCCACAATAAGCCTGCTAAGATTGAACAAGGTTAAAGCAAAATATCATAAAAATCAGAAACTTTGGAAAACTTGATTGATGCAAACTTGTTACCCCACACTTGATTATACCCAAGTTATGAGCCTCACCACACCTTAACCAACTCAGTTAGGATGCTATGATCAGCCCTATAGCCCAAGAATTCCAAGATTGGAACAAGACTTAGCAAAATATCAAGAAAATGAGGAAATATGCAAACTTTTGCACACTCCTCTTTTGAAAATAGGTTTTAAACTTCAAGAACTAACAAGCATATAACAAATGAAAGCAGTAAATACGATTGGCCAATGACTTTTCTTCAAGATTTCAAACTCAATTTCATTAAACTTAGAAATAGGATTTACAGAAACTTGAACAAGGAAAAATCAAAAGCAAGCGTCTCAATGAGACCTAAGGGCTTTATATATAGCCTTACATGTGACCTAAGAAAGCTGAAAAATACATAAACCCTAGTTGTGAAGTCCCAAAATTGCCCTTGTGGATTTGAACTCATTAGCTTCATGTGACTGATTTCTTGGCTGTTTGTGGAGCTGGCAAGAGTGGCTTTTGCATCAAAAGGCTCACATTGAGCTTAGAAAGTAAGCATCAATCTCATACGTTGGATGGCTGGTTGGTGTTTGTTTGGACATGAAAAGTGGGGCAGGGGAGGGTTGGCATTATCACATGCATGAGAGTGATGGGAGTTTAGGGGTTGGGTTATGATTAGAGGGCCATTAATCAACATTCTGGAAATTATTAGGGCTTAATTACAAGAAATTAAGAAACCCCTAATTGTGTTCTTGAGGTAAATAGTGCCAGGTTTAATCCATTTTTGGTTTGGATTATGTTTAAATATGTGTTAATGGCGCCAAGATTAAATTAATCTTAAACCAGGTGAGTGGGGAGTGACATGGAGGGATGGTGAGTCGTGATTGGCTGGATGGAGATAGTGGGGCACGTGGCAAGAGCTGGTTGGTCTAGGTAAGTTTTATGTCTGGCCCCTTTTAGTCCCTTGATTCTTTTCTTCTTGTCACTTGCAATTTAAAAAGCCAAAAACGTATTCCCTTTGTATTTCAAGTTTTCATTTTCACACTTTTTCCCCAAGTACTTTTCCAAAGTATTTTCAGGGGTATTTCTTGCCATTTTTGAATTCTTCAAGGGCTGATTTGGTATTTTCTTCAATGATAATGGTCTAGACTTGTATAATTGACATTTTGGAGGACTGAAATTGCCAAGTCTTGATGATTGAGGGACCATTTTTACCAATTGTTGAAAGTTGAGGGTCCTTTGTGTAATTTTGGAATTTTCAAAGGACCAAACTTGTCATTTCTTGTACTTTGAAGGACTTCATGATGTATTTGACTTTGTGGATGATATTGGTTGACAATTTAGCTTTGTTGAGGGGCTAAACTTGCCAAATCTTCAAAGTGGAGGACCCTTTTTGTAATTTTGACAAACTTTAGGGACCAAGCTTGTAATTATGAGGATACAAGGGTATAAAGTGTCAATTCTTCATAATTGGAGGACCCTTCTTCATAATTCATCAAATCTTCAAGGGTTGATCTTGGGAAAGTCTTCATTAGGGCTTGGTTCATTGTGCGGCTTCGTTTCCCGTGTTCGTTTTTGCATGATTCTTGTGATCTTTTGTCATTTTCTCAATATCCGTACCTAAAATACACAAGCAACAAACACAAGCATATATTTGGGTATTTTGATGATATTTAATGCATTTTAAGCCCTATTTGGAAGATGAGACTATGTATAAAAGCAGTCTCATCACCAACCCTACCTTGTTTGTTAAGGGTGGCATGCTTAGTGATAGCCCAAATGAGTCTACACCCATCAAAGTGACAAACCCAACCACTGGCAAGACTGTTGACCTTGGCTTAAACGTTGATAGAAAACCTAGTATTAAATATGCAGAAATGTATAGAAAACCTAGGTCACAAAAAGCCAAATTAGTGATAACGGGACAGGTTTCTTTGCTTCTAGACCTAGAGCTATGTCTAGAAAAGCCTGTTATACTTGTGGATGTTTTTCACATTTAGCCTATAAATGTGTCAATGCCTCAAAGGTCAACGCTGACAAAAAGTGAAACACTGTCAAACCCAAATCTGTTGTCCAGCAAAATCCACAAGTTGTTAGACCAGCCCCATTCTTTACTAAAGGGTCTAATACTTATGGACAAAGACCTTTTCAGACGACCAATACATGGTCTAATAGACAATGGGTTACTGAAGCAAACCCTAGGTTCAACGCTGATAAGGGTAATTTCAGCGTTGACAAGACCAAATTTAACGCTGACAGAAACGTTGCCAGACCAAATAATGGTAAATATTTGCAACCAAAGAGAAAGGGGTCTAAAGCTTCTTCTAGCTTGACATGGAGACCTAAGCAAGACAAAAACCCTGATTCACATGGGATTTTTATGACCTGTAACATATTTCATTATATTTCAAAGGGCATAACAAAACCAATTGGGGTTAACTGGGTGTTTAATCCAAAAAGGGATGAACTAGGGGTTGTCATAAGGACTAAGTCTGTTCTTGTTGAACAACCAAATTAATCCAAGTCTGCTCAGGCTTGGGTTCCCAAAGAAATCTAATTTGTTTTCTTTCTGTGCAGGGCATTCAAAAGCAGGTTAATGATTATGGCTATTGGGATAGTGGATGCTCTAGGCACATGACTGGGAAGTAAGATTATCTCACAAACTTCACTCCCATTAAGGATGGTGACAAAGTTTACTTTGGAGGCGGATATAGAACTATCAAAGGCAAAGGAACTCTTCTCACCAACAATTTGCGTTTTGAAAACGTGTTTCTGGTAAAAGAACTTGACTATAATCTGTTTAGTGTATCACAAGTTTGTGATAACAAAAATAAGGTTCTTTTTACTGATACTGAATGCTTGGTGTTGAGCAAATATTTTAAAATACCAGATGAGAAATTCATTGAGTATAGAACACCTAGGCATAAGGACATTTATAATGTGAATCATAATGGATGTAGGATGCATAATAATCTGTCATATCTATATGCTAAGGCTTCAGTTGATGAGAGTAATCTTTGGCACAAGAGATTAGGGCACATTAATTTTAAAAATATAAACAGACTTGTGAGACATGGTTTAGTTGATGGTTTGCCTGAAAAAGCTTTCCACAATGACCACTCTTGTGTTACATGCCTTAAGGACAAACAACACAAGGTCTCATTTAAGTCTAAACCAGTGCACTCTAGTTCTAAACCACTTCACTTGCTGCATATGGACTTGTTTGGTCCAACTAATATAGAAAGCTTAAATGGTAAATCTTATTGTTTTGTCATCGCTGATGATTTTTCTATGTTTACTTGGACTTTCTTTTTAGCTTTGAAAAGTAACACTGCTGATACTTTCATTAACTTTATTACCCAGATAGAAAATATTTCTGGTAATGAGGTTAAGATACTTAGAAGTGACAATGGTGGTGAGTTTAGAAATAAGTTGTTGGATGATTTTTGTGCCAAGAAAGGGATTACTAGACAGTTTAGTGTAGCTAGAACCCCACAACAAAATAGTGTTGCTGAGAGAAAGAATAGAACCCTCGTAGAAGCAGCCAAGACTATATTGGCTGATGCTCACTTTCCCATTGCTTTTTGGGTTGAGGTTGTGAATACAGCTTGTTATGTTTAGAATAGGGCATTAGTCAACAAGATTCACAACAAAACACCTTATGAGTTACTTTGGGGAAGGAAACCTAATATTAGTTTTCTTAAACCTTTTGGATGTCATGTAGTTGTGCTGGATACTAGTGATGCCTTAGGTAAGTTTAGTGCTAAAGGTGATGAAGGTTACTTTATGGGTTATTCTGTGCAGAGTAGAGGATATAGAGTTTACCTTAAGAAAGAAAAACGTATACTTGAAAAAGTACATGTTAGGTTTTTATAAAGTAAACCTAGTGATCCTGAAAGTGGTCCAAATTGTTTATTTGACTTGGAACCTCTATCTAGGTGAATTATATGCCTGTTACTAATCCAAACATTGTGAAGGTAACTTCAAATGTTCTGGATGAACCAGTTGTTGATGTTTCAGATAAACAGGTTGATGAAGAGGTTGGATCACAAGCAGACAAATCAGCACCCATACTTGAGTATGTTACTATTCCCATATGGACAGATGCATTTGCTGCTGCTGCTGCTGTTGGAAAGGAAAAAGGTGGTCCCCAAGTATCACTAGTTGACAATATGCATGATCTTTCAGGCGCTGACAAAGGAAATTCTGGCGCTGACAAGACAAATTCAGGCGTTGATGGCTCAGACGTTGACAACCTTGGTCCTGGCGTTGACAGCTCTTTTGACAATATTTTCTCTTCCAATACTTTTGAACAAGGTGAACCTTCAAACAGAAATGGAGAGGTTCATTCAGATAATGATGGAAGAGAGTCTGAAGAGGATATTGGTAACATGGAAGATGAGATTAAGGACAACACACTTATTGAGGGAGGAGTGCTTACTTCTACAATAAAAAATCACCCTCCTTCTCTAATTATTGGTGATGTGATGACTCCTGTGCAAACTAGAAGATCTCATCAAAGTCTTGGTGGATTTATTAGCAATATTCACAAGAAGGTTGATACCCCTCTTGTTCAAGCATGTTTGTTTGCCTGTTTTCTGTCACAACAGGAACCCAAGAAGATTTTTGATGCTCTCAAAGAACCAAGTTGGGTGGAAGCAATGCAAGATGAGCTTCACCAATTTGCTATCCAGGATGTTTAGGAGTTGGTTGATTGTCCCAGACATGTCAGACCTATTGGGACAAGATGGGTTCTTAGAAATAAAAAGGATGAAAGAGGCATTGTTGTCAGAAACAAGGCACATTTAGTGGCTCAAGGATATACACAAGAGGAAGGGATAGAATATGAGGAAGTCTTTGAACCTGTTGCAAAGATTGAGTCTATAAGGATTTTTCTAGCCTATGCTTCCTGCATGGGCTTTATAGTCTATCAAACGGATGTGAAGAGTGCTTTTCTTTATGAAACAATTGCAGAGGAGGTGTATGTTATGCAGCCTCCTGGTTTTGAAGATTCTGAACATCCAGACAAGGTGTATAGAGTGAAGAAAGCTATGTATGGACTTCCCAATCAAGCCTCAAGAGCATGGTATGGCACATTATCCACCTATCTGGTGGAAAATGGATTCAAAAGGGTTACCATAGACCAGACCTTGTTTACAAAGAAGACTGGTAAGGATTTCTTACTTGTTCAGGTCTATGTGGATGATATCATCTTTGGCTCTTCTCGTCCAAAGATGAGTGAAGACTTTTCCAAGCTTATGACAGACAAGTTCAAGATGCGTGCAATGGGGGAGATGAACTTCTTTCTAGGGTTACAAGTTCAGCAGAAAGAAGATGGTATCTTCATCTCTCAAGATAAATATGTAGCAGAAATTTTAAAGAAGTTTGGCTTTTCTCTACATGAGAAAAGGGATAGCACTCCTATGGATAGAGAACACCCTTGGGGAAAAGTTGGAGATGGAAAAGAAGTGGATGTCAATGATTGGTTCTGTGACACCCTAGAATCGAGGTCATTAACGATACCCTAAATTACGCTAATTTTTGAAATTTTTAATAAATTTTAATTTCTATACTTATAAGTATTTTGGTTAGAGCCGATGTTCGAGGTTATAATTTTTACGATTGACGTTTTAAGAAGGACGATGACGATTACGATCCCGAGGGATGCCCAATTTTATATAATTTTTGACGATTTATCGATAATGTAATTTTTCGAGAATTTTATTTACGGTTCGTGTTAAGTTGAGTCGGGTGAGTTTTATAGCCTTCCGAGTACATTTAAAGTATCCCAAAAATATTTTGGAGCGTTCGGGAAGATTTCCGACTCCCGTAAAATTTTCAAAATTGACAAATGAGTCGAACCCGCAAAGTTTTGAGGACGTTTTCCATTTAAGGACAAAAGAAGTTAAAAATTGCCATTTGGTCCCTCCCAACCCACCAAAAAGGCCAAAAGTGACAAACACACAAACACATACAAAATGTTTCACCAAAAATCAAACACTCTCTCCCTCCTTTCTCTCTAAAGCCGACGGACACCCCCAACACCAAGAAAAATTCACCAAAAATCTTTTTCCACTTGATTTTCCAAAAATCTAAGGTTAGACCACATCTAGTTTGGTCATTCCCCACATGTTCATGTGCTCAAATCCAACATGCACTAACAAAAATTTTCCAAGATTTTTCAAGATGATCCAAATTCGTTTTTGTGGCTAAATGAGCTAATGCATGTTGATTTTAAGTGTTATGGATGCAAGAACACCAAGAAAACCCACCAAAATTAATTTGGTTGTGGTGATTGGGTCACCCAAACCCCACGGCAATGGGGGTGTTTGGGGAGCCATGGTGGTTGTTGATTTTGAATGTTATTATTGTGTTTGGTTCATTGTTTTAGGATGTTTTACATAGGTTTCTTTGGTTGCATGTTCATTTCTTTGAATTTTTGATTTTGAGATTGGTTGATCAATAGGGGTAGGACTGAAATTTGATGTTAGGATATGTTTGGGAAGGCTTAGGATGATGTTTAGTGGTGGTTAGAAGGTTTGGAATCGAGCCTAAGTGCGTTTTTGGTATGGTCATTTTTAGGCAGAAACATTTGGTCCATTTCATAAAAATTATTTTTTTTCCAGGTCTTGAAAACTAAATTTAGTGATAGAGGGTCTTCCTAGCTTTAATTTGGTATAAGGTAGAGCCCGTGACTCAAAACGAGCTAAAAGTTATGACATTTTAAAGATCGGGTACCGGGAGACGAGGACTTGCATAATCCGAATTTGTGCAAAGTTTTAGTCAAGTCCCGAGGGTCACAAGTATAAATTGGTAAATGGTCAAGGGTCAAAATTTGGTCCCTAACCTGTGTAAATGAGTCTATATGTTGACTTATGAGTCAAAGAAGTCAAAGGTACTTTTCATATAGGTCAAAGAGGTCAAAATTGGTCGAAGCGCAATTTCAGCCCGTAAAATGTAGTCGTGGAAAAGAGTTGCGTAACGGGTCGTAAAAGTAAAAACTTTTGTTGGGCTTAAAAACATGTTATCTACAGGTCTTGTAGGATTTTTGGAAATTTTGTCAAATTTT
Source organism: Glebionis coronaria (assembly GCA_025667525.1). Taxonomy (NCBI): domain Eukaryota; kingdom Viridiplantae; phylum Streptophyta; class Magnoliopsida; order Asterales; family Asteraceae; genus Glebionis; species Glebionis coronaria. Next base: position 301,468,808 of record CM046878.1, on the reverse strand, counting down.
ATAAGTGTGGTTTAATAAGGTAAAACAGCCCGTACTTTAGTCGAGTACCGGCAAGAATGGGTAAAAATGGACAACATAAGTAATGAGAACGAATGGGATAAAATGAGTGATGCTTGTTGTTTTTGTTTTTGGCGTGAGTTATACTTGTCCTAAGTGACTAGTATATATGTATTTTATACAGTACCGTAAGTATTTAAATGAGATTACTCATTACGCGTTATTTGTGATAGGTGTTGATTTAACCGGGCATCCGTTTCGTCGTCAGTGATCATCCCTCGAACTACCGACTACTTAAGATATAAGGTGTGAATTTATAGCCTCGCTTATACTTATTTCAAATTGTTTTACCCGCGAGGGAAATGCATGCTAGTTTTTAAAAGGAACGTATATCATGAATGATTGTTAGACCCGAAAGTTGCCTTAGAAATTGTGTTGAGTCCCAAAGTTGCAAAAGTCCCTAAAATCATGAACTATTAACTATTGTCCTGCCCTCGAGTAGGGGGAAATAGCCGCTTATGCAATTTGTAGTACTACGGGGTTAACGACCCAATGCTAGCCGAGAAGCTGTACTTTTAGTAAGTTCTGCGGTAGATTATTTTGTATGAGAAATATGGTATAATTGCAACTGATGCCTTTAGAAGGGGCACTGGTTTCATCTGAATCACGCCGGTATTATTTACGCGGGTGATTGAGTTAACGGATTAGTGTCATGAGCTTAAACACAATTGTCAGTATCCTGATTATAGTTTGTTTGATCGACAAGACTATAAATAATCACGAATGGTTTTTATTATATATACGTTCAAATGGATTGTAAAACCTATGAATTCCACTCAACGTTTTCGTTGACCAAATTTTTGGCATGTGTTTCAGGTAACCGCTGAGGTGTAGGATGGAGCATGCATGGGATGGATGTTGTGTGTACAGCTTGGTGTCCGCTTGTTTTTCCCTCCTTTTTCTACTTAAACATTTTAAGTTTAATGTTATGTTGTTATAAAACTGAAGTTTTTGGGTTGAGATTCATGGGGACCGAAAACGCTAAACTCTGTGTACTATTTGGGGTTGGGAAAAACCGTGGACATGTATCATCTAACAATTTTAATTTCAAGTTTTAAGTTGACGTCTTTTTAGCGTCGTTTGATATATCTTGTGTGCAATGAATACTGTGTAGCACCCATTGTTGTAGTTCCGCTGCGCATAGCAATTGTGGGGGTGTTCCAGATTGGTAATCAGAGCCACGAGTTATAGAGAACTAGGTCGTTTTTGAAAATCCTAAACTATAACTTTTGGTGTCGTAAGAAAGGGTCCAAGCACACACAACTATCCTGCATGGCTCCGGTAAGATTTATTGTTGTATTTATGGCATTTGACGTATACTTTTGAGTAAAGTATATATGTGGGTAATTATTACGTAAGTATGGAATTACTATATGTAGACGTTGAATTTTACGTGAAATATCCGACATCGTAATTTTTGTATTAATCATGCATGAGCATCATATTATTACATTTCGGGCATATGTACCACCTTTGCATTGCATTTGCATGCATATATTTATAATTATTGTATAATTACTTATGTACCCTCCGAAATTCGCTGTTATTGCAGGAATGGCCGAGGTACCGCCTAACGATAACGGAAACGATTACGTCGTAGGTCACGAAGGGGGACCGTTTCCTCCGAACCCGCCGGACAATAATAATGGATGGATTGCTCCAGAAGACGAAATAGGGCCGGAAAACGACAATGGCGAAAGTGAGGTGGATAATTTCAGCATGAGTAGTGACGAGAGTGAGGATTCCGAAGAAGAGCCTGAGGAGCTAATGGATGATGGCATTCCCGAGGATGCTGTAGGCCAGACCGAACCCAATTTGTTTCAATCTCCGAATTCGCCGAAGGGTTATGAAGTACCACCGACCGGTCGTTATGAGCAGCAACCCTTTTATCGCCCGATGGACAATTGTAAGGATTATTTGAGAACCGTGCCAGGATTGGTTAGAGTGAGTGATGGGAGCAGTGGAGAGTCCAGTAAATCATCTAAGTCGCCATCGATTCATGAGAACATTACAAGGGTCTACTTTCCGAGACCGAGACACTACTGGGATCCCGCAGGTCGTTTGAGTAGGATGGAAAGGTTGATGTATGAGCGGTTTGTAGTTGAGACTAGGGTGATTAAGAAGTTTGATAAGACTGAAAGGGAACATCAAAGACTGTTGGAAAGGACGGCAAGGATTGAGTATGACGGGAATGTGAACAAAAGTGACATCAACAGTTTAAGATCAATGGTTGCAAATTTAAGTGCTAGTCTTGACCGTGTTAGGGAGGATCAGGTGAGGTTGTCGAGGATGCAGAGTTGGGAGCATCGGGTGAGAGATTCATTGCCCCCAGATTGGAGATGCGTGGACGATTTGGAGATGGAGGTGAATGACTTCATGATTCAGCCGCCTACTAGAGGTGCTTGTATTACGGTGGGAAGTCAGGTAGCGATTGAGTGTGGATCCACATCAGGGACGAAAAAGGAAATGGAATGTGGGCCAGATGATAAGGGAAAGAGAAAAGTGGACGATGTGGATGAGGACGTGAGTGATGAGGAAACCGAGGAAGACGACGACGAGCCGCCATCCAAGAGGCCGTGTGGATCACCACATGCCTAGTTACTTGTTTTGTATTTTCTTTGATCATTGTAATAGAACTATTTTAGACCTTTGTATGATGGTATTATGACGAGAAACTCAAGTACTTGATGTTTTATGGTGAACGATTGTAGTGGCAATACTTGTCACGATTTTGGTTAATTATCAATACAATCTATGTTACCTTTCATGATCTGTGATATGTCTTAAATTTGATCTTTTGTGGTGTGAATTGATGAATATTAGTAACTTCGTAGTGATGTGTCGTTGTATGTATTTTATGTCCGAGAAACTTGATATGAATACTTACATTGTTTTTCTATTTTCCTTGTCTTGCAGAAAGAGATATTCGATAACACCATGCCTCCAAAGTTGACCGCCGATCGTGTTAACACCATGATTCAGGAAGCTATAGCAAATGCGTTGGAAGCGGACCGAGCTGGGAGAAATCAGGATCCAGGAAGGAACGCGGGGAGACAGCAAGCCCCGCGAGTGTGTACCTATTCTAGCTTTATGAAGTGCGGTCCCACGCAGTTCCGTGGAACGGGTGGAGCTTTAGAACTTAGACGGTCGTTGGAAAAGGTTGAAAGTACGTTTGAAATCAGTGGTTGTGCAGAAGCAGATAAAGTAAAGTTTGCAGCAGCTACGTTTCTTGATGATGCGTTAAGTTGGTGGAATACCCAGGTAGCTACGGTTGGGTTGGCTGTAGCAAATGCAAGGACGTGGAATGCGACCAAAGCTTTGTTGACTAAGAAGTTTTGCCCAGAGGAGGAATTGGGGCAATTGGAGGACGAATTGAGGCACTTGACCTTAAAGAACAACGATATAGCTGCTTACACCAGGAGATTCAACGAGTTAAGTCTTTTGTGTCCAGATATTTTTGCCAATGATGCCAAGAAAATGAAGCAGTATATTAAGGGTTTATCCAGCAACATTAAAGGTGAAACAACTTCGTCAAAACCTGGAACGTTTGATGAAGCGGTTCAAATGGCTCACGCTTTGATGGACGTAAAGCTTCAGGACAAGCAGAACTACATTGCTGAGGGCAACAAAAGGAAATGGGAGGCAACACAAAGCAATCAATCCCAAGGCCAGAACCGAGGTGGAAATTGAAACAATCATGGGCCGAACCGAAATCAGCAGTTTAATCAGAGAAGGAACGAAGGGATGAGGGCAGTGACGAACCCTAGAGGTGTGAAAGTGAATCCCCATTGTGGAAAGTGCAATTTGTATCATGTTGGAAATTGCCCGCCGGCATGCGGCAAGTGTGGAAAGGCAGGTCATAGGACTTCTGGTTGTCGAACGGGAGGAGTAGCCACTGGGGCTAATGCTATTAGGATGAGGGGATGTTATAGTTGTGGAGAAAGGGGTCATGTGCAAGCGAATTGCCCAAAGACAGGAAACAGACGGGGAGGTAATAATGCGGCAGCTGTGTATCAAGTGGGAACTGCTGATAAACCACAGGGTCCCAATGTGGTTACCGGTACGTTTTTGCTAGACGCTTGTTATGCTAGTATTTTATTTGATTCTGGCTCCGACAAGAGTTTTGTAGACGTTAGATTTAGTCGTCATATTGATCGAGAACCGGTGTTGTTAACGACTAGTTATAATGTTGAATTAGCCGATGGAAAAATTGTTAGTACGAATTCTATACTGAAAGGGTGTACCTTGAAGTTAGGAAATTACGCTTTCAAAATCGACTTGATGCCTATAGAGCTAGGATCGTTTGACGTGATTGTGGGAATGGATTGGCTAATGGCGCATAGTGCTACGATCGTCTGTGGTGAGAGATTGGTTCAGATTCCGCTGAGGAATAGGGTTTTGACGGTTAAGGGAGACGAATGCACTTCTCGTTTGAAGGTGATTTCGTGTTTGAAAATGATGAAGTACGTAGAGAGCGGATGCGATGTGTTTTTGGCACAGGTTTCGAGCGATGGTGATGTAGAGGCGAGGATCGAAGAGGTACCAGTTATTTGCGATTATCCGGACGTTTTTCCAGACGAGTTGCCAGGTTTACCGCCTACCCGTGAGGTCGAGTTTCGAATTGATTTAGTGCCAGGAGCTGCGCCGGTTGCACGTGCACCTTATCGCTTAGCACCATCTGAGTTAAAGGAGTTAGCGGATCAATTGAAGGAATTGATGGACAAAGGATTTATTAGGCCGAGCTCATCACCTTGGGGAGCGCCAGTGTTGTTCGTAAAGAAGAAGGATGGTTCGTTTAGGATGTGTATTGACTATAGGGAACTCAATAAGCTGACGGTTAAGAATCGGTACCCATTGCCGAGGATTGATGATTTGTTCGATCAATTGCAAGGTTCCAGTGTATACTCAAAGATCGATTTAAGATCAGGGTATCATCAACTGCGTGTAAGAGAGGAGGATATTCCTGTAACTGCCTTTCGTACGCGGTATGGACACTTTGAATTTCGAGTGATGCCGTTTGGGTTGACGAACGCGCCTGCTGTATTCATGGACCTTATGAATCGCGTGTGCAAGCCGTATCTAGATAAGTTTGTTATTGTTTTCATCGATGATATACTTATTTACTCTAAGAGTAGGGAGGAGCACGAGAAGCACCTAAGAAAGATTCTGGAGTTGTTAAGGAAGGAGAAGCTGTATGCAAAATTCTCTAAGTGTGAGTTTTGGTTGGAATCAGTGCAATTTCTAGGTCATGTGATTGATAGTGAGGGAGTTCGTGTAGATCCTGCTAAGATAGTAGCGATCAGGGAATGGTCAGCACCGACGACGCCGACTGAAGTTCGACAATTTCTGGGTTTAGCGGGGTATTATCGAAGGTTTATTGAAGGATTTTCTTTGATTGCAAAACCATTGACGAGGCTTACCGAAAAGAATAGGGTGTATGAATGGGGAAATGAGGAAGAGCTTGCTTTCGAAACGCTCAAGGATAAGTTATGTTCCGCACCGATTTTATCATTGCCTGAAGGAACCGAAGACTTCGTGGTGTATTGTGATGCGTCTCGTAAGGGTTATGGAGCGGTATTAATGCAACGTGAAAAGGTGATAGCTTACGCGTCGAGGCAATTAAGGAAGAACGAGGAGAACTACACGACGCACGATTTGGAATTAGGAGCGGTAGTTTTTGCGTTGAAACTGTGGAGACACTATCTGTATGGGACAAAGTGTGTTGTATTCACTGACCACAAGAGTTTGCAGCACATTTTAGATCAAAAGGAGTTGAATATGCGACAAAGACGATGGGTTGAACTACTGAGTGATTATGACTGTGAAATTCGCTACCACCCTGGGAAGGCGAATGTTGTAGCGGATGCATTGAGTAGGAAAGAACGGGAGAAACCTTTAAGGGTTAGAGCTTTAGTGATGAGTGAGAGCGTTGACTTAACTGAAACCATACTGAAGGCTCAGGAGAGAGGACTAATGAAAGGGAATGTTGAAGCCGAGAACTTGGGACGAATGTTGAAACCTCTTTTCGTGATTAGGTCTGACGGACTAAGATATTTTGAGAATCGGATTTGGTTACCACTGTGTTCATCTGAGGAAGGAAAGCCTGGAGTTCGAGAATTGGTTATGAATGAGTCGCATAAGTCGAAGTATTCGATACATCCTGGATCGGATAAGATGTACCACGACCTGAAGAAAGTCTATTGGTGGCCGAATATGAAGGCAGATATTGCTCGTTACGTTAGTAAGTGTTTGACTTGCGCGAAGGTTCAGGCAGAACATAAGAAACCATCTGGATTGTTGGTACAACCGGAAATCCCAGAATGGAAATGGGGGAAAATCGCAATGGATTTCGTGACGGGTTTACCTAGGACTCCTAGTGGAAGCGATATGATATGGGTAATTGTGGATAGGTTGACGTAATCTGCTCATTTCTTACCTATGAAGAAGACGGATAGCATGGAAAGACTCGCCAGCGTGTACGTGAAGGAGATCGTTTGTAGACATGGAGTGCCGTTATCGATCATTTCGGATCGCGACAGTAGATTTACGTCGGAATTTTGGAAATCGCTTCAACGTGCGATGGGCACTGAGTTGAGTTTAAGCACGGCTTATCACCCGGAAACTGACTGCCAGAGCGAACGAACGATTCAAACGATGGAGGACATGCTCCGAGCATGCGTGATTGATTTTGGAGGAAGTTGGGAACGCCACTTGCCTCTGGTGGAATTTTCGTACAATAATAGTTATCACGCGAGTATCAAAGCGGCACCGTTCGAAGCATTGTATGGGAGGAAGTGTAGATCGCCCGTGTGTTGGAGTGAAGTAGGGGAAAGTCAATTGACTGGACCCGAAATGGTTTTAGAAACGACAGAGAAGATCGTGCAGATCAAGAACCGACTACTTGCTGCGAGAAGCCGACAGAAGAGTTATGCCGATAACCGAAGGAAACCGTTGGAGTTTGAAGTTGGAGATATGGTTATGCTCAAGGTATCGCCGTGGAAGGGTGTAATTCGTTTTGGGAAGAAAGGAAAGTTGAGTCCGAGGTATATTGGACCGTTTAAGGTCGTTGAACGAATTGGACCAGTAGCGTACAAGTTAGAATTGCCGACCGAGCTTAGTGCTATTCATGACACGTTTCACGTATCGAACCTGAAGAAGAGTTTGGCGGACAAGGAATTGGTGATTCCTTTGGACGAGATTCAACTAGACGACAAAATGCACTTTGTGGAAGAACCTGTGGAAATTATGGACCGGGAGGTCAAGCGGTTGAAACGTAGTAGGATTCCTATTGTGAAGGTCCGATGGAATTCTAAGCGTGGACCGGAATACACCTGGGAACGTGAGGACTTTTTCAAGGAAAGGTATCCTCATCTGTTCCAGTAAGACGAAATGTGAGTACAAGAAGAGGCGAGCGCCGGGACGTCGCTCTCTTTAAGGAGGGGTGGATGTGACACCCTAGAATCGAGGTCATTAACGATACCCTAAATTACGCTAATTTTTGAAATTTTTAATAAATTTTAATTTCTATACTTATAAGTATTTTGGTTAGAGCCGATGTTCGAGGTTATAATTTTTACGATTGACGTTTTAAGAAGGACGATGACGATTACGATCCCGAGGGATGCCCAATTTTATATAATTTTTGACGATTTATCGATAATGTAATTTTTCGAGAATTTTATTTACGGTTCGTGTTAAGTTGAGTCGGGTGAGTTTTATAGCCTTCCAAGTACATTTAAAGTATCCCAAAAATATTTTGGAGCGTTCGGGAAGATTTCCGACTCCCGTAAAATTTTCAAAATTGACAAATGAGTCGAACCCGCAAAGTTTTGAGGACGTTTTCCATTTAAGGACAAAAGAAGTTAAAAATTGCCATTTGGTCCCTCCCAACCCACCAAAAAGGCCAAAAGTGACAAACACACAAACACATACAAAATTTTTCACCAAAAATCAAACACTCTCTCCCTCCTTTCTCTCTAAAGCCGACGGACACCCCCAACACCAAGAAAAATTCACCAAAAATCTTTTTCCACTTGATTTTCCAAAAATCTAAGGTTAGACCACATCTAGTTTGGTCATTCCCCACATGTTCATGTGCTTAAATCCAACATGCACTAACAAAAATTTTCCAAGATTTTTCAAGATGATCCAAATTCGTTTTTGTGGCTAAATGAGCTAATGCATGTTGATTTTAAGTGTTATGGATGCAAGAACACTAAGAAAACCCACCAAAATTAATTTGGTTGTGGTGATTGGGTCACCCAAACCCCACGGCAATGGGGGTGTTTGGGGAGCCATGGTGGTTGTTGATTTTGAATGTTATTATTGTGTTTGGTTCATTGTTTTAGGATGTTCTACATAGGTTTCTTTGGTTGCATGTTCATTTCTTTGAATTTTTGATTTTGAGATTGGTTGATCAATAGGGGTAGGACTGAAATTTGATGTTAGGATATGTTTGGGAAGGCTTAGGATGATGTTTAGTGGTGGTTAGAAGGTTTGGAATCGAGCCTAAGTGCGTTTTTGGTATGGTCATTTTTAGGCAGAAACATTTGGTCCATTTCATAAAAATTATTTTTTTTCCAGGTCTTGAAAACTAAATGTAGTGATAGAGGGTCTTCCTAGCTTTAATTTGGTATAAGGTAGAGCCCGTGACTCAAAACGAGCTAAAAGTTATGACATTTTAAAGATCGGGTACCGGGAGACGAGGACTTGCATAATCCGAATTTGTGCAAAGTTTTAGTCAAGTCCCGAGGGTCACAAGTATAAATTGGTAAATGGTCAAGGGTCAAAATTTGGTCCCTAACCTGTGTAAATGAGTCTATATGTTGACTTATGAGTCAAAGAAGTCAAAGGTACTTTTCATATAGGTCAAAGAGGTCAAAATTGGTCGAAGCGCAATTTCAGCCCGTAAAATGTAGTCGTGGAAAAGAGTTGCGTAACGGGTCGTAAAAGTAAAAACTTTTGTTGGGCTTAAAAACATGTTATCTACAGGTCTTGTAGGATTTTTGGAAATTTTGTCAAATTTTATAAGTGTGGTTTAATAAGGTAAAACAGCCCGTACTTTAGTCGAGTACCGGCAAGAATGGGTAAAAATGGACAACATAAGTAATGAGAACGAATGGGATAAAATGAGTGATGCTTGTTGTTTTTGTTTTTGGCGTGAGTTATACTTGTCCTAAGTGACTAGTATATATGTATTTTATACTGTACCGTAAGTATTTAAATGAGATTACTCATTACGCGTTATTTGTGATAGGTGTTGATTTAACCGGGCATCCGTTTCGTCGTCAGTGATCATCCCTCGAACTACCGACTACTTAAGATATAAGGTGTGAATTTATAGCCTCGCTTATACTTATTTCAAATTGTTTTACCCGCGAGGGAAATGCATGCTAGTTTTTAAAAGGAACGTATATCATGAATGATTGTTAGACCCGAAAGTTGCCTTAGAAATTGTGTTGAGTCCCAAAGTTGCAAAAGTCCCTAAAATCATGAACTATTAACTATTGTCCTGCCCTCGAGTAGGGGGAAATAGCCGCTTATGCAATTTGTAGTACTACGGGGTTAACGACCCAATGCTAGCCGAGAAGCTGTACTTTTAGTAAGTTCTGCGGTAGATTATTTTGTATGAGAAATAAGGTATAATTGCAACTGATGCCTTTAGAAGGGGCACTGGTTTCATCTGAATCACGCCGGTATTATTTACGCGGGTGATTGAGTTAACGGATTAGTGTCATGAGCTTAAACACAATTGTCAGTATCCTGATTATAGTTTGTTTGATCGACAAGACTATAAATAATCACGAATGGTTTTTATTATATATACGTTCAAATGGATTGTAAAACCTATGAATTCCACTCAACGTTTTCGTTGACCAAATTTTTGGCATGTGTTTCAGGTAACCGCTGAGGTGTAGGATGGAGCATGCATGGGATGGATGTTGTGTGTACGGCTTGGTGTCCGCTTGTTTTTCCCTCCTTTTTCTACTTAAACATTTTAAGTTTAATGTTATGTTGTTATAAAACTGAAGTTTTTGGGTTGAGATTCATGGGGACCGAAAACGCTAAACTCTGTGTACTATTTGGGGTTGGGAAAAACCGTGGACATGTATCATCTAACAATTTTAATTTCAAGTTTTAAGTTGACATCTTTTTAGCGTCGTTTGATATATCTTGTGTGCAATGAATACTGTGTAGCACCCATTGTTGTAGTTCCGCTGCGCATAGCAATTGTGGGGGTGTTCCAGATTGGTAATCAGAGCCACGAATTATAGAGAACTAGGTCGTTTTTGAAAATCCTAAACTATAACTTTTGGTGTCGTAAGAAAGGGTCCAAGCACACACAACTATCCTGCATGGCTCCGGTAAGATTTATTGTTGTATTTATGGCATTTGACGTATACTTTTGAGTAAAGTATATATGTGGGTAATTATTACGTAAGTATGGAATTACTATATGTAGACGTTGAATTTTACGTGAAATATCCGACATCGTAATTTTTGTATTAATCATGCATGAGCATCATATTATTACATTTCGGGCATATGTACCACCTTTGCATTGCATTTGCATGCATATATTTATAATTATTGTATAATTACTTATGTACCCTCCGAAATTCGCTGTTATTGCAGGAATGGCCGAGGTACCGCCTAACGATAACGGAAACGATTACGTCGTAGGTCACGAAAGGGGACCGTTTCCTCCGAACCCGCCGGACAATAATAATGGATGGATCGCTCCAGAAGACGAAATAGGGCCGGAAAACGACAATGGCGAAAGTGAGGTGGATAATTTCAGCATGAGTAGTGACGAGAGTGAGGATTCCGAAGAAGAGCCTGAGGAGCTAATGGATGATGGCATTCCCGAGGATGCTGTAGGCCAGACCGAACCCGATTTGTTTCAATCTCCGAATTCGCCGAAGGGTTATGAAGTACCACCGACCGGTCGTTATGAGCAGCAACCCTTTTATCGCCCGATGGACAATTGTAAGGATTATTTGAGAACCGTGCCAGGATTGGTTAGAGTGAGTGATGGGAGCAGTGGAGAGTCCAGTAAATCATCTAAGTCGCCATCGATTCATGAGAACATTACAAGGGTCTACTTTCCGAGACCGAGACACTACTGGGATCCCGCAGGTCGTTTGAGTAGGATGGAAAGGTTGATGTATGAGCGGTTTGTAGTTGAGACTAGGGTGATTAAGAAGTTTGATAAGACTGAAAGGGAACATCAAAGACTGTTGGAAAGGACGGCAAGGATTGAGTATGACGGGAATGTGAACAAAAGTGACATCAACAGTTTAAGATCAATGGTTGCAAATTTAAGTGCTAGTCTTGACCGTGTTAGGGAGGATCAGGTGAGGTTGTCGAGGATGCAGAGTTGGGAGCATCGGGTGAGAGATTCATTGCCCCCGGATTGGAGATTCGTGGACGATTTGGAGATGGAGGCGAATGACTTCATGATTCAGCCGCCTACTAGAGGTGCTTGTATTACGGTGGGAAGTCAGGTAGCGATTGAGTGTGGATCCACATCAGGGACGAAAAAGGAAATGGAATGTGGGCCAGATGATAAGGGAAAGAGAAAAGTGGACGATGTGGATGAGGACGTGAGTGATGAGGAAACCGAGGAAGACGACGACGAGCCGCCATCCAAGAGGCCGTGTGGATCACCACATGCCTAGTTACTTGTTTTGTATTTTCTTTGATCATTTAATAGAACTACTTTAGACCTTTGTATGATGGTATTATGACGAGAAACTCAAGTACTTGATGTTTTATGGTGAACGATTGTAGTGGCAATACTTGTCACGATTTTGGTTAATTATCAATACAATCTATGTTACCTTTCATGATCTGTGATATGTCTTAAATTTGATCTTTTGTGGTGTGAATTGATGAATATTAGTAACTCCGTAGTGATGTGTCGTTGTATGTATTTTATGTCCGGTAAACTTGATATGAATACTTACATTGTTTTTCTATTTTCCTTGTCTTGCAGAAAGAGATATTCGATAACACCATGCCTCCAAAGTTGACCGCCGATCGTGTTAACACCATGATTCAGGAAGCTATAGCAAATGCGTTGGAAGCGGACCGAGCTGGGAGAAATCAGGATCCAGGAAGGAACGCGGGGAGACAGCAAGCCCCGAGAGTGTGTACCTATTCTAGCTTTATGAAGTGCGGTCCCACGCAGTTCCGTGGAACGGGTGGAGCTTTAGAACTTAGACGGTGGTTGGAAAAGGTTGAAAGTACGTTTGAAATCAGTGGTTGTGCAGAAGCAGATAAAGTAAAGTTTGCAGCAGCTACGTTTCTTGATGATGCGTTAAGTTGGTGGAATACCCAGGTAGCTACGGTTGGGTTGGCTGTAGCAAATGCAAGGACGTGGAATGCGACCAAAGCTTTGTTGACTAAGAAGTTTTGCCCAGAGGAGGAATTGGGGCAATTGGAGGACGAATTGAGGCACTTGACCTTAAAGAACAACGATATAGCTGCTTACACCAGGAGATTCAACGAGTTAAGTCTTTTGTGTCCAGATATTTTTGCCAATGATGCCAAGAAAATGAAGCAGTATATTAAGGGTTTATCCAGCAACATTAAAGGTGAAACAACTTCGTCAAAACCTGGAACGTTTGATGAAGCGGTTCAAATGGCTCACGCTTTGATGGACGTAAAGCTTCAGGACAAGCAGAACTACATTGCTGAGGGCAACAAAAGGAAATGGGAGGCAGCACAAAGCAATCAATCCCAAGGCCAGAACCGAGGTGGAAATCGAAACAATCATGGGCCGAACCGAAATCAGCAGTTTAATCAGAGAAGGAACGAAGGGATGAGGGCAGTGACGAACCCTAGAGGTGTGAAAGTGAATCCCCATTGTGGAAAGTGCAATTTGTATCATGTTGGAAATTGCCCGCCGGCATGCGGCAAGTGTGGAAAGGCAGGTCATAGGACTTCTGGTTGTCGAACGGGAGGAGTAGCCACTGGGGCTAATGCTATTAGGATGAGGGGATGTTATAGTTGTGGAGAAAGGGGTCATGTGCAAGCGAATTGCCCAAAGACAGGAAACAGACGGGGAGGTAATAATGCGGCAGCTGTGTATCAAGTGGGAACTGCTGATAAACCACAGGGTACCAATGTGGTTACCGGTACGTTTTTGCTAGACGCTTGTTATGCTAGTATTTTATTTGATTCTGGCTCCGACAAGAGTTTTGTAGACGTTAGATTTAGTCGTCATATTGATCGAGAACCGGTGTTGTTAACGACTAGTTATAATGTTGAATTAGCCGATGGAAAAATTGTTAGTACGAATTCTATACTGAAAGGGTGTACCTTGAAGTTAGGAAATTACGCTTTCAAAATCGACTTGATGCCTATAGAGCTAGGATCGTTTGACGTGATTGTGGGAATGGATTGGCTAATGGCGCATAGTGCTACGATCGTCTGTGGTGAGAGATTGGTTCAGATTCCGCTGAGGAATAGGGTTTTGACGGTTAAGGGAGACGAATGCACTTCTCGTTTGAAGGTGATTTCGTGTTTGAAAATGATGAAGTACGTAGAGAGCGGATGCGATGTGTTTTTGGCACAGGTTTCGAGCGATGGTGATGTAGAGGCGAGGATCGAAGAGGTACCAGTTATTTGCGATTATCCGGACGTTTTTCCAGACGAGTTGCCAGGTTTACCGCCTACCCGTGAGGTCGAGTTTCGAATTGATTTAGTGCCAGGAGCTGCGCCGGTTGCACGTGCACCTTATCGCTTAGCACCATCTGAGTTAAAGGAGTTAGCGGATCAATTGAAGGAATTGATGGACAAAGGATTTATTAGGCCGAGCTCATCACCTTGGGGAGCGCCAGTGTTGTTCGTAAAGAAGAAGGATGGTTCGTTTAGGATGTGTATTGACTATAGGGAACTCAATAAGCTGACGGTTAAGAATCGGTACCCATTGCCGAGGATTGATGATTTGTTCGATCAATTGCAAGGTTCCAGTGTATACTCAAAGATCGATTTAAGATCAGGGTATCATCAACTGCGTGTAAGAGAGGAGGATATTCCTGTAACTGCCTTTCGTACGCGGTATGGACACTTTGAATTTCGAGTGATGCCGTTTGGGTTGACGAACGCGCCTGCTGTATTCATGGACCTTATGAATCGCGTGTGCAAGCCGTATCTAGATAAGTTTGTTATTGTTTTCATCGATGATATACTTATTTACTCTAAGAGTAGGGAGGAGCACGAGAAGCACCTAAGAAAGATTCTGGAGTTGTTAAGGAAGGAGAAGCTGTATGCAAAATTCTCTAAGTGTGAGTTTTGGTTGGAATAAGTGCAATTTCTAGGTCATGTGATTGATAGTGAGGGAGTTCGTGTAGATCCTGCTAAGATAGTAGCGATCAGGGAATGGTCAGCACCGACGACGCCGACTGAAGTTCGACAATTTCTGGGTTTAGCGGGGTATTATCGAAGGTTTATTGAAGGATTTTCTTTGATTGCAAAACCATTGACGAGGCTTACCGAAAAGAATAGGGTGTATGAATGGGGAAATGAGGAAGAGCTTGCTTTCGAAACGCTCAAGGATAAGTTATGTTTCGCACCGATTTTATCATTGCCTGAAGGAACCGAAGACTTCGTGGTGTATTGTGATGCGTCTCGTAAGGGTTATGGAGCGGTATTAATGCAACGTGAAAAGGTGATAGCTTACGCGTCGAGGCAATTAAGGAAGAACGAGGAGAACTACACGACGCACGATTTGGAATTAGGAGCGGTAGTTTTTGCGTTGAAACTATGGAGACACTATCTGTATGGGACAAAGTGTGTTGTATTCACTGACCACAAGAGTTTGCAGCACATTTTAGATCAAAAGGAGTTGAATATGCGACAAAGACGATGGGTTGAACTACTGAGTGATTATGACTGTGAAATTCGCTACCACCCTGGGAAGGCGAATGTTGTAGCGGATGCATTGAGTAGGAAAGAACGGGAGAAACCTTTGAGGGTTAGAGCTTTAGTGATGAGTGAGAGCGTTGACTTAACCGAAACCATACTGAAGGCTCAGGAGAGAGGACTAATGAAAGGGAATGTTGAAGCCGAGAACTTGGGACGAATGTTGAAACCTCTTTTCGTGATTAGGTCTGACGGACTAAGATATTTTGAGAATCGGATTTGGTTACCACTGTGTTCATCTGAGGAAGGAAAGCCTGGAGTTCGAGAATTGGTTATGAATGAGTCGCATAAGTCGAAGTATTCGATACATCCTGGATCGGATAAGATGTACCACGACCTGAAGAAAGTCTATTGGTGGCCGAATATGAAGGCAGATATTGCTCGTTACGTTAGTAAGTGTTTGACTTGCGCGAAGGTTCAGGCAGAACATAAGAAACCATCTGGATTGTTGGTACAACCGGAAATCCCAGAATGGAAATGGGGGAAAATCGCAATGGATTTCGTGACGGGTTTACCTAGGACTCCTAGTGGAAGCGATATGATATGGGTAATTGTGGATAGGTTGACGAAATCTGCTCATTTCTTACCTATGAAGAAGACGGATAGCATGGAAAGACTCGCCAGCGTGTACGTGAAGGAGATCGTCTGTAGACATGGAGTGCCGTTATCGATCATTTCGGATCGCGACAGTAGATTTACGTCGGAATTTTGGAAATCGCTTCAACGTGCGATGGGCACTGAGTTGAGTTTAAGCACGGCTTATCACCCGGAAACTGACGGCCAGAGCGAACGAACGATTCAAACGATGGAGGACATGCTCCGAGCATGCGTGATTGATTTTGGAGGAAGTTGGGAACGCCACTTGCCTCTGGTGGAATTTTCGTACAATAATAGTTATCACGCGAGTATCAAAGCGGCACCGTTCGAAGCATTGTATGGGAGGAAGTGTAGATCGCCCGTGTGTTGGAGTGAAGTAGGGGAAAGTCAATTGACTGGACCCGAAATGGTTTTAGAAACGACAGAGAAGATCGTGCAGATCAAGAACCGACTACTTGCTGCGAGAAGCCGACAGAAGAGTTATGCCGATAACCGAAGGAAACCGTTGGAGTTTGAAGTTGGAGATATGGTTATGCTCAAGGTATCGCCGTGGAAGGGTGTAATTCGTTTTGGGAAGAAAGGAAAGTTGAGTCCGAGGTATATTGGACCGTTTAAGATCGTTGAACGAATTGGACCAGTAGCGTACAAGTTAGAATTGCCGACCGAGCTTAGTGCTATTCATGACACGTTTCACGTATCGAACCTGAAGAAGAGTTTGGCGGACAAGGAATTGGTGATTCCTTTGGACGAGATTCGACTAGACGACAAAATGCACTTTGTGGAAGAACCTGTGGAAATTATGGACCGGGAGGTCAAGCGGTTGAAACGTAGTAGGATTCCTATTGTGAAGGTCCGATGGAATTCTAAGCGTGGACCGGAATACACCTGGGAACGTGAGGACTTTTTCAAGGAAAGGTATCCTCATCTGTTCCAGTAAGACGAAATGTGAGTACAAGAAGAGGCGAGCGCCGGGACGTCGCTCTCTTTAAGGAGGGGTGGATGTGACACCCTAGAATCGAGGTCATTAACGATACCCTAAATTACGCTAATTTTTGAAATTTTTAATAAATTTTAATTTCTATACTTATAAGTATTTTGGTTAGAGCCGATGTTCGAGGTTATAATTTTTACGATTGACGTTTTAAGAAGGACGATGACGATTACGATCCCGAGGGATGCCCAATTTTATATAATTTTTGACGATTTATCGATAATGTAATTTTTCGAGAATTTTATTTATGGTTCGTGTTAAGTTGAGTCGGGTGAGTTTTATAGCCTTCCAAGTACATTTAAAGTATCCCAAAAATATTTTGGAGCGTTCGGGAAGATTTCCGACTCCCGTAAAATTTTCAAAATTGACAAATGAGTCGAACCCGCAAAGTTTTGAGGACGTTTTCCATTTAAGGACAAAAGAAGTTAAAAATTGCCATTTGGTCCCTCCCAACCCACCAAAAAGGCCAAAAGTGACAAACACACAAACACATACAAAATTTTTCACCAAAAATCAAACACTCTCTCCCTCCTTTCTCTCTAAAGCCGACGGACACCCCCAACACCAAGAAAAATTCACCAAAAATCTTTTTCCACTTGATTTTCCAAAAATCTAAGGTTAGACCACATCTAGTTTGGTCATTCCCCACATGTTCATGTGCTTAAATCCAACATGCACTAACAAAAATTTTCCAAGATTTTTCAAGATGATCCAAATTCGTTTTTGTGGCTAAATGAGCTAATGCATGTTGATTTTAAGTGTTATGGATGCAAGAACACCAAGAAAACCCACCAAAATTAATTTGGTTGTGGTGATTGGGTCACCCAAACCCCACGGCAATGGGGGTGTTTGGGGAGCCATGGTGGTTGTTGATTTTGAATGTTATTATTGTGTTTGGTTAATTGTTTTAGGATGTTTTACATAGGTTTCTTTGGTTGCATGTTCATTTCTTTGAATTTTTGATTTTGAGATTGGTTGATCAATAGGGGTAGGACTGAAATTTGATGTTAGGATATGTTTGGGAAGGCTTAGGATGATGTTTAGTGGTGGTTAGAAGGTTTGGAATCGAGCCTAAGTGCGTTTTTGGTATGGTCATTTTTAGGCAGAAACATTTGGTCCATTTCATAAAAATTATTTTTTTTTCAGGTCTTGAAAACTAAATGTAGTGATAGAGGGTCTTCCTAGCTTTAATTTGGTATAAGGTAGAGCCCATGACTCAAAACGATCTAAAAGTTATGACATTTTAAAGATCGGGTACCGGGAGACGAGGACTTGCATAATCCGAATTTGTGCAAAGTTTTAGTCAAGTCCCGAGGGTCACAAGTATAAATTGGTAAATGGTCAAGGGTCAAAATTTGGTCCCTAACCTGTGTAAATGAGTCTATATGTTGACTTATGAGTCAAAGAAGTCAAAGGTACTTTTCATATAGGTCAAAGAGGTCAAAATTGGTCGAAGCGCAATTTCAGCCCGTAAAATGTAGTCGTGGAAAAGAGTTGCGTAACGGGTCGTAAAAGTAAAAACTTTTGTTGGGCTTAAAAACATGTTATCTACAGGTCTTGTAGGATTTTTGGAAATTTTGTCAAATTTTATAAGTGTGGTTTAATAAGGTAAAACAGCCCGTACTTTAGTCGAGTACCGGCAAGAATGGGTAAAAATGGACAACATAAGTAATGAGAACGAATGGGATAAAATGAGTGATGCTTGTTGTTTTTGTTTTTGGCGTGAGTTATACTTGTCCTAAGTGACTAGTATATATGTATTTTATACAGTACCGTAAGTATTTAAATGAGATTACTCATTACGCATTATTTGTGATAGGTGTTGATTTAACCGGGCATCCGTTTCGTCGTCAGTGATCATCCCTCGAACTACCGACTACTTAAGATATAAGGTGTGAATTTATAGCCTCGCTTATACTTATTTCAAATTGTTTTACCCGCGAGGGAAATGCATGCTAGTTTTTAAAAGGAACGTATATCATGAATGATTGTTAGACCCGAAAGTTGCCTTAGAAATTGTGTTGAGTCCCAAAGTTGCAAAAGTCCCTAAAATCATGAACTATTAACTATTGTCCTGCCCTCGAGTAGGGGGAAATAGCCGCTTATGCAATTTGTAGTACTACGGGGTTAACGACCCAATGCTAGCCGAGAAGCTGTACTTTTAGTAAGTTCTGCGGTAGATTATTTTGTATGAGAAATAAGGTATAATTGCAACTGATGCCTTTAGAAGGGGCACTGGTTTCATCTGAATCATGCCGGTATTATTTACGCGGGTGATTGAGTTAACGGATTAGTGTCATGAGCTTAAACACAATTGTCAGTATCCTGATTATAGTTTGTTTGATCGACAAGACTATAAATAATCACGAATGGTTTTTATTATATATACGTTCAAATGGATTGTAAAACCTATGAATTCCACTCAACGTTTTCGTTGACCAAATTTTTGGCATGTGTTTCAGGTAACCGCTGAGGTGTAGGATGGAGCATGCATGGGATGGATGTTGTGTGTACGGCTTGGTGTCCGCTTGTTTTTCCCTCCTTTTTCTACTTAAACATTTTAAGTTTAATGTTATGTTGTTATAAAACTGAAGATTTTGGGTTGAGATTCATGGGGACCGAAAACGCTAAACCCTGTGTACTATTTGGGGTTGGGAAAAACCGTGGACATGTATCATCTAACAATTTTAATTTCAAGTTTTAAGTTGACGTCTTTTTAGCGTCGTTTGATATATCTTGTGTGCAATGAATACTGTGTAGCACCCATTGTTGTAGTTCCGCTGCGCATAGCAATTGTGGGGGTGTTACAGGTTCATTGATGTATCTCACAGCTTCAATACCTGACATTATGTTTGTTGTGTGTGCATGTGCACGTCATCAAGTGACTCCCAAAGAATGTCATCTTCATGTTGTCAAGAGGATCTTTCGATACCTTAGATGTTACCCAGTCCTGGGATTATGGTATCTAGAAGATTCACCATTGGAGCTTATTGCATATTCAGACAGTGATTATGGTGGTGACAAATTTGATAGAAAATCCACAACTGGTGGATGCCAGTTTCTTGGGAGTAGATTGATATATTGGCAATGCAAGAAACAAACAGTGGCGGCCAATTCTACAACTGAAGCAGAGTATGTTGCAGCAGCTGCTTGTTGTGGGCAAGTCTTTTGAATTCAAAACCAGCTGTTGGATTATGGGTATAATTTCATGTATAACAAGATTTTTGTAGACAATAACAGAACTTTATGCATTATTAAAAATCCTTTACATCACTCTAAAAGAAAACACATAGAAATTAGACATCATTTTATAAGAGATTGTTTTGAAAAAGGTTTAATACAACCAGATAGGGTTGGCACAGAAGATAATGTGTTTGATTTTTTGACTAAATCTTTTGATACTGGAAGATTTCAATACTTGGTAACAAGTATTGGAATGATCAATCTTACTTAAAATGTGTTTTGGGAACTTATTGTAAAAGTATGTACAGGATATGCATTGTTATTGGTCTTTATGTGAAATTAGATTTTCCACTTTATTTGACTAACGTTGACAAAGATTATCTTAACGATGATAAGTGTTATCGTTACGTTGTCAACAACATGTTAGTTTTGTGGTTTTTGATCTAATTGTGCAGGCGTTGTTAGCATTGTACCATTGGATACATAGTTTCTTATGGATTCTTGGAGCATTATTGGAGCATGTTTCAATTTATAGATGATGGTTGGAATATTTATATTCCTATCTTGACATAAATTTTTATTCACATGAATATTATTTGGCAACTTATGTATCATAGTTTAAGGGGAGGTTTAGGAACCTTTTAGGACTTTTTGGGTATTCTTATAATACTCTTATCACAATTCTAGATTGTGTCTACTGGTAAGTATGATTTAGTTTACTATCTCATGAGGCACTGTAGCATGCAAAGTTGATATACTATGCATGCTGCCAAGACCTTTTTGGCCTAGAATTAGGAGTGGCGTGTTGGGAGACTTGGGTATGATTTATATTGGACTTACTTGGGAAGTTACAAAGGGTTTTATGAGATAACTTAACTATTAAGAATTTTGGTTAGCAAGGGACACTAGAGGACTGTTATGTCTATCTTGCATAAGCAAGTGTGCATGATTGGACAGTGCTTGCCACCCTATAGTAATTTTCAGTTTATAGGTTATCTTCACTAGGATAAATCACTTTGTTAAGGTCCTTTTTCATTTTTATCCTTTTTATTTTTGGACGTTGATAGATATATTTCCAAACGTTGTTATGACCAAATTAGACGTTGACATGGCTTTTTCAACGTTGACAAGAATATAGCCGTTGGGCGTTGATGGGTTATTTTTGGCAGTTGACATTCATTGGGTCTAACCCAGTTGCTATTTGTGATGAAAATTGGGGCCTTAATTTTCGGAGTTGATAACTTTTAATTAATGCGCAAGATAACTTATTTTCTTTTCAATATTCTTATCATTATATTTTGAAAATACTTGCCTCATTTTTTACCAATCACATGTGCCTATCCCTCCTATAAATTTGGCTCCTTCTTTTTAAACAGGGTACTCTCTATTCTTGTCTAACAACTTTTCTCCTATAATTCATCTTTTATAATCTTTCACAAACAGCTTTCTACATCAATGGCGCCTAAGTTTTGAACCAAGTGACTTGGTATTGGGATTCAGAACTCAGCATAACATGATTGCTTATTTGGAGGCTGATGATGCTCTGTTTCCTCAATACACCCAGATGGTGGCGTATTTGAATGCCTCTCCATTACGGTATGCTCTTTCTCATGCTCCTCTTATCCCTGTCACTCATATTAAACAGTTTTGGAACACTATTAGTTCCTCAACACTTAATAATGTGACTACATTAACAGCTATTATCCATGGGCGTTCATTGGTGGTTACTGAAGCCTTGGTTCGCCAGGCTTTGCATCTTAATGATGCAGATGGTATAACCACTCTACCCATTGGTGAGATAGAACAAGGACTTCAAGCTTTGGGGTATCCTTTCCATGAAGAAGGTATTCTAAATAAATATAATAAACAAGAATTCCCCCCAGCTTGGAAGTACTTAATACATGTCATCCTTCAATGTTTGAGTCCCAAATGTACTGCTCATAATGAAATTAACAGATCCATTGCTAGTGCAAATGTGTGTATTACAAATGGGCAAAAGTATAATTTTTCTAAACTGATTTTTGATGGCATGTGTTAAAACAAGGGTAATAATATGACTTTGACTTACCCAAGATTTTTACAAATGATTTTTGATGAGCAAAGGTATTGCACCAGGGATCATGATGATTTTTACGCGATCCCTGTGCAAAAGAAATCTATTTTTAGTAAGATGAATCACCCCCTCACAGTGACTTACCCCTTACCCAAGCCATGCTTGCTGTTATTGCAGCAGCACAACCTCAACCTGACGCACAACCATTACCTGAACCATCACCTTCACCTCAACACATGGAACTTGACCAAGATTCCTTCAATGCTGACACCTTAAATGTTAGTGTTGACACTTCAAATCCAGACGTTGACACCTTACTAAAACAGACCCAAACACCCCTTAACCTTCAAACTACCACCCAATCCACATCATCTTCTACACCCCTAAATTTAGGTTGGTAAAACGCCCAAGGACTACTGGAGTGATATCCTCTAGTGGTCCTAGCCATGTTGCAGAGAGAACCACCACCACAAGTGTGGTTGGTGATATGGATGAGGCTGGGACTATTTGTACTCGCTTAGATGCAGGCCAAGCCAGTCCTAACATCTTTAAGACCTCATCCATGCCCCATGACTCTACTTTGGGAGGTCAAATACCCATTCTAGAGGAGGGGAGATTGGAACCATACACAATGTTGGAATTGACGGCTGTCTGCATTAGCTTACAAAAGCAAAATGCAGACCTGGTACAAACAGTCAGTACACAAGTCCTTGAACTCAAGCAATTGAGGGAGAGGATTGTTCTTTTGGAAGATGCTAAAAATAGGCGTGGTATGGAGGATTCTTCCAAAGGGGAGGATGAGCAGATACATGTGAGTGACAAAGGCTCACATGATGGAGAATCTTTGGGTGTGGCTGAAGCTCTTACTAAATTGAAGAAGCAACCAGGTTTTGATGTATCTTTGGTTACTCCTACAAATTTGAACTTATCCTTTACAGCAATGATGGAGCAGTTCACAAGAAGCGCTGACAAGAGTAAGGTGAGCGTTGACAAGAAGATTTTGGACGCTGACACACCAAGCGCTGACAAGAGTAAGTTGGGCGCTGACAAGAGTAAGTTGGGCGCTGACACACAGGATTTGAACGTTGACAGACCTGCAGATATGGTTGATGTATTCCAGTCATCAGCTATCATCAAGGAAGTGTCTTCACAGGTACCATCATCATCTTTACCCATCATTGATCCATTAGATAAGGGTAAAGGAATCATGGTAGAAACAGAAGTTCCAAAGGATGCAACACAAGTACAATTTGATTCAATATTGGTTGCACAACTTATGGAATAAGAAAAGAAGAAGGTTGGTGAGTCACCATTTGTAGTTACTTCTGAGGAGCAAGAAGGAAGTAATGATGAAAGTTCAGATTCAAGTGTTAAGATAATTGAAGAACCAGAAAGACTTGAATATGGTGATGAGTTGGCAAGGGAGAAACTTACAGAGTTAAAGTTGCTGGTAGATTATGATATGCCAGAAGTTGCTCAGATGTACCATGCTTGGGAGAATAAGGTTATGGAGAATCTAGATATGACAATTTCAGATCAAATTTGGGGTTTGGAGATTATTCTAAGAGTTCAAAGAGATTGCAAGGTTATTCTGAAGCATAAGGCTAGCAAAGTTTTCTCACTATTGAAGAGAGATAGGAGGGATCTTTATTACATGTTGGTCAGATGTCATCAAACAGGATGGACTTTTCAGAAATTGCAGGGATGGTCCTTTGAAGAATTGGAGTATAAGGCTTATCCTATTTGGGCAAGTGTGCAATAGATGAACACTATCATACTTCTTTCAGATGAAAGGAAAGAAGAACTTGTAGAAGAGATGGAGATTCAAAAGGCTATGATTGTTCCAAGGCCATTGAAGAAGGGAGTTCCACTTGAGTTCCCTAAAGATTTGAATAAAGTGAATCCTAGTGAAGCTGTTATTAGAAGGAGCATTAACCTCTCACCCATGGAAGCTTCAGATATGGTACAAGTGTTACCTCTTGATTCCAGAAACCCTATCATTAGCTATGAAGAAGATGCAAGTGGGTTTTGGATGATTGGCAGATATGGGAAAGAGGTACACACCTTTACTACTCTTATGTCTCTATTTTCATGTATGGATAGGGAAGACTTGGCAGGTTATTGCTGGCCAAGTATGAGACTGAAGCACCTACTTCAGTCAATGAATAAAGCTTTGGTCAACATTCAAGAGAATGTGTGCACCAGAAGAAGAAGATCATGTTTGGAAGGATCTTGAGGATGATATTAGTGGACTTCAATGGCGTTTGTATTCAACAGCTGGTGTGTATCATTTGAGTTCTACAAAGTTTTATGAGTATCTTCTTGTGGATGTTGAGTATCCCATGTCCAAAAATCTTTTGGAAAAGATGAAGACAATACAGCTGGAGATTGACTACTCAAGTGACGTGGCCAAAGATTTGATTAGATATGTTTATTACCAATTTGATAAGATTTGTAATAATCCTCCTAGTTGTTAGTTTTTATTCAGAAACTTGACTACTAGAGTAGATATCAAGTTTAGGGGAGGATTGTTGGGAATAAAATGTAGCAAGTACACTTGGACGCTGACAAGAGCAATTGGGCGTTGATAAGAAGAAAACAAGCGTTGACAGAACAAGCGTTGACAGGAAGATGTCAAGCGTTGATAGGATGAAGTCAAGCACTGATAGAAGACTTAGTATACACGTATTATGTTTCTAGTTTGTTTCTAGTAAAGATATGATCAATAATGTATTTTCTATGTTTATCTTTACCTAAAATAGCTGATACGTAGACTCTTGTACAAGGCTCCTTATGACTATAAAAGGAGGCCTTTAGGTTTATGTTTGATATACGTTTTAACACTTCCATTGTACGCAAGTTTGTTTTTATCAATCAAGTGAAAGTTAGGTTTACATTGTTTGTGTGTTCTTGTTTGAGTATTAATTTCGCATAATACTTAAATTGTTTTATACACAACAAAGTTTCTCTACGTGTTTAACTTGATCTTATCTCGTTTACACAAGCTAAATCGATCTAAGTTTGGGATCAACATTTGTAAACTTTTAAAGTGTCTTAAACATTTTAATAAAACTTATGAACTCACCAACCATTGTGTTGACACTTTTAAGCATGTATTCTCAGGTACATGACTGTATGATTATTTGAAGTCTGCGTTGTGCTATTTGGCATAGATGTGGTTCTCTCAGATCAAGACTCGGATAATTATGACGTAACATGCCCCAAAACTCATTGGCTTACACTGGGCCAAATTGGGGGTGTTACAAAACCTGAGTTACTTTTACTTTGGAATCCGAAACAAGCAAAATATATAGCAACTGCCTAGTCACTAAATATAAATAGTTTGATTTTAAATCACTAAACCTTGTAAAATTTTCTTTTAATCAAGAAAATATTTAAACTGAGTTTTAATGTAATACTAAAATCCTAGACAACTGATTGTGACAGCTTGTATTTTAAATGATCATATGTAATTCATTTTTCCTTTCTATCTCGCTGTAACTAGATTCTTACATTTTAAGATTGTCATGCTTTATAGTTTGCGCGATTTGCAATTCATTGTTAATTAACAATCTTGATTCATTTTAGCGCACTTTGTCCGTTTAAGCGATTCTTGCGTTCATTCTATCTCTTTATAATTCTCCGTATTGAAAGGTCGTTATTCTAATTCAAGTTTTAAAATTCATTCGAAAAGGAGTTAAGCAACTGAAGCATAGCGAATTCCAACTGTTAAGGTTTACGTGGTGCAGAAATTACTTGGGAAGCAATGAGTTTGTTCTACACTTTGTACCTCCTCTTGTTTGCATCTTCTACTGTTTCTAGGAGAACTCTGAGGGGTCAGAGTTCCTTTAGGGGGAAGACTGTAAGAACCCGTACTTTCCCAGTATTAGTTTATTCTTTTATTCGTGCTTCTTGAATTTTCCAACGTGTTAACATCATAAGATTCAACCTACCAATAGGTGACCCGGAGGTCGGGGAGGATAAAACAAATGTTTAGACATTTTAGAGAGAGAAAGATAACAAGGAAGAAGGAGTGTGTGTATTTTAGAGAGAGAAACAAAATACACAAAATGGGAATCCTCACCCCCTCCATGGAAGTATGGAGGGGTATATATAGGCTCGACAAGGAGTGACTTTGACAACTTATCAATAGTAGTCCCTCCATGTTTTACCTATCTGAATCTAATGTAATTCCGTAAATGGCGCTCACATTTTAGGGCTAACAATCTTCCCACAATGTGGAGACATATGGAATTACTTACAATGTTCCTAACAAGTAAAAATACAACAAAATAAATTCTTCCAAGGCGCTTCCAATGCTGAGGATGTCTTCTAAGTCTTATTATCTTCATAACTTGTACCTCAGCTTGAATCCTTTTTGTCTTTGCGTGTTGTCGAACAATTGTAATATGCATGATTTGGATTAACTTCCCCCCAGTTCATGCAGCATGTATTAAAAACTTTCTTCATAGACTTATTTTTGACGAAGTTTTTGAATCAGCTTCCCCCCAAACCAATATCTGTATCTTAAGCAGATTTTGACGCTTTGATGTAGTTTGAACAATCTTCTAGCTCATCGGTTTAAGTGCAAAACGGAAATTTGTAGAAGAACCACACCAAATAACACTGCTTCTATACTGTTTCATGTCGTTTAGTTTTTGGTGATAATCCGTTTGGGGTAACATGCAGGAAATCAGCAATAATTCTTCTCATGCCTGCAAAATACTTCATAAAAATCATACAAAGTGAAGTAGATACCATTCCATGTACACTACTTCCCCTTGGAAGTTGATCGGTTTACTTCTAAGTACACGATCTTCACCCATGATGATTTCGAACTCTCGGAAGCATCATTATCGTGGACGTCCATATACTCGAGAAGTTCTTAGTAGTCTTAAGCAAATGTCTTGAAAATTTTTGAAAGTCGTTGAGAAACTTTGAAAATTTTGCTTAGACTATGAGGTACCATTGTCGTTATGAAGCTCATAAATATCCCGTGATAAATGATTGGTGATTCCATCTCTCTCGGTCTAACTTACCAACCTCGTATTATTTCGGCTATTTGTAGTGACCACTAGTGAAGTAAACCCGATATCCAAAACTTGAGACTGATGTACAATCCCCCAAATTTGTTACATAAGCTTGCTCTTTTGTCACAAATAATATATACGTTTTTACGTATTTAGGAAGGATCGGTCACTCCAATGATATATACGTAGTATAGGCTCGTGATCTAATATGTAATAGTATAACCCATAAAGCCCACATGTCGGGTGGGCTATATATACCCCCTCCTAGCATATTAGGAGGGGTTGTTGGTTATCATTTTACATTTATCAAATACATTTTTCTCTCCATTCTCTCCTTTCTCTCTCTATTTTTCATCTCTGTAAAACCCGCATTAAAATACCATGAACAGTACACATGAATAGTGAACATACAAAAATGCGGAAAAATTAAAATTTTCCATTTATAATATATTCCACGTGTCACTGTATTTAATAACATGTAGTTATGTATATATATTATAAATGTGTTAAGTGCACGACATATAAAAATTACGATAATCAAACATGAACGATCACGTAAATAATTGAACTCGAGAAAACTACGGGTTTCCCCGTGGACTCCCTTTAGGCCTCGGCTACACAAGAGGAAAAGGAAGGGATGGGCTTGGCCCATGACCCAACTTAAAACATGTTAAGTAAAACCTCTAGAAAAAACATAAACATAAATTAGGTTACAGGAAAAAGTTCTCCTCTTGCATCTTTTTTTTTCTCTTGCCGCCGGCCACCTCAACCACAAGGAACAAACCGGACGATTTTCATTGTTGATTTATTTAGTGTACGTGATCGTGATCTTAATTCTTTCTTCCACGTGTTCGGTAAATCAAACACCTTTTCTTTTCTTTTTAATTCTTATTGAATTCATGCTTTTATTTAACTAATCTTAAAAAAAAGTTAATAAAACATGTAGATTAATTAAATCTTGGAATTAAGGGTGTTTGATTCGGCTTTGGGTTAGCCGAGACACAACCGAGACCTCCCTAAGGTCCCGGCTTGTTTGATCCGACACCACCGAGACCCACAAGGGGGTCGTTTTGGTTTGGTTGTTCGGACGCAACACCAAGGGACCCCGACAAAGGGTCGGGGTATGTTTAGATGGGGTTTCGTGTTGAACCGAGTGCCAACCGAGACCTATAGGGTCTCGGTAGGGGCTTTTTATGGCTAACAGTGGGAACCGAACAAAAGCAGGGGGAACCAGTCACAACCAGTATGAACCGGTGGGCACCATGAGCCACCAGAGGCAACCGGCTAGCCGGTATAGCCACTGGTGGGGCTATTTGTTTCGGCTTATGGCTCGGCTTAGGTGTGAACCGGGCTTCGGGCTTGGGTTATTTTTTAAAACACGGGTTCAGGTTTCGGGATATAATTAAAATCAGAAAACATGTAAATTAAATTAATTACTAGACTTGTTAATTTAATTAATTTTATGACTTAGGTTAAATATTAAAATTAATATTTCATATATAACCTAAAGTATTTTAACTTTGATTAATTTAATTAAAACATGTATTTTTAATTAAATTCTATATAATGTATAGTTTATTTAATTAACCAGTTATTTAATTAATAAGCTATTATTTATAATCCAGTTTATTTCTAATTATCGAAACTTACTATTTTGGAAACTTTCTATTTTTAAAAACTTACTATTTATGGAAACCTGCTATTTTTAGAAAATTACTTAGTATTACAATACAAGTATTATAATACACTAATACATGAATGATACACAACAGAACATCAAAATAACTACAGAATGCACAGTAAAACAGTGAAACATGACAAAATATGTATAATAAGCCGAGAACACTCAAAACCAGTAAAACACATGTAAATCAGACAACCCATACACGTCCATATTTCTTATGTAGTATTATCCGTCAAGGCGGAGTAGTCTTCATCGGTTTCATTAGCTTCTACTGGACATAAGGTACGGATTTCTCGTCCTTCAGTAAGGACAATATCTTCCTTCATTAGGATTTTCCCAGTAGTTACATATATATAAATGCTTATGTTTTATTAGTTGCCTTGTTAGCCTTAAAATGTGTACGACTAACGGAATTACATTAGTTTCATAGCCGGGACTTGCAAGGACTATTAATGTCACATGTAAGTAGTTCAAGTCCCGTGCTATATATACCCCTCCATACTTCCATGGAGGGGTGAGGTTGTTCATTTCTTTCTTGTCTTTCTCTCTGTAATAAACAAACATTTATTAGAGCATATCTTTCTCTCACTAACAATGGCTAAACACCTCTATCACCCTCCCCGACCTCCGGATCAAACCCGTGTTCTTAGTGAATCCAAGTTAACAATTGTCATCAGAGCTAACCGGGGGTGTTTCGTGTTTTTGTCTCGATGTTTTGTGTTCGTGTTTGTGTGTCGTATCAACTTTTATGTGGTACGTTTTTTCATTTTATTTGAATAAACCATTACACGGTCTAAATCTTCCACATCAGTCCTTTTCTTGTCATTTTTTAATCAACTGTTCTTTGTTTTCATCAAATTTTTGTCCTTTTTCTACACGTTTTTTTGTCTCATCACATATCTTATGATCTATTTTATGGGGAAAAGGACAGAAAGTTAACAGATCCACCATTTTCGGTTTTAAAACCCTTTTCCGACTGTTTTTCCGATAAAGCATTCCGATGGGTTTTCCGACAACATATTCCGATGGGTTTTCCGATGGTGATTCTGATAAAGCATTCCGATAGGTTTTCCGACAGCTTATTCTGATGAGTTTTCAGATAGTCATTCCGATGGACTCAATTTTGATATTCCGATGGACTCAATTTTGATATTCCGATGGACTCTAATTTAACATTCCGATGGACTCTATTCCTATGGTTCTGAAAACTCAGTTGACTCAAATACGTAACTTTACATCGTGTCAACTCGGTATTGACCGAGTTGACCGGGTTAACTCAACTGAGTCAAAGGTTTAAACTCATCCTAACAACCAAACCCTTTACCAACTCATTCATACAACCAAACACACTTACACTCAAAACCAACAAATCCAACTAGATTCTATCTAAATCCCATCGTTACTCTAGACTTCCATATCCAACATCAACTAGACTTAAAACTAATAAAAATCATAGAGATCTCAGATTCAAGTCGTGATATTGACATGCATGTCAAGATCTTTTTAGATCTATCACTTCATTGAAAATCATCATCGATTGTATCGAAGTCTAAGCTTCGTTTTTATTTTCGAACTTTAAAGAGAATCATAAACAATAGTGCTAAGGTTCTATTTTCTTTCGTTAATTGAAAATGAGTTTGCAACTCATTAAACTACTCTTACCCGAGACCTTTAATTAGGTTCTTGAAGCAATAACTGAGATAATAAAAGTTTTTCTATTTACTCATCATTTGTGGGTTCGTGATGAATGAAGCTGAAGGAGCTTTGATGAGATCAGTTTCATTCGCTTTGTGATGTATAGATAATGGGTGTTTTTGATCATTGATGATGGATTTGGGATCTGGGATACAATTCATTTTTTATGGAAAGAGAGTTAGGTAGTGATTTGGGGACGGAGATATCGAGATAGACAGATGGAGAAGGTTGTGGCTGAGATGTGAGATGAGATTTGTTACCTTTGTGTGTAAGAATGAGATGGGGACGAAGCTTTCTAGGATAGATGGAGAGAATGAAAATAATGGGGGCGGTTTGACATATGATTAGGATAGTGAAACCTAATTTCATGGATGTGTTTTAATATCCCAAACGTGGGATTCACTGGAGTACTGGACCAGGTTTTCGCAAATTGTATTGGGCCAAGATGTGTGCATATGGGCTGCACACTCACAATTTTCCGAATGTTGAGAAGTCTCAAATGATACATTGTGGCTTGGATTTGGCTTATTTTTGCTGGCCCGTGTATTATTTCATCAAAGGTGGGCCGAAGATTATTGGATTATGCCATAATGTGTTGGATATTAGTTAATTGCAAATGGATTGTTCTAAATGACCTTTTTTTATGATGTGCGGATTATGGGGATATGGTGATTACGGGTTCATTCCGAATAAAAATATAATCCAAGCATCACGTACACACAACAGTGTACGTCCCGTGCAAGAATGTCAAGAAAATACTCCTACAGCAGAATTGACTGATTCGACACATATGAATGAGTTGGTTGATTTATATGATCCAATGTTTGATGAATATTACTATGGAAACAATCAAGTTGTGTCAAAGCCTTCCGCTGTCAATACTGCTGATGCACCTGAACAAAATCAACAAGACACAACTGCCTCTACTTCAGCAACCGTTGCTCAAGAGACTATTCCATTGGATACTCAACAAACTCTAGAAACCATCATACAACCAACATCACCAACCGTCAATGCTGAAGGAGGAAACAACAATCAAGCAGTCGATGCACAACCTGACGAAGAAGAATTTATCAACCCGTTCGGTACACCGGTACACGAAGTCGAAGAGTCTTCTACTCAACATGTTGATCCGTCCAACATGCATACATTCTACCAACCATATCCACCCACTCACCATTGGACATGTGATCATCCATTGGAGCAAGTCATTGGAAATCCTTCACAACCAGTTCGAACACGCAGACAACTCGAAACCGATGGCGATGTGTGTATGTATGCACTCACCGTGAGTTTAACTGTACCTACAAACATCAAACAAGCCATGACTGATCATGCGTGGATTGAATTAATGCAAGACGAAATTCATCAGTTTGAACACCTAAATGTTTGGGAATTTGTTGACCGACCCTATGGAACGTCAATTTTAGATTTCAAATGGATCTGGAAAAACAAACTAGATGAAGAACAAACCATCATCAAAAAAAAAAAACTCGTCTTGTGGTTAAGGGGTATCGTCAACAAGAAGGGATAGATTTCGAGAATCATTCGCTCCAGTTGCTCGTTTGGAAGCTATCAGGATATTCCTTGCTTATGCTGCACATAAGGGCTTCACGGTTTTTTAGATGGACGTTAAAACTGCTTTTCTCAACGGTCATTTGAAGGAAGAAGTGTATGTGAATCAGCCGGAAGGATTCATCGATCCTCATCACCCTGACAAAGTCTATCGTCTCAAGAAGGCTGTATATGGACTTAAACAAGCTCCAAGGGCATGGTACGAAGAACTATTGATGTTGGAGTTTTGCAACCCTTTAGGAAAAGAGAGCAATAAATAGGGCAAGTGAGCACGACGATTTAGGAAAACCGTGTGTGAATGACCCAATTAAGTTCGTTCTCAAGGAGGCTAGTGTGTTATATGTGTAATGATTTGGGTTAATTTGTGATTATATTTGAAAAAAGAAGAATAGAAAGGGGATTAGAAGAGAGTAACGGTTATGAAGACGGATTAAACTAAGTCTAAAAAGGCGTACACGTAAAGTCGTAAAAACCACCAAAATTAAAATTTAAACCTAAAAATTTCTAAAAATTACCAAAAATCCCTAATAATATTCTAAGAGTTTACAAAAAAATCAAAACTTGCAAAAACCTTTTAATTAATTAGATAATGACTTTTTAATGCTAATTAAAGCCCTAAAAATCAAAATTAATTATTAAAAAGCCCTAAACAAGATTTTCAAGTTTGTAAACCTCAAAAATATCCTAATTAAGCTAAAAACTATTTTTCAAAATTTTAAAACCAATTAAAAACTCCTAAAATCAATTAAATCTTAAATTAATTATAGAAAATAATTAAAAGAACTAGAAAATAATTGGAAAGTTGAAAAAATCCTAATTAAGTATTTAGAACCTAGGAAAAATATAAAAACCTAGAAAATCAGACTTTTAATTTTTAATAATAAAATAATATTAAAATAATATTAAAAATCCAAAAATTATAAAAAATTCTAAAAACTTGCAAACTAGCTTAATTTAACCTAAATAACTCATAAATGAAAGTGAAATTACCTAAATACCTCTATTGGGCCTAGAAAATGGGCCAAACCCAAAACAGTCCCTTATTGGGCTTAATTAAGGCCCAATAAGAAAATTGCTCAAAATAAGCTCAAAAAGCACAGGTTGACTCAAAATTTGATTTTAAACAACTTTTTCCAAAGGCCCAAAAGCTGAAAATGTGAAATAAGCTAACTTATAATAAGCAGCTTATTCTTAATGGGCTTTTTGGCCCATTAAGCCATAAGCTGATGCCATAAGCTAAAATTTAACACACAACCTTCTTTTGACCTAACAAAGACTTCTGCAAAAAGAAATTTCAAATAAGACCACTTAATAAGCCAGAAACAGGTCAACAACTTATTCACAAAACGACAAAATAGTCGTTTTTATGATCTAGACCACCTCAGAAGCTGATTCAAGTTGCAAAATGTTTCTTTTGACAAAACTAAGCTTAAAAACCAAAGACCTTTCAAATAAGCACACTCAATAAGCTGTAAAATCAAATAAGCACTTATGTTAAAAGTCAAACAAGTTGGTTTTCTAGTAAAAAGTCAAAGTCAAAGTCTCATAAGCTCCAGTTCACTTAAATGGGTCAAATAATGAAGATCTATTACAAAAAATAAGTTGTTGCAAGTCAGAATAAGCTAGAATAGCTTATTGATAAGCTGATGACAAAATTGCACTAGCAGGGGCTAGTTTTGGAAGTTGAGCAGTGGGAACTTTTCCCACTGCTTGACTATTTTGACTTTTTGTCTTTAGTGACTTTTTCTTGGATTCAGATTTCACAAAGGCACCCAATTGATATTTGGATCAAAAGGAGTCAATAACAATCAAAATAACACAATCACAAAACCAATTGATACAGTTTAATCAATTAATCACCAGACATTGCACAGACATGAACAATAAGCAGTTTAGCATTCAAGAGCAGTTTTAGCACAAATCAGCCAACCAAATTCAACCAAATGCACACACAAGCTATAATAAACTCCAATAATCAAGTCTAAACAGGTTTCATGCACTGGTTCAAAGAATTAAGCAAGATTCAAGCAATGAAAGTTACTGATGAACACTAACACATGCAGTTTTTAACTTTTGCTGATGTATTTGACACACAAGCCAATTTCAACACCTCAAATCTTTCAAACAGGTTATGTTAACTTTGTTTAAACCACTTTTATCCCTAAGCATGCATACACACTAAGTGTTCCCAAAATCCTAGGTCAAAACAAGCAGAAACAAGGTCTATATAGCAGATTGATCAATTCAAGTGTTCAAACCCAAAAACTTGCAGCAAAACACTCTCAAGCAAAGGTATATCAGATACAAAGCATAAACAACACTTTCCCTTAACATAAAAACAGATTACAAGCATAAACCAGTAGACCCAAACACCCCTTTAACTTTTTCAAATCAAGATTTTCAAAAGCAAAACAAGATTTCAGGCCAACCAAGCATCAATTAACACTAAAACAAGTCTAATAAACAGATTCAAGCAAGAACAAGCCACAAAATTCACAAGAACAACAGTTTCATACAAATATCACCAAAAATCACAATTTAAGCAGATTTGGAGATTAAGTAAGCAAACCTCATGGATGTACATCCACACCCACGAATTTTGAGCTTATGTGCTAGCAAGAACAAGCACAAGCTTCCACAAAAGCCTGCTAAGATTGAACAAGGGTTAAGCACAATAACATGAAAAATCAGAAACTTGGAAAAATCTTGATTGATGCAAACTTGTTACCCCACACTTGATTATCCCCAAGTTATAAGCCTCACCACACCTTAACCAACTCAGTTAGGATGCTATGATCAGCCCTATAGCCCAAGAATTCCAAGATTGGAACAAGACTTAGCAAAATATCAAGAAAATGAGGAAAATATGCAAACTTGTGCACACTCCTCTTTTGAAAACAGGTTTTAAACTTCAAAAGCAGTAAACTAAGAACAATAATAAGCAGAATAAAGATGGCACTTGGTCTTTCTTCAAAGCACTTAACTCAAATTCATTAATCTGAAAAAGGATTTACAAGTGTTTGAACAAAGGAAAAACCAAAAGCAAACGTCTCATTGAGACCTAAGGGCTTTATATATAGCCTTACAATCTATCTAGAAAGCTGAAGAATAAGTAAAACCCTAGTGTTGAACTTCCAAAATTGCCCTTATGAAGTTTGAATGCCTTGGAGAATCATGTGACTTTTCTTGTTGTGTAGTGGCAGCTGGCATGTGTGAGAGCATCCAAAGGTGTAGATGAAGCTTAGAAAGTAAGCATGTTTCTCAAACGTTGGATTGCTGCCATCTTTTTGGCAGTATGCATGGGTGTGGAGCAGGGGAGACACAAGGAGACAAATGGGGTGGTGAGGTGTCAAGTTTTAAGGTTGGGTTGTGATTATAGGACCCTTAATCATTGTTCTGGAAAGAATTAGCCTTTAATTCATAATGATTAAGGAATGCCTAATTGTGTTCTTGAGCTGATGAACACATGGTTTGATTTGTTTTTGTGTTGGATTAAGTTTAAATAAGTGTTAATGGCGCCAAGATTAATTTAATCTTAATTCAGCTGAGTGGGATGGTGACATGGAGGAAAGGTGAGCTGCCATTGGTTGAAAAGAGATAGTGGGGCACGTGGCAAGAGCTGGTTGGTCTAGGTAAGTTTCATGTCTGGCCCTTTTTGGCCCCTTCTTTTCTTTCTTCTTGTCTTTTCTTTTGAAAACTCTATCAACGCCACAACAAGCTTTATCAACTTTTGCCTTTTTTCATTTTTGGCCCAAAAACTTTTGCAAAATGAATTCATGGGTATTTCTTGCCATAATTGAATTCTTTAAGGGCTGGTTTGGTATTTTCTTCAATGATAATGGTCTAGACTTGTATAATTGTCATTTTGGAGGACTGAATTTGCCAAGTCTTGATGATTGAGGGACCATTTTTGCCAAATGTTGAAAGTTGAGGGTCCTTTTTGTAATTTTGGATTTTTCAAAGGACCAATCTTGTCATTTCTTGTACTTTGAAGGACTTCATGATATATTTGACTTTGTGGATGATATTGGTTGACAATTTAGCTTTGTTGAGGGGCTAAACTTGCCAATTCTTCAAAGTTAAGGGTCCTTTTTGTAATTTTGACAATCTTTAGGGACCAAACTTGTAATTATGAGGATACAAGGGTATAAAGTGTCAATTCTTCATAATTGGAGGACCCTTCTTCATAATTCTTCAAATCTTCAAGGGTTGATCTTGGGAAAGTCTTCACTAGGGCTTGGTTCATTGTGCGGCTTCGTTTCCCGTGTTCGTTTTTGCATGATTCTTGTGATCTTTTGTCATTATCTCAATATCCGTACCTAAAATACACAAGCAACAAA
Organism: Glebionis coronaria; assembly: GCA_025667525.1. NCBI lineage: Eukaryota > Viridiplantae > Streptophyta > Magnoliopsida > Asterales > Asteraceae > Glebionis > Glebionis coronaria. The sequence goes on along the minus strand of CM046878.1, from coordinate 301,432,672 downwards.
CACAAGCATATATTTGGGTATTTTGATGATATTTAATGCATTTTAAGCCCTTTTTGGAAGATGAGACTATGTATAAAAGCAGTCTCATCAACTATCCAACTTCTTGGTCTCGAAAGGATTCTCCAAAGGTTCTATTGATCCTACTCTTTCTATTAATAAATATGGGGATAACCTACTGCTGGTGCAAGTTTATGTTGATGATATTATTTTTGGTTCTACGAACCCAAAACTTTCCAAACGTTTTGAAAAATTAATGCACAGCAGATTTGAAATGTCAATGATGGGGGAGCTAAAATTCTTTTTAGGCCTCCAGATTCATCAATCCCCACGTGGTATCTTCATAACCCAAGCTAAGTATGCTCAAGAGATACTTAAAAATCATGGTATGACCTCATGTGCTCGCGTTGGTACACCATTGTCGACCACATCCCTAGATGCTGACTTGTACTCATATCCCGTAGATCAAACGCGATATCGCAGTATGATCGGGTCACTTATGTACCTTACAGCCAGCAGGCCTGATATTCATCATGCAACATGCTATTGTGCACGCTATCAAGCAAGACCTACTCAAAAGCACCTCAAAGAGGTTAAACGGATCTTTCGGTACCTTAAGAATACCATTCACATGGGACTCTGGTATCCGAAGGGAACCGGTTTTCATCTAACAGCTTTTTCAGATTCTGATCACGCAGGCTGCCTTGATAGTCGAAAAAGCACTTCTGGTAGCACACAATTTCTAAGGAAGAAAAGCTTGTCAGCTGGTCGTCAAAGAAGCAGGATTGCACTTCGCTCTCATCGGCTGAAGCAGAATATGTGGCTCTATCCGCGTGCTGTGCTCAAGTCCTCTGGATGAGAACTCAACTCACGGATTATGGCTTCCACTTTGATAAAATACCTATGTATTGTGACTCAAAATCGGCCATTGCCATATCTTGCAATCCGATTCAGCACTCCCGCACCAAGCACATCGATGTCAGATATCACTTCATCAAGAAACAAGTGGAACGCGACATCATGGAATTATACTTTGTCAGAACTGAGTACCAGCTGGCACACTTGTTTACAAAAGCTCTCTCGAAAGATAGGTTTGCGTATCTTGTTGGCCGTCTTGGTATGAAGTATATGAATCCAGAAGACTTGGAGGTTTTGCAAATGAAGCTGCTTGATATTCTCTCACAACGACTTCTAAGCGCATCACAGCTTAGGACTCGAACCTCAACTAAGGAAAGTCTATCTTGGATGATAACTTATCCTTCTCAACGAGAAATTCATACTTCTCGGTCATGAACTTCTCATAAAAACATTCAAAGTTTTTAAGTTCATGAAAAACGATTTCTAAGTAAATGTCAGCTTAGAACTCGAACTTCAACTTAAGGAAAGTTTATCACGGATGAAACTTATCCTTCACAACGGGAAATTTATTTTTCTCGATCACGAGCTAGTCACAAAACAATCAATGTTTTGAGCTCATGAAAAAGGGACCCGAAAGGGGAGTGTACGTTTCAGTGCGCTTTCCCTAATCAATAGAAGAGAAGTCTTCTATCCTGATTATTTTAAAACCGTTGAACACAATTTTTCAAGAATTTCTCAAAAGGTTTTTCTAAATCTTTCAAAATTGTGTGTTCAACACTCCCTTCCTCGTAAGTGGTTTTTATATCTCAAAATTGTCATATGTTATTTTGATCAATTTTTGAGGGGGAGCGTTTTAAAATCAAGCCTTTTAATGTTGTTGGGTACATATCTAAAATTGTCATATTTTATGTATCCAACACATTCCGAAAATTATATGAAATTGTCAAATGTAATATATTATATCGGAAAAGGCATCTCAACTCCGTACCTCAACATATTTTGGGGTGTCGTTTTTCTAAAATTTTGTCAACTTTTGTCTCAAGACACACATATATTGTTGAGGGGGAGCGGCCCGACTGAAAATGTTCCATGATTCATGCGTGCACACATGTTTCTCTCCCGTCGATTTTTCGGAAAATGGCAAATTTTAATCAATAGGTATCTCTAACATTATATTTTATATTAGAGATAGGGGAGAAAATGTGATTAAAATGTAATATATCGCAACATGTGATCTTAAAAGACTCAAGTGCAACTCTTTCCTTCACATCCCAAACTATTTTGTATATCGATGCATGTGTGTAGGGGGAGCTTTTCGGAAATGTAAAACTTTCAAGTGTTAAAAGTTTTGATTTTTATCAAACACTTTGAATGGTTTTCAATGGTTTATGGTTAAGATCTATACCCAAAACAACCTACTATCCACGACGGAACGATGGAGTCAAAAGGTGGTTTAGGATAGGAAACTAAGTCCTATGATACAACCAGAACCGGAGGGATCTACCCAAGGACATTCCATAGCTAGAAATAGTTGTCCTTAGGAAAGATGGAGTGGAATGAAGCTGAATGCGGACCAAGTACTTAAGTTAGCACTGGAACAATCACAACAAGGTGCTAATGATGACGTATTGGTAAGCATTGAAGGATTTGAATATTCGATGCAACTTAGGCAGAAACCGGGTCAATACATCTATTGAAGACAAGTCATCATGGACCCAGTGATGCAATGCACAACCCTTCCCAGCCATTTGAGTTTCTCTCAAAAGAAACTTGTCTCATTGTCACGGAGATCAACACGTATCTATTGACTTTCTCACTCCGAGTCAGTTAATATTGAAAAGGTGGCAGTCTGCTCCAGCCTCCGATTACCAAAATGCACTTATTGAGTCTAGAGCCAAACGAGATCAATCTATCATCTCATTAGGACACAATCGAGTCCTACGCATTATCCTTGTGATATTTCCAGAACATCTGAGTGATACGATTCACACTGAAGATGGAAATCCTGCTTGAGCCAGCATTAAACAAGCTCATGGTAGGTAACTTGTGCGATTCTACACGAATCAAACTTGTGAGAACTGGAAAGCAACTATGTTTCGATTCTTAATTGATTCAAACTTGATTCCAGGTTTCTTCACAAAATCCGTGTGATCTTGCCAGAACATTCAGAGTGACACTCTTTAGTGTTCACAATGACGAATGGAAATCCATCCAGTGTCAACATCAAACAGCACTGCGGTAGGTAACATGCAAGATTCTTATGAATCGAGCTTGTGGCAAACTGGAAAGCAACAATGGTGCGATTCTTATAGAATCAAACTTGTTCCAGGAATTCTGAATTGACGACTCTAATCAAACGGATAACCGTATCCTTTTTGATTTACTCTTTACGTTCGCAGTCTGCTTTGAGACGGTCGAGTAAAGAGAACTGGCTACTACCACCGGGAAACCCTGTCAATGAGATTCTTAATCGAATCTACCCGATCACAGGTACGGTATCTAATACCGTCTAAACGGTCTTCACCGAACGGAGGTAAAACGCTACCGAGTTAGGATGAAATGTTCAAAGCCATTTTATCCGTGTCTATATATGTTGCTGCATATCAAGAAGGTGGCGTAGTTGTGCAACCGATGTCGATTCAGAAGTCACAAGAGCACAAGATGGCGATAATCAAAATACCTAAGAATGTAAGAAGGTAATAGGTCATCTTAGTTACAAGGAGCACAGATGAAGATCTCAAGCACTCAAAGTCAAATGACAAAGGCTCAAGATAAATATCACGAAATCATGAAGGAACAATGTTGTTACAAACAAGATCAAGATCAAGATACAAGACCAAAGCAGGAAGATCTCCTCTACAAGAATGTATTCACTCAACCATCTTAGGCTTTTTAAGCTTTTTAAGATGACCGATACATTGGGGGAGATTGTTAGCCCTATATTTTATATAGTCGAACAAGAATGTAATTGGTCATCTTAGTCGTTAAAGGTCTTGTATTGTAATAGGTTAGTCGGGAAAACCGGGCTTGGACTTTAAGCTAATATTGTATAAGTTAGGGGCGTAAGCCCAAATCAAAGCCAAGCCCGTCCCAAGTCACTTAAACCCACGACCCATAAGCCAAGGGTATATATACCCTCTTCCATGTGTGGAAGAGGGTGTTGGTTCATTTTACTTTCTATCTCTAGTAAACATTAACCTTCCAAATTCTCTCTTGTTTCTCTCTCTACTTTTCTTCTCTTTCTCTCTCTAAATATCTCTTGTAAATCTTGTGTTATGGATTGAATGGGATTAACATGACTTAGCCCTATACATGCATGACCAGTTTTACCTTGTTATGAAGGTACCATAACCATAACACTAGAGGCACTAGTGTTATGACTTCACCACGGTGGAGTGATAGCTCTTGGCGTCCCTTTCAGTTATTTGGCCATTATATTTATTATGTTATCATGTGGGGCGTATGGGTGCATCCTAGTTACATGTTTCAGTCAGGATTTCATGGTTAATGTGGTGTGTGCCTTGCATCCTTCACATGGAGCTGATCCCTCCTACCCTTTACATATTAATTTGAGGCATCCCCTCTAATTTGCAGGATGAGGTTACCCCTCCAAGTATTCATGCACGTTGTTGACCTCATGACCTATATTGGCTTTTGGAATCTTAAACTAATACAGATTTTCGTAAGTAAACATAAGCTATATTTTCAGAATATAAAACCAGATTATAAACATGTTCTAGGTTTTGTAGGACTTATTCATTTCCGCTGCTTTTCATGCTTTACATTCCTTTCCTATATTATGTCATTCATGCTATGTCATATATCCGTTCACTAAGCGTATTGCTCAGCCGTTACTTTCTTTCAATGTCCTAAAAATACAGGTATTCAAGGTTAGACTGGAGCATTTGGAGGACATGCATAGGATATGAGCCACCTTGGACTTCTTCTCCTCTTGCCTTCATATATTTTTGCTTGTTTAGTCTTCCTTTAGTTCATTTTATTATTTATGTTTTTGGCTTACGTTTGGGGACCGATGTTTGATTCCGGTTATCCATTTGGTCATGTATGTTTATGACATATTACCTTGCATATTTTGATGATACGCCATAATTATCATGTGATATTCCATTTATCAAATGGGGTGTTACAATCTCTCTCCCTTTCTTTAGATCATTGTAACACATAGACAATCCAAGGATTTCGTGGACCTACAATTGGTATCAAGAGCCATGGATGATTGGTTTGTTCTTGTGTTTGTTTTGATTGATTTTCGTGGGTTTTGATTTAATCAAGCTCAAATCTTGAAAATTTTTGCGTTTTTGTGGTTTAAGTTTGTAGAGAAATCGACTACATAGTTGTGGTAGTGATTTGGGTTAATTGATTTGGTCAAAATCGCAAAATTTTTTGTCATTTGGTGATTTTCGGGGTGTTTTTTTAGGATATACAATGTATGTATTATTGCTGTTTTATATATTCTAAAGATTCCTATTTGTCATTTAGTCATTTTGTGTCGCAATGCCTAGGGTTTTTAAGATTGCAATCAATATTGTGATACTTACTTTTTGTCATATTGCGGTGTCTACCTTTTTTGTCATATTGCGATAGAATTTGCTTTTAATATTGCGACGGTACTTTTTTTGTGATATTGCGATAGAAATTGCTTTTAATATTGTGACAGGATAGTTGGTCAGTTTAATTTTCATTTTTCAAATATTGCGACAGTTGGAGTATTGGATATTGCGATGGTATGATTTTGGTGAACATTGCGAAGGAATAGCCTACCAAAAACATTGCGATAGTGTAACACCAACACACTCAGACTAGACTCGACACAATCAGTCTCGACACACCCAAACACAAACACACAAACTCACATACCAAACACCAAAAATCAGACTTAACAACTAGACTCGTATCGAATCAAACCCAGACTCAAGACTCATAAAGAAACCCAGACTCAAGACTCGACCTAGACTCGAATCTTGACTCAACACAACCGATACTCAACCAAGACTCAAACTTAACTTTCTGAGATCTCATACTCGAAACACAATCCATTTGACTCGAAAACTCTCTCGACTCCAACACAAAACTTAAACAAACCTTTCGACTCGCCAACTTGTATCGATACACAACTCTCGAGACTCGACTCATCACATAAAACCCAGACTCAAACCAAAAATACAACACAAGACCCAGAACCACACAACCAACCTACCTTGATTCGAATCAACAACCTGACTCTTAAACCAAGACTCTAACAACCTCGACACGAAAATCGGACTCGACTCAAACACACTTTAACTCCAACACAGACTCGACTCGACAACATAGTGATTCATAAAATAAGTTCACGGATACGACTCAAGAACCTGAATACACACCAAAAACACAACCTTACTCTAGAAGAGAACCTGATTTGACTCGACAACGTAACACGACTCAAAACACAAAGACTTTGACAGCACATAAACACATAAATCAGACACAAAACCGCCTCGACAATCAACACCAACTCAATCTATATTCCCCTCGTCACCTAAATTCTGCCTCAACTTCATTATCTAGACTCTAGACCGACTCAAATCACAAACCTCGATCTCAGTTATCCTTCTTCGTGTGCTGCAATTGCATGTCAAGATCTTATAAAGATCCTTACACGAATTAAAATATCATCATAGATATATTTTGAAGGTTAAATACCCTCTTTTGATTTTCAAATATAAAGAAAGATCTATTTCAAATCTGTTACGATCTCTCTTCAATTCGTTCAACAAAATCAAATTCATAGTTACTTACTCGAGACCTAACTAAAGGTCTTGAAGACACATCTTTCTTTAGTTATCATATGATTTGATGGTTAGTTTGGTGATTTGATTTGAGGGGTAATTTGTTTGTTGATTTGGTGGCTGAGTTTTGAGAGAAAAATAGGTCGGAGGTTTCTATGAGATAGAAATAGATAGATTATATTTTAGAGGGGAAAGAAAGAGGCGGAGGAAACAAGATATGTTGGGAGTGTTTTGAGTTTAAGTTTAGGCGTAAGACAAACAGGTTTGGTATATAGAACATAAATAGGCGGAGGTTACAAGGGTATACTTCCTTTTATATCCCTTTTGTTTTGATCAAGCCACATCTTATCTAGCAAGCCATGTGGTCTTCTTGGTTGACTACCATTTAGTAAGATTAAATTTCTACTATTTTTGGTTATAAATAATATTATTATTCACGTGTTTGGTTATAAGTTCTGATTTGGTATTGGTAAATGGGTGGCTGAGTAAAATAATAACCTATTGGTCTTTGGTGTGGGCTATATATCTCTTACTCGGGTATAATATTAACATCACATTTTTTGTTATTTTAAAATCACTCATTCGATTTGGTGTCATTTGGAAATTACTCGGGTATATATCTCATTTGGTGTCATTTGATGATATAGTAAAATTTCTATTTCCTCATTCACCAGAATAATCGATGGTATCGGGTTGAGTAATAATTTAATTGGGTACAATCGTCCGTGTTCGTGAATTGTTTTAAGCAGAATAACACCAAACAAACAAGGGATTCAAGAATTTTTTACGGTTTATTTGTTGGGGTGTAAAATCTCGCAAATTCGACTTCACGGTTTAATGGAATCATTGAATTCGACATTTCAAGTGGGAGAACTGAAACACATGCAACTCAAAAAGATCAAATTACGTCAAAAAATATTGGAAATCTTTCACGAGCTCAAGACACATCTTGCAATTCTCTATCCCAACAACATGACCGAACTTCCAACCTTAGTTCAAATATTATTTGGCAAAGTGGATAATTTCAAAGAGAATATTTTCAATAATTTGGATGAGTTACGGTTGCAATTTGAAAGGGAGAATCTGCATGAGCTTAAAGCGAAGATATGTCTAGAAATCCTTCGCACACAGTTTAAGGAATTCTTTGCCTCAACAATGGTACCTCCTTTTGATTATTCAGATCCAATGCTTCACCAGCTTTTCAACTTGCATACAGGTTGCCAGACTGAAATCTTTAGAAGTGGTTTACTCAATCAGATGAATATACTTGAGAAGTGTATTAAGGTCATGTTAGTTAATTACAATGAGATACGGTAGAAAAAGGGTCAGATTAAAACAATCAAGGAGTCGTCTAAAACATTTCATGCAACAATACCTCATGAACATGAGAGAGAAACACGCTTCAAGCTGCCGTCAAGAGATGATCAGATCTGCCCGGTGCAAGAAATAGGTGCCAATTTGGTCGTCACGATAAACAAGAGCATGGAATCGGGAGGAAAGCATGATATCATCAACACGTCAGGGAATGTAACAGACATCTCTTATGATGACACCCCACATGTTTATGACGAAGAGCCTACAGATACGGTACCATTGAATGTTGTATATGATGTATATGCTGATGAAATGCCGCATATTAAGCATTTCAAACCTAACTATGACAAACATGGGATGGAAAAGAGTGATAGCGATACCATTTCTGATTCATCCGATGTGCGTTATAATGGAGGAAAAAGTGTTCAAAATGCTAACAATCATGATAATTGCCTTATGACTTCTTCATTAACTCATTCTGATTCATAGGTTAAATAGCTCGAAATGATTGTAGCTCAACAATCTAAAGATCTTGAGGATGCCAAAATTGAATTTTCCAAGAAAACGAACAAATTTGAAACATATTTTGAAAAACTTGAAAAGTCAAACGTTGTTCTTGAACTAAAATTGGATCAAAACGTTATAGATTCTAAAGCTGAAAAGGATAATTTTTTGAAAAAAAATAACTTGCTAGAATCTAAATTGGCATCCCAAGATAAATTGCTCAAAGAGAATGAGACTTTAAAGGTTCAAATTCAAGAAAAGGTTTTTGCAATAGCTGCTCTGAAAAACGAGTTGAGGAAAACTAAAGGATCTAGTGTGGAGACTAAGCTTGAAAAGCCATCAATCTTGGGGAAATCGCCTCAAAATCAGTCTGTTAGACAACCAACTGCATTTAGATCCGAGCGACCAAAATCCTCGAGACCGCGGTTTGCCTCCCAAGTTGATATGGTTCATGTCTCTAGACCAATCACTCCACCAACTAGGGCCAATGTGACAAAAACAGCTGTTGCAAGACCTAATCACATGATTGCCTCTAGTCTCCCTAGATATAGTCCAAAGAACACATCTCGAACTAGTTCAAATGACGTTCACCACAAATTTGGTCTAGGGAAGCTATTCAAAAGACAAAAGTAAGAGATAGAAATTTCAAACCTAGTCGGATGCCTTCTAGTTTACCCAACACTCCTAACTGTAGCATGTCATATCCTAGGAGCATCAATCAATCATCTAGGAATTCTAGATCTTACTCGGACATTAAATATGCTACTTGTAAAACATGTAGGAAACGTGTCTTTAAGGCAAATCACGACTCTTGTGTCAAGAAATTCCTCCATGAGGTGAACTCCCATGCTAGAATTAAATCCCAATGGTTAGCTAAAATCAAACCCATTGGTAAAGTTTGGCGCCCCACCGATAGAACTTTCACTCTTGTAGGAAATGAGTGCCCTTTAACTAGGATAATCTCCGATTCTACTAAGACTACTAGGGAGGAAATTGAAAAGGATGATACATCACTTAAGCATGAACTTAAGGTTTTCTATAAAAGTAAACGTTTGCCAGCTAAGACAAGTGAATCATCTCCTCAGGTCACCTCTGGCACAAGAAAAGAAAACTGTGAATCCCCGCATGGTTCTAGGATAGATATCGCTAACCCATATAAAAGTAAACAAACTCCAACTGAGAATGCAAGTACCAAAGTCAAGGAGAAACAAAAACAAACTGGTACAAGCTTTATATACCGTTCAACTAAGGACACTCTCAGATTTTGGTTACTGAAAAAGCAGATATAAGAGAAACAAGTGTCTCAGGGAATTCGTAGTTAAGCTTATAATATATGGTTCATCGTTAAATATCAGACGATGACCCGTTTTTCAAATAAAGGAAAGTTTATCGCCGATATTAAACTTATCCTCACAAACGAGAAATTAAATTTTCCCGGACATGAGCTATTATTAAAACTATTCAAACGTTTTAAGCTCGTGTACATGTCTCATCATTAAATATCAGATGATGACCCGATCTTCAAATAAAGGAAAGTTTATCGCCGATGATAAACTTATCCTCATTAACGACAAATTAAATTTTCTCGGACACGAGCTATCTTTAAAACTATTCAAAAGTTTTTAAGCTCGTGTACATGGTTCATTGTTAAATGACAGACAATGACCCAGACTTCAAATAAAGGGAAGTTTATCTATGCAACGATAATTTACCCTCAAAACGAGAAATTAAATTTTCTCAGACACGAGATTACATTAAAACTATTCAAAGGTTTTAAGCTCATGTATACGGCTTGCAGTCACATGACAGATTGTAACCGGCGCTTCAAAGAAAGGAAAGTTTATCACCGATGATAAACTTATCCTCATTAACAAGAAATTAAATTTTCTCGGACACGAGCTTACATTAAAACTATTCAAAGGTTTTAAGCTCGTGTAAAATGGCGTATAATCACATTTCAGATTTTTCCCCGGACTTCACCATAAGGAAAGTTCATCGTTGATGATAACTTATCCTTACAACATGAAATTAATTTTTCTCGGGCATGAGGTAATATTCAAAACATTCGAAGTTTTTAAGCTCATGCACAATGACTTACAGTTAAATATCAGACTGTAACTCGGACTTCAATTTTAGGAAAGTTTATCTTTAATGTTAACTCATCCTCGCAACGAGAAATTAATTTTTCTCTGTCATGAGCTTTTATTAAAACATTCCAAGTTTTAAGCTCGGAAAGGAAAGTATATCTTTTAAATAAGATAACTTTTCCTCATAACGGGAAATTCATCTTTCTCGGTCATGAGATTTACGTTAAAAATTAAAAAGTTTTTCTAGCTCATGAAAACGACTTCTAAGTAAATGTCAGCTTAGGACTCGGTTTTCAGTAAAAAGGAAAGTTTATCGTCGATGATAAACTTACCCTCACAACGGGAAGCTTACAACTTCTCAGACTTGAGCTCGTTTAGTAAGATTTTTAAATTCTTAAGCTCAATAATTGGTTTTCAAAACGTTGAACACAATTTTTCAAGAATTTTGCAAAAGGTTTTTCTAAATCTTTCAAAATTGTGTGTTAAAAATGTTTTGATAAAAAGAGCATGTCTTCTGGAATCGATAATATTTACGATCCTAGAAATGTCATTCAATGATGACACGGGGTTATAAATAAAGTTCGAGCAGAAGTTTAAATGATTTAAAATATGCTCAAATGGTTTGCTATTATTTCAGATAGTAACCCGCTTTTCAGATTTGTTGGAAATACGTTTTACGTATTAGAAAGGATCGGTCACTCCAACAATAGTCTAAGTAGTAGCTCGTAGTTTAGTTAACTTAATATTCAACAAACAAGGCCAAGCCTACAACATGTGTAGGTCGGAGGCCCAATGTAAGCCCAATCCCATCTCATGGGCTTGGGTATATAAACCCTCTCCTTAGTTGGAGAGGGTGTGGTTTCATTCATATTTTTCATATAGTTCTTACTTTCTCTCTCTAGAGTGTGTGTGAAATCTACCATATTTCTATCTCTTTCTCTCTCTAAACATAAGCTAGATTTACAATATCTTACAATTGATATCAGAGCCACGGTTCAATTCTTGGATCGTTGTGCATCTTGTTACTGATTTGGTGGTCAAAATCTTTTTGGTCTCAATTTGTCTAAATTTTTTTGTCACGGTTGTTCTGTTTGTTTTCCATACATTCATAATTTTTTTGTCACGTCTTGTCTTTTATCTATCCCGTTTCACATCTGGTCATAAGGTTAGTATTGTTGTCTCATGGTTATTATTTCCATCTATTTCTCTGGTCAAAAGTTGTCAATTTTATTTTTTTCATATCTATTTATATCAATATCACTTTCTTAATACTGGCCTGAAAATCAGTATATGATGACTAGTGTATGGTTATAAGTATCATTTTTGGTTTCTTTGTTTTATGAACATGAAGATGAAGATGAGCCCATAAATTCCCAGAAACCCAGATTTGCCCAGAAAATCAGATTTAGAAAAAGCAAGATCCTAAAAATCAGGAAAAAGTACAAAATATGGACAAGATTCCCGTTGGTCACATTCCGATGGAACCATTACGATGGGAACCATTGCGATGGGAACCATTACGATGGTGTACATTATGTTGCGATGGGGTGTGAACATATTGCTATGGAAACAAACATTGCGATGACATTTTTTTAAGAAAATATTGTGACCAGTTTAACAAATACTTAAGACCATGTTGTATCTCTAACACACCCAATTTACATTGCGCAGCGGAAATACACATTTGGGTGCTAGACACAAGCATCATCACACAAGGTATATTGAACGACTCAAAATAGAGACGTTTACACATAAAACATAAGCGAGATATTCATACATGGTCTAGTACATAATTCATCCCATAATGTACTAAAACGACACCAGAGTAAAGCGTTTAGTCCCCTTGGATCTCGTCCAACAACCAACACAAGTTTAGTACAGTACACAAACATAAAACAAATTGTTCAATAGTAAAGAATATAAATAGTTTTTAGACCAACATTCTTCTAAAAGCCAAACCACAACCTCCATAGCAAAGCTCCACCTTCTATCACTTCCTATTACCTGAAACACATGATAAAATATAACACCCCCAGTTTACATTGCGCAGCGGAAAATACATGATAGGTGTGAAAACACCCATCCTTTTACCACTTATTTCTTGCTAAAACAAGACCAAAATGCGTATTTAATGTCATTTGTTTGGAATTATGCGTGGTTTGTGTTTGTTGTGTTTTCAGAGCTAACCGGATAAATATTGAAGAAAACATGGGATAGCTCGGGTTTTATCAAGGAAAAAGACTCAAGACGAAGTCTATTGTCCAAGAGATGCAAAAGATTTGAAGTCAATGGGCCTATTTGCAGATTTATCGAAGAAAAGGACCAAAGATGGAAGATTTACATATGTCGAAGAACTCAAGTCTATTAAACGAGGAAATTAAAAGACGAGTTGAATTTATTCATCGACAAATCCCGAATCAGAATCGAAAACGTCAACTTTACTGAAAAGACGAGAAGACAAGAAGAAAGGAGAAAAGCCCACTCACCAACCAAGTTCAAGTCCTATAAATAGGAGTCCCTTCCCACACATTAGAGGAAGCTTTTCATTTTTCCAGTTTCTTTCTTTTTCATTCGTAGGGAACCAACACCCTTAAGGTGTTTGGTGATTTTCATTTTTCAATCCAAGATCTTGTAAGCTTTTATCTTCCCTTTTATTTATTTAACATTAATCATTCCATACCATCGTTCATTTAATCTTGTTCATCTTTTTCTTATTGATTCAAAGTTTTAAAATTTTATTTGGTTGATTTTAATCTTTAAAAGTAAGTGGGTTTTGTGTTTTTTGTTGATTTGGTTTAAAGATTATCATTAGTAGATGATTGGTGGTTAGTTTTGTTTAATATTTGGTAAAAACTTGGTTAATTTTAGTCAAAAATCGTGTTGTTATTGTTTCCCTGTTCTTCGCACCCTTTGTCTACCCAGATTCCAAATCAGCAAAAACATTCCGAACCAAGGGTTTTGTCTCTTTATTCCGGATGAGCTAAACATTCCGGATGAACACTTAGTTTCATTTATTCCGCATCAGCAAAATATTCCGAACGAAGCTTTTTATCAATTATTCTGAACCAGCATTATGTTCCGAATGAGCCTATTATTCTTGATAAACATTTCATTCCGAACCAACAGTTTGTCCAAATTATTCCGGATCAAGTTTTATTCCGGGTGAACCAATTATTCCGAACAAAGCATTCTCACAAATTATTGCGAATGAGCACATTTATTCCGCATGAAGGTTTTTGGCCAAGTTATTCCGAATAAACAAATATTCCGAACCAAGGTTTTCAATTTGTTCAGGATCAAGGCATTTTTGATATTCCGAATGAGTTGTTTTCCGCATCAATGAGTTATTCCGAACGAAGCAAGATATTCCGCATGAAAGGATGTTCCGAGTCAAGGTTTAATTATTCCGCATGAGTGTTATTCCGGATGAACAACAGTTATTCCGGATCAAGTCCTTTTTCCGAATGAATAATTTTCAGTTTTTTTCTTATTTTCTTAATTGAGTTTTTCAAATTAAGTTTTTCAAATTACGCTTTTTCAAATTGTTTTTAATTAGTTGAGTTATTTTTAGTTAATTGTTTTTAGCTCACTTTTACCACTTGCTCATTTAATTTTAGTAGGATAGAAAACCAATCCCCTTTTTAGTAACCAAGAACAATAGTTCCACTTTGAACCGTGATCGATTCGAGAAGATACCGAGAAACGAACTTCCAACGCTAGTAAAATCTCATGTACCAATACACAATTGGGTGTTATTCAAAAACATCATTTCACAACTCTTTTAATGACCCAAAAACATTATATTTAGGAATAAATATGGAAATAATTTAAATCAATGTCTAAAACCTTCAATCCCAAGTAAAATCTGTTTAAAATATATCAGAGTAGCGTACAGGTTTTCCTAGGATCTTAATCAAGACAACAAACCTTTTACCAAAATACTTGACCATTTACTATATGTTTATAACAATAGGGAAAGAAATCTGTTTTAGACCAAACACCACCAAAAGCAATCCACAATCCTTCTCCAACAAGCTCCGCAATTCAACAACTTCAAGTACCTGAAATACATGCTTAAAATCATCAACACAAAGGTTGAGCAAGTCTATAGGTTTAACAAAACAAAATTGAACACGTCGTAAAAATCGTTCACAATTGTTTAATAGAATTATGCCATACAATCTCTGACAATCCGTCAATTTATGGTTGATATTTTATTCTCAATATTTATTTGTAAATATTATTTTAATGTTATATTATGAACTCACTTATTTTTGGGAAGTAATTTGGATTTACATCTTGAAGTAGCATCGACTACTTCTAAACCGGAGGATTCTACGTTACGTGCTTACGTTTACATACACCGTTTTGGTGACAGTCCGACATTTCAGGAAATAAATTTATCTGTGAATATTATTTTGGGATTTTAATTTTGAGTTGGTTCATAAACTCACAAATTTACGAGAAGAGATTAGGACTTACGATTTTAATTTAACGTCCTTTACGACTAAACCGGAAACATTAGGATTACGTATTTACGTTTTCGAACTCCGTTTTTGATGAGACAATTTTTATTAGATTCGTTTTGTGCCGTTGATTCATAATTTATAAAAACATTTTTCATAAAACGACCCGGGGCACGCAAATCGAGGAAACTAGAATCGAGGAGTACCCGTAAATAATTGGGGATGAGACAAAAACAAGTTTTACCCCACCCCCACTCATAACCGGCCACAAAATGTACCACCACACTTGTGATGTGTCAAGTTGTAGCTTACAAGCTACACTTATCCATTTAGCTTAGCATGTAAGTTAAGCTTACAACAAAAACCACTAGCTAAACTTTACTCCCATTTCCATACATGCAAACCACCCTAAAACTCTCTCATTCCTCTCTTCCTTGCCGTCCCAAAATCAAGAACAAACACCCCTTTGATCAATTTTCAACCACAATATTTGATGTTATACACACATATGATGGAAACCTCTTCAAGCTCTATTGATTGGTGGTCATTTTAACATCCAAGGAGAAGTCTTGATGGTGTCTTAGGGCTGATTTTCTACAAGGAGTTCTTTAAGAATGGTGGTCTTGAAGATGGTCTTGATTTATCACAAGTTTCTCCATCAAAATCCATGTCCAAATCACAACCTACATCATCTTGGTGGTATAAAGATTGTCCTCCCCATCCTTTTGTTAATTTTGATTATGTAATCATGTATTTTCTTCTTAAATGTATATATGTATGATGATATATGATGATAAAAATATTGTGTGGGGATTTGGTGTTGATAATCATGGGTAAAAAGATGAAAAACTATATGTAAAAATGGGTAAATCTTGCTTAAATGGTAGGCTGTATAAAACAGTAAAGAACCATATGATTAACTGATAAAATAGCATGAACAAATGGATATACAGTAAGTAATATGTCTTGTACACATTTGAGAGTTGGCCATGCAATGGAATCATTAGGATGAGTGAGATATGATCAAAACAAGTTTAGAGTACAAATATGAGTTCAATGTTTTGGACGATTTTTAGAAAATACTTAGAGGCTGATTCAACAGTAGATATAGAAGAGTTAAATGGAGCACATATCATTTAGTTTATTCCATAAAAATTTGGGCTTCTATATCCATATAGAACTCTAGATATGGCAGTTTTGGTGAACATGAAAGTAAAAATCAGATTTTGGTAAATTAAAGTATAATAGTATTATATAAGCACTCAAATAAAAATAGTATAAAATGTGAATTAAACCCACTAACTTATATAATACATTTATATAGATATGTATAAGGTTAAATAAATGGACATTTTATAAAAATGGTAGTTTGATAAGTTTCATAAGTATAAAAACTATAAACATGATTTTTACGACTTTTTTCAGCTATTACCGTAAAATTAACGTTTTTGTTAAAAAAACTTAGACGGTTGGACCCGTCTAATGTAAACTTTTATAAACTCATATACTGATATATAAACATATATAACGAGTAAAAACCGTTAAAACCCGAACTATATAACATACGGACATTAACGGGCTAAGTTAACGTTATTGGACTAATAATACAACAAAATGGGCTAAAACACTTATAAACTTATTTATTGGGTTAACCCATTTAGGCCCAACATGTAAAGTATAAATACTGATAATACAAGTATGAAATGGATTAATACAAGTTAATGGATTTATAATAGGCTTATTGGACCTAAAACATGTAAATAGCTAAAACTAGTAAACTAGTATAAAAGCTATCAACACATAACACTAAAATGAGCAAACGAGAATACATAAACCCACTTGATCATCATATATATATATAATCATCATATATATACATAATTGTTATTTTTATAAAGTCAATCGACAAACGTCTAAGACCGATTATTATTTATATAGGTTTTCGTGATTGAAGCACGTACCGTACGTCCGAATTGCCGATAACCCGCTTTCCCACATCAACGTGAGTTCATAGCCTCGCACTCTTTTAAATGTTTTTATAAATGTTTTATAAACCCGCGAAGGAGATAACATGTTAGTTTTTATAAAATAGGACACCATTTGTCCCGATTGTTTGTTTATTGATTTGGACCCGAATGATTGTATGACCCGATGAATGATTAAAGGACCCGATAGATGAAATAAAATGGATTATTAAAGTTAGGTTATGTCACTAAAAGTCCCATTAGCATGAATTGTGAACTACCGGGATTTGGTAGACGCTTATGCATATAATAGTACTATTTGGGGACGATCACCCCAGTTCGCGCCTTGACGGTTGATCCCCGTCGTGCCACATTGATTGGTAAGCGAATTTATGTATGCGAAGATTTCCATAGCATGACCTTTGTAACGACACGCTAATTTAGATGGGAAAATTGAGTATCGGGTTAGCTACCCGTTGTTTGTTGTAGTAAGGTAACAATGTCATGCGGCTTATAATAATCCAATTAACGAAATACTGCTTTAAGCATTAAATTATGATATATTGCCTGACTAGCAATACGGGGTCTTATTATTGATTTTATGTTCGTGTTTTGGTTTTACATAACCATATTCATTTAACGGTTTTTATTTAATCTATACAACGTCATAAGACGTATTGTATGATATTTTTACGACATTGGCTCGTATAATGATTTTGAAGGCAAATGCCTATATTATGATTTTTGATAAGGATTTGTATAAAATGACTTTGGCTATTTTATGGCCTATTACAAAGATTTGTACAAAATGATTTTCGGTAATAATTTTATACCGATGTTATATTGATGGATTTTATTAAACTATATGAATTCACTCGGCGTTATCGCTGACCTTTTCTTTTAACATGTTTTGTCTCAGGTACTGGAAGGTAATTCTCGGGAAGACAACAAGAATTCATGGCCCGCACTTAAACAACAATTTCCATTCAAATCTTTTGTAAAATTGTATTAAATGACCATGACTTGGGACCTATGTAACTTTGATATTTATGAATGGAAATGCTTTATTATTAAACGACGCGATTTTTAAGCGTTGTCTATGATGTGAGTAATGTGCTATTCCGTAACACCAACGAGTCTTCCGCTGTATTGAGTTGTATAAATTTGGGGGTGTTACAGTTTGGTACCAGAGCTCTCGTTATAGAGAACGAAAGATTTTTAAAAACTAAGGTTTTGAATAAAACATTTCAAAATCTTTTAACTATAAACATTTTTCTAAAAATGTCTAAAAATCTTTTGACTATAACGGTGCCGAAGAATTCCCGAGTTACCGACAAGGCCAGACTGAGAAGTGTTATTTTGATATATATATATATATATATAACTTGGATTATATATATATATATATATATATATATATATATATATATATATATATATATATATATATATATATATATATATATATATATATATATATATATATATATATATATATATATATATATATATATATATATATATATATATATATATATATATATATATATATATATATAGATATATATATATATACATATATATATCTATATATATATATATATATATATATATACATATATATATATCTATATATATATATATATATATATATATATACATATATATATATATATATATATATATATATATATATATATATATATATATATATATATATATATATATATATATATATATATATATATATATATATATATATATATATATATATATATATATATATATATATATATATATATATATATATATATATATATATATATATATATATATATATATATATATATATATATATAAATATATTTATGATGTAATTTGATTACATGATTGTTTGATGATTATTATGATATTTATACGAGGTATTTATACGACGAAGATTGTCACAAGGAACCCTAAATCCCCTAGTAAATTAATCGAAGCTATTCTCGTAGGAATTCTAGCTATCCTAGATCTAAACCAAGTTGTGGATATTTATGATCCCAACAAAATGGTTGATATTCGTAGAAATGTAGATATTAGTTGATTGTGATATTGAAAAAGAATTGGCGAGATTAAATCTGATATCGATGTCATGACGATCTTTCCTTATAGAGTGGAGTTTGACAAAACGTTACCACCTAGAAAGATGTCATCTGATTCGTTGTCATCCAATTCTTAAATTGAAATCGAAAGGGTGAATGTTGCACTTGAGGCTGTCATTGGAACCATTACCCAAAAGCCTCATGCCACAAGTACCTTTCCGAGAAGTCTAATTGAATGTATGAGTCATTTCATACTAGTGACTCATTTGATAATTGTTGTTGTAAGAGCTATAGGATTAGAATTAAGTGTTGATCATATCGAGCTTTTATTGCCCTTTTAAGGTTTATGAATAAGGTCGAAAGTATTGGAAAACGAGGTAGGATGTTGCATTGAGTATAAGTTGATTAAAAACTTGAATGAAGTAAAATTTAACCCGTATGGAATATGAGATTATTAAGAGGAAGTTGTTTAGTTCTGTGATTGAATTATAAGGTTTTAAATGATTGATAGTTTGTGTTAAGTGTTGTTCCTAGGCCATTGTCCACCAACGAGGATGCCCAGTGTCCAAGAAATAAATTGAAGAAATCTTCTTCTGAATTGAGACCGATGGATCTTCTGGGACAAGTGGAACACCTAATGACTCTTGTAGATTAGTATTCATTGTGGTATCTTTTAAAAATCCCTAACTTAACTGAGACATCAGTTGGTAGGATGAGTTCTGAGAAATGTATGACATAGTGACACGTAATGTGTTACGGTACAATTTTGACTTATTTGTGATTAATGAAAAAGACTACCTTTGATTGCTAAATCCTACATGTATCGATGTTATCTATCTTTTCTTGCTTCTTCCTAATGTTCTCATTAGTGATGCAACCGTTGAACAAGTACTCATCTTGAATTGAGTTACGTTGTCGATTATTCTTTCGAGTGCCATCGAGGTCATGAACTTCATGATTATTTGGCTAAAGCTCATTTCCTAGCATATTGTAGTTAGTTCTTGGTGAACAACTTTTCATCACTCTTTTGCAGATCACTCATTGTTTTTATAAGATAAAACATTATCCCTTGAGAAAAATTGATTTTTTCATCACTATAAGGATTATTCAAAGTAAGATTTATAAGTGATTGTTATCGAAATGAGGTTTTTTATAAAGTACCTTGGAAAACTTAATTGTTTTCATAACAAAGAAAATCTTTGTAAATTTATTTTTGATTCTTATTTAAGAATTAAGCATGAAAATGTTTTTATTATAAACATGATGATAAAATTTTGACGAACTGAGTATTGCATCGTTACTCTTGAAATTGTATATAGTTGCGCGTCTACATACAATTTGGAATGGACCATGCAAGGCTGATTATTAGTCACCATAAAATTGTTAATAAACATTACATTTTCTTTGTAGATTGTGAAAGATTAAATTTTATGAGATCTACAAAAAGTGAAAAATAGGGACATAGTGTTAGGGACACCTACACATGTGCCTGTAGCATCTATTCTTCTGAGTCGAATTTACTCATCTGTGGAAATTGTCTTATTTGACAATTGACAATTCTTTCTTGTCCGATTTTTCCCATAGTGAGATTCTTAGGAAAAGTATTTGATCACCGAATGTGGATACCCGACAGGATGTATCGACGTTCCTATCATCTCTTTTGATTTGGTTTCATTTGAATGACCTGGGTAACGATCCGAGGAGCTTTCGAATACATACTCAAATTATGAAAACATGGGATATATTCATATTCGTTAAATGTTTTCGTCTGTCTCTGATTTGAAATTCTCTCGCATAGATTATGTGTTGACCTTACTCTTTTAATAGTAGTTATGTCTCCAGATATCCTTGAACTTGTGAAGGATTATGAGTTATTATTAGTCGTTTGAGAAGTTCACATCTTATCGACGGTAATGAAACTGGAAAGTTGATTGTGCCAGTAGAATAGATTGATTAATTATGACATGAAGACATTGTCTTAATTGATGGGAAATCGAGTAGAATCCCCCTAAACGATAAGATGTTGATTATCAAAAGTGATCTAAATAATTCTTGATGGATGACCATATCCTGCATTTAGACTTGAAATTATACCATGAATGGTTGTGAACTAGTTATAGATATTGTAATCTAGAAGAACTTAAAATATATGTATTAAAAGATGTTTATGTTATCTGAAAGTTTAGGAGGTATTTATTGGTGAATTACCTAGACTTTCGCCATTAAGGCAAGTTGAAATTGGTATTGATTATATTCTCGGTGCTGCACCTATGGCGTGTGCACTGTACGTCAGCACCATCTGAATTAAAGGAATTATCGTACAACTGAGAGAGTTGTCGGAGAAAGATTCTATTCTACCAAGCTCGTCATCATGAAGAGGTATGGTGTTATCATTCCTTATATTTATAGATTACTGTGAACTGAGTAAATTGACAATCGAAAATGATATCCATGACTCGAAATGGAAGATTTGTTCAATCATTTACAAGGTTCTAGCATATGTTCTAAAGATTTGATCCATGGCATGGTTATCATCAACTTCGCATCTGCGAAAAAGATTATGTATTCCAATCAATACATCCGGTACTTGTAATGAACACTATGAGTTTCACGTGATGTCGTTTGGATTGGCTAATACACATGTAGCATTCATAAATTTGGTGAATCACGTGTGTAGGCTGTAATTTGATAAATTCATGCTTGTGATCATTAAGGGCTATTTGTTTGTTTATAAGAATAAGAATGAGTTAATAATTATTTATAGACTGCCCTAAATTGGCCGAACAATAAAAACATGTACCTTGAACATTTAACATGTGATTTAAAGCTTAATCCTTTACATAAAATGACAGTTTGATTAATGATGGTAAGATATATATATATTGACTCTTCAAAAATTAGAAGTCATTTAAGACTTTGGGTTTTACCAAAAAGAAAGTGCAAATGTGTTTTGACAAATGTTTTATCGAAAAGAACTTTTGAAGGATTATTCCCTTATACCCAGAACATTTAACTAAACTCCTGTTTAGGGGTAAATGTTCGTGTATACCTCAAGACAACCTAAGAGGGATTGAGGAAACCATTTAAACCATGACTTAAAAATTTGAAACGATAATTTACGCTTTTCAACTAAGAAAATTTTGACCAAAATATAAACAAAGATTTTTCGAACATTTACGAATCCTATTAATTATTTTCGATAAATCAACAAAAATCGTGTTAATTAAATTTAAAAATTATTTTAAACATTTTCATATAATTGGACGGACTAAGAAATTTAAAATCTTTACGTTTACGTTTCATAAAAATTGAATATTTATTATTTAATTAGTCGTAATAATTATAGACGCTCTAGACGTCGGATTGAGTAAAACGGATAAAAATGATAGTTGAGAAGAAACTAAAACTTAGAAAATGTGAAGAAAGAAATTTTTAATGAATGTAAATACTGACACCTTACATAGAAAAGGATAAAAAACCAATTAGGATGTGTTCCTTAGTAATGAAGGTGCAAAATAAAATTTCCGAACAATTTAAATATGAACGATGTTTGTAAAAAGGATAATATAGATAATAAAAGGGGTTCGCGGCTAATGTGAACCATTAGAATTGAGAAGCCAATGGCATTAAATGTTTTAAAGGCGGCTTGTGGTTGCCTGAAAATGGAGATTTTAAGATATAGTTATATTGGAATCTTGGAAGTATAAGTATTCTATTCCTGTCATTTCTAATTTAATGTATCATTATCAGAAGAAGTTGTACTGATGGCAAATTATGAAGGCAGACATCGCCTCATACATTAGTAAACGTCTAGCTATTGCAAAGGTCATCATCCGAATTTGATTTGATTTAGGTCATCGTCGACAGACTGACCAAATCTGCTAATATCATTCTCGTTAATGTTAAATTCTTGATGAAGAAATTGACTCATTTGTATTTAAAGGAGTTGTGTAAACATGGTGTGCCTGTATCGATCATCTCTATCAAGATCCTCGCTTCGCATCGAATTTCTAGAGATTTCCTCAGAAGCCATTGAGAACGAATCTTGAAGAGAGTACTGTTTACCACCCCAAATCGAAGGGACGAGGTAAAGTAACGATACAAAATACTATAAGTGTTGTGTTATGTTTGAATGATTGACCATTGATAATAAATCGTATAATCGTTTTCCTTTGGAGAGGTTATCATTGATAACTATCGTATTAGGATCGAGATCGAACCTTGTTAAGATTTATATATTAGAGTATCTGTAAGCAGGAGTTGGGATGAAGACACCCGACATACACCCATTGTGAGTTGGACATGTCTTTTAGGTTTAAGGTTTCCTATGATGACAAACCTAACCTTGCAAAATACCCGACCCACAAGACCTGAAATGATTGTTGAAATTAGGATTTGATTATTGACTGCCGGTAGTGGGCAAGAGGTTATGTGAATATGAAATGTAGATCTTGAAGTGCCAGATGGGTAGCGAAGTTATGCCAAAAATTTTAACCATGGAAAAATAAATTGATGATCTGAAAGATCATGGGATATAAGTCCCTGTTGTATGGGACCATTTAGATGAGGTAAAAGTTGGTTTGAAAGGCATATAAGCTGGATCTACCCTAGGACTTCAAGAGCTGCGTGAATTATGTTTCGTATATCGAACTTGATGAAATGTCTATCAAGTGAGAATCTGATTGTTTCTTAGTAATGTTTAGATCGGCGAAAAGTTGCATTCATCAGAAACCCGTGAACATCATGGATAGAGAAAGTAAGTCAACATTAAGCCTGATCTTATTCCCGTAGTTATGTTTGATGAAACTCGCGTATTGTAATGAATTACACTTGTGAGAAAAGACCGATTGTGGAGGAAATACCCACATGGCTTTAACTCTATAAGAAGCGAGTAGTAAGGTAAGATGATCTTTGAGGAAAAAGATCCTGTTTAGGGGTAAATGCTGTGACAATCCGTCAATTTATGGTTGATATTTTATTCTCAATATTTATTTGAAAATATTATGTTAATGTTATATTATGAACTCACTTATTTTTGGGATGTAATTTGGATTTACATCTTGAAGTAGCATCGACTACGTCTAAACCGGAGGATTCTACGTTACGTGCTTACGTTTACATACACCGTTTTGGTGAAAGTCCAATATTTCAGGAAATAAATTTATCAGTGAATATTATTTTGGGATTTTAATTTTGAGTTGGTTCATAAATTCACAAATTTACGAGAAGAGATTAGGACTTACGATTTTAATTTAACGTCATTTCCGACTAAACCGGAAACCTTAGGATTACGTATGTACGTTTTCGAACTCCGTTTTTGATGAGACAATTTTTATTAGATTCGTTTTGTGCCGTTGATTCATAATTTATAAAAACATTTTTCGTAAAACGACCCGAGGGCACGCAAATCGAGGAAACTAGAATCGAGGAGTACCCGTAAATAATTGGGGATGAGACAAAAACAAGTTTTGCCCCACCCCCACTCATAACCGGCCACAAAATATACCACCACACTTGTGATGTGTCAGGTTGTAGCTTACAAGCTACACTTGTCCATTTAGCTTAGCATGTAAGCTAAGCTTACAACAAAAACCACTAGCTAAACTTTCCTCCCATTTCCATACATGCAAACCACCCTAAAACTCTCTCATTCCTCTCTTCCTTGCCATCCCAAAATCAAGAACAAACACCCCTTTGATCAATTTTCAACCACAATATTTGATGTTATACACACATATGATGGAAACCTCTTCAAGCTCTATTGATTGGTGGTCATTTTAACATCCAAGGAGAAGTCTTGATGGTGTCTTAGGGCTGATTTTCTACAAGGAGTTCTTGAAGAATGGTGGTCTTGAAGATGGTCTTGATTTATCACAAGTTTCTCCATCAAAATCCATGTCCAAATCACAACCTACATCATCTTGGTGGTATAAAGATTGTCCTCCCCATCCTTTTGTTAATTTTGATTATGTAATCATGTATTTTCTTCTTAAATGTATATATGTATGATGATATATGATGATAAAAATATTGTGTGGGGATTTGGTGTTGATAATAATGGGTAAAAAGATGAAAAACTATATGTAAAAATGGGTAAATCTTGCTTAAATGGTAGGCTGTATAAAACAGTAAAGAACCATGTGATGAACTGATAAAATAGCATGAAAAAATGGATATACAGTAATTAATATATCTTGTACACATGTGAGAGTTGGCCATGCAATGGAATCATTAGGATGAGTGAGATATGATCAAAACAAGTTTAGAGTACAAATCTGAGTTCACTATTTTGGACGATTTTTAGAAAATACTTAGAGGCTGATTCAACAGTAGATATATAAGAGTTAAATGGATAACATATCATGTAGTTTATGTCATAAAAAGTTGAGCTTCTATCTCCATATAGAACTCTAGATATGGCAGTTTTGGTGAACATGAAAGTAAAAATCAGATTTTCGTAAATTAAAGTATAATAGTATTATATAAGCACTCAAATAAAAATAGTATAAAATGTGAATTAAAACCCACTAACTTATATAATACATATAGATATTTATAAGGTTAAATAAATGGACATTTTATAAAACTGGTAGTTTGATAAGTTTCATAAGTATAAAAACTATAAACATGATTTTTACGACTTTTTCGGCTATTACCGTAAAATTAACGTTTTTGTTAAATAAAACTTAGACGGTTGGAACCGTCTAATGTAAACTTTTATAAACTCATATACTGATACATAAACATATATAACGAGTAAAAACCGTTATAACCCGAACTATATAACATACAGACATTAACGGGCTAAGTTAACGTTATTGGACTAATAATACAACAAAATGGGCTAAAACACTTATAAACTTATTTATTGGGCTTAACCCATTTAGGCCCAACATGTAAAGTATAAATACTGATAATACAAGTATGAAATGGATTAATACAAGTTAATGGACTTATAATAGGCTTATTGGACCTAAAACATGTAAATAGGTAAAACTAGTAAACTAGTATAAAACCTATCAACACATAACACTAAAATGAGCAAAGGAGAATACATAAACCCACTTGATCATCATATATATATATATAATCATCATATGTATACATAATTGCAATTTTTATAAAGTCATTGGACAAACGTCTAAGACCGATTATTATTTATATAGGTTTCCGTGATTGAAGCACGTACGGTACGTCCGAATTGCCGATAACCCGCTTTCCCACATCAACGTGAGTTCATAGCCTCGCACTCTTTTAAATGTTTTTATAAATGTTTTATAAACCCGCGAGGGAGATAACATGTTAGTTTTTATAAAATAGGACACCATTTGTCCCGATTGTTTGTTTATTGATTTGGACCCGAATGATTGTATGACCCGATGAATGATTAAAGGACCCGATAGATGAAATAAAATAGATTATTAAAGTTAGGTTATGTCACTAAAAGTCCCATTAGCGTGAATTGTGAACTACCGGGATTTGGTAGACGCTTATGCATATAATAGTACTATTTGGGGACGATCACCCCAGTTCGCGCCTTGACGGTTGATCCCCGTCGTGCCACATTGATTGGTAAGCGAATTTATGTATGCGAAGATTTCCATAGTGTGAACTTTGTGACGACACGCTAATTTAGATGGGCAAAATGAGTATCGGGTTAGCTACCCGTTATTTGTTGTAGTAAGGTAACAATGTCATGCGGCTTATAATAATCCAATTAACGAAATACTGCTTTAAGCATTAAATTACGATATATTGCCTGACTAGCAATACGGGGTCTTATTATTGATTTTATGTTCGTGTTTTGGTTTTACATAACCATATTCATTTAACGTTTTTTATTTAATTTATACAACGTCATAAGACGTATTGTATGATGTTTTTACGACATTGGCTCGTATAATGATTTTGAAGGCAAATGCCTATATTATGATTTTTGATAAGGATTTGTATAAAATGACTTTGGCTATTTTATGGCCTATTACAAAGATTTGTACAAAATGATTTTCGGTAATAATTTTATACCGATGTTATATTGATGGATTTTATTAAACTCTATGAATTC
The DNA here is from genome assembly GCA_025667525.1 of Glebionis coronaria. Lineage (NCBI taxonomy): Eukaryota > Viridiplantae > Streptophyta > Magnoliopsida > Asterales > Asteraceae > Glebionis > Glebionis coronaria. The sequence goes on along the minus strand of CM046878.1, from coordinate 301,405,544 downwards.
ACTCGGCGTTATCGCTGACCTTTTCTTTTAACATGTTTTGTCTCAGGTACTTGAAGGTAATTCTCGGGAAGACAACAAGAATTCATGGCCCGCACTTAAACAACAATTTCCATTCAAATCTTTTGTAAAATTGTATGAAATGACCATGACTTGGGACCTATGTAACTTTGATATTTATGAATGGAAATGCTTTATTATTAAACGACGCGATTTTTAAGCGTTGTCTATGATGTGAGTAATGTGCTATCCCGTAATACCAACGAGTCTTCCGCAGTATTGAGTTGTATAAATTTGGGGGTGTTACACAATCTATTAATCAGGTATATCATATTATAGCAGTAGCTATTGAATTGTATTAAGCTCATGATACCGACCCCTTAAGTTAGTCACCCACGCCAAATGCTAGCATGACAAGAAAATTACCAATTCCCCTACTAGGGTATTAATTGCAAGAATACCAATTCTCATTCACGTAAAACTACTCTTCCCAGCGGGTTATTCAGCGTATAGCCCTGGTCTCAGATAGGGTTGTTAGCCCAATAGTACTATTATTAGAATAAGCGGCTATTCACAACTCACAACATCAAGGCAAAAGATAGATAACGGCTCATGAATTTAGGGACTTTCGCAATTAGGTACTTATACAATTCAATTCATCAAAGGCAATAAAGGCAACATCGGGTCCAACAATTACTCATGACATGTTTTCATTTTACTTCAAATAGCATGTATCCCCCTCGCGGGTTTTAAAATCATTAAAACAATTAGAAAGCGAGGCTATAGACTCACCTGGAGTAATAGCAGTAGTAAGACGATCTTCGACGATAGTTGATGCCCGATAAACACAAAAACCGCAACCTATCAAATAAGGCGTGTTCATCAATAATAAACTCGAGTAAAATCCATACATAGTAATATCAAACTCAAAATCATAAAATCACAATCAATCCAAAATAAAAATAATACAAGTGACCTTTTTACTCCATTCTATATGTTTATTCTATTAGTTAATTCCTTCGATAAAAAGCTGCCGGTACACACCAAATGTACAAGCTCATTTACCCCACATAAACACGTCAAATTTTTATGATACTAATCAGAAAATTCACTTACTATATATAGTAAGACCTGTTAAAAACTCATCAAAAGATTTTACATTTAAAGTTTCCCGCCCGACACATCTTTGAACTACAAAAACCGGACAGTTTTACGTCAATAATTCATATAGTCTTTTAACACATTTATTTTTCTCCGTTTATGAAACCGACACTCAACTTTGAAAATAACTCAACATCCTCATACTTATCATTCAAAATCAGTACTTGATACATTTCAAAATCCTTTTTATAGTCCCCGAGATTCGATCAAAATATCGACAACAATTATATATTGTGTCGATACTCGTCTCCCGGTACACGAAATAATCAAACTAACGTAACTTTTCACTCGTTTGGATCTAGAAGTCCTACCTTATACCAAAACGAAGCTAAAAACATCCTCTACAATAATATCTAATTAGTTCATCTCAAACTCAAACTCATATTTTCAGAATATTAACTTTAATAATCTGTTATAAAATATATATTTAAATATCACTCAAAATAAAATTTTCACTACATTTTAACCCCATTTTTACCACTATAATCATTCTTACACTAATACTTTATATCATAACACTCAAAATCATACTAGATGATCAATTCATAAAAACCCAACTCAAAAATATCAACATGCAATCATCAAAACTAATGTATAAACACATAAACACCTACATACAACAACAATTTAAGATCAAATCACAAGATTTTCATCCAAAAATGGGTTTTTCATAAATGTTCATGCATGTGTAAGATTTTCATACCAAAAGATGGAGAATCAAAAGTTAGAAATGGGACTTTGATTAGAATTTGTTAAATCAAACTAGATTTTAAAAAATCAACGGTTTTGGTGGTGGTGATGGTGACGGATTGTTTGAGAGGGGAGGAGGGAGAGAGAGTTTGTGGTGAGTGGTGAATTTGTGTGTGTGTTTGTGTTTTATTTCCTTTTATATGGAAAAAGTTTAAGGTAATTTTTGCCACTTGTGATTCTTGTGGACCAAAGTGCAAATACTTTGTTAAAAAGCGTGAAATGACTATTATTCACTTCTGAAAATATTTACGGGTCTCGGGTTTCATAAAAATACTTCTCAAAACTTAAAACGCACACAAAATATGATATTATATAGTCCCGACAAGACTTAATACGACATTAAAATAAATACGTCAAAATATAAACATCGACATGTTTAAAATAAAACGTAAAATTTCTCGGGCATCCGTCGATATCGTCATCACCAATAATCCTCGCAACTCGTCAAAATGTAAAAATAAAATTTTCAACATCATCCAAATCAAATCACCAATCGTCATGAAAATCAACCTCGTCAAAAATTTCAAAAATATACGTAAAAATATAATTAAAGAATGACCACGGTTTTGGGTTGTTACATCCTACCCTCCTAAAAGAGAGCGACGTCCTGGCGCTCAACCCGCCTCACACTCGTACTTCCTCACTTTTAGAGTCAATGTGACCTCTTATTCTCAAGGGATACTCACGTCTTTCACACCAGTCCAACTCAATTCTTATGATATCACCATATCCACAACTATTACTACACTTCAACTTTCAATTTCATATTTTATTATGCAAATATTCCTTCATCATTCATACTTCTTCTGCATTACTTTCTCAGTTTCATTCCTGCCCCAATACTCTGACAACTTGAATCACAACTATGTATGTTCCCAAATTACACCTCTTATCTGCTAATATGACGATTATCATCGCATAAGGATTCCATCTTCACTAGTTTCCATTAGTCCTCATAGTAAAATATTAAGATATCATCATCCCAAGTTTCTATTATATGTTGATGTGATTGATACCAATTTCAATTACCATCGTTCAATTCATCCTTTCACTCTGTCTATTGCTTTCCGAAAATACACAATACTCCTACTTAACTCAATTCTTCACACTTTCTGTAGAAATCTCTAATATCCAAAAGTCAATCTCAATCTCTGGGTCACATACAATATGTTGAAACCTTAATCAATACTCCTATTTTATCACAGCGATTTCCAGTATTCAAAAATTACTCTGCCTCTATGTCCTTAGGTTACACTCAAACTAAATACAATGAGATTATCCATAATTCTTACCAGTCACTTAAATACTTTCCATACTCATTTTCCACTTTCATTAATTCTAACAATCTCTATGTCCCGAGTGTAGTGCTTTCTAGATCACTGAATTATTGTACCTTCCATACTACATTATTACGTCTTCCTCATATCATACTACTGTTTAAATAACTCCGTTAGCCTCATATATTCAAATCTGAAATGTATAATGGTCAGATCACTTCCTAATATCATAATATATTTTATTCCAACCATTCTGTATTAATACTTCAATTTGTAAAATCCCTTCAATACTACATGCGACACTCTCAGCACTCTAAGAATAATTAAATTCTCTTTTTAATCTGAACAAATCATTCACCACTGGTCCTTGCATTCTTAACACACTCTCTGATCTAATAGGAGAAAAATTAAATAATCACAATAACCGCTTTTGTCTCACAAAAACATACATCTCAACTTTCTCATTTCTATTACCATTCTATTTCAAAATTTCCAACAATCTGTTGATCTTCTTTCTTTGATATTCCTTTTCCATTAGTTTATCAATTCAATTCTAAGGTTCTTTCCATTCCATCCATTATGCTTGTTGCTACCAATATTCCAATTATCTCAAAACTCAAGAGTCAATTCTCAGTTACTTTAGAAACTTTATAAGCTCTTTTTCCTTCTCCTACTTACTAAATACTCACTAGTTGATAGTGATAGTATCCATACTTATCCTTCATAATCTGAAACATACTTCATAATACAGAACTATAACATATCCCATCTAAAATTTACCGATTATTATTTCCCCGTCATCATTAAGTAATCCTTAACTCCTCTTCCTTTAAAATCCCCGAATGGAATTTATACACAAGTCCTTCTTATTCTTATTTTCTTCATACTTGATTCCATACAAGTAATACTTTTCAATCCCAAAACAAATACCATAATGTCCAATCTCACGATCATATAAATTTCGTTACACTTCTTTATTCAATACAACACACTACTATTGCTTTCCTTTCCACTTGATATTATCCAAATTTCATCATCACAACTCTATAATTCCTTCAGATTTCTCCAATACTAACTATACAGGCACATAACTTCAATCTATCCTTAGCGTTCATAAACAACTTCCTCAACTACAAAATCAGATCTCAAAACTATAACTTAGACATATTTTCCATTAAAGCTATAACGTAGATGTATGAATGGATTTCACACATTTAGTTCTTCTTTGTCAGCTTTATCAATGGTTCAACAATCAGTGAAAACCTCTCGATAAGCCTCCGATAATACTCAGCTTACACAAAGGAATTTACAAGCTTCGGTTGGTTTCGTCAGTATCGACAAAGCCTCAATCGTTTCAATCTAGTCAGATTTTCACGATCACTTCAGCCATAGATTGCACATTCTAAAACATCTATAATACTCCAACTAAAATTCTTATCCAAAGAATTTTACACACCATTCCTTTTTAATAACAATTTTCCAATTGTTAGGGAATATTTTTCTTTCCTTCAATCATCTATTCATCACACTAAACATTCACAATCAATAATGGATACCGATTTCTGGTGCTCAGTTTGTTCAACCTCACAGCAATCATCTTATTCATAGAACATCCAGCTTCTTTACTTTCTTCCATTATTACTTCTCTGATGACTTAACCTTCCAGTCAAATCAGATTATCCTTATTGTCTCATCTGCCAATCCTTACAATCAAACATATTACCATCCTCACCTTCCTGATAATGCCACATAATAAAATATACAATCAGATTGCATAACTCCTATCACCAAGCTAACACAAAGCTTCCTTTTTCCCATGACGACAGTGAACTCTACGATTCCGCAGAATAATCACATAGTATCCTCAAGTACTAACTCATCTTCTCATTCTTTTCCGACTACTACTAGTAAGGCACACATAAAATTTGATCTATTATAGTTTCCTACTACATACCTTCTCCTTATTGACCAATAAAATCGTCAAATAGAAATTCCACTGATTAGTTCCTGAAATCAGTACTCAATGCTCAACAACATTCCAATTTAATTCATTCCACCTTTATTTATCATATCCAATGATATTCATCCTTATCCTGGTTAACTTTCTCACAACTCTAGTTCAGTTAATTACGCTAAACTTCTTAATTGCATAAACTCAAAAAATATTTCCTTAATATATACATATATTATTCTTCCGTCGGTGAATTTCTCATTTCAACCAAGCGCAAATTCTCGTTGATTTCTCGTCCTCGAGTCAGCTAGAATCTAACATCTTCAAATCTCAATATATCCTCAATAACACCTTCAGAATTTAATAAATCATCAATAACACCTTCAGTATTTCAATAAAATTCTAACTCAATGATTACCAGATAAGAATATACAAATTAGTACATCTAAATCTCAAATCTTATCAATATTTCCAAAATATAGGCTGTAATAGCAGCGGCATTCCTTTCATATTGATCTTCCATTATCTGAATAATTCCTTTATTCAATCTCCTTTACCGAAATGAAAACATTTCATTACCACCAAAATACCAATTCCTATACTACACTCCTTGTTATTCCTTCAGCAGCTCGACCTCCAGCTAGTCCGTACTTACGTCAAGTAAATAGATAATTACTTAAGTGGTATAAATTACATGTGATCTACACATCATACTTCCTCATGCTTACCCGATTCATAATAACTGCTTGAATACCATCCATTCTTATATTAGACTATTAAATTTCCAAGTTTACCTTCTATTAGAGGAAATAAATTCCTATTCCTTATTGTCATTCGCAACAATACCATACCTTTACCCTTTTCTGCCACACTTAATTTCGATTCAGGATCAATCTTTAAGTTAATATCTATTTTAATCTAGTTGAACATTCCCAAATGACTATTGATATATCAAACATCCATCAGTTACTCGAACTTATCCATATAATTGCACCCTTCCAATCACCATTAATATCCGTACGACACTCTTCACTGCATCTCTTCTCATTCCTAAGAATTCAACACACATACATCCTTTTAAAATCTTGCAGAATAACAGCAACATCTCTAACTGGCACAGCAACATCTTCAATCTCAGCAGCATCTTCAATCTCAGCAGCATCTTCAACTGAAACACCGGGGTTTTCAATCTCAGCAGCATCTCGTCTCCTCTTTGCACTATTAGCTTCAAACAATCTAACAACTACTCCCACAATCATATAATCTACCCTAATGGTTGGCAACCTTTGGATACATATTTCAAGATACTCAGTCACACAAGAATCCCTGCTAATGATAGAAACACATCTCACTCAACTCTTTCCATGTGATAACAGTAGAAAGAAACTTAATAAGTATACACATCCAGATAGAAAGAATAGGGTCTTTTCATCAAGATATATCATGAATACTGCATGCGACAACAAACAATACTACCTAAATTCCACAATCATCTCAAAAGAGAAGATAACAAAGACACATCAAAATACTAAAGGGTAATAGTAGATTTCATCCATAAATCCGAGAAAATCGCAACAAAACCTTGTCACTAATGTCACTTACCCTTACCATCCTAAACAACAACAATAATGATAATCCATCACAATACTACCTCACAACATCTAGATAATTCAGATACAACACAACAATACATAAACTAAAATACAACAAAGATCCATCACTACATCACTCCATAGGATGTGGTCCATCACTTTCTCGAACTTGGCTCGTCCCTGTTTTATCTTTATCTGGTCCTAATTTACAGCACCTCCCATTTGGATCTAAACACGGTGGATTCCTAAATCCATACCTCAAAATCCCTCCTTCACACGGCGGATCTATCTTCTAATGAGAATCAGCATACACCTCACTATCCAGAAACTTCCAATGTGGTTCAAGATACGGCCCAATATGAGCTACATATTCACTTAACCTGCGAAGCCTATCTATCTCTTTCTGATACTTCTCAAAATCAGTCCCATAACTTCTCACTTCAACTCTAACCTCAGTTCTTCCAACCTCACTCTCAGTCATATAATTATCAGTATCAGATTCTACAACATTTTTCTTATCATGCGTATCATCCTCGTAATCTAACCATCCACCTGAAATCTTATGATCACCTACTTGCTGATTCTGCAAACTCCATTGACCTACAACAAATCCCCCATTCTTGACGTAATATGGTATGTCAGACATTTTCTGAAATCACAGAAAATTCAAAAGTACATAAGGTCATTATTCAAAAGTATATATGCAATGCATAGTCATGCAAATGCAAATGAATTACGTATGCAAAATAGATATATGTATGCGATGTAATGCAATGCAATGAAAATGATAATTATACAATATTCATAAAGATGAAATTATGATGAAATTATGATGAAAGCACTCCACGTCCTTTCATTAATACCAATACCTCATTGTAGTATTTACTTAATAAATACTCAAGAATTCACAAGAGTTATAAGGGATACATCTATAATAACAAAGCATAACAAAAATAAATAATCTTACCGGAGCCTTGCAGAGAAGTTGCGTTGCTTTTATAAAATGCTTTCGACACCAAAGTTATAGTTTAGGACATTTTCAAAAATCGACCTTATTCGCTATAACTAAAAAGCTCTGGTTACCAATCTATAACACCCCCAATTTACATTGCGCAACGGAAAATACACAATTGGGTGTTATTCACAACTTCATTTCACAACTCTTTAAATGACCCAAAAACAGTATATTTAGGAATAAATATGGAAATAATTTAAATCAATGTCTAAAACCTTCAATCCCAAGTAAAATCAGTTTAAAATATATCAGAGTAGCGTACAGGTTTTCCTAGGATCTTAATCAAGACAACAAACCTTTTACCAAAATACTTGACCATTTACTATATGTTTATGACAATACGGAAAGAAATATGTTTTATACCAAACACCACCAAAAGCAATCCGCAATCCTTCTCCAGCAAGCTCCGCAATTCAACAACTTCAAGTACCTGAAATACATGCTTAAAATCATCAACACAAAGGTTGAGCAAGTCTATAGGTTTAACAAAACAAAATTGAACACATCGTAAAAATCTTTCACAATTGTTTAATAGAATTGTGGCCATACAATCTATTAATCAGGCATATCATATTATAGCAGTAGCTATTGAATTGTATTAAGCTCATGACACCGACCCCTTAACTTAGTCACCCACGCCAAATGCCAGCATGACAAGAAAATTACCAATTCCCCTACTAGGGTATTAATTGCAAGAATACCAATTCTTATTCACGTAAAATTATCCTTCCCAGCGGGTTATTCAGCGTAAAGCCCTGGTCTCAGATAGGGTTGTTAGCCCAATAGTACTATTATTAGAATAAGCGGCTATTCCCAACTCACAACATCAAGTCAGAAGATAGTTAACGGCTCATTAATTTAGGGACTTTTGCAATTAGGTACTTATACAATTCAATTCATCAAAGGCAACAAAGGCAACATCGGGTCCAACAATGACTCATGACATGTGTTCATTTTACTTCAAATAGCATGTATCCCCCTCACGGGTTTTAAAATCATTAAAACAAGTAGAAAGCGAGGCTATAGACTCACCTGGAGTAATAGAAGTAGTAAGACGATCTTCGACGATAGTTGATGCCCGATAAACACAAAAAACGTAACCTATCAGATAAGGCACGTTCATCAATAATAAACTCGAGTAAAATCCATACTTAGTAATATCAAACTCAAAATCATAAAATCACAATCAATCCAAAATAAAAATAATACAGGTGATCTTTTTACTCCATTCTATATGTTTATTCTATTAGTTAATTCCTTCGATAAAAATCTGCCGGTACACACCAAATGTACAAGCTCATTTACCCCACTTAAACACCTCAAATTTTTATGATACTAATCAGAAACTTCACTTACTATATATAGAAAGACCTGTTAAAAACGCATCAAAAGATTTCACATTTAAAGTTCCCTGCCCGACACATCTTTGAACTACAAAAACCGGATAGTTTTACGTCAACAATTCATATAGTCTTTTAACACATTTATTTTTCTCCGTTTATGAAACCGACACTCAACTTTGAAAATAACTCATCATCCTCATACTTATCATTCAAAATCAGTACTTGACACATTTCAAAATCCTTTTTATAGTCCCCGAGATTCGATCCAAATATCTATAACAATTATATATTGTGTCGATACTCGTCTCCCGGTACACGAAATAATCAAACTAACGTAACTTTTCGCTCGTTTGGAGCTAGAAGTCCTAACTTATACCAAAACGAAGCTAAAAACATCTTCTATAACAATATCTAATTAGTTCATCTCAAACTCAAACTCGTATTTTCAGAAAATTAACTTTAATAATCTGTTATAAAATATATATTAAAATATCACTCAAAATAAAATTTTCACCATATTTTAACCTCATTTTTACCACTATAATCATTCTTACACTACTACTTTATATCATAACACTCAAAATCATACTAGATGATCAATTCATAAAAACCCAACTCAAAAATATCAACATGCAATCATCAAAACTAATGTATAAACACATAAACACCTACATACAACAAAATTTAAATCCGTAAATTGTGAGTTCGTCAACCAACACAAAAATAAGTTTCAAAATATTATACGAGAAAATATTTCACTACCTGAAAATGTTAGATTGTCACATTCTTAATATGTAAAACGTATTTCCAACAATCTTCCCCTAAGGGAGGTCACTCCAGACAAGGGCATTACCCAAGTTACAGTAATAAAATAAACCTAGCATACTATGCTTGTCTTGAGCTCGTAGTCTTTGTTTTACTTTTTCTTTTTCTTTTCTGGTGAACATGTTGATGTGATCTTTGATATCAGTCTTGAGCATTAATCTCTTGCCTTGATCTTGTGCATCCATCACTTGTGAACTTCGCCTCCTCGTGACACCATGTCCCACATACTTATACCTTCGTAATTCTTAAAAGCTTCAGAGTTCGATATAGCGGAAGACTTAACTTTTAGGCTTTCTTGAATTAGATGAGGTATTAAGTGCATAAGGTATAAGCATGCGGGGACGACTTCTTCTTGGATTCCGCAACGCCACCGTCTTCAAATGCCGCAACATAAGTAGACACGAACTAAATGGCTTTGAACATTTCATTCTAAATCGGTAGCATTTTACCTCCGGTCGATGAAGACCGTTGGACGATATTAGATATCGTACCCGTGACGGATAGTTTCAATTAAGTAACTTCCTGACAGGATTTCGCTGGTAAACCCGTTCTCTTTATTCGACCGTCCAAAGCTGAATGCGAACATAAAGAGTGAATCATTTGGATAATAATATCCACATGATTTGAAGCCGTCAATTCATATTCCTGGAACAAGTGAAATTCAATTAAGAACCGCACCATCGTTGCTTTCCAGTTGTCACGAGCTTGATTCGTACATAATCTTGCAAGTTACCTACCAAGTGCTGTTTGAGGTTAACACAAGAAGGATTTCCACTCATCACTGTGAACACTAAGGTATCACTCTGAGTGTTCTGGCAAGATCACTAAGATATTGCGTAGAGGCCTGAAACGTGTTTAAATTCAGTTAAGAATTAAACAGTTGTTGCTTTCCAGTTATCACAAGTTTGATTCATAAAGAATCGCACAAGTCACCTACCATGAGCTTTTTGATATTCGCTCAAGAAGGATTTCCATCTTCATTGTAAATACTTTTGTATTACTCGGATGTTCAGGCAAGATCATGAAGATTTTGCGTAGGACTCTTAAGATCTTTCTTACTTTTCACAGTGTGTGAGGAAGCAAGGAATTATGGAAATGTGTCCTAATGAGATATTTGATGATCTCAAATGGCTCTAGACTCGATCGTGCACTTTGGATTTTAGTGATCGGAGGCTGGAGAGGAGTGCCACCATTTCAATACCAATTTATTCGGAGTGAATAAATCGATAGATAACGTGTTGTCTCCGTGGGATTAAAACAAATACCTTTTGAGAGATATCTGAGTTAGCTGGGATGGGTTGTGCATTGCATTACTGGGTCCATGATGTCTTATCTTCAATATCAAGCATCATTAAAAATGATCTCAATAGCATATGTATTGACCCGGTTTCTTCCTAAAGTTGTAAGGAGGGCTTCTTTCTTTACACCCTTTATCTTTACAATTCTTTTTCATTCTTCAACCCCTTCAATGCTTACCAATACGTCATAACTAGAACCTTGTTGTGATTGTTCCAGTGCTAACTTAAGTACTTGGTCGGCATTCAGCTACGTTCACAATCTTTCTCCAACTTTCCTAAGGACTACTATTTCTAGCTATGGAATGTCCTTGGGAAGATTCCTCCGGTTCTGGAAGAATCATAGGACTTAACCTATCCTACCATCCTTATGTCACCACAATCTTCATCGTCATGAAATAAATGGGTTTTGGGTAAGTATAAATCACCATGAAATCTATTTTTGATATGCAAATCCATTTTGCTCCCCCTTAACATACGCCACGATATTCGAAAATATTTCGCATATGTCGGGATGAGCCAGCACATTAAGTCAAACCATTTGTGATAATATCCCATATTAAATCACATTTTCTCCCCCATATTAAAAATATTAACCAAATGGATGTTTTTAATATCAATCGATTTAATGAAGTTTTAACAAAGGTTTTGGGAAGAATAATGCAAGTCCATTTTATCTTCATGATTTCAAACGTATGAGATATGATACCGATTTGTAACATGATCACATATTCACCATATTAGAAAAGAATTGACAAGGTTAGACCTGATAGATGAGAACATCATATGATAAGATCAAATGGTTCTTGTCAGCATATGTTGGTCGCCTCGTCACGTCTAAAGTCATCTCTTGACACCACATGTACAATTGGTATTGTAGTCTTAACACCAACTTGTGAACTTGGCACGTTCGGCATCGAAGATCCTGAATGCTTGACAATTGCTCCCCCTCAATTGCTGACCCGTGTTCTATTGAAAGAGCTGTAGTCGTTGTTTGAGTAGTCGCATCGTCGAGTATGTAGATACCAATTGTAGATTGCTATGGTTGTAGAGATGATAGCTTCATAAAAACAAGACTTCTCTTGTTTTAACAAATAAATGCACTGAAACATACATAGATTTGTGTTAGACTAAGTTATAAAGTAAACTTGATCCCTTACAAGGTTTTAAAGTAAACCTTGCCCGAGAAAATTAATTCCTTTTGTTGAGTCAAAGTTTTCATAAGAAATACTTGACTTTAATATGAAAACCGGGTTGCAGTCTGAAATAACTACAAGCCATAAGGGCATGTTTTATGAAATATTTACAACTTTTGTACGAACTCTATTTATGGCGTCGTGTCGATATTAATCAACATTTCTAAGGCCGTAAATATTATCGTACCAAAAGACATGCCTTTGAAAAATAAAGTAAAAATATTTTTGGATTTTTCTAGATTTTGCAATTTTTATGGTTCTTATATGGTTTTATATTTTTGTATTTGGCTTTTGTGGATAAAAATATAAACAATATATACAAATGATCACCAAGGATATGGAGAATAGTTTTACCAAGACTATTCTTTCGCTTCATCTGCTAGTTCCTTTAGAGTCTCAGGCGAGAAGGTTCTCATTCCTAGCTTGTCGGCCAAAAATTCAATTCGAGCGCGATCTAAAGCCTTCGTGAAAATATCCGCCAATTGATACTCAGATCAGACAAAGTAAAGCTCGATTACTCCATTTTCTACTTGCTCCTTGATGAAATTGTAGCGAATGTCAATATGCTTCGACCAGGAGAATTGAACGTTGTTGCAGCATAAGGCAATTGCACTCTTGTTGTCGCAGTACATCGGAATTTTGTTGAAACCTAGACCATAGTCGGTTAATTGCGATCTCGTCCAAAGAATTTGAGCACAGCAACCGGACATAGCTATTTATTCTGCTTCCGTACTTGAAATTGCAGCGCTTTTCTGCCTTTTCGATGCCCAACTGATTAATCGATCTCCTAGTAGTTGCAAAGTTCCACTCGTGCTACGCCTTGTATCTTGACAACCCGCGTGATCCGCATCTGCATATGCCATTAGTGCAATAGAAGAGTCCTACGAATACCAAAGTCCCCGATTAATGGTTCCTTTAAGATATCGAAAGATCCTTTTAACAATAGCTAAGTGTAACTCAGTATGCCTAGTTTGATACCTGGCACACATACATATAGCAAACTGAAGATCAGGTCGACTGGCTGTGATATACAGAAGAGTACCGATCATTCCATGATAAAGTGTCGGATCAACGGCAACTCCATGTGGATCTGCATCAAGCTTAGATTTTTCCACCATTGGAGTGTCCACGGGGTCACAAGATTCCATCTTATATTTCTTAAGCGATTCAAGGGCATACTTGGATTGATTGATAAAGATGCCTCTAGGACTCTGAGATATCTGAAGACCTAAGAAGAATGATACCTTGCCCATCATTGAAATCTTAAACTTGGAAGACATGAGTGTCCCAAACTCATCCGATAATGTTTGGGTCGAGGCTGCAAATATAATATCATCAACATATATTTGTACCATAATGATATCTTTACCTCGTTTCTGAATGAACACCGTAGGATCCACCTTGCCTTTTGCGAAGCCTTGCGTAATGAGGAATTGTGAAAATAGATCATACCATGCGCGAGGAGCTTGCTTCAACCCATATAGAGCCTTCTTAAGCTTGTACACATGATTAGGATAATTAGGATTCACAAAACCATCCGGCTATTGAACATAGACTTCTTCCTTGATTTCACCATTAAGAAATGCCGTCTTCACATCCATCTGATAGACAATCATATTCATATGGGCTGCATAAGCGAGGAATAGTCTAATAGCTTCCAAACGGGCAACAGGTGCAAAGGATTCCATAAAGTCGACGCCTAATAATTGCTTGTATCCACGAGCTACTAGTCGAGCTCTGTTCTTCAATATTCCGCCTAACTCATCGAGTTTCACCTTGTAAACCTATTTCAAAGTGAGTAACTACACTTGATCCGGACATGGGACAAGTTCCCAAACTTCAAGATGTATGAATTCGTTTAGTTCTTCTTGCATAGCTTCTATCCAACAGGATTGAGTAAAAGCTTGTTGCCATGTCTTAGGTTCAACTTCAGTGAGAAAAGCATCAAAGTGAAAAAACATTGCACTTTCTTGTAACTGACTTCGTGTGGATACCGGACGTTTAGGGTCACCAATAATAGAATCTATAGGATGATCCTTTGTCCACTTGCTGTCATGTTCACGAATCCGTGGATTAGAGTAAACTGTAGTTGGAGCTTCTTCTGAGGTGGACGACCCGGCTTGATTAGAGTCGAGAATTGGTACACCAAAGAATGGAAGTTCACGCATTTGAGCGAATTCCAAATCGTGATCATCATCATCCTCTTCATTATCAATAGGCATGACATGGGTAGTTGGTTCAGGTGTTGGTTGAGAATTACTCGTTGTAGGTATATCTTGACCAATTGTAGGTGCAGATGTGTCTGATTGTGCAACGGTTGCTGGAGCGACAACTTCGGTTACCGGAGCTATTACCTCAGGTTCTGGAGCAACAATACTTGGAGGAGTAAAGAATTCATCAAAGAACGGTTGAAACAACGTATCCCATTCAGTCCTAGAAGGTGGTGTAAATGATGATGAAGTAGGGTTGTTTGGGACAACACCAGAGCTAATGTTACTGGGTCCCATTTCATGAAGTGCGGGTTCAGAGTTGCTTTGCTCAGAAGCCATTGTTGTCAGCTCATCAAAATCAACATTCATAGTTTCGAGGATCTTGCGAGAGTTACGGTTGTAGATTCGGTATGCCTTCTTTGAGGGTGCGTAACCAATGAAAATACCAATATCAGCCTTTGGTTGAAGTTTTCCCAAATTGTCACCATCATTATTTGGATAGAACAGAGAACCAAATACATAAAGATATGATAAATCTGGTACTTTTCCATGGAGAAGCTCATAAGGTGTTTTACCATGGTGTTTACGAATTAGTGACCGGTTTTGGGTGTACACTGCTGTAGATACTGCTTCTGCCCATAAAAACAATGGAGCCTTTGCGTAAATTAACATCGTTCGAGCAGCTTCCATAAGTGTGCGATTTCGCCTTTCAACGACACCGTTTTGTTGGGAGTGCATGCAACTGATGTTTCATGAGATATGCCAACTTCTTCATAATAATCACGCAAGATTTGATTCACAAATTCGGGTCCATTATCTGTACGAATGCGTCAGACAGTAGTGTTGAGACGCACTTGAATCATCTTGAGAAATCCGATGATGAATTTAGGTGCCTCATTTTTTGCTTTAAGAAATTTCACCCATGTAAACTGAGAGTAATCATCGACAATGAAGAGGATGTACTTTTTGCCACTAAGACTTTCAACACGCATTGGCCCACAAAGATCCATATGCAATAGATAAAGTTTCTCTTGGTTTGTGTCTTCCGTCTTGGGTTTATATGATTTCTTAGTGCTTTTCCCCATTGTACACGCGGAACACAAATGATCCTTGTGAAATGATAGTTTAGGAAGACCACGAACAAGTTCGTTTTTCGCCAAGTGATTAATAACGTCAAAGTTAAGATGAGATAACCGTCAATGCCATAACCATGACTTAGTCTTCGATGCTTTAGAGAGAAGACATACGGGAGAGGCGGTCATCATGTCTTGTAGAGACAAAGTATACAAATTATTCGCTCGAGTACCTTTCAATAAATCAACCCCTTCCAAATTCCGAATGAAGCAGGTATGCTCTCGAAAAGCAACTTCTAGGTTTGCATCACAAAATTATCCCACAGAAAATAAGTTGTGACCGAGACCTTCCACATAATACACTCTTGAAATAATAACATTCCCAATATGATATTCACCGTAACCCATTATCTTTGCAATATGATCATTTCCAAATCGAACCGTACCAAGAAACTTGCTGACGAAATTTCTGAGCTGAGAGCGATCTCCGGTCATATGCTTGGAGCAACCAGAGTCCAAATACCAGAGAACAATTTGGACCACCTATTTTCAATAACAACAGTAGACAATGCATTGGAAACTATTGGTTCCGGAGTGTTAGCAGATACAGATATAGAATTATCAGAATTGCTAACATTTTTGAGACCCTTAGATTTCCTACGTTTTCTAATGTGATTTTTAGCACTAACAGGTTTTACTGTTCCAACTTTCTTAGGTTTTGGATTATTCGCGTGCACTACAGTGGGAGTAGACCTATTTAAAGGGCACTTTGTTCCTACAGTAGTGTCGGTGTTCCTAGTTAAAGGACACACTTGTGTTTTGGTAGCCTTGGTACTCCTAGTTAAAGGGCACGCTTTCTTCGCTTTAGTGGGAGTGATCCTAGTCAAAGGGCACGTGTTTCCTACTATAGTGAAAGTTCTACCAGTGGGGAGCCACATCCAACCAACTTGGGTTAACACTTTCCCAGTCGGTTTCCATTCTAAACCATTTTTCCGGGCATACATCTCATTCACATGGTCAATAAGGCAAGAATCATGACGACTAGAAAACATACATTCATTGCAATTCCAACATTTCAAATTAGAATTCACACTAGGCTTAGAACGCTGCACAACCGCATAGCCTTTAGGTTTAGCTACATGATTCTTTTTATTCAAAACAGAAATAACATTCCTAGGATGGGCTTCTACTTTCTTCTTTACTTGACTACTATATGGGGGCAAGATCCTATCATTCTTCTTGTTTCTCTTAAGCTTAGATCTTTGAGCCTTAGTAGTGGTGCTTACTCCTGTAGAAGGCAACACGGGAATATTAGAAGTTGGTTTTGATTCCGCCTTATCTTTAGTGACCAAAGTTTGAGATGGTTTAGTCCTAGGGCTCTTGTTAAGTGGTGTGACGGCTATAAGGTTCCTTTTGATTGCACTAGAGAACGATGCTGAGATAGTGGCTACATTATCCACAACATTCTTACCTTTTAGAGTACGAAGTGTGTCCTTTAACTCAGCCAAGACAAGATTTTTATCACAAATTTGTTCCCTCAAATCAGATATTTCCACGATCTTTCGATTCAATTGTTCAATCAATGATTGATTCTGTGCAGTGGTATTAGCACATGCGGGCTTTACTGAATTGAAGAGTCGTGTATTTTTCTGTTTTAAGTTATCAACTTTGGACAAAATCTTGGAAACTCGATTATCTAGATCAAGTTTAAGATTCTCAGCGGACTCAAGTACGTTCACACAGTTAAGCTCCTTAGATTTCTCTATGTCTGCCGGCAAAGATTGAGCAACCTTGTCACTTGGCTGACGCTGTTTTGATTGTAAATTCAATCGAAAATTCTTTTCAAAGTTTGCATCATCGATATTAACACCTTCGAATGACGTTTCAAAGATTTCCTTAATAAATTGTTACTTGCATTCAAGCGAAATACAATGTGTTTGAACCTCATCAAAACATTTTGAAAGCGAAGAATATGAATCTTGAAGCTTTAAAAATTCAGCGTCAGATTCGTGACAAGTACTATCTACCACATTATCCACAGATTCAACATTATGCACAATAGAATCATTATCAACACTTGTATTCTCACAGACAGAAACTATATCATGAGACATCACTTGATTCAGAAGCAGATCATTATGACGTGAAACCCGTTCTATTTCAAGTAAATTGTTTTCATAAGCATCATTCATTTCATTGAAAACACGTCTAACTTCTTTTATTTCCAAAAGCAAATCTTGATCAAGATTACTAAGACAAGCCTTAACATTGTCTACAAACGGAACAATTTCATTTTGGAACGCAGCTCTAGTGTGCTCAAAGTTTCATTCACCTTCCGTTATGGCCGAAGCCGTCGTACGTTCCAAAATGACCTTGTCAAAATCGGCTAAGTGTTGGTGAACCGCATTTAAGTTAACGGACGCCTTGCTTACCGGTGGAATTAACTTTGTTAAATCCGTTTTGACAAGTGTAGGAGACGTACTAGGAAGGTTTTCATTTGACAAACTTTGGGGCACAAGAACTGTCAATTCTGCTAATTCCTTTTGTAAGCGAATGCGTGTCTTTTTCGAAAATTGATCTTTGTTATGTTGATCATAATCAATTGTATGGAATTTTGAAAGCATTTTAGAATGAGTTTCATCCGCAAGTGATTGTGTCTCCTTAGTACTACGAACAAAAGGTGCTTCTTTCGATTTGCCAATTATGGTCATATCATAAAGACCGGGAATATATTCCTGAGCTTGTTTTTCATAACCGGGATTAGGTGGTAAATCTTGAAGACGCTTAAGTTTGAGTTCTTTAAATGATTTAGTTAAAAGATGAACCTTTTCTGTGGAAGCGTATTGTTTTAAAATCTGTTTTTCTTTGAATTTAAGAAGTTTGGTAGCATTAATTTCTGATTTAACCTTTCTAGACTCGAGAGTTTCAAAATCCATTTTAATTTTCTAAAAATCATTGACAACCGACTCCTTTTCTTTTAATTCATTAGAAAGATTAGCTTTTAATGATTCTATTTCTTTCAAGTGTTCAATCTTTTCAAAGCAAAATTGGTCAAATTCAGAACATGTTATTTTCTCTGCTTGAGGGACCATTTCAAAAGCTTTGACCTTTTCTTTATGCAACGCAAACTCAGCAGTTAGGGTGGAATTGGTATCTACGGATTGTCTGAGAGCCATATGCATTTGATCAATAATATGTTTAGGCACCATGACCAAATCATGTTGAGCATAAGATTCCATACCCGTCGTAGCATTTGGTTGAGGTTCACTCAAATGTGTAAGATTGGATACCATATCATTTGAGTTACTAGTCCCCGAATGCTGTTCGAGGTTGTCATTTTCATGCCCAACTTGATGTTGGTTATCATCAATATTATTAGATGTGGTTGGTACCTCACTGACGACATCAGAACCGTAGTGAGAGAGATTAGCAACGAGAGCAGCTTGGGCAGAGTGAATGTTATCACAATCCGAATCATATGCGTCAAGATCATCCGCTTGATAAGCTGCATTAGAAGTGGAAACGACTACAATGCCTTCAGTATCTGCTGCCCCTGGGTCTGCAAGAAATGCTAACTCCTCTGAATCCAAGATCTTCCCCTTAGACTGAGCATCAACCAAATACATCTTCTCACGAAACCATGCATCATCCCTTCTCCTCCTCGGTTAATTGCATTCCCTAGCCATATGACCTTGTCCTCGGCAATTGTAGCAAGTCACAACCTTTTTAGGACCAATAGGACTTCCATTTCCACTAGCTTGAGAAGTCACAGCTTGATTGTTCCCAGTCCTTGTAGGAGGTCCATATGAATTTTGCCTTCCTTGAATAGGTTGCACCGTCACTTGACCATCTTGAACAGTGTCTTGTTGTCGAGGATTTGAAGAGGTGCGGAGCTGATTGTTTGTTGGTGGAAATCCTCTAGTTAAAACAAGTTTTGACAAGTAAGCAGTAAGATGGTTTAGTACATCAGCTGGCGTATCATTTGGAATAAAGACCGGTGCTTGGATTGGTGGCAGTTCATTAGAGTAGAAAGCTTGTGCTGGTTGTGCTTCAATAGGAAAGTATCCTTGCTGAGGGTTATAGCCCATTGGAGAAGTGTTGGTTTGTGATGGTGATGTCTGATATGGTGGTTGATACAAGGATTTTGGCCCGTATAAAAATTAAAGTTCAAGTCTCGATATCTTAACGAATTGATTATTGGCTTAAAGTACGACTCAGTTGAATTTTGGTGAAACAAAAAGGTTGTCGTTGTAGTAATTAGATGTGCAAAACAATTAAAGTAAAAGTAAGTTAAAGTAAAGTCTAAGTCTAACTAAACGAAAGGGTGCGATATTTAAAAACGTGACGGAAAGTAAATTAGCTAAATGACTAAAAATTAAAGCGTGACGAGAATTAAAATGGACAAAGTATAAAAACATAAGCTAAAAATTAAACAAGACAAAGTATCAAGAGAAACAACCTAGATCGGAATGTATTCCGATCACCCCAATCGGAATATCACCAAACCTGTCGGAATATTGCTCGGAAGATTCTGATCGGAATACTGTCACTAGTCCCAATTGGAATACCAAGAACCTACCTCCAGATCGGAATGTATACCTCTGATCGGAATATATAGTGAACTTGGTCGGAATGCTGATCGGAACCTGCTGATCGGAATACTGTCACTAGTCCCAATCGGAATACCAAACATGCACCGCAATCGGAATGTAGAAAGGATAACCAATCGGAAAGCTGTCACTCTAACCTGATCGAAATAACCTGACTTTCCCTGATCGGAATACCAAGCCCCCTCAATCGGAATATACAAACCCTTTTCCGATCACACCGATCGGAATATAAAGCCCCTTTCCGATCTTACCAAATCGGAATACGAGGGAAAGTACTAAAAATAAGCTAAACAAATAAGCTATGATTCTAATAAGCGCAAGACGAAATTTCTAAAGTAAACCGATTAAGGAAAAGCTATTAAACAGAAATTTAAAGACTTTTAAGACACGAAAAGAATAAGCTTTAAGAAAAACAACTTTTTATACGAAAATAACTTTTATAAAAATTATATAAACTTGAAAATAAACAAAATAAGCTATGAAAATAAATGATTTGAAACAATCAAAAGAATAAAAATCAAATCTTTAAACAAGTAAACAATCAAAAAGCATATAAAACAAAGATTAAAGAAAGGAAGAATGAGATCAATAAGATAAAGTAAAGGTGCGAGTAATTAAAGAAACACTTACTTGAAATTAAAAGGTAATTAAGGTGCAAAAATTAAATGTGCAGGTAATTAAAGGTGCAAGTAAATAAAAGTGGAAGAGATAGTTTGTCAAGCTATCCAACAAAACTAAATGAAATGAATAAGAGGGGTATTTATAGGTGATTAGGGGGATGATTAGAGGAAACTTCCTCCCCTCCTTCCTTTCTTCTTAATTGCGCCATCAAGTCCTTCCTTCTTAATCTTTTTGTTAATCTTGGACTTTGATGACTTTTGGCTCGGGATTTCTTTGGACTCGTCTTTTAATACTACGATAAATAAGACTTGAGTTCCTCGGCTTTTGATAAACTTCCGTCTTTTGACTTTTTCTTCGATAAATCTTCAGAATTGGTCTTGGACTTCCGTTCTTTTTGCACTCTTGACTTCTTGACTTCGTCTTTCGTCTTTTTCTTCAATAAAAGTCCGTAAATGCCCGTGAATGCCCGTGTTTTCTCCACTTTTCACCTTTTTGTCCTAAATCACAACAAAAACACAAACCACGCATAATTCCGACATAAAAGACATAAAATACACGTTTTGGCTCGGTTATTATTGTAATTAAGTGGTAGAAAATATGGGTGTTTTCACACATATCAAATCCCCTACACTTGACCATTGCAATGTCCTCATGCAATGCATTAGTTACAAAGCACGTTTACATTTTTCATCATAATCAATCCATGTTGGCCTTTATTAAGGAGATAGAAAACTAAAAATATTCAAAGTAAAGAAATCAAAAGCATACCTTAGGTTTTGGAAATGTTGTGAATGATCATCATCCTCAAGTTTTCACTTTCTCCAAACCAAGCTTAAAAACGAGATCATTGTTATTATAAGTTAGCAAACTAACACGAACTCATGTGGGCCAATTACTCACTTAGACTCCCTTATTCCTAGGTGTATCTCTTATATTTTATTATTGTCTTGAATGATCACGAGGATACATTTTTGACTTATTTCGATAGTTATTAAGTCTGAAAATAAAGTGAACGATTTAATCAATAGTTAGCTAAAGGACAAAATATTTTAAAACTGCTTCTCGGGACCTCAAAAAGTTCATATCTTGGCATAACTCGCTTCGCGATTTGAGACCTTTCTCGGACCGATATTTGGCAGCGACTTCATACTTCAAACCTTGAGAGACGTTCATGAAATTATGGTCTTCTCTTCATATAGGAATTTCTTCACTTGAAATTTTGAGAGATTCATACTTGGACCACGACTTCTTCATTTTTCTCCAATCTTTATTTTGGACTTTGATATACAACGATCCGCCTCCTTTTATGACTTGGATCTATTTATCCTCATACCTTGTTAGGGTCTTTTCGGATACACTTCTCCATGACTTTTGGGGAGTATTTGCTTTTCGTCGTGTGTCTCGATCCTTCATATTGATTTTCGATAAATGATGCTTCACATCACTTGGGATCTTTAGCAACAAAATATAGCCCTCATGCCTTGTTAGGGCCTTTTCGGACTCGCCAATCTTCGCATCCCGCTTCAATAAGTTATGCCTTGGCTATGAACTCTAATCCATACCGAGCAACTTTTAAACGATCTTGGGCTAGAAGCTAAGTAACTTTTCAAATCGTACAACCTTATTTATTAACAGATAAATTATTAGCAAGCGATGGGAGAATAGGCTCATAATTAACTCACATAAATTCACGAAAGAATACCGAACTTATAATTGGCTCTATCATCTTTCGTTCTCCACAGTTTAAAATCTCAAGTAATGAGACTCGTGGATACTTAGCCTATTAAATCAAAGTTTTGGGTTTTCGAGTCGCCTATAGGATCTTGCAAATTCTTAGACTTTTTCAAGTTTAGAATTCGCGTTTTAAAGTTCCCTTGATAAACGACTCTCTAGGATCAATTATAGGAACTTGCGAAAAGTTTTTGTTCTTAACCCGTGAGAGTTAAGACTTTCGCGTTTTATAGCTCCCTATATAAAAGCCTAGCAAAACTTGACCTAAACACGTTAAGGATACTAGCTAGAGTAACTTAGATAAGTAAACTCGGGTTGAGTCAAAAGATTCACAACGTTTGAAAATAAAAACCACTTATTCAAAGATTTATTCTAGCAAAGGAAGAAAATAACTATACAAAGATAAAAACTAATAGGCCAAAATAGATCAAAAATTTTGAAAAATGTCGAAAAATTGATTTTCCGGTTAAAATGAGGACAAAAAATAAGGAAAAGACCACTTAACTTCGATAGAAGTCCCCCCTACACTTAATATAAACATTGTCCTCAATGTTTAAGCATGTGGGAGTAAAATCCC
Source organism: Glebionis coronaria (assembly GCA_025667525.1). Classification (NCBI taxonomy): domain Eukaryota; kingdom Viridiplantae; phylum Streptophyta; class Magnoliopsida; order Asterales; family Asteraceae; genus Glebionis; species Glebionis coronaria. The sequence goes on along the minus strand of CM046878.1, from coordinate 301,382,320 downwards.
CTACACTTAGGACATTGTACACGTTGTTTAAATCTCGCTAAGGAAAGGACAACTAAAGAGATTCCTATTTTAATATTGAGAAAATATAAAATAGTGAATCGAAAAGAGTTTAGGATAGAACCGGGATAATGGAACACGGAATCACGGGTCGTCAAGAATCATCAAGAGTGTATCATTGAAGCTCGAATCCCTGATTAGTAGAAGAGAGGAGAGGAAAGCAAACCAACGGGTCTCCCCCTACACTTATGGTAAAGAAAGCGAAAAGATAGATGCATGGGTTGCCTCCCAAGAAGCGCTTGATTTTTGTTAACCGAGTCATTAGCCTGACTCGACCTTGATCATCAACGGAAGAAGCATGAAACATATCCACCAGGATCAAAGACATAGTTTTCGTCCATCAATAAGCACAAGCTTAAGGCGAACAAGGCAAGCCAAAGAAGAGTAGGCAAGGTTCCCTTAAGCAGTGATGGAGCACGGTGGAAGCAAGGATGAAGTGGTGCAAGCATGTCTTCAAAATTTCCAAAGATTTTTCCTTTTATTTCATCAGGTGGATACTGAGATGGCTGCAGAATATCAATACCGGGGTCGAACACCTTTTCCTTTAAGGGAAAATAGCACTCAGGCTCAGCAGAGTGTGAAGAGGATCCGCAAAGAAGCACAACCTCGTCCTCAGAAGGGGGACAAAGAGGTGTCAAATCATAGGTGCAACGGATATTGGTGTCAACCTGTTTCTTCTCCTTTGACAGAATGTTCTTCAAATCCAAAGTAGGATCAAGACGATAATCTTCAAAGTCATAAGGAGGAGCATCACTCTCATGAGGGAAGTAAGTGTTGAGAAATTCAGAGAAGTCTTCCTCAAATGAGTAATCGTCCAAAGTAGGATCGAGTGATGGCGGAGGATCTTCATCATGTGAAGAATCGCTCGAAAGAGTGTCGGCATCCTTAAAATCATCAAAGGTGGGCATGTCCGGATACTCAGAAGTAAGGTCATCATAATCATCCGAGTCTGAGCTAGAAGCATCATCATAAGCATCAAAGACCGGTGGAGAATCATAAATGGGAGAAGCGTCCAAATTGGGGCGAGAATCATCCATATCATCTTGAAAAAGTGGATTATCGATGTAATAGTCGAATAGAGGATTATCGTAGACGGTAAAGTCATTGAGCACATTAATCATATTCACTGATTCCCGGCCTCCAAAGGTTATACTTGTAAGCTTCCCCATTTTGAAAACTTGTGCATCATCCCCGACTCTTAAGAATAACTCACCTTCGGCCACATCCACTAAAGCTCGTCCGGTTCTCAAGAATGGCCGACCAAGTATTAAAGGAATACGAGGGTCCATTTCATAATCAACTACGACAAAATCGACCGGGAAAGTAAATGCGCCAACTTTAATAAACACGTCTTCGGCTATACCAACGGGGTAAGCGAGAGTGCGATTTGCAAGTTCAAGAGTCATCTTTGTTGGAGTGAGGTCGGGTAATGATAGTGTTTTCCAAACACTCAATGACATCAAATTAATACTAGCCCCGAGATCAGCAAGGGCAGTAAATTCTTCAGTTTTGTTGAACACGCAAGGCAACACGAAACGACCGGGATCTCCAAGCTTTTCCGGCAGTTCTTTAAGAATAACTGCAGAGCAATTTTCATTTAAGCGTGTGTTGGCGAGTTCAATCAGCTTCTCCTTCTTGTTAAGCAATTCCCTAAATGCTTTAACAAATTTGGGCATGTGGACAAGTGCTTCAAGAAAGCTAATGTTGAAGTTCATTTGAGAAATCATCTTCACATAGCGTGACACTTCGGAGTCTTCTTTGGTTAGCATTTTGGACTTGCCTAAACGAGAGGGATAAGGGATATTAGGTTTGGGCGGTGAAGGTGCAGGTGTAGCAGGTAAAGGTTGAGATGTTGAAGGGTCATTCGTGGGAACTTCATCACGTCGAGGCGGAGACGGTAATGGTGCACTAATACTAGGTGTAGGAGGAGTAGGGACAAATGGTGGTGGAGGAGGTATAGATGATGGTGGTGGGATTGTTGGTCCTACTATGGTGACTCCACTACGCGTAGTAATAGCACTCACATTGGCTCGCGGATTGGTGACGGTGTTTGAAGGTAGAGAACTCGAAGAAGAAGGTTGAGCGGCGGGCAAGAAACTAGCAAGCATATTCTTCAAATCATTTGTTTGACTGCTGAAGGAGGATTGGATGTTATCTCGAAGCTCGGATCTTATCTCATTTCCTTGCTTTGTGATATCTCCTTTCAGATTGATAATTTGGCTCTCTAGATTCTTGATTTGCTCACCTTGGGTTCTCATGATGGCCTCAACATCCGGATTACTGGGTGGGGTTTGTTGGGCGGGTGGGTGATAAGGGTTAGAAGCTCTTGGTGGGATTTTGTTGCTTCTAGTGTAGTTGTTGGCGGGGTTTTGGTTTTGAGGAGAAAACCGGGTGAAAGGTAATTGTTTGATCGGTAACTCAGCAGATTTCTATCCCCTTGTTGTCTAGCTTGGTAATTTTCCGGTGAATAATTACCATAAGATACATACACATTTTCCGGATTTCTTTGTGTAGAAGAACAATCGGTGTATGAGTGAGGACCGCCACATGTTTCACAAGGATTAGCAACCGCTTTAACTTGTTGTTGTTGTTGGTTTGAAGCGAGAAGCGTAATACTTTTTCTCATTTCAGTCATCATGCGGGTGAGTTCGGTCATCTCAGGATTTGCTGAGGTGGAGTGATAGGTGTGTAAACACCCATCTTTTCTACCACTTAATTACAATAATAACCAGACCAAAACGTGTATTTTATGTCTTTTATGTCGGAATTATGCGTGGTTTGTGTTTTTGTTGTGATTTAGGATGAAAAGGTGAAAAGTGGAGAAAACACGGACAATCACGGGCATTTACGGACTTTTATTGAAGAAAAGGATGAAAGACGAAGTCAAGAAGTCAAGAGTGCAAAAAGAACGGAAGTCCACGACCAATTCTGAAGATTTATCGAAGAAAAAGTCAAAAGACGGAAGTTTATCAAAAGCCGAAGAATTCAAGTCTATTTTATTGAAGAATTTAAAGACGAGTTCAAAAGAAATCCCGAAGTCAAAAAGTCCCTTAAGTCCAAGATTAAAGAAGATTAGAAGAAAAGGACTAAGTACGCAATTAAATGAAGATTAAAGAAGGAGGGACTTAATTATGCAATTAAGAGAAAAGGAAAGAGGGGAGGAAGCTTCCTAATCCTCCCCTATAAATAGATTAGGCTTGATTACTTTTCTTTGTTGTTGGCTAAGGTGACAATTAGTCTTCCACCATTTAAATACTTGTCATTTACATTACTTGTCAATTTTAATTCATGTTATGCACCTTTATTACCATTTAATTCCAAGTAAGTTTCCATTTTAATTCTTGTCAAAGCTTTATTTTATCTTGTCAATCTCTTATCTACCTTTCTTATTCTTTGATTCATGTGTTTATGTTATGTTCATGTTTATGCTTTTATTTTGATCTTAATGGTTTTTAATTATTGTGGTTAAAGTTGTTTGATTTCATGTTTTTAATTGTTTGTTGATGTTTATTCATAGATTCGTTACTGTTTATTATTATCCGTGTGTTTGATTTTGGTTATTTTGTTTTTTTATCTGCTGCTACTGTTCTCCTTGTTCTTCGGGAGTGTTTGCCTTGTTTCTGATCTTTCCAGGAAGAGTTCCGAGCCAAGGAAAGGACTGAAGTGTTCATTCGGAAGTCCAAACTTCCGGACCAAACTTGTTCATTCGGAAGTCTTAAACTTCCGAACCAAGGCTTCATCCGGAACTCAAAACTTCCGAACCAAGACTCTTCATTCGGAAGTCCAAAACTTCCGAACCAAACATACTCATTCGGAACTCCAAAGTTCCGAACCAAGGGTTTCATCCGGAACTTTTCAAAAGTTCCGAATCAACTTAAAGTTCCGAATCAAGGACCAAAGTTCCGAATAAAGGCTGTTCATTCGGAAGTCAGAAACTTCCGAGTCAAGGTTGTTCATTCGGAACTTCCATAAGTTCCGGATCAAGGGTAATCTTCCGAATCAAGGAGCTTCATTCGGAAACTTCCGAATCAAGGGGTGACCAGAAACTTCCGAATCAAGGAAGAATTTACAAGTTCCGAATCAGCAAGTTCCGAACGAAGCATTGTTTTGGATAAGTGACATATTCAGACCAATTTGTTCCGGATCAAGGATTTTGGTAATATTCCAAGTGAAGAAGAATCGTTTCAACCAAAGGTGACATTTAGGACGAGTGATTGTTCCAAACGAAGGTTTATTCCGAATGAGCTGTATTCAGGTTCTTATTAGCTTTTGTCTTTGATTTTTACTTTCAAGCTTTATTTTTCTTGCCTTTTTATTTAATTGCACTTTTAGATTATTTGCCTTAGTTTTAGTCGCACTTTAAGTTTGCCTTAGATAGATTTAAGTTTACGTCATTTTACTTTAGTGCCCTTTAATTTTAGTCACGTTTTTAAATACTTGCACTTTACTTTAATTAGACTTAGATTTACTTAAAGAGCACTTTTACTTTTAAAATCACCCAAAAATATTCTTTTTCACCAAAGATCAACTAAGTCACACATAGGAGCCTAGATCAATTTGTTAAGATTCCGAGAACACGAACTTAATCTTTAATTTTTAACTAGGTAAAACCTAGTTATCAAATGGCGCCGCTGCCGACTCTTTTCGTTAAGATCAACAGTTTTCTGTGCTAGATGCGTTGCTTTTTGGGATCCGTTCACTTGTGAACGTTATTTTTCTTGCATAAAAAAATTCAAAAACTATAAAAATTAAAAATTTCAAAAATCCAAAAAGATTTTATCTTTATTGTGTATATATATTGCCTTTGCGTTTGGTTTCTTTTTCTTTTGCATTTTCAGGTGTATGCGTACTAGATCTTCTAACTATCAAGAGCCCGAGCCTCAAGAAGATTTAAATATGGCAGGTGTTAACAACAATAATCAACTACCGCACCTCAACAATAACAACAATGCTCTTCCACAGCCCGATCTTCAGACCATGGAGGAACTTTGTCAACCAACAATGTTTGGACGAGGAGGACCGATTGCGCCAATGCAAATCAACGCTCCTGAGTTTTCGTTGAAGCACCACATGATTCACCAAGTACAAACAAACCCATTTAGAGGATTGCCTGATGATGATGCCAACAAACACCTCGACAAGTTCATTACAATCACCCAAAGCATGAAGTTGCCTGGGGCCACAATGGATGTACTCCGCCTACAACTCTTCCCACATACCTTATCGCATCATGCCGAGAAATGGTTTGATCGTCTCCCGAAGAATTCTATTCACACTTGGGATGATATGACTCAACGCTTTCTATCGCGCTACTTTCCACCATCCATGGTCACAAGTCTTCGTAATCAGATCAGCGGTTTCATGCAAGACCCTGATGAATCTCTTTTTGACGCTTGGGAGAGATATAATGTCTTGATCGACCGTTGTCCAAACCACAACATGCTTCCGGTCACCTTGATCGATACTTTCTACAACGGATTGACTTTTCGAGATCGTGATACGATCAATGCAGCCGCCGGTGGCACATTCATGAAAAGGAGACCCGAGGAGTGTAGAGAGTTAATTGAGAACATGACAACTCACCACAAGAACTGGGATTCCTCTGCTTCTTCTAGAAACAACACGAGAGTCAATGTTTCTTCTACCTCAGCAAACCCTGAGATGACCGAACTCACCCGCATGATGGCTGAAATGAGCAAAAGTATTACGCTTCTCGCTTCAAACCAACAACAACAAGTTAAAGCGGTTGCTAATCCTTGTGAAACATGTGGCGGTCCTCACTCATACACCGATTGTCCTTCGACAAAAGGAAATCCGGAAAATGTGTATGCTGCTTACGGTAATTATTCACCGGAAAATTATCAAGCTAGACAACAAGGGGATAGAAACCTGCTGAGCTACCGTTCAAACAATTACCTTTCACCCGGTTTTTCTCCTCAAAACCAAAACCCCGCCAACAACTACAATAGAAGCAACCAAATCCCACCTCGTGCTTCTAACCCTTATCAACCACCCACCCAACAACACCCACCCATTAATCCCGATGTTGACACCATCATGAGAACTCAAGGTGAGCAAATCAAGAATCTACAGAGCCAAATAATCAATTTGAAAGGAGATATCTTGAATCAAGGTAATGACATCAGAACCGAGGTTCGTGAAAATCTTCAATCTTCCTTCATCACTCAAACAACTGAATTAAAGAATCTGTTGGCTAGCTTCTTGCCCGAAGCTCAACCTTCTTCTTCTTCGGGTTCTCTACCTTCAAACACCGTCCCCAATCCGCGAGCTAATGTGAGTGCTATAACTACGCGTAGTGGACTTACCATTATCGATCCACCTATTCCACCACCATCATCCACACCTCCTCCACCACCATGTATCCCTACTCCACCTACACCTAGTAGTAATGCACCATTACCGTCTCCGCCTCGTCATGACGATGTATCTCGGAAGGACCCTTCAACATCACAACCTTCACCAACTACACCTTCCCCTAACCCTTATCAACCTAGAATCCCATACCCTTCTCGCATAGGCAAGACCAACGAGCTAACCAAGAATGACTCTCAAATAACAAAATATATCAGTATAATTTCTCAAATAGGATTCAGCATTAGTTTTCTTGAAGCACTTGTCCACATGCCCAAATTTGCCAAAGCATTTAAGGACTTGCTTAACAAAAAGGAGAAGCTGATTGAACTCACCAACACACGCTTAAATGAAAACTGCTATGCAGTTATTCTTAAAGAACTTCCGGAAAAACTAGGGGATCCCGGTCGTTTTGTGTTGCCTTGCGTGTTCAACAAAACTGAAGAATTTACTGCCCTTGCTGATCTCGGGGCTAGTATAAATCTTATGCCTTTGAGTGTTTGGAAAACACTATCATTACCCGATCTCATTCCAACAAAGATGACTCTCGAACTTGCTAATCGCACTCTCTCTTACCCCGTTGGTATAGCTGAAGACGTATTCATTCAAGTTGGCGCATTTACTTTCCCGGTCGATTTTGTCGTAGTTGATTATGAAATGGACCCTCGTATTCCTTTAATACTTGGTCGGCCATTTTTGAGATCCGGACGTGCTTTAGTAGATGTGGCCGAAGGTGAGTTAATCTTAAGAGTCGGGAATGCCTCACAAAATTTCAAAATGGGAACGCCTACAAACAAATCCTTTGGAGGCCAAGAATCAGTGAATATGATAAATGTGCTCGATGACTTTACCGTCTACGACAATCCTCTATTCGACTCTTGCATCGATAATCCACTTTTTCAAAATGATGTGGATGATTCTCTCCCTACTTTGGACGCTTCTCCCATTTTTGATTCTCCACCGGTCTTCGATGCTTATGATGATGATGATTCTAGCTCAGATTCGGATGATTTTGATTGTACTTCTGAGTATCCCGAGCTGCCCACTTTCGATGATTTTGATGAGGCTGATACTCTATCGAGCGATTCTTCACATGATGAAGATCCTCCACCATCACTCGATCCTACTTTGGACGATTATTCATTTGAGATAGATTTCTCTGAATTTCTCAACACATACTTCCCTCATGAGATTGATGCTCCTCCTTTTGACTTTGAAGATTATCGCCTTGATCCTACTTTGGATTTGAAGAAAATTTTGTCAAAGGAGAAGAAACCGGTCGACACCGAAATCCGTTGCACGTATGATTTGACACCTCTTTGTCCCACTTCTGAGGACGAGGTTGTGCTTCTTCGCGGATCTTCTTCACACTCGGCTGAGCCTGAGTGCTATTTCCCTTAAAGGAAAAGGTGTTCGACCCTGGTATTGAAGTCTTTAAGCCATCTCAGTATCCACCTGATGAAATAAAAGGAAAAATCTTTGGAACCATTGAAGCCATGCTTGCACCACACCATACTTGCTTCTACTGTGCTCCATCACTGCTTAAGGGAACCTTGCCACTCCTCTTTTGGCTTGCCTTGTTCGCCTTAAGCTCTTGCTTATTGATGGATGAAAACTATGTCTTTGATCCTGGTGGATATGTTTCATGCTACTTCCGTTGATGATCAAGGTCGAGTCAGGCTCACGACTGGGTTAACAAAAATCAAGCGCTTCTTGGGAGGCAACCCATGCATCTATCCTTTCGCTTTCTTCACCATAAGTGTAGGGGAGACCCTTTGGATTGCTATTTCCTCTCCTTACTTCTTAATCAGGGATTCGAGCTTCAATGATCCACTCTTGATGATTCTTGACGACCCGTGATTCCGTGTTCTATTTCTTCCCGGTTCTATCCTAAACTCTTTTCGATTCACTATTTTATATTTTCTCAATATTAAAATAGGAATCTCTTTAGTTGTCTTTTCCTTAGCAAGATTTAAACAAAGTACACAATGTCCTAAGTGTAGGGGAGTTTACTCCCACATGCTTAAACATTGAGGACAATGTTTATCTTAAGTGTAGGGGAGACTTCTATCGAAGTTAAGTGGTCTTTTCCTTGTATTTGTCCTCATTTTAACCGGAAAATCAATTTTTCGACATTTTTCAAAATTTTTGATCTATTTTGGCCTATTAATTTTTCCTTTGTATAGTTATTTTCCTTCTTTGCTAGAATAAATCTTTGAATAAGTGGTTTTAATTTTCAAACGATGTAAATCTTTTGACTCAATCCGAGTGTACTCTAGCTAATATCCTTAACGTGTTTAAGTCAAGTTTTGCTAGGCTTTTATATAGGGAGCTATAAAACGCGAAAGTCTTAACTCTCACGGGTTAAGAACAAGAACTTTTCGCAAGTTCCTATAATTGATCCTAGAGAGTCGTTTATCAAGGGAACTTTAAAATGCAATTTCTAAAACTTGAAAAAGTCTAAAAATTTGCAAGATCCTATAGGCGACTCGAAAACCCAAAACTTTGATTTAATAGGCTAAGTATCCACGAGTCTCATTACTTGAGATTTTAAACTGTGGAGAACGAGAGATGATAGAGCCAATTATAAGTTCGGTATTCTTTCGTGAATTTATGTAAGTTAATTATAAACCTATTCTCCCATTGCTTGTTAATAATTTATCTGCTAATAAATAAGGTTGTACGATTTGAAAAGTTACTTAGCTTCTAGCCCCAGATCGTTTAAAAGTTGCTCGGTATGGATTAGAGTTCATAGCCAAGGCATAACTTATTGAAGCGGGACGCGAAGATTGGCGAGTCCGAAAAGGCCCTAACAAGGCATGAGGGCTATATTTTGTTGCTAAAGATCCAAAGTGATGAGAAGAATCATTTATCGAAAATCAATATGAAGGATCGAGACACACGACGTAAAGCAAACTCCCCAAAAGTCATGGAGAAGTGTATCCGAAAAGACCCTAACAAGGTATGAGGATAAATAGATCCAAGTCATAAAAGGAGGCGGATCGTTGTATATCAAAGTCCAAAATAAAGATTGGAGAAAAATGAGGAAGTCGTGGTCCAAGTATGAATCTCTCAAAACTTCAAGTGAAGAATTCTTATTATGAAGAGAAGACCATTATTTCATCAACGTCTCTCAAGATTTGAAGTATGAAGTCGCTGCCAAATATCGGTCCGAGAAAGGTCTCAAATCGCGAAGCGAGTTATGCCAAGATATGAACTTTATGAGGTCCCGAGAAGCAGTTTTAAAAGATTTGGTCCTTTAGCTAACTATTGATTAAATCATGCACTTTATTTTCAGATTAAATAACTATCGAAATAAGTCAAACAATGCATCTTCGTGATCATTCAAGACAACAATAAAATATAAGAGATACCCCTAGGAATAAGGGAGTCTAAGTGAGTAATTGGCCCACATGAGTTCGTGATAGTCTACTAACTTATAATAACAATGATCTCGTTTTTAAGCTTGGTTTGGAGAAAGTGAAAACTTGAGGATGATGATTATTCATAACATTTTCAAAACCCAAGGTATGCTTTTGATTTCTTTACTTTGAATATTTTTAATCTCTTTAATAAAGGCCAACGTGGATTGATTATGATGAAAAGTGTAATCTTGCTTTGTAACTACTGCATTGCATGAGGACATTGCAATGGTCAAGTGTAGGGGATTTGATAGGTGTGTAAACACCCATCTTTTCTACCACTTAATTACAATAATAACCGGACCAAAACGTGTATTTTATGTCTTTTATGTCGGAATTATGCGTGGTTTGTGTTTTTGTTGTGATTTAGGATGAAAAGGTGAAAAGTGGAGAAAACACGGACAATCACGGGCATTTACGGACTTTTATTGAAGTAAAGGATGAAAGACGAAGTCAAGAAGTCAAGAGTGCAAAAAGAACGGAAGTCCACGACCAATTCTGAAGATTTATCGAAGAAAAAGTCAAAAGACGGAAGTTTATCAAAAGCCGAAGAATTCAAGTCTATTTTATTGAAGAATTTAAAGACGAGTTCAAAAGAAATCCCGAAGTCAAAAAGTCCCTTAAGTCCAAGATTAAAGAAGATTAGAAGAAAAGGACTAAGTACGCAATTAAATGAAGATTAAAGAAGGAGGGACTTAATTATGCAATTAAGAGAAAAGGAAAGAGGGGAGGAAGCTTCCTAATCCTCCCCTATAAATAGATTAGGCTTGATTACTTTTCTTTGTTGTTGGCTAAGGTGACAATTAGTCTTCCACCATTTAAATACTTGTCATTTACATTACTTGTCAATTTTAATTCATGTTATGCACCTTTATTACCATTTAATTCCAAGTAAGTTTCTTATTCTTTGATTCATGTGTTTATGTTATGCTCATGTTTATGCTTTTATTTTGATCTTAATGGTTTTTAATTATTGTGGTTAAAGTTGTTTGATTTCATGTTTTTAATTGTTTGTTGATGTTTATTCATAGATTCGTTACTGTTTATTATTATCCGTGTGTCTGATTTTGGTTATTTTGTTATTTTATCTGCTGCTACTGTTCTCCTTGTTCTTCGGGAGTGTTTGCCTTGTTTCTGATCTTTCCAGGAAGAGTTCCGAGCCAAGGAAAGGACTGAAGTGTTCATTCGGAAGTCCAAACTTCCGGACCAAACTTGTTCATTCGGAAGTCTTAAACTTCCGAACCAAGGCTTCATCCGGAACTCAAAACTTCCGAACCAAGACTCTTCATTCGGAAGTCCAAAACTTCCGAACCAAACATACTCATTCGGAACTCCAAAGTTCCGAACCAAGGGTTTCATCCGGAACTTTTCAAAAGTTCAGAATCAACTTAAAGTTCCGAATCAAGGACCAAAGTTCCGAATAAAGGCTGTTCATTCGGAAGTCAGAAACTTCTGAGTCAAGGTTGTTCATTCGGAACTTCCATAAGTTCCGGATCAAGGGTAATCTTCCGAATCAAGGAGCTTCATTCGGAAACTTCCGAATCAAGGGGTGACCAAAAACTTCCGAATCAAGGAAGAATTTACAAGTTCCGAATCAGCAAGTTCCGAACGAAGCATTGTTTTGGATAAGTGACATATTTAGACCAATTTGTTCCGGATCAAGGATTTTGGTAATATTCCAAGTGAAGAAGAATCGTTTCAACCAAAGGTGACATTTAGGACGAGTGATTGTTCCAAACGAAGGTTTATTCCGAATGAGCTGTATTCAGGTTCTTATTAGCTTTTGTCTTTGATTTTTACTTTCAAGCTTTATTTTTCTTGCCTTTTTATTTAATTGCACTTTTAGATTATTTGCCTTAGTTTTAGTCGCACTTTAAGTTTGCCTTAGATAGATTTAAGTTTACGTCATTTTACTTTAGTGCCCTTTAATTTTAGTCACGTTTTTAAATACTTGCACTTTACTTTAATTAGACTTAGATTTACTTAAAGAGCACTTTTACTTTTAAAATCACCCAAAAATATTCTTTTTCACCAAAGATCAACTAAGTCACACATAGGAGCCTAGATCAATTCGTTAAGATTCCGAGAACACGAACTTAATCTTTAATTTTTAACTAGGTAAAACCTAGTTATCATGGAGGAAACATTGACTCTCGGGTTGTTCCTTGAAGAAGCAGAGGAAGCCCAGTTTTTGTGGTGAGTAGTCATGTTCTCAATTAGCTCTCTACACTCCTCGGGTCTCCTTTTCATGAATGTGCCACCGGCGGCTGCATTTATCGTATCACGATCTCGAAAAGTCAAACCGTTGTAGAAAGTATCAATCAAGGTGACGGGAAGCATGTTGTGGTTTGGACATCTATCGATCAAGACATTATATCGCTCCCAAGCATCAAAAAGAGATTCATCAGGGTCTTGCATGAAACCGCTGATCTGATTGCGAAGACTCGTGACCATGGATGGTGGAAAGTAGCGCGACAAAAAGCGTTGAGTCATGTCTTCCCAAGTGTGAATAGAATTCTTCGGGAGACGATCAAACCATTTCTCGGCATGATGTAATAAAGTATGTGGGAAGAGTTGTAGGAGAAGTTCATCCATTGTGGCACCGGCCAACTTCATGCTTTGGGTGATTGTAATGAACTTGTCGAGGTGTTTGTTGGCATCATCATCAGGCAATCCACGGAATGGGTTTGTTTGCACTTGTTGATTCATGTGGTGCTTCAACGAAAACTCAGGAGCGTTGATTTGCATCGGCGCAATCGGTCCTCCTCGTCCAAACATGGTTGGTTGACAAAGTTCCTCCATGGTCCGAAGATCGGGCTGTGGAAGAACATTGTTGTTATTATTAGGGTGCGGTGGATTATTGTTGTTAACACCTGACATAGCTAAATCTTCTTGAGTCTCGGGTTCTTGATAATTAGAAGATCTAGTACGCATACACCTGAAAATGCAAAAGAAAACAAAACAAAACACAAAGATAATATATATACACAATAAAAATAAAATGTTTTTGGATTTTTGAATTTTTGAATTTTTATGATTTTTTGAATTTTTTAAGCAAGAAAATAACGCTCACAAGTGAACGGATCCCAAAAAGCAACGCGTCTCTCACAGAAAACCGTTAATCTTTACGAAAAGAGCCGGCAGCGGCGCCATTTGATACAAGGATTTTGGCCCGTATAAAAATTAAAGTTCAAGTCTCGATATCTTAACGAATTGACTATTGGCTTAAAGTACGACTCAGTTGAATTTTGGTGAAACAAAAAGGTTGTCGTTGTAGTAATTAAATGTGCAAAACAATTAAAGTAAAAGTAAGTTAAAGTAAAGTCTAAGTCTAACTAAACGAAAGGGTGCGATATTTAAAAACGTGACAGAAAGTAAATTAGCTAAATGACTAAAAATTAAAGCGTGACGAGAATTAAAATGGATAATGTATAAAAACATAAGCTAAAAATTAAACAAGACAAAGTATCAAGAGAAACAACCTAGATCGGAATGTATTCCGATCACCCCAATCAGAATATCACCAAACCTGTCGGAATATTGCTCGGAAGATTCTGATCGAAATACTGTCACTAGTCCCAATCGGAATACCAAGAACCTACCTCCAGATCGGAATGTATACCTCTGATCGGAATATATAGTGAACTTGGTCGGAATGCTGATCGGAACCTGCTGATCGGAATACTGTCACTAGTCCCAATCGGAATACCAAACATGCACCTCAATCGGAATGTAGAAAGGAGAACCAATCGGAAAGCTGTCACTCTAACCTGATCGGAATAACCTGACTTCCCCTGATCGGAATACCAAGCCCCCTCAATCGGAATATACAAACCCTTTTCCGATCACACCGATCGGAATATAAAGCCCCTTTCCGATCTTACCAAATCGGAATACGAGGGAAAGTACTAAAAATAAGCTAAACAAATAAGCTATGAGTCTAATAAGCACAAGACAAAATTTCTAAAGCAAACCGATTAAGAAAAAGCTATTAAACAGAAATTTAAAGACTTTTAAGACACGAAAAGAATAAGCTTTAAGAAAAACAACTTTTTATAAGAAAATAACTTTTATAAAAACTATATAAACTTGAAAACAAACAAAATAAGGTATGAAAATAAATGATTTGAAACAATCAAAAGCATAAAAATCAAATCTTTAAACAAGTAAACAATCAAAAAGCATATAAAACAAAGATTAAAGAAAGGAAGAATGAGATCAACAAGATAAAGTAAAGGTGCGAGTAATTAAAGAAACCCTTACTTGAAATTAAAAGGTAATTAAGGTGCAAAAATTAAATGTGCAAGTAATTAAAGGTGCAAGTAAATAAAAGTGGAAGAGATAGTTTGTCAAGCTATCCAACAAAACTAAATGAAATGAATAAGAGGGGTATTTATAGGTGATTAGGGGGATGGTTAGAGGACACTTCCTCCCCTCCTTCCTTTCTTCTTAATTGCGCCATCAAGTCCTTCCTTCTTAATCTTTTTGTTAATCTTGGACTTTGATGACTTTTGGCTCGGGATTTCTTTGGACTCGTCTTTTAATTCTTCGATAAATAAGACTTGAGTTCCTCGGCTTTTGATAAACTTCCGTCTTTTGACTTTTTCTTCGATAAATCTTCAGAATTGGTCTTGGACTTCCGTTCTTTTTGCACTCTTGACTTCTTGACTTCGTCTTTCGTCTTTTTCTTCAATAAAAGTCCGTAAATGCCCGTGAATGCCCGTGTTTTCTCCACTTTTCACCTTTTCGTCCTAAATCACAACAAAAACACAAACCACGCATAATTCCGACATAAAAGACATAAAATACACGTTTTGGCTCGGTTATTATTGTAATTAAGTGGTAGAAAAGATGGGTGTTTTCACACATATCAGTGGTTGCTGTGGAAAAGGTTTTTGATGAACACTTTGTTGATATGCTTGCTGTGGCATCATTGGTGGTTGATAAGATAGTTGCTGTGGTTGCTGATAGGTGTGTGGTGGTGGCTGCTGCAAGTATAATGGTTGTTGATAAGTATAGGCCATGTTTTGTTGAGAAGCATACATTGCAACTGGATCATGAACTTGAGGTGTAGACAACCGAGCCTCGATCACATGGCATTCGTGTTGTTGAAGAAAAGCTTGAAGTTGATCCACATTGGTGTTATGCAAGTCCTTAGCCAATTTAACATCCGTCACGTATTTTTTCCATTCTGGAGGAAGAGTGTTCAAATACTTGGTGTTTAATTGAAAGGTAGGAATTGCCATGCCATAGATATTGAGCTCATTCAACAATAGGGTAAATCTCAGATAGTAATCATTGAGAGTCTACCCTGGCACATAGGCAAACTTATCAAAAGTATCATAAAGCTTACACTCTCGTTCTTGTTTAGTTAACGAGGTACCTTGCATTAGAACACGAATTCTATCCCATAACTCTTTGGCAACTTTATGTTTGCTGACGAGTTTGTAGACATCTGGAGGAAGGGCTTGGAGAATGTTGTTTGTAGCATACTTATCACATTTATCTTGAATCTTCATATCTCCAGTCAATTCACCCGTTGTGCGAGGACGAGTAGTTGTACCTTCCGTCACAGTGCCATAATCTAATGGTCCATTGAGAACCGATGCCCAAATAAGATGTCCGTTCTCCTTGTTCAACATGTAAAGTTCCATTCGGGAAGTCCAATCCTCGTACATAGACTTCTCCAACATTGGTGGACGATTATCCGTACCCGAGAGGATGGACTTATCTGTAAGAGATGTGTACTCCATTTCGATAAGTTAAGATTTACAAACTTGATCGGTCAATGAAAGAAAGTAAATGTATTTGTTGTTGTGTGTTAAAGACCGAGAAATAATGTTAAAATACCCTAAATTATGTTCTCGATAAATCAAAAATTCCAAGATGAAATTGCACACGGTTAAAAATTTTCAAAAACACGTTTTTGAAAAATGTTGGATCGTACTCAGATCGCACTCGTGGATCGTACCCAACGATCGCACTCTGATCGCAACGAGGGATCGCACTCACTATGATCGTACCCAACGATCATGCTCTGATCGCAACGAGTGATCGCACTCACTATGATCGCACTCAGATCGGACTCCCAGATCGTATTGCGATCGTACTCCCCTATCCTAGTCATTGATCGTATTCTGATCGTAGCCTTGATCGTACTAAGCTATCGTATTGAAGAGATTGCACTCTGATCGGATTGATGGATCGTACTAAGGATCGTAGTGAGCTATCAAAGTCAAGATCGTAACTTGGATCGTACTAATGATCGCAGTTAGATCGTAACAACAGATCGTGACGATGGATCGCAAGTAGAAACCCCCAGGGTTTATGCAAACACAAAGTCAGATCGTACTGGATACCAACTTACCTTTTTTCTCGGACAGTACAGGAACACAAACAATTCAAGATTCTAAGCCAAAAATGAATCAAACAACCAAAAAATTATGTGTTTTTAACCCAAATAACAATACCAAATCACTATAACAAGTAATAAGATGAAGTAAATTTAGATTAACCCATAAAAACACAAAAAAAAAATTGGTACGTGTGAAAATAGATAAAAAATGGCGAGAGAATCAAGAACACAAACACAAGAACTAAACAATCATCCCATGGCTCTTGATACCATTTGAAGAAATGTAAATCTTGCTTATGTTTTTAGAGAGAGAAAGAGATAGAGAGATGGTGGATTTCACATTTTTAGAGAGAGAAAGTTAAGAGAACTATGTGTAAATTATGAAACCATACTCCTTCTCCATCAAAGGAGAGGGTTTATATACCCAAGCCCTTGACATGGGCTTGGGCTTACATTTGGGCCGGCCTACACATGTTGTAGGCTAGGCTTTGGTTTGTTTGTTAAATAAAGATAAGTGACTAAACTACGAGCTATTACATGGACTATTGTTGGAGTGACCGATCCTTCTTAATACGTAAAACGTATTTCCAACACTACGTATAACTCTTGATTCTATATGTGGTAAAATAAAGGTTTTAGATATACCTCTAGGCTCAATGAATAAGATCGAAATCGAAACAAGAACATCGACGCTAGAAATAAATGACGTACGATCGAACCCACAACCCGACGTCCGCGAACAGTTAGACGACCAACCCCGAACGAGAACCTTATTCTCGCACTAACAAATACTAAATCCACCCGCGATCAAGAACCGAACAGGATCAATACCAACATGACCTTAACTTGGGTTGCGCTACCCACCGATCCTTATTGATAATACATAATATTTTTTTGGAGCTCGTAGGTGATTTATTTTCAGAGGTTATCAAAAGGTTTAGTATATAATGTGGCATAAACTGACTACTCAAATAATATGGGATTTGGATTGGTTACTTTGCCCGAATTCTTCTCGAAGTAAGTATATCATATGCTGATGCTAAATTTCTTATCACGTTTTGGTGGACTAACATGCTATAATACTAGTGATATTATATTAGAGTTAGTAGTTGATAATTACTACTTTATTAGTTTTATTTTATATTAATGGCAGTATATTGTTGTCATAGTTCTTACTAAATAGTTCAAAGTTTGGGTAAATTAAATACTAATAGCTATAGAGCAGAACAAGGTTGTTTTACTCCCTAGGTGCAAAAATATGAAATTCAACTTAAGCCATTAACCAATAAAAAGCACTAGACTATCTAAAATCTAAAAACAAAAGTAGTATGTTATCTAAACTAATTGTAACCAAAAATTCAAGACTTGAAAGCTAAAAATAAAGCAGTTAAGGTTGCTGATATATTTAGCAATCAAAATGGTAAAAAATGCATAAGAAATATAATAAACTTTTTAACATACATAACCTATATCATTTAGACCTATCTGATGACTTCTATAAATCAAACAGCACACACCTAGATGTTAGGCAACTCTAAAATAGTTCTATCAGATAACAATAACAAGGAAATCAGGCAAGAAAGCAGAAAATAACAAGAACATGCAAAATCCAAATCCTACACTACAATCAACAACTAAACAAAAAATCTAGGCTATTATGAACTATACCAAAGTGTGCAGGCATACACTAGCTCAAGTCTTATGTCACTTAAGTCCCAAACAAGTAATCTCAAACACCCTTTAATAAATTGTTAAGTAAATTTATCAAAGACTTTTGAAAGATAAATAAACTACAAGATAAAACAAGAGCTTAAATCAACTAAAAAGAACATAACTATCATTAAACAACTTAAAGCTAAGCTAAACAACTTCATTACAAAAAAATCCACAAAAAGGCACAAAACGACATATTAGTCAAATTTTCTTGAGTTTAAATTGGTCTTGTTCAGACCAAGTAAACTACAATGATGCAAAAGCTCAAGGCTTTTATGATCTTAGGGCATTGTTTGGAAGTGAGCTTATGAGGTCTTTTGCACTTGGACTACAACAGTCCAAGTGTGACTATGAAAGTCTAATGAATGGAGTGATTATAACCAGCACAACAAAGATAAAAAACTCCTTGCACCAAAAGCTGTCTAAACCTTGCTTGTCAGGCACGATTATAGGAGCTTTTGCTATAATAAGCCTTAAACAACAAAAACACTTATTTTTAAAAGAAAGCTTTGGAAACCAAACTTGCAATGAACATGAAATGAACAAGAACTTAACAAGAACCTATAGTATTTACAGGTGCTTGATTTGGCAGATCAAACACCCATAACCAAGCTATAGAAACTTGGGTCCCAAAATATTTTACAAAAAGGAATTTTGGAAAATATTAAGTTAAGCAGAAAATTAAAGTGCACAAAAGTAAAAACTGAAATTGAATTAAAAATTAAATGAAAGTATAAAATAATGGAACTCAAAATTATAAGGCTTGAAAATTACTTTAACTATTAAAAATTCAAGGTTTACAAATTTTGGAACAAAAAATACTGCTACTATGGTATTCATACTAAAGCTAAGATCTTTCTATAATACAAGGAGGACTAAACCCTAGCTAGATGTGTTGTTCCTGAATTGTCATTGCGAATCATGAAGATGCTGTGAAGATACCATCTTTTGAAAATTGTATAAGATGGTCTTTGGCCCCTTGTGAGCATCTCATGTGATTTGGTAGAGCAAACTTGATCATAGTCGTCAAAATAGTGTGGTGAGCACGCTAATAGATCTCATCCATAGAATCACTAGTGCACTTTTGTTTTCTTCTCAAATCGTGTAACAGGGCAATGTGGGTGGGGACAATGGGGTGATGAGGTGGCTTGGTTGAGCACATGGTTGGGTTTATAAAATGTTTAATTGAGTATCTGGAGAGAATCAAACGTTTTCCCTTTGTTCTAATTTGGGAACGAGGGGGTTAGGGTTAATCTATGAATAGTGATTTGTTATAATCCATTTTGGGAAAGGTTATTATGTTTAGCGCCAATTTATAAACTAATCATAGTTTAAAAACTGGGCCTGGGTAAAATGAATGGGTTGGTTCGGTTAGAGGTTGGGCTTGGGTAAATAACGGGTAAATGGTTTGAGTTTTAGCCATATTTGATCCCTCATCTTTAATCAATGACAGATTAGTCCCTCTCCTTTTATAAACAAATGATGAATATTTCCCTTTGTAATAAACTTTGATAATTAGAAGTAATAGTCCTTGTGGTTTGTTGAAACTTGAATAAGGACTTATTTTGCCATGTTATCACACTTCAAGGGCCAAACTTGTACATTCTTGAAACTTGAAGGCCTCCTTTGTATTTGTTGATAATTGAGGGGTGTAAAATGACAATCTTCAAAACTTGGAGGACCATTCTTGTACAACTTCAAAGCTTCAAGGGTCTTTTTGGAAATTCTACATTCGGGTCCAGTTCTTTTGTGCGGCTTCATTTCCATGTTCATTTTTGCTTGATTTTATGATTTCTAAGTCTTTCTCGATTATCATCCGTGCCTCCACATACACAAACAACAATACAAGGGTATTTGATGATATTTTATCCATTTTTAGTCCCTTTTGGGTAATTAAAAAATGTATAATACGAGTCTCATCAGAATACAAGACTTTTCTTTCAAGAAATCTAATTACAATGAAGTCCTTCCATCTTTTTCACTTTAGTCCTCTTCCTTGTGTAGAAGTTCTCCATATTCTTGTAATTTTATATTTGCATTAAGGACCTCTTATTTAATTATTTTATGTTTTATCTCATCAAATCTAATTCCCAATAATCTTCCCTTATTTGATGATGAAAAAACCAAGCATCAATCTTGATCTTACACGGATGAAACAAGCTTCCCCTTAAATTAAGATTTCTTGTAAAACATATCACCACATAAAATAAGTTGCATACCTTGATCTCGTAATCTTCTTCCCTTTTTTGTCTATCCAATAGGGTCTTATAAAAATAAGCAACTAGTAAACACTTCCTCTTGAGTGGTGCATGTAGATTAATCACGAATTCTGTAGACTCCGATTGTAGTTTACCAATGAAGAAAAATGAATATAACCGATTTGTTGAAGAAGTGGAATCTCCGAAGCTTGTACCTTATATCTTGCACTATCCATGTGACGAAGAGGACTCCTTACAAAATCCTCAATTACCTTTAAAACGAGACACTGAGGATAATAATGTAACTCCTTTAAGTGATAGGAAATATGTGCATAGAGTACCATAAGAAAAATCACACATTCCTAGATCTTGTAACACTTCGTCACCAACAATGTAAGCATGATCAAGTTATCTTCAACATGGACCTATAACATCTTGAGATATGATAAGAAACAAACTTATGAAAAATAACTCCAACACCAAATAAGCAATAATCAAACGTCTTCGTAGAAACCTCCAATGAACGAGCCATAAATCCTGAAAAGTGAGTTATGTCCGAGATCCAATGTCATCCGATATCCTTTCAGCATGTGTTATCAATATCAAAAAACACTATCAGTGGCTAGCTCATATATCGGACATTACTTTTTTTCAACAGTGCTGACAGTGGCAATGGCTACCCACTGCTGTCCACCAGTGGGAAATAACAAAATATAGTGGCAAAAATATGTAACGCTGGGGATAAATTATTAACAACAGTGCACTTCTTTGTCCAACCCCACAAACTATCATCGAGACCCTGTAGGTTTTCTTCAGATCTTGTGAAACCCAAGGACCACATATATAGCAATATAAGAAAAATACTAACGTGATTGTTTAACCATATCAGTATAATTTCTCCTTTTGCTTTGCAATAGTAGAAGACATGAAGTCTCATTGGATCCTTGTCACACGTCACATCCCCTGCCACTCTTGTCTCATCTTTTCTTTGACACTCATGTGAACATAACTTTTGGACCAACAAACATAATGCTAGACGTCACAATCACTGCTTATGCATCGAACCAGTATCAAAACAAATCATAAAATTCTCAAATAGTATTTGTACCTTACATTGAAACACGATTTACGAATATTGACTTGTCACAATCAATATACCCGAAATCTTAAACCTTCATTCTTCACGTTCCTTTTCCTTGACCACATCGGGACCAACTACTGTCTGTGGATAATTGTACATTCACACAAATTAATATCAATATATCACGTGAACACAGTATTGTAAAGACACACGTAAATCAATGCAAGTTGAAAAAATTGTACGTGAATGACAAAATTGTGGTCCTAAAAATCAATCTTGAAATTACCCTCATGACCAATCACTGTTGACTGCCTTCATAGATTTTCACACGTCTTCAATAGTTAGATCACAAAAATATCAATGAGATACATAGCAAAATAGCACAACAAAATACTAACCTTTCAAAGCACCACACGTGAGTATATATCACTGTCCACAAACATAAAATACTATCTTTGCATCATGTGAATATTTTCATGTATCACATGAATATCTAACAACAACCACAATATTAAACACCTTAGATCATACAAGGGTTAATCGTTGATTCGAAAATAAACTCACCCAAGCTATCATAATCACAAAACAGGAATATGAACCTACTTCTCTAACTAAACACGATTTATCTAGAGTTTGTTGTTGCTATGTTTTAATAAGATGGATCTAGGGTTTATGCAAACCCTAAAACGAAAATCTTTGTTAAAACCACATAGCTTCAAGAATAATCACTGAGCATCTTCTTTCTTGTTATAAAGTCGATCTAGGGTTGGGGAAGAACCCTAGATTTTATTGAATATCAAATACACATAACTGAAAAGAAAACACCTTCTTTCTACAGTGAACTTCAACGAGCTATAACTCTTTCTTGACAGATCAGACCGACGATCACTCCAGTGAGATCCTAGGCACATGTGCCGAGAACCTACAGTTCGAATTTCACGACGATCCAACGATTAACGAATGAGTTATCGCTGTTTCAAAATCGATGTGCATAAAGATCCAAATTTAAAACCCTAGACGGGTTTTCTTCTTTTATTCGACATGAACACCTTGTTAATTCCTAGTATCGAGAGCCACCGGCTCTGAAACCAATTGATGAATCCAAAATACATGGATCGATTAAGCTTACTAAGAATTCATCATGTTCATATAATAAACATAGTGGAATAGAACAAGATATATAGCAAGCTGTTTACTCTCTAACGATTACTTGTATTAAACATTAAACGATTACAAGTAACAAACCTAGGCGTGTAAACAGTAATCCCACGCGTAGAACACACGAACTCGACTTTAGGTCTACATGTAAGAAACTTATGAAAAAACTACGGTCTATGTATTCTTTATATGATATAGTATAAGACTTTTCTTACAAGAAATCTAATTACAATGAAGTCCTTCCATCATTTGTGCTTTAGTCCTCCTCCTTGTGTAAAAGTTCTCCATATTCTTGTAGTCTTTTATATTTGCATTAAGGACCTCTTGTTTCATTATCTTATGTTTTGTCTCATCAAATCTAGTGCCCAACAAATCATACTTAGATTATATCAGAATGATGTTTACATAAGTGTCACGAAGTAAAAAGCATTCCAATAACCCAAGAGTATAATACCCTTATTACAAATACTTTCCAAGATGGATAATATAACAAAAATGTTGCTAAAGAGCTGAGAGATTCGGATAAAGATAATTAGAGAGGTATGTGTAAAAGAAGAAGGGATGAATTCAATTTATAGTGTTGGTTGGGATCATAAGCGTCACACGGACCCGAATGTGCACCACACAATAGATAGGTGATTTGTGCGTCGCACATTTTAATTGGTGCGTCGCGTAATTGACTTAGCGCGCCGCACATTCGTGCGTCCAGAATGTTCTTTCATAAATTCCTCACTTTTACGCATATTAGTAGTCTTCATTTGATTTGTTTAACATTTGGCCCTTCAAGTTAACCTGCACATTAACACGTGTGATTAAGTAATGAAAGTCCTTATTTATATATAATTTATGGGTTAATAGCGTCAAGTCAAACATGTATAATTCAGGCGTTATCAAATTCCTCCACACTTAGCTATTACTTGCCCTTAAAGAATCAAAGAGAAAAAACAAGATTATATTTTAAAAAGCATAAATATTGATATAAAGCATGATTGGAAAATGATTCAGTTTCTAAGTAGCAAAGGCAATGACACAATAATTTTAGCACCTCTCATAGGAATAATGTTTAGATTTTTGAATCCACATATGTCACTAATAAATGGTTAATGTAAGATAACACTCAGATAGAACCAACATAAAATAGATAACTACCATAGACTTGTACGAGATACATAAACATAACTGGTGCAGCATGAGCACCAGATAAGTTTTCAAAGAGGCTTATTTGTATGATGCCTAATTGTTTTTGCTTGGTGCTTATTTGTATTGAAGATTTCTTCGTTGCTTAATAAAATTTACCGTTGAGCAAAAAAGAATGTTTTAAAAGAGGCAAAATGTGATATAGATGAGGGTGTAGAACATAATATGCCTTGTCAAAGTCGTAGAATCAATAACACTACAATACTATATTTCTTTTTTTCTTTTTTTTTTAAATAGAAATCGTAACATACACGACTTGACAGAGATACGCATAAACGTAGGGATAATAGCACATAAGTACGAGTGCAACATATTTCAGCAAGCCAGTGTAGCTCGACTAAAAGGATATACAATGGGATTTATTTTGCGTTTTCTAAAAAATATCTATAAATTAATCTCACTGCTGTTTAGTAAATGATAAGCAAGCCTAAGTTCTGAAGCACACTAAATTATCAGCATTCACATAAGATAGAATAAAATACATGCTAGAATCCCTTATATATATTTAGTGGATTATTTTGTGCTTAGTTGTAGTGTCAATCAATGAGATTTTTGCCTTGCTAAAACATTTTATATTTTATCAAAACATATATATTTTTAATTGTTAGTTTTTGAAAAGTGTAAGTTAGATTGTAGAGCATATAGGTGGAGAGAATTTATTAATTTATTTTTCTTATTTTTCTCCTCCTCCACACTTAAAGTGAACATTGTCCTCAACATGAGAATTGATAATAAATTAAAATAGGAAAAATTAAGCTTAAAGGGAATTGAGTACTTCCCGAGGCTCAAGGTAAAATTATTGGACTTCGTTAGGTAAACCATGCATAGAGCTTTAATTTATGTTGTACCTGAAATATGTAAGAAACAAGCACACGTACACAAAATATATACAAGGAGAGTTTTATTTTATATACAAATCCTCCTCCACACTTAAGATAAAAAGGTGGGGTGAAGCACACGAACCGTCTTCCGAGAAGCGCTAAGTTTAGAGTCTCCAGCCAGACTCTGCTCTCGAGGTTATTTATTGTACGTGGAATGGTACTTCTTCATCTTTAGTTTCATTATAGTTTTCTCCTCATTATAGAGTTTAAGTCTATGTCCATTTACAATGAAAGTTTTGTTGTCCTTTCCATATAGTTCAGTATATCCAGATGGATATTAATGTCTCACTACATATGGTCCTAACCAACGTGATGTAAGCTTCGGTTGCTTGAATTTGTACTTCGATATAAAAAAGGAGTACTTAATTTCCATGTTTGAATTCTTTCCTTGATCAGGGTTCTCGATCGTGCCAAACTTTAGTTGGTGCTTTATATAAACGAGAATTTTCATAGGCGTGATGTCTTAATTTATCTAACTAATGTAGTTGAAAAATTATCTTTTCGCCAGCTACGATAAGATATGGGTTGTAGTTTTTCAGTGCCCAATATGCACGGTGTTCTATTTGATGGGTAGATGGCATGTTTTCCGTATAAGAGTTTATATGGTGTGGTTCTGGTGGGTGTTTTGAAGGCGGTACGAAAGACCCACAGAGCATATTCTAATTTCTTAGACTAAATGGCGGGATTATCGTTAACGTTTTTTTTGTGTATTCTTTTAAGAGCTATGTTAGTATTTTCAACTTGGCCACTCGTTTGAGGGTGGTAAGATGTGGAAAAAAGGTGGTTAACTCCATATCTTTTCATAGCTTTATCCATAAGTTTGTTAAAGAAATTAGAACCTCTATCACTAATATGAGATTTTGGGATTCCAAAACGACAGAATAATCTTTTTAAGAATGCGATAACAACTCTTGCACCATTAGCTTACAAAGCTAGAGCTTCGGCCCATTTTGATACATAGTCAACGACGAATAGTGTGACAACTACAATTTTGACGAGTTAGTTGTCACCCGTTGAACTCTGTTTGTGTGTGTACTTGTGTGAATTATGTGTTTTATGTGTTATTATAAGCGAAATGGTGATTGATAATGAATGAAATGAAGTACATGATGTGTAAATCATGGTACAAGTTGGAAATGAAACGTGATGAAATGAAATCCAAATTGAAATGTGTGAAAGTTCAATATCATTTTTATAAGACTTTGTGTAAATATTACATGTTTTATATGTATATAATATGTGTATTATATGTTCTTGATAGATTTTAGGATTTGCTTGGGCATTTCCGGCCATGTACACTTGCGAAGAAGTTCCCTTGTTGTCCTTCTTCTGGTTGGCCCACTTGGGACAATCAGGTCTCACATGCCCAGGGGTTCCACACTCGTAACATAACACAACTTTCTTTGGTCCGCTACTACTCCCACCAGTGGGGTTTCGGTTTCCCTGCTGCCCACTTCCACTCCCACGTATATTGGACTTGCCCTTGTTGCTGTTCCCGGGATTGGTATTGGGTCGTCCTGGGGTAGCAACATTGGTTTGACAATCGCGAGCAAAATGGCCTTGTTGGCCACACTTGTAGCATCCTTGGCATTGTCCTCCAGCAACATGATGGTAGTTGCACTTTTAACACTTAGGCTTGGTCACTGAGTAGTTCTTGATGCGGGTTGTGGGAGTAGTGTGGTCCGCTTGCCCAACGTTTTGCTTTTTTGAAGGCTGCTGGTGCTGGCTACGAGAGTTTTCATCGGATTTCCTCTTGTTGTCTGTTTTCCTCTCGGACAGATTGCGGGCTCGCTTGTTGATCAGCTCACTCGCAAATTCCATAGCACCTTCAACAGTGGTGGGTCGTGAAGCTAGCACACTGTCATGAATGTTGTCAGGGAGTCCGCTGATATACTTTTCAATCTTTTCACTCCTTAGAGGAAACATTCTGGTGCGCATCAAGCTTAAATCTCGAAATCTTTGGTTGTACCAAAGGATATCATTGTTCTTACACTTGAGATTCCACAGCTCGACTTCCAACTTCTTCATTTCTCCTTTGGGACAATACTTCTCAGTCATTCTTTCCTTGAGGTTGGCCCAAGTGAGAGAATAAGCAACGTCATGTCCAAGGATAGCAACCATAGAGTTCCACCAGGTAAGGGCACTCTCGAGTAGGGTGCACGTAGCAAACTTAACTCTGTTCTCGCCAGCACAACCACTGATGCGGAAAACTGTCTCTAGTCTTTCAAACCATTGCATCAGTTCAACAACTCCTTCTTTCCCTCGGTAGTATGAGGGTTTACATTTTAAGAAGTCGGGGTAAGAGCAACCCCTGTTGGTGTTGTTTCTGCGTGCATCGAAGTTTGGATCATTGTTTGCATTTGGGTCAGCTCCTCTGGCTGCCATGGCTGCTGTGATGCCTTCACTTATCATTTCCCGCAGTTGTGCAGCAGTGAAATTTCGAGTAGCTTTTAGGGACTCAGCATTGTCGGCATTGGAAGTGGTTGCATTATTGGGATTTGACCTCGTAATCACCATTTGTCTATAATCATATACAAAATAAGATTATTAGTTCAAGCGTTAGTACAGTTTCTATATTCTTTGTACGAGGAAACTTATGCACTGATTTCATAAGAACTCTGGATAACCTGTCAAGATCTCATAATATAATACATTGCACAGCAGATATAATAAAGAAAGTGATTACATGTTATTTCTATGAGAAATTTAACAGTCATCTAGCATAACACAATCTAAGTCATAGGCCGGTCGGGCCTAATCTAAAGTAATGATACACACAGTCTTTAAAACATCATATCCCGAAGTTACATGCCCCAAAAGAAAAGAAAAGATAAAGTACAAGATTACATCATCAAAAGCTGAAAAAGAGATAAAAGTACAAAGTCCCTATGTCATGATAGACGGGATGCAACCCGTAATCTTATCATGACGTACAAGAAGTCTAGTACGTCTATACTAATCCTGCCTGGATGGTCCACTAGATGATGCCGGGGCTGACGGTGCGGATGGAGCTGGTGGGGCTGCAGAATTCCTCCTGGTGTTCCACAAAGTCCGAACTGTCGTTCGGGTCTCCTTGAGCGTACGGAGTGCAGACAGTAGCTGGTTCCGTAGTCTATCTACGACCCTTCAGAGATAAGCCATCTCCCCAGTAACCCCATCATGCCGAACAGTGGCGAGATCAAAGAAAATGGATAATGATTGCTCCTGAGCGGTAAGAGCAGCATGGGTCTGATGGTGCAGACCCTCCATGACCTGAATGCGCTGGTGGAGGCGGTAGTTCTCCTCCAACAACCACTTCAGTGCCTCGTCTGTCCTTGCCTGGATGCCCTTAGCGGTCTGGGAGTCTCTCCTCATAGTGCGAAAAAGAGTGTCGATACGATCATAGATGACAACATGGCTTTGTTGACTTATTGCCAACTGGCTGCGGAGGTCGGATATCTCTCGCTCATGGCGTGCAGCCAGTGCAGAGATCTGAGCCTGGACGGAATCGACACGTCCTTCCCCGGAGCCTTTCCCGGTCTCATAAGTGGAGACGGGTGCGGGCCCGGAAAATAGCCCGATGATAAGGATGGAGGCATGGAAGATGGTATGCTAGGAGGGACCCGGTCCTCCTCCATAGAGGTTGGGGTCAGTGTGTGATACTCGGTTTTTGCACTGGGGTCTTCTAAATTCTCTCGATATCCTCTCGAATTGATCTTGGTTCTAAGTGGAATGATTGTTCTTGGTTACTAAAAAGGGGGTTTAGTTTTCTAATCTACTAAAAAGTTTAAATGTACCAAAATGAAAACTTAAATCAAAGACAATTAATTTAATGACAATTAATAAAAACTTGAATTAAAATTAAGATTAAAATTAAAGTTAAAATGTAAAATATGAAATAAAAATGAAGAAACATTAACACTAACGAAACAGTAACAATTAATGATGCTCAAAAGATGATTGATTCGGAAGTTTGACCTTGATTCGGAACTTTTCACTCGGAACTTGGTTCGGAACCCTTGATCCGGAACTTCGTTTGGAAGTTTACTCGGAACCTTCACTCGGAACTTTCACTCGGAAGTTGATCCGGAACTTTCTTCGGAAGTTGATTCGGAAGTTGTTGATCCGGAAGTTAACTCGGAACTTTTGATCCGAAAGTTGGTTCGGAACTTTTGGCTCGGAAGTTTATTCAGAAGATTTGGAAGGAACGTTCATTCGGAACTTTTTAAAAGAAAAACTCATTCGGAACTTTAAAAACAAACATTCATTCGGAACTTTTTAACTCATTCGGAACTTTTAAGGAAAAAAAACTCATTCGGAACTTTTAAAAGGGAGTTGATTCGGAACATTTGCTCATCCGGAACTTGTTGTTCATTCGGAAGTTTTGCTCATCCGGAACTCTTGGTTCGTCCGGATCTTTTGGTTCATCCGGAACCTGGGAAACTCAAGAACAGTAACTTAAGCAGAAAAACAGGGAGAAACGTTTTGATCCAAAATCAAACTAAATACTCAAAAAGGTTTTACCAAATTAACCACAAATCATCTAATAACCATAAGCAACAAATCCCAACAGTAAAAACACAAATTCAACAACTTTTTAAAGATCAAATCAATCAAATAAGAACTTAAGAACTTGAATAAAAAGAGGATGATGAACAAAATGAAATGGAAAGATTAAACAAGAACTTGTATTGATGATTAATGTTGAACAAGATAAAACAAAGATTAAAATTACAAGATTTGAAAAACAAAGATCAAAATCACCAACCACCCTAGTGGTGTTGGTGATGCTACGAACAAGAAGAGAGAAAAAGAAGGAGATGAAAAAAAAACTAAAAAACTGAACTCAATATGTGTGAGGGGAACCCTTTATATAGGTGTTCCCTTTGGTTGGTGAGTGGGCTTTCTCCCGTTCTTCTTGTCTTCTCGTCTTTTCAGAAAAGTTGACGTTTTCGATTCTGATTCGAGATTTGTTGTCGATTAAATTCAACTCATCTTTTAATTTCTTCGTTTAATAAACTTGAGTTTCTTCGACTTTTGTAAATCTTCCATCTTTGGTCCTTTTCTTCGATAAATCTTCGAATAGGCCCAGTGACTTCAAATCTTTTGCATCTCTTGGACAATAGACTTTGTCTTGAGTCTTTTTCTTCCATAAAACCCGTGCAATCCCATGTTTTCTTCAATATTTATCCGATTGGCTCTGAAAACACAATAAACCCAAAAACCACGCATAATTCCAAACAAATGATATTAAATATGCGTTTTGGTCTCGTTTTAGCAAGAATTAAGTGGTAAAAGGATGGGTGTTTACACACCTATCAAATCCCCTACACTTAACCATTGCCATGCCCTCATGCAATGCTTAGTGATAAAGCAATTTTACACTTTTCTCATAATTAATCAACCTTGGCCTTATTAAAACACTACTAAGCAAAAATTTTAAAGTACTAAAAGAAATTCAAACTTTAAAGGAAACAAAAGGATAGAAAACCATTTTCACTTGAAAATAGCTACATGGAAATAACTTGCAAAGAAATCAATGACTTACATTAGGGCTTTGGTGCTGCGAAGATTTATCACCCTCAAGTTTCACGTTCCCCAAACTAAGCTTAAAAACGAGATCATTGTTATTATAAGTTAGTAAATCAAACACTTACACACATGGCTTAATTATATGCTTAAACTCCCTTATTCCTAGGTGTATCTCTTATATTTTGTTTTTGTCTTAGAATGATCATGAAGATGCATTTTTGGGACTTATTTCGATAGTTTATTTAGGCTGAAAGCAAAGTAGGACGATTTGATCAATAGTTAGCTAAAGGACAAAATCTCTTAAAACTGCTTCTCGGTATATCAAAAAGTTCATATCTTGGCATAACTTGGTTCACGATTTGAGACCTTTCTCGGGCCGATATATGGCATGTACTTCATACTTCATATCTTGAGAGACGTGCTTGAGATAATAATCTTCTCATCGTTAATAGAGTTTCTTCACTTGGAGACTTTTGAGGGGTACTCCAACATTGTTGACCACGACTTCATGATTATTTATTCAATCTCTATTTGGGATTTTGAGATACAACGATCCGCCTCCTTTTCGGACTTGGATCTATTTATCCTCATACCTTGTTAGGGTCTTTTCGGATAGACTTCTCCATGATCTTTATGGGAGTTGATTGCTTTTCGTCGTGAGTCTTGATCCTTCATATTGACTTTGGGAATAATGCTTTTCACATCACCTTGGATCTTTAGCAATAAGATTGAATCCTCATGCCTTGTTAGGGCCTTTTCGGACTCGCCAATCTTCGCGCCCCGCTTCATAAGTTATGCCTTGGCTATGAACTCTTATCATTACCGAGCAACTTTTAAACGATCTTGGGCTAGAAGCTAAGTAACTTTTCAAATCGTACGACCTTACTTATTGCAGATAAATTATTAGCAAGTGATGGGAGAATAGGCAAATAATTATACCAAGTGAGCTTGTGCAAGAATACCGACTTATAATTGACTCTATCATTTCTCGTCCTCCACAATTTAAAATCTCAAGTAATGAGACTCGTGGATACTTAGCCTAATAAACCAATTAAGGTCTAGATGGTTAAGGATACTAGCTAGAATAAACTTGGATAAGTCTATTCGGGTTGAGTCAAAATAAACGCAACGGGCCTAATATGTCAAAGACTTCTAAACTAGCTACACCACTTTATTAATATTTTTGACTTTATTGCGGGATATATACATATGAAAGCAACGATAAAAATTTAAAAATTACGACTAAATGGCCAAAGTTAATAAAAAATTTGAAAAATGTTGAAAAATAGGATTTTCCGGTTAAATGAAGGCATTTTCATGGAAAAGTCCACTTAAAACTTCGATAGAAGTCCCCCCTACACTTAAGATAAACATTGTCCTCAATGTTTAATCATGTGGGAAAAGTTTCCCCTACACTTATGACATTGTGCACGTTGATTAACTCAAGTTAAGGAAGAGACGACTAAAGTGATCAATTTCAAATGTGAGTATGAAGAAAATTGAATCACGATAGTTGAGAGATAGAACCGGATTTCGGATAACACGGGAGCACGGTTCTTCAGAGATTCCAAGAGTGCACTTATCCCTGTAATCACATCACCACACAAAGACAAAGAACCTATAGAGGTCCCCCTACACTTAGGAGGTTAAAAAATAAAAAGATAGATACTCGGGCTGCCTCCCGAGGAGCGCTTGTTTTTGATAACCGAGTCACGAGCCTGACTCGACCCAAAATTAGTTCATGGGGAACGTGGTGAGGGATGGAATCACCTCCTGAGAGGTGTCCTCACCCAAATTACAACTTCACTCGTTGGCCATTCACCTTAAAATTAGGCCCATTAGGTTGAGCGAGCTCGAGAGTACCATATGGAAACATTTGGGCAATGGTGAATGGGTCGGACCAACGAGATTTCAGCTTGCCCGAAAAGATTTTCAACCGAGAGTTAAAGAGTAAAACTTTGTCTCCAACATGGAACTCTCGGTTTTTGATCTTGGAGTCGTGAATGAGCTTAGTTCTTTCCTTATAGATCAAAGAATTTTCATAAGCCTCATTACGGAGTTCATTGAGCTCATTGAGTTGGATCTTGCGTAGGTCACCGGCTTTGTTGATATCAAAATTATCCCACTTCAAGGCCTAGTAAGCCTTGTGCTCCAACTCAATGGGGAGGTGGCACGCTTTCCCGTACACGAGACGATATGGTGTACAACCAATCGGGGTCTTGTACGCGGTACGAAAAGCCCACAAAGCATCATCAAGTTTATCAGCCCATGAAGCACGATGCTCTCCCACGGTCCTTTCAAGAATTCGCTTTAGTCCTCGGTTGGATATTTCAGCCTGGCCATTAGTTTGTGGGTGGTAGGCTGTGGAAAGACGATGATTTACACCATACTTAGCCATGACTCTTGCGAATTGGTCATTGCAAAAATGAGTCCCACGATCACTAATAATGGCACGAGGCACACCGAATCTAGCGAAAAGAGCTTTCAAAAATTTACAAACCACCCTTGCGTCATTAGTAGGTAAAGCTTTGGCTTCAACCCACTTTGAAACGTAGTCAACGGCTACAAGGATGTATTTGTTTCCTTTAGAAGAAGGGAATGGCCCCATAAAGTCGATACCCCAAACATCAAACATTTCACATTATTGAATGAAATTCTGAGGCATCTCGTCTTTATGTGTGATGTTGCCTTGTTTTTGGCAAATATCACAACGTTTAACCATATTGTGAGCGTCACGATATATGGAGGGCCAATAAAATCCCGAGTCAAACACTTTTTTGGCGGTGTAGTTGGGACCAAAGTGACCACCGGTGGGTCCTTTGTGGCAAGCGTCAAGGATTTTTAAAGCTGCCAATCCATCAACACATCGGCGAATAAGTGATTGTAGGTAAAATACGACTCTTGTTTAGGAAAACAAAAGAACGTATAAGAGCGGAAAGTATCGAGTGATGATTTTAGGAAAAATCAACACTAATGACCTAATCACTTAAAAGAGAGAAAGAGTTCGTTTCCCAAGGAGGTATATGTGTTGTGAATTAACTTGTATGTATTTGAGATTAATATTAAGAAGAATGGGGATGAGAAGATGAAAGACGGATACGTTAAAATTAAACTACGATGAAAACGTAAAGCCGTGAAAAACTACCCAAATAAAAAAAATTATTATACTAAAAACAAAATCAAGAAAAGATTAAAAAGACTAAAACAAGTCTCAAATAATATAAACAAAGATAAAAATCCAACAAAGATATTTTAAAACCTTTTATTAATTAAATATTTAATTTTAAATGCTAATTAAAGCCCTAAAATTAAATATAACTAATGAAAATGTCTAAAATATGATTTTATTGGACAAATACTTAACTTATATTATTAAAAGACTAAAAAGTGTTTTTCTAAAAATTAAAAGCTAATAAAACTATTTTTAAAACCCTAAAAATGATTTAAACTAATTAAAAACTAATTAAACTTAAATTAATTATAAAAATTAATCTAAAAGCTAGAAAAATATTCTAAAAATGGAAATGGTCCTAATTTATGATAAAGAAATTAAGAAAAATGAAAAAGAAAGAAAAACAAAATTTTGAAAATTAAATAATAAAATAATATTAAAATAATGCTAAAAATAAAAAGTTTCTAAAATTTGAAATAAAAAATTTATAAAAATCCTAAATAATATAATTAAGAGAAAAACACAAATCTAAGCTCCTAAACCTTTTTTACTAATTTTATAAAAATCTTTAAAGTTTATAAAAAACCTTAAAATATTATAAAATTAAAAATTAAAGTTTTTCAAACCAAAACTTGATGTAAACCTCAAAATAATATTTTAAAAACTAAAAATTATTTTTCCTAAAAATTTAAAATCTTTTTGGTATTTTTTATTGATTTTCTAAAAAACGGGTATTAAATATATCCTAGTAATTAATCTATTAAATGGAAAAATATGAAACTAGTCTTGAAATATCACAAATTCTAATAAGATCCTAAGAAAATTAAAAAGAAACGAAAATGCTTATAGAATAAGCACAAAACTTAAATAATAAGCTACGGCTTTTTATTTTGAAAACAAAGCAAAATGTGGTTAAGTATTAAACCACACAACCTCTTACCAGTAAAAGACCCAAGGGCAGCGGTAAGAGGTGTGTGTTGTGAGCGAGGTGACCAGGGTTCGAGGCTATATAACCCCCTTTTTGCACGTCTTTCTTTTTTTATTTTTTTTTAACTTCCAACCAATTGGTGACCTTAGCTAGCTTAATAACCAATCCACTTCACTCTTTTAGCCAATGTTTTAATCCAATTGAAGATCAAATTCTTGCCAGGTTCCAAGATGATCACTAGCAGATTTGTGCTAGAGTTCTTTTCTTCACAAGTG
The DNA here is from genome assembly GCA_025667525.1 of Glebionis coronaria. Classification (NCBI taxonomy): domain Eukaryota; kingdom Viridiplantae; phylum Streptophyta; class Magnoliopsida; order Asterales; family Asteraceae; genus Glebionis; species Glebionis coronaria. The sequence continues at coordinate 301,348,000 of CM046878.1, read as the reverse complement.
AGTGAAGACTTTCCAAGAGGAGCTTGGAAGTGATTTGTGTGATGTGTTTTTGGAGCAAAGGGCACCCTTGTGCTCTTTCTGAGCACAAGGAGTCAACACAAATAGCAAATAAGCACCTAACACACCAAATAAGCAAAACAGAAGCACTCAAAAGCAATATGCAGTTTCTGAGATAGAGCAGGCAGGTCTGGTGGGTTTAAGGGCTTATATCTAGCACACTTGTGAACTTTAACCTACCAAATTAAGCATACAAACTCCACAAATGATGCTCAACCAGTATCAAACCAACAATAACCCTATCTCCTAACAGAAATCAAGAATCAAGCTTTCAAATTTCATAAAAAACAAGAAGATTGGCATAAGCAGATTTTGAAACTAACTTTTCCTTTAAAACTCAATCACTTGCTTCCAAATCTGTTCCAAACTAATTACTAACTAGCTAATATCCTAACTTAACCTTTTTTAAAACTTCTAACACCTTTTTAAATACCAATCAAAGATTAGTACCCTGCTAATCCTCTTATCCAAACACCCTTTAAGAAATCTATGAAAACGTTTTACACATCAAATCCTTTCAAAACTTAGCAAATCTGATAACCAAACTTCAAATCATGCATATAATCTCAAAACAACTCAAATCATGTAACCTTAACACACTTAGGCACAAAATCAAACCAGATCATACAAACTGCACTTTCTAAGATTTTAACAAGGTAAAAGGAAGATTACCTTAGGGTCTTACATCCAAGACCCTAGAGGATGTATAATCCTCCTCCAAACCAGCTGGGGCTGGTGCTGACACAATATCAACAACTTCCACCTGTTTTACAACAAAATCAAAGAAGAACAAGGGTAATATGCAATTCACTTTTTCTGTTTTCTTTTCTTTCTTACTTAACCTTATTCCAAAACCTTTTCAAACCTTTTCCAATCTTCTTAAAACGTTTCTATAACACTTTTTATCACCAATTAACACTGATTTTACAACCACAAAACCTAGAACAGATTATGACACAAATGTTCTCAAATTTTCCAAAACCTTGAAATACTTTGAAACACAAAATCCTTTCACCAAACTTAGAAGTGGAACTCAGAATATTAGCTAATCAATACCAAACTTTTAAAAATAAAAGGATACCAACTTTATTTATTAAAAAGGAATTACATAGATTAGCTAAAGAAACTGGAACAAGGGACATCCACATAATGGAGCCTCTATTTATACTACTCTATAGAAGAGCCTAGAAGACTAAAAACACAAACCCTAACAGTAGAAAATCTCTAAATTGCCCTTAAAGGCTTCTAGACGAATTTGCTGTCCTTTTTGATCTCATCCATTCATTTTTGCGTTGTGATGAAGCATTGCATCTCCACTGTTGATTATGGCCACGTCATAAGCTTGGGGACCAAGGATTGATGTGATTGGTGGATTGGGGAATTGGGGGTTTGGTACACACGCGTGGGATTGGGAAGTTTGAGTGTGGGAAAGGTTTGTATGGGTGTGAATCAAGAGTGTGCACTTTTAGTTGAAATTTACCCAAGGAAAAGTGAAGGTGAAACCTGGGCTGTAAAAAAAGATGTACAGTAAGCATTTAGATCCGATATTGGGGGAATAGTGGGTGTTAGGCGCCCTTTTTCATTTTTAAATGTTTCACTTGCCACTTTTGGTCCTTGTCCTTTGTATTTTGTGGCAAACTAAGTTTTCAGCCCTAAAACAGGTTTCCCTTTGTATAATACTTTCCCAACTTGACACTTTTGGCACCAACTTTTGATAAAAGGTTATCAAGGATGATTTTTGCCATTTTGAGTATTTTCAAGGGCTGTTCTTGGACTTTGTTGATCTTCAAAGGTCTTCATTATGTCTTTCACTTTATGAGGGACCATAATTGGCAATTTGAAATTGTTGAGGGACTAATTTTGCCATTTCTTAAAAGTTGAAGGACCTTTTTGCAATTTTGACAAACTTAAGGGACCAAACTTGTAATTATTAATATACAAGGGTTTTAAGTGTCATTTCTTCATTCTTGGAGGATCAATCTTGTTTTGTCTTCAAGTCTTCAAGGGTATTTGATGAAAATTCCATGATTAGGGCCCGGTTCTTTGTACGGCTTCGTTTCTCGTGTCCGTTTTTCCTTGTATCTTGTGATCTTTTGTCTTTTTCACGATATCCGTACCTAAAATACACAAGTAAACAAACACAAGCATATATATGGTATTTTATGACATTTTAGTGCATTAAAATCCCGAAAAGAACGATGAGATCATGTATAAATGCCATCTCATCACTCCCCCATACTAAGCCATTGCCGTGCCCTCACGCAATGCTAGAATAAAGTATCTAAGCATCACCAAAGTTCAATTTTATTAACCTTTATTCAAAAGTAAAAGACTTGCAACGTACTACGAGAATGTGTAAAGACATAATGTATGATTTTCATCACCAAAATGTGACTTTTAGGGTCAAAGAATAGAAACAAGTTAATGTCCCTTATAGTAAACTTCGTCATCCTTGATTGTCATACATTCCATGCTAAGTGCAAAAACAAGATCATTGTTGGTACAAGTCACAATGCTAACACTACTCATACGTTCAAATTGTGTAATACTTTTTCTCCCCGCAATCCTAGTTATTATAAAAGGAAATGGGTTACTAGCATTTTTTATCTATTTGTCATGGATCACAAGTGATTCATATTGACTTATTTGAGTAGTTACTAGTCCGAAAGTAAAGTAGCACGATTTGATCAATAGTTAGCCGAAGGACAAAATCTTTTAAAACGGCTTCTCGTGTATCTCCTTAAGTTCATATCTTGGCATAACTCGTTTCACGATTTGAGACCTTTCTCGGACCGATATTTGGCATGTACTTCATACTTCAAATCTTGGGAAGACGTTCTTGAAATTATGGTCTTCTCTTCATATATTTGGAATTTCTTCACTTGACGTTTTTGAGAGATTCTTCATATAGGACCACGACTTCATCATTTTTCTTCAATCTTTACTTTGGATTTTGATATACAACGATCCGCCTCCTTTTCGGACTTGGATATATTTATCCTCATACCTTGTTAGGGTCTTTTTGGATAGACTTTCTCCATTCTTTAGGGGAGTAATTGCTTCTCGTCGTGTGTCTCGATCCTTCATATTGATTTTGGAATAATGATACTTCACATCATCTTTGGATCTTTAGCAAAAATAGAGCTCCTCATGCCTTGTTAGGGCCTTTTTGGATGATCGCCAATCTTCGCGTCCCGCTTCAATAAGTTATGCCTTGGCTATGAACTCTATTCAACCCCGAGCAACTTTTAAACGATCTTGCGCTAGAGGCTAAGTAACTTTTCAAATCGTACGACCTTACTTATTGCAATTATGATTTATTCCTAATGCACTGATCTTATGGGAAGAAAAAGCCACAATTAAAAACATATGAGTTTTTGAAAGAACATTTTCATGTTCTACGTTTAGCATGATCACTTGTCTAACTCTATCATTTCTCGTTCTTCACTATATAAAGACCTCTAATTAAAGAGACTCGTGAATACTTAGCCATGCAAGTCAAAATTAAGCCAAATTTGGATTAGCTTTCATTAAGACTATATCAAATCAAAGTTTTGGGTTTTCAAGCCACCTATAGGATCTTGCACTTTCTTGGACTTTTTCAAGTTTAGAGAATGCGTTTTAAAGTTCCCTTGATAAGTGACTTTCTAGAATCAATTATAGGGACTTGCGAAAAGTTCTTGTTCTTAACCCGAATGAATTAAGACTTTCGCGTTTTAAAGCTCCCTATATAAAAGTCTAGCAAAACTTGAATTGAGCGGGTTAAGGAATGTAAATGGCTCCAAATGCCCATCAAGTCAAAAATTAACTCTTATTCTACCCATCGGAAAATATACATTCGTGTCTTAAAAACACTTATGAAAACTAAGAAAATTTTTTAAAATTTGGCCAATTTTAGCCTTATTAGCAAAACAAAACATTGAAAATTGGAAAACGTGAGGGCGTAGCAAAGCAAGTACCTATTCACCCCCCCATACTAAAAGTAAACATTGTCCTCAATGTTTCGAGTCTAAAGGTGGAGCACCCCCATACTAGAGACGAAGAATCGAATGCTTAGGATCTAGCATGGAAAGGGTGATCAACAATATATCTAAAGCCGTTTATTAATTATGCTAAAAGATAATTGTTAGAACAATAAAGGATATGTCATGGAATCGTGAAAAACTTCTTCAAACGAATGATGGACGCTCACGTAAACGAACACGAGAGTCTTCAATCGTAGACGATGATGATGATCTAGATAACACAATTATAAACAACCACGAGACAACGAGTTGGAAGGGTACAAGTCCCCTTATTAGTGAATAAAAAGCATAAAGATAAGCATGGGATCTCCCCCACGAGGCACCTCGTTTTTGATTACCGAGTCATGAGCTTGACTCGATCCCCTCAAAATGTGAACATTAAGGGATATCATGGTATGGTCAATTTTTGATGGGGCTTACATGATAAACAAGGCCCAAAAAGCAACCGTTATAAAGGACTAAGTCCTTATATGATGCAAAATACCGGGGTCGAAAATGGCGTTCTCGTTTCCATTGGAAAAACAAATTAACACCACTCCAACATGTGCCATAAACTCAAAGAGTTTGAAGAAAATAGATGAGAAGTAGAAGGGTGAGACAATTGGTAAGACAAACGTTTGAGCTACTCGAGGTAGACTCGCACCAAGCAAATAGAAAGATTTTCCATTTATTGCATCGGTGGAAGACCGAGATTTCCCTTTACATGAAATTACGGGATCGAATATCTCGTCCTCGGTGGACAAGGATGAGGGAACATAAGGGGCTTCCCCCATACTAGAACCACACAAAACATCGTCAAAAGGAGTAGACGAGTTTGTAGCACTCAAAACACGCGGTGATGACGGAGTTAGATTTGTAGAAAAATCAATTAAATCACATTTAAGATCTTTTCCTTTGTTATCTTTTAAACTCTCCTTATGAAAACCCTTTTTGATTATGTCGAAAATATTCGGTGTTTCTAAGGCGATGTTAGTTACACTAAAAATTCTCACATTTTGAAACCGTTTTGGTTTTGGTGGTGGCAAGTTTTCAAAACGTTTATCGACGAAGAAAACCTCCCCATCGGGGCCAACATATTCATCATCCGAAAGATCTTCCGTAGAAACCGGCAATTTATCAACACTTTTCAAGAATGAATGTTCGAGATGAGGCGAAGGATTTTTCGATTCAAGTATTGATGGTTTCTTCTTTGTAGGCTTAGCACTCATAACCTCCACCGGCGGAGGAAATGGTAAATTGTTTTTGGAGACATTCCCTAAAACTCTTGGTGAAGATTCTTTGCAAACGACTTTGGTCGAGTCACCATGGTTTAAAGTTGCAATAGAATAGACATGAGAAAGATTGGAGTTTTGTGTTGCATTGATGACAAGTTCTTCTTCATTGAAACGAAGGGTGATTTTTCGAGCATGAACATCGATAAGTGCTCTTGATGTATCCAAAAATGAACGACCCAAAATGAGAGGAACTTTTCGATCGATGGGAATGTCTACAACGATAAAGTCAACGGGATAGTAAAACTTTCCGACTTTAACGAAAACGTCCTCGGCTACTCCACATGCCATGATCGTAGAATGATCGGCCATCTCGATGGACATGTTCGAAGGAGTAAGAGCCGGAAGCGAAAGCGATTTGAAAATCTCGAGAGGCATCAAATTAATACTAGCGCCAAGATCGGCCAAGGCGTAGCATTCCTCCATATCTTGTATAGCACACGAAATCAAAAATTTACCGGGATCACCGACTTTTTGTGGTATGCGGCTTAGAAAAACCGATGAACAACTAGACGATTGTTGTAACTTTTCTTTGTTGTTTAGCATACTTTTGAAGTTTGCGGCGAATCGAGGCATCATGATTAAAGCATCGGCAAAACTTATGTTAAAATGTAGATCACGAAACATTTTCATAAATAGCTCAAATTGATAATTGTTCCGTTCTTGTGCTTTTTCTTTGTTTCGTCTCGAAGGGTAAGGTAAAGGTGGTGTGGGTTGGTCATTAGGCAACGGCCTTGGAAACTCGGGTTCCACAATTGGTATTGGTTCAACCGTAGGTGTGGTATGAGCGGTACTTCGTGGGATTGTAATATGCTCCTTTTCGACCACAACCTCGGGTTCTTTCTCGATTTCCTTCTCCGTAGAAGTACTTGGACGAGAGATTGGTTCCTTGAAAGTTTTACCACTTCGTGTAGTAATAACCTTCATTTCTCCCTTCGGGTTTGCAATGGTATCACTAGGAAGACCACCCGACGAAGAGGGCTTACACATGATAGCTTCAAACATCTTAGCCATTCGGTCCTCAAATTTTGATTGCCTAGCATCCGCTTTTAATAACTCTTGCTTAATCTCATGTTGTTCTAATTCCATCTTTTGTTGGTTTTGTTGAAGACGTTGGACATTTCCTTCCATTTTGTTTGCATGAGTTTTAAGTTCATTAGCAAGTTCATTTTTAAGCTCGTTTTTCAACTCGGATCTTAAGCTAATCATCTCACGTTGCATGTTATCAAATTTAGCATCATTTGCTTTTGCATAATCCAAAAATTCTCCTTGCAAATTTTTCGTGTGAGCATTTTGAAAACCTTGTGTAGTGTTTTGAAAATCACGGTTTTGGTTTTGATTAGAGATTTGTCCATTCCCACTTTGATAATTCCCTTTGTTGTAATTGCATGTGTTGCCTTGGTAATTACCTTGGTTGTTGTTTCAATAATTGTTAACATTTTGGTTTGGTGGAGCTTGATTTTGGCGGGAACCTTGGTCGTTTTGGTTGTAAGTTCCCGTTGCTACATAAGCACTCGAAGTGTTACCATCCGCGGTAATGCACTCGGAAAGATCATGAGCTCCCCCACAAGATAAACAACTCTTAGCAACCGCTTTAACCGAAGCGGAATTGGAAGCTTCTTGAGCCTTCCAATGGGACATTAGATTAGCAAATCTATCAAAAAACCGATTTTCCTCATTAGCTTCATCATGTAAGGCATTAATGCTACGAGACGATTGTGACGAAGATGACGAACCCATATTGGCAACACTCGGTGTGTTACGAGGGTTATAAACCTTAGATCGATTTTCAATGATTTGTAAAGCCTCATTTGTTGTCTTGCACAAAAAATTACCACCCGCGGCGGCATTCAAATAATCTCGTTCATGATCATTAAGCCCATTATAAAAAGTATCAATTTGATGTAATTCCGAAAAATCATGGTGAGGACATTCATGTAACATCTCTTTAAATCGTTCCCATGCCATTGAAAAACTTTCATTGTTACGTTGCACAAATCGTGAAATCTCATTTTTTAAGTGTGTTGTTTTAGATGGTGGAAAAAACTTGTTCACAAACTTAGAAACGAGATCGGCCCATGTCAAAATCGAATTTGGCGGTTCTTTCTCGAGCCAAATTTTTGCGGGTCCATCCAACGAATATGGAAACAACATCATCTTAATGGCGTCATGCGGAACATCTTTGAATTTGCTAGTGGCGGTGAGACGGTTGAAATTCCTAATATGGTAATGCGGGTTGTCTTTCTCGTGACCTCGAAACTTGTTTGCTTGTAGCATCGACATTAAACCCGTCTTAATCTCGAAATTCTCCGCAAGGATGGCGGGAATAACAATGGCCTCTCCAAAACCCTCGGTGGGTGCTTGTAGCAACTCCATCATACTACGATTAGCCATTACGACTTCTTGTTCTATAATAGGTTCAACAATTGGAGGTTCTTCAACAATCAACGATCCTTGATTTGCTTGCTTTTGAAGACGTTTACGAGCTCGTTTAGCTTGATTACGAGTGATCATAAACTACACGAAGAATGGGAGGTGAGCAAAGAAGATTCTTTTGGTTGTTTTGTGGATTTTCAATTTTTTTGTGTTTTTGATGATATTTAATTTTTTTGGATTTTGGTGTATCTTCGTAGACAACAATCTACAAAATCTCTCCTCGAATCAAACTCTTGATTAAAGAAGCCTCAAAGGAATGAAAACGATCACGTGGAGTGAACGCCTTCGAATGACTTTAGAACTTTGGTGAAAACCAAATTGTTCACGAGGGTTTAATCACAAAGAAAACCAAGCAAATATAGTATACGTATTAATACTTTGGGCGGCAAAACCCTCGATTAGCCTTCAATCTCAAAATACTCACAAGCAAGCGGGGAAACGAGGCGGCGCGAAGCACTTAAGAGCCTTTTTCCTTAGGGTATATTTTATAATACCCGCCTTATACCCACCTTATAGTTTGTATTTTTCAAAATCGAGCTTCACGAAAGTATTTATCTATTTTTGCCTTTTCTTTTTGTTTGAGATTCGAATACAATAATTAGGAGATCAAATCCCAATTAAGGTTGTGTTTTCACACTTTTGGAGATATTGTATTTTGATTGTGATACTTAATACAATATATTAATAATATTTCTACAAGAAAAACCAAGAAAACCGATAATACGTGTTAAGGGAGTTCCACTTAACACAAATATTATTTATGGATAATATCAAAACAAAATTTTCCAAATTAAAGCACAACACACCTCCCCGGCAGCGGCGCCAAAATGATTGTAGGTAAAATACGACTCTTGTTTAGGAAAACAAAAGAACGTATAAGAGCGGAAAGTATCGAGTGATGATTTTAGGAAAAATCAACACTAATGACCCAATCACTTAAAAGAGAGAAAGAGTTCGTTTCCCAAGGAGGTATATGTGTTGTGAATTAACTTGTATGTATTTGAGATTAATATTAAGAAGAATGGGGATGAGAAGATGAAAGACGGATACGTTAAAATTAAACTACGATGAAAACGTAAAGCCGTGAAAAACTACCCAAATAAAAAAAATTATTATACTAAAACCAAAATCAAGAAAAGATTAAAAAGACTAAAACAAGTCTCAAATAATATAAACAAAGATAAAAATCCAACAAAGATATTTTAAAACCTTTTATTAATTAAATATTTAATTTTAAATGCTAATTAAAGCCCTAAAATTAAATATAACTAATGAAAATGTCTAAAATATGATTTTATTGGACAAATACTTAACTTATATTATTAAAAGACTAAAAAGTGTTTTTCTAAAAATTAAAAGCTAATAAAACTATTTTTAAAACCCTAAAAATGATTTAAACTAATTAAAAACTAATTAAACTTAAATTAATTATAAAAATTAATCTAAAAGCTAGAAAAATATTCTAAAAATGGAAATGGTCCTAATTTATGATAAAGAAATTAAGAAAAATGAAAAAGAAAGAAAAACAAAATTTTGAAAATTAAATAATAAAATAATATTAAAATAATGCTAAAAATAAAAAGTTTCTAAAATTTGAAATAAAAAATTTATAAAAATCCTAAATAATATAATTAAGAGAAAAACACAAATCTAAGCTCCTAAACCTTTTTTACTAATTTTATAAAAATCTTTAAAGTTTATAAAAAACCTTAAAATATTATAAAATTAAAAATTAAAGTTTTTCAAACCAAAACTTGATGTAAACCTCAAAATAATATTTTAAAACCTAAAAATTATTTTTCCTAAAAATTTAAAATCTTTTTGGTATTTTTTATTGATTTTCTAAAAAACGGGTATTAAATAAATCCTAGTAATTAATCTATTAAATGGAAAAATATGAAACTAGTCTTGAAAAATCACAAATTCTAATAAGATCCTAAGAAAATTAAAAAGAAACGAAAATGCTTATAGAATAAGCACAAAACTTAAATAATAAGCTACGGCTTTTTATTTTGAAAACAAAGCAAAATGTGGTTAAGTATTAAACCACACAACCTCTTACCAGTAAAAGACCCAAGGGCAGCGGTAAGAGGTGTGTGTTGTGAGCGAGGTGACCAGGGTTCGAGGCTATATAACCCCCTTTTTGCACGTCTTTCTTTTTTTATTTTTTTTTTTAACTTCCAACCAATTGGTGACCTTAGCTAGCTTAATAACCAATCCACTTCACTCTTTTAGCCAATGTTTTAATCCAATTGAAGATCAAATTCTTGCCAGGTTCCAAGATGATCACTAGCAGATTTGTGCTAGAGTTCTTTTCTTCACAAGTGAGTGAAGCCTTTCCAAGAGGAGCTTGGAAGTGATTTGTGTGATGTGTTTTTGGAGCAAAGGGCACCCTTGTGCTCTTTCTGAGCACAAGGAGTCAACACAAATAGCAAATAAGCACCTAACACACCAAATAAGCAAAACAGAAGCACTCAAAAGCAATATGCAGTTTCTGAGATAGAGCAGGCAGGTCTGGTGGGTTTAAGGGCTTATATCTAGCACACTTGTGAACTTTAACCTACCAAATTAAGCATACAAACTCCACAAATGATGCTCAACTAGTATCAAACCAACAATAACCCTATCTCCTAACAGAAATCAAGAATCAAGCTTTCAAATTTCATAAAAAACAAGAAGATTGGCATAAGCAGATTTTGAAACTAACTTTTCCTTTAAAACTCAATCACTTGCTTCCAAATCTGTTCCAAACTAATTACTAACTAGCTAATATCCTAACTTAACCTTTTTTAAAACTTCTAACACCTTTTTAAATACCAATCAAAGATTAGTACCCTGCTAATCCTCTTATCCAAACACCCTTTAAGAAATCTATGAAAACGTTTTACACATCAAATCCTTTCAAAACTTAGCAAATCTGATAACCAAACTTCAAATCATGCATATAATCTCAAAACAACTCAAATCATGTAACCTTAACACACTTAGGCACAAAATCAAACTAGATCATACAAACTGCACTTTCTAAGATTTTAACAAGGTAAAAGGAAGATTACCTTAGGGTCTTACATCCAAGACCCTAGAGGATGTATAATCCTCCTCCAAACCAGCTGGGGCTGGTGCTGACACAATATCAACAACTTCCACCTGTTTTACAACAAAATCAAAGAAGAACAAGGGTAATATGCAATTCACTTTTTCTGTTTTCTTTTCTTTCTTACTTAACCTTATTCCAAAACCTTTTCAAACCTTTTCCAATCTTCTTAAAACGTTTCTATAACACTTTTTATCACCAATTAACACTGATTTTACAACCACAAAACCTAGAACAGATTATGACACAAATGTTCTCAAATTTTCCAAAACCTTGAAATACTTTGAAACACAAAATCCTTTCACCAAACTTAGAAGTGGAACTCAGAATATTAGCTAATCAATACCAAACTTTTAAAAATAAAAGGATACCAACTTTATTTATTAAAAAGGAATTACATAGATTAGCTAAAGAAACTGGAACAAGGGACATCCACATACTGGAGCCTCTATTTATACTACTCTATAGAAGAGCCTAGAAGACTAAAAACACAAACCCTAACAGTAGAAAATCTCTAAATTGCCCTTAAAGGCTTCTAGACGAATTTGCTGTCCTTTTTGATCTCATCCATTCATTTTTGCGTTGTGATGAAGCATTGCATCTCCACTGTTGATTATGGCCACGTCATAAGCTTGGGGACCAAGGATTGATGTGATTGGTGGATTGGGGAATTGGGGGTTTGGTACACACGCGTGGGATTGGGAAGTTTGAGTGTGGGAAAGGTTTGTATGGGTGTGAATCAAGCGTGTGCACTTTTAATTGAAATTTACCCAAGGAAAAGTGAAGGTGAAACCTGGGCTGTAAAAAAAGATGTACAGTAAGCATTTAGATCCGATATTGGGGGAATAGTGGGTGTTAGGCGCCCTTTTTCATTTTTAAATGTTTCACTTGCCACTTTTGGTCCTTGTCCTTTGTATTTTGTGGCAAACTAAGTTTTCAGCCCTAAAACAGGTTTCCCTTTGTATAATACTTTCCTAACTTGACACTTTTGGCACTAACTTTTGATAAAAGGTTATCAAGGATGATTTTTGCCATTTTGAGTATTTTCAAGGGCTGTTCTTGGACTTTGTTGATCTTCAAAGGTCTTCATTATGTCTTTCACTTTATGAGGGACCATAATTGGCAATTTGAAATTGTTGAGGGACTAATTTTGCCATTTCTTAAAAGTTGAAGGACCTTTTTGCAATTTTGACAAACTTAAGGGACCAAACTTGTAATTATTAATATACAAGGGTCTTAAGGGTCATTTCTTCATTCTTGGAGGATCAATCTTGTTTTGTCTTCAAGTCTTCAAGGGTATTTGATGAAAATTCCATGATTAGGGCCCGGTTCTTTGTACGGCTTCGTTTCTCGTGTCCGTTTTTCCTTGTATCTTGTGATCTTTTGTCTTTTTCACGATATCCGTACCTAAAATACACAAGTAAACAAACACAAGCATATATATGGTATTTTATGACATTTTAGTGCATTAAAAGCCCGAAAAGAACGATGAGATCATGTATAAATGCCATCTCATCAATAAGCAAGTCGGCACATTGTTTGAATAGGTAAGGGTCGTCCCAAAAGTAAGTCTTAATGTCGGTGAAGAACTTTTTCTTTTGTTGGGACGTCAACCCTTCCTTGAGAATTCCACCCGCCAAGTAGTTTGCAAAGTCCGCAAACCACGGGGTTTCATCAGAATTCGAATTTATAGACATTAAAGTCTCCAAGGGAAAAGAATCATTGATTTCTTTGTTCGGATGATCCCCTTGGTAAGGATCCTCAAGTCTGTTGAGATGATCCGCGGCTAGGTTTTCAGCTCCTTTTTTATCGCGAATTTCGATTTTAAATTCTTGGAGCAGCAAAACCCAGCGAAGAAGTCTTGGTTTGGAATCTTGCTTTGTCAACAAGTACTTCAACACGGAATGATCGGTGTAAACGATTGTGGTGGAAAGGACAAGATAGGGGCGGAATTTTTCAAAGGCATAGACAACAGCTAAAAGCTCTTTTTCGGTTGTCGTATAATGCAATTGAGCCCCAGTCATTGTTTTGCTAGCGTAATGGATCGGTTGGAAGTGTTTGTTCACTTTTTGTCCCAGAACCGCACCAATAGCAAAATCACTAGCATCGCACATCAACTCAAAGGGAAGCTCCCAATTAGGGGTAACCAAGACGGGTGCCTTAGTTAGCTTATCCTTAAGCGAGTTGAAGGCTTCAAGACACTCTTTGGAAAAGATAAAAGGAGTATCTTTTTCCAAGAGGTGGGTCATCGGGCGAGCGATTTGAGAAAAATCTTTAATGAATCGACGGTAGAAGCCCGCATGACCCAGAAAACTTCTCACACCCTTCACGGTTGAAGGTGGAGGCAACTTAGGAATAACATCGACTTTAGCACGGTCTACTTCAAGACCGGCTTTCGAGATCTTGTGTCCTAGCACGATGCCTTCTTTTACCATAAAATGGCATTTTTCCCAATTCAGAACAAGGCGAGTGTCTTCGCACCGCTTGAGCATACGTTCCAAATTGGCAAGGCAAGAAGAGAAGGAATCCCCGAAGACCGAGAAATCATCCATGAAGACTTCCATGGTTTGTTCAACCATGTCATGGAAGATAGCTAACATGCACCTTTGGAAAGTCCCGGGCGCATTACATAAGCCAAAAGGCATTCTTTTGTAAGCAAATGTGCCATAGGGACAAGTGAATGTTGTCTTCTCTTGATCTTGGGGATCGATGGGTATTTGAAACTAACCCGAGAAACCATCAAGAAAGCAGTAATATTCATTACCCGCTAAACGTTAAAGCATTTGGTCCATAAAAGGTAGAGGGAAATGATCCTTTCTCGTGGCATCATTGAGTTTGCGGTAGTCTATACAAACTCTCCACCCAGTAACGAGACGAGTGGAAATCAACTCGTTGTGTTCATTGGGAACAACGGTTATTCCGCCCTTCTTGGGCACACAATGGATTGGACTAACCCATGGTGAATCCGAAATAGGGTAAATCATACCCGCATCAAGAAGTTTGATAACCTCTGTTTTGATGACTTCATGTATTTTTGGATTCACCCTTCGTTGGCTTTGAATTGTAGGCTTAAAGTCGTCCTCCATGAGAATTTTGTGTGTGCAGAAGTGAGGATCAATTCCGCGAATATCAGAGATTTTCCAAGCGATAGCCTTCTTGTGATCTTTAAGCACGGCGATGAGGCGAGTTTTCTCTTCATCTTTCAAATCCTTCGCGATAATGACGGGCGACTTCTTTTCTTCTTCAAGGAACACATACTCGAGATGGGGCAGCAACTCCTTAAGTTCTAAATCCGGAGGATTTTCGACGGGAGGCGTATTCGAAGTCGGAGTATCGATAGCAATGACCGTGGGAGATGGAGGAGAAGGATTGTCTTCGTTGAGAAGGTTATCAAAGAAATGCATGTCTTCATCCCCATTGGTGGGAGAATCATCATTAGATAATTTCACATCTCCCATGGTGGTTTCAAGATTGTTCCAAAACAAATCACTATCTCCAAATAGAGACAGTGATGAATCAATAGTGGAAACGGCATCAATATTGGGAAGAGAGGTAGGAATACTTTTACAAGCATTTTGGAAGTGTTCTTCACAAGCCTCATCAAGAACGTCAATACAATTAACACTCTCGTTGGAATAAGGTTGGTTAGACAACTTTCCCATGTTGAAGACGATTTTATCGTCACCCACTCTCATGATAAGCTCACCAGCTTCAACATCGATGAGAGTGCGACCGGTCCTCAGGAATGGACGACCCACGATCAAGGGAACACGAGGGTCCATCTCGTAGTCGACGACGATGAAATCGGCAGGAAAAGTGAATTTGTCGACTCCTACAAAGACGTCTTCGGCTATCCCCACTGGATAAGCAACTGTACGGTTAGCCAATTCCAAAGTCATTTTGGTGGGGACTAGCTCTGGGAGAGATAATTGCTTCCAAACGCTTAGAGGCATGAGATTAATACTGGCACCTAGATCGGCTAGGGCCATGCAATTCTCTACTCCCGGGAAATTGCAAGGGATTAAGAAACGACCCGGATCACCAAGCTTGGTTGGCAATTTCCTTAAGAGAACTGCAGAGCAATTCTCATTAAGTTGGGTGTTGGCAATATCAAGAAGTTTTTCCTTGTCACTCAGAAGATCTTTAAACATTTTCGCGTACTTAGGCATGTGAGCGAGAGCCTCAGCGAAGGAGATATTGAAATTCAGTTGTTTGAACATCTTAAGAAAGTTTGAAACCTGAATAAAGTCCTTGCTTTTGAGCTTCTCTTTCCTCAACCTAGATGGATAAGGTATATTGGGAGAAGAGGAAGGCTTTGGGAGAATAGGCTCACTCACATCCATGGGTGGAGCAGGGGTAGAAGGAAGAGGTGGAGAAATTGGGGAAGGAGAAGGATGAGGAATAGGAGCAGGTGACTCGTTCTCCTTAGTCACAATCACCGGTGGAGGTATAGGAAGCTCGGGTTCCTTGGTACCTTTGCCACTGCGAGTAGTGATTGCTTTCATCTCCCCTCTTGGATTCGCAACGGTGTTACTCGGAAGAGTACCCGAAGAAGAGGGTTGATTACCTTGGAAGAAACTAGCCATCATGTTCTTCAAGTCATTTGTTTGGCTATCCAACGTATTTCTCATGTCGGCTCTCAAATCGTTCCCTTGTTTGACCAGGTCTGCTTTCAAGTTGAGCACTTCACGCTGAAGGTTTCCCATGATCACATCGTTCGTCCTCATGTAAGTTTCCACTTCTTGGTGTAGAGCGGTGGGTTGGTTGGGAGGAGCATTATATGCGGGTGGTTGATAAGCAGGTGGTTGGTAAACTTGGTTGTTACGTTGAGGTTGTTGTTGCTGCTTATGAGGTGGGATGTATGGTGTACGAGGTTGTTGTTGTTGTTGAGGAGGGCGATTGAGGTTTTGTTGTTGGTTTGGGTTGTTTGGAGGAAAACCGGGTGGTGAGAGGTAGTTGTTGGAGCGGTAGCTAAGCAAATTACGGTCACCTTGAGGTCTAGCTTGATAAGCAGGTTGAGGATAGGTGCCATATGCTGCATTTACATTCTCAGAATGGTAGTCTTGGGTGGCAGGACAAGTGGTGTAAGAGTGAGGACCCCCGCATATCTCGCATGGTTGGCTAACAGCATTGACTTGAGCGTTTTTAGCGTTGTTGCTGTTGGTGTTGCTAACGGTGTGGGTAACAAGCGATTCAAGAAGCGTAGTGATTTTGTCAAGTCGCTTGTCGCTGTCACTAGTACTAGCACTAGCAACATTAGTCCGAACACTCTTGGTTTGCACACGAGACTTATTCTCAATGATATCCCAAGCAGCATTAGAAGTCTTAGCCAAAATATTACCCCCCGAGGCACTGTTTAGTGAATCTTGGTCACTCATGCTTAAACCATTGTAAAAAGTGTTAATTTGGTGTACTTTGGTAAAACCATGTTGTGGGCATTTTCTTAAAAGATCTTTGAAACGATCCCAAGATTCACTAAACGACTCATCGTACTTTTGTTCAAAATTTATGATTTCATTCCGCAAAGCGGTAGTACGAGAGGGTGGGAAAAAGTAATTGATAAACTTAGTCTCCAAATCCGTCCACGAGAGAATACTCTATGGCGGTTCCTTAGCAAGCCAATGTCGGGCTTGTCCCTCTAAAGAAAAGGGAAAAAGTTGTAACCGGATTACCTCTTGTGGAACACCATTTAATTTGACCGTATTAGTGAGTTGTAAGAATCTCTTGATGTGGTCATGTGGATCATCAATGGTACGCCCCAAGAATGGTTGAGCAGAGACCATCTGGATAAAGCCTGATTTAAGCTCGAAATTGTTGGCTGCAATCGCTGGTATAACAATTGGATCAGTGTTGCCATCTACATGAGCTTGCAGCAGTTCAATCATCGGGCGATTATCCGGTTGAGGCTCATTGTTGTTGTTATTATTCATGTTGTTGAAAGGTGGGTTGTTGTTGTTATTATTGTTGTTTGGGGGTGGTATGTTATTGTTGTTTTGTACACCGGCCATGTCTAAGTGATCGAGAGGCTCGGGCTCTTGATAAGACGTGGATCGAGTGCGCATACACCTACAAAAGAACTAACAAGAGAAAAACAAAGCAAAAATATTTTTGGTTTTTTATGTTTTATACTTTTTAGGATTTTTGAAATTTTATATTTTTTTAGTGTTTTTGAAGATTTTTATGAAAAAGTAACGTTCACGGGGAACGGATCCCAAAATCCAAGTTCTCACAAAAAACTTTTGATCTTAACGAGAAGAGCCGGCAGCGGCACCATTTGATACTCGGTTTTTGCACTGGGGTCTTCTAAATTCTCTCGATATCCTCTCGAATTGATCTTGGTTCTAAGTGGAATGATTGTTCTTGGTTACTAAAAAGGGGGTTTAGTTTTCTAATCTACTAAAAAGTTTAAATGTACCAAAATGAAAACTTAAATAAAATACAATTAATTTAGTGACAATTAATAAAAACTTGAATTAAAATTAAGATTAAAATTAAAGTTAAAATGTAAAATATGAAATAAAAATGAAGAAACAGTAACACTAACGAAACAGTAACAATTAATGATGCTCAAAAGATGATTGATTCGGAAGTTTGACCTTGATTCGGAACTTTTCACTCGGAACTTGGTTCGGAACCCTTGATCCGGAACTTCGTTCGGAAGTTTACTCGGAACCTTCACTCGGAACTTACACTCAGAAGTTGATCCGGAACTTTCTTCGGAAGTTGATTCGGAAGTTGTTGATCCGGAAGTTCACTCGGAACTTTTGATCCGGAAGTTGGTTCGGAAATTTTGGCTCGGAAGTTTATTCAGAAGATTTGGAAGGAACATTCATTCGGAACTTTTTAAAAGAAAAACTCATTCGGAACTTTAAGAATAAACATTCATTCGGAACTTTTTAACTCATTCGGAACTTTTAAGGAAAAAAAAACTCATTCGGAACTTTTAAAAGGGAGTTGATTCGGAACTTTTGCTCATCCGGAACTTGTTGTTCATTCGGAAGTTTTGCTCATCCGGAACTCTTGGTTCGTCCGGAACTTTTGGTTCATCCGGAACCTGGGAAACTCAAGAACAGTAACTTAAGCAGAAAAACAGGGAGAAACGTTTTGATCCAAAATCAAACTAAATACTCAAAAAGGTTTTACCAAATTAACCACAAATCATCTAATAACCATAAGCAACAAATCCCAACAGTAAAAATAGAAATTCAACAACTTTTTAAAGATCAAATCAATCAAATAAGAACTTAAGAACTTAAATAAAAAGAGGATGATGAACAAGATGAAATGGAAAGATTAAACAAGAACTTGTATTGATGATTAATGTTGAACAAGATAAAACAAAGATTAAAATTACAAGATTTGAAAAACAAAGATCAAAATCACCAACCACCCTAGTGGTGTTGGTGATGCTACGAACAAGAAGAGAGAAAAAGAAGGAGATGAAAAAAAACTAAAAAACTGAACTCAAAGTGTGTGAGGGGAACCCTTTATATAGGTGTTCCCTTTGGTTGGTGAGTGGGCTTTCTCCCGTTCTTCTTGTCTTCTCGTCTTTTCAGAAAAGTTGACGTTTTCGATTCTGATTCGGGATTTGTTGTCGATTAAATTCAACTCGTCTTTTAATTTCTTCGTTTAATAGACTTGAGTTTCTTCGACTTTTGTAAATCTTCCATCTTTGGTCCTTTTCTTCGATAAATCTTCGAATAGGCCCAGTGACTTCAAATCTTTTGCATCTCTTGGACAATAGACTTTGTCTTGAGTCTTTTTCTTCCATAAAACCCGTGCAATCCCATGTTTTCTTCAATATTTATCCGGTTGGCTCTGAAAACACAATAAACACAAAAACCACGCATAATTCCAAACAAATGATATTAAATACGCGTTTTGTTCTCGTTTTAGCCAGAATTAAGTGGTAAAAGGATGGGTGTTTACACACCTATCAGTGTGGCTAATGCTGAGATAGAAAAAGGGTCGTCTGGTAGTACAGCTTCAATGGCTCGGTCATCGTCTGAATTCGAGGCTGACAACCATCCACACTGCGTCGATCGTGGGGATGAACAAATGATAACTCGATTTTACTCAGGTTAAAAAGATTAAAGTTCTTTGTCGTGTGTCTAATCGAATTGATCTAGGTTCTCTATGTGATTCTGTTTTATTTTGGTGGAACAAAAATGTGTCGTTGTAGTTTTTAAAATTAAAGGTGCGAAACTTTAAAGTAAAAGTGCAATTAAAGTAAATCTAATTCTAACTTAAAGTAAAAGGGTGCAAGTATTTAAAAACGTGACTGAAATTTAAAGACACTTAAAGTAAATGACACAAATTTAAAACTAACTAAGGCAATCTTAAAAGGCAACTAAAACTTAAACTAAGGCAAGGCTAAAATTTAACTAAGGCAAATAAACTTAAAGTGGAATTAAAATAAAGGCGGGAAAAATAAAGCTTGAAAATAAAAGACTGAAATTTAAAAAAAGAAAGACCAAAAAAAAACTTACAGAACCCTTGATTCGGAAGTTCAAAACTTCCGAATAAACTGGCTTGATCCGGAACTTTTAAGTTCCGAATGAACAAAAAGATGTTGATCCGGAACTTCTTCCGAATGAAACACTCATGACTCGGAACTTATTGACCCGGAACTTGGTTCGGAAGATCTGGCTGGTTTCGGAACTTTGTCCTTCGTCCGGAAGTTTTAAGTTGATCCGGAACTTTTGAGTTCCGAATGAATCTTCTTGATCCGGAACTTTTTGAGTTCCGAATGAAGTCTATTGATCCGGAACTTTTAAGTTCCGAATGAACAAATGCTTGAGTCGGAAGTATTGATCCGGAAGTTTTCGTCCGGAACTTTGAATGTTCCGGATGAAGCCCCTTGAGTCGGAACTCTGAATGTTCCGGATGAAACCCACTGGTTCGGAACTTTGAAAGTTCCGAATGAGCAGCTTTTCTTGTTTTGGCTCGGAACTCTCCTGGGAATACAGAAACACAAACAAACACTCCCGAAGAACAAGGGATCATAGAAATAATCAATCTAACACAGATTAATCAAAATCAAAACAAAAGTTTCAACCAAACTAATAACGAAACAACTAATAATCATAAACAAACAATTTAAATCAACAAAACTAACAAATTTAACCACAATAATCCAAAACCCATTTGATCAAAATAAAAACATGAACATGAACACAACATAAACATAAAAATCAAAGATTAAGAAAGGTAGATGAGAGATTAACAAGGTAAAGTAAAGATTGACAAGAACTAAATGAAAACTTACTTGAAATTAAAGGAATTTAAGGTGCAAGACAAGGTAATTAAATTGACAAGTATTTAAATGTGCAAGAAAATAAATGTGGAAGACTA
Source organism: Glebionis coronaria (assembly GCA_025667525.1). Taxonomy (NCBI): domain Eukaryota; kingdom Viridiplantae; phylum Streptophyta; class Magnoliopsida; order Asterales; family Asteraceae; genus Glebionis; species Glebionis coronaria. Next base: position 301,327,763 of record CM046878.1, on the reverse strand, counting down.
ATTGTCACACTTAGCCAACAAGAAAAATAATTATCATCCTAATCTATATATAGGGGAGGATTAGGAAGCTTCCTCTCCTCCTTCATTTCTTCTTAATTACAAGCTTAAGTCCTTCCTTCTTTAATCTTCATTAATTGCATGCTTAGTCCTTTTCTTCTAATCTTCTTTAAACTTGGACTTTAAGGACTTTTGGCTTGGGATTTCTTTGAACTCGTCTTTAATTTCTTCAATAAATTAGACTTGAGTTTCTCGGTTTTAAGTAAATTTCCGTCTTTTGACTTTTTCTTCGATAAATCTCCAGAATTGGTCTTGGACTTCCGTTCTTTATGCACTCTTGACTTCTTCACTTGGTCTTTCATCTTTTTCTTCAATAAAAGCCCGTAAATGCCCGTGAATATCCGTGTTTTCTCCACTTTTCACAATTTCGTCCTAAATCATAACAAAAACACAAACCACGCATAATTCCGACATAACAGACATAAAATACACGTTTTGGTCCGATTATTATTGTAATTAAGTGGTAGAAAAGATGTGTGTTTACACACATATCAACAAACAGCTGGAGTAGGAGCTACTACGGGTAGAAGAGTCGAGGATGTAGTAGGCGGAGTCATGATGCTCTGAAATAGTATTATTTTAAGGTTGAAGTGAGTATAAGCTTACAAACAAAGAACAATAATATTTAGATTACATGCTTTATGAAATATATCCTTTTTAAACAATTATTATAATGTTTTAAGGTTACAAATATTAATACTTATATATATATATATATATATATATATATATATATATATATATATATATATATATATATATATATATATATATATATATATATATATATATATATATATATATATATATATATATATATATATATATATATATATATGTATATATATATATATATATATATATATATATATATATATATATATATATATATATATATATATATATATATATATATATATATATATATATATATATATATATATATATATATATATATATATATATATATATATATATATATATATATATATATATATATATATATATATATATATATTATCATTTAAGCAGTTCATTTATCAATTTGTAAGTGCGAAGTTAGTTTAATATTACCCATATTCTTATTTCAGTATTTTACTATGTAGTGTAAAATTTGCAAGTTTAGCACGTCTAACATTTTTCATAGCAATAACTCACTAAACAGTATTAATAATCAAGTTTAGTAAATATATACAATTAGTTCACATAGCATAAAATTCCCTAAGATCTATATGCTTAACTAATACGGTCCCAAAATAAAATCCCAAAAGATTTTTATAAGTTATAGTCCAGTTTTAAATAAAAGAAAAATCATTTTATTTTTATCTTATTTAAAAAAAATTTATTTGGTTCTCTATAACTAATGCTCTGATACCATTCTCTGTGACACCCCGGGTAGGGTCAAAATATGCGGAAATATCCACGGAGATGTCACTAGGGTGGATCGATAGCATATAGTCCATAGAGCATAAGATAAAGAGTTAGTCAAATCAGATTACATGTATATTTAAACAAATAAATACAAATTGTCTTAAACATGGTGAAGAGTGATTATTTATGTTTCCCAAATCGAACCCCTGACGAGTCCTACGATGCAGATTTCTAAGATGCTGGAGACCATGCACACACCACGTACTAACTTCATATTCCTGTGCAAAACATACTAAAGGGGTTCAACATAAAGTTGGTGAATTTACAGATTTTAACAATTACTTAGTTTGGACATACATTAATCATAGAAGTAACAATGCACAAAGCATTCTTACTAAAATGTAGATAACATTTGTTTATTATTAGAAACTGAAGCTTAACCTCCGTAGTCCTCAACAGATGAGGACGTAGTGTCTTACAAAAAGACACCCATTCCAGTTCCAACATGGTATACGTCTGTTGTCCCGGCCAAGGCACAGCGAGCATGACTCACCCAGACGGGGATGGTCAATCCCTAATAGATCTATTTATCTCGGGTGATTTACAACAATTTAACAGTTTCAATAATAATAAATCATAGTCAAGTTTAAACAATACAGTTGTGTCCATTATGTGTTTGCATATTTTCTTTCCCAAAAGGGAAAGTTTTATCAAAAGTTTATATAGGGCTGTAAACTCACTTGGGAGTAGGCAATAGCTGTTTAATGTGAATATCCAATTAAAGTTCACGCCAAAGTTATGCCTAATCAGATAGTACAGTCTTAATAGATAGTACAAGGAACATATATGTATGCTTATACAGATTTTAGTCAGTTCATTTATGATACGGTATTTATCTAAATAACCGTAGTTCAAGTATCATCAATATTCATTTAACTTATCTACATAAGTTTCATTTCTATGTAAACATAAAAATGTTTAACTATTAATATCAGTTAGCATACATGTATTTATAATAATCATTCAACTTACAATTAAGTTTCTTATTTAAGTAGACATATAATGTCTTACTTAAAACATTAATTTACGTTCTCTGTTCAAGTATTATAATCACTCATTTACTATTAAATTTCATTATTAATGTAACAATCTAACATTTTCAGGTAGTGAAATATTTTCTCGTATAATATTTTGAAACTTATTTTTGTGTTGGTTGACGAACTCACAGTTTACGGATTTAAATTTGGGCTTACGTGCATAATTTGGCGTCTTTTACGACTAAACTAGAAACCTTAGGATTACGTATTTACGTTTTTGAACTCCGCTTTTGATGAGACAATTTTTATTGGATTCTTTTTGTGACGTTGATTCATAATTTATAAAAACGTTTTTCGTAAAACGACCCGAGGGCACGCAAATCGAGAAAACTAGAATCGAGAAATACCCGTAAACTAGTGAGATGGGACAAAATACATTGTCCCATCCCACTATCTATGTTTGGACGGCACAACATGACTCCACACACTAATGTGGCATCATGTTAGCTAGCTTACTACAAGTGTAAGCCATGCTTACTCTTTAAGCTACTTCCCTTTACCACTAAACACAAAACCACTAGCAACCTCATTTCCATCTTTCCTTACATGCAAACCAACATCAAACTCTCTCAAACACCCTCCCTATGCCGTCCACTTTGAAGCAACAAACAACCCTTTTGATCTTTTCTAAGCATGAAACACATGTTTACTAGCTCTATTAAGGAGTTATCTTGAAGCCTTGCTCATTTGGTGGCCATATTAACATCATTGGAGGTGATTTGCTTGTGTCCTAGGGCTGATTTCCCAACATATGTTCTTGATATTTGATGGTCTTGGAGTTACTTGTTGTGTTCATCAAGTTCTTGTCTTCCAAAAACAAGGAATACACTTGGTTGGTAAAGAAGATCATCCTCTCCATTTTTCTCTTGTTATTTTGTAAAGAACAAATGTATTTTCTTTCATTTTGTATATGTATATGATGTATATATGATGATAAAAATGTTGTGTGGGGATCAAGTGTTGATAGATATGCTTAAAAATGTTAATAACTATATGAAATGAGGCTAAAATCTTGATTATTTAGTTGGCTGTATAAAAACAGTATAAAACTAAAACATGAACTGATAAAATTGCATGGTATGATCTATTTACAGTAAGTACAAGATGTTATACACATGTGAGATTTGGCCATGCAATGGAATCAAAATAATGAGTGAGATATGATCAAAACAAGTTAGGTGGTCTAATCTGAATAAGCAGTTTTGTAGGGACTGTTAAGGCATGATAAACTTAAAATGGGCAGTAGCTATAACTAAGTTAAATGTAGCACATAATATGAAGAACATTTCACCCAAAAATGAGCTTCTAATTCATTATAGAACTCTAGATATGGTAAAAAAAGTGAACATGAAGATAATAATCAGATTTTGGGAATTAATGTTTATTATTATTATATAAGCACTCACATTTTAATGTATAAAATGTAAAAATAAAAACCCACTAACTTATAAAACTTATTTATATAAATATATAAAAGGTTAATTAAATGGATAAATTATATAAATGGTGGTGAAATAATATTTATAAGTAATAAAAACTATAAACTTGATTTTTACGACTTTTTCGGCTATCGCCGTAAAATTAACGTTTTTCGCCAAATAAAACTTAGACGACCAAACCCGTCTAATGTAAAGTTTATAAAAGTCATATACTGATGTATAAGTAACTAATACAAGTAAAAACCGATAAAACCCGAACTATAAGAAATACGGACATTTACGAGCTAACTAAACATATTGGACTAAAATAAGATAAAAACTTGTAAAAAGAACTTATTGGGCTTAACCCATTTGGGCCCAACATGGAAAGTATACATACTGATAATATAGGTATAAAAAGGATTAAAACAAGTTAAAGTACTTATAATAGGCTTATTGGACTTAAAATAGGTAAATAGGTAAAACTAGTAAACTAGTAAAACATTACCAAAACGTAAACACTAAAACGAGTAAACAAGGATGTATAAACTCACTTGATCATCATCATATGTACAAAATCATCATATGTATATTGTTATTTTGATAAAATTCATTGGACCGAGTCTAAGACCGATTATTATTTATATAGGTTTCCGTGACCGAAGCACGCCCGTAGCCGATAATCCGCCTTTCATTAACAACGTGAGTTCATAGCCTCGCACTCTTTTAAATGATTTATAAAATGATTTGTAAACCCGCGAGGGAGATAACATGCTAGATTTTGATAAAAATAGAACACAAGTAGTCCCGATTGTATGCTTAATGATATGGACCTGAATGATGCTATGACCCTATAAACGAGACTAAAAGGATTATTAGTAGTTAGGTTATGTCACTTAAAGTCCCATTAGCATGAATTGTGAACTACCAGGATTTGGTAGACGCTTATGCATTTGATAGTACTATTTGGGGACGATCACCCAAGTTCGCGCCTTGACGGTTGATCCCCGTCGTACCACATTGATTGGTATGCGAATTTATGTATGAGAAGATTCCATAGCGTGATTTTTGTGACGACACGCTAACTTAGATGGGCAAATTGTTTGTCGGGTTTGCAGCCCGCTGTTTTCATAGTAAGGTAACAATGTCATGCGGCTAATAATAATCCTACAACCTATATAATCCAAATAAAAATGTATCCAATACATGATAACGACGCTATTAATGATGAATATATTACCTATCATGGTACTATAGAGACTACGGTCTCATGGACGGTTTAAGATGTATGCTTGATTTATATATTGCCTGACTAGCAATATGAGGACTTACTTCCGATATTATACTTGTGTTCTGATTTTAAATGATTGTTTTATATAACGGTTTTTATTAAACTCTATGAATTCACTCGGCATTCGCTGATATGATTTTTGCATGTTTTTATCTTAGGTGCTTGAAGGTAATCCGGATGGAGATCGACTCTGATGGCCCACATAATATTAAAAATGTTCATTCGATCTATGTTTTGTAAACTTAATGACCTGTATAATTTGGGACCTGTTGTACGCTTTTAAACCTTTTTATCGAATGAATGTATGTTAAACCTTGAACAACCGTTTTTATGTGTTGTCTATGATTGGAGTTATTGTGCTATCCCGTAACACTCTGAAAGACCCTTCCGCTGTACCGATACGAAAAATGAGAGTGTTATAGTTTGGTACCAGAGCTCTCGTTATAGAGAACAAAAGATTTTAAAAACCAAGGTTTTGAACAAAACTTTTCAAAATCTTTTGACAATGAACATTTGAGAAAATATTTGAAAAATCTTTTGACTATAACGGTGCCAGAGATCTCCGACGTTACCAACAAGCCCTATTGAGAAGATATATATTTTGATATATATAATTTAATTTATATATATGTATATATCGTGATTTCATTATGTAATTGTTTAACTAGTATGTTATCCTAATACGATATATATATATATATATAAATGCAGATTGTCATGGCTGACCCTAATATTCCTGTAGAAAACCATGCTATTCCCGAACCTAATGTAGATGATGATCCTTATTTAGACTTAGTAGATTATGATATGGATGATGAGGAGGAACCATTTGAGGATCCTGAGCCCGAGTTAGGACTAGGAGATCAGATTGCCCCTCAAGTTGACTTGGTAGAGAATGAGATTGAGAATGTTGATATTGAGAATGATGATGAGATTGGGTTAGATAATTTAGATGATGAGATTGACGACGAGGATGTCGATGAGGATGTAGGTATAGATGTTGAGGTTGATGACGATGAGGAAGCTGAGCTTGTTTATCCTTATGATGTTCCAGAGGGCGAGCCTTTGCCCCCACCAGTTGATTTGTCTGATTTTGAGGTTGAGTTACCTAGGGATGAAATGTCTGAATCGTCTGAATCTGATTCTGAATCAGAGGAGGATGAGGATGACAATGCACCTGACGATACTGATGGTATTGCTACTCGTAGACGTGAGATAGGAGAGTCGTCTAGTGCTCGAGAGGCTACTCATATTGATGGTCTTGCACCATGGGCCTTGAGACCTGATCTAGATGCTTCCCGTGTTAAGAGTTGTATGACAGAGGTTGGATTAGGTGTTGTTCAGACTCATGTTGCTTATTTGGAGTCGAAGACTAAGGTTGGAGAGAAAGAGCGAGAATTGCTTAGTTTGGATTTGAGTGATGTAGAGCGTGGTTTGAATGAGGCTTTTAGGAGGTTATCGGTGTTAGAAAGTGGTGAGTTTGGTGAAATGAAGAAAAAGGTGAATTCTATGGAGATTCAGTTTAGTGTGGCTCGTGCGATGCGTGAGAAAGCTGAAAAGGAGTTGAATATATATGTGGGATGGAACAGTAGATTTTATGCTGACATGGTTGAAAGAGGAGTAATCCGTAAGCGCCCAGCTAAAGATGTGTCTAGTGATCGTCCGACGAAGATTCAGAAGACGATGGATGATGGACCATCTGGCGGTTCTCAGTAGACCAGTCTGTATTTAGTAGTGACCTTTGTATCTTTTGTGCTTTTGTAGCTTTGACTGAACCGACTTGTTAGTAATAGACTTGGCACAAATTTTGAGTGTATATAGTGCTAGAACTTTGATATGGGATGTACTAAGACAATACTTTTGTTTCAAATCGAATGAAATGTGTATCTTGTCTTGAATTCCATAATGTGCCTTATTTGTATCTTGATTATGAATTCAATCCATATTATATGAATCCTTTGTTGGATGAATGCTTAATACTTTGAAATTGTTAAATTATAGAACTATGCCGCCCAAGAAGGCTGTGACTGAGGATGATGTATGTAGGATTATTACGGAGCAAGTTACCGCATCTATGACTGAATTTATGGCAAATGCTAGAAATAGAGCTAGCGGTAGTGGAGCTGGCGGTAGTGGAGCTGGCGGTAGTGGAGCTGGCGGTAGTGGAATTGGCGGTACTAATGTGAATGTGAATGCTAATAATGTGAATGCTAATGCTGGAGGAAATGTAGGAGGACTTGGAACTAATGCACCTGAAGTTGGTGGCTGTACTTATGTGACGTTCATGAAGTGTGAACCTCTACCTTTTAATGGAACTGAAGGTGCTGTAGGACTAAGCCAGTGGATTGAGAAGATTGAATCGGTGTTTCGGATTAGTAAGTGTAAGGAGGAAGATAAGGTGACTTTTGCTATGGCTACTCTTAAAGGTCGTGCGTTGACTTGGTGGAACGGGAGAATTGCTCTCATGGGTCTTGATGCTGCTAATGCTACTCCTTGGGCTGAAATTAAGAAGTGGACGACTTTGGAGTTTTGTCCTCGTAGTGTGATCATTAGGTTAGAACAAGAGTTGATTCATCTGAGAATGAAAGGTGTGGACATTGATAGTTACACGAACCGATTCCATGAGTTGGCCTTGCTATGTCCTCGATTGGTTGAACCCGAAGAGATCCGAATTGAGCAATATGTTAAAGGGTTGACCAGGAATATCCGGGGGGACGTGACATCATCTAAACCACTGACCATTGATGATGCTGTTCGAATGGCTTCCAACTCATTGGACAGATAATTCAGGATAGGGAAGATGAAGCCCGTGTAGGTGAGAAAAGAAAAGGAGACGGTGAGCGTGTAGATAGAGGTGATAATAGGAAGAATTTCAATCGCCGTCAGAACTAGAGAAAGGGGAATGCAAATGCTCTTACCTACAACACACCGCGCAACGATGATAGATGTCCTAAGTGTGGCAACAAGAGGCATGCTGGCGACTGCTGGAAGTGCTGAAATTGCGGAAAGCTTGGACACAAGGTTGAAAGGTGTAAGAAGGGAACCATTTGCTTCAACTGTAATGAGGAAGGTCATAGGAAATCGGAATACCCCAAGTTGAAAGCGATTGTACCTGGAAGAAACCCCCAGGGTGGTATCTACCAACTTGGAACAATTGAGGTGAAGAAAGAGGATCCGAATGTCGTTACCGGTACGTTTTTACTCAACAATCATTATGTTGTTGCTTTATTTGATTCGGGTGCTGATAGGAGCTTTGTATCCACTAAATTTAGTGCCCTTATTGATATTGAACCTGTTGAGATAAGTACCATTTACGAGGTGGAATTGGCTAATGGTAAATTAGTGAAAACTAATAAGCTATTAGAAGGATGCTCTCTAAATATCTTGAACCATTCCTTTCCGATTGATTTGATGTTGATAGAATTAGGTAGTTTTGATATTATTATTGGTATGGATTGGTTGTCGTTGAATAATTCTACTATTTTATGTCGAGAGAAGAAGGTTAAGATTCCTCTTAGGAATAGGACGTTAGTAATTGATGGTAGTCGAGGTGAATCCCGTTTGAAAATCGGTTTATGTATTAAAGTCCAAAAGTACATCAGGAACGGTTGTGAGTTATTCTTAGCTCAAGTGACCGGGAATGAGTCTAGGGAGAAACGATTGGAAGATGTACCTATTATTTGTGAATTTCCTGAGGTATTTCCTAACGATTTACCTGGACTTCCACCGATAAGGCAAGTAGAGTTTCGAATCGATTTAATTACTGGTGTTGCACCGGTGGCACGTGCGCCTTACCGATTAGCCCCTTTTGAATTAAAGGAGTTATCTGAGCAACTTAAGGAGTTGTCTGATAAAGGTTTTATTCGACCGAGCTCGTCGCCTTGGGGAGCTCCAGTCTTGTTCGTTAAGAAGAAGGATGGATCTTTTCGTATGTGCATTGATTATAGGGAACTGAATAAGTTGACAATTAAGAATCGATATCCTTTACCTAGGATTGATGATTTGTTTGATCAACTGCAAGGATCTAGTGTGTATTCTAAGATAGATTTGCGGTCAGGATATCACCAACTTCGCGTCCGTGAAGAAGATATTCCTATAACTGCATTTAGAACTCGTTATGGACACTATGAATTTCAAGTAATGCCATTTGGGTTAACTAACGCACCTGTGGTTTTCATGGATTTAATGAATCGAGTGTGCAAGCCCTACATGGATAAATTTGTGATTGTGTTCATTGACGATATTCTGATCTATTCTAAGAATGAAGATGAACATAGAGAACATTTGAGGATTGTTTTGAAATTGTTGAAGGATGAAAGGTTGTATGCTAAGTTTTTGAAGTGTGATTTCTGGTTAGATTCTGTGCAATTTCTTGGTCATGTGATTAACAAGGATGGAATTCATGTTGATCCTGCAAAGGTTAAAGCTATTAAGAATTGGTCTGCACCAACAACGCCAACGGAAGTGCGACAGTTCTTAGGATTGGCCGGCTATTATATGTGATTCATTAAATAATTTTCTTTGATAGCTAAACCCTTGACTAAGCTTACCCAGAAGAATAAACCTTTCGTTTGGGGAAGTGATGAAGATGGAGCATTTCAGACATTGAAGCAAAAATTATGTAGTGCGCCAATATTATCATTACCAGACGGGAGTGAAGATTTTGTAGTGTATTGTGATGCATCTCTTAGAGGCTATGGAGCTGTTTTGATGCAGCGAGAGAAAGTGATAGCTTATGCTTCTAGGCAATTAAGGAAGAGTGAGGAGAATTATACTACTCATGATCTTGAGTTAGGAGCTGTAGTCTTTGCTCTTAGGTTGTGGAGACATTATCTGTATGGCACCAAGTGTACGGTATTCACCGATCACAAAAGCCTACAGTATATTCTCGACCAGAAGGAATTGAACATGAGGCAACGAAGATGGATAGAGTTGTTAAGTGATTATGATTGTGATATAAAATATCACCCAGGAAAAGCCAATGTTGTTGCCGATGCGTTAAGTAGGAAAGATAGAGAGCCTATCAGGGTGCGTTCTCTAGTCTTGACCGTGCACAATAATTTTCCTGAGCAAATTAGAAATGCGCAAATAGAAGCTTGTAAGAAGGAGAATTTTGTTAATGAAGGGTTCCGAGGAGAAGGAGATCCTTTAGAGGTTAGAGCTGATGGAGTGAAATGCTTAAGAGGTCGTATGTGGATACCTAAGTTTGGAGGCTTAAGAGACTTGATTATGTTAGAATCCCATAAATCTAAGTATTCCATTCATCCGTGATCTGATAAGATGTACCATGATTTGAAGAAGTTGTACTGGTGGCCGAATATGAAAGCTGACATAGCTATGTATGTTCTTCAATGCTTGACTTGTGCTAGAGTTAAAGCTGAACATCAAAAGCCATCAGGACCTTCAACAGCCAAAGATTCCTGAATGGAAGTGGGAGCGAATTACGATGGACTTTATCACCAAGCTTCCTAGAACATCATCTGGAAACAACTCGATTTGGGTTATTGTCGATAGACTGACCAAATCAGCAAACTTCATTCCGGTTAAGGAGCAGTTCTCACTGGAGAAGCTGACTCGTATATACCTTGATAATGTTGTATGCAAGCATGGAGTGCCTGTATCGATCATTTCAGATCGAGATCCTAGATTCGCATCGAATTTTTGGAAATCCCTCCAAAGATCTTTGGGAACGAATCTCGACATGAGCACTGCTTATCACCCCCAGACTGATGGGCAGAGTGAAAGGACGATACAAACACTGGAAGATATGTTAAGAGCTTGTGTGTTAGACTTTGGTAAGAATTGGGATAAACATTTGTCGTTAGCAGAGTTTTCGTATAACAATAGTTACCATTCTAGTATTAAGGCTGCACCGTTTGAAGCTTTGTATGGTAGAAGTGTAGATCTCCTGTATGTTGGAGTGAAGTTGGGGATACCCAGCTCACGGGACCGGAATTGATCCGGGAGACTACGGAGATGATAGTTCAGATTAAGAATAGGTTGTTGACTGGCCGAAGTAGACAGAAAAGTTATGCGGATGTGCGGCGGAAGCCAATGGAGTTTGAAGTGGGTGACCGAGTAATGTTGAAGGTATCGCCATGGAAAGGCGTTATAAGATTTGGAAAGCGAGGGAAATTGAATCCCCGTTATATTGGACCCTTTAAGATTTTATCTAGAGTAGGTCCGGTGGCTTACAAACTAGAGTTACCCCCAGAACTTCATGGTGTTCACAACAAATTCCATGTATCTAATCTGAAGAAATGTCTAGCAGTGAGTGATGAGAAAATTCCGTTAGGTAAGGTTCGAATAGATGGGAAGTTGCATTTTATCGAAGAGCCCGTAGAAGTTATGGACCGTGAGGTAAAGCAATTGAAACAAAGTCGGATACCTATTGTCAAGATCCAATGGAATTCAAAGCATGGACCGGAGTATACTTGGGAACGAGAGGATGAAATGTGAAAGAAATATCCGCACCTCTTCGATTTCAATAAGAAACGGACATTCAAATGAAATGGATCACAAGGACGTTGATCCCTTTTAGGAGGAAAAGCTGTAACAATCTAACATTTTCAGGTAGTGAAATATTTTCTCGTATAATATTTTTAGACTTATTTTTGTGTTGGTTGACGAACTCACAATTTACGGATTTAAATTTGGGCTTACGTGCATAATTTGGCGTCTTTTACGACTAAACCGGAAACCTTAGGATTACGTATTTACATTTTTGAACTCTGTTTTTGATGAGACAATTTTTATTGGATTCGTTTTGTGACGTTGATTCATAATTTATAAAAACATTTTTCGTAAAACGACCCGAGGGCACGCAAATCGAGAAAACTAGAATCGAGAAATACCAGTAAACTAGTGAGATGGGACAAAATACATTGTCCCACCCCACTATCTATGTTAGGACGGCACAACATGACACCACACACTAATGTGGCATCATGTTAGCTAGCTTACTACAAGTGTAAGTCATGCTTACTCTTTAAGCTACTTCCCTTTACCACTAAACACAAAACCACTAGCAACCTCATTTCCATCTTTCCTTACATGCAAACCAACATCAAACTCTCTCAAACACCCTCCCTATGTCATCCACTTTGAAGCAACAAACAACCCTTTTGATCTTTTCTAGCCATGAAACACATGTTTACTAGCTCTATTAAGGAGTTATCTTGAAGCCTTGCTCATTTGGTGGCCATATTAACATCATTGGAGGTGATTTTCTTGTGTCCGAGGTCTGATTTCCCAACATATGTTCTTGATATTTGATGGTCTTGGAGTTACTTGTTGTGTTCATCAAGTTCTTGTCTTCCAAAAACAAGGAATACACTTGGTTGGTAAAGAAGATCATCCTCTCCATTTTTATCTTGTTATTTTGTAAAGAACAAATGTATTTTCTTTCATTTTTTATATGTATATGATGTATATATGATGATAAAAATGTTGTGTGGGGATCAAGTGTTGATAGATATGCTTAAAAATGTTAATAACTATAAGAAATGAGGCTAAAATCTTGATTATTTAGTTGGCTGTATAAAAACAGTATAAAACTAAAACATGAACTGATAAAATTGCATAGTATGATCCATTTACAGTAAGTACAAGATGTTATACACATGTGAGAGTTGGCAATGCAATGGAATCAAAATAATGAGTGAGATATGATCAAAACAAGTTAGGTGGTCTAATCTGAATAAGCAGTTTTGTAGGGACTGTTAAGGTATGATAAACTTAAAATGGGCAGTAGCTATAGCTAAGTTAAATGTAGCACATAATATGAAGAACATGTCACCCAAAAATGAGCTTCTAATTTATTATAGAACTCTAGATATAGTAAAAATGGTGAACATGAAGATAAAAATCAGATTTTTGGAATTAATGTTTATTATTATTATATAAGCACTCACATTTTAATGTATAAAATGTAAAAATAAAAACCCACTAACTTATAAAACTTATTTATATAAATATATAAAAGGTTAATTAAATGGATAAATTATATAAATGGTGGTGAAATAATATTTATAAGTAATAAAAACTATAAACTTGATTTTTACGACTTTTTCGGCTATCGCCGTAAAATTAACGTTTTTCGCCAAATAAAACTTAGACGACCAAACCCGTCTAATGTAAAGTTTATAAAAGTCATATACTGATGTATAAGTAACTAATACAAGTAAAAACCGATAAAACCCGAACTATAAGAAATACGGACATTTACGAGCTAACTAAACATATTGGACTAAATAAGATAAAAACTTGTAAAAAGAACTTATTGGGCTTAACCCATTTGGGCCCAACATGGAAAGTATACATACTGATAATATAGGTATAAAAAGGATTAAAACAAGTTAAAGTACTTATAATAGGCTTATTGAACTTAAAATAGGTAAATAGGTAAAACTAGTAAACTAGTAAAATATTACCAAAACGTAAACACTAAAACGAGTAAACAAGGATGTATAAACCCACTTGATCATCATCATATGTACAAAATCATCATATGTATATTGTTGTTTTGATAAAAGTCATTGGACCGAGTCTAAGACCGATTATTATTTATATAGGTTTCTGATTGTAGTGTTTTTACTACCCTTTAGGAAAAGAGCGTAAATAGCGGTAAGTATTTAGTACGACGGTTTAGGAAAACCGTGCACTAATGACCCACAATCAAATAAAATGAGAGAAAGATTCGTTTCCCAAGGAGGTATGGTGTTGTGAATTAACTTGTGTTTCTTTGAGATTAATATTGAGAAGATGGAATGACGGTTTCTTGAAAATTACACTATGACGAAAAACGTAAACGTAGATAAACTACTAAAATTAAAAATTATTAAAACCAAAAACAAAATCAAGAAAAAGATTAAAAAGACTAAAACAAGTCTAAAATAATATAAATAAAGACAAAAATCCAATAAAGATATTTTAAAACCTTTTATTAATTAAATAATTAATTTTAAATGCTAATTAAAGCCCTAAAATTAAATTTAATTAATTCAAATATCAAAAATATGATTTTATTGAATAATTACTCAACTTATATTATTATAAGACTAAAAAGTAATTTTCTAAAAATTAAAACTATTTTTGGTATTTTTTAATGATTTAATAAAAAACGTATATTAATTAAATTCTAGAAAATAAACAAATAAAAGGAAAAATGTGAAACCAATTTTTGAAAAATAAAAAAAACTATTACTTACCTAGGAAAAATAAGAAAAGTAAAATAAGCTTAAAGAATAAGCTAGGAAAATTGCAAAGAGCTACGGCTTAATAAATAAGCTAGAAGTCAAAACGGGTTAAGAAAAATTCAAAACCAAACTTGTTAGTCAAAGTCCCCAGGGCGCGTTTGGTTAACACGTTGGGTTGTTGAACGGCTGGTCACGGGTTCGAGGCGTGTAACCCCCCCCTTTTTATCACTCAGTTGCGCCGCAACGTTTTTTTTCTTGCGCCGCAACTAGTGAAACGGGAATACCAAGATCTGCAGCTCCTTCGGTTGCGCCGCAACTAGTAGGTCTTGCGGCGCAATACTATGCAAAACGTGGCCTGGTACTGCTAAGTTACTGATGAACAACCAAGTGCACACTTGTGCACTTGTGATGCCAAGAGGTCTTGGCTTGATGCTTTGTTTGGTGATTATGTTGGAACAATTGGGCACCCTTGTGCTCAATGAAGCACAAGGAGTCAATAACAACAAGGAAACAAACACCTAGCACTCAAATTCAAGAAATCAAATGCACCAAAGATCATAAAAACAAGCAAGATAACACTTATGCAGATTTTTAACACCCTTTTTACCTTTTACCTCTTAAACTAAGCTAAAACTTGTACCAAACTAAGTTACCAACTAGTTAAAATCTAAATCAACCTTAATCACTAACTATAACACCCTTACAATTCATTAATTAAGATCCAACTCCTGCTAAAACGTATTGCCAAACACCCTTTAAACTTTTAGAAAACCAATTTTTCCAAATCAAAACCTTATGAAACCTAACCAAATTGTTATCAAAGCTTCATAACATGTATATAACATAACATAAACACAAATCAAGTAACTTAAACACACTTAATCAATCAATCAAGCAAATCAAGTAACAAGCACTTTTGTGAACTTTTCAAAGAGTAAAAGAGAGTTACCTTAGGACCCCTACATCCAAGGGTCCTAGTGGATGTTGAATCCACCTCCAAACCAACCCGGGTTGGTGCTGATCCTTGATCAACAACACCCTTTGATCCTGCTCAAAAACAAAAACAAAGAAAACAAGAACAAAAATAAAATAATATGATATGATTCTTTTTTCTCTTTTTAAAACTCTTCCAAAACCTTTTTAATCTTCTTAAAATGTTTTTATTATACTTAAATCACCAATAAACATGAACTCCTAACACCAAAAACCTTTTGAGAAGATTTTACCAAAAATCTCTCAAAATCTCAAAACCTTAAACAACTTTGAAAATCAAAGTTGCTTAACCAAATAAAAGTGTGGAACTCAGAATTAAGCTTAACACAACACTCAACTTTTAAAAACAATAAAAAAGGAATTACACTTGAATATTTCAAAAACCAAACTTTTTATTTCTTTAAAAAGGTATTACATGTGCAAGCTTAAAAACTGGAACAAAGGGATCACCACAGCTTGGGTCTCCTTTTATAGAGCCTATAGAACAATCTAGAATAGAAAAAACTAAACCCTAATCATAAGAAAATCCCAAATGTGCCCTTGAGTGCATTTTGTCCTCTCATTTGATCTTGGCCTTTAAATTTTGCTTTGTGAGCAAGCATAGCATCTTGGACGTCCATTTTGCCACGTCATGATGCTTGGGGGCTAAGGAATGATGTGATTGGTGGATTGGGGAATTGGGGTTTTGGTGCACATGTGTGGGATGCAGGTTTTTAGGAGTGGGAAAGGTTTGTGAGTGTGTGAATTACTTGTGTGCAAGTTTAATTGGTTTTTACCCAAGGAAAAGTGAAGGTAAATTCTGGGTGGTAAGAACAATGAATAGTAACAGTTTTAATCCGAAATTGGGGGAGGGTTGGGTGTTAGGCGCACTATTTTTTTAAATGTTTCAGGTTTGGCACAAATGGTCCTTATGTTTTGTTATTTTTGGCTTTTAAGGTTTCCAGCCCTAAAATGTGTCTTTCCTTTGTTAATATCTTCCAGCAATTGACACTTTTGGCACAAACTTTCCACAAAGGCTTATCAAGGGTACTTTTTGACATTTTTGAATAATTCAAGGACTGAACTTGGACAATCTTGATCTTCCAAGGTCTTCAATGAGTCTTCCACTTTATGAGGGACTATTTTTGGCAATTTGAATTTGTTGAGGGACTAATCTTGCCATTTCTTCAAAGTTGAAGGACCTTTTTGCAATTTTGACAAACTTAAGGGACCAAACTTGTACTTATCAATATACAAGGGTTTTAAGTGTCATTTCTTCATTCATTGAGGATCAATCTTGTTTGTCTTCAAGTCTTCAAGGGTATTTGATGAAAATTCCATGATTAGGGCCCGGTTCTTTGTACGGCTTCGTTTCTCGTGTCCGTTTTTCCTTGTATCTTGTGATCTTTTGTCTTTTTCACGATATCCATACCTAAAACACACAAGTAAACAAACACAAGCATATATATGGTATTTTATGACATTTTTATGCATTTAAAGCCCGAAAAGAACGATGAGATCATGTATAAATGCCATCTCATCACTCCCCCATACTAAGCCATTGCCGTGCCCTCACGCAATGCTAGAATAAAGTATCTAAGCATCACCAAAGTTCAATTTTATTAACCTTTATTGAAGAGTAAAAGAAAACTTGCAACATACTACGAGAATGTGTAAAGACATAATGTATGATTTTCATCACCAAAATGTGACTTTTAGGGTCTAAGAATAGAAACAAGTTAATGTCCCTTAGAGTAAATTTCGTCGTCCTTGATTGTCATACATTCCATGCTAAGTGCAAAAACAAGATCATTGTTGGTACAAGTCACAATGCTAACACTACTCATACGTTCAAATTGTGTAATACTTTTTCTCCCCGCAATCCTAGTTATTATAAAAGGAAATGGGTTACTAGCATTTTTTATCTATTTGTCATGGATCACAAGTGATTCATATTGACTTATTTGAGTAGTTATTAGTCCGAAAGCAAAGTAGCACGATTTGATCAATAGTTAGCCGAAGGACAAAATCTTTTAAAACGGCTTCTCGTGTATCTCCTTAAGTTCATATCTTGACATAACTCGTTTCACGATTTGAGACCTTTCTCGGACCGATATTTGGCATGTACTTCATACTTCAAATCTTGGGAAGACGTTCTTGAAATTATGGTCTTCTCTTCATATATTTGGAATTTCTTCACTTGACGTTTTTGAGAGATTCTTCATATAGGACCACGACTTCATCATTTTTCTTCAATCTTTACTTTGGATTTTGATATACAACGATCCGCCTCCTTTTCGGACTTGGATATATTTATCCTCATACCTTGTTAGGGTCTTTTTGGATAGACTTTCTCCATTCTTTAGGGGAGTAATTGCTTCTCGTCGTGTGTCTCGATCCTTCATATTGATTTTGGAACAATGATACTTCACATCATCTTTGGATCTTTAGCAAAAATAGAGCTCCTCATGCCTTGTTAGGGCCTTTTTGGATGTTTGCCAATCTTCGCGTCCCGCTTCAATAAGTTATGCCTTGGCTATGAACTCTATTCAACCCCGAGCAACTTTTAAACGATCTTGCGCTAGAGGCTAAGTAACCTTTCAAACCGTACGACCTTACTTATTGCAATTATGTTTTATTCCTAATGCATTGATCTTATGGGAAGAAAAAGCCACAATTAAAAACATATGAGTTTTTGAAAGAACACTTTCATGTTCTACGTTTAGCATGATCACTTGTCTAACTCTATCATTTCTCGTTCTTCACTATTTAAAGACCTCTAATTAAAGAGACTCGTGAATACTTAGCCATGCAAGTCAAAATTAAGCCAAATTTGGATTAGCTTTCATTAAGACTATATCAAATCAAAGTTTTGGGTTTTCAAGCCACCTATAGGATCTTGCACTTTCTTGGACTTTTTCAAGTTTAGAGAATGCGTTTTAAAGTTCCCTTGATAAGTGACTTTCTAGAATCAATTATAGGAACTTGCGAAAAGTTCTTGTTCTTAACCCGAATGAATTAAGACTTTCGCGTTTTAAAGCTCCCTATATAAAAGTCTAGCAAAACTTGAATTGAGCGGGTTAAGGAATGTAAATGGCTCCAAATGCCCATCAAGTCAAAAATTAACTCTTATTCTACCCATCGGAAAATATACATTCGTGTCTTAAAAACACTTATGAAAACTAAGAAAAATTTTAAAATTTGGCCATTTTTAGCCTTATTAATAAAACAAAACATTGAAAGATGGAACACGTGAGGGCGTAGCAAAGCAAGTACCTATTCACCCCCCCATACTAAAAGTAAACATTGTCCTCAATGTTTCGAGTCTAAAGGTGGAGCACCCCCATACTAGAGACGAAGAATCGAATGCTTAGGATCTAGCATGGAAAGGGTGATCAACAATATATCTAAAGCCGTTCATTAATTATGCTAAAAGATAATTGTTAGAACAATAAAGGATATGTCATGGAATCGTGAAAAACTTCTTCAAACGAACGATGGAGGCTCACGTAAACGAACACGAGAGTCTTCAATCATAGACGATGATGATGATCTAGATAACACAATCACAAACAACCACGAGACAACGAGTTGGAAGGGTACAAGTCCCCTTATTAGTGAACATAAAGCATAAAGATAAGCATGGGATCTCCCCCACGAGGCACCTCGTTTTTGATTACCGAGTCATGAGCTCGACTCGATCCCTTCAAAATGTGAACATTTAGGGAAATCATGGTGTGGTCAATTTTTGATGGGGCTTACATGATAAACAAGGCCCAAAAAGCAACCGGTATAAAGGACTAAGTCCTTAAGTGATGCAAAATACCGGGGTCGAAGATGGCGTTCTCGTTCTCATGGAAAAAACAATTCAACGTCACTTCAACATGTGCCATAAACTCAAAGAGTTTGAAGAAAATAGATGAGAAGTAGAAGGGTGAGACAATTGGTAAGACAAACGTTTGAGCTACTCGAGGTAGACTCGCACCAAGCAAATAGATATAGTTTCCATTTATTGCATCGGTGGAAGACCGAGATTTCCCTTTACATGAAATTCCGGGATCGAATATCTCGTCCTCGGTGGACAAGGATGAGGGAACATAAGGGGCTTCCCCCATACTAGAACCACACAAAACATCGTCAAAAGGAGTAGACGAGTTTGTAGTACTCAAAACACGCGGTGATGACGGAGTTAGATTTGTAGAAAAATCACATTTAAGATCTTTTCCTTTTTTATCTTTTAAACTCTCCTTATGAAAACCCTTTTTAATTATGTCGAAAATATTCGGTGTTTCTAAGACGATGTTAGTCACACTAAAAATTCTCACATTTTGAAACCGTTTTGGTTTTGGTGGTGGCAAGTTCTCAAAACGTTTATCGACGAAGAAAACCTCCCCATCGGGGCCAACATATTCATCATCCGAAAGATCTTCCGTAGAAACCGGCAACTTATCAACACTTTTCAAGAATGAATGTGAAGGATTTTTTGATTCAAGTATTGATGGTTTCTTCTTTGTAGGCTTTGCACTCATAACCTCCACCGGCGGAGGAAATGGTAAATTGTTTTTGGAGACATTCCCTAAAACTCTTGGTGAAAATTCTTTGCAAATGACATTGGTCGAGTCACCATGGTTTAAAGTTGCAATAGAATATACATGAGAAAGATTGGAGTTTTGTGTTGCATTGATGACAAGTTCTTCTTCATTGAAACGAAGGGTGATTTTTCGAGCATGAACATCGATAAGTGCTCTTGATGTATCCAAAAATGAACGACCCAAAATGAGAGGAACTTTTCGATCGATAGGAATGTCTACAACGATAAAGTCAACGGGATAGTAAAACTTTCCGACTTTAACAAAAACGTCCTCGGCTACTCCACATGCCATGATCGTAGAATGATCGGCCATCTCGATGGACATGTTCGAAGGAATAAGAGCCGGAAGCGAAAGCGATTTGAAAATCTCGAGAGGCATCAAATTAATACTAGCGCCAAGATCGGCCAAGGCGTAGCATTCCTCCATATCTTGTATAGCACACGGAATCAAAAATTTACCGGGATCACCGACTTTTTGTGGTATGCGGCTTAGAAAAACCGATGAACAACTAGACGATTGTTGTAACTTTTCTTTGTTGTTAAGCATACTTTTGAAGTTTGCGGCGAATCGAGGCATCATGATTAAAGCATCGGCAAAACTTATGTTAAAATGCAAATCACGAAACATTTTCATAAATAGCTCAAATTGATAATTGTTCCTTTCTTGTGCCTTTTCTTTGTTACGTCTTGAAGGGTAAGGTAAAGGTGGTGTGGGTTGGTCATTAGGCAACGGCCTTGGAAACTCGGGTTCCACAATTGGTATTGGTGTAACCGTAGGTGTGGTTTGAGCGGTACTTCGTGGGATTGTAATGTGCTCCTTTTCGACCATCACCTCGGGTTCTTTCTCGATTTCCTTCTCCGTAGAAGTACTTGGTCGAGAGATTGGTTCCTTGAAAGTTTTACCACTTCGTGTAGTAATAACCTTCATTTCTCCCTTCGGGTTTGCAATGGTATCACTAGGAAGACCACCCGAAGAAGAGGGCTTACACATGATAGCTTCAAACATCTTAGCCATACGGTCCTCAAATTTAGATTGCCTAGCATCCGCTTTCAATAATTCTTGCTTAATCTCATGTTGTCCTAATTCCATCTTTTGTTGGTTTTGTTGAAGACGTTGGACATTTCCTTCCATTTTATTTGCATGAGTTTTAAGTTCATTAGCAAGTTCATTTTTAAGCTCGTTTTTCAACTCGGACCTTAAGCTAATCATCTCACGTTGCATATTATCAAATTTAGCATCATTTGCTTTTGCATAATCTAAAAATTCTCCTTGCAAATTTTTCGTGTGAGCATTTTGAAAACCTTGTGTATTGTTTTGAAAATCACGGTTTTGATTTTGATTAGAGATTTGTCCATTCCCACTTTGATAATTCCCTTTGTTGTAATTGCGTGTGTTGCCTTGGTAATTACCTTGGTTGTTGTTTCGATAATTGTTAGCATTTTGATTTGGTGGAGCTTGATTTTGGCGGGAACCTTGGCCGTTTTGGTTGTAAGTTCCCGTTGCTACATAAGCACTCGAAGTGTTACCATCCGCGGTAATGCACTCGGATAAATCATGAGCTCCTCCACACGATAAACAACTCTTAGCAACCGCTTTAACCGAAGCGGAATTGGAAGCTTCTTGAGCCTTCCAATGGGACATTAGATTAGCAAATCTATCAAAAAACCGATTTTCCTCATTAGCTTCATCATGTAAGGCGTTAATGCTACGAGACGATTGTGACGAAGATGAAGAACCCATATTGGCAACACTCGGTGTGTTACGAGGGCTATAAACCTTAGATCGATTTTCAATGATTTGTAAAGCCTCATTTGTCGTCTTGCACAAAAAATTACCACCCGCGGCGGCATTCAAATAATCTCGTTCATGATCATTAAGCCCATTATAAAAAGTATCTATTTGATGCAATTCCGAAAAATCATGATGAGGACATTCATGTAACATCTCCTTAAATCGTTCCCATGCCATTGAAAAACTTTCATTGTTACGTTGCACAAATCGTGAAATCTCATTTTTTAAGTGTGTTGTTTTCGATGGTGGAAAAAACTTGTTCACAAACTTAGAAACGAGATCGGCCCATGTCAAAATCGAATTTGGCGGTTCTTTCTCGAGCCAAATTTTTGCGGGTCCATCCAACGAATATGGAAACAACATCATCTTAATGGCGTCATGCGGAACATCCTTGAATTTGCTAGTGGCGGTGAGACGGTTGAAATTCCTAATATGGTAATGCGGGTTGTCTTTCTCGTGACCTCGAAACTTGTTTGCTTGTAGCATCGACATTAAACCCGTCTTAATCTCGAAATTCTCCGCAAGGATGGCGGGAATAACAATTGCCTCTCCAAAACCCTCGGTGGGTGCTTGTAGCAACTCCATCATAGTACGATTAGCCATTACGACTTCTTGTTCTATAATAGGTTCAACAATTGGAGGTTCTTCAACAATCAACGATCCTTGATTTGCTTGCTTTTGAAGTCGTTTACGAGCTCGTTTAGCTTGGTTACGAGTGATCATAAACTTCACGAAGAATGGGAGGTGAGCAAAGAAGATTCTTTTTGGTCGTTTTGTGGATTTTCAATTTTTTTGTGTTTTTGATGATATTTAATTTTTTTGGATTTTGGTGTATCTTCGTAGACAACAATCTACAAAATCTCTCCTCGAATCAAACTCTTGATTAAAGAAGCCTCAAAGGAATGAAAACGATCACGTGGAGTGAACGCCTTCGAATGACTTTAGAACTTTGGTGAAAACCAAATTGTTCACGAGGGTTTAATCACAAAGAAACCAAGCAAATATAATATACGTATTAATACTTTGGGCGGCAAAACCCTCGATTAGCCTTCAATCTCAAAATACTCACAAGCAAGCGGGGAAACGAGGCGGCGCGAAGCACTTAAGAGCCTTTTTCCTTAGGGTATATTTTATAATACCCGCCTTATACCCACCTTATAGTTCGTATCTTTCAAAATCGAGCTTCTCGAAAGTATTTATCTATTTTTGCCTTTTCTTTTTTTTTTTTTGTTTGAGATTCGAATACAATGATCGAGTGATGAAATCCCGAATCAAGGTTGTGTTTTCACACTTTTGGAGATATTGTATTTTGGTTGTGATACTTAATACAATATATTAATAATATTCACAAAGAAAAACCGAGAAAACCGATAATACGTGTTAAGGGAGTTCCACTTAACACAAATACTATTATGGATAATATCAAAAACAAAATTTTCCAAATTAAATCACGACACACCTCCCCGGCAGCGGCGCCAAAAATGATTGTAGTGTTTTTACTACCCTTTAGGAAAAGAGCGTAAATAGCGGTAAGTATTTAGTACGACGGTTTAGGAAAACCGTGCACTAATGACCCACAATCAAATAAAATGAGAGAAAGATTCGTTTCCCAAGGAGGTATGGTGTTGTGAATTAACTTGTGTTTCTTTGAGATTAATATTGAGAAGATGGAATGACGGTTTCTTGAAAATTACACTATGACGAAAAACGTAAACGTAGATAAACTACTAAAATTAAAAATTATTAAAACCAAAAACAAAATCAAGAAAAAGATTAAAAAGACTAAAACAAGTCTAAAATAATATAAATAAAGACAAAAATCCAATAAAGATATTTTAAAACCTTTTATTAATTAAATAATTAATTTTAAATGCTAATTAAAGCCCTAAAATTAAATTTAATTAATTCAAATATCAAAAATATGATTTTATTGAATAATTACTCAACTTATATTATTATAAGACTAAAAAGTAATTTTCTAAAAATTAAAACTATTTTTGGTATTTTTTAATGATTTAATAAAAAACGTATATTAATTAAATTCTAGAAAATAAACAAATAAAAGGAAAAATGTGAAACCAATTTTTGAAAAATAAAAAAAACTATTACTTACCTAGGAAAAATAAGAAAAGTAAAATAAGCTTAAAGAATAAGCTAGGAAAATTGCAAAGAGCTACGGCTTAATAAATAAGCTAGAAGTCAAAACGGGTTAAGAAAAATTCAAAACCAAACTTGTTAGTCAAAGTCCCCAGGGCGCGTTTGGTTAACACGTTGGGTTGTTGAACGGCTGGTCACGGGTTCGAGGCGTGTAACCCCCCCCCTTTTTATCACTCAGTTGCGCCGCAACGTTTTTTTTCTTGCGCCGCAACTAGTGAAACGGGAATACCAAGATCTGCAGCTCCTTCGGTTGCGCCGCAACTAGTAGGTCTTGCGGCGCAATACTATGCAAAACGTGGCCTGGTACTGCTAAGTTACTGATGAACAACCAAGTGCACACTTGTGCACTTGTGATGCCAAGAGGTCTTGGCTTGATGCTTTGTTTGGTGATTATGTTGGAACAATTGGGCACCCTTGTGCTCAATGAAGCACAAGGAGTCAATAACAACAAGGAAACAAACACCTAGCACTCAAATTCAAGAAATCAAATGCACCAAAGATCATAAAAACAAGCAAGATAACACTTATGCAGATTTTTAACACCCTTTTTACCTTTTACCTCTTAAACTAAGCTAAAACTTGTACCAAACTAAGTTACCAACTAGTTAAAATCTAAATCAACCTTAATCACTAACTATAACACCCTTACAATTCATTAATTAAGATCCAACTCCTGCTAAAACGTATTGCCAAACACCCTTTAAACTTTTAGAAAACCAATTTTTCCAAATCAAAACCTTATGAAACCTAACCAAATTGTTATCAAAGCTTCATAACATGTATATAACATAACATAAACACAAATCAAGTAACTTAAACACACTTAATCAATCAATCAAGCAAATCAAGTAACAAGCACTTTTGTGAACTTTTCAAAGAGTAAAAGAGAGTTACCTTAGGACCCCTACATCCAAGGGTCCTAGTGGATGTTGAATCCACCTCCAAACCAACCCGGGTTGGTGCTGATCCTTGATCAACAACACCCTTTGATCCTGCTCAAAAACAAAAACAAAGAAAACAAGAACAAAAATAAAATAATATGATATGATTCTTTTTTCTCTTTTTAAAACTCTTCCAAAACCTTTTTAATCTTCTTAAAATGTTTTTATTATACTTAAATCACCAATAAACATGAACTCCTAACACCAAAAACCTTTTGAGAAGATTTTACCAAAAATCTCTCAAAATCTCAAAACCTTAAACAACTTTGAAAATCAAAGTTGCTTAACCAAATAAAAGTGTGGAACTCAGAATTAAGCTTAACACAACACTCAACTTTTAAAAACAATAAAAAAGGAATTACACTTGAATATTTCAAAAACCAAACTTTTTATTTCTTTAAAAAGGTATTACATGTGCAAGCTTAAAAACTGGAACAAAGGGATCACCACAGCTTGGGTCTCCTTTTATAGAGCCTATAGAACAATCTAGAATAGAAAAAACTAAACCCTAATCATAAGAAAATCCCAAATGTGCCCTTGAGTGAATTTTGTCCTCTCATTTGATCTTGGCCTTTAAATTTTGCTTTGTGAGCAAGCATAGCATCTTGGACGTCCATTTTGCCACGTCATGATGCTTGGGGGCTAAGGAATGATGTGATTGGTGGATTGGGGAATTGGGGTTTTGGTGCACATGTGTGGGATGCAGGTTTTTAGGAGTGGGAAAGGTTTGTGAGTGTGTGAATTACTTGTGTGCAAGTTTAATTGGTTTTTACCCAAGGAAAAGTGAAGGTAAATTCTGGGTGGTAAGAACAATGAATAGTAACAGTTTTAATCCGAAATTGGGGGAGGGTTGGGTGTTAGGCGCACTATTTTTTTAAATGTTTCAGGTTTGGCACAAATGGTCCTTATGTTTTGTTATTTTTGGCTTTTAAGGTTTCCAGCCCTAAAATGTGTCTTTCCTTTGTTAATATCTTCCATCAATTGACACTTTTGGCACAAACTTTCCACAAAGGCTTATCAAGGGTACTTTTTGACATTTTTGAATAATTCAAGGACTGAACTTGGACAATCTTGATCTTCCAAGGTCTTCAATGAGTCTTCCACTTTATGAGGGACTATTTTTGGCAATTTGAATTTGTTGAGGGACTAATCTTGCCATTTCTTCAAAGTTGAAGGACCTTTTTGCAATTTTGACAAACTTAAGGGACCAAACTTGTACTTATCAATATACAAGGGTTTTAAGTGTCATTTCTTCATTCATTGAGGATCAATCTTGTTTGTCTTCAAGTCTTCAAGGGTATTTGATGAAAATTCCATGATTAGGGCCCGGTTCTTTGTACGGCTTCGTTTCTCGTGTCCGTTTTTCCTTGTATCTTGTGATCTTTTGTCTTTTTCACGATATCCATACCTAAAACACACAAGTAAACAAACACAAGCATATATATGGTATTTTATGACATTTTTATGCATTTAAAGCCCGAAAAGAACGATGAGATCATGTATAAATGCCATCTCATCAGTTTCCGTGACTGAAGCACGCCCGTAGCCGATAATCCGCCTTTCATTAACAACGTGAGTTCATAGCCTCGCACTCTTTTAAATGTTTTATAAAATGATTTGTAACCCCCCGAGGGAGATAACATGCTAGATTTTGATAAAAATAGAACACAAGTAGTCCCGATTGTATGCTTAATGATATGGACCCGAATGATGCTATGACCCTATAAACGAGACTAAAAGGATTATTAGTAGTTAGGTTATGTCACTTAAAGTCCCATTAGCATGAATTGTGAACTACTGGGATTTGGTAGACGCTTATGCATTTGATAGTACTATTTGGGGACGATCACCCCAGTTCGCGCCTTGACGGTTGATCCCCGTCGTACCACATTGATTGGTAAGCGAATTTATGTATGGGAAGATTCCATAGCGTGATTTTTGTTACGACACGCTAACTTAGATGGGCAAATTGTTTGTCGGGTTCGCGGCCCGCTGTTTTCATAGTAAGGTAACAATGTCATGCGACTAATAATAATCCTACAACCTATATAATCCAAATAAAAATGTATCCTATACATGATAACGACGCTATTAACGATGAATATATTACCTATCATGGTAATATAGAGACTACGGTCTCATGGACGGTTTAAGATGTATGCTTTATTTATATATTGCCTGACTAGCAATATGAGGACTTACTTCCGATATTATACTTGTGTTCTGATTATAAATGATTGTTTTATATAACGGTTTTTATTAAACTTTATGAATTCACTCGGCATTCGCTGATATGATTTTTGCATGTTTTTATCTTAGGTGCTTGAAGGTAATCCGGATGGAGATCGACTCTGATGGCCCACATAATATTAAAAATGTTCATTCGATCTATGTTTTGTAAACTTAATGACCTGTATAATTTGGGACCTGTTGTACGCTTTTAAACCTTTTTATCGAATGAATGTATGTTAAACCTTGAACAACCGTTTTTATGTGTTGCCTATGATTGGAGTTATTGTGCTATCCCGTAACACTCTGAAAGACCCTTCCGCTGTACCGATACGAAAAATGAGAGTGTTACAATTAAATAAACATAAAGATTTTACTTAATATTAGTTCACGTTCGTAGTTTATGTATTATACTCATTCATTTGAACTTTAATTAAGTTTCATATTTTAAGTAGGACGTAAGATGTTCTACTTAAATATTAACATTCAATTTATCCAATGTCCATATAAATTTGATTTTCTAAAAGTATATAAGTTTATGTATGAGTAATACATATTCATAGTAACACGTATTCATTGTTGTTTATACAATTATTTCCTAAAGTAAATATAAATATTTAAAAAAAATATAATATTTTATTTAACTTTAAAGTTTCCATAAATTATTTTAATATAAAATAATTTAAAATTAGGAATTTATACCTTAATTCTTATGGTCTAAGTATTTTAATTATGTTTCATTATAATTAAAATAGGTTTTAGGGTAAGGGCTTGTTAATGTTTCGGAATACGACAAAACTAGTCCCTCTATATTTTTAAACAATATAACTTTCGGATTTTACATATTTAGTACCTAGGGCTTGTTAAAGTTTCGGCTTATTGCAGATTTAGTCCCCCTAGTTATATCTAGGTTTTGTAACTTTTACTAAAATTACAAAAAACTGCCCCTAGGGCTTCTTTAAGTTTCGGCAAATTACAAGAATAGTCCTTAGGGTTATAAAATGACAAAATAACTCTTAGAAACTTCCCAAAATAGTCCCTAGGGTTTAATTTTCCATGGATAGTATTTATTAAACCCTAGACTTCTAGATATTTACATTTTCAGCCCTTGTGTTTACTAATTTATCAAAACAAGTTTCATAAGTTATGGTTTTAGTCCTCAAGTTTTATAAATTTTCATTTTTATCCAAAAAGTTTTCATAAGCTATATTTTATTATAAAAACTTATATTTAACATTAAAATAGTATATGGGCTCATTAAATGGGCTAGACATCTATTGGGCTATTTTAGTGGGCTCAAATATATCTCAAGTCCACTAATTTATGTAAATGGGCCTTTAAATCATTTATTAGGCTTAATACACTTTTAAGTCCTTTAATTTAGTTAAATGGGCCTAAGTGAAATCTTAAGTCCATTACGTTACTAAAATTTATCAAATGGGCTTATTGGGTCCATTAAGTTTTAGATTAACATTTCATGGGCTTAATTAGTCCATTAACATTACTTTATATTTTATGTATGTTTTAACTTAGGATTTTCTTATAAGCTTATTATGAGCTTATTAATATTTAGTTTTAAATCAAAATAGATGAATAAAACTTAAAATTTGTTTTATGTGTTATACCAAATTAGATATAGGTGTGTTATAAGGTTACAAGTAAGTCATAAGCCCTATTAGGAGCTTATATCCTACGGCTAATATTAGTTATAGCTTATTAAGATAAGTCAAGTCTCATTTCAAGGTTGCATGTAATTTATAAGAGTTACAAAAATAGATCTAACTATGTACACATCAAGAAAATAAGTCACAAGTCCAAAATAAGATCTAAACTATGTCTAGACCTAAAAATCAAACATAGATCCATGTACACTCATATATAGCTCACGACTATATTTTTAGATCTTGGTATTTCTAAGATGAACACTTTAGCTAGTTTTTAAGTCTTGTAAATATTTACAAAAATACAATCATGATTATCTAGGTTACATGCATGTTCCCAAGGTTACTATCATTCCAAGAAGACAATATATAGCCCACGGCTATATTGTTTTCTCCCAATATTCCCATAAGATCTATAAGCTTATTTCATGTTTATCATGTTAAGTTAACACTTATTACTAGATCTAGGTTGTATAATAACATGCATGTACATCTAACCCATTTTGGGTCATATATAACTCACTACCACATATATCTATATAAGTTACTTTGATGATTTTTTAATAGTCCATTTAACATGTAACATTTCATATCCCATCATCCAAACTTAACACATAAATCCTATATATACTAACCATGTATGCCGTGACCTTTAAGGTCATGGTCTTCAAGATTTTTAGGTTACACACATTCATTTTATGAGATCTATGACTATTGGTTTAACCACAGTCCCATAAAACAAGATTTGTAACTCATGCAACATTTATATTTACAAAACATCTCATATGATTTTTAAATAAGGTTTAAAACATAGGATTCAAGTTATAGGTTTCTTATTAAAAGATTTTAATTCGTGAGCATGATTTTTATAAATAGGTCGTGACCTATAATGGTCATGGCTTTATAAATCATGATTTTTAACATGTTATATACTTGTGTTTATAGATGTATGATGATGCATGCATGAAGAAATGGAAGAACATGATGTGTATACCTTTCTTGCTGAAAAGTTACTAAGGAGGATCTAGATGAACCAAGAGATTAGAGATCTAATCTTGAAGATGGAGAAAACCCTATCTATAAATCAAGCCGTGGCCTATAATGATTCGGCTAGGGCTTGTTTATAGTGTTTTCAAGAGAAATGATACTACCAAATGATTTGTAATCAAGATAGGATAAAGATTTAGTTGATTTAATGAATCAACTTTGGAGTTTTGTGGCTTATAGTCGAAATATTGAGAGAGAGAGAGAGATGAAGAGAGAAGTGAGGTTGCATGTATGAGAGATGGGAATGTGTGTGTTTCGGCTTAAATATGAGAGAGGGAAAGAGAATGCAAAAGGCATTATTGCCTTGGTAAGAACGCCTTGTGCCAAGTGTAGGCTCTTCCCTTTCCAAGACAACCCTTCTTCTTCCACATATGCATGTGTGTGCCGTGTAAGGCTATCCAAAGGAGAGGATGGGCTTGTGTGGGCTTGTGTTGGGCTAGAACATAAGGAATACATAACCTTGGGCTAGTCCAAGAAAGTTTAGGCATGCCTATAATATGCATACACGCATATACGGCCACATACACATGGTGTAGCATATTTTTT
This sequence comes from Glebionis coronaria, assembly GCA_025667525.1. Lineage (NCBI taxonomy): Eukaryota > Viridiplantae > Streptophyta > Magnoliopsida > Asterales > Asteraceae > Glebionis > Glebionis coronaria. Next base: position 301,297,396 of record CM046878.1, on the reverse strand, counting down.
CAATTTTTGTTAAGTGTTGTTAAATCAAATGTTGGTTATGCATTTTTACTACTTGTTTTATGTACATAGTTTACATAGTCAAACTTTTACAACAAGTATGTATGTAAAAGTATATGTGCACATTGGACAAGTTCACACATGGATTTGTGTTCTAAGATTTAATGGGTGAGATTTCATTACATAAAATCATGGTAAAATCATGGATTTTACAAATGGCTTCTTTTAGACCTGTTTTCTGGTCTTCTAAGATCCCTAGTATGTTTGTAGAAGTGGAATTGAAGAATGGGTAGGAGATACTAAGAAAACGGGGTGCAAGTTTCTACAATGGGAGTGCGCCCCTATTTATAGTCATTTCAACACTTGAGGCTCCAAGCTAAGGCTTCAAACGTGTAACTCAGCTAGACAAGTGACTAAGATAAGCCACGGAAGCTCTACATAAGGCTAGGGATGAGTCATTGAAGCTAGGAACAGATATCTTGGACTTGTGGCTAAAAATGGTTCACAACAAGGTGTTGATAAGAATTGTGATGCGTAGTCTTCAAATAGGTAATGCACCTGCTTGTAGACACTCTAAAATATCTAGGGAGATTCTAAATATCTGAATTTAGGTTTGAAATTTGGAAGGAAGAAGTTTAAATCATGTTTTGGAGGGAAAACCCAAAATCAGGTCCTATTTTAGGGCTTGTAACTTTATGGTTTGTAATTTTGGTGATTAAGGGCTTAGTAATGTGATTAGTGATGTATTATGGTATATTTAGGGTTTAGGCATTGTGATTAAGAAGTTTGGGTCCTTGGTTTGAAGTTTAACAAAGGTTTGAAGTGAAATTGGGAAGATAACCTATGTAGATTAGGGTTTCTAATGATCTAGGGTTAAATCTTAGTAAAAGCCATTATCTTTCACTTAGATGATGATGTAAACTCAATTTAGGTCTTGGAAATTGTGTTTTAAGTAGTGGTTCTACACTTAGTTTAATAGGTTATTCTAAGTAAACATGTCTAAAGAGTGAAAATACCTATTTTGACCTAACTTACAAGTCATGCATTGAAATCTTGTACCTTGTGCTTAAGGATACTTTTACATTGTCTTAACATAATCTTATAACCTTTGTGAAATGATATAAGTGTTTGTAGACTTGTCCTAAAAGACTAGGTAGTGATTCTATGTAGATTTCTTAATATAAGAGTTTCTAGGCTACTAATCCTAATGACTTTCTATTTTGGGTGATTAGGGTTTATATCATAATAGAAGCTTATTCCAGATAGTATGTTTATGACTTCTAGGGTTTCCACATTCTTAGTTTAAGGGTTTACATAGGGTAATCATAACCTAAGTATAATTATGGAATCTTAAGATCCTATGCTTTGATAACTTGTACTTTATAATATGATACTTAATTGAGTTTTATAATCAGTTTCAAAAGATTAGACTATAATTCAAGGTGAAATGGATTTTATATGCTAATCTTGGTTATTTGGTCTTAACTTGTAATTAGCTTTGGATTAGTGAATATTGGTACTTCGTGATCACTTATCTCTTATTTATATAATAGATTAGAACTAGTATATTTTATTGGTTTTAGATACATATATATTGTATAATTATACTGCTTGAAATATTGTTTATAAGGGATTTGTAGGTGATGATCTGGATTATTATGTACACTTACTTGTACTTTAGTTTTGTATAGTTTGTACTTACTTATTCTTGGATAACTTTATACTTCCATATGATAGTATAATCCTTGTTTCTATTCCTTGATTACTTATTCATATGTGTTATGTATTCATACTTTTATAATCCTTGAGTTTATCATTCATTTATAGGTATTCTATGGTTTCTAAGGGAATTTATGGAATGATAGTTATACTTGAGATGTTCTTATTCATAATGTACTTGTTAGATCACTTTTAGAACTCATATTGATATATACATTGTATTTACAACATATAGGAATATGTTGATATGGCAATTCAGGTTGTGAGAAGTAGTTCATCTTACCAAGTAACACATAAAAAGGAAAAATTTCTAATAGATTTTTCATTTCTATTTAATCATAGCATATATCACACTTGTGAAATTTATGGGTTGTTTTAGTTTTCGAGAGCATGATCCTTATACTCCTTAATGTTTACTCCCTTTTCAACATTAAGGTCTTCAACTCCTATTTTTCTAACCTCTTTGGCTTTCACTATGTCTATTTCATCTAAGTCATCATCTACCAAAGGTGGTGTCTTAGATGAAGGTAGGGTTTCATCAAATGTCATGTTGATTGATTCTTCGATTACACCCGAGGTTCTATTGAGTACTATGTAGGCTTTTCTAGTTTAAGAATAACCTAAAAAGATACCTTCGTACGACTTTGGGTCGAACTTAGTAAGGTATTCTTTGGTGTTGAGTATGAAGCACTTGCTTCCAAACACCTTAAAATATTCTAATGAGGGTTTCTTACCTCTAAGAATCTCATAAGGGGTCATACCTAGGAAAGGTCGAATAAGAATTCGGTTGAGAATATAGGTCGATGTGTCAACGGCATTGCACCAAAATTTTTGAGGCAAAGATTGCTCGTTTAACATGGTCCTACTCATCTCTTGGATAGTCCTATTCTTCCTTTCAACTACCCCATTTGATTATGGAGTGCGAGGAGCCGAGTAGTTATGGGTAATACCAGGAGCTTCACAAAAGGCACCGAATTGCACCTCGTTATCAAATTCCCTACCATGATTCGTCCTAATAGAGACAACTGAACATCCTAATTGATTTTGGATCCTTCGACTAAAGTTTCGAAATGATCGAAAGCTTCATTCTTAGTAGCCAAAAATCTAGTCCAAGTGAATCTAGAATAGTCATCAACTATAACTAGGGTATAAAGGTTACCTCCATAACTCCGTATGGCGTAAGGTCTAAAGAGATCCATATGTAGGAGCTCTAGGCACCGAGAGGTCGATACCAAATTCTTGGCCTTGTGACTTGAGTGAACTTGCTTCCTAACTTTGCAAGCATCACAAAAGTGAATCTTAGGGAGATGTTTTACCAACTCCTTAGAGACTAAAGATTGAATTAAACGCATATTAGCGTGACCTAATCTCCTATGTATAAGAGTAGAACTATCATCTAAAGTTGCTAGACATAAGTTTTCCTTTGACTTCCTATTGACCTTCATGACAAAAGCCCATGATTTCTAACACCTTTCCTAATGATCTTTCCATCTTTTACGATTTCGCTATCATATTTCAAAAAGATGACCTTACACTTATTGTCACAAATTTGACCTATACTTAGTAAATTAAACCCTAAGTTGTCCACGTACTCAACATTTTTGATGGTCATGGAGTCAAGAGAAACCGCACCTTTGCCAATTATATTACCATGTAGCTTACAAGCGAAAGTGACGTTACCTCCATTATATGCTTTGTAAGATGAGAACAAACTTCGATTACCCGTCATGTGTTTAGAAAAACCACTATCCTTAATCCACTCATCGGTCTCCAAATCGATTCCCAAGCATATCTAGGTAACAACACACAAAATCAAACATTTGGTCCCCAATATCTCATGGGTCCAAAGTTGTTAGTTCCAAACATCCCTTGCATTTGGTTGGGATGCATGAATAGAGGACACATGCCCCACGGAGAAAAACATTGTTGAAAATTATTCCAATTCATATGAGCATTTTGATGTCCATTGTTTTTCTTAGGAGTCTTTGATCTAGACCTAGAATTATTGTTGTTTCTAGGTGTTGGTGTTTTACTCCTAGGTCGTGACTTAGAGTGATCATTTCTTTTAGGTGTTGGTGTTCTACTTCTAGGCCTTGAATCATTTTGTCTCTTGGAGGAGTAGATGATTGTCTTGATAAATTTCTCATTCCTATTAAAGGTTTACATAAAGGCTTGTAGAATTTATCAAGTTCCTTTTTATCAATTATAGGTAATTTAACATTTTTAACAAGATGTCTTGGCCCTTTACATAAAATAGACTTTTCAGAAAGTTGAGGATTTTCACCAAAATCATCTTTTGTCTGTGGTTCCTTATTGCAACCTGGGGTTCCATATTGATATGGAACAACCCCATATTTCGGAGAACCGCGGGCAGTGGGACGTTTTTCTAAAAATCTGACTTGTTTTGGTTCACTAGTAGATGCTTCATTAGTTTTAAATCCCAATCCAAGTCTTTCCCTAGAATGAATTTTTTACTTAACATATCGTCAAGAGCTCTAGTAATTTTCATGAACTTTTCCAAGTTATTGGAGGTGCTCTTGAGATCTTCATTCTCTTGTCTAAGACTTTCACAACTTAGACAACCTAAATCAACTTCTTTATTTTTTGCAAGCTTAGCTATTTTATTTCTTAGCTCACTAATCTCATTTTCAAGCTTGGCCTTAGTGGATTTTAGCAATGTGTTCTTTTCAATGAATTTTAGACTTAGTTTGCATAGGTTATATATTGACCTTCCTATTCTAAATCATCTAGAGAGGAACTATCATTGCTATAGTATTCGGTTTCAGAATGTACCTCTTTGGAAGTATGAGCCATTAGACACTTCTCGTCTTTAGCATCATCATCACATTCTTCACCACTATCGCTCCATGAACCTTCAACGGAAGCCGTGTGATTCTTATCGTGAGATGGCTTAGGACATTCACTGATGAAATGATCTAGGTCACCACATCTAAAGCATTTCCTATCACCTTTTTCATTTTTGACAAATCGGTTTTTGGAGAAGGCTTTCTTGTTGTTGCTTGGTAGTCTTACGTGTTGACCTCGCCTTTTGAAGAACTTCTTGAAGTCTCTAACCGCCATAGCATATTCCTCATCATCACTGTCCGAAGAGGAGCTATCATGGTCACTTTGCACTTTCTTTGCCTTTAGTGCTAGAGACTTTCTTTCACTCTAGGTTTTCACCATTTCCGGGTCCTTCAAAATTATCATTTCATGAACTTTTAAGTTTCCAATAAGTTCATCAAGTGATAATGTAGTAAGGTCCTTTGATTCTTCAATCGCCATGACTTTAGCTCTACACTTTGGATGCAACGCCCTAAGAAGCTTTCTAACATTGTTATTGCTAGAAAAACCTTCATCAAGTGCTTTTAGACTAGTAATAATAGTATTAAACCAAGCAAATGCACTAATAGTTTCATATTCAAAGATGACAAATTGTTCATATTGTTGAACAACAAGATCGATTTTACTTTATTTGACTTGGATATTACCTTGGTGGGTTACTAAAAGAGTGTTACAAATATCTTTAGCAGTTTACACATAAAAATCCTTTCATACTCTTTCTTAGGTAAAGCATTATAAATCAGCAATTTAGCCTCATTATTTTTAGCAAGTTTCTTCTTAGTTTCATAATTAGAACTATTAAAAGTAACTAACTCTTTCTTTTTAGAAACTTCATTATATTGGTAAGGCAAAAAGTCACCGTTGGTAATAGCATGCCAAAGATCTAAATCTTTTGATTTCACATAAGTCTCAAATCTATTTTTCCAATAAATAAAACTACTGTTTTAAAAAGAGGTGGTCTTTGCATAGATTGCCCTTCTAGGTACTTATTGGAATCTATAGATCGATTCAAGTTTTAAAATACAATATATTTTAAAAATGCTTGAGCAACCCGCTCTGATACCAATTGTAGAAACTAGAAGGGGGGAGTTGAATAGTTTCTTATATTTAGTTGTTAAATATAGGTTTAAAAACACCTTTTAAAAAACTTAGACTTGAGAAAATATGTGAAATATTCTTATACACAATATGGATAAGGATAGTGCAACTAACTAATAATCACAAGTATATGCAAGTAAAGAATAATGAATGTAAATAGATAAGGAAAAGAAAGATCAAACCAAACATCAAGGATTTATAGTGGTTCGGCAATGAAGCTCACTCCTCTTCCACACTCCACTCATCGAGTACTCCTTAATCGAGAGTTCACTAATCAACAAGCTCCTTATGGTGGAGTAAACCGTACACGTCGGTTAACCAATTTCCGACTCTAAGCTAAAATTCGAGCCCTAATCTTAGCTAGGACCAATATACACCAATATACTTTAAGGACTAAGTATTAACCACACAACATACATAACTTCCAAATAGACACAACTACTTGGATCCTCACAACAACAACACAAGAATGAAAAATAAATGTTTGATCTTCCCTGGATCTTTGAGGTAGACACAACACTTCAAGGATGAAAGTGTTCTTCTCTTTGCACTTGAGAAGAAGAGATGGGAAGAGTAAGATTTACTTCCAAACAAGTAATAATCAACCAAATAACCAAGGATTTGCATGATTTAAAAAGGTGGATTGAATCTGAAAATTTATGTGCAAAAGAGGTGAGGAGAAAATCTAAGAATGATCCACTATTTATAAGACAAAGGTCCAACGGCTTTCTTTGGGCGCGGTTCCTTAATTGTGCCCGCGGTTCCTTATCAATAAGGAACCACATAGCCATTTGAGGAACCGTCGGAGCCTTTTGTCTTTTAATGGTTCAGTCACATCTAGTGGAATATTTATCCCTAAAGGATATTCCTAAACCATATGGTATATGCCATTTTCAAATTTTCAAATATATAATTTAATAAAACATTTTCTTAAAAATAAAGTATAATAAAAACTTTTGTCACATTTAAATAAAAGGTGAGTTTTAAGAAAAATTAAATCATTGATCACTTAGTTAGGTTGAAAACTTGTTTGTCCGTACCTTAAGTGATAATGGTTGAATTGAAAAATACTTGAACTCAAGAATTCGTTTTTCGTTGTTTTCGTAAATGCTTGTTTTTATATATTGTCGTAATCAAAACAAAGCGAGACCGAAAAATGCAAGTAACGTTTTTAGACAGCATTGCATTAACACATTATTTCTCAAAACCACATTTTCTAATTGTTGATTATCTGATTATTCATTTTCAAAACGCATAATTTATTTTCGATTAGGAATCCCAAACACCCCCTTTGGTATCTCTCCCCTCATTTAATATTAAGTAATACAACTTTTAAAACATATGGTACAATCTCTAAATGAATAAAACTTAATTTTATGTAATACTCATACTCATAAACCTTTCATCTATTAAATATCTCTAAAGTTTTAAAATTTAAAGCAATACACATTAGAGCATAAGTTACAAGAAAAAGTAATTAGATACACTAATTAATGTTAACATATTAAAATTAAAATATACTTCTTATACATATTGTACAAACCAATAAAACACATAAATCTTCATACAACTTTTTATGTCAAGCTGATGGTTCAAATGGTTTTGGACCTTTCAGAACCGGGGAGAACAGGTGAATCAGATTGGATTCTAATCATTTTCTTTTTTTAGTTAATCAAATCGATATTGTTATTTTGTTTGTGCCTGGACTTTAATTATTGGGTACCTGTAGCTGCAACGCACGGGTATCCTGCTAGTATTATTAAATTAAGTTAGTAATTGATTAGTTTATCTCTATTACCTATAATGTAAAAATCGAAGAATTTTTAAAATTGAAAAAATCTCCTAATTTAGGCATTGTTGAAAACATATCAGGAATTGTTGAAAATACTTAGGAACTATTGAAAACAATGGCATTAGTAACTATAAAGTTTTTAAACAGTGAGTATTCTATCTACACTTCTGGAATTTGATATAAACCAAAACATTCGGGAGAAGCATCCGTGTGTTCAGTTACAATTGATTCTTCTATAAAACAAAGTCAACCACCTCAATTCATTCATCTATAAAACAATACAGAGCTATCAAGATCATCATCATCTATGATTTTGCATAATATTTATCTCTACTTCTCTATCTCTAGTCTCTAGGATATATAAAGGGTATATCCCTTTTGTTGAAAAGTTGAAAAGTTGAAAAGTTGAAAATTTTCAACATGTTCTAATATAGATTTCAACATTTCTTTTTCACACAATAGTATCGGGTTACGGATTTAAACGTTGGGTCGACCCGGTCGAGTCAACGGGTCACATGATCGACCACAAGGTCTACCTGGTTGAGTCACCGGGTCACGGGTTCGACCATCGGGTCAACCCGGTCGAGTCACCTGGTCATGGCTTCGAACACCGGGTCAAATCGGTCGAGCCACCGGGTCTTAATCGAGTCACCGGGTCACAGGTTCGACCACATGGTTAAACCAGTCGATTCTCTATTTCACTGATTCGACCACTGGGTCAAGCCAATCGAGTCACCGGGCCACAATATCAACCAGGGTCAACCTGGTCGAGTCACGGTTCATTGATTTGACCAACAGGACAACCTGGTTGAGTCACTCGGTTACTAGTTCGACCATCGAATCAATTAGCATATCATTAACTATTTTCCGCTAGGTAGTTTCTGCAGCTATGCGCGGGTACACGTCTAGTTTTTTAAGCTTGTGTATTGACCATTTATTTTTGTTTTGATCTTCCAGGCTAAAAAACCATTTGTTTTTGTATTGATCTTGTGAATTGACCATTTAGATGAAAGGATTGACCTCGACATCTTATTTTTTGCACTTTGCATGGTACACAAGGTTAAAACTACATTCTTCTATTTAGGGCCTCTAGTAGGGCTGAGCATGGCAGACCAAAAACTGACCCGGACCAGAAAATCATACCGGACCAGACCGACTCGTAACGGACCGAATAATTTGATCCGGTCCGTGGTTTTAGAATATTTCGGTCCTCGGTCCGGTCCGATCCGGTTCAGTCTTACCAAAAATCTCGTCGATTATGCCTAATAGGACCGAACCAAACCAAGGACCGGACCAGACCATTTCGGTCCTGTCTCGGTCTAGGGTTTTGGACCATTTTGGTCCTCGGTATGGTCCGGTCTTGGCCGGTCCGGGCCCGATGCTCAGCCCTAGCCTCTAGGCTACAATGCTTGAGAGAATTTACCTATATTAACCAGCTACGGTTTTAGGTTAATACTGTTATTTCTTTTGTTACAATGCAATTAGATGGAGTTCTAGAATTATAAGATGTAGCAGGATACACACAAGGTGGTTAGGTCATAGTCAACACACTTTTAAGTAATTATCATAAATGTATTACTTGTAAAATATTTTTATATTTTAATACGACTATTTAATCCTATTATTTCGCTACTTATTGTGGGCGAATAGATGCACTAGATTATTTGGTGGATAATGCTGGAATATCACAGAACAGAGACCCTTTTTAGGATTTTAGTTTCAATGGTGCATTGCAGGTGATGCATGTTCCACAAGTCTTAAATTTATATTACTAAGAATTACCAAACAAGGGACTAGAACATAAGCACGAGAAAGTATACCTTCGTGTATAGTATAATATATAGTGGTAAGACTAGACCGTTCACATGGATTAGTTTCATTTTAATAATCAAAGTGTTGATCGAAGAAAGTAAACAAACGTTTTTTGAAATAGTATGATAACAAGTATGAATACTAATGGGGTAGCTCATATAGTTTCTTGATGACGATAATAATGATCGTGATATGATAAAGTTGGTAAAGAGTCATAGACCATTTTCGTCAAAATGGCGTTTTACAACTTACTTGATTGATCCAATACTTATGTGTCACACCCCACCAATGGCGGAATATGGGGCGCGACGTATAGATATCATCACAACATGGCGTGTCTATAGAGATAACTATATGAAATAAGAAATGTCATAAAATGGTGACACAAAAGTCATGACAATATCTCAACAATGCAGGAGTCTAGGTAAGTAGGTAACAGTCCTACCTCCTACCCAAGACAAACAAATAACATAACCAGAACAAACATATAGGTGCCAAATAGTATCACTTATTAAATGAGCAAATGAAACTAAGAAGGACGGGAATCTCCTTCTAAATGCATTTCATACGCTCTCCAAATCCTAGCCACTTATGTCCTCTAGCTTAACCATAATATCACCTGAAAGAGACACTAAAACACGTCAACATAAAGTTGGTGAGAGTCATAGGTTTAGACTCCAACCGAAAACAGATTAAAATAAGCTGTGAACCACCATAACTACTAAACATATGGACAATGTGATACTAATATGCATTAACAAACTAACATTCAAGATTTAACAAATCAAACCAAAACCCAGTCCAAGGCTCCCAGCCTTACCAAACACCATACTCCCATAGGCTTCCAAACACCTATGAACCAATCCCCAAGGCCCCGCCTTGTCAACACCCCTTTGGTACCAAGTCAAAACATAAACAATCAAGAATCAACTAGCAGTAAATCATTTAAGTATGCACACATAAGTCCATTACCAACGCCAAACATTCACAACATAATTTATAAATAACAAAACAAAACAGTGTCTCTTCCATCCCATCTGGAAGTCAAGTCCATTAGTAAACATGGGACTATGAAACTCACCTGATTAAGCTTCTCCAAAAGTCCGTGCACTAGCAAAAAGCTAACAAACCAAAAACACATAATCAAAACATGAACCAATCACTAAGACGGCTCATCAACCTATGATGGACATCTAGCCTTCTCCCATATATGACCCTCATTTATATGCTCAACGCATCTCATTACACCCCTCTATAAAACCCTTAACTCAGTTTACTTCATTACCCGTCACGTTAACATTTTACCCAAAACAGTCCCGGTTTTTAGGTCTCCAAACTATAAGCTAAACGCCCACCTAAACATACCCATGATCTCTGTAAGGGAATACTTATGCCCTTACATATGTTAGCTAACACATCCCATTTGTCCCAACCTTAAAGATACTGTTAAGGCCCCGATATATATATATATATATATATATATATATATATATATATATATATATATATATATATATATATATATATATATATATATATATATATATATATATATATATATATATATATATATATATATATATATATATATATATATATATATATATATATATATATATATATATATATATATATATATATATATATATATATATACATTTGTCTATCCAAATTTTACTGATTTCGAACATACAAAAAGTTTGTTATGATTAGGGGGTCTAACCCTATCCCACATTCTTAGCCCCAATGCAGATACTTCCTATAATATATAAACCATCTCCCATGTTCGTTTGAATGCCCCAATGCAACCTTAAGTACCCCAAACAACCCAAAACTTAAAAAGAAAACAGGCTGATTTCAAAACTGTTTTGACCTCCGCCTGTTGTAACCTGTTTTTGCTTCTATACACACTTCCTTCTTTTTCCTCAACTCATACCATACATCACGATGTGATGCTTCACATCGTTTCTTCCCTTGCCATAATCCTTCATAAGGCATTCCATACATATTAGGCTAACTTTTACGCAAAACCCTCTATTCCATCGCATCCGTACGCAATCCTTCCAACTTTTCAACTACGTGACTTCTCATTCCTCTTGAAATATGAGATGAATTAGTCAGTCTGTCGACTATCACCCAACTCTCGTCACTTTCACCAATTTCGTCCTTACATCGCCCTTTCTAAGCTACTCCTATCTATGTAGGAAATATAGTCTACGTCCCTTTTCTCCATATGATTGTCCAAGCCACGCAACATACATGTTGACGCGTTCTCTGTTTTAGACAACTCAACTCGTGCAACCTACATCCTTCATCCAATCTACACTAATACGTCACCCATATAGTTCAAGTTCGTCCCAGCTTCACTTCATTCTTCTTATTCCATGTCTCATCAACCATGCTTGCCTTTCTCAGATGGTACTTGGCCTTGCAATTTTTCTTTAATCACTTAACTCTACCCATCACCTTTTCCAAATGTTCAATCAAGATGATTAAATATATGTTGGAGACGTTCATGATCTGCATAGATCATTCTCTACGTCTCGTACCCAAAATGCCTCTAGCATTGTAGGCAGATATAACAATCCAGCTCCACTAGCTAAGTCTATCTAGTCATCTATACGCCAACATTTTCCAAGTAGCTTCACTTGTTTTTTTTCTCCCAACCGGTTCTCCTACTTCCTCCTAATAGGAACAGACTAGAGTTTCATGTGATTCCATGCAGATCACACTCTCATCTTATACCCACATTAGTTTCCATTTGTCTACTAAGCCATATTTTGAATTCTTATTCAAATCTCATACTTCTACTTTGATCTTGCACCCAACATGAGGTATTTTCAATCATCATCTTCTAGGAACTTATTCCTACACTATCATGTGCAACAAAAATTCCATACTTCATTCATCAAATCTATGGAAATCACTAGTGCATTGGATAATGCATAGCTGTCTTTCACAAATATCTTTCATAACACCTTTACAAAACTGACTCTCTAATCACTTCTCCACGAAACTTATTCAACTCAGCCTCACTTCTCGTCCCTCGATATTGATTGCCACAAAATTCTATCCGCGTAGCCACTCGACTCCCCTTGTCACTTCCACGAGTTCTTAATCTCCCATGTCATGTATTCACTTCATCATGATCCACTGGTTCAACTCTTTGTAGCTCCACTCCGATACTCGATCTGCCCTTCTTCGTCACGAACCATACGTAAATTTCCCATCATAATGCTTGTCACCTTTCCAGTCCTCGCAAATTTTGTGACTCCTTCAAAATCTCTTGCATCCTTCTTGCAGCCGACACGTAGTCCTTTCAGCTCCTTGCTTTGCGATTTAGCTCTTTACGCACTCCTTCTCGTCTCCATGATGTTACCTAGGAACTTCACACCATGTAGTAGCTTCTAACTTCAACTCGTCAACCACAATATTTCTAAAAGTACTTCAACCAACTTCTCATAGCATGACATCATGTTCTCACGACCAGTCAACTAACTTTACTTACTCCCTTATTCCCGTAACCAATCTAAGTTCTAAGACTCCACAAATCTTAATCACTCCTTCAACACAACCTTTAAACCAAAACACATCTCTCCATTATAGTATTAACCATAAGTAATACTACCCAACTCTATCCTCTCATCCTAACGTTCCTACAACCGCATAAATAAATCAACCATGACGTGTAACCCAAAGAATTCCAAACAATCGTGTCCCAAAATAAAATATAGGGTAAAACGAACCCTAGCCAAAACAACTGAAAACAAAACAATGTAATCCGAAAGATCAATGGAGTGTGCCAACAACGAAAAGTTTGACTTGTCACGGTTAGTATTACCAAATTTCGATACCTCAGAAAATTTTTAAACTTTCACCCCATTTAGTTACTCCTCATAAGAACCAAACTTCAATACTACCAAAATTAATCATACTCATTTTTAATCAATAACTCATCCGTTTATCTTCATCATTTTATCCAGATATCAACTAGTTAGTATACTACAATCTTATTCTAACCATTATCTTATTTACCCATATTAAACTTATTTCACTTGTTATTATGAAACCAATACATGCTTATAAAATACAGTGTTTTATTTTCATTTTATTCTATATTATTATTATTATTTTATAAATCTATTTAGGCTGGTTATAACTAAACTACTACACGTTTACAAGGTGTGGTGTTATTATTATCATTACTATAATATAATCTCCCTTTTACTCTTGCCGTCTAGTTAAATACTTCTAAAATTTTAATTACACTTAAGAAAATTTTTCTAAAATTTCTTTACCCCTTTAAAATGTATTATCACATGTTACATAGAAAACTAATCCAATTATTTTCAAGACAAAATTTTTTTTTCTATAGCTTACTACAACAAACTTAAAAAAAATGTGTAAGTCACGATATCATACCATACACTTACAAATTATTTTCAAAACCATTTTCCTATAATCAGCCACACTTATTTGTAAGAAAAGTGGTTCTCGATAATTAAATACATACCCGAATGTAGACACACATCAAAAGACTCAAAACGTCGTTGGAACTCCATCAAACTCCAGCACCATAAAACACGAGCAAACACAAGGTACGTTCAAGTTATAATAAGTTAATAACTACTGAACGACCATATATCATAACTTAGCACATACTAGTATATATACATCTACATATATACCTATTTTAATCACCCAAAACATACTCGTTACCATACATGTCAGATCAATCAATCGCGTCATACACTCGTTTTTCCATACGAGTAATCACCATCTCACCATCTCACCATTTCACCATGCCACAACAAGCCACAAAACCCATTACCAAAACCAACCCATATCGTGTGACCTCATAATCACACAACACGACTATAACTCAAAACATATAACACACTAAAAAATAGCCATATCGTAGGCAGCCGTTACATAAACCCATATATTATAAATATACCCAAAATCTACATCTCATCATATACAAGCATGTACTAACCCTCTTTCATGCAATCATACTTAGGAACTCATTGAAGTTGTGGTACTTGTATAACTATGTTGGCCACCATACTTATACAATTACCATTTCCCTAATGCACTCCCTCCTATGATGACACTTATAAGAATTAATACAACATATAACACATAAATCCATCAACTCACCTAAGCACATAACCACATAAACAATAAGGTCTAAAACTCCAACTATTTAAATAACATAGTCAAACTTCTTGAAATACATAAATCCATAGTCTAGCTAAAACAGCATAGACTAAATCCAAAACGAAAACATAATCAGTTATAAGTCATGTCTCCCATAAGAGTGGAAACGGCTTAAAATCCTTCATACCCACCTACTCCTAATAACTCGAACCACCACATGATTCTTAGTGAACATAACTTAAACATCGAAAGAAAAATACCCTACCTCAGGTACATAAAATAACCCAACAAAAGATAGTAACTACCATGTACCAAATTATGTACTATAGTGTACAATTTAAGCAAAATACGACAATGACTAGCGTGGTCGATTATGGTTCAACCCGCACTAGTCACAATCCCGAAAAGAAAATAACATGTGGCTAAGTATGAACTTACTATGGTTCAATTCATACTAGTCAAACATCATAATAAATAACATCCAAACACATCAATTATTATATAATGCACACATACTCCTATGACGCCTATATGCAGGGACCCTTAAGCTATAGACTAGGCTACGCGACTAGGCAACCTAATTCTCTATAACCAGAGTCTCTGATACCATTCTGTCACACCCCACCAATGGCGGAATATGGGGCGCGACGTATGGATATCATCACAACATGGCGTGTCTATAGATATAACTATATGAAATAAGAAATGTCATAAAATGGTGACACAAAAGTCATGACAATATCTCAACAATGCAGGAGTCTAGGTAAGTAGGTAACAGTCCTACCTCCTACCCAAGACAAACAAATAACATAACCAGAACAAACATATAGGTGCCAAATAGTATCACTTATTAAATGAGCAAATGAAACTAAGAAGGAACAGGGATCTCCTTCTAAATGAATTTCATACGCTCTCCAAATCCTAGCCACTTATGTCCTCTAGCTTAACCATAATATCACCTGAAAGAGACACTAAAACACGTCAACATAAAGTTGGTGAGAGTCATAGGTTTAGACTCCAACCAAAAACAGATTAAAATAAGCTATGAACCACCATAACTACTAAACATATGGACAATGTGATACTAATATGCATTAACAAACTAACATTCAAGATTTAACAAATCAAACCAAAACCCAGTCCAAGGCTCCCAGCCTTACCAAACACCATACTCCCATAGGCTTCCAAACACCTATGAACCAATCCCCAAGGCCCCGCCTTGTCAACACCTCCTTGGTACCAAGTCAAAACATAAACAATCAAGAATCAACTAGCAGTTAATCATATAAGTATGCACACATAAGTCCATTACCAACGCCAAACATTCACAGCATAATTTATAAATAACAAAACAAAACAGTGTCTCTTCCATCCCATCTGGAAGTCAAAACCATTAGTAAACATGGGAGTATGAAACTCACCTGATTGAGTTTCTCCAAAAGTCCGCGCACTAGCAAAAAGCTAACAAACCAAAAACACATAATCAAAACATGAACCAATCACTAAGACGGCTCATCAACCTATGATGGACATCTAGCCTTCTCCCATATATGACCCTCATTTATATTCTCAACGCATCTCATTTCACCCCTCTATAAAACCCTTAACTCAGTTTACTTCATTACCCGTCCCGTTAACATTTTACCCAAAACAACACCGGTTTTTAGGTCTCCAAACTATAAGCCAAACGCCCACCTAAACATACCCATGATCTCTGTAAAGGGAATACTTATTCCCTTACATATGTTAGCTAACACATCCCATTTGTCCCAACCTTAAAGCTACTGTTAAGGCCCCGATATATATATATATATATATATATATATATATATATATATATATATATATATATATATATATATATATATATATATATATATATATATATATATATATATATATATATATATATATATATATATATATATATATATATATATATATATATATATATATATATATATATATATATATATATATATATATATATATATATATATATATATATATATATACTTTTGTCTATCCAGATTTTACTGATTTTGAACATACAAAATGTTTGTTATGATTAGGGGGTCTAACCCTAACCCACATTCTTAGCCCCAATGCAGACACTTCCTATAATATATAAACAATCTCTCATGTTTGTTTGAATGCCCCAATGCAACCCTAAGTACCCCAAATAACCCAAAACTTAAAAAGAAAACAGGCTGATTTCAAAACTGTTTTGACCTCCGCCTGTTGTAACCTGTTTTTGACCCACTTCCCCACCTCCAATTTAGTTCTCGTTTCTTGCATTGGAAAGCCACTTAAATTACCTTTTTAGGGATACTTGGTTAGTAAAATAAGAGTTTGTATAACTCCCTATATGATCAAAACAACTGACTCAAAATTCTGCCCAGTTTTTAAAAACTGGTTTAACTAAATTAACC
Organism: Glebionis coronaria; assembly: GCA_025667525.1. NCBI lineage: Eukaryota > Viridiplantae > Streptophyta > Magnoliopsida > Asterales > Asteraceae > Glebionis > Glebionis coronaria. Next base: position 301,280,542 of record CM046878.1, on the reverse strand, counting down.
TCATAATTAACCCTAACCCCACTAATTACAAGCCCTAGTTTATGTAATCATTATAACATCATTATTATAACATTAATATACGTTTTTTAAATTAAATCCTAACCTAAATCCATCATAAGATGATTAAGAAATCATTAAAACAATTAAATTGAAAAAGGTTAAGAAGGTTTTACCTTTAAATTAATGGAAGATGAAAAAAACCCAATTTTATGAAGAACCCTAATTCTTCTCTTCTTTTTAGTCGACTATAAACTCCAGGGAAATAAAAAAATGTGTTTGATTTAGTGTGGGGGTTCCTTATATAGCAAAGCAATCCTTGTCCAACCCAATTACCACTTACCATAAATCTTTTTCTTTTTTTTTTTCCTTTTCTTCTTTTCTTGCGCCCAAAACCGATCCAACACCCCCTATTTTCGTTTTTTTTATATTTTATTGTTAATTAATATCTTATTAATATTACCTTAATTTATTTCAGCTCCTAAAACTTCCAAAACCTCAAAACCGTAAAACTAGTCAAATTTACGCGTTTTACCATAAAAGACGTAAAATATACACTTTTATAAAAAATCTCAAGTTTTGAAATAAACTTTATAACTAATCCTAAATGACTTAAAACCATCCCGAAAAATATTCATATGACTAATCACCTCATCCGAGACCTCTAAATGCTAAACCGTAAATCGTATAAATACGATTTTCTATAATACATATACGTATACGTAAAACCACTAAATAACACCATCTCATTTCATAGTCACTACCATGTGAGCTCATGAACATGAAATCATCTCACATCGTTTCACTCACAAGGTACCTCGTACCAGAAACGATATCCAAACCACAATCTATACACACCAATTAGCACATAAACACGTAAAGACACGTAACTAGCACAAAATAAAACTAAGTGACGAACCTCAAAACCAGGGTTGTCACATTATGTCTTATAAGAAAATGATTTCTCCTATGCTTAAACAAGTTGCTACAAGTTCATTGTTTTATCAAATTATCTAAGCGGATTCCTCCAACCAATGATTCAAAAACCATAGATAAGTTCTTTAAAAACAAGTTATAATAACTTGGCCCTTTTAGTCCCTAAGCTAACGTAACCAATCTAGTTTATAAAGCAATGTGATAGAATTTAAATAGTATCGTGGTTCAACATGAACTTGAAATCGCTTAATGAAAGATCATATCATAGCATCATCACTAATTATATTTATACACCCATGTAGTCAAAAATAACTTAGCCTAGTATAACAAATAAGTATATGATATCAAATGGAAAAGAGTAAATAGAAACCATGATGAATCCAAAATACATAGATCGATTAAGCTTACTAGGAATGCATCATGTTCATATGATAAACATAGCAGAATAGAACAAGATACATAACAAGGTGTTTACTCTCCAACGATTACTTGTATTAAACATTAAACGATTACAAGTAACAAACCTATGCGTGTATACATTAATCCCACGCCTAGAACACACGAACTCGACTTTAGGTTTACGTTGTGTAAGAACCATATGAAAAACCTACTGTCTATGTATTCTTTATATAATATAATATGATGTAGTATTTTGCAACACTAATCGTTGGGTTAGTATTAAGTTACACGAACACGTTAGGAAACGTAGATGAAAAACCGACTATTGAGTTCGTTCTCGAAGGAGGTGGTTATATGGGCCAATGATTGTATTTGGATTAGTTTACGCTTTTGGAAAGAGAGGGTCTTAAAAGTAAAGACAAGTTACAATACGACGTACTGAAGCTAAGACGATTTACATTTTCACGCAAATCGAGATAAAATAATATTAAAATGATCAAAAATTCTAAAAAATAATAAAAACTTGTAAAATATATTATTTTGACCTAAATTAACCAAAAACAAAGATAAAATAAATTAAAAATGCTAAATGGTCCTAGAAACAGCCCAATTACAAAATCAGCTAACTAATTGGGCCAAAATAGGCCCAATAAGAAAAAGTTTGTAAAGTAAGTTTTAAAAAGCCCTATCTTATGTAAATTTTAATTCTAAACACAATTTTCTAAAGGCCCAAAAGCTTAATCCTACTCAAAAAGCCAAAAATAATCTATAAGCTAGCTTAATGGGCCTTATAAGCCCAATAAGCTAAAATCAAAAGCTTATTCCCTAATTTTTGGCATACCTCACTCTTCTGGACTTACAAGAAGATTGAAAAAAGAAAATACCAAAAAGATTTAGTAAATAAACTGTTTTTAACAAATGGCTTATTGCAAAAAAGACAAAATTGTCGTTTTTAGCAATAAGCCACCCCAAGACCTGATTCTTTTGGCAAAAGCTCAAAAACAAGATATATAAGACTATTTAAAAAGAAAAACACCAATAAGCTAAACAGAAATTCAGAAATAAGCCGATTAGCACTTTATTAAAAAGAAAATAAGCTTGTTTCCTAGTAAAAACTTAAAATTAAGAAATGAAACTTTGGAAATCTAATTATAAGTTGAGAAAAATAAGGAACAATACAAAATAAAAGTTTTGCATGATGAAAATAAGCAGAAACCAAGTAATAAGCTATTTGGCCACTATTGTACTAGTTTGACAAAAAGTCAACAGAAAAGAAAAAGCTTGAAAATGAAAAAGAGACTAGTCTAGGTTATGAAAGTGTAAAAATCAGATGGATATTGTGCTCTTGAGTACGAGATTATTGACTGCTATAATAAGCAGTTTGCTTAGTTTTATGACAGATAAACCCAATAAGCACAATTGGTGCTTATTGGGTAAATGACAGTTCAAACAGTAACAAGGTCACTCAATAACACACAAATACACATATATAAGGAAATCTGATCTAAAATGCAAAGAAAATAAACCTAATACTGTAACATCCTACCCTTACGGGTCAAATTCCACACTTATGGCATAAACTAACGCAAGAGGAAGACTTCATTCATAAAATGGTTTAACAAAGTTCACCAAAATTCCAAGGAAATAAATAGTCTAGAACATAATCGTTTCGAAGGGAAAAACAAATCGAACTCCAAAGTCTAAAAAATCACAAAAGAAATGGAGAAAACTAATCAAGTCGGTCCACTAAGAGCTCCAAAGCACTATTGTCTCAAAACCTAGCTTCCCTCTTATTACATGTCGTAGAGAAAAGAAATGCAGCTGAGCTAACAAGCTCAATGAATAAATATATAAACAAAATGGATTGATCACATATGAATGAGTAAATGAATACAATCATCATAATTTGAGCAGAGATGTCATATATCATAGGAACTGAATAAAACAGATAGCCAAACAAAACATAAGGAAATGCCCACCAAGCTCCTACAATCAAAAGCATATCATAGCGTAAAAAATTGTACATCAGAGCTGGAGACTCCAAATGTACCCTACAAAGTGTGCAATGGGGTGTTGGCACTACACTAAGCCATGCACCAAATCATATCCAGATCCTACATATATTAGCCTAAGATGCATCCATACGCCCCTATAATCAAATCAAATCATATATGGCTAAAGTGCATAAAATAACGCACACATAAATGGGGACGTTGTGGATTGATCACACCCTCACAGATAGTGTCATGCCATTGGAGCCACAATGACGCGGCCAATGTACCTCCTTGCCTAGTTAGCTCGGGCATTGGAACAAAACAAAAGGCTCATATAACATATCGAAGCAAACATAATATATCCAACAAAGGTCATGATCAAACATACGAATAGCCTTATATCACGGCAATGTCTTTTTTTTTGGTAAAAGGGTAGCAATGACCCCGGTAAATAGAACCAAAAAAAGCGTTGAAGTACAAGGAATGTGGCTGAAATACCACATTAACCGCAAGCTACAGGCAGCTTGTTAAACAAAATGTTTACGACAGGCCATAAACATTAACTAGTCTATAATACTGGAAAAATATAAACTAGACAAAAACCAAGACGATAACATAAAGTTACGAGGAAAATAATAAAATATCAACATGGGATCAGCCAGAAGGAGTGCTTGCCCCAATATGAGTATTGAGAAGATTCACCGATTCAACAAAGACGACCTCGACTCCCTCCTCCTCCTCATTATCTTCCTCGCTTACTTGAGCCCCTTCGTCAATACCAGGCATGGACAAAGATGAAAATTTATTAGATGTAGAAACACTGCTCAATTGAGCTTTAGCCTTGTTCGGACCATTAAGATTGCTAGACTGCTGCAACTGACCAGATTTAGTATTCAACTTACTACTATTATCAGCACTCGTACTTGTAGTATCCAAGTGAGTTTTCGGGCAAAAAACAACCGTCTTACCTGCTTGGAAACCCTTGCTCAATGGAACACCTCTCGGAACTTGATTCCCTAAATTACCTTTGTACTTCTTCCTCTTGCTTTTCACTTGTTGGAACCCATCATTATCAACATGAGTTGTCACTTTTTCAACCGTTATAGGTTTAACAATTTTCGGACAAGAATCAACGGAATGACCAAAAATATTACAAGTATGACATCTAGGCGGTTTCCATTCGTATTCAACTCGAATTAACTCCTTAGTACAACCAGAGCCTTCAAGATCAGGGACACCAATAGTAACGTTATCTATAAACTCCGAATCAGCATTCATCTCAATAAGACAACGAGCAAAACTACAACGACCCCAAGACTCTTTGCACATATTATCAGTATAATTATCCATCATAATAAGCTTACCAAGAAACGAAGCAATTAAACTAATACCTTCCTCTTCAAATACCTGTAGCGGGACATCATGAAACTTAACCCATACCAGAATACGAGTTAGTTCCTCCTTTAGAAGATTCATTTTCATAGTCCATTTCTTAAGAAAAATTGGTGAATTACGAACCATCCACGGACCACCTTCCAGAACCGCATTAAGACCCTCACTAGATCCAAATTAAAAAAAGAAGAAACCTTTCTCATTCATCATGATCCGCTTAAGACCATGTTTTACCCAGTTATTCTTAGCAAAATACTCAACCACAGGGAATGCAATCCTTTTACCAAGAAAGTAACCATATAAAGTGTTATGGTAGCGAGCATTTACTGTTTCAACAACCTTCCTAGGAATAGCGATATTAACCCCTTCATAGACATTTTCATTAAACGAATAAGAGACTGCATTAATACCTTCATTAGTAGACGTAACCATATCACCTTCAAATCTGCAAAGTAATATCAGAATTTCTTTAGCACGATCAGGTGAGATCAATTCCCACAACGGATGTTTCTTCATTATTAATTCATGCATAAATTCACTCGCGTCACCTTTCGTGCGAATCGTTACACCAAATAATTTCAAAACCGCATGTAGATTACACGATTGCATACCATTAATGGTAGCAGCCTTAGCTTCAAGGTCTGTTTCCCTAGCCATTTATGCAGAGTGCACACTCGAACCACCTGAACTGAGTGAAGAAGTGCTGCTAGTTAAATTCTTATGGCGTTCACACAAAGCTTTATAATAAAGCATAGTGGTCTCCTTAGGTAAAGTAGACCATTTAGGAAATTTGTTTGCCTTCACACCATTTGCAAACACTTCAATGTCACGTACAGTATTCAAAGGAATAGAAAACAAATTAGATATCTCCTATAGCGTTACTAAAACCTCAAGAGTAGACACCTTAACCGCATCCATCCAACTTGTAAATAATGACTTATCACTTTCATTGCTCGAATCCATCATAGCTTCAACAAATCGATCAAACGAACCACTAAAAATGTCAACCGACCACTAAGTTTCAATGCCACGTGAAATCGTTCAAAACTTGCGATTAACCCAACACTTAATAACACAATAACTAATCAGCCTCCCTAATTTAATAATCAAAATAAGGTCAGCCGCCACCACTCCACAATAAATGATCAAAAGTGCTTTGTCAGCCGACCAAATTATGTCAGCCGTCCAAACCTTTTGTGATGAATTCAATAAATGACCAAAATTATGGCAGCCGTCCAACCTTTAGTGATGAATACACCGACCAATTGAAATTGCGAATCACTTAATTTAATGTCAGCCGCCAAAAGGATATCAGCCGCCAAAAGGAATAAGGGTCAGCCGCCAAAGGAATGTAAACAAACGAACAATTTAATACTGATGGACAATTTAATGAGCCAAGAATAAGGACAATTTAATGATCACCCTAACACAGTAATAACCGAAACCCTAAAAACACTTAATGCGACACACTATTAAACCAATCAAACGAATTACTTTGTCCAGATAGCACCAACAGATAAAGACAATAAACCACCGACGAGAGAAACAAACAATCGCACAAGAATGACGGCCAAAAAACAAAAAATAAAACCAATTTAATTTGTCCTAAAATCAATCAACCAAATAAAGACTTTGTTAACTCAAGAATAATCAGTGATTATTCGAGAAAACAGCATCATTATAAGGTATTCGGATTAAAGGAAAAAGAAAATTAGGTTATGAGAAGAAAGGATTTTTGGCAGCCATTGATGTTTTTTAGGATTTTTTGTTTTATTCAGTTCACGGCAATGTCAAATGAAGCATATATCAAACGGATTCAAAGGCTTATATAAAATTGTGTAGCAAAAGGATAACGAATCATAGGCTATGAAACATATAAAAGGACGCAAAAAACGCAACTAGATACGGAGCAAAGTCATGAGAATCCTTAAAAGAAAGGATAGATATATGTACCTTAAACAAAAAATCAACACGAACTCGAAAACTAAAATTTGATCAACCTATTCCCGCTTCAGATTATCTACATGAATAATTAAAGAACCAATTATTATATAAGATTCTATGTGTCACTTTTCTTACTAACTGAAATTGTATTTTAGATAATCTTTTGTTGGTTCCTTTTATTTGCTTTGAACTCTATATGGGTACCATTCATATAACCATTAGATAATTTATAATATGAAAATGATGACAGGTACCTATCGTGATTTATTAGCACACAAAAATAACCTCGTATCGATATCGATTATATGAATTTATTTACCGATTATTTATAACTGTGATATAACACACCAGTTCAAGAACCATTTTTATACTTTTAGTTTTATCATAATATAAGTATTATAGTATAACCGTCATTAACATTAGTTCAACCAGCAACATATTAAACTATATAGTACAACCATCATTATTAAGTTAATGTTATATATCTTACATTCTCTTTTCTTTTCCTACTTTTAGTTATAAAACAAATGGTTCATGCATTTGTGGTTTTCTGCTTCTTTAATCCTGATGTAGAGACTTTTTATCATATATGTGATTCTTAACCATTTAAAATTTAGACAAAACTAGTTTAACTGCGAAGACCAACTGACTTGATCATCTTTCTCATATACAATGTACAATACTTATTTTTATACCGTTACCGGGACTCGAGACTCCATTTTTAATGTTTAAGGTCTATGTTAAGATATTTGACAAGCATGCATAAATATGTGATGTTTCTTATATATATATATATATATATATATATATATATATATATTATATATAGGTATAGTTATAACTTGAAACCACAGTTTTAATCCATGTCATATCTCAGTCACATCTTTTAACCAATAGGATTTGAGATTTGGCTAAAAAATCTCATTAGTTGCCTTATTTAACTCACTTTTGGGCGGAACGCAATTTCTAAAACGTCATTTTTATAAAATCATGTTTTGTCACCGCGGGTATAAATACTGATATACTTTCCTTTTTTCCATTTTCCCCCCAACAACGACGGGTAAAAAACACACACAAACCCTATAGCCGTCACCTCTCTACAATCCTTTTTCCCCAAAATCTTGGTAACCCTAATTCATTATTCATTCATCATTCTTCAACATCGTTATGTTTCACTATATCATTATTCTTCTTTTAATTTATGAAATCAGTATCCACAAATAATAACATCACGAGATTGATTTGTATTATCTGATAACACATCATGTTATAGGTGTGTGTTGGTAGATCGAATGATTAATACATCATAGCAAATCCACACATAGCAGATCCACCACACCAGCAACACACAAAATCAAATCACTAGCTGGAACTCACAAAAAAGAGGTTATCTGGATTAAATCGTGTTCTTAACAACTTGATCTGTGTAGCTTCTACCTGAGGGTAAGTTTAATTGTATCTAATTATTTTTTGTTTGTTTTTACTTTTGTTTGAATCTCTGGCACATCAGGTTTTGGAATCACCAAGATCTGAGGCTTTGAAACATCAATAATTGCAGGCTTGGTGTTTTTAAGAATTACGGGATCAATGGGCTATGGCTATCGGTGATTAACATGGTATTCCTCATCAGTGGTTTTAGTGGTTCTAAAACATGTTTGGTTCTTCAAACTTGCAATTTTTCTGAATTTAAAATGGGATTCCTCTTTTCTACTTTATATATTTGAACTTTAGAATTAGCTCTATCTCTTTTTCTTATTAATTGATGTTTCGTGTTTGTATAGGTTAAATAATCAAATGGTGATAGTTTTCTTGGTGGAGAGGACTTCGATATATTATGTTGGTATTCTTGGTCAGTGACTTTAAAACGATAGATGGAATCGATATATAAAAAGAAAAAGCTTTTCCTTTAGAGACCTAGGGAAGCTGCTGAGAAAGCTCAGACTGAGCTATCATCAACAACCCAAAACATCAACCCACCTTTTATCATATTATCACACAGCTGATGCATTTAGTACAAAGCGTCTGAACATCACCCATGTGAGTTAATATGGAGAAAGATAAAAGTAGGCTAACATGATGAATCTAGATTATTGTAGGTAAGTTAGTTGATTGTAAACTAAATTCTCAAAGGTGATTTTTTATATTAGATTTATAAAATATAGAATATATGCGTGTTATATTTTTAACAATGTGTGCTTCTGATGTTCAGGTGTTTGCTTAAACGTGCATTTTTTAGGTTGTTCATAAACTTGACAGATTGTAAAAACGGGCATGTATACATTAGGCTACTACGAAAATATGACGTATTTAAATTATGTTGTTGCAGCAATCAATTTATATGGTAAAGATATGTGTTTAAGATAATTTCCTCCATTAGATTATGTTTAACAAGATGTATTATCTTTTGTGGAACAGCTGATGATTCTTATTTGGATTATCTTGGAAAGTTCTTGACTTTTTACGTTTGTTGTACTTACAGAGGGCTTATTAATGATTATTTGTATGCGGAATCATTTTCTCGATCAGGATGGTCTTCATCGAGTTGGTTGGGGTCCACGTACACTTAAACGAGTAGGTTGTTCTTTCTGCTATTTTATCTATTGCCAATAAGCTATAATGGAAACCTGGTTTGTTTTACATTGCTTCATCGCATGGGGGGAAGGGCCAAATCGTATGAATGTATGAGGTATTAACAACAGATGCGCAAGGTTGTTTTTGATTTGCGAATAAAGGAATGCCTGTTGACATAAATATGCAACCATAAAAAGAACATAACAGTTATAAAAAAACAAATACGCCCCCTAAATAAGATATAAAAAATCATTTTTAAGATATTATAGTGATCATTTGCTGTGAACCACTTAAAGTCGAGGAAGTTGAAACAGTATATGCTATACTCACTCATACCAAAAAGGTACTGTCAATTGCGTTTTCACATTAGAAATAGTTGCATTTTTTCAGCCTTTGGCGATTGGTTATTTACGTTACTTGCTCTTGTGCTTAGTTTACCTAAAATAAACAGGTAGGTTGGTGTTTGTTTATTTTTCTGCTAATAAGCACCTTGGTATAAGCAACCCCAAATACCCTGATATTCAAACTAAGATAATATCTTGCGTAGCTCTCAAGGAACCTTCAAAAACTGCATATCGGCTTGAGAAGCAATCTACATGTGTGAGTATTTGCAGGGCACTCTGGACATAATACCACTCTTCACTTGGCATGTCAAACTTATGGTGGCCATGCCTTTTCTCATATCCTCATTCCTTTTCTGACCATGTGCCAATACTAACCCTATATGCGCTTCTGAATTTTTAATGTTCGCTCACTTCTTGTGGCTTATATAATCGGCGATATCAACCCCATATGTGCTCCTGAGAGTTTTAAAGTTCGCTAACTTCTTGTGACTTATTTTAGGCTTCATTACCACAAGCAAGAGAAAGATATTCAATTAGTTCAGTTGTTGGCCAATTTTCCTTACTGTAAACAATTAAATTTTCAAATATATGTTTTAATAGGAAATTTTGGGTGAGACTTCGACATGTTTCATCTTTATCTATTAGATAACAATCTTTATTAGTGTAAAGTTTGAAACAACGTCACTTACTTGCAGTAACTATTAGATACAATCAAATTAGGGACTAGAAAAAGTCCTACTGCACATTAGGGACTAGAAAAAGGTCTGCCTTAAAATCAGTTACCTATACGTTAAAGGGTCTTACTTGTGAATTTATAAGTCAACATATTATAACCGCACCAAATTTAGGCATGATATGAGAAAACGTGTGATAGTGGACGGCGCACCCACACATGTAGTATGAACTGACATAGCAGGTGAACACATGTTCTTTTAGTTGGCGATGCTAACTATTATTTTATTGGAGTTTGTTTTGTTGATCCTTTTTTTTATTTTTCTTTTTTGATTCTTTTTTCTTTATCAGGTTGGTTATCACGACAGGGGTTACAGGGTTATAGCAAAGATCGTAGCAGGATCAGGGATAGGTATGATTGGTACCGTGGCATACAAGTCATCTATATTTGATTTATCCTGCTTCCTTGGGAGTACCTTTTTTATTTGCCTCTCTTGGTGTCGTCCTGGTCATCGCAGAAGCATATCTCCAAACACTAGCACGATCACGACCCTCATAGTTGGAACCTCAAAGCAGACAGTTCCGAACACAAAAAAACAAGTGGTGATATTAAAAGCTCCAATATCCTATTGGATGAAAACTAGAATGCAAAAGTTTCTGACATGGGACTGTCAAAAATAAGACTTGCTAATCAGTCGTACACAACTATTGTTACCAATGTGTTGGTACCCTAGGGTACCTAGATCCACAATATATCGAAATGGGAGTCCTCACAATACAAGGTTCTAGCATCCTCTCAATAGCAAGCGTATATTAGTAATCAATGTTTAGCATCCTCTCAAGACCATTTATCGGCATTTGAAGCACTTAATTTTTTAATAAAGGGAAAACATACATATCTGCTCTACACCTTAGTCCCATTTATGCCAACTAATTATAGAGCACCTCAAGTACACCCGAGTGCTACCAGGCCTAATTTAAGCATCTTCTACACATCCTTTTACCAATTACGTCTCCACCCGCTGTAAGAACTCATACACTTTATTGATTTTTTATTTCTATTCTCATTTTCTTCCAGGAATTATAACCTTTCTGTGTCTTTGACCAGGTACCAAGAACAAAAATTCTTGCTAGAGCCTTCATTAGACACTCCTATCAAGATAAGATGTGACTCCCTTATATCACTTTCTTCCATTTTGTGGATCTGGTTACTTCTCCCCACACTATGTAAAGTTGTAAATGGAGCCATTAACCACATTATGTAAATGGGATCCATAAGATATAAAACAATGATTTAAATATGTACTGATTTATTTCAAGTAAATAAAAACACGTGCACTAAAATTAGAATTTTCTTTCATTATACTAAGAAATAAAAACTGGTTGCAGAAATGTCAGCGGTCAGTACTTATTCTCTTGTCAATGCACTTGGTAGAGCATGGCAACATTAGCGCCTGATGGAACATCTCACTTTCTCATATGGAACAGGATATGGAAGCTCACAACAAACTGTATGGGATTAGAATTGAGAGTCGCACTATGTCAAAGTCTTTTTCTTTTCATTTAACAATTTTTTTACTATATTAACCATGGTGAATAATGAATTGTTGGATCATATTATCAGGATGATACCAGATATTAAGGATTAAATCAGCTTTAATATTTGGCTAAACGATGGAATTCAACAAGATCAAAAGAGGCAAAATGTCTCTTGCACCAAATTTTATTGGTTTTATTTTCTATTTGATTATGAAAGTTTAGTGTAAATGGGAAGAGTGACGAATATTAGATAACATTCCTGATGTATTGGTTTCTTTTAGGATGCAATGGCTACAATATGCAGACTTACAATTCAATCGTATGGTTGCGTCTACTTCTATTTACTTCTATTAAAAAACTATAAGTCAAGTATTACATCCTTGGCCTATGCTCTATTTTTTAACTGGCTTGAACCTATGCTTGATATGTATGCATGTGCGAGCAATATATTATAGGCTGAAACACTTTATGCCAAATCATTGCTTATTTTTGTAACAAATCGTCATTATAGAATTTATGATATTTGCGTATTAAAAGAAAGATCAAAATTTAGTTTTATCAACTTTTACTAAAAAAAAGTAAATAACAGAAGGATCCTTAAAAGTTTATTTTTACTCAATATTTAGTAATGAAATATGTAAAAATTATAATAACCTTTTTTTAATATATAATAGTAATCAAAAGTTGTGTTTTTATTTTGGGTACTATTATATTTATTGTGTTTTAATAAGAAAAAATTATCTTGACTTAAATATTTATTTATCTTATTAGTAAACAAAACTTTTAGTAAAAAAAATCTTTTATTTTATATTGCATTCCACCGTTCTCATTATTTCCCTACGTTTCTTCCATCAAATTACATCTGGTCTCCCAATCAACTGTCATAACTGTTCGAAGTAGGTCACACATTCCATTTTCAGAATATCAATGAAAAACTCTTACGTAATTGTTTTGAGGTACAAGTGAGCAAAGTTTTTTAATGTGTCAAATTTTTGGGTTATATCTTTTATTTAACGCTATATAATGTATTGCAAAAATAAGCATCAAATCATATTGTATAGTTGTGGCAAGTATTGTGTCCAACACCTTAAGGGAAAATGCATTAGCATATTCCCATTGAAACCAATCTTAGGATCAGCCATCAACTCGACATTTCATGATAAGTGATTGTATCACACATTCTCATCTAATTAGGAAATTCACAACCATTTAAACTTAAACAAAACACGTTTGCTAGGTGCCATCAAAGTATCAAACATAAAAAAACTCAAGACATAAAAATATCACACATACTGGCATCAAACATAAAAAAATAAAAAATATGTTTTTGACTTCTTTTAAAAAATCAGATTGTTAAACAAACTATATTATTCCGACGTTAAAAGATTTAAAATAATAAGAACTTTTTAATTCAAATTCGGATTGAATTTAAATTTATAAAAAAACCATATTTAACGTAAGTATAATTACTTAATCATACACTATAACTAAAATATACTAACGGTTAAATTAAAAATATAACCTAAAAAATATACTAACGGTTAATTAAAAATACAATAAACAAAAAAACTAAAAAAATAAACCCTCCGGAGCAATAACAAAAACGACCCCGCCCGTTGGGCGGGTTACGACGCTAGTATATATGTATTATATATATATATATAAATATATATATATAATATATATATAATATATATATATATATATATATATATATATATATATATATATATATATATATATATATATATATATATATATATATATATATATATATATATATATATATATATATATATATATATATATATATATATATATATATATATATATATATATATATATATATATATATATATATATATATATATATATATATATATATATATATATATATATATATATATATATATATATATATATATATATATATATATATATATATATATATAGATATATATATATATATATATATATATATATATATTATATATATATATATATATATATATATATATATATATATATATATATATATATATATATATATATATATATATAACTATCTATTGACAACCTCTACATAGATTTCACCCTTAACATGCTACGTATAACGCTTGATTCTATATGTCATAAATAAAGGTTTTAGATATACCTCTAAGCTCAACGAATAAGATCGAAATCAAAACAAGAACACCGACGATAGAAATAAATGAGGCGCGATCGAACCCACAACCTAACGTACGCGAACAACTAGACGACCAACCTCGAACGAGAACCTTATTCCCACTCTAACAAATACTAAATCCACCCGCGATAAAGAACCGAAAAGGATCATTACCAACGTGAACCCGACTTGGGTTGTGCTACCCACCGATCTTTATTGATAATGCAGAATATTATTTTTGTTTGGAGCTCGTAGGTGATTTATTTTCAGAGGTTACCAAAAGTTTAAGTATATAATGTGGCGTAAACTGACTACTCGAATAATATGGGATTTGGATTGGTTACTTTGACCTAATTCTTCTCGAAGTAAATATATCATATGCTGATGCTATTTAAATTTGTTATCATGTTTTGGTGGACTAGCATGCTATGATACTAGTGATATTATATTAGATTTAGTAGTTGATAATTACTACTTTATTAGTTTTATTTTATATCAGTGGCCCTATATTGTTGTCATAGTTCTTACTAAATAGTTCAAATTTTTGGGTATTATAATTCTTCCCTTCTAAAAAAAATTTGTCCTCAAAATTACAGTCGAATCTTAAACGAAAACGTTCCAAGTGAAAAGAAATTTGGCTAGTCGGTCCGAATGATTTTTTCGTTCTCCCAATTAGCCTCACGCTCGGGATGATTTTTCCAAAGAACTTTAATAAGATGAATGGTTTTCTTTCTCATGACTCGTTCTTGACGATCTAGAATAGCCTCGGGCTCCTCAACGAAAGACAAATCATCTCGAATCTTATGTAACAAATATTGAATGACATGTAACAGATGATACTTGTAACCTCCCAAAAGAGATACATGGAACACATTATGAACGTGAGAAAGTTGCGGAGGTAATGCCAAATGATAAGAAACTTCACCAACTCGATCTAAGATTTTGAACGGACCAATGAATCGCGGACTTAATTTTCCTTTCAAGCCAAAACGCCGAACACCTCTACACGGAGATACCTTAAGAAAAACATGCTCCCCAGGTTTAAATTCCAAGGTTCTTCGATGACGGTCAGCATAGCTCTTTTGTCGTGACCAAGCTTCCTTCAATTTCTCCTTAGCAATGGCAACTTTTTCATTCGTTACCTCAACCAATTCTGGACCTTCAATAACACGTTCTCCAACTTCATTCCAACAAATAAGTGCTCTACACTTTCGGTCATAGAGAAGCTTGAAAGGATCTCATTTGATGCTTGCATGCCAACTATTATTGTAAGCAAACTCAACTAAACACAAATACTCGTCCCAATTCTTAGTCCACTCCAAAGCACACAATCTCAACATATCCTCCAGAGTCTGAATAGTACGTTCAGTCTGTCCATCAGTTTGAGGATGAAAAGCAGTACTAAAATTAAGTCTCGTTCCCCAAGATTTCTTCAACCCTTTCCAAAAACATGAAGTGAAACACGGATACCATCGGACACAATAGATGCAGGCGTACCGTGTAACCAAATAATCTCTTGCTGGAAGATTTATGACAACTTGCTGAATTGGTAAGAAGTGAGCCGACTTAGTTAACCGATCAACCACAACCCAAATTGCATCATTTTTCTTAAAGGTGCGAGGAAAACCCGTTACAAAAACCATGAAGATTTTATCCCACTTCCAAGTCGGAAGTTCTAGAGGGTGAAGGAGACCACTTACACGCTGATGTTCAATCTTAACTTGTTGGCACGTTAAACACTTCGCTACAAATCTAGCCACGTCGTGTTTCATTCCAATCCACCAAAATTTTTGCTTTAAGCTCTATACATATTAATAGAACCAGGATGAATAGAGAATGGATAGCTGTGTGCCTCAGTCAAAACAGATTCTGGAAGAGAGGAATCATCAGGAACACATAATCTATTACCGTACCATACCACAGCATGTCCGTCAACCCGAAATTTTGCATGCTTACCTTCTTTCAAATTCTCTACCACAGACCATAATTCGCCATCTTCCTTCAGAGATTCTCTGATCTGCAATATAAGGTTAAGTTCAATCTTAAGGCTAGCTATATAGCCTTCGGAACCACGAATGCATAACTCGACTTCCATAAGCTCCAAGTCCTTGATAATCTCAGGCTCAATTTTGAGGCTAGCCAAAATTCCATAATTCTTTCTACTAAGTGCATCCGCTACCACATTAGCCTTGCCGAGATGATACTGAATATTTGCGTCATAATCCTTGAGAAGTTCCAACCAACGTCTCTGCCTCATATTGAATTCTTTCTGGGTAAAGATATATTTAAGGCTTTTGTAACCGATAAAGATATCACAAGTTACCCCATATAAATAATGTCTCCAAACCTTAGGAGCAAAAACCACTGCCTCCAACTCCAATCATGTGTCAGGTAATTCTCCTCATAAGGTTTCAATTGCCTCGATGCATAAGCGATAACCTTCCCATGTTGCATAAGAACGCAGCCTAGACCTTTCTTCGATGCATCACTATAAATTTAGTATCCACCAGTTCTAGAAGGAAGAGTAAGTATGGGAGAACAAACTAATCTCTTTTTAATCTCTTCAAAGCTCTTCTCTCGCCTCATTTTAGACAAACTTTTCTCTTTTACGCATAAGTTTCGTCAAAGGTAAAGCAATAAATGAGAACCCTTCAACAAATCTTATATAATACCCCGCAAGCCCCAAAACGCTTCTGACCTCGGTCACCGTCGTCGACCTTGGCCATTTGGTGATAGCCTCAACCTTAGCAGGATCCATAGTAATACCATCAGCCGATACAATATGACCCAAGAACGCCACTTGACCCAACCAAAATTCACACTTTGAGAATTTAGCATAAAGCTTCTTCTGACTCTTTTGACGCAAGGTTTCTTATACGATATGAAGTTGATTCTCATGCTACTCCTTCGTCTTCGAATACACCAAAATGTCGTCAATAAAAACGATGACAAATTTTTCTAAGTACTCATGAAAGACACGATTCATCAAGTCCATAAAAAAGGTCAGAGCATTAGTGTTAGGTCATTTCAGTGCCTAAAGATATCACTGATGGATTCGAATAACAATCAGCCTAAGTAAACTATTAACCTTGAACATAATGAAGTCACTGAGTGAACAGTCACTCAGTGAGTTACCTTCGAGTTCCTAGACTGAGTCTAAAATAAGGACTCAAGCATTCAGAGAGGCGAAGCTTAATGTTGAGTATTTGTGCAAGTTCATTTTTCTTGACTCAAGACAAATTGAAAGTCCTACCAATCTCAAGTTATAATTGTTTTTGGTTGTAACAAGATTAATTGGATTCTATGTCTATTTCAAATAACGACGTAAAAACATAAAATATTATAGGTCTATATAACCGTAAAACAAATTGCAAGTACCACAAAAATAGCACACAGTACAAGTATCTATAGCACAAATGTAAAAGTGCTTGAAATGTAAAGAAAATAAAAGTATAGGGACTAGAAGTGTAAAATCAGAAAGTATAGGGACTAAGAATGAAAAATGTAACCAAATATGTTAACCAACTAACAAATTCCAAAACTAACTAACTAAAAATGCAACAAACTGAAAATTAGGGACTAAAATTTGCAAACCCTAGAAAAGTACAAGTTTAAAAGCTAATTAACCATTTAATGAAAGGTGAAGGACTGAAATGGAATTAAACATGACTTATAACCAAAAACGGGTATATAAACTCGAATAAGCTCGTGTGAGCTTATTATCCAACCAAAATGGTTCTGGTTTTTTAAAGTGCTTAAAAATGAAAATCAGCTAGACTTGAAAAAGGAATTTGGCTAAAATTCAGTAAAACTCAAAGTAGCTTATATCAATAAGCTCAAGTTAAGCTAAAAGCTTATCTAGACTTACACAAAGTGATTTTCTTGTTGAAACTGATTAAACAAGTAATGAGAAGCTTGGAATGTCAATTGGTTTTGAAAATCATCAAGAAAATAAGCTGGAATTTCAAATAAGCCAAAACAACTTATTTTGACCAAGTTTGACCAAAATATCCAAAAAACTCAAATTCACAGAAACTACTCAGGACATGTTTGCAAATGGATTTGTGAAAGAAAATTGGGTGTTTTATGAAGAGGATTAAGAGATATGGAAAAACAGTTGGCTTATTGTCAAAAAAATTTGCAAATGGTATAGTGCTGATTAATAAGCTGATAACTGGCTCAATACTGAAAACTGTATAATTTCCTCACAGAGGATGAAAGTTCATATGATAAGCTAACTCTGAGAACAAAAATCAGCTAAATCAACTTACTAACAAAGAACTGTCATGTGATCAAAAGTAGCTAGTTTTCACTAATGTTTAATTGCAAAGGCTAACCCACACTTTTTATAGATCAATTACCTGTTTGACCAAGAAATTGACCAAGAAACTTCACCAAATGACTTACACTCACTTGTTGAGTATAAGTGAACTCAAATCAACAGGTTTTACAAACTGGTTCTCAAAATTGACTTAAATCCAAACACTAGTTACAAATCTGATTTAGAACTTTTGTGAATGCTTTTTGAGCAAAAGTGTTTGACAGCTAATGACACTTATCAAATCTTGTTAAGTGAATGAAATGAACCAGTTTGAAGTAAAAAACAATCAAGTTTACATGAAAGAACTCAAAGTAAGTAACTGATGAAATATGACTGATGAAATCCAACTTTATCAAGCTTAAACTTAGTTAAAGCTATAGGACTACAAGTAAACTATCAAAACATCAAAATTACACCACAAGTTCTCTAGCACAATCACATTTCAACAATTAAGATCTACTTCTAGGAATTTAGCATGCAAAAATAGTTAAGAGGAATTTTAAACAAGAAACTGAATGCCTTTTAGCTTGAAGCCACCCTTGATGGAGTAGTAAGCGCTGAGCTTACTAAGATCAACTAAATCACCATGAATCTACCACTATAAACCACTATATCATCATCATCTATTGAAAATCAACTCCCCTACTACAACTGCTACAACTGGTATGAAATGGACTGAAAATGCTTCTGAATCAGCTACAGGCTTCAACAAGACTTCAAACACATTCCATTGATCAAGTTTGATCAATGGATTCACAATAGTAACAAGAATGTAGGATTATGCAGAATTGAGAATAAGAGTTGAGTGAAAATGAAAATGGAAGTTCATTAATGGAGGAAAAGTTTGTTACAAACGGTTATAGCTAACTAACTAACTTTCAAGTGATTGTCAGTCACTTGAGAGAAGTTTTTAACTAAATTGCTAACTAGAAATGAGAGGATTTAACAAGTGTGTGAAAATTACACACACTAACTACATACAAGAAATGAAGACTAAGTGGGGTATTTATAGCAGTTGGGATGAAGTTTGTTGGAGGTTGGTGACGTGTGCCAGCCAATAACAATCTTCCACGTGGCTTGAATCTTGTAATTGTAACTAACCGTTGAAGAACTTGAATTGGGGGTTGTTGATGTAGTCACTTTTAGGCTAATTTAGTAATTGGGTTGTCTTCCTCTCTTGATTTGGAGCAACTTTCATGTTTATATCAAACTCTGATATGCACTCTAGCTCAAATTCGTTCATGGGCTTTGTTTGAATATGAGAGTGACACGTGTTGTTGTCTGATTTGATGAGAGAGAGGCATAAATTGTTATCCGTTTCTTGATATTTGATTGGTGGAAATTGTGTGAGTGGAAGTACTGTTGTGATTGGGTGATAATAAATGTGTCGGCTGCTAGTGGGCTGACTTGGCAATAAAGTACAATCCGAGTATATGAAATACTCACTTTACATTGGTTGAAATAGCTATCACTTGGATCACTAGCAAACTTGGCTCAATTTTGTCATGTTTAGTCCCCATAGTTTAGGCAGAATATGATTTGAGCTCCAAGCTTCATTTCTTTGCCAATTTTAGTCCTTCTAACTTCACACTTGTTCACTTATCATCCTTTGACTTGTTGACTTGAAAGTTGACCAAATTTGACTTTGTTCTTGACTTTTGCATAATTAAAACTTTAGTCCCTCATCTTTGAAAGTTGTCAAGAAAGGTCCTTTGTCTTTGCAAGGCTTGTCACTTTTCATCCTCCTTTTGTCTTTTCTTTATCATTAAGGCTTGATTTCACTTGTTTGCTCCAAATTTGTATCTTTGTTACCTACACAAGCATAAACAACAAAACATACCCATAATACTGCTTTTATGAATAAAATTAGGTATTTTGCTTTGTGTTTTAAGGTGATTTGTGATATTATTGATATGAGATTTCACTTATATCAAATCCCCTACACTTGATCATTTCCATGACCTCATGTAATGCTATATTTTAAAGCACCAATTTGCACTTTTCTCATAATTAATCCACCTTAGCCAATATGAAATGCTTTTACACTACTCTACACTACATGATGCATGATTTTGATTTTATACAATGCAATGCAAAGAAAAGCAATTCTATATATATATATTTTTGGATTTTCTTGAAATGGTTTTGATGGAAATAACTCATAAAGAAATCAAGGACTTAGATTAGGGCTTTGAGTACCATGAACACTTATCATCCTCAAGTTTCACTTTCCCCATACCAAGCTTAAAAACAAGATCATTGTTATCCACAAGTGAAAGTGCGTCAACTCATTCATATGGATTAATTGTGTTACTCTTATACCAACACTTATTATGCCCCTAAGACCGGTTATTATATGAGCAAATTGCTTGAGAGCAAATTTGTCATTATTTAAAGCGTGAAATATAAGATATGTAAAATTTCAAAATAAGGAAGCACAGTTTTAATCCTAAGTAACCATCTTGTCCATTACTCGAAAAACAACCCACAACTGATATAAGTCTGACTCAAGAATAATAAGTCATTCGCCTTATGTGTAAGATACTTATGTCATGCATTAATAAGTAGCTACACACTCGCTAAGAAAAGAAAAATAAAACTCACGTAATAATTTTTATCCGCCGCCTTTTTGGGACTTTGGATCTTCAATCCCGCAAACTGTCAAGGTAATACTGGATTGGAGCAACTATTAAATCGCCGCAACCCTTGTGAGAGTAATATTGGAATTCAATAGCTACTATAATTAAAACTTCACTGCCCCTCTTGGGAGTCTTGTATAATTATTTTTTTTTCTTTTTCTTTTTTTTTCTAGCCACTCATTTTTTTTCATAAGCCGCTCTTATTTTTCTTTATTCCTCACAAAGAAAGTTGAAAAGAATAAAAGGAAAAACACCCACTAATTATTAAGCATGACATAAGTCTAGTACACACAAAACGTTCAAACTTAGAATCTTAAGACGTACTTATACCAACCACGAATGATTAGTAAAAAATGCATAAGAGACTACAAACCGATTAAAATCGTTCTTGATTATTTATTAACATATATACATGCGTTGAAAAGAAAGTAAAGGTTACGAATGGGGATACAAAAGCCACAATTAATGAATATGAGTTTTATCTAGCCCTTTACACTTATTTTAAACTCTATCATCTCTTGTTCTCCACAGTTTAAAATCTCAAATAATGAGACTAGTGGATGCTTAGCCTAATAAACCAATAAAGGTCTACATGGTTAAGGCTACTAGCTAGAGAGTGCTTAGATAAGCAAACTCGGGTTGAGTCAAAGTATCCATGGCGGGCCTAATATGTCAAAGAAGTATATATTTGTTAAACCATATCCTGTATTATATTTTTTCCTTTTCATATATTTTTGATGAAAAATAAAAGAAGAAAATATATACAATGCAAATGTGTTATGCAAATGAAAAATGATTGATACAAAAATTATGAATGCATATTTTTGGTGGCCAAAGTAGATCAAAAATTCGAAAAGTATTTGAAAAATTAATTTCTAAGTTATCATGAAGGTCAATGACAAAGTTCTAGGTGAGGTCACTTCAATAGAAGACCCTCTACACTTAAAATAAACATTGTCCTCAATGTTTAAGATTAATGGAGTAAACTCCCCTACACTTATGACATTGATAACTTTTCTTACCCCAAGCTAAGGAAAGGTCTACTACAGTGAATTCATTTTAAGCATAATGTGGTTATGAAAAATCACAATAGTAACAAAGTGAACCCGATACAAGGGCCTCCTCCATAAGCTCCTATGCATGTGATGAGAGAGAGAAACCCTACAAACAACATTAAGACAAAAGAGAGGCATCCCCCTACACGTATCCTCAACTCTATACCCTTATTTCTAACCTACCACACTCTAGTCTAAAAACTCTAAACCTAGTTATTCAAGCTTGATTTATGGATTCTCTAACTCGACTCTTCCCACAATGAATTAATTCATGGGGAAAATGGGGATCTCTTGGACCATTTCCACAGAAATGTCCTCCCCAAAGTAATGCTTAACACGATGACCATTCACTTTGAAATTTGGGCCATTTGGTTGTTACAACTCAATGGTACCATATGGAAATACTTGAGCAATGGTGAATGGACCGGACCATCTTGACTTAAGCTTGCCTGCAAAGAGTTTCAACCTTGAGTTAAAGAGAAGAACCGGCTCTCCAACTTTGAACTCACAGTTCTTGATCTTAGCATCATGTAATTGCTTAGTCTTTTCCTTGTAAAGCAACGAGTTTTCATAAGCATTGGCTCTCAATTCATCCATCTCATTGAGTTGGTCTTTTCTATGTGAACCGGCTTGGTTTAAATCAAAGTTTTCCCATTTGAGAGCCCATGAAGCCTTATGCTTTAACTCGAATGGGGGGTGACATGCTTTTCCTTAGACAAGCCTATATGGAATACAACCAATTGGTGTCATAAAATCCGTCCTAAAAGCCCACAAAGCATCATCAAGTTTATCCGACCAAGAAGCTCGATGCTCTCCCACCGTTCTCTCTAAAATCCTCTTTAAACCACGATTTGTGACCTCGGTTTGCCCATTGGTTTGAGGGTGATACGCGGTAGAAAGTCTATGGTTAACACCATACTTCTTCATGACTCTTTTAAATTGATCATTACAAAAATGAGTCCCACGATCACTTATGATAGCCCGAGGTACACCAAATCTAGCAAATAATTGCTTCAAGAATTTCACTACAACTCGAGCGTCATTAGTACGCAAGGCTTTAGCCTCAATCCACTTTGAAACATAGTCCACGGCTACGAGTATGTAGTTATTGTCCTTTGATGATGGAAAAGGTCCCATGAAATCTATACCCCATACATCAAAAATCTCATACTCTTGTATAAAATTTTGTGGCATCTCATATCGTTGATTAATCTTTCCTTGTCTTTGACAAACATCACAAAATTTCACCATCTCTTTGGCATCTTTATATATGGAAGGCCAATAGAAACCCGAATCAAATACTTTCTTGGCCGTGTAGTTGGGCCCAAAATGGCCTCCCGTAGGTCCCTAATGACAAGCTTCTAAGATTTCAAATGCTTCGGGCCCATCTACACATCGTCTTATTATTTGGTCCGCACATTGCCTAAAGAGGTAAGGATCATCCAAATGTAGTATTTTGCTTCCTTAAGAAACTTTTTCTTTTGTTGGGAAGTGAGACCCTCTATTAGCACATCCCTCACAAGATAGTTTGCAATATCCACAAACCAAGGGGTGGCATCCTCTTGTGAAGAGATAGACATGAGCTCCCCTAATGGAAAGGATTCATTAATTTCCTTATGAGGTAATTCACCTTGAAAAGGATGCTCAAGTCTAATCAAATGATCAGCCGCTAAATTCTCAGCTCCTTTCTTATCACGTATCTCAATGGAAAACTCTTGTAGCAATAAAACCCATCTCAAAAGCCTAGGCTTAGCATCTTGCTTTGTCATGAGATACATGAGAGCGGAATGGTCCGTATACACTATAGTCTTAGAAAGCACAAGATAGGGTCTAAATTTCTCAAAGGCATAGACTATAGCAAGCAACTCTTTTTCCGTGGTGGTATATTGAAGTTGAGCACCCGTCATTTTCTTACTTGCATAGTGTATAGGTTGAAAATGCTTATTAACTCTTTGTCCTAACACGGTCCCCGCAGAATAATCACTAGCATCACACATGATCTCAAAAGGCAAATCCCAATTTGGAGAAACCAAAACGGGAGCCTTAGTCAACTTTTCCTTAAGAATCTCAAAAGAGTCTAAACACTCTTGTGTGAATATGAAAGGAGCCTCTTTTTCCAAGAGGTGGGTCATGGGTCTTGCTATCTTAGAAAAATCTTGTATAAAACGTCTATAAAACCGCATGACCCAAAAAACTCCTAACTCCTTTCACCGTGGTAGGTGGGGGAAGTTTAGCAATAACATCAATTTTAGCTCGATCCAAATCTAAACCTTTATTGGATATCTTATGTCCCAAAACTATCCCCTCTTTGACCATGAAATGGCACTTCTCCCAATTAAGAACAAGACGTGTTTCTTAACACCTCTTAGGCATACGCTCTAAATGGGAGAGACAAGAAGTGAATGAATCTCCAAAAACCGAGAGATCATCCATGAAGACTTCCATAGTGTTCTCAATCATGTCATGAAAGATTGCCATCATATACCTTTGGAATGTCCTCGGTGCATTGCATAAGCCAAAAGGCATTCTCCTATAAGCAAATGTACCATAAGGACAAGTGAATGTGGTCTTTTCTTGATCCTTTGGATCAATGGGTATATGGAAATAACCCGAAAATCCATCTAGAAAGCAATAGTACTCATTTCCCGCCAAGCGTTCAAGCATTTGGTCCATGAAAGGTAATGGGAAATGATATTTCCTAGTAGCATCATTGAGCTTCCTATAATCAATACAAACTCTCCAACCCGTGACAAGTCTAGTGGGTATAATCTCATTGTTCTCATTAGGCACTACGGTGATTCCACCCTTCTTAGGGACACAATGCACCGGGCTAACCCATGGAGAGTCAGAAATGGGGTAAATCATACCCGCATCAAGGAGTTTGATAACTTCCTTTTTGATGACCTCACGGATTTTTGGGGTAACCCTTCTTTGGTTTTGAATGGCGGGTTTGTAATCATCCTACATAAGAATTTTGTGTGTACAAATATTTGGATCAATTCCCCTTATGTCGGATATTTTCCATGCTATGGCTTTCTTATGTTTCTTAAGCACCTCTATGAGTTTTTCCTTCTCATCATCTTTCAAGTCTTTTGCTATAATCACGGGTAATTGGTTCTTTCCCTCTAGGAATGCATATTCAAGGTGTGATAGAAGATCCTTAAGATCTAGGGAAGGTGGACTCTCAATGGAAGGTTTCACTATAGGTGGATCATCAATAGTAACTTCTTGTGGAGTGGGTGAAGGAATGTGATGAGACTGCTTTTATACATAGTCTCATCGTCCAAATAGGGCTTTAAATGCATTAAATATCATCAAAATACCCAAATATATGCTTGTGTTTGTTGCTTGTGTATTTTAGGTACGGATATTGAGAAAATGACAAAAGATCACAAGAATCATACAAAAACGAACACGGGAAACGAAGTCGCACGATGAACCAAGCCCTAATGAAGAATTTTCCAAAGAAAACCCTTGAAGATTTGAAGAATTATGAAGATTGGTCCTCCAAGTTTGAAGAATTGACACTTTATACCCTTGTATCTTCATAATTACAAGTTTGGTCCCTAAAGTTTGTCAAAATTACAAAAAGGACCCTTAACTTTGAAGAATTGGCAAATTTAGTCCCTCAACAAAACTAAATTGTCAATATTGGTCCTCCAAGAAGTCAACAAACAAGTCAAAGCCTTAAAGTATGAAGACATGTCAAAAACAGCCCTTGAATATTGAAGAATTTACATGTTTGGTCCTTGTTTCAAGCTTATAAAATCCTTGTGCCAAATTTGACAAGTACTCCATACTTATTATAAAGGGAAAACAAAGTTTTGGCTGATATTTGCAAAGCGAAGACAAAAGGAAACATGGAGGGCCAATTCTGCCAGACATTGGAACTTATCTCAGCCAATCATGTGTACACATCACCCACCACCACCAATCACAACTCCCTACCTCACTCCCTCTTCCACGTCACCATTCCACCAGCTAATAAACCCATTTATTTAACCCTTCCCTCCTAAACACATTTTCAAAAAACCATTAATCCACAAACGGATTAAAACCCCCTTAATCCTTCCATAAACCCTAGATAATCCCAGAATCAATCAAGTAAAAAACAAAGGGGTTTTTAACCAACTTGTCCAGATGGGTGATTAACCTAATACTAAGCATATCCCAAACCCAAATAGCCCATCACTTTCACTCATGTGATACCCCTGACCCTCCCCTGCACAAGAAAACAAAGTGTACAAACCCATCAACGGCTGGAAGATTCATTCTTGCTCCATACGTGTCATCCAACGCTCCAAAAGCAGTTTGACACCTCTGGCACCCCCACATCAGTCCAAGATCATCACATGGCTCTTGAAAAATTCAAAAAAATGGCATCTTCAAATATTCGTCCAAGGGCATTACTGGAAGTTCAAGTGTTAGGGTTTCTAGTTTCCATTCAGTTCTAGAATCACATTGTAGCCTCTATATAAAGGCACATAGGACTTAGCTTATTACTGTTCTTTTTTCTCCTTTTTTCACAACTTTGTAAGTTCTGTTTTTATGAATGAAAAAGGTTTAAGTTTGTTGATGAGAAGAAAGAGCCATCTTAATTTACATTGTTTGCTTGTTGTTTAAAATTCCAAGATTGTTTACTTTTCAAGTTTTTAAAATTCAAGTCTTGTGTTCAAAGGTTTCTGATTTCAAGTTTTCTTTTCAAGTTAAGCTAGAAAGGTTGTTAAACCACATAAGCTTCTACATTCAAGCTTGTATATGACCATACAACCCTGATATCTTGGAGATATCAAGGTGTAGTGGGTATAAAAGTTTGGGTAAAAAGGGCAAAGTGAGGTAAAAAACCTTTTTGCTTATTTTTTTTACATCACTGTTTCAGCTAAAAAGCTATAAGCTATAAGGAGACTTGTCTATAAGTCATCCTTATAGCTCATTGGCTCTCAATCCAGGTCACTCTTGTTGTTGTGGTTTGATCTTAGCAGGTTCTAAACAAGGACCATATTTCATCATTTTTTTTGTTAAGTAAAACTTCCTTAGCACCTCAACAAAGTTCAGCACAAGCCCGGACTTGTTTGGAGGTGGTTTTTCAACCACTAAGGGTCCTGGATGTAGGACCCTTAAGGTAGTTCTTGTTTCCCATTTCATTTTAGCTTTCTGAAAATTTTATGTGAATTGTATGATTTTTGTGCTATGTGTTTAAGTGTTGATTTGAGTGTTGAATATTGGTCATTTAGATGTTATATGCATGTTTTAGTAAGTGATAATCAGTTTGATTGTGTTTTGATACCATTTTCTTTGTTAAAATTTGATTTCATATTTTAAAGGTGTGTTTGGGATTAGGGTTTAACATAGGGTTGTTGAAGTTAATCTTGTGTTTTAATGTGTCTTATACACTTATTAGGGTATTATTAGGTTATTTGTGAGCTTGACTTTTTGTTTGGGTAAGTTTTGAACACATGTGCATGTCAAAAGTTTGAGAATATAGCTATAATCAGTCACTGCTTGATTTCTGCTTATTTGTGTGAAATTGGTGCTTCCAATTTGATAATCTGTTAGAAAATAGGTTTAAGAAGGAGTGTGAATTGATTGTATGTCATTTGATGAGAGTATATGTAAGTTTTAAGGCTTTGAATCTCATTTGTGTGCACACTGCATCAGCAAGTACTCATCAGAAACATCTAGTCATATCAGCAACCTTTTTGCTTATTTTGTGATTGAATTTGTGTTGTGCTTACCTGTTTTTTGTGTTATTATTGACTCCTTATACTCCAAAGAGTATAAGGGTGCCATTTGTCCACCAAAAACAACACAAAATCACAAGACAAGCCCTCTTGTCTTTTATCTTCACAAGTGAAGAACACTTGTGTGTTCATCAGATACCAGTGCAAAACTGGGCACGTTTTGGCTTTCCTAAGCCTTAATCTTTGTTATTTTGGGTTTGTGTTTGTGTTTTAGAAGTTAATTAAGTACCTGGTTTGTGTTTTAAAAGTAAAAAAAAAAAGTTTGCAAAAAGCTCACCTTGCCTGGGCTCGAACACGCGACCTTGCTTTCCAAGGGCTAGCGTGTTAACCAGTGATCCAGATGGCTTTTTACGTTTAGGTTTCACTTCATCATATATTTAAGGTGTTTTGGCTTTGTAGCTTATTTAATTAACAGCTTTTAAATAAGCAGTTTCTAGCTTATTTCCTTTAGCTTTTTCATGTTTAGCATTTTTCCTAGGATTGTATAAGGGTTTTTGACTTTTCTGAGCAAAAAGTAGATTTTTCCCTTTATTAATTAGTTTTTTAGGATTATTTTAAGTTTTTATTTTAGAAAGTCATTAAAAAATAGTAAAAAGTATATTAAAAATCTGAAAAAATAGTTTTTAGGTTTTTAATCATATTTTTGAGGTTTAAAGCTATTTAGGTTTTCAATTTAGCTTATTTTTGATTTTATAGGATTTTAGGGTTTTTAAGCAACTTTAAAATTTAATATAAAATTATTAAATAAGTTTTTGAAAATTTGGATTGCATTTTTGTTTTAGTTACATTATTTAGGATTTTTGGTAATTTTTTAGAATTTATTTACAAGCTTTTTATTTTTTTGAATATTTTAATATTATTTTATTGCTAAAAATAGAAAGTTGGTTTTTTCTAGTTTTTTCATTTTTTCTTGGTTAAGGACACTTAATTAGGAGTTTTGTCTCTTTCCAAATATTTTTTAGACTTTTCAATTAATTTATAGAATTAATTTAAGATTTAATAGATTTTAATAGTTTTTAAGTGTTTAAAAATAGTTTAATTTGGTTTTAAAATTTTTAAAAATATTTTTTAGCTTAATTAGGTCATTTTTGAGGTTTACAAACTATTAGATCTTGTTTAGGGCTTTTTAATATTTAATTGTGATTTTTAGGGCTTTAATTAGCATTAAAAAGTCATTATTGAATTAATTAAAAGGTTTTAGCAAGTTTGGGTTTTTTGTAAACTCTTAGAATATTATTGGGGATTTTTAGTAATTTTTAGAAATTTTTAGGTTAAAATTTTAATTTTGGCACTATTTACGGTTTTACGTTTTCGCCTTTTTCGTCATAGTTTAATTCGTTTTCATAACCGTCTTTCTCTCTTAATCGCATTTCTTTCTCAATCATATAATCACAAACATTAATCAACTCTTAACACAACGCACTTGCCTCCTCGAGAACGAACTCACTTAGGGTCATTCACACACGGTTTTCCTAAATCGTCGTGCACGCTTGCCCTACTTTGTTGCCTCTTTTCCTAAAAAGGTATACAAACCACTACATCAATTTTGGCGCCGCTGCCGGGGAGGCGTGTTGTGTTTTGGTTGAACCATTGTTGTTTTTATATATAGCCATAATAGCTAATTGTATTAGTAGCACTCTACTAATACGTATTATCGGTTTTTCGTTTTTTGTGAATACTATTACTATATTGTATACGTAGAACAATAAATTTACATGTACTCCAAATACGTGAGAAATCACAACCTTGACTTGGGAGGTCATTACCCAATCATTGTATTCGAATCTCAAACCAAAGAAAAGGCAAAAATAGATAAATACTTTCGTGAAGCTCGATTTTGAGAAATACAAACTATAAGGTGGGTATAAGGCGGTTGTATTTCACGACCTAAAGGAAAAAGGCTCTTAAGTGCTTCGCGCCGCCTCGTTTCCTCCGCTTGCTTGTGCGTATTTTGATTTTGAAGGCTAATCGAGGGTTTTGCCGCCCAAAGTATTACTTAAGTATCATATATATTTTCTTGGTTTCTATTGATTAAACCCTCTTGAACGATTTGGTGTTCCACCATTGTTCTAAAGTCATCGAAGGCGTTCACTTCACGTGATCGTTTTCATTCCTTGAGGCTTCTTTAATCGAGAGATTTGATTAAGGAGGAGATTTGTAGATTTGTGTCTACTAATACATTCCAAAAATCCAAAAAAAGTTAAAAACAATCAAAAACCACAAAAAAATTGAAAAAGTAAAAACACCAAAAAGAATCTTCTTTGCTCGCCTTCTCGTTGTACGTGACGTTTATGCAAACTCGCTCTAAAGCAAGACGTGCTCGTAAACAAAGAAACAAATCCATCACTCCTACTAGTGAGGAGTCTCCTATTGACGAACCCATTAGAGAAAGAAGCACCCATGGCTAATCGAACTATGATGGAGTTGCTTCAAGCACCCACCGAGGGTTATGGAGAAGCGATTGTGATTCCCGCTATCCTTGCGGAGAATTTTGAGGTTAAGACGGGTTTATTGTCCATGATTTAAAACAACAAGTTTCGAGGTGACGAAAAGGACAACCCTCATAACCACATTCGCCAATTCAATCGTCTTACCGCCACATGCAAGTTTAAGGACGTCTCAAACGACTCGATTAAGATGATGCTTTTTACGAATTCCTTAGCGTGGCCCGCAAAAATTTGGTTAGAGAAAGAGCCACCCAATTCTATATTGACGTGGAAGGATCTCGTTTCAAAATTCGTGAACCAATTTTTTCCGCCCTCTAAGACTACGCACTTGAAAAACGAGATTTCAAAGTTCTCACAAGAGTATAATGAGAGTTTTTCAACGGCTTGGAATAGGTTTAAGGAAATGTTGCACGAATGTCCTCATCATGGTTTTTCCGACTTGCATCAAATTGACACGTTTTACAATGGCTTGAACGATCATGAGCGTGATTATCTTAATGCCGCCGCGGGTGGTAATTTCTTGTGTAAGACGGTCGAGGAAGCATTGTTAATCATTGAGAATAGGTCTAAGGTGTATAGTCCTCGTAGCACGTCGAGTGTTCGTAAGACTTCGTCTTCACCTTCATTGTCACACACCGTTGATGCTTGCCAAATCGAGGCTAATTTGGAGAATAAGATTTTTGATAAGTTGAAAGGATTGTTAATTGAGTTTAAAGTTGGTGAACAACCCGCTCCCGCTACGATTAAAGCGGTTGAGGTTTCTTGTATGTATTGTGGTGGAGCTCACGATTATTCCGAGTGCATTACCAACGGTGGTAACACTTCGAGTGCCTTCGCGGCCGCGGGAACTTATAACCAAAACGGTCAAGTTCCTCGCACTAATCAATTGACTCCACCGGGTTTTCCACCAAATCAAAATGCTAACAATTATTGAAACAATCAAGTTGGTTACCAAAGCAATCAAAGGAACAATTTTAAGGGTAATAACAACTATGGGAATCAAGGGAGTAGTAGTAGCCAATTGCAAAATCAAAATCAAAACCGTAATTTTCAAAACACAAGTCAAGGTCTTCAAAATGTTTACACAAAAGAACTTCCAATGGACTTTTTGAATTACGCCACGGCAAATGATAAGATTTTGGAAAACATACAAGAGCAATTGGCTAGTCAAGCTAGGGACACGACTAAAAACACCAAGGAGTTAGCAAATTTTGTGAAAGAAAATCTTAACATGAGAAATGAGTTGAAAAATGATTTTGCTAATCAAATTCGAGGTCAAAACAACAAGATAGAGCAAATTCATGCTAGGCTTGAACAAAAAATTGACCAAAAAGCCGCTAGTCATGATTTGAAGTTTAATAGTCACGATGCTAAGCTTAATGCAATTTTAGAAGCCGTCATGGGAAACAAAGCCTCTACTTCGAGTGGTCTACCTAGTAACACCGTTTCAAACCCGAAGGGAGAGATGAAAGTGATTACCACACGAAGTGGTAAGACACTTAAAGAACCGACTCCTTAACCAATTACTCCAACGGTGGAGGAAATTGAGGAAGAACCCGAGGTGGTGGTCGAAAAGGAGCATATTTCAAGCCCACAGAGTACCGCTCATGCCACACCTACGATCGACCCTTTACCTTGGAACCCGAGATTCCAAAGGCTATGCCTACGCCCCAACCCACACCACCCTTGCCTTACCCATCAAGACTTAGGAAGGAGAAACGACAAGAGCGCGACAATTACCAATTTGAGCTTTTTATGAAAATGTTTCGTGAGTTGCACCTTAATGTGAGTTTCGCCGATGCTTTGGTCATGATGCCTCGATTTGCCGCTAACTTTAAGAGTATGTTGAACAACAAGGAGAAATTGCACCAAATGTGTAGTTGTTCGTCGGTTTATCTTAATCGCATACCTCAAAAAGTCAGTGATCCCGGTAAATTTTTGATCCCTTGTGCAATTCAAGATATGGAAGAATGCTATGCCTTGGCCGATCTTGGTGCTAGCATTAACTTGATGTCACTTGCAATATTCAAGTCGCTCAATCTTCCTAATCTTACTCCTTCACGAATGTCTATTGAGTTGGCCGACCATTCCACGATTCTTGCATGTGGTTTGGCGGAAGACGTTTTTGTGAAAGTGGGGAAGTTCTACTATCCCGTAGACTTTATCGTTGTTGATATCACCACGGATCCTCAAGTTCCTCTTATTTTAGGTCGTTCGTTTTTAGATACGTCTATGGCTTTAATTGATGTTCATGCTAGAAAGATCACCTTACGTTTCAACGACGAGGAACTTGTTATAAACGCAACTCAAAATTCTCAACTTTCTCATGTTTATTCCGTTGCTACCATAAATCTCGTTGATATGATCGACGTGGTTTGTGAGGAATTTTCACAAGAAGTTTTAGGGTTTGGTGATGAAGAAACTAGTGGCAATCCCACTATGTTAGATCCAATTCTTGATAATTCGACACCAACCTTCACTCCTTTCGAAGGTGGTGGTTTTACGTTGGAAGAATTCGATGTTCCACGTACTTGTGACGAAGACCTCGACAACGATGAGGACTTCTCGATTATCAAGGATTTTCTTAACGATTTCCCATTTCCTCCACCCGAGGAGGTTATGAGTATCGAGCCCAAATCTTCACTTGAGGAACCACCTATTCTCGAGTTGAAAGATTTACCTCCTCACCTCGAATATGTCTATTTGGAGGAGGACGAACAGTTGCCGGTTATTATTGCGAAGGATCTTTCGAATGATGAAAAAACCGCACTTGTCGATGTTCTTAAGGACCACAAAGGGGCGATTGCGTGGAAGTTATCCGACATTAAGGGAATCGATCCCAAGTTTTGTACCCACAAAATCTTAATGGAGGAGTATTTCAAGCCCACAATCGAAAGTCAAAGGAGGGTAAACCCTAAAATTCACGATGTCATCAAAAAGGAGGTCCTTAAACTCCTTGAAGCGGGAATGATTTACCCTATTTCTGATAGCCCTAGGGTGAGTCCTATTCATTGTGTCCCTAAAAAGGGAGGGATGACCGTTGTGCCAAACGATGCCAACGAGTTGATTCCCACTAGACTCGTGACCGGATGGAGAGTGTGCATTGACTATCGTAAGTTGAATGAAGCCACTCGAAAAGACCATTTTCCCTTGCCCTTCATGGACCAAATGTTGGAGCGTCTTGCGGGAAACAATTTCTATTGCTTTCTAGATGGTTTTTCCGGTTACTTCCAAATTCCCATCGATCCTCGTGATCAAGAAAAAACTACGTTTACGTATCCATATGGAACGTTTGCCTATCGTAGAATGCCATTCGGACTTTGCAATGCACCGGGAACTTTTCAACGATGCATGATGGCTATTTTTCATGATATGATCGAGAAGACGATGGAAGTCTTCATGGATGACTTTTCCGTGTTTGGTGATTCTTTCACTTCGTGTTTGTCGAACCTAGAGAGAATGTTAAAACGTAGTGAGGAAACCAACCTTGTGCTCAATTGGGAAAAGTGTCATTTTATGGTTAAGAGTGGAATCGTCTTAGGGCACAAGGTCTCGAAAGCGGGGATTGAGGTAGATCAAGCTAAGGTAGACGTCATCGCCAAATTACCTCATCCCAAAACCGTCAAGGGAGTTAGGAGTTTCCTAGGCCACGCGGGCTTTTATCGTCGATTCATCAAGGACTTTTCAAAGATTTCTCGACCTATTACACATCTTCTTGAAAAAGAGGCACGTTTTGTCTTTGACGAAGATTGTGTACGAGCCTTTGAAATCCTTAAGAGGAAACTTACCGAAGCTCCCATTCTTGTTGCTCCAAATTGGAACCTCCCCTTCGAACTAATGTGTGATGCTAGTGATTACGCTATTGGGGCCGTTTTGGGGCAACGTCATGATAAGCACTTCTTGCCTATTCACTATGCTAGCAAGACGATGACCGAGGCTCAACTTAAATACACTACAACGGAAAAGGAGTTCCTTGCCGTGGTGTATGCATTTGAGAAATTCCGACCTTATCTCGTCTTGACGAAATGCATAGTGTATACGGACCATTCGGCTATTAAGTATCTCATGGCAAAGCAAGATGCTAAGCCTAGATTACTTCGTTGGATTCTCCTCCTTCAAGAATTTGATCACAAAATCGTTGACAAAAAAGGAGCCGAGAATCTAGCGGCCGATCATCTCTCTCGTTTGGAAGATCCTCACCAAAGTGTTTACGAGCCCAAGGAAATCACCGAAACATTTCCGCTCGAGACACTTGGTGTAGTGAATTCTAAGCTTGATTCTTCTACCCCATGGTTTGCGGATTTTGCAAATTACCATGCGGGTAACTTCATCATTAAGGGTATGACGACTCAAGAAAAACGAAAATTCTTTCGTGACATCAAGTTCTACTTTTGGAACGACCCTTACTTGTTTCGAACTTGTGCGGATCAAATCATCCGACGTTGTGTATTTGGCACCGAAGCTTCTAACATCCTTAGAGCTTGCCATGAGGGACCCACGGGTGGTCACCACGGTGCTAATCTCACGGCTAAGAAGGTGTTTGATGCCGGCTTCTTTTGGCCTACTATTTACCGAGATGCACAAGATCTTGTGAAGTCGTGTGATGCATGCCAACGACAAGGAAAAGCCTCACAAAAAGATGAAATGCCACAAAATATCATTCAAGTATGTGAGATCTTTGACGTTTGGGGCATAGACATTATGGGGCCGTTCCCATCATCTCGTGGTAATAAGTACATTCTCGTTGCGGTTGACTACCTTTCTAAGTGGGTGGAGGCAAAGGCCTTGCCCACTAATGATGCTCGTGTGGTAGTTAAGTTTTTGAAGCAATTGTTTTCTCGGTTTGGAACCCCTCGTGCTATCATAAGCGATCGTGGAACCCATTTTTGTAATGACCAATTTGAAAGGGTTCTAAGGAAATATGAGGTTACACATCGGATTTCTACGGCTTATCACCCACAAACGAGTGGGCAAGTCGAGGTTTCAAACCGAGCGTTGAAGAGGATTATGGAGAGATCCGTAGGGGAAAACCGACAAACTTGGTCGGATAAGTTGGACGATGCTTTATGGGCCTTTAGGACCGCTCATAAGACACCCATTGGGTGCACTCCCTATAAGCTTGTGTATGGAAAGAATTGTCATTTGCCTATCGAGTTAGAACACAAGGCTTATTGGGCCCTAAAGCATTGTAATGATGATATGGAGATCGCGGGAAAACACCAGAAAATGCAATTAAATGAATTGGATGAATGGAGGGATATTGCTTATGAAATTTCATTGATTTATAAAGAGAAAACTAAAAAGTTGCATGATTCTAATATTAAAAACTGGGTTTTTAACATTGGGGATCATGTTTTGCTTTTTAATTCAAGATTGAAAATCTTTTCCGGTAAATTGAAATCCCGTTGGTCCGGTCCATTCACCGTGACTCAAGTATTTCCGTATGGGACCATAGAGCTAGCTCAAGATGATGGTCCTAACTTCAAGGTGAATGAACATAGGTTGAAGCACTACTTTGGCGGGGAAGTTCCATCCTTGAACTACCTCGACCAAGTCACCTTCCCCAATGATAATTAGTATTGAGGGGATCGAGTCGAGCTCATGACTCGGTAATCAAAAACGAGGTGCCTCGTGGGGGAGTCCCATGCTTATCCTATGTACATATTATCGCTTTCTAATGTAGCTTACGTGTGGGGATTCGTGCCCTTCCAACCTTTGTTCCGTGGTTGTTTGTGATATGTGGTTTTTAGATCATGATCTTCACGATTGGAGCCTCTCGTGTTCGTTTTATGGGAGCACTCGATCATTTGCTTTGGAGGCCATTTCTCAATATCCAAATGATATATCCTTTTATGTTCTAACCTTAGGTTTTTAGCACACTTCATAAACGGCTATTAATTTAATGGTTACACCCTTTCCATGCTAGATTAGGCATTCGACTACGTCTCTAGTATGGGTGTGTTTGCACCCCTAGACTCGAAACATTGAGGACAATGTTTAACTTTAGTATGGGGGGGGGTGAATAGATACTTGCCTTACCAAACCCTCACGCTTTCCAAAGTTTATCTTTTTGTTTATCGTTTTGTTGCAAATAAGGCTAAAAATGGCCAAATTTTAAATTTTTTCTCATATTTTATAAGTGTTTGAAGACACGAATGTAGGATTTCCGATGGCGAGAATAAGAGTAATTTTTGACTCGACCGTGCGTGTTGAGCACTTAGCTTTGATTCCTTAACTACACATTAGGCTAAGTCTCTTAAATGAGGACGAGAAATGATAGAGTTAATTATAAGTTACTATGCTAAACGTAGAGTACTCCTATTCTTTCAAAAACTCATGTGTTCTTGTTGTTTGCTTATTCTCCCTTCGCATGTAAATATTTTTTGCTTAATAAATATTGACTTAGCGGTTTAGTTAGGATTGTTGGGTTTCTAGTCTTTTCTAGTAGCTTCCGTGTAATTAAATTGGGAAGACATTAAGGTATCGCCAGCGTCACGGTTTTGAAGTATTGGCAACCCGAATAATCGAAAGCTTCACCTAATAATAAGATTTCAAGTGCTCACCTAAATCAAGCAAACAATTTGAAGCCCCACAAGGCCGAAAAATCTATGCAAAAATTGAAAGTGAATCAAGCCTTAATCTTCGAAGCTTTAAAGATCCAAAATTCGCTTTAGCGTGAGGATATACGTCTTTGGCTAATAAAACCACCGATGAGGCGGATAATAAAAGGCAAGGCAAGACCGAAGTCATAATAAAAGCTTCATGGCGAAGTTGAATAAAAGATGGAGGTAAACCAAAGATAATAAGGCCCTTCCGTTAGGGGGCGTATAAAAGTCTTGGTAATAAGTCTCATGTTCAAAACCGTTATAAAACCGTGTTTATCGATTCTTCTTGTCAACTTAATTTTTTAACATCGTTGTCTATTAGGAGGGGTTATTGATTTGATGGTCTTAGTTACACCGTTAGGACTCTATTTTTAGACCTAAATCTCTATTATCGCATAAGTCAAACAATGTATCCTCGTGAAACATTCAAGACATCATAAAATATAAGAGATACAACTTAGGAATAATGGGAGGATAAGTACGTGATTAGGGCATATGAGTAGTGTTAGCATTACTAACTTATAATGACAATGATCTCGTTACACGCTTAGCATGGAATTAAGGTGAAAATCGAGGACGACGAAATTATTTCTAACGAAGCATTCACGTGTTCTTATTCTATGAACCTAAACGTCCCATTTTGCGATGAAAATCATACATTATGTCTAAAACACAAGTAGTAGTAATAGTAGTAGTGGAGCTAGTTTATCATTCCAATAAAGAGAATAAAAATGAATTTTGGAGGTGCTATGATACTTTATTCTAGCATTGCGTGAGGGCACGGCAATGGTTTAGTATGGGGGAGTGATGAGACTGCTTTTATACATAGTCTCATCGTCCAAATAGGGCTTTAAATGCATTAAATATCATCAAAATACCCAAATATATGCTTGTGTTTGTTGCTTGTGTATTTTAGGTACGGATATTGAGAAAATGACAAAAGATCACAAGAATCATGCAAAAACGAACACGGGAAACGAAGCCGCACGATGAACCAAGCCCTAATGAAGAATTTTCCAAAGAAAACCCTTGAAGATTTGAAGAATTATGAAGATTGGTCCTCCAAGTTTGAAGAATTGACACTTTATACCCTTGTATCTTCATAATTACAAGTTTGGTCCCTGAAGTTTGTCAAAATTACAAAAGGGACCCTTAACTTTGAAGAATTGGCAAATTTAGTCCCTCAACAAAACTAAATTGTCAATATTGGTCCTCCAAGAAGTCAACAAACAAGTCAAAGCCTTAAAGTATGAAGACATGTCAAAAATAGCCCTTGAATATTGAAGAATTTACATGTTTGGTCCTTGTTTCAAGCTTATAAAATCCTTGTGCCAAATTTGACAAGTACTCCATACTTATTATAAAGGGAAAACAAAGTTTTGGCTGATATTTGCAAAGTGAAGACAAAAGGAAACATGGAGGGCCAATTCTGCCAGACATTGGAACTTATCTCAGCCAATCATGTGTACACATCACCCACCACCACCAATCACAACTCCCCACCTCACTCCCTCTTCCACGTCACCATTCCACCAGCTAATAAACCCATTTATTTAACCCTTCCCTCCTAAACACATTTTCAAAAAACCATTAATCCACAAACGGATTAAAACCCCCTTAATCCTTCCATAAACCCTAGATAATCCCAGAATCAATCAACTAAAAAACAAAGGGGTTTTTAACCAACTTGTCCAGATGGGTGATTAACCTAATACTAAGCATATCCCAAACCCAAATAGCCCATCACTTTCACTCATGTGATACCCCTGACCCTCCCCTGCACAAGAAAACAAAGTGCACAAACCCATCAACGGCTGAAAGATTCATTCTTGCTCCATACGTGTCATCCAACGCTCCAAAAGCAGTTTGACACCTCTGGCACCCCCACATAAGTCCAAGATCATCACATGGCTCTTGAAAAATTCAAAAAAATGGCATCTTCAAATATTCTTCCAAGGGCATTACTGGAAGTTCAAGTGTTAGGGTTTCTAGTTTCCATTCAGTTCTAGAATCACATTGTAGCCTCTATATAAAGGCACATAGGACTTAGCTTATTACTGTTCTTTTTTCTCCTTTTTTCACAACTTTGTAAGTCCTGTTTTTATGAATGAAAAAGGTTTAAGTTTGTTGATGAGAAGAAAGAGTCATCTTAATTTACATTGTTTGCTTGTTGTTTAAAATTCCAAGATTGTTTACTTTTCAAGTTTTTAAAATTCAAGTCTTGTGTTCAAAGGTTTCTGATTTCAAGTTTTCTTTTCAAGTTAAGCTAGAAAGGTTGTTAAACCACATAAGCTTCTACATTCAAGCTTGTATATGACCATACAACCCTGATATCTTGGAGATATCAAGGTGTAGTGGGTATAAAAGTTTGGGTAAAAAGGGCAAAGTAAGGTAAAAAACCTTTTTGCTTATTTTTTTTTACATCACTGTTTCAGCTAAAAAGCTATAAGCTATAAGGAGACTTGTCTATAAGTCATCCTTATAGCTCATTGGCTCTCATTCCAGGTCACTCTTGTTGTTGTGGTTTGATCTTAGCAGGTTCTAAACAAGGACAATATTTCATCATTTTTTTTGTTAAGTAAAACTTCCTTAGCACCTCACAAAGTTCAGCACAAGCCCGGGCTTGTTTGGAGGTGGTTTTTCAACCACTAAGGGTCCTGGATGTAGGACCCTTAAGGTAGTTCTTGTTTCCCATTTCATTTTAGCTTTCTGAAAATTTTATGTGAATTGTATGATTTTTGTGCTAAGTGTTTAAGTGTTGATTTGAGTGTTGAATATTGGTCATTTAGATGTTATATGCATGTTTTAGTAAGTGATAATCAGTTTGATTGTGTTTTGATACCATTTGCTTTGTTAAAATTTGATTTCAGATTTTAAAGGTGTGTTTGGGATTAGGGTTTAACATAGGGTTGTTGAAGTTAATCTTGTGTTTTAATCTGTCTTATACACTTATTAGGGTATTATTAGGTTATTTGTGAGCTTGACTTTTTGTTTGGGTATGTTTTGAACACATGTGCATGTCAAAAGTTTGAGAATATAGCTATAATCAGTCACTGCTTGATTTCTGCTTATTTGTGTGAAATTGGTGCTTCCAATTTGATAATCTGTTAGAAAATAGGTTTAAGAAGGAGTGTGAATTGATTGTATGTCATTTGATGAGAGTATATGTAAGTTTTAAGGCTTTGAATCTCATTTGTGTGCACACTGCATCAGCAAGTACTCATCAGAAACATCTAGTCATATCAGCAACCTTTTTGCTTATTTTGTGATTGAATTTGTGTTGTGCTTACCTGTTTTTTGTGTTATTATTGACTCCTTATACTCCAAAGAGTATAAGGGTGCCATTTGTCCACAAAAAACAACACAAAATCACAAGACAAGCCCTCTTGTCTTTTATCTTCACAAGTGAAGAACACTTGTGTGTTCATTAGATACCAGTGCAAAACTGGGCACGTTTTGGCTTTCCTAAGCCTTAATCTTTGTTATTTTTGGTTTGTGTTTGTGTTTTAGAAGTTAATTAAGTACCTAGTTTGTGTTTTAAAAGTAAAAAAAAAAGAAAAAGTTTGTAAAAAGCTCACCTTGCCTGGGCTCGAACACGCGACCTTGCTTTCCAAGGGCTAGCGTGTTAACCAGTGATCCAGATGGCTTTTTACGTTTAGGTTTCACTTCATCATATATTTAAGGTGTTTTGGCTTTGTAGCTTATTTAATTAACAGCTTTTAAATAAGCAGTTTCTAGCTTATTTCCTTTAGCTTTTTCATGTTTAGCATTTTTCCTAGGATTGTATAAGGGTTTTTGACCTTTCTGAGCAAAAAGTAGATTATTCCCTTTATTAATTAATTTTTTAGGATTATTTTAAGTTTTTATTTTAGAAAGTCATTAAAAAATAGTAAAAACTATATTAAAAATCTGAAAAAAATAGTTTTTAGGTTTCTAATCATATTTTTGAGGTTTACAGCTTTTTAGGTTTTCAATTTAGCTTATTTTTGATTTTATAGGATTTTAAGGTTTTTAAGAAACTTTAAAATTTAATATAAAATTATTAAATAGGTTTCTGAAAATTTGGATTGCATTTTTGTTTTAGTTACATTATTTAGGATTTTTTGTAATTTTTTAGAATTTATTTACAAACTTTTTATTTTTTTGAATATTTTAATATTATTTTATTGCTAAAAATAGAAAGTTGGTTTTTTCTAGTTTTTTCATTTTTTCTAGGTTAAGGACACTTAATTAGGAGTTTTGTCACTTTCCAAATATTTTTTAGACTTTTCAATTAATTTCTAGAATTAATTTAAGATTTAATAGATTTTAATAGTTTTTAAGTGTTTAAAAATAGTTTAATTTGGTTTTAAAATTTTTAAAAATAGTTTTTAGCTTTATTAGGTCATTTTTGAGGTTTACAAACTATTAGATCTTGTTTAGGGCTTTTTAATATTTAATTGTGATTTTTAGGGCTTTAATTAGCATTAAAAAGTCATTATTGAATTAATTAAAAGGTTTTAGCAAGTTTGGATTTTTTGTAAACTCTTAGAATATTATTGGGGATTTTTAGTAATTTTTAGGAATTTTTAGGTTAAAATTTTAATTTTGGCACTATTTACGGTTTTACGTTTTCGCCTTTTTCGTCATAGTTTAATTCGTTTTCATAACCGTCTTTCTCTCTTAATCCCATTTCTTTCTCAATCATATAATCACAAACATTAATCAACTCTTAACACAACGCACTTGCCTCCTCGAGAACGAACTCACTTACGGTCATTCACACATGGTTTTCCTAAATCGTCGTGCACGCTTGCCCTACTTTGTTGCCTCTTTTCCTAAAAAGGTATACAAACCACTACATCAGAATGGGATCCTCATTAAGCAACTTTTGGATAGTGAGAATGTCTTCTTCCCAATTAATGGGAGAATCATCATTACCAAGGAAGTTGGACTCAAACTCTTCCAAGAGGAAATCACTCTCTCCAAATGGTGTTAAGGAGGGAGCAATTGAGGCAACGGTCTCTAATGAGGCATGTTCTCACCATCATTCTTACAAGCTTCATGAAAATGCTCATCACACACCTCATCAAGAACATCCACTATGTTAATTGTTTCACAACTTTGAGACTTCTTAGTAACTTTCCCTAGCTTAAAAACCACTTTCTTATCAACTCTCATAATTATTTCTCCTTCCGCCACATCGATAAGAGTACGACCCGTCCTCAAGAGTGGTCTACCAATAATAAGAGTAACTCTCGGGTCCATATCATAATCAACCACTACAAAATCCGTGGTAAACGTAAATTTATCAACCCCTACAAACACATCCTCCGTAATGCCTACCGGATAAGCTATAGTACGGTTAGCTAACTCAAGGGTCATCCTAGTAGGAGTGAGCTCGGGAAGAGAGAGTTTTTGCCAAACCGATAAATGCATGAGATTAATGCTTGCCACAAGATCCGCTAGTGCCATGCAATTTTCCACCCCGTGAAAATTACAAGGGATCAAAATCGCCCCAAATCACCAAGTTTTTTAGGTAAGGTTTTGAGCAACACGACGGAGAAATTCTCATTAAGTGATGTGTTAGGCAAATCCACCAAATTTTCCTTGTTTGAGAGGAGATCTTTGAACATTTTAGCAAACTTTGGCATATAGGCAAGGGCTTCCGCAAAGGATATGTTTATGTTAAGTTGCTTGAACATTCTCAAAAAATTTGACACTTGAATATCATCCTTGTTTTTAAGTTTCTCCTTTCTCAATCTTGATGGATATGGAAGGCTTGGTTTTGGTGTAGGTTGAGTAGTTGTTGTTGAAGGGTTCTCTTTGTTGGTTTCTTCATTGGTAGGTGTGGAAGGTAAAGGAGTAGTGGGTGTAGGATGAGAAGGTGTAGGTGTTGAAGTTATAGAGCTTGAAGGTGTTTTATTTGATGTTGAAGGCTTATCACAAGGTGGAACCATAGTAGGCTTAACCAAAGGAGGTGTAGGAGGGATTGAAGGATCATTAGTTGTCTTTCTACTCATTGTTGTGATCGCATTGACATTAGCCCTTGGATTTGTTTGTGTGTTTGAAGGAAGAGACCCTTGTGGCCTTTGATTAATAATCATCATAATCCTCTTGTTAGTCTCCTCATTCATGGCTCTTATTTGATCTTTTATTCTCTTTTAACTTTCACAAATTCTTCTTTCGGTTTCTTGGTTCATCTTTTGAAGTAGCTCAAAGGTATCATTTTGCCCATATCCTTGATTGTAACCTTGATTATGTCCTTGATTTTGAAAAGGAGGGGGAGGTGGGTAAAAACCTTGATTGTTTGCATGAAAGTTATTTCCTTGTTGTTGAAAGTTATTAGGTGATCTATAGTTGTTTCCTTGGTAGTTTGGCCTAGGCCCTTGATTTCTTTGAAGTAATTGAGGAGGATTGGTTTGGTTTTGGGTGGGTGGATCGGGTGGAAAGTCGGGTGGAGCAAGGTAGTTATTTGACTTGTAAGAGATATTGTTGCGGTTGATGTTAGGTTTGAAGTGCTCTCTATGTTCATGTTGATAAGCATAACATTCACCTTGGTAATTTTGAACCTTGTCACATTGTAGGTAAGAATGAGGACCTTCACAAGTTTCACAAGATGAAGTGATAACATTGGCATTATTGGTGGAAGTATTTCCCTAGGAAACCTTTATAAAGTCTTGCATCATTGCTTGTTGCATCTTTTGGGTTTGGGCCATTTCTTGCATTTGTAAAAGGAGTCGACTTTCAAATGATTTGGAAACACCCTCTTGAACAACATGGACCCTCTCATTAATTGATTATTTGTTTGCACCATGGATTTAGTCTCAATAATGTCCCATGCCTCTCGTATGGATTTGGAAAGAATGTTCCCACACGCGGAAGATTTGAGGGAATCTTGATGATGTGGTCTTAGTCCATTGTAAAAGGTATTGATTTGGTGAACTTCATTGAATCCATGATTGGGGTATTTTCTCAATAACTCCTTGAACTCTTCCCAAGCATCACTAAAGGTTTGATTATGTTTTTGTTGAAATCCAATAATTAGGTTTCTCAAATACATGGTCTTAGATGGAGGAAAGAACCTATTCAAAAACTTCTTGGTAAAGTCATCCCAAGTGGTAATGCTCTTAGGTGGTAGTCTATCTAGCCAATACCTAGCACTTCCCTCTAGGGAGAATTAAATTAGGATCAACTTAATGGCATCATGAGGAACTCCATTGTACTTAATCGTATTGCAAATGGATAGAAACTTCTTGATATGATCGTGTGGATCATCATTAGGTCTCCCGAAAAAGGGTGTATTAGAAACCAAGGTAATCATAGATGTCTTAAGCTCAAAGGTGTTTACGGGTATCTCGGGTATAACAATGGCATCGGCATATCCCTCCACATTTGATTGGAGGTGCTCCATCAATGGTCTATTGTCAACGGCGGTCATGGCTTCTTGTGTGTTGTTCAAAGCACGATGCTCGGGATCGGCTTGATGGATGGTGTTTTTCTTACTCTTTCTCTTGTTCTTCCTTTTGGGAGGAAGGGGTTGTACACCAAAATGTATTTGTGCACGCCCTCGGGTGAGCATGAAACTCAAATCAAGGAGTGAGAGAGGAGCTCTCGTTCGACTTTGGAAAAGAAGGGATTATCCTTTCCGAGGTTCAATAAGTAATATCCACAAGAAAATATAGTATATGTAAGTAATACTTTGGGTGGAAAAACCCCCAATCAAGCTTTCCTTCTTAGAATACTCACTAGTGAACGGGGGGTTAGGTGGCGCGAAGCACTTAAGTACCTATTAACCCTTAGACGGCATTTTATAGCTCGTCGCCTATCTATTCACTTTGTAGTTTGTATTCTTTGAATTCTTGCCTATTGGAAGTATTTATCAATTTTTGCCTTAATTAAATTTGATCGATACACGTGTCAAGGACTGAAACGCTCCCGAACACGGTGTATTGCAAAAGCAATACTTATGAAAGTATGTGTATTGAGTGTTCGTATATGTATATGTATCTACATATAATAATATATCAAAAAATATTTTTGTATTTATTGGGTTTTTAAGAAAATACTATATAAACGTAAAAACGATGAAAACCGATATATAGAATATATTTTCGTTGTAAT
This sequence comes from Glebionis coronaria, assembly GCA_025667525.1. NCBI lineage: Eukaryota > Viridiplantae > Streptophyta > Magnoliopsida > Asterales > Asteraceae > Glebionis > Glebionis coronaria. The sequence continues at coordinate 301,235,676 of CM046878.1, read as the reverse complement.
CTTTTAGGAAAAATATTACTTTTTGGATTTTTTTTATTTTTTGGGTTCAATTCTTTAGGAAAAGAATTGATTTTGTGGTTTTTTAGTTTTTATATTTTTGATTTTTTTTATCTTTCGGATTTATGATATGTAAAAAGAACATCCACTCGGGGAACGGATCCCAAAATCTAATCGAAACCGTCAATCAATAGTCTCTCGTAGTGTCATGAACCGGCAGCGGCGCCATTTAATGTTGATTATTTGTGCAAGTTCGTTTTTCTCGAATCAAGACAAATTGAAAGTCCTACCAATCTCAAGTTATAATTGTTTTTGGTTGTTACAAGATTATTTGGATTCTATGTCTATTTCAAACAACCACGTAAAAAATAGAAAATATTATAGCTCTATATAACCGTAAAACAAATTGCAAGTATCACAAAAATAGCACAAAGTACAAGTATCTATTGCACAAATGTAAAGGTGCTTGAAATGTAAAGAAAATGAAAGTATAGGGACTAGAAGTGTAAAATCAAAAAGTATAGGGACTAAGAATGAAAAATGTAACCAAATATGTTAACCAACTAACAAATTCCAAAACTAACTAACTAAAAATGCAACAAACTGACAATCAGGGACTAAAGTTTGCAAACCCTAGAAAAGTACAAGTTTAAAAGCTAATTAACCATTTTATGAACGGTGAAGGACTGAAATGCAATTAAACATGACTTATAACCAAAAACGGGTATATATACTCGAATAAGCTCGTGTGAGCTTATTATCCAACCAAAATGGTTCTGGTTTTTTTTTGAAGTGCTTAAAAATAAAAATCAGCTAGACTTGCAAAAGGAATTTGGCTAAAATTTAGTAAAAATCAAAGTAGCTTATTTCAATAAGCTCAAGTTAAGCTAAAAGCTTATATAGACTTCCACAAAGTGATTTTCTTGTTGAAATTGATTAAACAAGTAATGAGATGCTTGGAATGTCAATTGGTTTTGAAAATCATCAAGAAAATAAGCTGGAATTTCAAATAAGCCAAAACAACTTATTTTGACCAAGTTTGACCAAAATATCTAAAAAGCTCAAATTCACAGAAACTAATCAAGACATGTTTGTAAATGGATTAGTGAAAGAAAATTTGGTGTTTTATGAAGAGGATTAAAAGATATGGAAAAACAGTTGGCTTATTGTCACCGAAACTTGCAAATGGTATAGTGCTGACTAATAAGCTCATAACCGGCTCAATACTAAAAACTGTATAATTTCTGTCGGAGTATGCGATCGTAGCCATCGGAAATGAGTGAGCCTATCGGGGGCACACGCTTAAACACGAAGAGTACGCTTATTATAAATTTAATATATATAACTCGTTTATATTTATTAAATGTATAATATGTTTCACGATATATATTTAACGTTTTAATTTAATCGTTAGACGTTGTAAACTAATTAATATACGTTAAATAAAAGAAAGGTTATATTTAATATATTTTATGTGTATATTTTTTTTGGTGTTTAATCTGTAGTAATACACACCAAAATTAAGTTAAACACATAATCTATATTTAGAGAATGTATGACTGCTTTGTTTTATCGGTAAGAATATAATCAGATGGTATTAGACAAAGTGAATATTTGCATTGTTTTGCATTGATCTTTCTTTTTGTCCAAGACAATCAAACATGTATATATACTCAATTTGCTTCTCTGATTATTGCCCACAAAAGAAAACAAAAGAATAGATCATTAAAAAAAATACCCTACGTCAGTAAGGAAAATAATACAAAAGCTACATATCATTGTTATTTTTTTCCTCATTCGGTGATAACAAACCTTTATTGGTTTGTTGTTGTTTTTTTATTTCCTCTATCAACTGTTCAAACATATACCGCTGTGGTATTCGAATCAGTTGAAGCTAGATCAAAACACTAGTTTGTTTTATTAGCTATCATGAAGCAACCACTAGCACCGTAACGTGCTCACTTGACGTGTGTGTGAGCAACCTGTAGAGACGGTTATTTTACCGTTAAGTTTCAAGATCAAGACTCATTTAATTGATTTAATCAATTAAACTAAAAGGTTAATATTTATTGTTTTTATTATGTGTTAATCATAAATGTTATACTATATCCATTCCGCTGCGCACTCGTAGTTAATGGTTAACCAGTATTCTAAAATCCCAACAGTGGCATCACGAGTCATCATATGGCATTTATGGGTTACACATAGATAAACACGCTAGATCCGCTTAAATACTCGCTTTATTTATTTTCTATGGCAATAACATGCATTCTTGCCATAAAAATTTTAATCTTGATCTAGATCTAATAAAATTGGGTAGGTTTATTAAATTGGTTAATAAACAAAATTTTATTTTTATCCGTCAAAGACTTTAGCAATCACATTTGTGATGCATGCTCGTCACCAAGTACCTAGCAACTTGGTGAGGGTCTTTGATCCTCAAATTAGGGAAGACTCACTTGAGATCTTGGATCTTATATGATTTACTGCTTTCATATAGCGTGTGTCTTCTTCTTCTACCCCTTTCTAGTCTGTTTTTATGTGCTTATTTGTTTTCCATTATGAATTGCAAAACATAATAATACGAGATTCTAGAATTCATAAAAACGGATCTCTACTTATATCGAAACTAGCTTTAAAAGTATGTCATATTAACACACTTATTTTTCCTTGCGAATCGGCTATGTGTTATTTGTTAAAACTTGTTTTTTGAACAAATCTTAATATTGACATAAGATCTATGAAACTTGTTTTTATTATAATCTAATTGTTTTGTGAAATCATATTGTCACTCGAGTTGGGCTTACATACCGTAATGATGGCTTATAAACCATCTTCTCAACGACGTGATTTGCAAAATTAATTGGTTGATAATACTTAAAATTACAACACCATTTTGTGCCTTACTAATGAGAGACTTGCTATTGCACTACGTGTTCTAGTCAAGCTATCTAGGGTTTGAATGATCTTTAATGTTTCCCGTGTCACATAATGTTTCGGTATCTATGTGATAATTATCCCAAGCACTTGCGCCTTCGGGCGCATGAAGAGTAGGATATAGGGTTTGATCATTATTTAATGCTTTCCCGCGGTAAACACGCCTAAAACCAAAAAGTTAACAAAAGGTTTTTCTTAACTTGTGCTAAAGGATGATTGCATGCATCTTTTACATGTTTTGACATTTGTTTTCTAAAACTTATGTGATACCTATTTGAATTTTTAAGTCTATGCCATCCAATTTAATAGCACTTGTTGTGGTTTTTCATCATCTGGTCAGACCTAGGGCGAATCATGCACCCAAGGCGATTTTTGTCACTGGTCAGACCTTTGCCAACTATTGCATGCTTTAAATTGGTACGACTTAAGTCGAGTTCCCGGTCAGATTCGGAACCCGAGGCAAAAGATTATATGAAACATACTCATGATTTATTACATGTAGAACAAGTTTGTTTGAGATGTTCAATGGTACTCGAAAGAGATGTGAGAACTCCCATCCAAACACTCTGCAACAATAAAGTTCATGAATCGTCTCATAAATCTAAGAGTTGCACTTGTAATGCAATTAACGCTCGACGCTTACCTCTTGCCCTACTTGATATTAGACGGTCGGACCTCTAATATTAAGTGGGAGTGCAAGCAAGGATCTTAGTCTCATAATGATTAATTGGGTAGTTAATTATTTTGAGAATGTAATTATCGAAAATACTAATCGTTGAACTTTTATTTTGTAGATGAATAATTCTACCTCTTGCTTAAACAGTACGGTTGTTAAGTCTTTCCTTGAGAAAATGAAGCTGACTGAAACTAACTTTGTTGATTGGTATCGTGCTCTTCGGATAGCGCTCGAGACTGATGACTTGGTTAAATACCTTGAGCAACCTATTCCTGATCTCCCGTTTCTTCCTCCTGGTGTTGAAGGTCCTCAACAAGACCCGGAGTACCACCATACTTGGGTTAAAAGGTCCAGAGAAATTGATGGCCTTATGCTCATGACTATGTCCCCTAAACTCCAAAGGCTTTTGGAGGGTCATTGCGCATGGTCAATGATGGAGGAGTTGAAAACCATGTTCAATGAACAAGCGGATCAAGAACTCCTTGATGTTGCACGTGCCTTTCACGCGTGTAAACATGAGGATGGACAATCTCTGATCTCTTATGTCTAAAATATGAAGGGCTACATAGAGAACTTGGAACGTCTCGGTCATCCCGTGTCACTGAAACTTACAGTTAGCCTAATCTTAGCCTCACTGAACAAGAATTATGATAGGTTCGTGCAAGATTACAATATGCATGGCTTGGGGAAGACAATAGCTGAGTTGCATGCCATGCTCAAGATACATGAGAATACGTTGCCAAAGAAGGTTGCACCTGCTACTGCTAATACTATCAATGCTATTAGGGTAGGAAGGATCCAAAAGCCTAATAAGGCTAAATCGTCTAATGCTGCGAAGGGTAAGAATCATGGCAAAGGGAAGAAAGTAGCAAACTTTACTCCTAGAGCTAAGATTCCCCCTCCACCTAAGAGAGAGAATCCTGCAAAGGATGCCACTTGCCACCAATGCGGTGACATTGGTCATTGGAAGAGAAACTGTCCAGAGTATCTCGCTAATTTGTGGAAGAAGAAGTTATCTCAAGCAGCTAGCACTTCAAGTATCTTCACTATAGAACTCTTTATTTTTCCTAATTAATCCTGGGTTTATGACACTGGTTGTGGTACTCACATCTGTAATACTACTCAGGGACTAAGGATAAGTAGGAAGCTGAAGCCATGAGCTTTGAACCTGTACATGGGCAATGGTCATCGTGCAGCTGTCGAAGCCATTGGTGTTTTTCAACTATTTCTCCCTAGTGGACTAGTAGTCATTTTGAATAATTGTCATTACGCACCTTCTATTTCTAGAGGGATTGTTTCAGTTTTTCGTTTGTATGACGATGGTTTTGTTAACCGTTTTGAGAATAATGTAGTGATTTCAGTTTCTAAAGATAACATGTTTTATTTTCGTGCTATTCCTCGTGATCGTATATATGAAATTGATATGTGTGATTCTAATGCAAACGATAGTTCTATTTATGTTGTAAGTAACAAAAGGTCCAAGTCTAACTTGGAATCTACACTCTTATGGCATTGTCGCCTTGGCCACATAAGCAAAAAACGCATTAAGTAATTACAAATTGATGGATTGCTTAAGTCAAACGATGATGATTCCTTTGACAAGTGTGTTTCATGTTTATCTGGTAAGATGGCACGTAAACCTTATTCACATCAAGTGGAGAGGGCTAAAGATCTGCTTGGACTTATACACACCGATGTATGCGGCCCATTCAGAACCGTCTCAAGACAAGGTGCAAGCTACTTCGTCACTATCACTGATGACTATAGTCGTTATGGTTATGTTTACTTGCTAAAGCATAAACATGAAGTGTTTGAAACATTTAAGGTGTTTCAAAAGTAAGTAGAAAATCAACTCGGTAAAACCATAAAGGCACTACGTTTTGATCGTGGAGGTGAATTTATGAGTTATAAGTTTTTGGATCATCTTAAGGAGCATGGGATTATTGCCCATAGAACTCCTCCATATACACCACAACACAATGGTGTGTCTGAGAGGAGAAATGGAACCTTATTGGATATGGTTCGCTCCATGATGGCACAAACAACTCTTCCAAAGTCCTTTTGGGATTATGCTCTTGAGTCTGCTGCACGCATTCTCAATATGGTTCCAACTAAGAAGGTTGAAAAGACTCCATACGAAGTATGGCATGAGAAAGCCCCTAAGTTGTCTTACTTAAAGGTCTTGGGATGTGAGGCTCTTGTTAAGCGTGATACGCTGAATAAACCTGACAAACTTGAACCCAGATCGATTATCTTTGTAGGATACCCAAAGGAAACAATGGGTTACTCCTTCTATTACCCACCCGAGAACAAGGTTATTGTTGCTCGTAATGCTGAATTCCTAGAGAGTAATCTTATGAATCAAGAAGCAAGTGGGAGTTTAGAAGATCTTGAAGTAATTCAAGATGAAGATATGCATCCTTCTGAAAATACTAGTGATCATGAAGAGGATGATCAAGAAATTGATGAACCTATAAGTGATATAGCTCCCATTCGAAAGTCTACTAGGACTAGGCGCGCTCCTGACCGTATGTGTTTATACATTGAAGTTGAGGAACATGAGTTAGGGGATCATGGTGAACCTACTAACTATAAAGCTGCATTAGCAGATCCTGAATCTGAAAAATGGCTTGATGCTATGAATGTGGAGATGCAATCCATGAAAGACAATGATGTCTGGATCTTAGTTGACCTTCCTCCTAACGCTAGAACCGTTAGCGCCAAGTGGTTATAGAAGAAGAAGACCGACATGGATGGCAATGTACACACCTTTAAAGCTCGATATGTAGCGAGGGGCTTCACTCAAACCTATGGGGTTGATTATGAAGAAACCTTCTCTCCTGTTGCAGATATTAAAGCCATAAGGATTCTCTTAGCCATAGCCGCGTTCTATGACTATGAGATTTGGCAAATGGATGTTAAAACCATTTTCCTCAATGGACATCTTTATGAAGAGGTCTATATGAAGAAACCTGAAGGTTTTGTCAATCCTAAATATCCAAACCGAGTATTCAAGCTTCAAAGATCCATTTATGGACTTAAGCAAGCATCAAGGCAATGGAATAAGAGATTTGATGCTGAAATCAAGAACTTTGGTTTCACTCAAAATCCCGATGAGCCATGTGTATATATCAAAGCTAGTGGAAGTAATGTGGTGTTCCTAATCTTGTATGTCGATGACATATTAATCATGGGAAAAGACATTTCAACGTTGCAAAGTGTAAAAGCTTACCTTAGAAAGTGTTTTGCTATGAAAGATCTAGGAGATTCTGCATATATTCTTGGAATCAAGATCTATCGAGATAGGTAAAGACGGTTAATTGGTTTATGTCAAAGTGCTTACATAGATAAAATTTTGAAGAAGTATAACATGGATAATTCCAAACGTAGCTTTATTCCCATGCTAACTGATTCAAAATTATCTAAGACTCAAGGAGCATCTACCCCTGCTGAGGTGAAACGCATGTAGAGAGTTCCTTATGCTTCGGCAGTAGGATCAATCATGTATGCTGTTAGATGCACTAGACCAGATGTTGCGTTCTCTAAAAACATGATGAGCCGTTTTCAGCAGAATCCTGGTGAGGATCATTGGACTGTTGTTAAGAACATTCTGAGGTATCTTAGGCATACCAAAGACATGTTTCTGGTTTATGGAGGAGATATGAAACGAGAGCTCAGGGTTTCTTGCTACACTGATGCTGGATATCTGGCAGACGCTGATGACACGAAGTCTCAGACTGGATATGTTTTCAAAATGAATGGAGGTGCTGTAAGCTGGAAAAGCTCGAAGTAGACCATTCATGCTATCTCATCTACAGAGGCTGAGTATATAGCCGCTTCGAAGGCTGCTAAAGAAGCAGTTTGGATTAGGAAGTTTATTTCTGGGCTTGGTGTTGTTCCCACAAATAATGAACCTATGAAGATGTATTGTGACAATACCGGAGCCATTACTATAGCTAATGAACCAGGAATCACTAAAGGTGCGAAACATTATCGTGTTAAAGTTCACTAGCTCCAAGAAGTGATTGAACTGGGTGATATTACACTGGAGAAAGTTCACACAGATGACAACTTAGCTGACCCCTTTATGAAGGCTTTGAAACTTAAAAAGCATTCAATGCTTTCTCATAACCTTGGTTTGCTTCCAGCTAATAGTCTCATGTAATCTTTGTTATTTTAGTATTTGGATAATTTAGGATTGTAAGACAATTATTATTTTTTGATGAATAAAGATATTTGATGTTTGTTATCATTCATATAATTGTTGTTGTTCTATATTTGTATGTTTAAATCCATGAATATTTGATTATTCTAAACATGTCCATTGTCGGTTAGCAATATGGGAATATTGTCTACATTAAGACAAATATGAGTGTTGCTTATATTCTTTGAATATAATGGAAGGTTCCCACCAAACTCATATGTTATTCATAAGGGATGAATATTGGACACCCCGAACTTTCGAATATTACTTTTGGATCCTTGTCATGAGTAAATTTTCGAAAAAATGGTGATTAAGTCGTCCTTAGACTTGAGATGCAAACAAGTTGTGCATGTGTGAATATCGCTTCTTGATTATATGTTAAACGCTAGCTTGTAAGAGTTAGCTATAAAGGATATAGTTGGAAGTGTTGTGAAGCAGCATCCACAGACACTTGCAGTCAATATAGAATTTGTTCCTTCACTTGATATAGTGCAGTGAAGTACCACTGGATCCTCTCCAGAATTAATTGGATAATTGTATGGTCGTACCCAAAGTGTGATCAAGATGATTCTTGCTCACATTTGGACTATCTAAATTAATTTGATCATGAGAAATTAAAGTTAAACTGTATGGAATGAGTTAGGATCCATATCTATGGTTTAACGGTACTAGAAACAAAGGGATGATTACCAGCAAGCTTTAATAATCATATACCATCGAATACTTTTTAGATATTATTCTTGAAACTATTAACTCAACATTTCCGGTTATAATGAAGTGTTGCTAGATGCTTCATTATGGACGCTGTATGTCTAAACTCTCACAAGTGGGAGCTGTCGGAGTATGCGATCATTTAGCCATCGGAAATGAGTGAGCCTATCGGGGGCACACACTTAAACACGAAGAGTATGCTTATTATAAATTTAATATATATAACTCGTTTATATTAATTAAATGTATAATATGTTTCACGATATATATTTAACGTTTTAGTTTAATTGTTAGACGTTGTAAACTAATTAATATACGTTAAATAAAAGAAAGGTTATATTTAATATATTTTATGTGTATATTTTTTTGGTGTTTAATCTGTACGTAATACACACCAAAATTAAGTTAAACACATAATCTATATTTAGAGAATGTATGACTGCTTTGTTTTGTCGATAAGAATATAATCGGATGGTATTAGACAAAGTGAATATTTGCATCGTTTTGCATTGATCTTTCTTTTTGTCCAAGACAATCAAACATGTATATATACTCAACTTGCTTCTCTGATTATTGCCCACAAAAGAAAACAAAAGAATAGAGCATTAAAAAAAAGTACCCTACGTCAGTAAGGAAAAGAATACAAAATCTACATACCATTGTATTGTTTTTTTTCCTCATTCGGTGATAACAATCTTTTATTGGTTTGTTGTTGTTTTTTTTTCCTCTATCAATTGCTCGAACCTATACCGCTGTGGTATTCGAATCGGTTGAAGTGAGATCAAAACACTAGTTTGTTTTATTAGCTATCGTGAAGCAACTACTAGCACCGTAACGTGCTTACTTGACGTGTGTGAGCAACCCGTAGAGAAGGTTATTTTACCGTTAAGTTTCAAGATCAAGACTTATTTAATTGATTTAATCAATTAAACTAAAAGGTTAGTATTTATTGTTTTTATTATGTGTTAATCATAAATGTTATACTAGATCCATTCCGCTGCGCACTCGTAGTTAATGGTTAACCAGTATTCTAAAATCCCAACAATTTCCTCACAAAGGATGAAAGTTCATATGATAAGCTAACTCTGAGAACAAAAATCAGCTAAATCCACTTACTAACAAAGAAATGCCATGTGATCAAAAGTAGCTAGTTTTCACTGATGTTCAATTGCAAAGGCTAACCCACACTTTTTATAAGTCAATTGCCTGTTTGACCAAGAAATTGACCAAGAAACTTCACCAAATGACTTACACTCACTTGTTGAGTGTAAGTGAACTCAAATCAACAGGTTTTACAAACTGATTCTCAAAATTGACTTAAATCCAAACACTAGTTACAAATCTGATTTTGAACTTTTGTGAATACTTTTTGAGCAAAAGTGTTTGACAGCTAATGACACTTATCAAATCTTGTTAACTGAATGAAATGAACCAGTTTGAAGTAAAAAAACAATCAAATTTACATGAAAGAACTCAAAGTGAGTAACTGATGAAATATGACTGATGAAATCCAACTTTATCAAGCTAAAACTGAATTAAAGATATAGGACTACAAGTAAACTATCAAAACATCAAAATCACACCACAAGTTCTCTAGCACAATCACAGTTTAGCAATTAAGATCTACTTGTAGGAATTTAGAATGCAAAAACAGTTAAGAGGAATTTTAAACAAGAAACTAAATGCCTTTTAGCTTGAAGCCACCCTTGATGGAATAGTAAGCGCTGAGCTTACTAAGATCAACTAAATCACCATGAATCTACCACCATAAACCACTATCATCATCATCTACTGAAAATCAAATCCCCTACTACAACTGCTACAACTGGTATGAAATGGACTGAAAAAATTCTTCTGAATCAGCTACAGGCTTCAACAAGACTTCAAACACATTCTATTGATCAAGTTTGATCAATGGATTCACAATAGTAACAAGAATGTAGGATTATGCAGAATTGAGAATGAGAGTTGAGTGAAAATGAAAATGGAAGTTCATTAATGGAGGAAAAGTTTGTTACAAACGGTTATAGCTAACTAACTAACTCTCAAGTGATTGTCAGTCACTTGAGAGAAGTTTTTAACTAAATTGCTAACTAGAAATGAGATGATTTAACAAGTGTATGAAAATTACACACACTAACTACATACAAGAAATGAAGACTAAGTGGGGTATTTATAGCAGTTGGGATGAAGTTTGTTGGAGGTTGGTGGCGCGTTCCAGCCAATAAAAATCTTTCACGTGGCTTGAATCTTCTAGTTGTAACTAGCCGTTGAAGAACTTGAATTGGGGATTTTTGATGTAGTCACTTTTAGGCTAATTGAGTAATTGGGTTGTCTTCCTCTCTTGATTTGGAGCAACTTTCATGTTTGTATCAAACTCTGATATGCACTCTAGCTCAAATTCGTTCCTGGGCTTTGTTTGAATATGAGAGTGACACGTGTTATTGACTTATTTGATGAGAGAGAGGCACGAATTGTTATCCGTTTCTTGATATTTTATTAGTGGAAATTGTGTGAGTGGAAGTACTGTTGTGATCGGGTAATAATAAATGTGTCGACTGCTAGTGGGCCGACTTGGCAATAAAGTGCAATACGAGTATATGAAATACTCACTTCCCATTGGTTGAAATAGCTATCACTTGGATCACTAGCAAACTTGGCTCAATTTTGTCATGTTTAGTCCTCATAGTTTAGGCAGAATACGATTTGAGCTCCAAGCTTCATTTCTTTGCCAATTTTAGTCCTCCTAACTTCAAACTTGTTTACTTATCATCCTTTGACTTGTTGACTTGAAAGTTGACCAAATTTGACTTTGTTCTTGACTTTTGCATAATTGCAACTTTAGTCCCTCATCTTTGAAAGTTGTCAAGAAAGGTCCTTTGTCTTTGCAAGGCTTGTCATTTTTCATCCTCCTTTTGTCTTTTATTCATCATTAAGGCTTGATTTCACTTGTTTGCTCCAAATTTGTATCTTTGTTACCTACACAAGCACAAACAACAAAACATACCCATAATACTACTTTTATGAATAAAATTAGGTATTTTGCTTTGTGCTTTAGGGTGATTTGTGATATTATTGATATGAGATTTTACTCATATCAAAGCTCAATGAATGTCTTCTAAGACGAAGAAGAAGGTGATGGGTTCAGTGAGTTGTGGCAATAGACTCACTTAACCCCATACGATCTTCCTAAAGAAACAAGCATTCTCCAAGACTGAAGTTAAGGCGGGATAAGTTCAAATTGTGATAAGATGGAGTACATCACACAATTAGCGGGACTTATCCTCTTAGGATAGATAGGGTACGGACAAGTGTAAAAGGACTTATGTCCTAATACTTAGAATAGGCTAAGACAAGATTGTACATAAACAACGTTTCTCTCCTTAGAATAGATGGATAATGCATTTGCGTCGGTTGATATGGAGGCTCTCAATGCTCGTATGACACGGCTGAGAGAGCAAATAGGGATTAAGGAAGGCGGATCTACAGCGAACTTGGGTGTTTCAAACCCTAATTCTGTTCTTAATGATACGAGACTTAGTCAGGGGCAGTCTGGGGATCTTGGAAAGTAGTGTACTGATGAGTATTCGTTGGGGACTGGGGGGTCTAGTGGTTCCACAACTAGGGTTGCTGATGTTATAGTTACTGATGAGCAGGTGACTAGGGCTGCTGCTGTGACAGTTGGTACAATTCCTGTGTTGTCGAATCAGGTTGAAGTGGAAGCTTCGAATACTAATAATGGTAGTCTAGCTTCCACAAGTTTGGGACAGTTTGTTGCTACTACTAAGCAGGAGTCGTATGTAGGGCAGCAGATGGGTTCATTTGCATCGGTAATTCAAAATGAGGCTACCCATAATCAGCAAAAAAAGATTGTGAAGATCTCTGAGTTACGATGTGAGGAGAGTGTCGAGGGAGCACGTATCGCACTTCCTTATGACGTTGTTGAAGAGGTTGAATTAAGATTTGCGCATACGCTATATGGCCATTTTATTGGTAAGCGCTTAGCGTTCCCACTAGTGGAAAACTATGTTAAACATGCGTGGGCATGGTTTGGTTTAAAACGTGTTCAGCTTCATGAAGATTTCTTTCTTTTTCAATTTAATACAAAGGAAGGAATGGAAGGTGTGCTTGAAAATGGCCCGTGGTTGATTAGGACTGTTCCTATTATCTTAAATATTTGGTCGCCTACAACTGATCTGAAAAAGGCGGAGAGCAAGAAAGCGCCTATTTGGGTAAAGCTTCATCGTGTGTTGATTGTTGCTTATTCGGAGGTTGGTCTTAGCCTTATTACTACCCAAATTGGCACACCTATTATGTTGGATTCCTACACGAGTAATATGTGTGTTAATTCGTGGGGTAGAAGCACATATGCTCGGGCGCTCATTGAGGTTTCAGCTGATGTTGAGTTATTGGATTCGATGGTCATTGCTATCCCTAAAGGTCGTGAAAAAGGGCATTCATTGGTTACGATTGATATTAAGTATGAATGGAGACCTCCTAGATGTTCTACATGCTTGATCTTTTATCATACTAGTGACATGTGTCCGAAATTGCATAAGGAGGTGGTTGCTCAGGCTACTAGTGATCTGGTGGATGATGGGTTTGAGGTGGTCAAGAACAAGAAGAGTAAGGGTAAGAAGAAGCAACCACAAGTTGCAGGTATCAAGTTAACTAAACCGGCTCTTAATCTTCAGTTTTGTAATGTTGAAAGGGGTGAGACTTCTAAAACGAATGCTACGGGTCAGAATCCTAAGAAGGCAGCTCCCATGCTTAAGAAAGGTTTCTTGAATAACAAAGCCTCGAGTTTTGTAGCTAAGACTAATTATAAGGAGAAGAGTTATCATAATTCTTTTAGTGCTCTTTGGGATAAGATAGATGATGGTACCGATTGGGAAGATGGTTCTAATATCAAGGAAGATGTGATTAATGCTAGTGATAGTGAGGTTGAAGAAGTCATATCGATTGATGATCGGCATGGTGCTCGTCAGCCTGATGTTCGCTCTAAGTGTTAGTCTTGATGTCATTTTACTTTCATTGTTCATGCACCGTTAGGTGGTTTTTTCCTATTGGTGTTATTTGTTTTATAATTGTGTAGTAGGATCATATGGAATGTCATATGATTTAGTGGTTGTTCAAGCTTTTGCTTGAGGTTAATGTAGAATTGCAGCTAAATTCCATTGTACTTCAACGCTTTTGGGAACATATTTGACCGGGGTCTTGATTTCCCCTTTACCCAAAAAAAATCCCTATTCTAGCTTCTTATACAATAGGGTATAATTCTTTAATAAAGCTAAAAGTTAAAAGTTGAAAACCTTTGTGTTATTTACTTTACTTTATATTAAGTTTACTACATTACTTAACCATGGGTTAGGACTATACTTGGTATTCTTAAGTATAGCACTAATTACAAGGGACCAACAAGTGGTATCAGAGCGGTAGGATTATAAAACTTTATAACTACCATCTCAAAGTTTTTAAAACCTTGATCCATTATGGCTGAAAGTAATGTACCCCAACTTGTTAACAAAAAGGAGCAAGTTACTCTGTTAACGCTCCTAAGTTAGAAGTAAAAAGATTTAACAAATGGAAGAAAAGAATGCTATGTTATTTGATGGGAATGGAAACTTATTACATCATTTGTATTAAGAATGGTCCATTCAAACCAAAAACAGCAGTTGGTGATGACAAACCTGAAAACCAATGGTCTGACGATGAAAGGAGAGTGGTCAATCAAGACCAACGTCTCAAAATCATCATAATATCTTGTCTTCCTGACGATATTACGGAGGCTGTCATCGAGTGTGAGACGGCCAAAGAGACTTGGACAGATCTTGTTCATAGTTTCAAAGGACCATCTGACACTAAGGAAAATCGGATTATGGACCTGAAGTTAGAATATAACACTTTCAGGGCCAAACCATCTGAAACACTTCCTCAGACTTATACTAGATATAAGACCTTGCTCAATGAGCTATCAAATAACGGGGTGAAACTGTCTAAGCATGAAATCAATGTTGGTTTTGTGAACAGTCTCCCTGAAAAATGGCTTGGTTTTGCTAAAGGACTAAGAAATGCTAATCACATACAGACTCAGGATCTTGCAGACATTTATGGAAGATTTATCTATGAAGAAAATCTAATAAATAGAAGATATCCCGAGTCTAAGAAGGCCTTAATAACAAACACCTCAGCTAAACCTACCCCAGTTGATCATGGACCCATTACAACTGCTTTTTACTCAAACGCAATTGTTCAAGATTTCCAGGAGACCTCAGATGATGAGGTTGATGAAAAATCTAGTACTAAATACATAAGGGATCTAAACAGGGAATATCATGAAAGGGCCATGTTGGCAAATACCAAACGTTATATCAAAAGAACTAGATTTGCTGGAAATCAATCCACTGAGGGAGTAGAATGTTACCGATGTGGTAAAACTGGGAATTTTGCAAAATATTGTCTTTCAAAAACTCCATTGGCCTCATATAAAAGTCAAAATTATTCATCAGGTAATGACAATTTTCAACCCAAGTTTACACCAAAACTGATTCAGGCTTCTCCAATTAACCAAAGCTTTCAGAATAATAAGAAAATTGAGAAGGATTATAGGTCTGAGTATAAAAAGGTTAAAGCAAATCTTGCACTCTTAGAAGCTGAACCTTCAACTACTTAAACTCAAAAGCCTTCTTAGAACAAAGCCAAAGGTCTGGTAGCTGAAACCTTTGATTGGGATGATGAAGACTTGTCCTCAGAAGATGAGGAAGTCAAATATCAAGTGTTGATGACTCTAGCTGATGATAAACTATCAGTTGGGAAGAGTCATGCTCGAAATGGAGAATGGGTTGACATCACAATGAGAAAGGTAAACATGCTCCTCTCTATGGATGAAGAGTCTAATTGGAAAATTTTCTTTAAGTATATAAACATTGACCTATCGTTTGTTGAAGAGCAGAGATTAAATCTTCTTTCAAAATATAATAAACTTGTTTTTGAATTAAACGAATGTAGAGAAGATTTATTGATTTTGAAACAAGCCAAACTTGAAGCAGTAAACTGTCAACTTCAGAACACTAAACTCACTAAAATCAATCATGCTCTTCAAGAACAACTTAAGGAAGAAAAACACATCAATGTGAAAAGGACAAATAGCTCTACCTTAGCTTCTCAGTGTATAAACAGTCAAATTACTGCCCATAAGAAGAAAATTCTTGGGGCACGTCAACTCACTGAAAATCCACCTACTAAGGAAATGAGTGAAAAATCATTTCTTCCAGCCTCAGTAGGGTTTGATCAAGAAATGATTCCGAAGTTAAAAGCCCGGGTTGAAAGATCAAATCCTGACAGTGTGTTGCCTAACTTTGATACTAGAAAAATATTAATCCCTGAATCTCAGGCCATTAATGAAAAACTTGGTCTTAATGAAGAGACTGATCTCCCAAATAAATCCTTCAACTTTTGAGGGGGAGAATGTGCCACCAATGATGCTTACTTAGAGTGAACCTCCCTCTCACACTAAGGGGGAGCATGAATAAATTGCACAACCCCAATCTCAGGTGCATGTGATCCCTACACCAGAACCCTTAAACTCAATTCCTCCCAACCCTGAGCCCTTAGTATCTAATTTAGATAGGGGAAAAGGCATTGCTGATGAAACCCTAACACCTCTACCTAAGAAGCTTGTAAAAGCTTCAAGGTAAAGAAGAACCGATCCTGGTGCCATAGTCTTAATACCTTATGAGATAAATGGAAAGATGTACAAGATGACTCCTGAATAAATTCAAGAGTACTTAGACCGAATGGAGATGGCTAAGGCTAGTAAAGCAACAAGGGCTGAGATTCTAAGGGTATCCACTGAGTTTGTGAAGGAAGTAGGTGGTGACCCTAAGGCCTTATTAAGTAAGAAAAGGGGAGAGGATTTCATTCAGAAGCAAGAGGAAGAACTCAAGGCTATTCAGGATGAAATGGTCTTGAAGCAACAACAAAGAACCACCCAACTAAAGAAGCTATATGACCAATACACCAAAGTCATCACTCAAAGAAGAAAGCCTGAACCAATCACAAACCTTCAAATCATTCCTCATACCACACCAGTCTCAGTATCTGTTTACAAAAACAATGATGAAAGGAATTTTGAAGTTATGAAGAAATTTTCATTTGGTGATTTCGGTCTTAGTGAGTGGGACGAAATGGGTAGGATCTTCAGGACCAAGACGAATAAACGTGTCCCTGAGATACTCAACTCTCTAAGTAAGAGATATGAGAGTTTGAATCAGATCAAGAAACAGTTAGGGATCACTGAAGATCTTCCTTTAGCTGAACAGGATCCTACCAAGACTCAGGGAAGAAAAAGGAAAAGAGTTGAGCTTGAAGCTGAGACTAAGACCCCTGGGTTAGATTGCAATCGTACTCTCCCTGGCAATGTCCCATTTATAAACAATATGGTCATAGAAGAACCTGAGTGGGGTATCTTCTTCATTGATGTATTCGGGGACCAAGATTTTCAAAGAATGAGTGACATCAAAAAATGAACCACTGAGAGTGTTCTCGTCTTTCTGGTGATGGCTGGACAAGTTCACACTGATGAGAATAATAGATTTTCTGATAAGCTCAGAGAGATAATTGCTAGGAGGCCTGATAAGAAAAAGGTGTTAAAGTCATCAAGGGTGAAGAGGGAAAAATCTTGAATAATTGTAATCTTTTGTTTTATTTATGTTTCTTGTATCAGACTATTCAGTCTTTGTAATGATGAATAAAAATGAAGTACTTTGTTAAAACAAGTCTTTTCATCAGTAGAATAGTTTGTGTAAGAAGAAGCCTCTTTGCTAACTTATAACAATTTCACTTGGGCATATTTTATATCCAAATAGGGGGAGATTGTTAGGTCAATTCAGTGCCTAAGGATGTCACTGATGGATTTGAATAACAATCAGCCTAAGTGAAACACCTAGTGTGGCTGAGGACATTCAGACTCCTCTGCCTCTTTTGAAAAATCTTCAAGGGGAAAGTCCATGTTCTGAACTAATTCCACTATCTTATCAAGAACACTCACCTAGAGGAAGATTTGGGTTAGGTTGTACTGAACAAACAAAACCTGATTCAAAAGTGACATCAAATCACACTGAGTCAAGAACTGTCACTGAGAAAACAAACAAACATATCTCTCCCTCAGGGACTTCTACAAACTCAGTCAACTCTATTCCTGTTGTAAATCAAGAGGAGTTAAGTAGATTGTTCCAACTTTTCATGGAAGAGAAGCTGAACTCAGCCTCTAAAACTCAGGGTGAAACATTTATGTCTTCACAGCCTGGATCATCAACAAGTAACAAAACTGAACCTGAGTCTTCTAAGAAAGTTAAAACAAAGAAACCTTCCTGTGAGCTATGTCACTACACAAATCATACCACTTATAACTGCTTTAGAGTTCTCTATTGCATGAAGTGTAAAAGTGAAGATCACAGGACAACAGATCATGAGATGCACATGACTTCTATTATAAATGCTAATAGATATAATGCGCATCCTTTTAACTATGGGCCCGCTTCTCAACAAATCAGAAAATCTAAGGCTAAGCCTTACCCACCATGTACACATTGTGGCATCCCTGATCATAGGCCTGATGATTGTGTATACTACCCTGAGTGTGATATTTGTGGAAGCAATGATCATACAACCTCGGGACACAATAGAATAATCATGTTCAGAAGGGGAATGCTAGCTGAGTCATCTCAAAGCACTGAATCATCAGTCGGACTAAGCTGCAACACATGTGGAAGCAATGTTCATTCTACCTCAGACCATGTTGAGTTTGAGTACTTCAAACGAGGTGAAAGACGTCAGGCTTATAGAGCCAAAGAGCCTACTAAAAAGTGGGCTCACAAGAGAAACTAATCCACCTCGTTATTTGTGCAGAAACACTTCAAGGAGTCTGTCTGGTACTTAGACAGTGGGTGTATAAGAAGTATGACAGGGGTCAAAAGTTATCTGCACAAATACGTGGAGCAACCAGGTCCTAAGGTAGTATTCGGTGATAACTCATCTTGTGTTACTGAGGGATATAGTTCAATAAAATGTGGTGGAGTAGTTTTCTAAAAAGTGGCGTTTGTAAATGGTCTGAAGTATAATCTTATCAGTATCAGCCAACTGTGTGATGCTAAGAACATCGTTCAGTTTAATGATAAGCAAGAACAATCTTCAATGCGAACAAGGAAATTGTGTTGACTGCTCCAAGAAGAAATGATGTATATGTCTTAGACATGTCATCTGTAACTCACTCAGGAGCATGTTTCTTTGCTAAAGCCTCAGACTCTGTCAATTTTTTTGGCACAAGAGACTGTCACATCACAATTTTAAAGACATGAACAAACTTGCAAAACAAAACAAAGTTCTTGGCTTACCATCTCTTGTGTACTCAAAAGACAAACCTTGTTCAGCCTGTGAAAAAGGTAAACACAAGAGAGCTTCTTTCAAGCCAAAACAAAACTTTTCTATCAAGAAGTGTCTTCATCTTCTTCATATGGACTTATTTGGGCATGTCAGTCCAATGTCCATAAATCATGAGAAATATACCCTTGTGATTGTTGATGAATACTCTAGATACACACGGGTATACTTCCTAAAAAAGAAAAGCCAAGCTCCTGAATTCATAATGTCTTTTATCAGGCAAGTAGAAAATCAAAATGACACTAAAGTTAAACAAATAAGAACTGATAATGGAACATAATTCAGGAACTAAGAGCTTGAGAGTTTTTATGATGAGAAAGGAATTTCTCATAACTTCTCTTCTCCCTACACACCTGAACAAAATGGTGTGGCTGAAAGGAAGAATATAACTCTTATTGAAGCTGCAAGAACCATGCTTAATGGATCCAATCGTTCAAAACAATTCTGGACCGAGGCTGTAAAAATAGCTTGCTATACTCAGAACGGATGTATTATAGTCAAAAGACATGATAAGACTCCTTATGAAATATTCAGGGAAAGGATTCCAGATATCAGCTACTTTCATGTGTTTGGATGTCATGTGTTCATTCACACTTAAAAGGACCATCTTGGTAAATTTGATGCCAAAGCTAATGATGGATACTTTCTTGGATACTCTTTTGTCTCCAACGCCTTCAGGTTCTTTAAAACAAGGAGACAACAAGTTGAGGAGTCATTTCATGTCACCTTTGATGAAAGTATGGATGTCATTAACTTCACAAATCAATCAATGGAAGATATTGGGATCAATGACTCATCAAGATATCCTCCTAATGAGTATGAACATAGTCCCTCAAAGCAGTATCAAACTGATGCTGATATATCCTTCCATATAACACCTCACAATAGGTCAATCGATAACTTAATCACAAATCAACATGTCCCTGAAGTTATCCCTACTCAGGCTGAAGAATCAAATGATTCTCTCATCCATGGAGACACTGAGGGGATAATTGATGAGAATATCGACTTTCCTGTCACTGAAAATCCTTCAATAAAAACTGTTGTCCCAGTACTATGTACTGAACCAATAGTCCCTGATACTCATTAACTATCTACAAGCTCTAATCCAAGTCCTCAGGACAGATGGTCACGACAACAACACATAGAGCTTGTAAATATAATTGGTGATGTGTCTAAGGGGATGCTCACACGCAGTCAGGCTGCTAAACTTTCTGTTGCCTTAACCCATGAATGTCTGTTTGCAGACTTTCTCTCTGAAGTTGAACCCAAAAAGGTTTTAGAGGCCCTAACACATCCAGGGTGGGTTGAGGCCATGCAAGAAGATCTCAATCAATTCCTCAGGAACAAAGGTTGGAAACTTGTTCCTCTCCCTAAAGGGAAATCAGCTCTTGGTACAAAATGGGTGTTAAAAAACAAGATTGATAAAGATGGAATTGTCATTAAAAACAAAGCTAGGCTTGTTGTTCAGGGGTGTGGTCAGCTTGAAGGCATTGACTATGAAGAAACCTTTGCCCCTAAAGCAAGAATGGAAGCCATCAGGATCTTCCTCGCCTATGCTACTTACATGAACTTCAAAGTTTTCCAAATGGATGTAAAATGTGCCTTCCTGAATGGAAAGATCACTGAAGAAGTTTATGTTGCTCAGTCTCCTGGCTTTGAGAGTTTTGAGTTCCCAAACCATGTCTGTAAACTTGAAAAGCCCTATATGGACTCAAACAAGCACCAAGGTCATGGTATGAAACTCTCTCTACCTTCCTGATAATGAACAAATTTGTCAGGGGGAAGATAGACAATACCTTGTTTGTGACAATCCGTCAATTTATGGTTGATATTTTATTCTCAATATTTATTTGAAAACATTATTTTATGAACTCACTCGTTTTTGGGAAGAAATTTGGATTTACGTCTTGAAGTAGCATCGACTACGTCTAAACCGGAGGATTCAACGTTACGTGCTTACGTTTACATACACCGTTTTGGTGACAGTCCGACATTTCAGAAAATAAATTTATCCGTGAATATTATTTTGGAACTTTAAATTTGTGTTGGTTCATAAACTCACAAATTTACGAGAAGAGATTAGGACTTACGATTTTAATTTAACGTCCTTTACGACTAAACCGGAAACCTTAGGATTACGTATTTACGTTTTCGAACTCTGTTTTTGATGAGACAATTTTTATTAGATTCGTTTTGTGTCGTTGATACATAATTTATAAAAACGTTTTTCGTAAAACGACCCGAGGGCACGCAAATCGAGGAAAATAGAATCGAGGAATACCCGTAAATAAATGGGGATGAGACAAGTGGGACACTTGTCCCACCCCCACTCAAAACCGGCCCTAACTAGCCACAATGCTCCACCAAGCCAACTTATGTGTCAAGTTTAAGCAACTAGCTTAAACACTTGTCCAAAGCTTACATTGTAAGCCAACAACACATCAAAACCACTAAACTAAAACCACTTATTCGTTTTCACTCATGCAAACTAGCTACAAACTCTCTCACCCTCTTCCTTATGTCGTACCATTTCCACCTTAAACATCCCATTTGATCTAAATTTATCCATGAAATCCTATGTTATTCTTGCACAAGATGATGCCCTTTTGAAGCCCTATTGATTGGTGGTGATTATAACATCCAAGGAGGAGTTTCTATGGTGTATTGAGGCTGATTTTCCACAAGGTGTTTATGAAGAATGGTGGTCTTGAAGATGGTCTTGGTTATCCACAAGTTTCTCCATCAAAATCCATGTCCAAATCACAACCTACATCAACTTGGTGGTATAAAGATTGTCCTCCTCATCCTCTTGTTATTTTTGATTATGTAATATTGTATTTATTTCACATATGTATATGTATATGATGATGAATGATGATTAAAAATATTGTGTGGGGATTTGGTGTTGATAAACATGCTTAAAAAGATGAAAAACTATAAGAAACAAGGTTAAAATCTTGCTTATATTAGATGACTGTATAAAACAGTAAAGAATCATATGTTAAACTGGTAAAATGACTTGAATAGATTAATATACAGTAAGCTATGGGTCTTGTACACATGTGAGAGTTGTCCATGCAATGGAATCATTGTAATGAGTGAGATATGATCAAAACAAGTTTAAGGTACAAATCTGAGTTCACTGTTTTGGACGATTTTTAGAAAATACTTAGAGGATTATTCAGCAGTAGCTATACAAGAGTTAAATGGAGCACATATCATTTAATTTATATCATAAAAATTTGAGCTTCTATCTCCATATAGAACTCTAGATATGGCAGTTTTGGTAAACATGAAGATAAAAATCAGATTTTGGAAATTAAAGAATAATAGTATTATATAAGCACTCAAATAAAAATAGTATAAAATGTGAATTAAAACCCACTAACTTTTATAATACATTTATATAAATATGTATAATGATAAATAAATGATACATTTTATAAAAATGGTATTTTGATATGTTTTATAAGTTATAAAACTATAAACATGATTTTTACGACTTTTTCGGCTATTACCGTAAAATTAACGTTTTTGCTAAATAAAACTTAGACGGTTGGACCCGTCTAATGTAAACTTTATAAAACTCATATACTGATATATAAACATATATAATAAGTAAAGACCGATAAAACCCGAACTATATAACATACGGACATTAACGGGCTACGTTAACGTTATTGGACTAATAATACAACAAAATGGACTAAAACACTTATAAACTTATTTATTGGGCTTAACCCATTTAGGCCCAACTTGTAAAGTGTAGATACTGATAATATAAGTATAACATGGATTAATACAAGTTAAAGAGCTTATAATAAGTATATTGGACCTAAAACACGTAAATAGGTAAAACGAGACAACTAGTATAAAAGTTACCGACACATAACACAAAAATGAGTAAATGAGAATATGTAAACCCACTTAATCATCATATATATAAAATCATCATATGTATACATAATTGTTATTTTTAAAATCATTGGACATGAGTCTAAGACGAGTATTATTTGTCTAGGTTTCCGTGATTGAAGCATGTGCCGTACGTCCGAATTGCCGATAACCCGCCTTCCCACATCAACGTGAGTTCATAGCCTCACACTCTTTTAAATGTTTTTATAAATGTTTTATAAATCCGCGAGGGAGATAACATGTTAGTTTTTATAAAATTAGGACACCATTTGTCCCGATTGTTTGTTTATTGATTTTGACCCGAATGATTGTATGACCCGATTGTATGACCTGATAAATGATTAAAGGACCCGATAGATGAAATAAAATGGATTATTAAAGTTAGGTTATGTTACTAAAATTCCCATTAGCATGAATTGTGAACTACCGGGATTTGGTAGACGCTTATGCATATAATAGTACTATTTGGGGATGATCACCCTAGTTCGCGCCTTGACGGTTGATCCCCGTCGTGCCACATTGATTGGTAAGCGAATTTATGTATGAGAAGATTTCCATAGCATGACCTTTGTGACGACACGCAAATTTAGATGGGCAAATTGAGTATCGGGTTAGCTACCCGTTGTTTGTTGTAGTAAGGTAACAATGTCATGCGGCTTATAATAATCCAACTAACGAAATACTACTAGACGCACCGAATTACGATGTATTGCCTGACTAGCAATACAGGGTCATACTATTGATATTATGTTCGTGTTTTGGTTTTCATAACCATATTCATATAACGGTTTTTATTTTCATACAACGTCATAAGACGTATTGTATGATGTTTTTACGACATTGGCTCGTATAATGATTTTTAAGGCAAACGCGTATATTATGATTTTGATGAAGATTTGTATAAAATGACTTTGGCTATTTTATGGCCTATTAAAATGATTTGTACAAAATGATTTTCAGTAATAATTTTATACTTATATTATATTGATGGATTTTATTAAACTATATGAATTTACTCGGCGTTATCGCTGACCTTTTCTTTTAAGATGTTTTATCTCAGGTACTTGAAGGTAATTCTCGGGAAGACGACAAGAATTCATGGCCCGCACTTAAACAATATTTTCCATTCAAATTCTTTGTAAAACTTGTATGGAATAATATGACTTGGGACCTATGTAACTTTGATATTTATGAATGGAAATGCTTTATTAATAAACGGCGCGATTTTTATGCGTTGTCTATGATGTGAGTAATGTGCTATCCCGTAACACCAACGAGTCCTCCGTTGTATTGAGTTGTATAAATTTGGAGGTGTTACAGTTTGGTACCAGAGCTATCGTTATAGAGAACGAAAGATTTTTTAAAACCAAGGTTTTGAATAAAACATTTCAAAATCTTTTATCTATAAACATTTTTTTCAAAATGTCTAAAAATCTTTTGACTATAACGGTGCCAAAGACTTCCCGAGTTACCGACAAGGCTAGACTGAGAAGTGTTATTTTAATATATATATATATATAACTTGGATTTTATATATATATATATATATATATATATATATATATATATATATATATATATATATATATATATATATATATATATATATATATATATATGATGTAATTTTATTACATGATTTTTTGATGATTGTTTTGATATTTATACGAGGTATTTATACGACGTAGATTGTCACAAGGAACCCTAAATCCCCCCAGTAAATTAATGAAGCTATTCTCGTAGGAATTCTAGCTATCCTAGATCTAAACCAAGTTGTGGATATTTATGATCCCAACAAATGGTTGATATTCGTAGAAATGTTAATAATAATTCATTACGATCTTAAAGAAGAATTGGCGAGATTAAAACTGATATCGATGTAATGACGATCTTTCCTTATAGAGTGGAGTTTGACAAAACATTACCACCTAGAAAGATGTCATCTGATTCGTTGTCATCCAATTCTTAAATTGAAATCGAAAGGGTGAATGTTGCACTTGAGGCTGTCATTGGAACCATTACCCAAAAGCCTCATGCCACTAGTACCTTTTTGAGAAGCCTAATTGAATGTGTGAGTCATGTCATACTAGTGACTCATTCGATAACCATTGATGAAGAAGTTATAGGATTGGAAATTAAGTGTTGTTCATATTGAACTTTTGTTGCCCTATCAAGGTCTAAAAATAAGGTTGAAAGTATTGGAGAATGAGGTAGGATATTGCATTGAGTATAAGTTGATTGAAACTTGAATAAAGAAAAATTTAACTCGTATAGAATATGAGATTGTTAAAAGGAAGTCGTTAAGTTCTGTGATTGAATTATAAGGTTTTAATTGATTGTTGATTCGTGTTAAGGGTTGTTCCTAGGCCATTGTCCACTAATGAGGATGCCCAGTGTCCAAGAAATAAATTGAAGAAATCTTCTTCTGAATTGGGACCGATGGATCTTCAGGGACAGGTGGAACACCTAATGAATCTTGTAGATTAGTATTCATTGTGGTATCTTTTAAAAATAATCCCTAACTTAACTGAGACATCAGTTGGTAGGATGAGTTCTTGAAATTGTATGACATAGTGACACATAATGTGTTACGGTACAATTTTGACTTGTTTGTGATTAATGAAAAGACTACAATTGATTGCTAAATCCTACATGTATCGATGTTATCTATCTTTTATTGCTTCATCCTAATGTTCGCATTAGTGATGCAATCATTGAACAAGTACTCATCTCGATTTGAGTTACGTTGTGGATTATTCTTTTTGAGTGCCATCGAGGTCATGAACCTCATGATTATTTGGCTAAGCTCATTGCCTATTATATTGTAGTTAGTTCTTGGTGAACACTCTTCATCACTCTTTTGCAGATCACTCATGGTTTTTATAAAGTTAAAACAGTATCCTTTGAGAAAATTGAATTTTCATCACTATAAGGATTATTCAAAGTGAGATTTATAAGTAATCGTTATCGAAATGAAGTTGTTTATAAAATACTTTGAAAAACTTAATTGCTTTCATAACAAAGAAAATATTTGTAAATTTATTTTTGATTCTTATTTAAGAATTAAGCATGAAAATGTTTTTTTTATAAACATGATGATAAAATTTTGACGAACTGAGTATTGCATCGTTAATCTTGAAATTGTATATAGTTGCACGCCTACATACAATTTGGAATGGACCATGCAAGGCTGATTAGCAGTCACCATAAAACTGATTAATAAACATTAAATTTCTTTGAAGATTGTGAAAGATTAAAATTTATGAGATCTGCAAGAAGTGAAAAATAGGGACATAGTGTTAGGGACACCTACATATGTGCCTGTAGCCTCTATTCTTCTGAGTCGAATTTACTCATCTGTGGAAATTGTCTTATTTGACAATTGACAATTCTTTCTTGTCCAATTCTCCCGTAGTGAGATTCTTAGGAAAAGTATCTGATTACCGAGTGTTGATACCCGACTGGATGTATTGACGTTCTTATCATTTCTTTTGATTTGATTTCATTTGAATGACCTGGGTAACGATTCGAGGAGCTTTCGAATGCGTACTCAAATTATGAAAACATGGGATATATTCATATTCGTTAAATGTTTTCGTCTGTATCTGATTTGAAATTCTCTCGCATAGATTATGCGTTGACCTTACTCTTTTAATAGTAGTTGTGTCTCCATATATCCTTGAACTTGTGAAGGATTATGAGTTATTATTAGTCTTTTGAGAAATTCACATCTTATCGACGGCAATGAAACTGGAAAGTTGATAGTGCCAGTAGAATGGATTGATTGATTATGACATGACGATATTGTCTTAATTGATGGGAACTCGAATTGAATTCCCCTAAATGATGAGATGTTTATTATCAAAAGTAATCTAGATAATTCTTGATGGATGACCATATCCTACATTTAGACTTGAAATTATACCGTGAATGATTGTGAATTAGTCATAGATATTATAATCTAGAAAGAACTTAAAGAATTCTTATTAAAAGATGTTTCCGTTATCTGAAACTTTAGTAAGTATTTATTGGTGAATTACCTAGACTTTTACCATTAAGGCAGATTGAAATTGATATTGATTATATTTCCGGTGCTGCACTTGTGGCTTGTGCACTGTACGTCAGCACCATTTGAATTTAAGGAATTACCGTACAACTGAGAGAGTTGTCGGAGAAAGATTTTATTCTACCGAGCTCGTCATCATGAAGAGCTATGGTGTTATCATTCCTTATATTTACAGATTACTGTGAACTGAGTAAATTGATAATCGAAAACGAAATCCATAACTCGAAATGGAAGATTTGTTTGATCATTTACAAGGTTCTAGCGTATGTTTTAAAGATTTGATCCACGGCATGGTTATCATCAACTTCGCGTACGCGAAAAAGATTATCTATTCCAATCACTACATCCATAACTTGTAATGAACATTATGATTTTCACGTGATGTTGTTTGGATAGACCAATGCACATGTAGTATTTATGAAATTGGTGAATCACGTGTGTAGGCTGTAATTTGATAAATTCATGCTTGTAATCATTAAGGATCATTTGTTTATTTCTAAGAATAAGAAGGAGTTAATAATTATTTATAGATTGCCCTGAATTGGCCGAACGATAAAAACCTGTACCTTAAATATTTAACATGTGATTAAAGACTAAATCCCTTATATTAATTGACCGTGTGATTAATAGATAATGGAATATATTGACTCTTTAAATTAAGAGCCCTTTTAAGATTATGGGTTTTAACAAAAAGAAAATGGAAATATGTTTTGACAAAGGTTTTAACAAAGGATTTTAAGGGATCATTCCCTTATAACCAAAACATTTTACTAAACTCTTGTTTAGGGGTAAATGTTTTTGCATACCTTAAGACAACCTAAGAAGGAATGAGGAAACCCAATTGAACCATGACTTGAAATTTGAAACGATACTTTTTGCTTTTCAACTAAGGAAATTTTGACCAAAGTATAACCAAAGATTTTTTTTTAAACATTTACGAATCTTATTAATTATTTTCTATAAATCAACAAAAATCGTGTTAATTAAATTAAAAATTATTTTGAACATTTTTCATATAATTGGATGGACTAAGAAATTTAAAATCTTTACGTTTACGTTTCACAAAAATTGAATATTTAAGATTTAGTTAGTTGTAATAATTACCAACGCTTTAGACGTCGGATTGAGTAAAACAGATAAAAATAATAGTTGAGAAGAAACTGAAACTTAGGAAAATATGAAGAAAGGTGAACGTAATTACTGACACATTATGTAGAAAAGATAAAGAACCAATTAGAACATGTTCCTTAATAATGAAGGTGCAAAATAAATTGCCGAACAATATAAAAATAAACAATGTTTGTAAAAAGGTTAATATAGATAATAAAAGGGGTTCGCGGCTAATGCAAACCATTAAAAGTGAGAAGCCAATAGCGTTAAATGTTTTAAAGGCCACTTGTGGTTGCCTAAATATGGAGATTTTGAGATGTAGTCATGTTGGAATCTTGTAAGTATAAGTATTCTATTTATCTCATTTCTGACTAAAAGTATCTTTGTCTGAAGAAGTTGTACTGATGGCAATTATGAAGGCAGACATCGCCTCATACATTAGTAAACGTCTAGCTATTGCAAAGGTCATCATCTGAATTTGATTCGATTTGGGTCATCGTCGACAAACTGACCAAATCTGCTAATATCATTCCCGTTAATGATAAATGCAAAAGAGTTATGTAAACATAGTGTGCCTGTATCGAACATCTTTATCAAGATCCTCGCTTCACATCGAATTTCTAGAGATTTGCTCAGAAATCATTGAGAACGAACCTTGATGAGAGTACTGTTTACCACCGCAAATCGAAGGGACGAGGTAAAGTAACAATACAAAACACTAGAAGTCTTGTTTTATGTTTGAATGATTGACCTTTGGTAATGAACCGTATAATCATTTTCCTTTGGAAAGATTATCATTGATAATCATCGTATTAGGATCGAGATCGAATATTGTTAGGATCTAAATATTAGAGCATCTGTAAGCAGGAGTTGAGATGAAGACACCCGACATACACCCATTGTGAGTTGGACATGTCTTTTAGGTTTAAGGTTTCCTATGATGGCGAACCTAACCTTACAAAATACTCGACCCGCGAGACCTGAATTGATTATGGAAATTAGGATCTGATTATTGACCGCCGGTAGTAGGCAGGGGGTTATGTGAATAGGAAATGTAGATCTTGAAGTGCCAGATGGGTAACGAAGTTATGCCAAAAATTTTAACCTTGGAAAAATGAATTAATGATCTGACAAATCATGGGATATAAGTCCCCGTTGTATGGGACCATTGAGATGATGTAAAGGATTGTTTTGAAAGGCATATTAGCTGGATCTACCTTAGGACTTCAAGAACCGCGTGAATTATGTTTCGTAAATCGAACTTGATGGAATGTCTATCAAGTGAGAATCTGATCACTTCTTAATAAAGCTTAGATCGGTGAAAAGTTGCATTCATCAAAAACCCGTGAACATCATGGATAGAGAAAGTAAGTCAACAACATTAAGCCTGATCTTATTCCCGTAGTTATGTTTGATGAAACTCGCGTATTGAAATGAATTACACTTGTGAGAAAAGACCGAATGTGATCATGGATAGAGAAAGTAAGTCAACAACATTAAGCCTGATCTTATTCCCGTAGTTATGTTTGATGAAACTCGCGTATTGAAATGAATTACACTTGTGAGAAAAGACCGAATGTGGAGGAAATACCCACATGGCTTTAGCTCTATAAGAAGCAAGTAGTAAGATGATCTTTGAGGACAAAGATCCTGTTTAGGGGTAAATGCTGTGACAATCCGTCAATTTATGGTTGATATTTTATTCTCAATATTTATTTGAAAACATTATTTTATGAACTCACTCGTTTTTGGGAAGAAATTTGGATTTACGTCTTGAAGTAGCATCGACTACGTCTAAACCGGAGGATTCAACGTTACGTGCTTACGTTTACATACACCGTTTTGGTGACAGTCCGACATTTCAGAAAATAAATTTATCCGTGAATATTATTTTGGAACTTTAAATTTGTGTTGGTTCATAAACTCACAAATTTACGAGAAGAGATTAGGACTTACGATTTTTAATTTAACATCCTTTACGACTAAACCGGAAACCTTAGGATTACGTATTTACGTTTTCGAACTCCATTTTTGATGAGACAATTTTTATTAGATTCGTTTTGTGCCGTTGATTCATAATTTATAAAAACATTTTTCGTAAAACGATCCGAGGGCACGCAAATCGAGGAAACTAGAATCGAGGAATACCCGTAAATAAATGGGGATGAGACAAGTGGGACACTTGTCCCACCCCCACTCAAAACCGGCCCTAACTAGCCACAAAGCTCCACCAAGCCAACTTATGTGTCAAGTTTAAGCAACTAGCTTAAACACTTGTCCAAAGCTTACATTGTAAGCCACCAACACAACAAAACCACTAAACTGAAACCACTTATTCATTTTCACTCATGCAAACTAGCTACAAACTCTCTCACCCTCTTCCTTATGCCGTCCCATTTCCACCTTAAACATCCCATTTGATCTAAATTTATCCATGAAATCCTATGTTATTCTTGCACAAGATGATGCCCTTTTGAAGCCCTATTGATTGGTGGTGATTATAACATCCAAGGAGGAGTTTCTATGGTGTCTTGAGGCTGATTTTCCACAAGGTGTTTATGAAGAATGGTGGTCTTGAAGATGGTCTTGGTTATCCACAAGTTTCTCCATCAAAATCCATGTCCAAATCACAACCTACATCAACTTGGTGGTATAAAGATTGTCCTTCTCATCCTCTTGTTATTTTTGATTATGTAATCTTGTATTTATTTCACTTATGTATATGTATATGATGATGAATGATGATTAAAAATATTGTGTGGGGATTTGGTGTTGATAAACATGCTTAAAAAGATGAAAAACTATAAGAAACAAGGTTAAAATCTTGCTTAATTTAGATGACTGTATAAAACAGTAAAGAATCATATGTTAAACTGGTAAAATGACTTGAATAGATTGATATACAGTAAGCTATGGGTCTTGTACACATGTGAGAGTTGGCCATGCAATGGAATCATTGTAATGAGTGAGATATGATCAAAACAAGTTTAAGGTACAAATCTGAGTTTACTGTTTTGGACGATTTTTAGAAAATACTTAGAGGACGATTCAGCAGTAGCTATAGAAGCATTAAATGGAGCACATAGCATGTAATTTATGTCATAAAAGTTTGAGCTTCTATCTCCATATAGAACTCTATATATGGCAGTTTTGGTAAACATGAAGATAAAAATCAGATTTTGGAAATTAAGGAATAATAGTATTATATAAGCACTCAAATAAAAATAGTATAAAATGTGAATTAAAACCCACTAACTTATATAATACATTTATATAAATATGTATAATGATAAATAAATGATAAATTTTATAAAAATGGTAGTTTGATAAGTTTTATAAGTTATAAAACTATAAACATGATTTTTACGACTTTTTCGGCTATTACCGTAAAATTAACGTTTTTGCTAAATAAAACTTAGACGGTTGGACCCGTCTAATGTAAACTTTATAAAACTCATATACTGATATATAAACATATATAACAAGTAAAAAACGATAAAACCCTAACTATATAACATACGGACATTAACGGGCTACGTTAACGTTATTGGACTAATAATACAACAAAATAGACTAAAACACTTATAAACTTATTTATTGGGCTTAACCCATTTAGGCCCAACTTGTAAAGTGTAGATACTGATAATATAAGTATAACATAGATTAATACAAGTTAAAGAGCTTATAATAAGTATATTGGACCTAAAACACGTAAATAGGTAAAACGAGACAACTAGTATAAAAGTTATCGACACATAACACAAAAATGAGTAAATGAGAATATGTAAACCCACTTGATCATCATATATATAAAATCATCATATGTATACATAATTGTTATTTTTTAAGTCATTGGACATGAGTCTAAGACGAGTATTATTTGTCTAGGTTTCCGTGATTGAAGCACGTGTCGTACGTCCGAATTGCCGATAACCCGCCTTCCAACATCAACGTGAGTTCATAGCCTCGCACTCTTTTAAATGTTTTTATAAATGTTTTATAAACCCGCGAGGGAGATAACATGTTAGTTTTTATAAAATTAGGACACCATTTGTCCCGATTGTTTGGTTATTGATTTGGACCCGAATGATTGTATGACCCGATTGTATGACCCGATAAATGATTAAAGGACCCGATAGATGAAATAAAATGGACTAATAAAGTTAGGTTATGTCACTAAAAGTTCCATTAGCATGAATTGTGAACTACCGGGATTTGGTAGACGCTTATGCATATAATAGTACTATTTGGGGACGATCACCCCAGTTCGCGCCTTGACTGTTGATCCTCGTCGTGCCACATTGATTGGTACGCGAATTTATGTATGAGAAGATTTCCATAGCGTGACCTTTGTGACGACACACTAATTTAGATGGGCAAAATGAGTATCGGGTTAGCTACCCGTTGTTTGTTGTAGTAAGGTAACAATGTCATGCGGCTTATAATAATCCAACTAACGAAATACTACTAGACGCACCGAATTACGATGTATTGCCTGACTAGCAATACAGGGTCATACTATTGATATTATGTTCGTGTTTTGGTTTTCATAACCATATTCATATAACGGTTTTTATTTTCATACAACGTCATAAGACGTATTGTATGATGTTTTTACGACATTGGCTCGTATAATGATTTTTAAGGCAAACGCCTATATTATGATTTTGATGAAGATTTGTATAAAATGACTTTGGCTATTTTATGGCCTATTAAAATGATTTGTACAAAATGATTTTCAGTAATAATTTTATACTGATATTATATTGATGGATTTTATTAAACTCTATGAATTCACTCGGCGTTATCGCTGACCTTTTCTTTTAACATGTTTTATCTCAAGTACTTGAAGGTAATTCTCGGGAAGACGACAAGAATTCTGGCCCGCACTTAAACAATATTTTCCATTCAAATTCTTTGTAACACCTGTATGAAATAATATGACTTGGGACCCATGTAACTTTGATATTTATGAATGGAAATGCTTTATTAATAAACGACGCGATTTTTATGCGTTGTCTATGATGTGAGTAATGTACTATCCCGTAACACCAACGAGTCTTCCGCTGTATTGAGTTGTATAAATTTGGGGGTGTTACATTGTTTATCTTCATAACCAAGGAGGATGTTCTGCTAGTTCAAATGTATGTTGATGACATCATATTCGGATCTACTAACAATGATGTGACAACCCTAGATTTTGGATTTGAACTTTTGACTGTTTGATGTTGATCATGTGCTTGGTGTGCGTTTATGTGTTATGTGCTCATATTTGAGACTTTATCATGATGTTAGACATTGTTTACGTAGTACATGGTACGTTATATGATGATGTGATGGGGTTGGTTCGTGCTCATGAGTTCACATGAATGTATAAATCATGGTAAAGTTGGAAATGAAACGAAATGAAATGAAATGAAATGAGTTCAGAAATGAACTGCAGAAAAGTTCGAGTATCGTTTTGATAAGGTTTCGTGTACGTATCATATGTTGTATGTATGTATTAAGTATATATAATATGGTTAGGATAAGTTTTATAGTTACTTTCTATATTTAGAAACTTTTAGAAATGAAGGCTACTTCAAAAATCGCGTAAAAAGTCGAAAAATTAGCAAAAGGGTACCCGGTTTGGTCCTGAAAGTGTATAGGAGTATAAGTAAACATAAAATAGAAGGGGGAGAGTGTAAATATGATAAAACACAGATAGGAGTCGAATTTGTGGGTCCCATAGCCTTAATTTTAATAATTAAATTAATAAAAATAGGATAATTACCATTTAAAAGTCCTAATTGGGCCTAAACTTGTTCAGAAGATTACCAAGGCCTATATAAACACCCCTAGACCCCTAAAAACGACTAATAACCCTAAATAAACCTAAAATCAGTCTAAATCTTCCATGGATATCAAGAGAAGTCGAAATTATGATTAGGGTTCATTAATTTTTCTTGTTTCAAGGTAAGTGATCAATTAAACCTTAATATAATTTATGTTTTTATTAATTAATCATAATTGTATTGTTAATTAACCATCATTGAGATGATTAGGGTTTTATTAATTTTCTGGAAAAATATATTAATTAAGATCCATTAATTATTTTAGGGTTTGTGCTATAAATTTAGGGATAATTATTGATGTTTAGAGGGTTAGTGCATAAAGGCGTAAAATAGTCTGATTTTTAAGGCTGTCTTGTGTCGACTGTTCCGAGCAGTAGGTAGCACCTTTGGTCGAGTTTCTTTTTTTTAAATTACGTTCAGAGAGTCTACTTTTCAAAAATGTAAGGTTGGTCGAAAATGGAGTTCGGGAAGGTCGTCAAATAATTTTTACAAAAACAGTGCGCTGTTCAGGAATAAATTTGGATTTCGGGAATTTGAGTCAAAACCTAACCAAATGGATGAGATAGCCAAATATTTTTGATTTGGGAACTATTTATAATGTATATAAAAGGACTGGAGGTTTTCAATAAAATTTATGGTGTTTAGGTCGGGGTTTTGGTGTCAAACATTTAGCATGTACGGAAAATCAGTTTTGGTGAAAACGACTTTTGGCGTAGAGACTAAACGAAAGGGTTAAACGTGTAATTAGAAAGTAAAATTGGTTTTTGAAGTTCTTAGATCATATAACAACATAACTCCAGTAGGGTAGGAGTCAAGTGTGGTGTTAAGTTCACTTCATGTGATCGTTTAGTGACTAGTAAACCGTACCGGGGAAAAACTAGAATTTTACGTATAGAATAGCTTGTAGTGGGAGAACTAGATAATGGGGATTGGGGGATTAGACTCATCTCCTTGATTGTTACTTAACTTGGGTGTTAAGACCTGAGCTAAGGGTGTCGTGTATGATTTTATAGGTTTTCAGGAGTGCTAGCTTGCTGTGCTATCAGGTGAGTTCATAGTCCCATTTTTACAAGTTTTTAAATGTTTTCTTCTAGTATGGGATGGAGATGACACTTGTGGTGTTCTTAAAATGTTTTGGTACTATATTTTTATAAATTTTTGGACATAGATGTGTTATTGTGTGACATGCGTGCTTATGTGTTCTCATATGTGCTTTGATACATGTTCTGATATGTGAATCTTGATTGTGTTATGATTGGGATTGGTACATAGATGTATGGGCGTCTATGGGACCAGTTGTGATGTGTGTGGAGCGTGGGGCACGATCCGTCCTGAGTTCTTGGTTCGTGGGGCATGATCCGTCCTGAGTACTTGTGCATCGTCTCTTCGGAGGCAAGATATCTCGACGGGGATATAGTTCATCTTCCACAGGTGGTGTGGGAAAGATCCGGATAGTGTGGTGTGTGTTCTTGTGTGTGTGACGGGATACTTCTTGACTATTATAGTGTGCTTTGTGAATTGTAGATGTGATTGGTACTTGGATTGAGTTTTGTTGTGGATGCATGTAGCATGATTATCACATTATGGTCCATTACTATAAATTATTTTTCTTCAACTATTTACAGCGGTTGTTAAGGGTTCTTAAGATGTTTTGATAATTTAAACCTATGTTCTCACCAACTTTATGTTGACAGATTTTAGTGTCATTTTCAGGTGAGGTAGTTGAGGAGGATGATGTTAGAAGTGGCTAGAGTGTAGAGGTTGCTAGGATTGCATTAGGAGGAATCCCTTTCCTCTTAGATTTTATTTTGTCTTTTGATTTAGTATATTGTTTGATACCTATATGTTTGATGTATGTTATTTGAATGTCTTTGGTAAGAGGTAGTCCTGTTACCTACTTACCTAGACGCCTGCATTGTTTGAGATATTGTCCTGACATTGTGTCACCTTTTTATGACATTTCTATTTCATTTAGTTAACTCTATAGACACGCTATTGTTGTGATGATATCCATACGTCGCGCCCCATATTCCGCCATGGTGGGGTGTGACAGAATGGTATCAGAGACAGGTTTTATAGAGAATTAGGTTGCCTAGTCGCGTAGCCTAATCTATAGCTTAAGGGTCCCTGCATATAGGCGTCACAGGGGTATGTGTGCATTTTATAAATGTTGATGTTTTTGGATGTTATTTTTGCGATATTTGTTAAGTTATGAATTAGTATTGTTCATACTTAACTACATGTTATTTTCTTTACGAGTTTTGACTAGTGCGGGTTGAACCATGGTCGTATACGTTAGTCATTGTTGTATTTCGCTTAATTATGTTTTCAAGTTCTTTATACATTTTGAATTTAGTCTACGCTGGTTCAGCTGGACTACGAGTTTATTTGTTTTATGCATTGGCTATGTTTTTTTAATACATGTGATTTTGGACCTTATGTTATGTTGTGGATTATGTGCTTATATGAGTTGTAGAATCTATGTGATTATTTGAGTTGGTAGACTGATGTGTTATGTGTAGTATTAATTCTTATAAGTGTCATCATAGGAGGGAGTGCATTAGTGAAAGGGGACTGGTATAAGTATGGTGGCCAACATAGTTATACAAGTACCATGACATCAGTGGATTCCTAAGTATGGTTGCATGAAAGAGGGTTAATACATGCTTGTATTGTATATGTTGTATGGACTTGAGTGTATGTATGTGTATGCCTATATATATGTATATATCCCTTCTACTTATCGGTTGTATTCTTATGATGGTTTTATAGCTCTTCATTCTTTGGGATGTTCAACTTCTGTAGTAGCGCATTTATCGAGTCCTCATTTCACGTATTTGTTTGTACGGTACTTTTGGTGTAGAGGCTATTGAGAGGGTGGATAATTCTTTTTGGGATCACGGTATCTTTCAGTTTGTATCTTATGTGGTAAAAGAAATGGAATTTGTAAATAGTTAAAATAGTTGTTGATAGTCGGTGAAATAAGGGTTAAGTGTCGTAAGCGTGTTTGAAATAAGATGGGATATATATTTTTTTTAACATATAAGTATGGCTTGTTTACTTTTTTTTTTTTTAAAAAAACTAAAATTGGTTTTGATCACCTAAAGCTAATGATCTTTAGTTGAATTCTTGTTCTTATTTAATTAAATATGTTAAAATCATGTAATTACTCATATGATGGGTAAGGGTTTCTAATTTTCTGGAATTAAAATAAATTAGGTCTTGAATTTGGTAATTAATGAGGGGTTTTAGGGTTTCAAATCGTTTTTTTTTTTGTTATAAATCGGAGTAGGCAGAAACTGTCGCTAAATTGTCAGAATTCATCGCTAAACTGTCAGAAACTGTCGCTAACGTCTGGGCAGATTTTGGGTAAAATCGTTTTGGTCATAACTTATTCGTTTTTAAAGATTTTTGGGTGATTCAAAAGCCTAAAATAATGTACTCGGAACGTACTTTTCAAATATTCCGAAATTTTGGTAATTGGAAGTCAGTAGCTTGGTCGAATTAATTGTACAAGTGTCGAGTTCAAGATTAATTTTCAAACGATATGGTTTAAACTTGTGTTTTGGATATTTTGGAATAGTGAACACTTAGAGGGCTAACATAGGGCTTATTTGGGATAGGATTTGAGATGTATCCACCATAAGGATTGTACATTGATGAAGAATGTGGGTTCCGGAGTCAATGTTGACGTGTGATATTATGTTGTGTGCTTTAGACAATTGATCGTTCGTGAAGAGACATTAGATTGATTTTCGTTAGATGATTACATAAATTACTAATGTGATACCATGGTTTTAGAACAACTAATATACAATTACAGTACAAAATCCATTCTGGGGTAAATTTTGGTTTTGCACAAGGTTTTAATAGTATGTCACCGGTCGTAATGCGTTTCGGTTGTCGCTGGGTGCTTCTTGTGTCATTGGTCCGTTTTCATGGTTCGTTGGGAGTAGATACATGTTTTATGTTGAGTATCTTTTGGAGTCTCAGGTTTTGGTTCATATTTTTAAATTCTTTCACGTAAACGTCTGTTAGATGTCCATGGGCTTGATCGTTTATCCGAAGTTGGGGGTCCTAAAATTTGTCTTGAGCTTATATTCATTGAGGGCGTTGTTGTAGTCATACGGAGGATCCGGTTACGTTCTTATGAGAGAGATAGCGAGTTGTTTATGAAATGAAGTTTTTTGAGCTTATGGAGTAAATCTCGGGACGAGATTTCTATTAGGAGGGGGTGATGTGACAACCCTAGATTTTGGATTTGCACTTTTGACTGTTTGATGTTGATCATGTGCTTGGTGTGCGTTTATGTGTTATGTGCTCATATTTGAGACTTTATCATGATGTTAGACATTGTTTACGTTGTACATGGTACGTTATATGATGATGTGATGGGTTTGGTTCGTGCTCATGAGTTCACATGAATGTATAAATCATGGTAAAGTTGGAAATGAAACGAAATGAAATGAAATGAAATGAGTTCAGAAATGAACTGCAGAAAAGTTCGGGTATCGTTTTGATAAGGTTTCGTGTACGTATCGTATGTTGTATGTATGTATTAAGTATATATAATATGGTTAGGATAAGTTTTATAGTTACTTTCTATATTTAGAAACTTTTAGAAATGAAGGCTAGTTCAAAAATCGCGTAAAAAGTCGAAAAATTAGCAAAAGGGTACCCGGTTTGGTCCCGAAAGTGTATAGGAGTATAAGTAAACATAAAATAGAAGGGGGAGAGTGTAAATATGATAAAACACAGATAGGAGTCGAATTTGTGGGTCCCATAGCCTTAATTTTAATAATTAAATTAATAAAACACAGAGAGGAGTCGAATTTGTGGGTCCCATAGCATGTACGGAAAATCAGTTTTGGTGAAAACGACTTTTGGCGTAGAGACTAAACGAAAGGGTTAAACGTGTAATTAGAAAGTAAAATTGGTTTTTGAAGTTCTTAGATCATATAACAACATAACTCCAGTAGGGTAGGAGTCAAGTGTGGTGTTAAGTTCACTTCATGTGATCGTTTAGTGACTACTAAACCGTACCGGGGAAAAACTGGAATTTTACGTATAGAATAGCTTGTAGTGGGAGAACTAGATAATGGGGATTGGGGGATTAGACTCATCTCCTTGATTGTTACTTAACTTTGGTGTTAAGACCTGAGCTAAGGGTGTCATGTATGATTTTATAGGTTTTCAGGAGTGCTAGCTTGATGTGCTATCAGGTGAGTTCATAGTCCCATTTTTACTAAGTTTTTAAATGTTTTCTTCTAGTATGGGATGGAGATGACACTTATGGTGTTCTTAAAATGTTTCGGTACTATATTTTTATAAATTTTTGGACATAGATGTGTTATTGTGTGACATGCGTGCTTATGTATTCTCATATGTGCTTTGATACATGTTCTGATATGTGAATCTTGATTGTGTTATGATTGGGATTGGTACATAGATGTATGGGCGTCTATGGGACCAGTTGTGATGTGTGTGGAGCGTAGGGCACGATCCGTCCTGAGTTCTTGGTTCGTGGGGCACGATCCGTCCTGAGTACTTGTGCATCGTCTCTTCGGAGGCAAGATATCTCGACGGGGATATAGTTCATCTTCCACGGGTGGTGCGGGAAAGATCCGGATAGTGTGGTGTGTGTTCTTGTGTGTGTGACGGGATACTTCTTGACTATTATAGTGTGCTTTGTGAATTGTAGATGTGATTGGTACTTGGATTGAGTTTTGTTGTGGATGTATGTAGCATGATTATCACATTATGGTCCATTACTATAAATTGTTTTTCCTCAACTATTTACAGCGGTTGTTAAGGGTTCTTAAGATGTTTTGATAATTTAAGCCTATGTTCTCACCAACTTTATGTTGACAGATTTTAGTGTCATTTTAAGGTGAGGTAGTTGAGGAGGATGATGTTAGAAGTGGCTAGAGTGTAGAGGCTGCTAGGATTGCATTAGGAGGAATCCCTTTCCTCTTAGATTTTATTTTGTCTTTTGATTTAGTATATTGTTTGATACCTATATGTTTGATGTGTGTTATTTGAATGTCTTTGGTAAGAGGTAGGCATGTTACCTACTTACCTAGACGCCTGCATTGTTTGAGATATTGTCATGACATTGTGTCACCTTTTTATGACATTTCTATTTCATTTAGTTAACTCTATAGACACGCTATTGTTGTGATGATATCCATACGTCGCGCCCCATATTCCGCCATGGTAGGGTGTGACATATGACCTTTGTAGAAAGTTTGAAAAACTTATGATAAAGAAATTTGAAATGAGTATGATGTGTAAATTAGCATATTTTCTTGGACTACAAATCAAACAGGGGGACAAGGGGATCTCAGTCTGTCAAGAAAAATACACCAGAGAAATACTTAAAAATATGATATCTCTGAGTGTGCTTTAGTGAAGACTCCCATGGTTCCCCCTAACAACTTAGGTCCTGATCTCACTGGTAAACCAGTCAATCAAACCTTATTCAGGGGAATGATTGGATCATTAATGTACCTAACAGCAACCAGGCCTGATATTCAGTTCTCAACAATTCTAGTGCAAGATATCAGGTCGATCCCAAAGAATCACATCTTACTGCTGTTAAACGAATCTTCAGGTACCTGAAGGGTACTCCTTCACTAGGTCTATGGTATCCTCGTTGGTCAGGCTTCGATCTTAAAGGATACTTAGACTCAGACTATGCTGGCTGCAATATGGATAGAAAAAGTACCTTAGGTGCATGTCAATTCCTAGGTAGCAAGATAGTATGTTGGAGTGCAAAGAAACAGTAGTCAATCGCAGTGTCCTCTGATGAGGCTGAGTATGTGGTAGCTACTGGTTGTTGTGAAAACATCCTTTGGATGAAGAGTCAACTCAGGGACTACAATGTGGAATACAAAGTAGTACCCATCTTCTGTGACAACACCAGTGTAATTGCCATTTCAAATAATCCAGTCCTACACTCAAGGACTAAACACATTGACATAAGATATCACTTCCTCAGGGACCACATCTTAAAAGGAGATATTGAATTGCATTTCATCCACACTGAGTATCAGCTAGCTGATATATTTACTAAACCTTTGAATGAACCAACGTTCACTACACTGAAAGCTGAACTTGGTATACTGAATATTGATTAATCAGGCTCCCTGATGACAACGGATTCAGTATAATGTATATTCTTGATCCTCTCCCTGAGTAAATATCTCTTATTGTCTCTCCCTTAACACTGAGGTACATTAAATAATGTAACTAAATGCTCTAAGGATTTAGTTACTTAACAATATTAAATAAGGAACATATATTCCTTCAATAAATTGTCATAAACCAATCAAGGGGTCACCAAATGTCAAGTATTCCCACTAAGCATTAAATGCTTACCCTTTTTTAGCAAAATCTGTTGTAAAAACGTCTTT
Source organism: Glebionis coronaria (assembly GCA_025667525.1). Lineage (NCBI taxonomy): Eukaryota > Viridiplantae > Streptophyta > Magnoliopsida > Asterales > Asteraceae > Glebionis > Glebionis coronaria. The sequence continues at coordinate 301,194,368 of CM046878.1, read as the reverse complement.
TTAAATGCACGTAACCCCACGTCATCTCTACAAAAGCGTTATCTTTGCAGTAACGAAACAGTTGCCAAGAAAATAGGGGGACCACTTGTAAATTTTCATTCAATGCGGATGTGAAAAGAAATTATAACAAATAAACTCTCTTTCACATCTGAGCCTATAAATACCCTTAAATCAAAACAAACACACATACAAAGACTTTAGCAATCTTACTCTGCCAAATTTTTCTCTCAAAGAAAAGTGTGTGTGTTCAAACGTTGTTTCCAGAGAAAGTTTCTTGTAAAAGGTAATCACATTGATCACTTGTTTTATTGTTATATAGCACAAACAATCAAAGTTACTTGGTGTTTTTAACTCTTGATCCTCTTCGCAAGGCAAAAGTTTGCATTAAGTCACTTGGTGAACCTTGTTGTATTATAACAAGAAACAAGTCTTGATTTGATTTCCACAAAGTGCCATTGTCCTTTTCTTCGAAGCTTCAAAAAAATAACTTAAATGTCACTATCCAAATCTATAACATATGCCCCTCAGGCTGAGCATCTCATCAGTGAGGGTGTCCACTTTGCAGGAAACAACTATGAGGGAAATTTCAATTACCCTAGTAGTGTATCAGCTTACAAACCAATTTGCAAATTTTTGAAAAACTGTAATTGGGCTGATGATTTTACTAAAACCCCCTCAGTCTTTTACCATGAATATCTCAGGGAGTTATGGTATACGGCTGTGGTTGTAGCCCCCACTACCCAAGGGCCTGAAGGTTCTCAGGGGACTGAGACCAAGTCACATAAGAATTGTGTCATTGTGTTCACTGTGAACAATGGGAAGACGCCATTGATTTTAGACTTTAAAACTTTTTGTCAAACCAGTGGACTCGATTATAACAATGGAAAGTATGTTGCACATCCTGACATCGAGTTAGTTAAAAAAAGCTTAAAAGAAATCGGGGTCCCTGAGTTACTTGTGACTAAAACCCCATTGATCAAAACTTCTTTCCCCATGGCTTGGAGGATCCTGGTCACTTTTGTGATTCAGGTGATCGGTGAGAACTATTCATCTACTAAGCAAGTTAATTATACTCAGCAGATGCTAATCTACAGTCTTATTAATGGACTGAAGATTGACATCAGAGTGATCATTTATAATGATCTCGTAACCAGGCTCCTGAAGGAGTCTAGGCAAAAGTATGTTTCTTACCCAAGATTCATATCATGCGCCTTAGAACGGTTACTAGGTTCTCTTTACACTCAGGAAAAATTCAATGTTTTTCTACTCCCATCCTGAGTTCCACAAACTTTTAAAAGAACCCATCTGAAGTCAACCCCATTGAATTCATGGCTCACATGACTGAGGTGATCAGTCGTGAATCATCCGTGTCTCCCATTCCCTTCTTACCAAAGAAAGGGAACAAGAAGCCTCAGACTATGCCAAAGACCAAACCAACAACGGCACAGGGTCCTGAGACTTCCAAGGCACGTCCCAAAAAGGCCAAGGCTAAAAATACCACCCTTGTTTAGACCAAGCTTCATCTACCCCAAGGGAAAGAGCTTTCGGGAAGCCCTGATACATCACAGTCAGGGTCGACGGGCCAACCTACTGGTCCTCTTGATGAAGAAGGAAACATACAACCTTCTCATACGAGACTGCCTTCCACTCAGTCCGATGATGGCATTCTAAAATCACAACCTATGCCAGAGGACAAAACTAAGGCCAAAGACATAGAGAGACGCCTACGGGTAACACACCTTGCTGATATGCAATCACTTCCACCAAATCCAATGAAGGCACACTAACTCACAAGTCTTTGCCTGGGGACCCAAAACTAGATTCCTTAGACTCAGAGGGACGCCCACGTGTGACACCCCGTGTAGGGTCAAAATATGCGGAAATATCGACGGTGATGTCACTAGGGTGGATCGATAGCATATAGTCCCATAGAGCATAAGATAAAGAGTTATTTAAATCAGATTACATGTTTGATAAACAAATAAAATAAAATTGTCTTAAACATGGCAGAAGGTGATTGTTTATGTTTCCCAAATAGAACCCCTGATGAGTCCTATGATGCAGATTACTAAGATGATGGAGACCATGCACACACCACGTACTAACTTCATATTCCTATGCAAAACATACTAAAGGGGGTCAACATAAAGTTGGTGAATTTACAGGTTTTAACAATTAATTAGTTTGGACATACATTAATCATGGAAGTAACAATGCACAAAGCATTCTTACTAAAATGTAGATTACATTTGTTTATTATTAGAAACTGAAGCTTATCCTTCCATAGTCCTCAACAAATGAGGACGTAGTGTCTTACAAAAAGACACCCATTCCAGTTCCAACATGGTATACGTCTGTTTTCCCGGCCAAGGCACAGTGAGCATGACTCACCCAGTCGGGGATGGTCAATCCCTAATAGATTTATTTATAACATTCGAATGGGCAATTTACAACAATTTAACAGTTCCAATAATAATCAATCATAGTCAAGTTTATACAATCTTGTTATGTCCATTAAGTGTTTGCATATCATCTTTCCCAAATGAGAAAGTTTTATCAAAAGTTTATATGAGGCTGTAAACTCACCTGGGAGTAGGCAATAGTTGTTTAATACGAATATCTAATTAAAGCTCATGCCAAAGTTATGCCTAATCAGATATTACAGTCGTAATAGATAGTACAAAGAATATATATGTATGCTTATACAGATTTTAGTCAGTTCATTTATGCTACGGTATTTATCCAAATAACCGTAGTTCAAGTATCATCAATATTCATTTAACTTATCTATATAAGTTTCATTTCTAAGTAAATATAAAATGTTTAACTATTAATATCAGTTAGCATACATGTATTTATAATAATCATTCAACTTACAATTAAGTTTCTTAGTTAAGTAGATATAAAATGTTCTACTTAAAATATTAGTTTATATTCTCCGTTCAAGTATTATAATCACTCATTTACTACTTAAGTTTCATTATTAAGCAAATATAAAAATTCTACTTAGTATTAGTTCACGTTCGTAGTTCATGTATTATAATCATTCATTTAAACCTTAATGTTAAGTTTCATATTTTAAGTAGACGTAAGATGTTCTACTTAAATATTTACATTCAATTTATCCGACGTTCATATAAATTTTATTTTCTAAAAGTATATGAGTTTATGTATAAGTAATACATATTCATAATTGTTTATACAATTATTTCCTAAAGTAAATATAAATATTTTATTTTGAAAAAAATATATATATAATATTTTATTTAACTTTAAAGTTCCCATAAATTATTTTAATATTTATAAAATAATTTAAACTTAAGAATTTATACCTTAATTCTTATGGTCTATGTATTTTAATTATGTTTTATTATAATTAAAATAGATTTTAGGGTTAGGGCTTGTTAATGTTTCGGAATATGGCAAAACTAGTCCCTCTATATTTTAAACAAGTATAACTTTCGGATTTTACATATTTAGTACCTAGGGCTTGTAAAAGTTTCGGCTTATGGCAGATTTAGTCCCCCTAGTTATATCTAGGTTTTGTAACTTTACTAAAATTACAAAAACAGCCCCTAGGGCTTCTTTAAGTTTCAGCAAATTACAAGAATAGTCCTTAGGGTTATAAAATGACAAAATAACTTTTAGAAACTTCCCAAAATGGTCCCTAGGGTTTAAGTTGCCATGGATAGTATTTATTAAACCCTAGACTTTTGGATATTTACATTTTCAGTCCTTGTGTTTACTAGTTTATCAAAACGAGTTTCATAAGTTACGGTTTTAGTCCATAAGTTTTATAAATTGTCATTTTCATCCAAAAAGTTTTTATAAGTTATTTCTTGTTATAAGAACTTTTATTTTAACATTCAAACTTTATATGGGCTCATTAAATGGGCTAAACATCTAATGGGCTATTTTAGTGGGCTTAAATATATCTCAAGTCCACTAATTTATTTAAATGGGCCTTTAAATCATTTATTGGACTTAATACCTTTTAAGTCCTTTCATCAGTTAGCATACATGTATTTATAATAATCATTCAACTTACAATTAAGTTTCTTAGTTAAGTAGATATAAAATGTTCTACTTAAAATATTAGTTTATATTCTCCGTTCAAGTATTATAATCACTCATTTACTACTTAAGTTTCATTATTAAGCAAATATAAAAACTCTACTTAGTATTAGTTCACGTTCGTAGTTCATGTATTATAATCATTCATTTAAACCTTAATGTTAAGTTTCATATTTTAAGTAGACGTAAAATGTTCTACTTAAATATTTACATTCAATTTATCCGACGTTCATATAAATTTTATTTTCTAAAAGTATATGAGTTTATGTATAAGTAATACATATTCATAATTGTTTATACAATTATTTCCTAAAGTAAATATAAATATTTTATTTTTAAAAAAAATATAATATTTTATTTAACTTTAAAATTCCCATAAATTATTTTAATATTTATAAAATAATTTAAACTTAAGAACTTATACCTTAATTCTTACGGTCTAAATATTTTAATTATGTTTTTTTATAATTAAAATAAATTTTAGTGTTAGGGCTTGTTAATGTTTCGGAATATGGCAAAACTAGTCCCTTTATATTTTAAACATTTATAACTTTCGAATTTTATATATTTAATACCTAGGGCTTGTTAAAGTTTCGGCTTATGGTAGATTTAGTCCCCCTAGGTATATCTAGGTTTTGTAACTTTACTAAAATTACAAAAACAGCCACTAGGGCTTCTTTAAGTTTCGGCAAATTACAAGAATAGTCCTTAGGGTTATAAAATGACAAAATAACTTTTAGAAACTTCCCAAAATGGTCCCTAGGGTTTAATTTGCCACGGATAGTATTTATTAAACCTTAGACTTTTGGATATTTACATTTTCAGTCCTTGTGTTTACTAGTTTATCAAAATCAGTTTCATATGTTACGGTTTTAGTCCATAAGTTTTATAAATTGTCATTTTCATCCAAAAAGTTTTTATAAGTTATATTTTATTATAAAAACTTTTATTTTAACATTAAAACTTTATATGGGCTCATTAAATGGGCTAAACATCTAATGGGCTATTTTAGTGGGTTTAAACATATCTCAAGTCCACTAATTTATTTAAATAGGCCTTTAAATCATTTATTGGGCTTAATACACTTTTAAGTCCTTTTATTAGTTAAATGGGTCTATGTGTAATCTTAAGTCCATTTAAGTTACTAAGATTTATCAAATGGGCTTATTGGGTCCATTAAGTTTTAGATTAACATTTCATGGGCTTAAATAGTCCATTAACACTACTTTACATTTTATGTAAGTTTTAACTTAGGATATTCTTATAAATATATTAGTGGCTTATTCATATTTAGTTTTAAATCTAAATAGGAGAATAAAACTTAAAGTTTGTTTTATGTGATGTACCGAAATAGATCTAGGTGTGTTATAAGGTTGCAAGTAAGTCATAAGCCCTAGTAGGAGCTTACATCTCACGGCTATAATTAGTTATAGCTTATTAAGATAAGTCAAGTCTCATTTTAAGGTTGCATGTGATTTATAAGTGTTACAAAAAATAGATCTAGCTATGTACACATCAAGAAAATAAGTCACAAGTCTAAAATGTGATCTAAACTATGTCTAGACCTAAAAATCAATCATAGATTCATGTACAGACATATATAGCCCACGGCTATATTTTTAAATCTTGGTATTTCCAAGATGAACTCTTTAGCTAATCTTTAAGTCTTGTAAATATTTACAAAAAAAAATACATCATGATTATCTAAATTACATGCATGTTCCCAAGGTTACTATTATACCAAGGAGACTACATATAGCCCACGGCGATATTGTCTCTTCCCAAGGTTCCCATAAGATTTTATAAGCTTGTTTTATGTTTAACATACTCAAGTTAATCTTTATCATTAGATCTATGGTTTATAATAGCACGCATGTACATCTAACCCAATTTAGGTCTTATGAAACCCACGGCTACATTTATACACATAAGTTGTTTTTATGATTTTTAATATTCCATTTAACATGTATCATTTCATATTCCATTATTCAAGACTTAGGAAACAAATCATATGGTCACCATTTATTTTAGCCGTGACCTTTAAGGTCATGGTTTTCATGATCTTTAAGTTACATAAGTTCATTTTATGAGATCTATGATTATTAGTTAACCATAGTCCTATAGAACAAGATTTGTAACCCATGCAACATTTAGATTTATAAAAGGTTTCATATTGTTTTCAAATCTAGTTTAAAACATAGAATACAAATCATATGTTTCTTATTAGAAGATTTTAAATCATGTATATGAGTTTCATAATTATGTCGTGACCTATAATGGTCATAACTTTATCAAATCTTGATTTTTAACATGTTATTTACTTGTGTTTATAGATGTATGATGATGCATGCATGAAGTAATGAAAGAATATGATGTGTATACCTTTCCTGCCTAAAAGTACCAAGAATGATCTAGATGAACAAGGAGATTTGAGATCTACTCAAGATGATGAAGAAAACCCTAATACAAACCTAGCCGTGGCCTTGATGATTTCGGCTAGGGCTTGTTTATGGTGATTTCAAAAGGAATGATACTACTAATGATTTGTAGTAAAGATGAGACAAGAATCTTGGTGGATTTAATACTTGATTTTGGATGTATATGGCTTTAAGCCGTATGATTGAGAGAGAAGAGGATGAGAGAAACAAGATTAGATTGCTTGAGAGAATGTGAGAGTATGTGTGTATGTTTTCGGCTAAAAGGGGAGAGAGCGAGAAGGGAAAAAGGCATGACTTGTCTTGGTAAGAGAAATCTTGCCAAGTGTAAGCCTTTATGTTTCCCATGCATCTCTTCTCCTTCCACATACCCTTGGTGCTGTGCATAGCTAACCGAAAAGGGTAGGGTGGGCTTGTGTTGGGCTCACACACAAAGGAGGGTGATGGTCTTGGGCTAGTCCAAGAGTTTAAGTATACCCCTAGTTCACTTACACACATATTGTGGCTAAATACTTACTTATAGTATATTTCCAAATTGTCTTAAGTGTGGTACACACAATGCTAGTTATAACTTCATTACTTGTTTTTCCTAGTTGTAAGTTCATGGTCTTAGGTTATGAAGCTATTTTCAACAAAGATGTAAGTAAAAGTATAGTTACATGATAGTCATGCTTATACACATCTTAAGGAAATATAACACATGAATAAGTGTTCTAGGATTATTGGGTGGAAATTTATTATATAAAATCATGGATTTTACAGCACCACCCCATTATTTTAGCTTTGTCCTCAAAGCTATTAAAAACATAGTTATCTTTTAAGTGAAGGGTGTTCTAAGTATATGATTCATTTCAGACTCTCTCTCTCTCTCTCTCTCTCTCTCTCTCTCTCAGGTACTGATGATGGCATGATCGCGAAGTGGTCTACACCTAGGTTTCCCTTATATGTCTGATTGGGCATTAATGAAAGCTTCTGTTGTTACAGGTGAACAGAAGAGAATGCAAAGAGATTTTTATCCGGGTTGCACTATTCATCCGATTGAGCAGTAAAAAGGACTACTGCTATGGATGGACAGGAGCAATGCAAAGAGATCTTTATCCGAATCACACTATACATCCGATTGAGCAGTAAAGGAGTCTGCTGTTGTGGATGAATAGGAAAGGAATGCAAAGAGATCTTTATCCGAATCGCATTATACATCCGATTGAGCAGTAAAGGAGTCTGCTGTTATGGATGAATAGGAAAGGAATGCAAAGAGATCTTTATCCGAATCGTACTATACATCCAATTGAGCAGTAAAGGAGTCTGCTGCGGTGGATGGATAAACGTGACTTCTCAATGGGTGTTGTAGTCATACCTTTCCCGGATCTGGGAGAGGACCATTGGTGTTGTGGATTTCGTTAGGAGGACAAATCCATTGCAAATGGTTTCTGATATGAGGAGGACACGTCAGCATGTTTTATACGTTGGGGAGGCTGGGGATGTACTATATCTGCATCCTTTTCATGGGTGAGATACAGGTTATATCTCCACACTCGATGGTGAAAATTGGGGGTTGAAGGTAAAACAAAACATTTTAACTATAACCCCTCCTATATCAACAGCTTTAAGAAAAGACTTACGATTATACCTCAAGCTTGTGGGATACAAACATTAGTTAATAGTACTAAAGTTTCTACCTAACAGAGAGGTTAAGATTGTTGTTGATGACGATTGGGTAAGAAGTTGCAAAGAATCCGCTTCATTCGTCTCGGTGCTGAGCGAGAGGGACGCAGAAAAGAAGTCCCTCAAATGATGGAAATAAAAGAAGATGCCAAGAATAAAGAAGTGCGTGCCTTGCGGGGTGCCGCAACAAGGGCATGCATTCACTATTACTGGTTCAAAATTTGTACAAATTCTGACTTCTAAAGAGAGGAAATCACATCTCCTAAAGCCTAGTGGGTGATGGTATTGTCGAACTAATTGGACCCGAAGAGGAAAGAGGAATGTCCAAAAACATGGGACATTCAACATCTCTTTAAGAGGGATGTCGGACATTTTTCTACAAAGTACACCCATTGTGAGTTGGATGTGTCTTTTAGGTTTAGGGTTGCATGAGTGGCGGATATAACCCTGCAAAATACACCCATTGTGAGTTGGATGTGTCTTTCAGGTTTAGGGTTTCCTAAGTGGCGGATATAACCCTGCAAAATACACCCATTGTGAGTTGGATGTGTCTTTCAGGTTTAGGGATGCCTGAGTAGCGGATATAACCCTGCAAAATACACCCATTGTGAGTTGGATGTGTCTTTCAGGTTTAGGCAGGGGAGAAACATGTTAGGGAAATGGAGTATTCCCGGACCAAGTACTCTCTGGCCTGTTGGTGCTAGAGATGGCACTAAATCTAGTGTTAACTATATCGGGATTATGGCTCCCCAGTATAATCAAGTTTTCATCTCCCCAAGGTACACGAGCCAATTTTTGGGTCCTATAGGATAATTGCATGATACTTGCTAGTCGGTTCATGCTAATGACGACATTAAAGCTATCAAGACTTTCTAGGATTCGATTGATGTAAAGCAGGTGATTGGGAAGTTTTAAGGAATAACCTCGAATGATGGTGTTAACCATCATAACTTTTCCGTCGACTATTTTACAGTATAATAGGAGCCTAGAACTATCGGAGGGATTTCGAATACCTTACTAAATTTAGTAATTGTAATGCTTTGGTCTACTCATGTATTTAACAAGATAGATGCATATCATTGGTTTGGTAAGAACGTACCAGGTACTATGTTGGAGCCTGGATTAGTTTGAGCATTCCCGGCCATGTACACTTGCGAAGAAGTTCCCTTGTTGTCCTTCTTCTGGTTGGCCAACTTGGGACAATCGGGTCTCACATGCCCAGGGGTTCCACACTCGTAACATACCACAGCTTTCTTTAGTCCACTACTGCTCCCACCAGTGGGGTTTCGGTTTCCCTGCTGCCCACTTCCACTCCCACGTGCGTTGGACTTGCCCTTGTTGTTGTTCCTAGGATTGGTATTGGGTCGACCTGGGGTAGCAACACCTGTTTGACAATCGCGAGCAAAATGGCCTTGTTGGCCACACTTGTAGCATCCTTGGCATTGTCCTCCAGCAACATGATGGTAGTTGCACTTTGAACACTTAGGCTTGGTCCCTGAGTAGTTCTTGGTGCGAGTTGTGGGATTAGTGTCATCCGCTTGCCCAACGTTTTGCTTTTTGGAAGGCTGTTGGTGCTGGCTACGTGAGTTTTCATCAGATTTCCTCTTGTTGTCCATTTGCCTCTCGGACAGATTGCGGGCTCGCTTGTTGATCAGCTCGGTCGCAAATTCCATAGCACCTTCAACGATAGTGGGTCGTGAAGCTAGCACACTGTCATGAATGTTTTCAGGGAGTCCGCTGACATACTTTTCAATCTTGTCACTCCTTAGAGGAAACATCCTGGTGCACATCAAGCTTAACTCTTTAAATCTTTGGTTGTACCAAAGGATATCATTTTTCTTACACTTGAGATCCCAAAGCTCGACTTCCAACTTCTTCATTTCTCCTTTAGGACAGTATTTCTCAGTCATTCTCTCCTTGAGGTTTTCCCCAAGTGAGAGTACAAGTAGTGGCATGTCCAAGGGTGGCGACCACAGAGTTCCACCAAGTAAGGGCGCTCTCGAGTAGAGTGCATGTAGCAAACTTAACTCTGTTCTCGTCAGCACAACCGCTGATGCGGAAAACTGTCTATAGTCTTTCAAACCATTGCATCAATTCAACAACTCCTTCTTTTCCTCGGTAGTATGAGGGTTTGCATTTCAAGAAGTCAGGGTAAGAACAACCCCTGTTGAAGTTGTTTCTGTGCATGTTGTGGTTTGGGTCATTGCTCACATTAGCTTCTCTGGCTGCCATAGCTGCTGTAATGCCTTCACCAATCATCTCCCGGAGTTGAGCAGCGGTAACATTATGAGTATCTTCAGGTACTTCGGTATTAGCGGTGTTGGAGGCAATTGCATTATTAGGGTTCGATCGTGAAATCACCATTTGTCTATAATCATACACAAAATGAGATTATTAATTCAATCGTTAGTACAGTTTTTATATTATTTGCAAGAGAATGATTTCATGCATAAAATCCATAACAAATTTGGATAACCTATCAGGATTTCATAATATAATATATTGTACAACAGATATAACATAAAGAGAGTGATTACATGCAAAGTTCTGTAAGGAATTTTAAAAATTCATCGAGCATATCAAATCCGGAACAAAGACTTAGCTAGCCTTGCCCTGGGTAGTGGTACACATTGTCTTAAGTACATCATGTCCAAAATACACGCCCAAAGAAAAAGAAAGATATAGTACGGGATTACATCATCAAAGCTAAAAAGGAATAAAAGTACAAAGGCCCTATGTCATGATAGCCGAGATGCAACCCGTAAGCTTATCATGACGTACAAGAAGTCTAGTACGTCTATACTAATCCTGCCTGGATGGTCCACTAGATGATGCCGGCACTGATGGTGCTGATAGAGCTGGTGGGGCTGCAGAATTCCTCCTGGTGTTCCATAAAGTCCGAACTATCGTTCGGGTATCCTTGAGCGTACGGAGTGCAGATAGTAGCTGGTTCTGGAGTCTATCGACGACCCCTCGGAGATAATCCATCTCCCCAGTAACCCCATCATGCCGGACAGTTGCAAGATCAAAGAAAATAGATAACGATTGCTCCTGAGCGGAGAGAGCAGCATGGGTCTGATGCTGCAGACCCTCCATGACCTGAATGCGCTGGTGGAGGCGGTAGTTCTCCTCCAATAACCACTTCAGTGTCTCGTTCATCCTAGCCTGTATGCCCTTAGCGGTCTGGGAGTCTCCCCTCATAGTGCGAAAAAGAGTGTCGATACGATCGTAGATGACAGCATGGCTTTGTTAACTGATTGTCAACTGGCTGCGGAGGTCGGATATCTCCCGCTCGTGGCGTGCAGCCAGTGCGGAGATCTGAGCCTGGACAGAATCGACACGTCATGCCCCGGAGCCTTCCCCGGTCTCATAAGTGGAGACGGGTGCGGGCCCGAAAAAATAGCTCGAAGATAAGGATGGAGGCATGGAAGATGGTATGCTAGGAAGGACCCGGTCCTCCTCCATGGAGGTTGGGGCCAGTGTGGCTGATGTTGAGATGGAAAAAGGGTCCTCTGGGAGTACAACTTCGATGGCTGGGTCATCCTCTGAATCTGAGGCTGACAACCATCCACAATGCGTCGATCGTGGAGATGAACAAACAACTGGAGTAGGAGCTACTACGGGTAGAAGAGTCGAGGATGCAGTAGGCGGAGTCATGATGCTCTGAAATAGTATTATTTTAAGTTTGAAGTAAGTATAAGCTTACAAACAAAGAACAATATTATTTTAGATTACATATTTTATGAAATATACCCCTTTTAAACAATTATTATAATGTTTTAAGGTCACATATATTAATACTTATATATATATATATATATATATATATATATATATATATATATATATATATATATATATATATATATATATATATATATATATATATATATATATATATATATGTATTATTATTTAAGTATTTCATTCAATAATTCGTAAGTGCAAGGTTTGGTTTAGTATTACCTATATTTTCATTTCAGTATTTTACTATGTAGTGTAAAATTTTCAAGTTTAGCTTATCTAACATTTTCCATAACAATATCTTACTAAACAGTATTAACAATCAAGTTTAATAACAATATATATATACACTTAGTTCACATAGCATAAAATGCCCTAAGATCTATATGCTTAACTAATACAGTCCCAAAATAAAATCCTAAAAAGATTTTTATAAGTTATAGTCTAGTTTTAAATAAAAGAAAAATCATTTTATTTTTATTTTATTTAAACATTTATCTGGTTCTATATAACTAATGCTCTTATACCATTCTCTATGACACCCCGGGTAGGGTCAAAATATGCAGAAATATCCACGGTGATGTCACTAGGGTGGATCGATAGCATATAGTTCCATAGAGCATAAGATAAAGAGTTATTTAAATCAGATTACATGTTTGATAAAAAAATTGTCTTAAACATGGCAGAAGGTGATTGTTTATGTTTCCCAAATAGAACCCCTGACGAGTCCTATGATGCATATTACTAAGATGATGGATACCATGCACACACCACGTACTAACTTCATATTCCTGTGCAAAACATACTAAAGGGGATCAACATAAAGTTGTTGAATTTGCAGGTTTTAACAACTAATTAGTTTGGACATACATTAATCATGGAAGTAACAATGCACAAAGCATTCTTACTAAAATGTAGATTACATTTGTTTATTATTAGAAACTGAAGCTTAACCTTACATAGTCCTCAACAGATGAGGACGTAATGTCTTACAAAAAGACACCCATTCCAGTTCCAACATGGTATACGTCTGTTGTCCCGGCCAAGGCACAGTGAGCATGACTCACCCAGACGGGGATGGTCAATCCCTAATAGATCTATTTATAACATTCGGGCTATTTACAACAATTTAACAGTTCCAATAATAATCAATCATAGTCAAGTTTATACAATCTTGTTATGTCCATTAAGTGTTTGCATATCATCTTTCCCAAATGAGAAAGTTTTATCAAAAGTTTATATGGGGCTGTAAACTCACCTGGGAGTAGGCAATAGCTATTTAACACGAATATCCAATTAAAGTTCACGCCAAAGTTATGCCTAATCAGATAGTACAGTCTTAATAGATAGTACAAAGAACATATATGTATGCTTATACAAATTTTAGTCAGTTCATTTATGCTACGGTATTTATCTAAATAACCGTAGTTCAAGTATCATCAATATTCATTTAACTTATCTATATAAGTTTCATTTCTAAGTAAACATAAAATGTTTAACTATTAATATCAGTTAGCATACATGTATTTATAATAATCATTCAACTTATAATTAAGTTTCTTAGTTAAGTAAACATAAAATGTTCTACTTAAAATATTAGTTTACGTTCTCCGTTCAAGTATTATAATCACTCACTTACTACTTAAGTTTCATTATTAAGCAAATATAAAAATTCTACTTAATATTAGTTCACGTTCGTAGTTCATGTATTATAATCATTCATTTAAACCTTAATGTTAAGTTTCATATTTTAAGTAGACGTAAGATGTTCTACTTAAATATTTACATTCAATTTATCCAACGTTCATATAAATTTTATTTTCTAAAAGTATATGAGTTTATGTATGAGTAATACATATTCATAATTGTTTATACAATTATTTCCTAAAGTAAATATAAATATTTTATTTTGAAAAAAATATATATATAATATTTTATTTAACTTTAAAGTTCCCATAAATTATTTTAATATTTATAAAATAATTTAAACTTAAGAATTTATACCTTAATTCTTATGGTCTATGTATTTTAATTATGTTTTATTATAATTAAAATAGATTTTAGGGTTAGGGCTTGTTAATGTTTCGGAATATGGCAAAACTAGTCCCTCTATATTTTAAACAAGTATAACTTTCGGATTTTACATATTTAGTACCTAGGGCTTGTTAAAGTTTCGGCTTATGGCAGATTTAGTCCCCCTAGTTATATCTAGGTTTTGTAACTTTACTAAAATTACAAAAACAGCCCCTAGGGCTTCTTTAAGTTTCGGCAAATTACAAGAATAGTCCTTAGGGTTATAAAATGACAAAATAACTTTTAGAAACTTCCCAAAATGGTCCCTAGGGTTTAAGTTTTTTTTTTTGGGTAAAAGGGAATTTATACCCCGGTAAAATGCCCTAGGGTTTAAGTTGCCATGGATAGTATTTATTAAACCCTAGACTTTTGGATATTTACATTTTCAGTCCTTGTGTTTACTAGTTTATCAAAACGAGTTTCATAAGTTACGGTTTTAGTCCATAAGTTTTATAAATTGTCATTTTCATCCAAAAAGTTTTTATAAGTTATTTCTTGTTATAAGAACTTTTATTTTAACATTCAAACTTTATATGGGCTCATTAAATGGGCTAAACATCTAATGGGCTATTTTAGTGGGCTTAAATATATCTCAAGTCCACTAATTTATTTAAATGGGCCTTTAAATCATTTATTGGACTTAATACCTTTTAAGTCCTTTCATTAGTTAAATGGGCCTAAGTGTAATCTTAAGTCCATTTAAGTTACTAAGATTTATCAAATGGGCTTATTGGGTCCATTAAGTTTTAGATTAACATTTCATATGCTTAAATAGTCCATTAACACTACTTTACATTTTATGTAAGTTTTAACTTAGGATATTCTAAACTTATTAGTGGCTTATTCATATTTAGTTTTAAATCTAAATAGGAGAATAAAACTTATAATTTGTTTTATGTGATGTACCAAAATAGATCTAGGTGTGTTATAAGGTTGCAAGTAAGTCATAAGCCCTAGTAGGAGCTTACATCTCACAACTATAATTAGTTATAGCTTATTAAGATAAGTCAAGTCTCATTTTAAGGTTGCATGTAATTTATAAGTGTTACAAAAAATAGATCTAGCTATGTACACATCAAGAAAATAAGTCACAAGTCCAAAATGAGATTTAAACTATGTCTAGACCTAAAAATCAATCATAGATTCATGTACACACATATATAGCCCATGGCTATATTTTTAAATCTTGGTATTTCCAAGATGAACACTTTAGCTAATCTTTAATTCTTGTAAATATTTACAAAAAAAATACATCATGATTATCTAAATTACATGCATGTTCCCAAGGTTACTATTATACCAAGGAGACTACATATAGCCCACAGCTATATTGTCTCTTCGCAAGGTTCCCATAATATTTTATAAGCTTGTTTTATGTTTAACATACTCAAGTTAATCTGTATCATTAGATCTATGGTTTATAATAGCATGCATGTACATCTAACCCATTTTAGGTCTTATGTAACCCACGGCCACATTTATACACATAAGTTGTTTTTGTGATTTTTAATATTCCATTTAACATGTATCATTTCATATTCCATTATTAAAGACTTAGGAAACAAATCATATGGTCACCATTTATTTTAGCCGTGACCTTTAAGGTCATGGTTTTCATGATCTTTAAGTTACATAAGTTCATTTTATGAGATCTATGATTATTAGTTAACTATAGTCCTATAGAACAAGATTTGTAACCCATGCAACATTTAGATTTATAAAAGGTTTCATATTGTTTTCAACTCTAGTTTAATACATAGAATACAAATCATATGTTTCTTATTAGAAGGTTTTAAATCATGTATATGAGTTTCATAATTATGTCGTGACCTATAATGGTCATAGCTTTATCAAATCTTGATTTTTAACATGTTATTTACTTGTGTTTATAGATGTATGATGATGCATGCATGAAGTAATGAAAGAATATGATGTGTATACCTTTCCTTCCTAAAAGTACCAAGAATGATCTAGATGAACAAGGAGATTTGAGATCTACTCAAGATGATGAAGAAAACCCTAGTACAAACCTACCCGTGGCCTTGATGATTTTGGCTAGGGCTTGTTTATGATGATTTCAAAAGGAATGATACTACTAATTATTTGTAGTAAAGATGAGACAAGAATCTTGGTGGATTTAATACTTGATTTTGGATGTATATGGCTTTAAGCCGTATGATTGAGAGAGAAGAGGATGAGAGAAACAAGATTAGATTGCTTGAGAGAATGTGAGAGTATGTTTGTGTGTTTTCGGCTAAAAGGGGAGAGAGAGAAGGGCAAAAGGCATGACTTGTCTTGGTAAGAGAAATCTTGACAAGTGTAAGCCTTTATGTTTCCCATGCATCTCTTCTCCTTCCACATACCCTTGGTGCCGTGTATAGCTAACCAAAAAGGGTAGGGTGGGCTTGTGTTGGGCTCACACACAAAGGAGGGTGATGGTCTTGGGCTAGTCCAAGATTTTAAGTATACCCCTAGTTCACTTACACACATATTGTGGCTAAATAGTTACTTATAGTATATTTCCAAATTGTCTTAAGTGTGGTACACACAATGCTAGTTATAACTTCATTACTTGTTTTTCCTAGTTCTAAGTTCATGGTCTTAGGTTATGAAGCTATTTTCAACAAAGATGTAAGTAAAATTATAGTTACATGATAGTCATGTTTATACACATCTTAAGGAAATATAACACATGAATAAGTGTTCTAGGATTATTGGGTGGAAATTTATTATATAAAATCATGGATTTTACACCACGGGTAAAACACCAAGCTGATAGGAATCTCACTTCCACAACTCCCGATGAAGGCACACTAAAACAAAACTCTTTGCCTGAGGGAACCACTACTGATCCCAAAGCTCAGAGGGACGCCCACGGGTAAAACACCCCGCTGATAGGGATCTCATCTCACCCACTGATCAATCGCAAACTGCCCCTGAGCATCAGTTGGCTTAAACCTAAGCCTCAGGATTTGGGGCAGGGAGTGACGATAACCAAGGCAAACCTTCTTTTGGACGGGAGTTGGACAAACCTCAGGGATCATTGAACTTTTGGAGATTTTGTAAATCTGCTAGAGGAGCCTGAAGAGCTACTCTAAGGTTTCAATGACGACGATGACATGATTGGGGCTGGGATGAACCTGACACTCAGGCCCCTCCTCAATCAGACCAGAAGCCACAGTCCCCACCCTTGTTCGAGGACATACAGCCCTCCCTTGAGGCTCAACAAAATCCATCCCCTAAGGCATTCAAACAAAAAGAGACCTCCCCTGAGGTAACTAAAAAGCCCTCCCAAGAGGCAAAACTTGACACCTCTTCGTTGGGGACTCAGACTGTGGTTCTAGATACTAATTTTGATGACACCAAGCCTGTTCGTGAGAAGGTTTTGTATGAAACTCTCAAAGGTGTCTTAACCCATGCTTCAACTACTCTGAAAGCTTAAGTAACTCAGACTCATGAAGACCTTGCTCCCAAGACTGATGAACTCCTTGATGAATTCAGAACGTATGGTGATCATTTTGACATGGCTGAGAAGAAGATGAGAATTCAGGTTGACAACCAAATGGAGTTCATCAGCTCTGTTAAAATTAGTCATGAGAATCAAGAGAAGAAGCTCATCAACTTCCTCAACCATTCTCTTCCAACTGTTGAGGCGAATGTTTCCTTAAAGACAACCCTGGATGGATTGATCACTAGTACTACTAAGTCCACTTCTAGGGTTACTCAACTTCTGGATTTATTGCAAGAGGACAGGCTCACTGAGGTCTTCACAAAGTTGGACTCTCTCAGGTCTGACTTTGATATGGTGAAGGGTAAATGTGATGCCATCTATGAGGATGTTCACATGGATTTTGAGGCAGAATTTAGATTGGGCAAGGCTGCACAAGGTTATATGTCTAATGCCTCCAATCTTTCTGAAATCTCCAAGTCACTGAAGGATGCTGATATTCCTCGCCTCAGAACCATAATCACCACCATGGAAAACACTCAGTACCTCATTAAGTTGGATGTTAAGACCATCAAAGCTGATACTCAGTCCATGAAGGAAATCGTGACTGAGATGTTTTAGGCTTTCAAGTGGTCATCCACCACCACTTCAGGACCATTATAGAGGGCAAAATCTGGGATTCGTCAGGATGATCCTTCAACTTTTGAGGGGGAGAATGTGCCACCAATGATGCTTACTTGGAGTGAACCTCCCTCTCACACTAAGGGTGAGTAGGAAGAAATTGTACAACCCCAATCTCAGGTGCCTGTGATCCCTACACCAGAACCCTTAAACTCAATTCCTCCCAACCCTGTGCCCTCAGTATCTAATTTAGATAGGGGCAAAGGCATTGCTGATGAAACCCTAACACCTCCACCCATGAAGCTTGTAAAAGCTTCAAGGGAAAGAAGGACTGATTCTGATGCCATATTCTTGATACCTTATGAGATAAATGGAAAGATGTACAAGATGACTCCTGACCAAATTCAAGAGTACTTAGACCTAATGGAGATGGCTAAGGCTAGTGAAGCAACAAGGGCTGAGATTCTAAGGGTATCCATTGATTTTGTGAAGGAAGTAGGTGGTGACCCTAAGGCCTTGTTAAGTAAGAAAGGGGGAGAGGAGTTCATTCAGAAGCAAGAGGAAGAAATCAAGGCTATTCAGGATGAAATGGCCTTGAAGCAACAACGAAGAACCACCCAACTAAAAAAGTTATATGACCTATACACCAAAGTCATCACTCAAATAAGAAAGCCTAAACCAATCACAAACCTTCAAATTATTCATCATACCATACCAGTCTCGGTATCTGTTTACAAAAACAATGATGAAAGGAATTTTGAAGTTATGAAGAAATTTTCATTTGGTGATTCGGTCTCAGTGAGTGGGACGAAATAGGTAGGATCTTCAGGACCAAGACGAATAAATGTGTCCCTGAGATACTCAACTCTCTCAGTAAGAGATATGAGAGGTTGAATCAGATCAAGGAATAATTAGGGATCACTGAAAATCTTTCTTTAGTTGAATAGGATCCTACCAAGACTTAGGGAAGAAAAAGGAAAATAGTTGAGCTTGAAGCTGAGACTAAGACCCCTGGGTTAGAATTCAATCATACTCTCCCTGACAATGTCCCCTTTGTAAACAATATGGTCATAGAAGAACCTGAGTGGGATATCTTCTTCATTGATGTATTCGGGGACCAAGCTTTTCAAAGAATGAGTGACATTGAAAAATGCACCACTGAGAGTGTTCTCATCTTTTTGGTGATGGCTGGACAAGTTCACACTGATGAGAATAATAGATTTGCTGAGAAGCTCATGGAGATAATTGCTAGGAGGCCTGATAATGAAAAGGTGTTAAAGTCATCAAGGGTGAAGAGGGAAGCAATGGATTCTTGAATAATTGTAATCTTTTGTTTTATTTATGTTTCTTGTATCAGACTATTCAGTCTTTGTAATGATGAATAAAAATGAAGTACTTTGTTAAAACAAGTCTTTTCATCAGTAGAATAGTTTCTTTAGAAGAAGCATCCTTGCTCACTTATAACAATTTCACTTGGGCATATTTTATATCCAAATAGGGGGAGATTGTTATTTCAATTCAGTGCCTAAAGATCTCACTGATGGATTTGAATAACAATCAGCCTAAGTGAAGTATTAACCTTGAACATAATTGTTGGGTCCACTAGATGTGGATCTTGCAGCCTGTCAGGAACGGTGAACGACTTCTGTAATCACAAGTCTATTCACAGAGAGACTCTATACACAATATAAATGCAGAATACAAATATAATAAAGAAGAACAGAATAACTATAAAGACTTGATCATTTCTAAGGATTTCTAATATTGATAATGACTAGAACTACGTTTGATGAAGGTGTGTCTAACCCTTCTGCCTCAGGTTCCTTTTATACTACAAGGAAACCCTAATACATCATTAAACAAAACGTGTAAAACTGATATGCATATCCTTTCCTAACATATCTCATGCATATCCTAACAGAATAATAAATAAATAATAAAGTTTGACTTTGACTAGGACCAGGAGAACGACTTGCTCCTACTACTACTAGGACCAGGAGGAACTACATACCTCCTAGTCTACCGATTACAATAACTATTCCAATGGTCCTAACAATCCTCCCCTAAACTTGAATTTGACCTGTTGAGTTCAAGTTTCCTGGTAAAATGTGCATTAAAGCTTGAGGATTGAATCAGCAAAAGAAACACTAGCATCAACAAGATAAGAGTCAGAAGAATCGCCGCAACATGAAACACTAGAAGCTTCTCTAAAGCTTGAAACAAAATCAGCATCGTGTTGAATCTTTACAGCAACATGAGCAGATTTGATGAGCCTTTACCAAGTAGCTACTCGCTCTTGGGCTAGCCAGTCTTTTTGGTGGAATAAGCATCACCCTGGGAGACCAGAACCCAGTCCAACTCTTAGAACGTGAATCAATGGTGAGTGGGGGTACCCTGATGATTTTAGGCAAACCATCACAGCCGTCAACGGGTTTGATATGTCTTTACCAGAATCCGTACCCCTCTTGACTCGCCAACTCTCAGCAATGAAGCATCGGTGAGTTGAAAACCCTATAGCTTTAAGCAAGCTATTACAGCTATCAACGTATTTGATAAAATCTTTACCAAGAGCCGTACCCCCTTGGATTAGCCACTTTTCAGTCTAGGACCATGGCAAGTGAAAACCATCCAGTTTTGGGTAACCTGGCAACCATCAACGGATTTGAGAATCACACCAGGAGCCGTACCCTCAAGGTGAATCAACTCTTTCTTGTCGGTGAAACATGGTGAGTTGAGGACCATTTGTTGTGAGGACCAAGTCCAACACCAGATGAAACCAGTAACCAGCACAAGTATGAATCAGCAACCAGAACCCAAAGTGTGAATCAGCAGATGGTATTATATCCACAAGTGTAAAATCCATGATGTGTGTAAAGTATAAGCATATATTATATAAAAAGTATATTTTTTTTAAATCAATTAGTGTTTTGGTTTTTTTATAACTATAATGAATGAAAGTCACCAGTCACTTTACATATTGGTGAAAAGAATTGCAATATGAACAAATGATCAAAAACACAAAACAGAAACACTTACAAACCAACCATTTCAGAGACCAGAAGCAGCCATCTTATCAGCTTTCAAACGAGCTTGGATCCCTTCCACCAATGCAGTTGCCATAGACGACTCATTCCCTGAGGGAGCATTTGAAATCTGCAAGTGACAAGCCAGCATATCCTCCATCGAAGAAATCGTCAACGGATAATCCAAGTCGGTAAGCATGAAGACCATAAGACCAGATTCTAACTCTAACATGTGCACACCACAACCCGCATATAACTTCCATCGCTGAATAACCCATTGTGGCTGATCCTTCCAGACACTAGAGATAGGAGCATGGGGAGGTGCATCAAGCATCATCTTCAAATCAGCCCATACTCGCAGACCAGGCCAGGAAGGCACATTATTAGGATGAACAGGCATGCCGGCATCCACAAACCCATATAAAGCCATATGACCCTTACGATCCGCCCAAGACAAAATACCTTGCAGACCCGAAGCAAACCTAACAGACCCATCATTCAGAATAATCCGATGAGATACCATACCAGGAAGAGTCGTGGAATGCGCAACCGTCCAACCAGTAATATATCCATTACCCATAGGCAAATCGGAGTCACTATCAGAAGCTGCATCAATAAGATTTTCGGGAGCACGCTTCTCATAGGGAACAGTCTTGCCACATCGAACACGTCGAGCCAATTTCTTGCGAAGCGAACGGCGAGGTGTGGGATCACTAGGCGAGGGTTCAACCTTTACCTTTACTTGAACAGCAGAAGTGGGAGCAGTAGAAGTAGAATCAATAGTCTGCCCACCCAAAGGATCAACATGAGCTGCACTAGAAGAAGGAATAGGTTGAGAACCCGGCACGGATGGTGATGGTGATGCCATATCAGGTGTAGCAGTAATGGTGGTTGTGGTAGCAAATGTGGTGGTGGTAGCATGTGTGGTGGTGGTAGCAGGACCTGAAGAAGAAACCGGAGGAGCAACCGAAGGAGTAGGGGTGGTACCAACTGTAGAAGCAGCAAAAACCGATGGAATAGCAGCAAAACTAGGAGTAGGATCAGATGTAGGACCAGTAGTAACAGCAGGTGAAGAAGTGGTCACCACACGTGGAGAAGGACGATAAATAAATTGTTCCAGAATAGGGGTGCTTTGATGCTTGACCATACGTTCATAGAGCGCCTTAAGCTCATCAAAAGACAAAGCCCGAACCCTGTCCCACTTCCAACCAGTAGTGAAATAAGCAGCCGACTGATACTTCACATATCGCTGCATCTGCTTTCGTTCCTCAGCTCTCGACAAAGGTCTGTTTTTACGCTTCTCACGAAGCTGTGCAGCAAGCGCCAACTGATGCTTGCGCATTAACACCATGGCCCGAGGAATACAGTTATGCTCATCCACATCCGAACCCAAAAGATCAGTGAACTAGGAATAATCCTTGGTAAGAATAGTCAACACCTGCATCCAATCGCTATCATTCCAATGCATAGCATCATGATGCACTTGTTCACATCTCTGCTGTTGAAGCGCTTCCTCCTCAGCCCGAGCAGCTTGATCAATTTCGGCTTGCATCCTTTGAGCAGCCTCCTCACCCAACCTATCCTCCTCAAGCTGTCTGCGTGTACGCTTGCGAGGTGGTGAGGGAGCATCAGTCATGGGAGCCTTCCCCTTTGGATCATGGGATGGACCAGCATTGGAACCAGCAGTAGGACCAGAAGCACCTTCCTTTGGTGTGGGAATAGCAGCAGGAGAAGGAACACTGGAGGAAGTCGGAGGAATCAGCAAATCATCATACAACTTATCAGCAAAGGCAGCCTTTGCCAACAAAGTCAAACCATCCTCAACACGATCCTTAACCTCCTCATCAGAATCAGATTGAACCACATGCTTCTTTCGGCGTCTTTGTTGAGTCTCCAAAGCTTTGATACGATAAGCCATAGGAAGAACAAATTCCCTAGTAAGCTTCCGGTGTTGATTCAAATCTGCTTCCAAGGAAAGAATCTGGGCATGATACTTGTGCATAAGATCAAGTAAGGAAGTAAGTGTAATAGGCTCCTCTGCTTTCCCACCAAGAGGACTTGGGTCAGGGAAGGCGTCATTGGAACCAGAAGCAACAAATGGGTCAACATTAGGAGCACTAGCACTAGAAGGCTTATCAGAAGAGTGTGGAGCAGGACTAGGAGGGGGAGTCTCCACAAATGGAGACGAATGTGGCAATGCAGAAGGAGCAGCCTTGGAAGTGGATGGCCTTTCAACCACCACCTCCTCAACCGGCTCTTCCGCAACCATATGAGGTGCACCACCAGCATGATCCTCCTCCATCGGGTCATCACCTAATTGAGGTTCCTCCTCGGGTTGATCAACCGGAGGAACCACAACATCAGGAGGACCCTGAGCCAGCCCCAACATGGCCTCAGTAAGGGGCCTCCACTCCCCGCTAAACCCATGGACCATATTATAATACACTTTGGCAGTAAGCTTAGAGGGCGCATGTTTAGCCCGATCACGAGGTATACAAACAAGTATCTGTTGTAAAAACCTAGGATACATCCGAAACTTCTTCCTAGAACCAGCACTAGACAGATTGCTAACCATGTCCTCAAAAAAATAACGAGAGAAATTAAAAACCCTACCCTGTGCTAAGCATATGAGACCAGTAGCCAAAGGAGTAGGAAAAGCATCCCAACTCCCAGACTTTGGACTTAAACAATGAATCAGAAAATGCACCAGAAGCTTCCATTAGGGGGAAAACCGATTCTTTTGGAAGTTAAACTTCCCCCATGGTTATACCCAAGTGCAGCCATCCCCTCCAACACCTCCGCATTGGGGATGGAAACAACACCACCTTCATCTTGAAGATGAAGGGAACTTCGAATAGAAGCCTCAGAAACCACGTATGAACGTCCATCTATGGTAGCATGGAGTTCACGTGGACGACCAACCACAGCCACAAGACGAGCAGAAGCCCAAAACTGACGAATGACACTATCATACACAATGGGACACACAGTAAAAGCATACCTGAGGTTCGAAGCCTCAATGAAGTCCAGAATGTCAGTGAAATCATCACGGTGTGGACCATCTCCTAGATAGGCGACCTTGTTGTGAGCAGGTTGGTATACCAGGGCAGCCATGGATCTTGATTAATAGGAATGGAAGATGATTTTTGTTAGGGTTGAGAGAGTAGGATCGGTTGTGTGTGTGTTATGAGTGAGATGAATGAGTCAGGGGGGGGGGTTTAATTGACCATAAATAATGGTGGGAGTAACTGTTCATTGACCCCTAATAATGGGGGGTTGCCCTTTCAAATTAGACAGTTATTGCAAAGTAACCACTTGCCTCTTTTAACATTATTTCCAAATTCCAATTTACCAAAGTTAAATAAAAGTATAAATACCAGAATTTGAATGCGTTGACTAAAAGTCAAAGCTCACAATGGTCAATACTAGAAGCAGAACGTGGTCAACAGAAGTCAATACGGTGAACAGTGTCCCAAACCAGTACCAGGAGCCAACCATCACTTGACAAAGAAGGATTTTTATCCACCAGAAGCCAACCAATAATGACTAGAAGCTAACCAATACGGACTAGAAGCCAGTCATGAAAGAATATAACCATCAGAAGTGAGCAAAAACCTCCACCAGGAGTAACACACACCACCAGAACCAATGCAGTATGATGTTAAAAGCTACCAATATGTTAGTCTGTGCAAATAAATATATACACGAAGCCTCCCCTTAGGCTTAGCCTCCCCTCAATCCTAGACCTCAAGGATTGACCATCCCAATGTGAACCACCAAGTGGTTGAACCGAGGACCATCAAAGGCTTTTGTCAACAAATCAGCAACATTATCATCCGTGTGAACTTTAAGAACCTGTATCAACTTCTTCTCATTGGCATCCCGTATAAAATGGTGCCGAATTTCAATATGCTTTGTACGTTGATGAAAAACAGGATTCTTCACAATGCAGATAGTACTTTGATTGTCAATGAAAATTTTGGTGTTCATAAAATTGAACCCATAATCCAACATCTGGTTTTGGATCCACAATACCTCTCCACAACAGCTAGCAGCAGCAACATATTCAACTTCTGTTGAAGAAGTAGCTACTATCGTCTGTTTCTTGCATTGCCATGAAATAAGTCGTCGACCCAAAAATTGACAACCACCAGTAGTAGATTTTCTGTCATTATTAGCACCTGCATAGTCACTATCACTATATGCTTCAAGAACAAAAGGTGATTCTTTAGGATACCACAAGCCCAGTTTAGGTTGAGCCTTGATATACTTGAAAATCTTCTTAACTGCATTCAAGTTACAAACCGTTAGAACCACCTGATGTCTAGAACAAGCACTTACTGCAAACATGATATCCGGACGTGATGCAGTCAAATACATGAGTGAGCCAATCATAGACCTGTACATGTGAACATTGACCGGGGGATCTGGCTCATTCTTGAGTTTGACTTTAGCAACTTCATAAGGAGTTGTTGCTGGTCTAAGAGGATCCATGTCAAACTTCTGAAGGATCTCATAAACATATTTATCTTGACTGATGAAGATCCCATCCGACTGTTGCTTGACTTGAAGACCAAGGAAGAAGGAAAGCTCTCCCATAGCACTAATCTGAAATTCGCCTTTCATCAAGTGTTCAAACTCATCACACCATTCCTTCTTAGTAGAACCAAAGATAATGTCGTCCACATAAACCTGAACAAGGATAATGTCCTTGGTATTCCTCTTAACAAATAGTGTTTTGTCAATAGTACCTCTTCGATAGCCATTCTTTAACAAGAAAGTTGAAAGACGCTCATACCAAGCTCTAGGAGCCTGATGTAATCCATAAAGAGCCTTGACCACCTTGTAAACTTTCTTGGGATGAAGTGGATCAACAAAGCCCTTAGGTTGAGTGACATACACTTCCTCATCAATCTTGCCATAGAGAAATGCACTCTTGACATCCATCTGAAAAACCGTAAAGCCCACATAAGAAGCAAAAGCCAAAAACAGACGAATAGCCTCAATCCTAACAACCGGAGCAAAAACTTCAGTGTAGTCAATGCCCTCAATTTGAGTGTGGCCCTGTGCAACAAGCCTAGCTTTATTCCTCACGACAATTCCCCGTGCATCCTTCTTTTTCTTGAGAATCCATTTGGTATTGATTGTTGTCTTTCCATCTGGTAAGTCAACTAGAACCCAAACATTCTGAAACAAGAATTGCTGCATTTCCTCCTGCATAGCCTCCACCCAACTTTGATCCTCAAGAGCATGAGTGACCGATCTAGGTTCCACCTGTGAAAGAAAACAAGCAAACAAACAGTGTTGAAAGTCCGTATGATTATTACGCTTTTTATCTTTAATATAGCTCACAAGAGCATGATGATTAGACGAGGCCTTCTTATGCATTCTGCGTGTCTTGACAGTAGAACCAGGATCTCCAATGATTTGAGTGGTAGGGTGATCTTTGTGGGATTGCAACACTAGATTGGAAGCTACCTCTACTTCTGGTGCCAAGTTATTGAGATCCCCAACAAAGTCAGCATCATATGAAGCAGCGTTGAAAATGCCATCGATTGGTTGTTTATGAATATCATCCAGCTTGGTAGAAGACTTCTTATGATGGTTCCCCAAATCAGAAGGACTTGAGAATCGAGTGTGTGAAGCAGACTCACTAGCTGGAATACCAATACGTGATAAGCTAGCACTAGGAGTAGAAGCTGGGGTACTAGGAGCAGAAGCTGGGGCACTAGGAGCAGCTTTGTCAGTAGGCGTATTCAAAGGAAACTCAAAGCCACCTTGAGCAGCTGCTGAAGTAGCTTCTTGTTGTTGTTTGAGGAGGGTTTCAAGAGCTACTTGTGAATCCAATACATCCAATGGAGTTTCACCACTAGGGGGAGTAGGAGAGACGGTGGTGGAGTAGGATGGAACCACAAAAATATCATCCTCATCATCTGAGTCAGAAAAACTAGAAGGAACACCTGTGCTAGAAGTTGTAAACACTTGTGGACCTACATCATGGTTAGTTTTGAAACGAAAATATCCTAATGAATCACTAAGATAATCAAGATCAAAATACCATTAAGGACCCTTGCCTTGGATGTTCGACTTCTCTTCAAAATACCTGAGATTTATAGTTTTAATGACCCGCTTGGCTTGGAGATTGTAGACACGATAAGCCCGAGAGTGAGCTGAATATCCCATAATGTATCCTTCATCTGCCTTGCCATCAAACTTCCCCAAATAGTCACTAGTATTCAGAATGGTGACAGGACACCAAAACGGCTTCAAATGAGCAATATTTGGAACTTTGGCCGTTAGGAGCTCATAAGGAGTCTTCTTGTGAGGATTGGTAATAGAAACCCTATTCAAAACATAACTTGCAGTATTAACAGCTTCTGTCCAGAACATGGTTGGAAGCTTGGAATCGGCAAGCATTGTTCTTGCTGCTTCTATTAGAGTCCTGTTCTTTCTTTCTGCCACACCATTCTGTTGAGGAGTTCTTGCTGCACTATAATCTCTTTTGATGCCCTTAGCATTACAAAGTGCTATGAGGTCTTTATTTTTAAACTTGGTTCCATTATTACAATGAATACCTTTAACCTTCTTGGACAACTAGTTCTCTATAAGGGTAAGAAAATCTCTCAGAATTGAGTAGGTCTCACTCTTGGCAGCCATGAAGAACACCCACGTGAACCTGCTATATGCATCAGTTACCACCAGACAGAATTGTTTGTGGTCAATGCTCCTAATGGAGGTAGGACCAAATAAATCCATGTGTAGTAGCTGCAGTGGTTCAGTAATAAGACTAAGAGCAGTAATGGCCTTGAAGGATGCTTTATGTTGTTTGCCTTTGCTGCAAGCAATACAATTTATATCATTTCTAAATGACTTGGGAGGTAAACCAGAGACCAGATTCAGATTTGCTAATTTGTGAATGGTCTTGAAGTTCACATGCCCCATCCTTCTGTGCCATTGAGTGGCTTCATCTTCTGAGGCTTTAGCAACCAAACATGCTAGTTGACCAGTAGGGTTGACTTCATTCAGCTTGATGCTATAGAGATTATGTCTTCTAGGGATTCTAAGCAGAACCTGTGAGTCATCCAGAAGTTTAAAGTCTTTGGAGAGCACAAGTGCATCAGTATCCGTAAAGAGAACAAATTGCTTCTTGTCACAAATCTGAGAGACAGATATCAAGTTGAAGTGCTGAAGTGCTTCTACATAGTAGACCTGCTCAAAATTTAGATTGGGTGTCTTAATTGTTCCTTTGCCAGTTATCCTGCCTTCACCTCCACCAAAATAGACCTTGCCGCCTTGAAATGGTACAAAGTTAGAGAAGACTTTTATTTCCTGTCATGCTCCTGGAGCAACCACTATCAACAATGCCTAGACTAGGATCTTGGTATGGAGTAACCTACAACAAAAAGATAATAATAATGCAAAAGTTAGTGTCTTAAGGGGACCCAAACCTTGTCAGGTTTGAGCCTGCCTTGTGGATCTTTAGTAGAGAGCCAAGAAGATTGATGAGATCCATCGTTGTTCCTTGGTTGCCTATGCATCATATGGGTATTATTGTTTGACCAAAAACAACCTGCTGAGGGCTTAACAGCAGTTCCAAAACTTCCTAAACCAAAATACATGTGGTCAAAATTATGTGGATAAATTGGATTAAAATTTTGAAAATAGTTACTAGTGGTTCTATTTGTTGTTAATCCAATGTTTCTCCAATGATCAGAAGCTAATGGAGAGGACCTTCTAGAAGAAGAAAACGTTTGTGCACTAGGATTGAGTCTTCTAGAAGTATATGGAGCAACTCCTGGTGGACCAGGAGCAGGAAATGCGTGATGAGCAGAAGCATGTGTGGCATAAAAATCACAATCTTTAATCAAATGAAATGCACTTCCACAAACAAAACATGTTTTAATCGACTTTTTATTTGAATGACATTGTTTCATACTGCTAACATTATTACACATAATTCTAGGAGAATCAATCTTCCTAGGACTTAATACACCAGGACCATACATAGTTGATTGAAAAGTAACTTTTTCTTCACACTTCCTAGCACTAGTAGTAGCATGATCATTCTTCTTGGAACTTGTAGGTCTTGACTCTTCACTTGAGCCACTTGATGCAGAGTCACTGGCTTTGTCACTGAAAGTATACGAGACAAAGTCATTAGAATTAGTAGAACTTTTTGGGGACTCATGCATCTGTGATCCATCCAAATCATTATGCCTAGAAGTGGGCATGAAAGTTCCAGTAAGAGGAGGAGGGACAGCATGCATTTCTGCTGCTGGTTTAAACCTATTGTAACTAAGTTCTCCCTCTTCCTCTTTTTCGGCATCAAAGACACTCGAAAAAGATAAATCAAACACATCTTCTGAATCAATATATTTATCAAATCCTAACCCTCTTTTAGTCCTACCAGACATGCTACTATCGATTAATTTTGAAAGATTTTTAGGTGCCTTTTGCCATTTTTCAAATCTCAACATTGTAGCATCTAATCTTTCTTGCATCTCCTGTTTTTCTTTGATACTGGCATCTTTTACCTTTTCTATATATTTAAGCATATTTGTTGTGTTTTCTAAATCGATGCTCAGTATCCTAATTTTATCCTCATACTCACGTTGAGTATCTTGTAGCCACCTCTTTTGTTGTTCCAATGTGTTTAAAGAAGCCTTATAGGCTTGAACCTCTAAAAAATACTTATCATTCTGATCATTTACTTCATTAAATTGGGACAACAATTCTGAATATTTATCATGACAACCAAGAGGACAATGTTGTACCTGAGGTGAGATGCCCATAAGAGCAAACTCGTCTGCTTCTCCTGCATCAGATAGATTCCCAGCAATCATTGCAAACACGTCAGTCGAGGACTCAGCTGATTCCAAAGTGGTAGTCTGATGATCATTGATAGGTGTGAAAACACCCATCTTTTTACCACTTAATTACAATAATAACCAAGCCAAAACGTGTATTTTATGTCGTAAATGTCAGAATTATGTGTGGTTTGTGTTTTTTTTGTGATTTAGGACGAAAAGGTGAAAAGTGGATAAAACACGGGCATTCACAGGCTTTTATAGAAGAAAACGACAAAAGACGAAGTCAAGAGATCAAGAGTGCAAAAAGAACGGAAGTCCAAGGCCTATTCTGAAGATTTATCGAAGAACAAGTCTAAAGACGGAAGTTCAATAAAGCCGAAGAACTCGAGTCTAATAAATAAAGAAATTATAAGACGAGTTTAATTAATCCCGAGACAAAGTCGATAAAGTCGAAGAACTTAAAAAACGAGAAGACGTGAAGAAAGAAAGAAAGAGGAGGCAACACATGCACCTCCCCATTTTCCTATAAATACCCTCCTAAACTCATTTAGGAGGGTTGGTTAGTTTTTAGTTTTAGTTTTAGGAGTAGGAGTAGTTTAGTTTTAGAGAGAGAAAGTGACAGTTTCTCTTACTAGAACTTTAATCTTTCATCTTCCTTTCTTGTTTTTAATTGAATCTTTACGTTTTAAGCTTAATCTTGTTTTAATTTTCATCTTTTAATCTTTCTTGTTAATCACGTTCTTGTTTTCATCATCTTTTTCATCAAGTTTTTACATAAAGTTTAAGTCTTTTGATTTTCGTGTGTTTCTTTTGATGTTTTTATAAGTTTTGATCTTCTTCCTAGCTTATTGGTAGCTTATTCGTGTTTTGTTTTGCTTATTGTACCCTAAAAGTTCTTAAAAAGTTGTTTATTTTCGTCCTACATCTGATTCCTATTTTTTAGGAATGTCTGATTCGATTTTTGAATTATTGCGAAATTGTGCCTTTTTAGGAAATCTGATTCGATTTTTGAATTATTGCGAAATTGTGCCTTTTTAGGAAATCTGATTCGATTTTTGAATTATTGCGAAATTGTGTCTTTTTAGGAAATCTGATTCGATTTTTGAATTATTGTGAAATTGTGCCTTTTTAGGAAATCTGATTCGATTTTTGAATTATTGCGAAATTGTGCCTTTTTTAGGAAATCTGATTCGATTTTTGAATCACAACACTATTGCGAAATCTTCTTCAAGTTGCGAATTCTTTGCCCTTTTCCATGATTGCGAAATCATACCTTCAAATTGCGAAATCTTAGATTTCGCAATGTTGCAAAATCTTGGTTATGATTTCGCAATTATCTTTTTAATTGCGAAATTATTTCATTTTTTTTATATTGCGAAATTAATTACTTTAATTTTAAATTTTGTTTTTAAATTTATTTTTCCCGCCATTTTTACTTATTTATTTTAATTGTTTTGTCTTATTTTTACTTAGCTTTATTTTTACTTATTTGTCTTAGTTTAATTTTTAAAGTATTTTATTTTCAAGTCAACATTTTTATCACGTTTTAATTTCTCGTCATGTACTTTTAAAGTTTTTATATTTTCGTCATTTACTTAATTTCTTTTAAAGTCTTATTTTTAGTTTAAACTTTTCAAGCTTTTATCTTAATTTCTTTTAAAGTCTTTTATTTAAGTTTTAATTAGTTTATCGCTTTTATTATTTTGTTATTTATGTTAAAGTTTGCATTTTTTTTAGATACTCAACGACCTATTCTTTCTTTTCACCAAGAACAACTAATCTCGCACAATTAACCGGAAATCAATTCGAGAAGATTCCGAGAATTAATCTGAACCCTATGCAAAATCATAATATCAAATGGCGCCGTTGCCGGCTCTTTTCGTGAGGATTAACGGTTTTAGGTGAGAGACGCGTTGGCTTTTGGGATCCGTTCACTCGTGAACGTTATTTTTCGTGTCAAAATTTTTCAAAAATCCAAAAATATTTGAAAAATCATAAAAAGCATTTCTTTTTCAAAGTTTTGCGCCAAAAATATTCTTCTTGCTCATCTATTTTTCTTAATGGATTCTTATGTCTATTGCGTCGGGTGCGGGAGACGATTGTACGGGAACGACTCATGTCAATGGTGTACATGTGAGCGGTGTGGCAACGATATCAACAATACACAATTCATATGCGGATTTTGTCCTTTGTGCCAATCGACTAATTCGTCCTTTTTGAACCCACCTACTCTTTCCCCGTGCATCTATTGTGGAAGCGATTCTCATTGGCATGTGTCGTGCCCGGTTCGATACCCGTATGATCACGGGCAAGAACCGAGGTACAATTATGACAATGATAATAGCTATCCACAAGACGCACCCGCTCCTTCTCCTTACCCATTTTGCAACAACTGTGGGGGTCCTCACGATACCTATTATTGTCAACCAATGAATTATTATGAGCAAAATCCGTGTCCTCGGTTTTCTTCGCCAATGGATTATTATGAACCAAACCAGGTTTCTAATTCTTCACAACCGATGAACTACTATGAGCCACAACCATGCTATAATTCAGGTTTTCAACATTTTGAACCCCCACAACACCCCATCGATCATCAACCCTCCTTCGAACATTTGAGCCCCCACGAATAATGGGACACTCTTGTTAAGCAAAGTCAACAAATTCAAGAAGCTTGCAACAAGATCATCGAGAAATGTCAAGAGGATCAACGACAGGGGCAAATATCGAATATTGAGACTTATACTCCTCCCCCGGTGTATCCATACTATTATGATGATGATGACGATGAGCCTACTATTTCTTGGAATGACCTTACTGCTCAATGTCCTAGTACAATTGTCATCCCTCCTCTCAATATCCCAAACGTGTCTAAGGATTGTGATACATTGAGTGAGCTTAGTGAGTTTGGTCTTGATAAATTGTTTGATGATGAGGTTTGTGACATACCGGATGCTATGGAGCTTGAGGACGACTTTGCTCTTGTAGAAGAGGTCGCTCCTAATGATGTCGATTTTTCTCCAAGCTATGAGAAATTCACTTTTGAAATTTCTCAATCTCTACAGGGAGATGCGGGTGACGACGATTTATTCTCTCCGATTTACAAGTTCACCGATGAACATGATCTTGTGGATAAGGTGGAAGACGTGCTTCTTCGCGATAGATTACGGAAAGTGCACCTTCTTATTGCTCAAATCGAAGCGTTGACTTATCCTCCTCTTTCCGAGTCTTTGCCTCCATCTATTCCTCCCGTTGAAGATAATGACCCATTGCTGGAAGAAATCGACATTCACTCCATACCACCAGGTAATGATGACGATGACATGGAGGGGGATATTATTTTTGATAATTTGCTACTTGAAAGTATTGACCCAAGTCCCCCTCCCGAGCACCTTTATCCTCCCCTTTAGCCACTATTACGGAGGATGAGTGCTTTGACCCGGGAGGTGACATTGATTATGCTATGATTGATAACAATACAGCTTTGCCGCTTGCTCAGCATCCATTGTCTTTAGGGGAGGACAACGTGCTTACTTTACCCACCCCACCTCCCGTGGATCTTGAATTCACATACTTCTCGTATGTTGAACGGACCTTTCTCCCATTCAAGACTTATCCCCCCGCCTCTCCTTTGTTGATGTCGACCGGGAACGAGGACAAGGTCTTTGATCCCGGTATCACATTCAAGGCTTCCCCATGGACTATTTAAATCGGGGACGAGTCAGGCTCGTGACTCGGTTAACAAAAACAAGCGCTTTTTGGGAGGCAACCCGATTATCTATCTATTTTCACCATAAGTGTAGGGGGATCCCCGATGGTGTTTCTTGTTTTCTTTCTTATCATGTGCAAGGATTAGAGCTTCAAAGACACACTCTTGATGACTTTTGACGAACCGTGATTCTGTGTTCCCTTCTTCCCGGTTCTATCCTAAACTCTCTTCGATTCACTATTTTATATTTCTCAATATTAAAATAGGAATCTCTTTAGTTGTCTCTTCCTTAGCGAGATTTAAACAAAGTGCACAATGTCCTAAGTGTAGGGGAGTTTACTCCCACATGCTTAAACATTGAGGACAATGTTTATATTAAGTGTAGGGGGACTTCTATCGAAGTTAAGTGGCCTTTTCCTTGTATTTGTCCTCATTTTAACCGGAAAATCATTTTTTCGACATTTTTCAAAATTTTTGATCTATTTTGGCCCATTAGTTTTTCCCTTTGTATAGTTATTTTATTTCCTTATTAGAATAAATTTTAATAAAGAGGTTTTAATTTTCAAACGTTATGAATCTTTTGACTCAACCCGAGTTTGCTTATCTAAGTTTACTCTAGCTAGTATCCTTAACGTGTTTAAGTCAAGTTTTGCTAGGCTTTTATATAGGGAGCTTTAAAACGCGAAAGTCTTAACTCTCACGGGTTAAGAACAAGAACTTTTCGCAAGTTCCTATAACTGATCCTAGAGAGTCGTTTATCAAGGGAACTTTAAAACGCGATTTCTAAACTTGAAAAAGTCTAAGAATTTGCAAGATCCTATAGGCGACTCGAAAACCCAAAACTGTGGTTTAATTGGCTAAGCATCCACGAGTCTCATTCTTTGAGATTTTAAACTGTGGAGAACGAGAGATGATAGAGCCAATTATAAGTTCGGTATTCTTTCGTGAATTTATGTGAGTTAATTATAAGCCTATTCTCCCATCGCTTGTTAATAAATTTATCTGCAATAAATAAGGTTGTACGATTTGAAAATTTACTTAGCTTCTAGCCCAAGATCGTTTAAAAGTAGCTCGGTATGGATTAGAGTTCATAGCCAAGGCATAACTTATTGAAGCGGGATGAGAAGATTGGCGAGTCCGAAAAGGCCCTAACAAGCATGAGGGCTACATTTTGTTGCTAAAGATCCAAAAGTGATGTGAAGAATCATTTATCGAAAATCAATATGAAGGATCGAGACACACGACGAAAAGAAAATACTCCCCTAAAGATCATGGAGAAGTCTATCCAAAAAGACCCTAACAAGGTATGAGGATAAATAGATCCAAGTCCTAAAAGGAGGCGGATCGTTGTATATCAAAGTCCAAAATAAAGATTGGAGAAAAATGAAGAAGTCGTGGTCCATATATGAAGAATCTCTCAAAATTTCAAGTGAAGAAATTCCTATTATGAAGAGAAGACCATTATTTCATGAACGTCTCTCAAGATTTGAAGTATGAAGTCGCTGCCAAATATCGGTCCGAGAAAGGTCTCAAATCGCGAAGCGAGTTATGCCAAGATATGAACTTTTTGAGGTCCCGAGAAGCAGTTTTAAAAGATTTTGTCCTTTAGCTAACTATTGATTAAATCGTTCACTTTATTTTCGGACTAAATAACTATCGAAATAAGTCAAAAATGCATCCTCGTGATCATTCAAGACAACAATAAAATATAAGAGATATATGAATAAGGGAGTCTAAGTGAATAATTGGCCCACATGAGTTCGTGGTAGTTTGCTAACTTATAATAACAATGATCTCGTTTTTAAGCTTGGTTTGGAGAAAGTGAAAACTTGAGGATGATGATCATTCATGACATTTCCAAAACCCTAAGGTATGTTTTTGATTTCTTTACTTTGAATGTTTATAGTTTTCTATCTCTTTAATAAAGGCCAACGTGGATTGATTATGATGAAAAATGTAATCGAGCTTTGTAACCAATGCATTGCATGAGGACATTGCAATGGTCAAGTGTAGGGGATTTGATAGGTGTGAAAACACCCATCTTTTTACCACTTAATTACAATAATAACCAAGCCAAAACGTGTATTTTATGTCGTAAATGTCGGAATTATGCGTGGTTTGTGTTTTGTTGTGATTTAGGACGAAAAGGTGAAAAGTGGAGAAAACACGGGCATTCACAGGCTTTTATAGAAGAAAACGACAAAAGACGAAGTCAAGAGATCAAGAGTGCAAAAAGAACGGAAGTCCAAGGCCTATTCTGAAGATTTATCGAAGAACAAGTCTAAAGACGGAAGTTTAATAAAGCCGAACAACTCGATTCTAATAAATAAAGAAATTATAAGACGAGTTTAATTAATCCCGAGACAAAGTCGATAAAGTCGAAGAACTTAAAAAAACGAGAAGACGTGAAGAAAGAAAGAAAGAGGAGGCAACACATGCACCTCCCCATTTTCCTATAAATACCCTCCTAAACTCATTTAGGAGGGTTGGTTAGTTTTTAGTTTTAGTTTTAGGAGTAGGAGTAGTTTAGTTTTAGAGAGAGAAAGTAACAGTTTCTCTCACTAGAATTTAATCTTTCATCTTCCTTTCTTGTTTTTAATTGAATCTTTACGTTTTAAGCTTAATCTTGTTTTAATTTTCATCTTTTAATCTTTCTTGTTAATCACGTTCTTGTTTTCATCATCTTTTTCATTAAGTTTTTACATAAAGTTTAAGTCTTTTGATTTTCGTGTATTTCTTTTGATGTTTTATAAGTTTTGATCTTCTTCCTAGCTTATTGGTAGCTTATTCGTGTTTTGTTTTGCTTATTGTACCCTAATAGTTCTTAAAAAGTTGTTTATTTTCGTCCTACATCTGATTCCTATTTTTTAGGAATGTCTGATTCGATTTTTGAATTATTGCGAAATTGTGCCTTTTTAGGAAATCTGATTCGATTTTTGAATTATTGCGAAATTGTGCCTTTTTAGGAAATCTGATTCGATTTTTGAATTATTGCGAAATTGTGTCTTTTTAGGAAATCTGATTCGATTTTTGAATTATTGCGAAATTGTGCCTTTTTAGGAAATCTGATTCGATTTTTGAATTATTGCGAAATTGTGCCTTTTTTAGGAAATCTGATTCGATTTTTGAATCACAACACTATTGCGAAATCTTCTTCAAGTTGCGAATTCTTTGCCCTTTTCCATGATTGCGAAATCATACCTTCAAATTGCGAAATTTTAGATTTCGCAATGTTACGAAATCTTGGTTATGATTTCGCATTTATCTTTTTAATTGCGAAATTATTTCATTTTTTTATATTGCGAAATTAATTACTTTAATTTTAAATTTTGTTTTTAAATTTATTTTTCCCGCCATTTTTACTTAGTTTATTTTAATTGTTTTGTCTTATTTTTACTTAGCTTTA
Organism: Glebionis coronaria; assembly: GCA_025667525.1. Lineage (NCBI taxonomy): Eukaryota > Viridiplantae > Streptophyta > Magnoliopsida > Asterales > Asteraceae > Glebionis > Glebionis coronaria. The sequence goes on along the minus strand of CM046878.1, from coordinate 301,157,360 downwards.
TTTTTGCTTATTTGTCTTAGTTTAATTTTTAAAGTATTTTATTTTCAAGTCTACATTTTTATCACGTTTTAATTTCTCGTCATGTACTTTTAAAGTTTTTATATTTTCGTCATTTACTTAATTTCTTTTAAAGTCTTATTTTTAGTTTAAACTTTTCAAGCTTTTATCTTAATTTCTTTTAAAGTCTTTTATTTACGTTTTAATTAGTTTATCGCTTTTATTATTTTGTTATTTATGTTAAAGTTTGCATTTTTTTTAGATACTCAACGACCTATTCTTTCTTTTCACCAAGAACAACTAATCTCGCACAATTAACCGGAAATCAATTCGAGAAGATTCCGAGAATTAATCTGAACCCTATGTAAAATCATAATATCAATCATTCCAGTTGACCATAGAGTCAATAGATACCAATGCCTTCTTGTCATCTTTTACCTCCTGAACCTTAAAAGCTGAGTACTTGCTCTTCTCCTGGTCATTCTTGCTAGGGCATTCCCTTGCAAAGTGGCCTTGCTGCTGGCAGTTATAGCATCGAACCTTGCTTCTGTCGAATCTTGCTGGCTCCCTTGGGTTGTAATTAAATTTTAGACCTGCTTTCTTCTCAAACTTGTGAACCCTAAGAGTGAGCATGGCCATCTGCCATTTAAGATCCATTTCATCCAGGTCAAGTTTATCGACCTGTTTGAAGTCATCAAAAGCAAGTTATTGTTGAGCATCAACATCAGCCACAAAAGAATGAAGAACGGCTTCTACCATACTACCAAACTCTGATGTAGGATCAGGAGCAGAAGTATGCTGAAAAGTATGTTGAGAAGACACAGTATTGCTTGGGCTACTAGCATACGACATGGGATTGGATGCCATAGAACTCACAAAGGCATAATTAGCAGGAGTGGGAAAAGAATCACTTGAATATCCTCTCACATGAGGTTCAAAAGTTTTGAGCTTATTAAATAGATCATCAAAATTGAGATAGTCAAGCCCACCTTTTGCTTTGAGAGAGATTACTACCTGATTCCATGAGTAGGGTAAGGCTCTAAGAAACCTTGCATTAATATCACCATCGTCAGGTTTTGACCGAAGTTGATTCAATTGGCTCAATATATTTTGGAACCTGTCGTACCCTTGATGTAAACCTTCAGTTTCTGAGATTTTGAATTCTGTAAATTCATCTCTCAGCATGGATCTTCGCATTTTCTTTGATTCCTCGTTCCCACCAAACCTTGCTTTTATTCCATTCTAGATCTCTCTAGCATCATCCAAATGGTAGAAGTCACCCATGTGATCATCAGGAAGAGATTGAAGCAAAATAGTTTTTGCTTTGACCTCCTTCTGAATGGCTATGATTTCTTCATGAGTTTTAGGGTCAAGAAGAGTAATATTACCATTCTTGTCTCTTCTAGTTAGCTTCCTGCTGTTCCCATTCAGAATAACCTTCCAAAGGTCTTGATCAGTATTGGTGATCCACCATTCCATCTTCATTGCCCAACTATCATACTCGTCCTTTTTCAGAAGAGGGAATTTACCATTCGTGTTGGAAACCGTAGCAACGATCTGTTGAGGTTGCACAGTTTTAGGAGTGATGTCTTCTCCTGTTTGAGTAGAAGTTGAGGCAGACATGATAAAACAAAAATGTCAGTAATAAGAAAACTTGATTCTTCTTGTATAGAGACCCTCCCAGGCTCTGATACCACTTGTTGGGTCCACTAGATGTGGATCTTGCAGCCTGTCAGGAACGGTGAACGACTTCTGTAATCACAAGTCTATTCACAGAGAGACTCTATACACAATATAAATGCAGAATACAAATATAATTAAGAAGAACAGAATAACTATAAAGACTTGATCCTTTCTAAGGATTTCTAATATTGATAATGACTAGAACTACGTTTGATGAAGGTGTGTCTAACCCTTCTGCCTCAGGTTCCTTTTATACTACAAGGAAACCCTAATACATCATTAAACAAAACGTGTAAAACTGATATGCATATCCTTTCCTAACATATCTCATGCATATCCTAACATAATAATAAATAAATAATAAAGTTTGACTTTGACTAGGACCAGGAGCACGACTTGCTCCTACTACTACTAGGACCAGGAGGAACTACATACCTCCTAGTCTACCTATTACAATAACTATTCCAATGTTCCTAACAATAATGAAGTCACTGAGTGAATAGTCACTCAGTGAGTTACCTTCGAGTTCCTAGATTGAGTCTAAAAGAAAGACTCGAGCATTCAGAGAGGTGAAGCTCAATAAATGTCTTCTAAGACGAAGAAGAAGGTGATGGGTTCAGTGAGTTGTGGCAATAGACTCACTGAACCCCATACGATCTCCCTGAAGAAACAAGCATTCTCCAAGACTGAAGTAAAGGCGGGATAAGTTAAATTGTGATAAGATGGAGTACATCACACAATTAGCGTGACTTACCCTTTTAGGATAGATAGGGTACTGACAAGTGTAAAAGGACTTATGTCCTAATACTTAGAATAGGCTAAGACAAGATTGTACACTGTCTCAATAAGACAAGAATTGCACATGAGCAATTCTTTGTCTTATATCTAACTTTCCTTCTATAAATAGGATGCTTGTAAAAGGAGAGAAACAAGTTTGTGCACTAAATGCTTTAGACATTCACAAACAAAGTTTCTCTCCTCCAAATATGATCCAACACTTGAGTTCTAAACTCTTGTTGATAGAATCGTCAAGCTTAGCAATCATTAGGATTGGACTAGATGTTAGTGAGGTGATCACCAAAACACACATTGTAACACCCCCAAAATTTATACAACTCAGTTCAGCGGAAGACTAGTTGGTGTTACGGGATAGCACATTACTCACATCATAGACAACGCATAAAAATCGCGTCGTTTAATAATAAATCATTTCCATTCATAAACATCAAAGTTACATAGGTCCCAAGTCAGTATATTTTATACAAAGTTTTACAAAGTATTTGAATGGAAAATATTGTTTAAGTGCGGGCCATGAATTCTTGTCGTCTTCCCGAGAATTACCTTCAAGTACCTGAGATAAAACATGTTAAAAGAAAAGGTCAGCGATAACGCCGAGTGAATTCATAGAGTTTAATAAATTCCATCAATATAACTTTGGTATAAAATTTGTACCAAAAATCAAAATGTACAAATCATTGTAATAGGCCGTAAAATAGCCAAAATCATTTTATATAAATCCTTATCGAAAATCATAATATAGGCATTGCCTTAAAAATTATTATACGAGCCAATGTCGTAAAAACATCATACAATACGTCTTATGACGTTGTATAAAATCAAATAAAAACCGTTATATGAATATGGTTATGAAAACCAAAACACAAACATAATATCAATAGTATGACCCAGTATTGCTAGTCAGGCAATACATCGTAATTCGGAGCGTCCAGTAATATTTTGGTGATTGGATTATTATAAGCCGCATGACATTGTTACCTTACTAAAACCAAAACGGGTAGCTAACCCGATACCAATTTTGCCCATCTAAAGTAGCGTGTCGTCACAAAGGTCACGCTATTGGAAATCTTCTCATACATAAATTCGCTTACCAATCAATGTGGCACGACGGGGATCAACCGTCAAGGCGCGAACTGGGGTGATCGTCCCCAAATAGTACTATTAAATGCATAAGCGTCTACCAACTCCCGGTAGTTCACAATTCATGCTAATGGGACTTTTAGTGACATAACCTAACTTTAATAATCCATTTGATTTCATCTATCGGGTCCATTAATCATTTATCGGGTCATACAATCGGGTCATTCAATCATTCGGGTCCAAAATCAAAAAAAAACAAACAATCGGGACAAATGGTGTCCAAACTTTTATAAAAACTAACATGTTATCTCCCTCGCGGGTTTATAAAGCATTTATAAAACATTTAAAATAGTGCGAGGCTATGAACTCACGTTGATGTGGGAAAGCGGGTTATCGGCAATTCGGACGTACGGTGCGTGCTTCAATCACGGAAACCTATATAAATAATAATCGGTCTTAGACGTTTGTCCAATGACTTTATAAAAATAACAAGTATGTATACATATGATGATTATATATATATGATGATCAAGTGGGTTTACATATTCTCGTTTACTCATTTTAGAGTTATATGTCGATAGCTTTTATACTAGTTTACTAGTTTTACCCGTTTACGTGTCTTAAGTCCAATAAGCTTATTATAAGTTATTTAACTTATTTTAGTCCATTTTGTACTTATATTATCAGTACTTAAACTTCACAAGTTGGGCCTAAATGGGTTAAGCCCAATAGATTCTTTTTACAAGATTTTATCCTATTTAGTCCATTTATTAGTCCAATAGGTTTATTTAACTTGTTAATGTCCGTATGCCCTATAGTTCGGGTTTTATCGGTTTTTACTTGTTATAAATGTCTATATATCAGTATATAAGTTTTATAAAGTTTTCATTAGACGGGTCCAACCATCTAAGTTTTATTTAATAAAAACGTTAATTTTACGGCAATAGCCGAAAAAGTCGTAAAAAGCATGTTTATAGTTTTATAACTTATAAAACTTAACAAGTTTCCATTTTCATCATTTATACACTTATTACACCTTTTATATATTTATATAAATAAGTTTTATAAGTTAGTGGGTTTTTATTTACATTTTATATATTAAAATGTGAGTGCTTATATAATAGTATTATTCTTTAATTTCCAAAAATCTGATTTTTAACTTCATCTTCACCAAAACTGTCATATCTTGAGTTCTACATGGAGATAGAAGCTCAAATTTTTATCACATAAACTACATGATATGTGCTACATTTAACTCTTCTATAGCTACTGTTGAATCATCCTTTAAGTATTTTCTAAAAATCGTCCAAAACAGTAACTTCAGATTTATACCCTAAACTTGTTTTGATCATATCTCACTCATTATTTTGATTCCATTGCATGGCCAACTCTCACATGTGTACAAGACCCATAGCTTACTGTAAATGGGTTCTACTTCATCATATTATCAGTTTACCACTTGGTTCTTTACTGTTTTATACAGCCAACATATTTAGACAAGATTTTAGACTTGTTTCTTATAGTTTTTCACCTTTTTATCCATGATTATCAACAACAAATCCCCACATAACATTTTTATCATCATATAATCATCATAAATATATACAATAGGAAATAAAATACATGTTTACATAATGAAAATAACAAGATGATGAGGAGGACAATCTTTATACCACCAACTTGATGTAGGTTATGATTTTGACATGGTTTTTGATGAAGAAACTTGTAGACAACCATGACCATCTTCAAGACCACCATGCTCCATGGACTCCTTGTGGAAAATCAGCCTCATGACACCATGAAAACTCCTCCATGGATGTTATAAGTTGCACCAATCTTCATCTTTTTGAATGGGGATTAACATATATTGATTTTAACATATGTTCATGGTTAAAATTTGTATGAAATGGGTGTTTTTGGAAGAATATGGGACGGCACAAGATGGAGTAGAGAGAGTTTATGTTGGTTTTGCATGGATGAAATGAGATAATGAAGTGTTGCTAGTTTTCATCTAGTGGTTTTTGAGGAGTAAGTGGAAGGTTTGCTTAACTTGTAAGCTTTAGCTTACAAGTGTAAGCTTGAAGCTAAAATGTGGACACATCATGGGATGTGTAGTTACTTAGGCCGGTTTTGGAGTGGGGTGGGACAAGTGTCCCACTTGTCTCATCCCATTTAATTACGGGTATTCCTCGATTCTAGTTTCCTCGATTTGCGTGCCCTCGGGTCGTTTTACGAAAAACGTTTTTATAAATTATGAATCGACGTCACAAAACGAATCCAATAAAAATTGTTTCATCAAAAACGGAGTTCGAAAACGTAAATACGTAATCCTAAGGTTTCCGGTTTAGTCGTAAAGGACGTTAAAATAAAATCGTAAGTCCTAATCTCTTCTCGTAAATTTGTGAGTTTATGAACCAACACAAATTTAAAACTCCAAAATAATATTCTCAGATAAATTTATTTTCTGAAATGTCGGACTGTCACCAAAGACGGTGTATGTAAACGTAAGCACGTAACGTTGAATCCTCCGGTTTAGACGTAGTCGATGCTACTTCAAGACGTAAATCCAAATTTCTTCCCAAAATAAGTGAGTTCATATTGTAACATTTAAAATAATGTTTTCAAATAATATTTGAGAATAAAATATCAATCGTAAATTGACGGATTGTCACAGCATTTACCCCTAAACAGGATCTTTGTCCTCAAAGATCATCTTACCTTACTACTCGCTTCTTATAGAGTTAAAGCCATGTGGGTATTTCCTCCCCATTCGGTCTTTTCTCACAAGTGTAATCCATTATAATATGCGAGTTTCATCAAACATAACTACGGGAATAAGAACAGGCTTAATGTTGACTTACTTTCTCTATCCATGATGTTCACGGGTTTTTGATGAATGCAACTTTTCGCCGATCTAAGCTCTACTAAGAAACAATCAGATTCTCACTTGACAGGTATTCCATCAAGTTCGATTTACGAAACCTAATTCACGCAGTCTTTGAAGTCCTAGGGTAGATCCAGCTTATATGCCTTTCAAACCAATCTTTTTACATCATCTCTATGGTCCCATAAAACGGGGACTTATATCCCATGATTTGTCAGATCATGATTCATTTTTTTTTTTTTTTTTCCAAGGTTAAAAATTGTGGCATAACTTCGCTACCCATTTGGCACTTCAAGATCTACATTTCATATCCACATAACCTCCTGCCCACCATCGGCAGTTAATAATCAAATCCTAATTTCAACAATCATTTCAGATCTCGCGGGTCGGGTATTTTGCAAGGATAGGTTCGCCATCATAGGAAACCTTAAGCCTAAAAGACATGTCCAACTCACAGTGGGTGTATGTCGGATGTCTTCATCTCAATTCCTGCTTACAGATTCTCTAAGATTTAGATCCTAACAAGATTCGATCTCAATCCTAATACGATGATCATCAATGATAATCCTTCCAAAGGAAAACGATTATACGGTCTATTACCAAAGGTCAATCATTCAAACATAAAACAACACTTATATTACTTTGTATCGTTACTTTACCTCGTCCCTTCGATTTAGGATGGTACATAGTACTCTCATCAAGGTTCGTTCTTATTGATTTCTGAGAAAATCTCTAGAAATTCGATGCGAAGCGAGGATCTTGATATATAGATGATCGATACAAGCACACTATGTTTACATGACTCTTTTGCATTTATCATTAACGAGAATGATATTAGCAGATTTGGTCAGTCTGTCGACGATGACTCAAATCGGATCAAATTCAGATGATGACCTTTGCAATAGCTAGACGTTAACTAATGTATGAGGCGATGTCTGCCTTCATAATTCGTCATCAGTACAACTACTTCAGACCAAGATACTTTTAGTCATAAAATGACATACATATAATACTTATACTTACAAATTCCAACATAACTATATCTCACAATCTTCCATATTTAGGCAACCACAAGTGGTCTTTTAAAATATCTAACGCTATCGGCTTCTCAATTTTTAACTGTTCACATAAGCTGTGAAACCTTTTTATTATCTATATTATCCTTTTTACAATCATCGGCTATATTTTAAATTGTTTGGCAATTTATTTTGCACCTTCATTATTAAGGAACATGTCCTAACTGGTTCTTTATCTTTTCTACATAATGCGTCGGTATCTAAATTCACTTCTCATGATGTTATAATTATCATGTTCACAATTTACTCAGATATTCTTTCTATATTAAGTGTCAGTAATTACGTTCACTTTATCCTGATGAAATAAATATCATAACTTTATTTAGTCAAAATTCTTTCTTCATATTCTTTATGTTTCAGTTTCGTCTCATCTATCATTTTTATCCGTTTTACTCAATCTGTCGTCTAAAGCGTCGATAATTATCATAATTAATTAAATAATTATTAGTTAATTTTTATGTAGCGTAAAAGTTTTAAATTTCGTAGTTCGACCAATTATATAAAATGTTCAAAAATAAATTTGAATTTAATTAACAAGATTTTTGGTTGATTTATCGAAAATAATTAATAAGATTCGTAAATGTTTGAAAAATCTTTGTTTATACTTTGGTCAAAATTTCTTTAGTTTGAAAAGCGTAAATTATTGTTTCAATTTTCAAGTCATGTTTTATATAGTTTCCTCAATTCCTCTTAAGTTGTCTAGAAGTATACACAAACATTTACCCCTAAACAGAAGTTTAGTTAAATGGTTTGTGTATAAGGGAATAATCCCTTTAAAATCCTTGGTTAAGGCATTCGTCAAAACATATTTCCATTTCTTTTTGGTAAAATCCAAAGTCTTAAAAGGGCTCTTAATTTTTGAAGAGTCAATTTATATTCCATTATCCTTTTAATCACATGGTTAAATCATGTAAAGGTTCAAGTCTTTAATCACGTGTTAGTTATTCAAGGTTCAGGTTTTCATTGTTTAGCCAATTCAGGGCAATTTATAAATAATTATTATCTCATTCTTATTCTTATAAACAAACATATAGTTCTTAATGATCACTAGCATGAATTTATCAATTCACAGCTTACACACGTTATTCACCAAATTTATGAATACTACTTGTGCATTAGTCAATCCAAACGACATAACATGAAACTCGTAATGTTCATTACAAGTACCAGATGTAGTGATTAAAATAGATAATCTTCTTTACAGATGCGAAGTTGATGATAACTATGCAGTGGATCAAATCTGTTAGAACCTTGTAAATGATCGAACAATTCTTCCATTTCGAGTTATGGATATCGTTTTCGATTGTCAATTTACTCAGTCACAGTAATCTATAAATATAAGGAAAGATAACACCATAGCTCTTCAGGATGACAGGCTTGGTATAATAAAATCTTTCTCCGACAACTTTCTCAGTTGTACGGTAATTCCTTAAATTCAGATAAGATAAATATCTTTTACTAAATACATATTAAGTTCCTTCTATATTATAATATCTATTACTAATTCACAATCATTCACGGTATTATTTCAAGTCTTAATACAGGATATGGTCATCCATCAAGAATTATTTAGATCACTTTTGATAATCAACATCTTATCATTTAGGGGAATTCTACTTGAGTTCCCATCGATTAAGACAATGTCGTTATGTCATAATCAATCAATCTATTCTACTGGCATTACCAACTTTTCAGTGTTATTGCCATCGATAAGATGTGAACTTCTCAAAAGTCTAATAATAATTCATAATCCTTCACAAGTTCAAGGATATCTGGAGACATAACTATCATCTAAAGAGTAAGGTCAACGCACAATCTACGCGATAGAATTTCAAATCAGATACAGACGAAAACACTTAACGAATATGAATATATTCCATGTTTTCATAATTTGAGTACGCATTCGAAAGCTCCTCGGATCGTTACCCAGGTCATTCAAATGAAATCAAATCATAAGAAATGATAAGAACGTCAATACATTCAGTCGGGTATCAACACTCGGTAATCATATACTTTTCCTAAGAATCTCACTACGGGATAATTGGACAAGAAAGATTTGTCAATTGTCAAATAAGACAATTTCCACAGATGAGTAAATTCGACTCAGAAGAATAGATGCTACAGGCACATATGTAGGTGTCCCTAACATTATGTCCTTATTTTTCACTTCTTGCAGATCTCATAAAATTTAATCTTTCACAATCCTCACAGAAAATGTAGTGTTTATTCATTAGTTTTATGGGACTACTAATCAGTCTTGCATAGTCCATTCCAAATTGTATGTAGGCGCGCAACTATATACAATTTCAAGATTAACGATGCAATACTCAGTTCGTCAAAATTTTATCATCAAAAACATTTTCATGCTTAATTCTTAAATAAGAATCAAAATAAATTCACAAAGATTTTCCTTGTTATGAAAACAATTAAGTTTTCCAAAGCGTCTCATAAACAAATTCATTTTGATATCAATCCTTATAGTGATGAAAATTCAATTTTTCTCAAAGGATACCGTTTTAACTTTATAAAAACAATGTGTGATCTGCAAAAGAGTGATGAAAGCTTGTTCACCAAGAATTAACTACGATATGATAGGAAATGAGCTTAGCCAATTAATCATGAGGTTCATGATCTCGATGGCACTCAACAAGAATAATCTACAACGTAACTCAAATCAATATGAGTACTTGTTCAATGGTGGCATTACTAATGCGAACATTAGGATGAAGCAATAAGAGATAGATAACATCGATACATGTATAATTTAGCAATCATAGGTAGTCTTTTCATTAATCATAAACAAGTCAAATTGTACCGTAACACATTATGTGTCACTATGTCATACAATTCCAATATCTCATCCTACCAACTGAAGTCTCAGTTAAGTTAGGGATTATTTTCAAAGATACCTCAATGAATACTAATCTACAAGAGTCATTAGGTGTTCCACATGTCCCAGAAGATCCATCGGTCTCAATTCAGAAGAAGATTTCTTCAATTTATTTATTGGACACTGGGCATCCTCGTCAGTGGACAATGGCCTAGGAACAACCCTTAACACGAACCTACAATCATTTAAATCCTTATAATTCAATCACAAAACTTAACGACATCCTCTTACAATCTTATATTCCATACGGGTTAAAATTTTATTTTATTCAAGTTTCAATCAATTTTATACTCAATTCGATATCCTACCTCAATCTCCAATACTTTCAACCTTATTCTTCGGCCTTGTAAAGGCAATACAATCTCAACACGAATCAACACTTAATTTCCAATCCTATAACTCCTTTATCAATAATTATCAAATGAGTCATTAATATGAAATGACTTGATCATTCAACTAGACTTCTCGGAAAGGTATTAGTGGCATGAGGCTTTTGGGTACTGGTTCCAATGACAGCCTCAAGTGCAACATTCACCCTTTCGATTTCAAATTTAAGAATTGGATGACAACGAATCAGATGACATCTTTCTAGGTGGTAACGTTTTGTCAAACTCCACTCTATAAGAAAAGATCGTCATGACATCGATATCAGATTTAATCTCGCCAATTCTTTTTCAATATCACAATCAACTAATGTCTACAATTCTACGAATATCAACCATTTGTTGGGATCATAAATATCCACAACTTGGTTTAGATCTAGGATAGCTAGAATTCCTACGAGAATAGCTTCGATTAATTTACTAGGGGATTTAGGGTTACTTGTGACAATCTACGTCGTATAAATACCTCGTATAAAATCAAAATAATCATCAAACAATCATGTAATAAAATTACATCATATATATATATAATCCAAGTTATATATATATTAAAATAACACTTCTCAGTCTGGCCTTGTCGGTAACTCGGGAATTCTTCAGCACCGTTATAGTCAAAAGATTTTTAGACATTTTTAGAAAAATGTTTTTAGTTAAAAGATTTTGAAAAGTTTTATTCAAAACCTTAGTTTTAAAAATCTTTCGTTCTCTATAACGAGAGCTCTGGTACCAAACTGTAACACCCCCAAAATTTATACAACTCAGTTCAGCGGAAGACTAGTTGGTGTTACGGGATAGCACATTACTCACATCATAGACAACGCATAAAAATCGCGTCGTTTAATAATAAATCATTTCCATTCATAAACATCAAAGTTACATAGGTCCCAAGTCAGTATATTTTATACAAAGTTTTACAAAGTATTTGAATGGAAAATATTGTTTAAGTGCGGGCCATGAATTCTTGTCGTCTTCCCGAGAATTACCTTCAAGTACCTGAGATAAAACATGTTAAAAGAAAAGGTCAGCGATAACGCCGAGTGAATTCATAGAGTTTAATAAATTCCATCAATATAACTTTGGTATAAAATTTGTACCAAAAATCAAAATGTACAAATCATTGTAATAGGCCGTAAAATAGCCAAAATCATTTTATATAAATCCTTATCGAAAATCATAATATAGGCATTGCCTTAAAAATTATTATACGAGCCAATGTCGTAAAAACATCATACAATACGTCTTATGACGTTGTATAAAATCAAATAAAAACCGTTATATGAATATGGTTATGAAAACCAAAACACAAACATAATATCAATAGTATGACCCAGTATTGCTAGTCAGGCAATACATCGTAATTCGGAGCGTCCAGTAATATTTTGGTGATTGGATTATTATAAGCCGCATGACATTGTTACCTTACTAAAACCAAAACGGGTAGCTAACCCGATACCAATTTTGCCCATCTAAAGTAGCGTGTCGTCACAAAGGTCACGCTATTGGAAATCTTCTCATACATAAATTCGCTTACCAATCAATGTGGCACGACGGGGATCAACCGTCAAGGCGCGAACTGGGGTGATCGTCCCCAAATAGTACTATTAAATGCATAAGCGTCTACCAACTCCCGGTAGTTCACAATTCATGCTAATGGGACTTTTAGTGACATAACCTAACTTTAATAATCCATTTGATTTCATCTATCGGGTCCATTAATCATTTATCGGGTCATACAATCGGGTCATTCAATCATTCGGGTCCAAAATCAAAAAAAAACAAACAATCGGGACAAATGGTGTCCAAACTTTTATAAAAACTAACATGTTATCTCCCTCGCGGGTTTATAAAGCATTTATAAAACATTTAAAATAGTGCGAGGCTATGAACTCACGTTGATGTGGGAAAGCGGGTTATCGGCAATTCGGACGTACGGTGCGTGCTTCAATCACGGAAACCTATATAAATAATAATCGGTCTTAGACGTTTGTCCAATGACTTTATAAAAATAACAAGTATGTATACATATGATGATTATATATATATGATGATCAAGTGGGTTTACATATTCTCGTTTACTCATTTTAGAGTTATATGTCGATAGCTTTTATACTAGTTTACTAGTTTTACCCGTTTACGTGTCTTAAGTCCAATAAGCTTATTATAAGTTATTTAACTTATTTTAGTCCATTTTGTACTTATATTATCAGTACTTAAACTTCACAAGTTGGGCCTAAATGGGTTAAGCCCAATAGATTCTTTTTACAAGATTTTATCCTATTTAGTCCATTTATTAGTCCAATAGGTTTATTTAACTTGTTAATGTCCGTATGCCCTATAGTTCGGGTTTTATCGGTTTTTACTTGTTATAAATGTCTATATATCAGTATATAAGTTTTATAAAGTTTTCATTAGACGGGTCCAACCATCTAAGTTTTATTTAATAAAAACGTTAATTTTACGGCAATAGCCGAAAAAGTCGTAAAAAGCATGTTTATAGTTTTATAACTTATAAAACTTAACAAGTTTCCATTTTCATCATTTATACACTTATTACACCTTTTATATATTTATATAAATAAGTTTTATAAGTTAGTGGGTTTTTATTTACATTTTATATATTAAAATGTGAGTGCTTATATAATAGTATTATTCTTTAATTTCCAAAAATCTGATTTTTAACTTCATCTTCACCAAAACTGTCATATCTTGAGTTCTACATGGAGATAGAAGCTCAAATTTTTATCACATAAACTACATGATATGTGATACATTTAACTCTTCTATAGCTACTGTTGAATCATCCTTTAAGTATTTTCTAAAAATCGTCCAAAACAGTAACTTCAGATTTATACCCTAAACTTGTTTTGATCATATCTCACTCATTATTTTGATTCCATTGCATGGCCAACTCTCACATGTGTACAAGACCCATAGCTTACTGTAAATGGGTTCTACTTCATCATATTATCAGTTTACCACTTGGTTCTTTACTGTTTTATACAGCCAACATATTTAGACAAGATTTTAGACTTGTTTCTTATAGTTTTTCACCTTTTTATCCATGATTATCAACAACAAATCCCCACATAACATTTTTATCATCATATAATCATCATAAATATATACAATAGGAAATAAAATACATGTTTACATAATGAAAATAACAAGATGATGAGGAGGACAATCTTTATACCACCAACTTGATGTAGGTTATGATTTTGACATGGTTTTTGATGAAGAAACTTGTAGACAACCATGACCATCTTCAAGACCACCATGCTCCATGGACTCCTTGTGGAAAATCAGCCTCATGACACCATGAAAACTCCTCCATGGATGTTATAAGTTGCACCAATCTTCATCTTTTTGAATGGGGATTAACATATGTTGATTTTAACATATGTTCATGGTTAAAATTTGTATGAAATGGGTGTTTTTGGAAGAATATGGGACGGCACAAGATGGAGTAGAGAGAGTTTATGTTGGTTTTGCATGGATGAAATGAGATAATGAAGTGTTGCTAGTTTTCATCTAGTGGTTTTTGAGGAGTAAGTGGAAGGTTTGCTTAACTTGTAAGCTTTAGCTTACAAGTGTAAGCTTGAAGCTAAAATGTGGACACATCATGGGATGTGTAGTTACTTAGGCCGGTTTTGGAGTGGGGTGGGACAAGTGTCCCACTTGTCTCATCCCATTTAATTACGGGTATTCCTCGATTCTAGTTTCCTCGATTTGCGTGCCCTCGGGTCGTTTTACGAAAAACGTTTTTATAAATTATGAATCGACGTCACAAAACGAATCCAATAAAAATTGTTTCATCAAAAACGGAGTTCGAAAACGTAAATACGTAATCCTAAGGTTTCCGGTTTAGTCGTAAAGGACGTTAAAATAAAATCGTAAGTCCTAATCTCTTCTCGTAAATTTGTGAGTTTATGAACCAACACAAATTTAAAACTCCAAAATAATATTCTCAGATAAATTTATTTTCTGAAATGTCGGACTGTCACCAAAGACGGTGTATGTAAACGTAAGCACGTAACGTTGAATCCTCCGGTTTAGACGTAGTCGATGCTACTTCAAGACGTAAATCCAAATTTCTTCCCAAAATAAGTGAGTTCATATTGTAACATTTAAAATAATGTTTTCAAATAATATTTGAGAATAAAATATCAATCGTAAATTGACGGATTGTCACACACATTGTCTATTCAATCCCTATTGTAGCTTCGTATACAATAGGGTATAATTCTTTAATAAAGCTAAGAGTTAAACGTTGAAAACTTTTGTGTTATTTACTTTACTTTATATTAAGTTTATTACATTGCTTAACCATGGGTTAGGACTATACTTAGTATTCTTAAGTATAGCACTAATTACAAGGGACCAACAATTAGTCAACCCAAAAGGCATCACAAGAAACTCATAATGACCATAACGAGTGCGAAAGGCTATTTTTGAAACGTCTTGCTCCTTCACACGTAGCTGATGATAACCCGACCTCAGATCAATCTTTGAGAAACTTTGCACCCTGAATTTGATAAAATAAATCGTCGATTCATGGTAGTGGGTATCTGTTTCGAATAGTAATACGATTAAGCTCTCTATAATCAATACACAACCTCATACTTCCATCCTTATTCTTTACAAATAAAACCGATGCGCCTCATGGAGATGCACTTGGTCGAATAAAATCGCGTTCGAGAAGTTCTTGGAGCTGATCTTTCAGTTCTTTCAATTCAATGGGTGCCATTCTGTACGGAGCCTTTAGAAATAGGTTCAGCACCAGGAATCAAATCAATAGAGAATTCAACTTATTGCTCGGGTGGTAATCCGGACAGCTCATCAAGAAATACATTAGGAAAATTTCGAACAACTGGATGACTTTCAAGGCGAGCTCCATCCATTGAGGTATCCTTAATCTATGCCAAGAACCCTACACAACCGTGAGAAATTAACGTTCGAATTTAAGAGCAGAAATAATTTTCATAGGTTTACTTGTTCAGGAACCATGGAAATGAATTCAAGATTGTTCAAATCACCAAAGATGACACGTTTCGTATGAAATTCAATAGTAGCTCGATGCTCAGTCTGCCACTCCATACCAAGAATAATATCGAAATCGCTCATTTCTAAAGGAAACAAATTAGCATGCCGAATATGATCACTAACACGTAACGGACAATTTCTAAACTCGTGATTAATAACCACGATGTTTCCCATAGCCGTAGAAATTGATAAAGCGTGATTTAATGATGTGGAGGAGACCTTAAGATGTTTAGAGAATGTAAGGGAAACCACAGAATGTGTCGAACCGGTATCAAACAAAACAAAAACATCACAATCATACATATTAAGAGTTCCTGAAACGGTACCTGAAGCACTAGCCGCCTAATCAGTAGTCAAAGCAAACACTCGACCCCTCATGGCATGTTGCTTGTTATTCCCATTTCCCCCACTGCTCGAGTTACCTTTCTTCTCACAATCTTTAGCCATATGACCACCTTGACCACAAATAAAACAAGCACATGTAGCTTTATGACACGTTTCGCCCAAATTCCGTTTACCACATTGATTACATATGGGGTAAGATGTATGGTTCGAA
This sequence comes from Glebionis coronaria, assembly GCA_025667525.1. Lineage (NCBI taxonomy): Eukaryota > Viridiplantae > Streptophyta > Magnoliopsida > Asterales > Asteraceae > Glebionis > Glebionis coronaria. Next base: position 301,140,970 of record CM046878.1, on the reverse strand, counting down.
TTTCCTCGCTGTCCTGACGACCCATATGAGCGACCATAATCTCGACTCCAAAACCTGCGGATCATGATCACGCCATGAACTCTGATTATCATTACCATGCTTGTCACCACCTCGTCTATCAACGTCGTATTTGTCATTGCCCCTTCGATCATAAAACCCCTGATTAAGACCTTGGGTTTGTGAATCTGATGATCGTATACGATCACCATCTCTATTCTTCTTATTGATTTCTCCTGACCTCTCATGCAAGATTTCAATGTTTCTTGCAGCATTTGCGACTTGTGTAACATTAGTAAACTCATTGTTTACTATTCGATCAAGTACATAGTCATTCAGCCCCTATCTGAAATGTTTGGCCTGCTCTTCTTGGGTGCACGCCTTAGCTCCTAAGAAACCTTCCAATCTAAGAAACATCTTCATGAAATCCGTACTTGTTTCACCATATAGCTGATGGATCAATTTGTACTCTCATTCATACTTTTCTTGCTTAGAGTATGGGAAATACTGCAGAAAGAAGATATTACGGAACTCATCTCATGTCAATGTCGCTACATACTCGTCACCACCTTTAGCTTGCTTATACGCTCTCCGCCAACTATGAGCGTCACCTTCCAGCTTGTAAGTTGCTAACCTCACCGTAAATTGGTCACCGTAACCCAATACCTCAAAAAAAATTCTCAATATGAGATATCCAGTTTTTTGCCTCAACCGGTGTGGATGCAGAGCTGAACTTTGAGGTTTTCGCTTCTGGAACCTCTGCAACAACACATGAAACTTGGTAGGTTGTGCATCATTATTAGCGTTTTGACGAATCTGATCGGTAATCTGAGCAGTAAGAGTGGGTACCAAGGCAACAACTGCCTCTTGTACCGCAACAGCAAAAACAGGATTTTGTTGGGTGTTCCGATGAGGAGGCATCTAAAATAATACCAAACTAAGAACAAATTAGAGGTTAAAATCGAAATTCAAAAATTGAAAGAGAGCGACTAAACTAAAAGTGGAACCTAGATTTATACTCAATCCTCACAAGTCATAACTTAGGCTCAATAGGACGAACCTAGGCTCTGGCAAAATCAGGATTATGTTGGGTGTTCCGACGAGGAGTCATCTAAAAGAACACTAAACGAACAACCAAGAACAAATTAGAGGTTAAAAATCGAAATTCGAAAATTGAAAGAGAGCGACTAAACTAAAAGTAGAACCTAGATTTCTACCCAATCCTCACATGTCATAACTTAGGCTCTACAGGATGAACCTAGGCTCTAATACCATAACGGTAACATCCCACCCTTACGGGTCAAATGTCACACTTATGGCACAAACTAACACAAGCGGAATACTTTAATCATAAAATGGTTTAACAAAGTTCACCAAAAATCCAAGAAATAAATAGTCTAGAACATAATCGTCTCGAAGAGAAAAAAAAATCCAACTACAAAGTCTAAACAATCACAAAAGAAATGGAGAAAGCTAATCAAGCTGGTCCACTAAGAGCTCCTAAGCACTCTTCTCTCAAAACCTGGCTTCCCTCTTATTACCTGTCACGGAGAAAAGAAATGTGGCTGAGCTAACAAGCTCAGTGAACAGATATATAAACAAAATGGATTGATCAAGTATGAATGAGTAAATGAATAGAATCATCATAATTTGAGCAGAGATGTCATATATCATAGGAACTGAATAAAACAAATAGCCAAACAAAACATAAGGAAATACCCACCAAGCTCCTACAATCAAAAGCATATCATATCATAACAAATTATTAGAGCTATAGACTCCAGATGTACCCTATAAAGTGCGCAATGGGGTGATGGCACTACACTAAGCCATGCACCAAGTCATATCCAAATCCTACATATATTAGCCTAGGATGAATCCATGCCCCCTATATCAAATCGAATCATATATGTCCAAAGTGCATAAAATAGCACACACATAAATGGGGACGCCGTTGACTGATCACACCACCACAGATAGTTTCACGTCATTGCTGCCATAATGACGCGGCCATGGTACCTCCATGGCTAGTTAGCTCGGGCAGCAGAACAAAACAAAAGGCTCATATAACATATTGAAGCAAACATAATGTATCTAACAAAGGCCTTGATCAAACATACGAATAAACTCATATCAGGGAAATGTCAAATGAAGCATAAATCAAACGGATTCAAAGGCTTATATCAAAATGTGTAACTAAAGGATAACGAATCAAAGGCTATGAAACATATAAAAGGATGCAAAAGGTGCAACTAGATACGGAGCAAAGTCATGAGAATCTTTAAAAGAAAGGATAGATATTTGTACCTTAAACAACAAATCAACGCGAACTCGAAAACACAAATCGGATCAACCTATTCCCGTTTCAGATTATCTACATGAATAATTAAAGAACTAATTATTATATAAGAGTCTATGTGTCACTTTTCTTACTAACTGAAATTGTATTTTAGATAATCTGTTATTGGTTCCTTTTATTTGATTTGAACTCATATGGGTACCATTCATATGCCCGTAAGATAATTTATATTATGAAAATGATGACAGGTGCCTATCTTACTTATTAACACACAAAATAACCTCGTATCGATATCGATTATAGGGATTATCGACATATGAATTTATTTACTGATTATTTATAACTGTGATATAACACACCCTGGTTCAAGAACTATTTTTATACTTAACGTTTTATTATAGTATAAGTATTATAGTATAAGTGTCATTAACATTAGTTCAACTAGCAACATATTATATAGTACAACCTAAGGTTATCTACCTTACATTTCTCTTTTCTTTTCCTACTTCCAGTTACAAAAAAAATGGTTCATGCATTTGTGGTTTTCTGCTTCTTTAATCCTGATGTAGAGACTTGTTCTATCATATATGTGATTCTTAACCATTTAAAATTTAGACAAAACTAGTTTAACTGCTTGGACGCATAATGAAGACCAACTGACTTAATCATCTTTCTCATACACAATGTACAACACTTATTTTTAAACATAGTTACTAGGACTCGAGACTCTATTTTTAATGTTTAGGGTCTATATAAGATATTTGACAAGCATGCATAAATATGTGATGTTTCTTAAATATATATGTATAACTATCTAATGACCGCCTCTACATAGATTTCACACTTAACATGCTACGTATAACGCTTGATTCTATATGTGGTAAAATAAAGGTTTTAGATATACCTCTAGGCTTAATGAATAAGATCGAAATCGAAACAAGAACATCGACGCTAGAAATAAACGACGTACGATCGAACCCACAACCCGACGTACGCGAACAGCTAGACGACCAACCCCGAACGAGAACCTTATTCTCACACTAACAAATACTAAATCCACCCGCGATCAAGAACCGAACAGGATCAATACCAACATGACCTTAACTTGGGTTGCGCTACCCACCGATCCTTATTGATAATACATAATATTTCTTTTGGAGCTCGTAGGTGATTTATTTTCAGAGGTTATCAAAAGGTTTAGTATATAATGTGGCATAAACTGACTACTCGAATAATATGGGATTTGGATTGGTTACTTTGCCCGAATTCTTCTCGAAGTAAGTATATCATATGTTGATGCTAAATTTGTTATCACGTTTTGGTGGACTAACATACTATAATACTAGTGATATTATATTAGAGTTAGTAGTTGATAATTACTACTTTATTAGTTTTATTTTATATTAACGGCAGTATATTGTTGTCATACTTCTTACTAAATAGTTCGAAGTTTGGGTAAATTAAATACTAATAGCTATAGAGCAGAACAAGGTTGTTTTACTCCCTAGGTGCAAAAATATGAAATTCAACTTAAGCCATTAACCAATAAAAAGCACTAGACTATCTAAAACCTAAAAACAAAAGTAGTGTGTTATCTAAACTAATTGTAACCAAAAATTCAAGACTTGAAAGCTAAAAATAAAGCAGTTAAGGTTGCTGATATATTTAGCAATCAAAATGGTAAAAAATGCATAAGAAATATACTAAACTTTTTAACATACATAACCTATATCATTTAGACCTATCTGATGACTTCTATAAATCAAACAGCACACACCTAGATGTTAGGCAACTCTAAAACAGTTCTATCAGATAACAATAACAAGGAAATCAGGCAAGAAAGCAGAAAATAACAAGAACATGCAAAATCCAAATCCTACACTACAATCAACAACTAAACAAAAAATCTAGGCTATTATGAACTATACCAAAGTGTGCAGGCATACACTAGCTCAAGTCTTATGTCACTTAAGTCCCAAACAAGTAATCTCAAACACCCTTTAATAAATTGTTAAGCAAATTTATCAAAGACTTTTGAAAGATAAATAAAATACAAGATAAAATAAGAGCTTAAATCAACTAAAAAGAACATAACTATCATTAAACAACTTAAAGCTACGCTAAACAACTTCATAACAAAAAAATCCACAAAAAGGCACAAAACGGCATATTAGTCAAATTTTCTTGAGTTCAAATTGGTCTTGTCCAGACCAAGTAAACTACAATGATGCAAAAGCTTAAGGCTTTTATGATCTTAGGGCATTGTTTGGAAGTGAGCTTATGAGGTCTTTTGCACTTGGACTACAACAGTCCAAGTGTGACTACGAAAGTCTAATGAATGGAGTGATTATAACCAGCACAACAAAGATAAACAAACTCCTTGCACCAAAAGCTGTCTAAACCTTGCTTGTCAGGCACGGTTATAGGAGCTTTTGCTATAGTAAGCCTTAAACAACAAAAACACTTATTTTTAAAAGAAAGCTTTGGAACCAAACTTGCAATGAACATGAAATGAACAAGAACTTAACAAGAACCTATAGTCCTTACAAGTGCTTGATTTGGCAGATCAAACATCCATAACCAAGCTATAGAAACTTGGGTCCCAAAATATTTTACAAAAAGGAATTCTGGAAAATATTATGTTAAGCATAAAATTAAAGTGCACAAAAGTAAAAACTGAAATTGAATTAAAAATTAAATGAACGTATAAAATAATAGAACTAAAAATTATAAGGCTTGAAAATTACTTTAACTATTAAAAATTCAAGGTTTACAAATTTTGGAACAAAGAAAAATACTGCTACTATGGTATTCATACTAAAGCTAAGATCTTTCTAGAATACAAGGAGGACTAAACCCTAGCTAGATGTGTTGTTCCTGAATTGTCATTGCGAATCATGAAGATGTTGTGAAGATACCATCTTTTGAAAATTGTATAAGATGGTCTTTGGCCCCTTGTGAGTATCTCATGTGATTTGGTAGAGCAAACTTGATCATAGTCGTCCAAATAGTGTGGTGAGCATGCCAATATATCTCATCCATCGAATCACTAGTGCACTTTATTTTCTTCTCAACTCGTGTAACGGGGCAATATGGGTGGGGACAATGGGGTGATGAGGTGGCTTGGTTGAGCACATGGTTGGGTTTACAAAATGTTTAATTGAGTATCTGGAGAGAATCAAACGGTTTCCCTTTGTTCTAATTTGGGAACGAGGTTAGGGTTAATCTATGAAGAGTGATTTGTTATAATCCATTTTGGGAAAGGTTATTATGTTTAGCGCCAATTTATAAACAAATCATAGTTAAAAAACTAGGCCTGGGTAAAATGAATGGGTTGGTTCGGTTAGAGGTTGGGCTTGGGTAAATAACGGGTAAATGGTTTGAGTTTTGGCCGTATTTGATCCCTCATCTTTAATCAATGGCAGATTAGTCCCTCTCATTTTATAAATAAATGATGAATATTTCCCTTTGTAATAAACTTTAATAATTGGAAGTAATAGTCCTTGTGGTTTGTTGAAACTTGAATAAGGACTTATTTTGCAATGTTATCACACTTCAAGGGCCAAACTTGTACATTCTTGAAACTTAAAGGCCTCCTTTGTATTTGTTGATAATTGAGGGGTGTAAAATGACAATCTTCAAAACTTAGAAGACCATTCTTGTACAGCTTCAAAGCTTCAAGGGTCTTTTTGGAAATTCTACATTCGGGTCCAGTTCTTTTGTACGGCTTCGTTTCCATGTTCATTTTTGCTTGATTTTATGATTTCTAAGTCTTTCTCGATTATCATCCGTGCCTCCACATACACAAACAACAATACAAGGGTATTTGATGATATTTTATCCATTTTTAGTCCCTTTTGGGTAATGAAAACATGTATAATACGAGTCTCATCAGAATACAAGACTTTTCTTTCAAGAAATCTAATTACAATGAAGTCCTTCCATCTTTTTCACTTTAGTCATCTTCCTTGTGTAGAAGTTCTCCATATTCTTGTAATTTTATATTTGCATTAAGGACCTCTTATTTAATTATTTTATGTTTTGTCTCATCAAATCTAATTCCCAATAATCTTCCCCTATTTGATGATGAAAAACCAAGCTTCAATCTTGATCTTACACGGATGAAACAAGCTTCCCCTTAAATTAAGTTTTCTTGTAAAACATATCACCACATAAAATAAGTTGCATACCTTGATCTCGTAATCTTCTTCCCTTTTTTGTCTATCCAATAGGGTCTTATAAAAATAAGCAACTAGTAAACACTTCCCCTTGTGTGGTGCATGTAGATTAATCACGAATTTTGTAGACTCTGATTGTAGTTTACCAATGAAGAAAAATGAATATAACTGATTTGTTGAAGAAGTGGAATCTCCGAAGCTTGTACCTTATATCTTGCACTATCCATGTGACGAAGAGGACTCCTTACAAAATCCTCAATTACCTTTAAAACGAGACACTGAGGATAATAATGTAACTCCTTTAAGTGATAGGAAACATGTGCATAGAGTACCATAAGAAAAATCACGCATTCCTAGATCTTGTAACACTTCGTCACCAACAATGTAAGCATGATCAAGTTATCTTCAAGATGGACCTATAACATCTTGAGATATGATAAGAAACAAACTTATGAAAAATAACTCCAACACCAAATAAGCAATAATCAAACGTCTTCGTAGAAACCTCCAATGAACGAGCCATAAATCCTGAAAAGTGAGTTATGTCCGAGATCCAATGTCATCCGATATCCTTTCAGCATGTGTTATCAATATCAAAAAACACTATCAGTGGCTAGCTCATATATCGGACATTACTTTTTTTCAACAGTGCTGACAGTGGCAATGGCTACCCACTGCTGTCCACCAGTGGGAAAATAACAAAATATAGTGGCAAAAATATGTAACGGTGGGGATAAATTTTTAACAACAGTGCACTTCTTTATCCAACCCCACAAACTATCATCGAGACCCTGTAGGTTTTCTTCAGATCTTGTGAAACCCAAGGACCACATATATAGCAACATAAGAAAAATACTAACGTGATTGTTTAACCATATCAGTATAATTTCTCCTTTTGCTTTGCAATAGTAGCAAGACATGAAGTCTCATTGGATCCTTGTCACACGTCACATCCCCTGCCACTCTTGTCTCATCTTTTCTTTGAAACTCATGTGAACATAACTTTTGGACCAACAAACATAATGCTAGACGTCACAATCACTGCTATACTTTTCTTTTGCATCGAACGAGTATCAAAACAAATCATAAAATTCTCAAATAGTATTTGTACCTTACATTGAAACACGATTTACAAATATTGACTTGTCACAATCAATATACCCGAAATCTTAAACCTTCATTCTTCACGTTCCTTTTCCTTGACCACATCAGGACCAACTACTGTCTATGGATAATTGTACATTCAGACAAATTAATATCAATATATCACGTGAACACAGTATTGTAAAGGCACACGTAAATCAATGCAAGTTGAAAAAATTGTACGTGAATAACAAAATTGTGGTCCTAAAAATCAATCTTGAAATTACCCTCATGACCAATCACTATTGACTGCCTTCATGGCTTTTCACACGTCTTCAATAGTTAGATCACAAAAATATCAATGAGATACATAGCAAAATAGCACAAGAAAGTACTAACCTTTCAAAGCACCCCACGTAAGTATATATCACTCTCCACAAACATAAAATACTATCTTTGCATCATGTGAATATTTTCATGTATCACATGAATATCCAACAACAACCACAATATTAAACACCTTAGATCATACAAGGGTTAATCGTTGATTCGAAAATAAACACACCCAAGCTATCATAATCACAAAACAGGAATATGAACCTACTTTGTGACAATCCGTCAATTTATGGTTGATATTTTATTCTCAATATTATTTAAAAACAATTTACAATATGAACTCACATATTTTTGGGAAGAAATTTGGATTTACGTCTTGGAGTAGCATCGACTACGTCTAAACCGGAGGATTCAACGTTATGTGCTTACGTTTACATACACCGTCTTTGGAGACAGTCCGACATTTCAGAAAATAAATTTGTCCATGAATATTATTTTGGAGTTTTAAATTTGTGTTGGTTCATAAACTCACAAATTTACGAGAAGAGATTAGGACTTTCGATTTTATTTTAACGTCCTTTACGACTAAACCGGAAACCTTAGGATTACGTATTTACGTTTTCGAACTTCGTTTTTGATGAGACAATTTTTATTGGATTCGTTTTGTGCCGTTGATTCATAATTTATAAAAACGTTTTTCGTAAAACGACCCGAGGGCACGCAAATCGAGAAAACTAGAATCGAGGAATACCCGTAAATTAGTGGGATGAGACAAGATAAATCTTGCCCCACCCCACTAGCATGGGATGGCCAAAAGGGACACCACATCAAAGATGTGGCACCCTTGTAAACTACTAGCTTACACTTGTAAGCTTAGCCTAATTTTTAAGGCAACTTTCCATCAAAACCACTTGCACAAACAAAACCATTTCTCATTCATGCAAACCACCTCAAAATCCTCTCATATCTCTCTCTTAGTTCGTCCATAGCTCACCCTAAACACCCTAATTTGATCAAAATTAACCACAAAATCTCATGTTATTCATATACATGTTGATGCCCTTTTGAAGCCCTATTGATTGGTGCAAGTTATAACATACAAGAAGGAGTTTCCATGGAGTCTTGAGGCTGATTTTCCACAAGGAGTTTATGAAGATTGGTGATCATGAAGATGGTCTTGGTGCATCACAAGTATCTCCATCAAAATCCATGTTTTGATCACAACCTACATCATCATGGTGGTATAAAGATTGTCCTCCTCATCTTCTTATTATTTTGATTATGTAAACATGTATTTTATTTCCTATTGTATATGTATATGATGATTATATGATGATAAAAATGTTATGTGGGGATTTGGTGTTGATAAATATGATTAAAAAGGTGAAAAACTATAAGAAACAAGGTTAAAATCTTGATTAATTTACATGGCTGTATAAAACAGTAAAGAAACAGGTCATGGACTGATAAAATGATGAATTAGAATGTATTTACAGTAAGCTATGGGTCTTGTACACATGTGAGAGTTGGCCATGCAATGGAATCAAAATAATGAGTGAGATATGATCAAAACAAGTTTAGGGTATAAATCTGAGGTTACTGTTTTGGACGATTTTTAGAAAATACTTAGAAAATGATTCAACAGTAGATATACAAGAGTTAAATGTAGCACATATCATTTAGTTTATGTGATAAAAATTTGAGCTTCTATCTCCATATAGAACTCAAGATATGGCAGTTTTGGTGAAAGTGAAGATAAAAATCAGATTTTGGAAAATAAAGTATAATACTATTATATAAGCACTCAAAAATTATATTGTATAAAATGTAAAGTTAAAACCCACTAACTCTTGGATTCTATTTATATAAATATGTAAAAGGTGGAATAACTATATAAATTATAAAAATGGTAGTGGAATAACACTTATAAGTTATAAAACTATAAACTTGATTTTTACGACTTTTTCGGCTATCGCCGTAAAATTAACGTTTTTGTTAAATAAAACTTAGATGGTTGGACCCGTCTAATGTAAACTTTATAAAACTTATATACTGATATATAAACATGTATAACAAGTAAAAACCGATAAAACCCGAACTATAGGACATACGGACGTTAACGAACTAAATTAACGTTATTGGACTAACAATACAACAAAAATGGACTAAAACACTTATAAACTTATTATTGGGCTTAACCCATTTGGGCCCAACTTGAAAGTTTAAATACTGATAATATAAGTATGAAATAGATTAATACAAGTTAATAAACTTATAATAGGCTTATTGGACCTAAAACACGTAAAAAGGTAAAACTAGTAAACTAGTATCAAAGTTATCGACATATAACACTAAAATGAGTAAACGAAAATATGTAAACCCACTTGATCATCATATATATATAATCATCATATGTATACATAATTGTTATTTTTATAAGTCATTGGACATGAGTCTAAGACGAGTATTATTTGTTTAGGTTTCCGTGATTGAAGCACGTACCGTACATCCAAATCGCCGATAATCGTGTTCCCACATCAACGTGAGTTCATAGCCTCACACTCTTTTAAATGTTTTTATAAATGTTTTATAAACCCGCGAGGGAGATAACATGTTAGTATTTTTATAAATTAGGACACCATTTGTCCCGATTGTTTGTTTATTGATTTGGACCCGAATGATTGAATGACCCGATTATATGACCCGATAAATGATTAAAGGACCTGATAGATGAAATTATATGGATTATTAAAGTTAGGTTATGTCACTAAAAGTCCCATTAGCATGAATTGTGAACTACCAGGATTTGGTAGACGCTTATGCATTTAATAGTACTATTTGGGGACGATCACCCCAGTTCGCGCCTTGACGGTTGATCCCCGTCGTGCCACATTGATTGGTAAGCGAATTTATGTATGAGAAGATTTCCATAGCGTGACCTTTGTGACGACACGCTACTTTAGATGGGCAAAAATGGGTATCGGGTTAGCTACCCGTTGTTGGTTTAGTAAGGTAACAATGTCATGCGGCTTATAATAATCCAAAACTAACGAAATACTATTAGACGCACCGAATTACGAAGTATTGCCTGACTAGCAATACGGGGTCATACTATTGATATTATGTTTGTGTTTTGGTTTTCATAACCATATTCATATAACGGTTTTTATTTGATTTTATACGACGTCATAAGACGTATTGTATGATGTTTTTACGACATTGGCTCGTATAATGATTTTTTTAGGCAAATGCCTATATGATTATTTTGATAAAGGTTTGTATAAAATGACTTTGGCTATTTTATGGCCTATTACAAAGATTTGTATAAAATGCTTTTGGCTATTTTACGGCCTATTACCATGATTTGTACGAATTGATTTTTGGTACTAATTTTATACCAAAGTTATATTGATGGACCTTATTAAACTCTATGAATTCACTCGGCGTTATCGCTGACCTTTTCTTTTAACATGTTTTATCTCAGGTACTTGAAGGTAATTCTCGGGAAGACGACAAGAATTCATGGCCCACACTTAAACAATATTTTCCATTCAAACACTTTGTAAAACTTTTGTATGAAATGTAATGACTTGGGACCGATGTAACTTTAATGTTTATGAATGGAAATGATTTATTATTAAACGACGTGATTTTTATGCGTTGTCTATGATGTGAGTAATGTGCTATCCCGTAACACCAACGAGTCTTCCGCTGTATTGAGTTGTATAAATTTGGGGGTGTTACAGTTTGGTACCAGAGCTCTCGTTATAGAGAACGAAAGATTTTTAAAACCAAAGTTTTGAATAAAACTTTTCAAAATCTTTTAACTATAAACATTTTTCTAAAAATGTCTAAAAATCTTTTGACTATAACGGTGCCGAAGAATTCCCGAGTTACCGACAAGGCCAGACTGAGAAGTGTTATTTTAATATATATATAACTTGGATTATATATATATGATGTAATTTGATTACATGATTGTTTGATGATTATTTTCATATTTATACGAGGTATCTATACGACGTCGATTGTCACAAGAAACCCTAAATCCCCTAGTAAATTAATCGAAGCTATTCTCGTAGGAATTCTAGCTATCCTAGATCTAAACCAAGTTGCGGATATTTATGATCACAACAAATGGTTGATATTCGTAGAAATGTAGATATTAGTTGATTGTGATATTAAAAAAGAATTGGCGAGATTAAAACTGATATCGATGTCATGACGATCTTTCCTTATAGAGTGGAGTTTGACAAAACGTTACCACCTAGAAAGATGTCATCTGATTCGTTGTCATCCAATTCTTAAATTGAAATCGAAAGGGTGAATGTTGCACTTGAGGCTGTTATTGGAACCATTACCCAAAAGCCTCATGCCACTAATACCTTTCCGAGAAGTCTAGTTGAATGATCGAGTCATTTCATACTAGTGACTCATTTGATAATTGTTGTTGTAAGAGATATAGGATTGGAAATTAAGTGTTGATTTATATTGAGATTGTATTGCCTTTACAAGGCCGAAGAATAAGATTGAAAGTATTGGAATATGAGGTAGGATATTGAATTGAGTATAAAATTGGTTGAAATTTGAATAAAGTAAAATTTAACCCGTATGGAATGTGAGATTATTAATAGAAGTTGTTAAGTTCTGTGATTGAATTATAAGGTTTTAATTGATTGTAGGTTTGTGTTAAAGGTTGTTCCTAGGCCATGGTCCACTAACGAGGATGCCCAGTGTCCAAGAAATGAATTGAAGAAATCTTCTTCTGAATTGAGACCGATGGATCTTCTGGGACATGTGGAACACTTAATGACTCTTGTAGATTAGTATTCATTGTGGTATCTTTTAAAAATCCCTAACTTAACTGAGATATCAGTTGGTAGGATGAGTTCTGAGAATTGTATGACATAGTGACGCGTAATGTGTTACGGTACAATTTTGACTTGTTTGTGATTAATGAAAAGACTACCTTTGATCGCTAAATTCTACACGTATCGATGTTATCTATCCTTTATTGCTTCATACTAATGCTCGCGTTAGTGATGCAACCATTGAACAAGTACTCATCTCGAATTGAGTTACGTTGTAGATTATTCTCTTTGTATTCCTGAGTGCCATCGAGATCATGAACCTCATGATTATTTGGCTAAGCTCATTTCCTGATATATATTGAAGTTAGTTCTTGGTGAACATCTTTCCATCACTCTTTTGCAGATCACACATTGTTTTTATAAAGTTAAAACAGTATCCCTTGAGAAAATTTGAATTTTCATCACTATATGGATTATTTAAAAGTGAGATTTATAAGTGATTGTTATTGAAATGAAGTTGTTTATGAGACGCTTTGGAAAACTTAACTGTTTCCATAACAAAGAAAATCTTTTTTAAATTTATTCTTGATCCTTATTTAAGAATTAAGCATGAAAATGTTTTTATTATAAACATAATGATAAAATTTTGACGAACTGAGTATTGCATCGTTAATCTTGAAATTGTATATAGTTGCGCGCCTACATACAAGTTGGAATGGACCATGCAAGGCTGATTAGTAGTCACCATAAAACTAATGAATAAACACTACATTTTCTTTGAAGATTGTGAAAGAATAAATTTTATGAGATCTGCAAGAAGTGAAAGATAAGGACATAGTGTTAGGGACACCTACATATGTGCCTGTAGCATCTATTCTTCTGAGTCGAATTTACTCATCTGTGGAAATTGTCTTATTTGACAATTGACAATTCTTTCTTGACCAATTCTCCCGTAGTGAGATTCTTAGGAAAAGTATCTGATTACCGAGTGTTGATACCCGACTGGATGTATTGACGTTCTTATCATTTCTTATGATTTGATTTCATTTGAATGACCTGGGTAACGATCCGAGGAGCTTTCGAATGCGTACTCAAATTAAGGAAAACATGGGATATATTTATATTCGTTAGATGTTTTCATCTGTATCTGATTTGAAATTCTCTCGCATAGATTATGCGTTGACCTTACTCTTTTAATGGTAGTTGTGTCTCCATGTATCCTTGAATTTGTGAAGGATTATGAGTTATTATTAGTCTTTTGAGAAGTTCACATCTTATCAACGGCAATAAAACTAGAAAGTTGGTAATGCCAGTAGAATGGATTGATTGACTATGACATGACGACATTGTCTTAATTGATGGGAACTCGAGTAGAATTCCCCTAAATGATAAGATGCTGATTATCAAAAGTGATCTAAATAATTCTTGGTGGATGAAGATATCCTGTATTTAGACTTAAAATTATAACGTGAATAGTTGTGAATTAGTCATAGATATTATAATCTAGAAAGAACATAATATGAATTTATTAAAAGATATTTCTGTTATCTGAAACTTTAGGAGGTATTTGTTGGTGAATTACCTAGACTTTTGCCATTAAGGCAAGTTGAAATTAGTATTGATTATATTCCCGGTGCTTCACTTGTGGCGTGTGCACTATACGTCAGCACCATCTAAATTAAAGGAATTACCGTACAACTGAGAGTTGTCGGAGAAATATTTCATTATATCAAGCCTGTCATCATGAAGAGCTATGGTGTTATCATTCCTTATATTTATAAATTACTGTGAACTGAGTAAATTGACAATCGAAAACGATATCCATAACTCGAAATGGAAGATTTGTTCGATCATTTACAAGGTTTTAGCGTATGTTTTAAAGATTTGATTCACGGCATGGTTATCATCAACTTCGCATCTGCGGAAAAGATTATCTATTCCAATCACTACATCTGATACTTGTAATGAACGTTATGAGTTTCACGTGATGCCGTTTGGATTGACTAACGCACATGTAGTATTCATAAATTTGGTGAATCACATGTGTAGGTTGTAATTTGATAAATTCATGCTCGTGATCATTAAGGACCATTTATTTGTTTATAAGAATAAGAATGGGTTAATAATTAATTATAGATTGCCCTGAATTGGCCGAACAATGAAAACCTGTATCTTAAATATTTAACATATGACTTAAGACTTAATATTTTACATGATTTAACCATGTGATTAATAGATGATGGAATATATTGACTCTTTACAAATTAAGAGCCCTTTTAAGACTTTGAGTATTGCTAAAAAGAAAATGGAAATATGTTTTGACAAATGTATTAACAAAGGATGTTTAAAGGGATTACTCCCTTATACACAAACCATTTAACTAAACTTCTGTTTAGGGGTAAATGTTAGTGTATACCTCAAGATAACTTAAGAAGGATTGAGTAAAACCATTTATACCATAACCTGAAAACTTAAAACGAAAATTTCTGCTTTTCAACTAAGAAAACTTTGACCAAAGTATAAATAAAGGTTTTTCGAACATTTACGAATCTTATTAAATATTTTCGATAAATCAACAAAAATCTTGTTAATTAAATTCAAATTTATTTTGAACATTTTATAATTTGTCGAACTAGTAAATTTAAAACTTTACGTTTACGTTTCATAAAATTTTAAATATCTAACCTTTAATTACTTGTAATACTTATCGACGCTTAAAACGTCGGATTGAGAAAAACTGATAAAAATGATAGATGAAACGAAAATAAAACATAGAAAATGTGAAGAAATGATTATTGAATAAATATAGTTATGATATTTATTTCATCAAGAGAAAGTGAACATAATTACTGACGCATAATATAGAAAGAATATTTGAGTGAATTGTGAACATGATAATTATATCATCATGAGAGGTGAATATAGATACCGACATATTATATAGAAAGTGTAAAGATTCCATTAAGATATATTTCTTAATAATGAAGGTGCAATATAAATTGCCGAACAATTTAAAATGTAACCGATGCTTATAAAAGGGATAATATAGTTAAAAAAAGGGGTTCGCGGATAATGTGAACCATTAAAATTGAGAAGCCGATAGCGTTAAATGTTTTAAAGACCACTTATGGTTGCCTAAATATGAAGGATTGTGAGATATAGTTATATTGGAACTTTGTAAGTATAAGTATTCTATTTATGTCATTTATGACTAAAAGTATCTTTGTCTGAAGAAGTTGTACTAATGGCAAATTATGAAGGCAGACATCGCCTCATACATTAGTAAACGCCTAGCTATTGCAAAGGTCATCATCCGAATTTGATTCGATTTGGGTCATCGTCGACAGACCGACCAAATCTGCTAATATCATTCCCGTTAATGATAAATGCAAAAGAGTTATGTAAACATAGTGTGCTTGTATCAAACATCTTTATCAAGATCCTCGCTTCGCAACTAATTTCTAGAGATTTGCTCAGAAATCATTGAGAACGAACCTTGATGAGAGTACTATGTGCCACCCCAAATCGAAGGGGCGAGGTAAAGTAACAATACAAAATACTATAAGCATTGTTCTATGTTTGAATGATTGACCTTTGGCAATAGACCGTATAATCGTTTTCCTTTGGAGAGATTATCCTTGATAATCATCGTATTAGGATTGAGATCGAATCTTGTTAGAATCTAAATGTTAGAGCATCTGTAAGCCAGAGTTGAGATGAAGACACCCGACATACACCCATTGTGAGTTGGACATGTCTTTTAGGATTAAGGTTTCCTATGATGGCAAACCTAACCTTACAAAATACCCGACCCGCGAAATCTGAAATGATTGTTGAAATTAGGATCTGATTATTGACAGCCGGTAGTGGGCAAGAGGTTATGTGAATGTGAAATGTAGATCTTGAAGTGCCAAATGGGTAGCGAAGTTATGCCACAATTTTTAACCTTGGAAAAATGAATTCATGATCTGGCAAATCATGGGATATAAGTCCCCGTTGTATGGGACTATTGAGATGATATAAAAGATTGGTTTGAAAGGCATATAAGTTGGATCTACCCCAGGACTTCAAAGACTGCGTGAATTATGTTTCGTATATCGAACTTGATGGAATATCTATCAAGTGAGAATTTGATTATTCTTAGTAGAGCTTAGATCGGCGAAAAGTTGCATTCATCAGAAACCTGTAAACATCATGGATAGAGAAAGTAAGTCAACATTTAGCCTAATCTTATTCCCGTAGTTATGTTTGATGAAACTCGCGTATTGTAACGAATTGCACTTGTGAGAAAAGACTGAATGTGGAGGAAATACCCACATGGCTTTAACTCTATAAGAAGCGAGTAGTAAGGTAAGATGATCTTTGAGGACAAAGATCCTGTTTAGGGGTAAATGCTGTGACAATCCGTCAATTTATGGTTGATATTTTATTCTCAATATTATTTAAAAACAATTTACAATATGAACTCACATATTTTTGGGAAGAAATTTGGATTTACGTCTTGGAGTAGCATCGACTACGTCTAAACCGGAGGATTCAACGTTACGTGCTTACGTTTACATACACCGTCTTTGGAGACAGTCCGACATTTCAGAAAATAAATTTGTCCATGAATATTATTTTGGAGTTTTAAATTTGTGTTGGTTCATAAACTCACAAATTTACGAGAAGAGATTAGGACTTTCGATTTTATTTTAACGTCCTTTACGACTAAACCGGAAACCTTAGGATTACGTATTTACGTTTTCGAACTCCGTTTTTGATGAGACAATTTTTATTGGATTCGTTTTGTGCCGTTGATTCATAATTTATAAAAACGTTTTTCGTAAAACGACCCGAGGGCACGCAAATCAAGGAAACTAGAATCGAGGAATACCCGTAAATTAGTGGGATGAGACAAGATAAATCTTGCCCCACCCCACTAGCATGGGATGGCCAAAAGGGACACCACATCAAAGATGTGGCACCCTTGTAAACTACTAGCTTACACTTGTAAGCTTAGCCTAATTTTTAAGGCAACTTTCCATCAAAACCACTTGCACAAACAAAACCATTTCTCATTCATGCAAACCACCTCAAAATCCTCTCATATCTCTCTCTTAGTTCGTCCATAGCTCACCCTAAACACCCTAATTTGATCAAAATTAACCACAAAATCTCATGTTATTCATATACATGTTGATGCCCTTTTGAAGCCCTATTGATTGGTGCAAGTTATAACATACAAGAAGGAGTTTCCATGGAGTCTTGAGGCTGATTTTCCACAAGGAGTTTATGAAGATTGGTGATCATGAAGATGGTCTTGGTGCATCACAAGTATCTCCATCAAAATCCATGTTTTGATCACAACCTACATCATCATGGTGGTATAAAGATTGTCCTCCTCATCTTCTTATTATTTTGATTATGTAAACATGTATTTTATTTCCTATTGTATATGTATATGATGATTATATGATGATAAAAATGTTATGTGGGGATTTGGTGTTGATAAATATGATTAAAAAGGTGAAAAACTATAAGAAACAAGGTTAAAATCTTGATTAATTTACATGGCTGTATAAAACAGTAAAGAAACAGGTCATGGACTGATAAAATGATGAAGTAGAATGTATTTACAGTAAGCTATGGGTCTTGTATACATGTGAGAGTTGGCCATGCAATGGAATCAAAATAATAAGTGAGATATGATCAAAACAAGTTTAGGGTATAAATCTGAGGTTACTGTTTTGGACGATTTTTAGAAAATACTTAGAAAATGATTCAACAGTAGCTATAGAAGAGTTAAATGTAGCACATATCATTTAGTTTATGTGATAAACATTTGAGCTTCTATCTCCATATAGAACTCAAGATATGGCAGTTTTGGTGAAAGTGAAGATAAAAATCAGATTTTGGAAAATAAAGTATAATACTATTATATAAGCACTCAAAAATTATATTGTATAAAATGTAAAGTTAAAACCCACTAACTCTTGGATTCTATTTATATAAATATGTAAAAGGTGGAATAACTATATAAATTATAAAAATGGTAGTGGAATAACACTTATAAGTTATAAAACTATAAACTTGATTTTTACGACTTTTTCGGCTATCGCCGTAAAATTAACGTTTTTGTTAAATAAAACTTAGATGGTTGGACCCGTCTAATGTAAACTTTATAAAACTTATATACTGATATATAAACATGTATAACAAGTAAAAACCGATAAAACCCGAACTATAGGACATACGGACGTTAACGGACTAAATTAACGTTATTGGACTAACAATACAACAAAAATGGACTAAAACACTTATAAACTTATTATTGGGCTTAACCCATTTGGGCCCAACTTGAAAGTTTAAATACTGATAATATAAGTATGAAATATATTAATACAAGTTAATAAACTTATAATAGGCTTATTGGACCTAAAACACGTAAAAAGGTAAAACTAGTAAACTAGTATCAAAATTATTGACATATAACACTAAAATGAGTAAACAAAAATATGTAAACCCACTTGATCATCATATATATATAATCATCATATGTATACATAATTGTTATTTTTATAAGTCATTGGACATGAGTCTAAGACGAGTATTATTTGTTTAGGTTTCCGTGATTGAAGCACGTACCGTACATCCAAATCGCCGATAATCGTGTTCCCACATCAACGTGAGTTCATAGCCTCACACTCTTTTAAATGTTTTTATAAATGTTTTATAAACCCGCGAGGGAGATAACATGTTAGTATTTTTATAAATTAGGACACCATTTGTCCCGATTGTTTGTTTATTGATTTGGACCCGAATGATTGAATGACCCGATTGTATGACCCGACAAATGATTAAAGGACCCGATAGATGAAATTATATGGATTATTAAAGTTAGGTTATGTCACTAAAAGTCCCATTAGCATGAATTGTGAACTACCAGGATTTGGTAGACGCTTATGCATTTAATAGTACTATTTGGGGACGATCACCCCAGTTCGCGCCTTGACGGTTGATCCCCGTCGTGCCACATTGATTGGTAAGCGAATTTATGTATGAGAAGATTTCCATAGCGTGACCTTTGTGACGACACGCTACTTTAGATGGGCAAAAATGGGTATCGGGTTAGCTACCCGTTGTTGGTTTAGTAAGGTAACAATGTCATGCGGCTTATAATAATCCAAAACTAACGAAATACTATTAGACGCACCGAATTACGAAGTATTGCCTGACTAGCAATACGGGGTCATACTATTGATATTATGTTTGTGTTTTGGTTTTCATAACCATATTCATATAACGGTTTTTATTTGATTTTATACGACGTCATAAGACGTATTGTATGATGTTTTTACGACATTGGCTCGTATAATGATTTTTTTAGGCAAATGCCTATATGATTATTTTGATAAAGGTTTGTATAAAATGACTTTGGCTATTTTATGGCCTATTACAAAGATTTGTATAAAATGCTTTTGGCTATTTTACGGCCTATTACCATGATTTGTACGAATTGATTTTTGGTACTAATTTTATACCAAAGTTATATTGATGGAATTTATTAAACTCTATGAATTCACTCGGCGTTATCGCTGACCTTTTCTTTTAACATGTTTTATCTCAGGTACTTGAAGGTAATTCTCGGGAAGACGACAAGAATTCATGGCCCACACTTAAACAATATTCTCCATTCAAACACTTTGTAAAACTTTTGTATGAAATGTAATGACTTGGGACCGATGTAACTTTAATGTTTATGAATGGAAATGATTTATTATTAAACGACGCGATTTTTATGCGTTGTCTATGATGTGAGTAATGTGCTATCCCGTAACACCAACGAGTCTTCCGCTGTATTGAGTTGTATAAATTTGGGGGTGTTACATACTTCTCTAACCAAACGCGATTTATCTAGAGTTTGTTGTTGCTATGTGTTAATAAGACGGATCTAGGGTTTATGCAAACCCTAAAAATGAAAATCTTTGTTAAAACCACATAGCTTCAAGAATAATCACTGAGCATCTTCTTTCCTGTTATAAAGTCGATCTAGGGTTGGGGAAGAACCCTAGATTTTATTGAATATCAAATACACATAACTGAAAAGAAAACACCTTCTTTCTACAGTGAACTTCGACGAGCTATAACTCTTTCTTGACAGATCAGACCGATGATCACTCCAGTGAGATCCTAGACACATGTGCCGAGAACCTACAGTCCGAATTTCACGACGATCCAACGATTAACGAAGGAGTTATCGCTGTTTGAAAATCGATGTGCATAAAGATCCAAATTTAAAACCCTAGACGGGTTTTCTTCTTTTATTCGACATGAACACCTTGTTAAATCCTAGTATCGAGAGCCACCGGATCTGAAACCAATTGATGAATCCAAAATACATGGATCGATTAAGCTTACTAAGAATGCATCATGTTCATATAATAAACATAGTGGAATAGAACAAGATATATAACAAGCTGTTTAATCTCTAACGATTACTTGTATTAAACATTAAACAATTACAAGTAACAAACCTAGGCGTGTAAACATTAATCCCACGCGTAGAACACACGAACTCGACTTTAGGTCTACATGTAAGAAACTTATGAAAAAACTACGGTCTATGTATTCTTTATATGATATAGTATAAGACTTTTCTTATAAGAAATCTAATTACAATGAAGTCCTTCCATCATTTGCGCTTTAGTCCTCTTCCTTGTGTAAAAGTTCTCCATATTCTTGTAGTCTTTTATATTTGCATTAAGGACCTCTTGTTTCATTATCTTATGTTTTGTCTCATCAAATCTAGTGCCCAACAAATCATACTTAGATTATATCAGAATGATGTTTACATAAGTGTCACGAAGTAAAAAGCATTCCAATAACCCAAGAGTATAATACCCTTATTACAAATACTTTCCAAGATGGATAATATAACAAAAATGTTGCTAAAGAGCTGAGAGATTCGGATAAAGATAATTAGAGAGGTGTGTGTAAAATAAGAAGGGGTGAATTCAATTTATAGTGTTGGTTGGGATCATAAGCGTCACACGGACCCGATTGTGCGCCACACAATAGATAGGTGATTTGTGCGTCGCACATTTGAATTGGTGCACCGCATAATTGACTTAGTGCGCCGCACATTCGTGCGTCCAGAATGTTCTTTCATAAATTCCTCACTTTACGCATATTAGTAGTCTTCATTTGATTTGTTTTACATTTGGCCCTTTAAGTTAACCTGCACATTAACACGTGTGATTAAGTAATGAAAGTCCTTATTTATATATAATTTATGGGTTAATAGCGTCAAGTCAAACATGTATAATTCAGGCATTATCAAATTCCTCCACACTTAGCTATTACTTGCCCTTAAGGAATCAAAGCAAAAAAACAAGATTATATTTTAAAAAGCATAAATATTGATATAAAGCATGATTGGAAAATGATTTAGTTTCTAAGTAGCAAAGGCAATGACACAATAATTTCAGCACCTCACATAGGAATAATGTTTAGATTTTTGAATCCACATATGTCACTTACAAATGGTTAATGTAAGATAACACTCAAATAGTATAGGTGCTTAATATAATTAATAACATGTTAAATATAATCAAAACGCAGCGGAGTAAGCACCTATTGACGGATCCATAGAGACATATGATTAATCAATAAAAAGGGGAGATAAAAGTATACCTTTGTAGCATGATCAGGTAGGATTGAATATAGACAATCACCAAGATCTAACCAAGAAACCCATGTGACCAAAGTAGATCACCTCTATGTAGAAACACACTACACGTCACCGTATACCAAATCGATGCTAGTCTAATAACCCGTAACTCTTGAATAAATCTTGATCTACGCTAGATTCAAGATAATGAGATCAATAATATAGACTTTTCTTCTATATTAGCCGTGACTTAATGAGAGCAAAAAAAAAAGGAATCATCCAATTACAATTGAAATTCCTATCAATATAGTACTCATTTGTTTTTACACGTGACATAGGATGGAAAGGAATGAAACTAACATATCAGTTATATTGTAAATTGATTGTCATTATGATCAATCATTAAAAAGTCAATCATGGTTTTAATTTATATCATAACGTCTTTCATTTCCAAGTTTAAATAAACCGTTTCTCATTTACTTTTACTCCCATTGGTCGGACTAGACGGCATGGTAAACTAAATACTAGGTGCCCGTAATTGATCTCGTGTTACGTGGGTTATACATATATCGCATGTACAATAAATACGATATATTAAGTGGTACCTCTGTGTATATGTGTGTGACCCCATAGGCTCACATGTGTCTAGCCGTATAATTATTTATTATGACACGAGCATACTCTAACAGCTCCCACTTGCGCACGTCATAATAATCATGTAGTTATACAAGCAAAGGTTAGCGTCTAGCAACACGCCAATGCCCCCAGAAACATATGAGGATAGTTTCTTAAACATCTCATTTAAATGGTTTAGATACCAGTCATCCCTTTGTTTCTGATACTATGTTAAACTCTAGACATGGATCAACAGTCATTCTTGGGCTTAACTATTATGTTTCTCGATATTGATATTGAACTAGATTTCCAAATTAATCAAGTATCATCTTAATTACATTTGAGTGTGGCCACACATACATCTGTACAATTCATCGAGGGGCCCAGTAGTATCTAACTCCAATACATGGGGAGGAACAAATTCTCTTTTGACTGCACGTGTCGTTCATGTGCTTCTTATCGCTCCTGAAAATGGTCTTTATGGTAGCCTTGTTCAGGACAACGTTGAACCATATCAAAGATTGACATTCCACACATACAAAACCTACTTGCATCTCAAGTCTAAGGATAAGAGATTCAACCACTTGCGAGATTCACTATTGCCGCTGATCCATGTAGTGAATTCTTGTTGGTTAGGTCAATCCAATGTTCATCCAATGAACACATATGAGTTTGGCGGCATCATCAATTAATATTCATTCCAAATGAATATGACCAACTCACATTTGTCTTAACTCGACAATACTCCCATATTGTCAACCGACAATGGATAATTTAGAATAATAAGATTACTCTTGGATTAAACATGCAAATATAGGACACAGTTGATATAAAATGAAAAGGATCATACCTCATATGTCAATTCATTATAAAATAAAAACTGTTTTACATCCCAATTATTCAAATACTAAAATACACAAATCTACATGAAACTACCAGCTGGTCTAAGTCCAATGCTCCTAGCATGCTCAACATGTTTGGTACAAGACATTGGTTTAGTAAACGGATCAGCTAAGTTGTTATCTGTGTGAACTTTAAGAATACGAATATCACCTTCTTGAATTACTTCTCGAATGTAGTGATATTTTCTCCAAAAATGTTTGGCACCCTTTTGAACTCCAGGTTCATCGGCTATAGTAATTGCACCCGTATTATCGCAGTACATTTCCATAGGTCTATCATTACTGGGAACAACGCCAAGCCCAGAAATGAATTTACGTATCCAAATTGCTTCCATTGCAGCTTCAGAAGCAGCTATGTATTCAGCTTCTGTAGAAGACATCGCAGTAGTGCTTTGTTTAGAACTCTTCCAATCAACAGCGCCTCCGTTCATCACGAAGACATATCCGGTTTGTGATCGAAGATCATCCCGATCTGTCTCCCAACTAGCATCAGTGTACCAAGTAACACCAAGCTCAGTTGTTGAATCTCCTCCATAAACAAGAAACATATCTTTAGTATTTCGAAGATACTTTAATATGTTCTTTACAGCAGTCCAGTGACATTCACCTGGATTCTGTTGGTATCTACTTGTAAGGTTCTGAGAGAACGCTACATCAGGTCTAGTGCACCTCACAGCATACATGATGGATCCTACAGCCGAAGCATAAGGTACTCCTTTCATTCGCTTCACCTCATTAGGTGTGGAGGGACCTTGAGTCTTACTCAATTCTACATTGGATTGCATTGGAAGACTCCCACGTTTGGAGGCATCCATCCTAAACCGCTTTAAGATTTTGTCAATGTATGCACTTTGACTTAAACCGATTAATCGCCTTGATCTATCTCTATAGATCTTGATTCCTAGAATGAACGCCGCTTCACCCAAGTCTTTCATGGCAAAACATTTTCCAAGCCAGGATTTTACATCTTGTAGCATTGGAATATTGTTTCCCATGAGTAATATGTCATCAACATATAAGACTAGGAAAACGACAATACTTCCACTAGCTCTTTTAT
The DNA here is from genome assembly GCA_025667525.1 of Glebionis coronaria. Taxonomy (NCBI): domain Eukaryota; kingdom Viridiplantae; phylum Streptophyta; class Magnoliopsida; order Asterales; family Asteraceae; genus Glebionis; species Glebionis coronaria. The sequence goes on along the minus strand of CM046878.1, from coordinate 301,116,040 downwards.
ATACACATGGCTCATCGGGATTTTGAGTGAAACAAACCTTTTGATCTCCTCATCAAATCTCTTGTTCCAGGTCCTAGATGCTTGCTTTAACCCATAAATGGATCTTTGAAGCTTACATACACGTCTGGGATGTTTAGGATTCACGAACCCTTCAGGTTGCACCATATAAACATCTTCGTTCAGATGGCCATTCAAGAAGGCGGTCTTGACATCCATTTGCCAAATCTCATAGTCATAGAACGCTGCTATGGCTATAAGAATCCTAATAGCTTTAATGTCTGCAACAGGCGAGAAGTTTTCTTCGTAGTCAACCCCATAGGTTTGAGTGAAACCTTTTGCTACAAGACGAGCTTTAAAGGTGTGTACAATGCCATCCATATCGGTCTTCTTCTTGAAGAGCCATTTACTCGCAACCGTCTTATAGTTAGGAGGGAGGTCAACTAAGATCCAAACTTCGTTGTCCCTCATGGATTGCATTTCCGCATTCATAGCTTCAAGCCACTTATCAGATTCAGGATCCGACAATGCAGCTTTATAGTTAACGTGTGACAATCCGTCAATTTACGATTGATATTTTATTCTCAATATTTATTTAAAAACATTATTTTAATGTTACAATATGAACTCACTTATTTTTGGGAAGAAATTTGGATTTACGTCTTGAAGTAGCATCGACTACGTCTAAACCAGAGGATTCAACGTTACGTGCTTACGTTTACATACACCGTCTTTGGTGACAGTCTGACATTTCAGAAAAATAAATTTATCTGTGAATATTATTTTGGAGTTTTAAATTTGTGTTGGTTCATAAACTCACAAATTTACGAGAAAAGACTAGGACTTGCAATTTTATTTTAACGTCCTTTACGATTAAACCGGAAACCTTAGGATTACGTATTTACGTATTCGAACTCCGTTTTTGATGAAACAATTTTTATTGGATTCGTTTTGTGACGTTGATTCATAATTTATAAAAACGTTTTTCGTAAAACGACCCGAGGGCACGCGAATCGAGGAAACTAGAATCGAGGAGTACCCGTAAATAAATGGGATGAGACAAGTGGGACACTTGTCCCACCCCATTCAAACCGGCCTAAAGAAGCCACCAAGCCAATTTATGTGGCAAGTTTCTAGTTAGTAACTCAACACATGTCCTAAGCTTACATATTAAGCTACTACAACACAAAACAAGCAAACCTAAAACCATTCTTCTCATTTCACCATGCAATACCACTCAAAAACTCACAACTCTCTCTCTCTCACTCATCTATGCCGTCCTATATCCATCCTCAAACACCCATTTCATACAAATTTTAACCATGAACATATGTTATAATCAACATATGTTAATCTCCATTCAAAAAGAGGAAGATTGATGCAAGTTTTAACATCCATGGAGGAGTTTTCATATTGTTTAGAGGCTGATTTTCCACAAGGAGTTCATGGAGCATGGTGGTCTTGAAGATGGTCATGGTTGTCTACAAGTTTCTCCATCAAAAACCATGTCAAAATCATAACCTACATCAAGTTGGTGGTATAAAGATTGTCCTCCTCATCTTCTTGTTATTTTGATTATGTAAACATGTATTTTATTTCCTATTGTATATATTTATGATGATTATATGATGATAAAAATGTTATGTGGGGATTTGTTGTTGATAATCATGGATAAAAAGATGAAAAACTATAAGAAACAAGTCTAAAATCTTGTCTAAATATGTTGGCTGAGTAAAACAGTAAATAAACAAGTCATGGACTGATAATATGATGAAGTAGAATCTATTTACAGTAAGCTATGGGTCTTGTACACATGTGAGAGTTGGCCATGCAATGGAATCAAAATAATGAGTGAGATATGATCGAAACAAGTTTAAGATACAAATCTGAAGTTACTGTTTTGGATGATTTTTAGAAAATATTTAGAAGATGATTCAACAGTAGCTATAGAAGAGTTAATTATAGCACATATCATGTAGTTTATGTGATAAAAATTTGAGCTTCTATCTCCATATAGAACTCAAGATATGGCAGTTTTGGTGAAGATGAAGTTAAAAATCAGATTTTTGGAAATTAAAGAATAATACTATTATATAAGCACTCACATTTTAATATATATAAAATGTAAAATAAAAACCCACTAACTTATAAAACTTATTTATATAAATATATATATAAGGTTAATCAAATGGATAAATTATATAAATGGTGGTGAAATAATGTTTATAAGTAATAAAAACTATAAATATGATTTTTACGACTTTTTCGGCTATTGCCGTAAAATTAACGTTTTTGTTAAATAAAACTTAGATGGTTGGACCCGTCTAATGAAAACTCTATAAAACTTATATACTGATATATAGACATGTATAACAAGTAAAAACCGATAAAACCCAAACTTTAGGGCATACGGACATTAACGAGCTAAGTAAACATATTGGGCTAATACTTGGACTAATAATTGGACTAAATAAGATATAAACTTGTAAAAAAAAAAGAACTTATTGGGCTTAACCCATTTGGGACCAAAATGGAAAGTATACCTACTGATAATATAGGTATAAAAGGGATTAAAACAAGTTAGAGAACTTATAATAAGTTTATCGGACTTAAAACGCGTAAATAGGTAAAACTAGAAAACTAGTATAAAAGTTATCGACACATAACTCTAAAATGAGTAAACAAGAATATGTAAACCCACTTGATCATCATATATATATAATCATCATATGTATACATAATTGATATTTTTATAAAGTCATTGGACAAACGTCTAAGACCGATTATTATTTATATAGGTTTTCGTGATTGAAGCACGTACCGTACGTCCGAATTGCCGATCACCCGCCTTCCCATATCAACGTGAGTTCATAGCCTCGCACTCTTTTAAATGTTTTTATAAATGTTTTATAAACCCGCGAGGGAGATAACATGTTAGTTTTATAAAATAGGACACCATTTGTCCCGATTGTTTGTTTATTGATTTTGGACCCGAATGATTGAATGACCCGATTGTATGACCCGATAAATGATTAATGGACCCGATAGATGAAATTAAATGGATTATTAAAGTTAGGTTATGTCACTAAAAGTCCCATTAGCATGAATTGTGAACTACCGGGAGTTGGTAGACGCTTATGCATTTGATAGTACTATTTGGGGACGATCACCCCAGTTCGCGCCTTGACGGTTGATCCCCGTCGTGCCACATTGATTGGTAAGCGAATTTATGTATGAGAAGATTTCAATAGCGTGACCTTTGTGACGACACGCTACTTTAGATGGGCAAAATTGGTATCGGGTTAGCTACCCGTTGTTGGTTTAGTAAGGTAACAATGTCATGCGGCTTATAATAATCCGAATTAACAAAATAATAATAGACGCTCCGAATTACGACGTATTGCCTGACTAGCAATACAGGGTCATACTATTGATATTATGTTTGTATTTTGGTTTTCATAACCATATTCATATAACGGTTTTTATTGGATTTTATACAACGTCATAAGACGTATTGTATGATGTTTTTACGACATTGGCTCGTATAATAATTTTAAGGCAAATGCCTATATTATGATTTTCGATAAGGATTTATATAAAATGACTTTGGCTATATTATGGCCTATTACAAAGATTTGTATAAAACGATTTTGGCTATTTTACGGCCTATTACAATGATTTGTACGAATTGATTTTTGGTACTAATTTTATACCAAAGTTATATTGATGGAATTTATTAAACTCTATGAATTCACTCGGCGTTATCGCTGACCTTTTCTTTTAACATGTTTTATCTCAGGTACTTGAAGGTAATTCTCGGGAAGACAACAAGAATTCATGGCCCGCACTTAAACAATATTTTCCATTCAAAATACTTGTAAAACTTTGTACGAAATGTAATGACTTGGGACCGATGTATCTTTGATTTTTATGAATGGAAATGATTTAATATTAAACGACGCGATTATTATGCGTTGTCTATGATGTGAGTAATGTGCTATCCCGTAACACCAACTAGTCTTCCGCTGTACTATGTTGTATAAATTTGGGGGTGTTACAGTTTGGTATCAGAGCTCTCGTTATAGAGAACGAAAGATTTTTAAAACTAAGGTTTTGAATAAAACATTTCAAAATCTTTTAACTATAAACATTTTTCCAAAAATGTCTAAAAATCTTTTGACTATAACGGTGCCGAAGAATTCCCGAGTTACCGACAAGGCCAAGACAGAGAAGTGTTATTTTAATATATATATAACTTGGATTATATATATATATATATATATATATGATGTAATTTTTTTACATGATTGTTTGATGATTATTTTGATTTTTATACGAGGTATTTATACGACGTCGATTGTCACAAGTAACCCTAAATTCCCTAGTAAATTAATCGAAGCTATTCTCGTAGGAATTCTAGCTATCCTAGATCTAAACCAAGTTGTGGATATTTATGATCCCAACAAATGGTTGATATTCGTAGAAATGTAGATAGTAGTTGATTGTGATATTGAAAAAGAATTGGCGAGATTAAATATGATATCGATGTCATGACGATCTTTCCTTATAGAGTGGAGTTCGACAAAACGTTATCACCTAGAAAGATGTCATCTGATTCGTTGTCATCCAATTCTTAAATTGAAATCGAAAGGGTGAATGTTGCACTTGAGGCTGTCATTGGAACCAGTACCCAAAAGCCTCATGCCACTAATACCTTTCCGAGAAGTCTAATTGAATGTATGAGTCATCTCATACTAGTGACTCATTTGATAATTGTTGTTGTAAGAGCTAATAGGATTGGATATTAAGTGTTGATTCATATTGAGGTTGTATTGCCTTTACAAGGCCGAAAAATAAGATTGAAAGTATTGGATAATAAGGTAGGATATCGAATTGAGTATAAAATTGATTGAAACTTGAATAAAGTAAAATTTTACTTGTATGGAATATGAGATTGATAAGAGGAAGTCGTTAAGTTTTGTGATTGAATTATAAGGATTTAATTGATTGTTGATTCGTGTTAAGGGTTGTTTCTAGGCCATTGTCCACTAACGAGGATGCCCAGTGTCCAATAAATAAATTGAAGAAATCTTCTTCTGAATTGAGACCGATGGATCTTCTAGGACATGTGGAACACCTAATGACTCTTGTAGATTAGTATTCATTGTGGTATCTTTTAAAAATAATCCCTAACCTAACTGTGACATCAGTTGGTAGGATGAGTTCTGAGAATTGTATGACATAGTGACACGTAATGTGTTACGGTACAATTTGACTTGTTTGTGATTAATGAAAATACTACCTTTGATTGCTAAATTCTACATGTATCGATGTTATCTATATTTTCTTGCTTCTTCCTAATGTTCGCATTAGTGATGCAACCATTGAACAAGTACTCATCTCGAATTGAGTTACGTTGTAGATTATTCTCTTTGTATTCCTGAGTGCCATCGAGATCATGAACCTCATGATTATTTGGCTAAGCTCATTTCCTGATATATATTGAAGTTAGTTCTTGGTGAACATCTTTCCATCACTCTTCTGCAGATCACACATTGTTTTTATAAAGTTAAAACAGTATCCCTTGAGAAAATTTGAATTTTCATCACTATATGGATTATTTAAAAGTGAGATTTATAAGTGATTGTTATTGAAATGAAGTTGTTTATGAGACGCTTTGGAAAACTTAATCGTTTTCATAACCAGGAAAATCTTTGTAAATTTATTTTGATTCTTATTTAAGAATTAAGCATATAAATGTTTTTATTATAAACATGATGATAAAGTTTTGACGAACTGAGTATTGCATTGTTGATCTTGAAATTGTATATAGTTGCGCGCCTACATACAATTTGGAATGGACCATGCAAGACTGACTAGTAGTCACCATAAAACTAATGAATAAACACTACATTTTCTGTGAGGATTGTGAAAGATAAAATTTTAATGAGATCTGCAAGAAGTGAAAAATAAGGACATAGTGTTAGGGACACCTACATATGTGCCTGTATCATCTATTCTTCTGAGTCGAATTTACTCATCTGTGGAAATTGTCTTATTTGACAATTGACAATTCTTTCTTGTCCAATTCTCCCGTAGTGAGATTCTTAGGAAAAGTATATGGTTACCGAGTGTTGATACCCGACTGGATGTATTGACGTTCTTATCGTTTCTTATGATTTGATTTCATTTGAATGACCTGGGTAACGATCCGAGGAACTTTCGAATGCGTACTCAAATTATGAAAACATGGGATATATTCATATTCGTTAAATGTTTTCGTCTGTATCTGATTTGAAATTCTCTCGCATGGATTATGCGTTGACCTTACTCTTTAGATGAAAGTTGTGTCTCCATATATCCTAGAATTTGTGAAGGATTATGAATTATTATTAGCCTTTTGAGAAGTTCACATCTTATCGACGGCAATAAAACTGGAAAGTTGACAATGCCGGTAGAAAGGATTGATTGATTATGACATGACGACCTTGTCTTAATTGATGGGAACTCGAATAGAATTCCCCTAAAAGATAAGATGTTGATTATCAAAAGTGATCTAAATAATTCTTGATGGATGACCATATCCTGTATTTAGACTTGAAATTATACCGTGAATGGTCGAGAACTAGTTATAGATATTGTAATCTAGAAGAACCTAAAATGAACTTATTAAAAAGATGTTCATGTTATCTAAAACTTTAGGAGATATTTATTGATGAATTACCTAGACTTTCACCATTAAGGCAAGTTGAATTTGGTATTTGATTTTATTTCCGGTGCTGCACTTGTGGCTTGTGCACTGTACGTCAGCACCATCTGAATTTAAGGAATTACCGTACAACTGAGAGAGTTGTCGGAGAAAGATTTTATTATACCAAGCCTGTCATCCTGAAGAGCTATGGTGTTATCTTTCCTTATATTTATAGATTACTGTGAACTGAGTAAATTGACAATCGAAAACGATATCCATAACTCGAAATGGAAGATTTGTTCGATCATTTACAAGGTTCTAGCAAATTTGATCCATAGCATGGTTATCATCAACTTCGCATCTGTGAAAGAGATTATGTATTCCAATCACTACATCTGGTACTTGTAATGAACATTATGAGTTTCACGTGATGTCGTTTAGATTGACAATGCACATGTAGTATTCATAAATTTTGTGAATCAAGTGTGTAGGCTGTGATTTGATAAATTCATGCTTGTGATCATTAAGGACTATATGTTTGTTTATAAGAATAAGAATGAGTTAATAATTAATTATAGATTGCCCTAAATTGGCCGAACAATAAACATGTACCTTAAATATTTAACATGTGATTAAGGACTTAATCCTTTACATAAAATGACCGTTGGATTAATAATGGTAAGATGTATGCATATAGACTCTTCAAAAATTAAGAGCCCTTTTAAAGACTTTGGATTTTACTAAAAAGAAATGGAAATATGTTTTGACAAATGTTTTAACAAAGGATTTTAAGGGATTATTCCCTTATACACAAACCATTTAACTAAACTTCCGTTTAGGGGTAAATGTTTGTGTATACTTCTAGATAACTTAAGAAGGATTGAGTAAAACCATTTATACCATGACTTGAAATTTGAAACGATAATTTTTACTTTTCAAAATAAGAAAATTTTGACCAAAGTATAAACAAAGTTTTTTTTCGAACATTTACGAATCTTATTAAATATTTTCGATAAATCAACAAGAATCCTGTTAATTAAATTCAAATTTATTTTTGAACATTTTATATAATTGGTCGAACTAAGAAATTTAAAACTTTTAACGTTTACGTTTCATAAAATTTAAATAATTATTGTTAATTTACATATAATAATTATCGACGCTTTAGACGCCGGATTGAGAAAACTGATAAAAATGATAGTTGAGACGAAACTGAAACATAAAGAATATGAAGAAAGAATTTTGACTAAATAAAGTTATGATATTTATTTCATCAGGAGAAAGTGAACATAATTACTGACGCATAATATAGAAAGAATATCTGAGTGAATTGTGGACATGATAATTATAACATCATGAGAGGTGAATATAGATACCGACGCATTATGAAGAAAAGATAAAGAACCAGTTAGGACATGTTCCTTAATAATGAAGGTGCAAAATAAATTGCCGAACAATATAAAAATATAGCCGATTCTTATAAAAAGGATAATATAGATAATAAAAAGGTTTCACGGCTAGTGTGAACCATTATAGTTGAGAAGCCGATAGCGTTAAATGTTTTAAAGGCCACTTGTGGTTGCCTAAATATGGAAAATTGTGAGATATAGTTATGTTGGAATTTGTAAGTATAAGTATTATATGTATGTCATTTATGACTAAAAATATCTTTGTCTGAAGAAGTTGTACTAATGGCAACTATGAAGGCAGACATCGCCTCATACATTAGTAAACGTATAGCTATTGCAAAGGTCATCATCCGAATTTGATTCGATTTGAGTCATCGTCGACAGACTGACCAAATCTGCTAATATCATTCTCGTTAATGATAGAATCTTGATGAAGAAATAGACTCTTTTATTTAAAGGAAGTTATATAAACATAATGTGCCTGTATCGATCATCTATATATCAAGATCCTCGCTTCGCATCGAATTTCTAGAGATTTGCTCAGAAATCATTGAGAACGAACCTTGATGAGAGTACTATGTACCACCCCAATCGAAGGGACGAGGTAAAGTAACGATACAAAAAAAAAAAAAAAAAACTATAAGCGCTGTTCTATGTTTGAATGATTGACCTTTGGATATAGACCGTATAATCGTTTTCCTTTGGAGAGATTATCATAGATAATTATCGTATTAGGATTGAGATCGAATCTTGTTAGGATCTAAATCTTAGAGCATCTATAAGCAGGAGTTGAGATGAAGACATCCGACATACACCCATTGTGATTTGGACATGTCTTTTAGGTTTAAGGTTTCCTATAATGGCGAACCTAACCTTGCAAAATACCTGACCCGCGAGATCTAAAATGATTGTTGAAATTAGGATCTGAATATTGACTGCCGATAGTAGGCAGGAGGTTATGTGAATATGAAATGTAGATCTTGAAGTGCCAAATGGGTAGCGAAGTTATGCCACAATTTTTAACCTTGGAAAAATGAAATTCATGATCTGACAAATCATGGGATATAAGTCCCCGTTGTATGGGACCATTGAGATGATGTAAAAGTTGGGATTGAAAGGCATATAAGCTGGATCTACCCTAGGACTTCAAGAACCGCGTGAATTATGTTTCGTAAATCGCACTTGATGGAATACCTATCAAGTGAAAATCTGATTATTCTTAGTAAAGCTTAGATCGGCAAAAAGTTGCATTCATCAGAAACCCGTGAACATCATGGATAGAGAAAGTAAGTCAACATTAAGCCTGATCTTATTCCCGTAGTTATGTTTGATGAAACTCGCGTATTATAATGAATTGAAGTTGTGAGAAAAGACCGAATGTGGAGGAAATACCCACATGGCTCTAACTCTATAAGAAGCGAGTAGTAAGGTAAGATGATCTTTGGGGACAAAGATCCTGTTTAGGGGTAAATGCTGTGACAATCCGTCAATTTACGATTGATATTTTATTCTCAATATTTATTTAAAAACATTATTTTAATGTTACAATATGAACTCACTTATTTTTGGGAAGAAATTTGGATTTACGTCTTGAAGTAGCATCGACTACGTCTAAACCGGAGGATTCAACGTTACGTGCTTACGTTTACATACACCGTCTTTGGTGACAGTCCGACATTTCAGAAAAATAAATTTATCTGTGAATATTATTTTGGAGTTTTAAATTTGTGTTGGTTCATAAACTCACAAATTTACGAGAAAAGACTAGGACTTGCAATTTTATTTTAACGTCCTTTACGATTAAACCGGAAACCTTAGGATTACGTATTTACGTATTCGAACTCCGTTTTTGATGAAACAATTTTTATTGGATTCGTTTTGTGACGTTGATTCATAATTTATAAAAACGTTTTTCGTAAAACGACCCGAGGGCACGCGAATCGAGGAAACTAGAATCGAGGAATACCCGTAAATAAATGGGATGATACAAGTGGGACACTTGTCCCACCCCATTCAAACCGGCCTAAAGAAGCCACCAAGCCAATTTATGTGGCAAGTTTCTAGTTAGTAACTCAACACATGTCCTAAGCTTACATATTAAGCTACTACAACACAAAACAAGCAAACCTAAAACCATTCTTCTCATTTCACCATGCAATACCACTCAAAAACTTACAACTCTCTCTCTCTCACTCATCTATGTCGTCCCATATCCATCCTCAAACACCCATTTCATACAAATTTTAACCATGAACATATGTTATAATCAACATATGTTAATCTCCATTCAAAAAGAGGAAGATTGATGCAAGTTTTAACATCCATGGAGGAGTTTTCATATTGTTTTGAGGCTTATTTTCCACAAGGAGTTCATGGATCATGGTGGTCTTGAAGATGGTCATGGTTGTCTACAAGTTTCTCCATCAAAAACCATGTCAAAATCATAACCTACATCAAGTTGGTGGTATAAAGATTGTCCTCCTCATCTTCTTGTTATTTTGATTATGTAAACATGTATTTTATTTCCTATTGTATATATTTATGATGATTATATGATGATAAAAATGTTATGTGGGGATTTGTTGTTGATAATCATGGATAAAAAGATGAAAAACTATAAGAAACAAGTCTAAAATCTTGTCTAAATATGTTGGCTGAGTAAAACAGTAAATAAACAAGTCATGGACTGATAATATGATGAAGTAGAATCTATTTACAGTAAGATATGGGTCTTGTACACATGTGAGAGTTGGCCATGCAATGGAATCAAAATAATGAGTGAGATATGATCGAAACAAGTTTAAGATACAAATCTGAAGTTACTGTTTTGGACGATTTTTAGAAAATATTTAGAAGATGATTCAACAGTAGCTATAGAAGAGTTAATTGTAGCACATATCATGTAGTTTATGTGATAAAAATTTGAGCTTCTATCTCCATATAGAACTCAAGATATGGCAGTTTTGGTGAAGATAAAGTTAAAAATCAGATTTTTGGAAATTAAAAAATAATACTATTATATAAGCACTCACATTTTAATATATATAAAATGTAAAATAAAAACCCACTAACTTATAAAACTTATTTATATAAATATATATATAAGGTTAATCAAATGGATAAATTATATAAATGGTGGTGAAATAATGTTTATAAGTAATAAAAACTATAAATATGATTTTTACGACTTTTTCGGCTATTGCCGTAAAATTAACGTTTTTGTTAAATAAAACTTAGATGGTTGGACCCGTCTAATGAAAACTCTATAAAACTTATATACTGATATATAGACATGTATAACAAGTAAAAACCGATAAAACCCAAACTTTAGGGCATACGGACATTAACGAGCTAAGTAAACATATTGGGCTAATACTTGGACTAATAATTGGACTAAATAAGATATAAACTTGTAAAAAAAAAAAAGAACTTATTGGGCTTAACCCATTTGGGCCCAAAATGGAAAGTATACCTATTGATAATATAGGTATAAAAGGGATTAAAACAAGTTAGAGAACTTATAATAAGTTTATCGGACTTAAAACGCGTAAATAGGTAAAACTAGAAAACTAGTATAAAAGTTATCGACACATAACTCTAAAATGAGTAAACGAGAATATGTAAACCCACTTGATCATCATATATATATAATCATCATATGTATACATAATTGATATTTTTATAAAGTCATTGGACAAACGTCTAAGACCGATTATTATTTATATAGGTTTCCGTGATTGAAGCACGTACCGTACGTCCGAATTGCCGATCACCAGCCTTCCCATATCAACGTGAGTTCATAGCCTCGCACTCTTTTAAATGTTTTTATAAATGTTTTATAAACCCGCGAGGGAGATAACATGTTAGTTTTATAAAATAGGACACCATTTGTCCCGATTGTTTGTTTATTGATTTTGGACCCGAATGATTGAATGACCCGATTGTATGACCCGATAAATGATTAATGGACCCGATAGATGAAATTAAATGGATTATTAAAGTTAGGTTATGTCACTAAAAGTCCCATTAGCATGAATTGTGAACTACCGGGAGTTGGTAGACGCTTATGCATTTGATAGTACTATTTGGGGACGATCACCCCAGTTCGCGCCTTGACGGTTGATCCCCGTCGTGCCACATTGATTGGTAAGCGAATTTATGTATGAGAAGATTTCAATAGCGTGACCTTTGTGACGACACGCTACTTTAGATGGGCAAAACTGGTATCGGGTTAGCTACCCGTTGTTGGTTTAGTAAGGTAACAATGTCATGCGGCTTATAATAATCCGAATTAACAAAATAATAATAGACGCTCCGAATTACGACGTATTGCCTGACTAGCAATACAGGGTCATACTATTGATATTATGTTTGTATTTTGGTTTTCATAACCATATTCATATAACGGTTTTTATTGGATTTTATACAACGTCATAAGACGTATTGTATGATGTTTTTACGACATTGGCTCGTATAATAATTTTAAGGCAAATGCCTATATTATGATTTTCGATAAGGATTTATATAAAATGACTTTGGCTATATTATGGCCTATTACAAAGATTTGTATAAAACGATTTTGGCTATTTTACGGCCTATTACAATGATTTGTACGAATTGATTTTTGGTACTAATTTTATACCAAAGTTATATTGATGGAATTTATTAAACTCTATGAATTCACTCGGCGTTATCGCTGACCTTTTCTTTTAACATGTTTTATCTCAGGTACTTGAAGGTAATTCTCGGGAAGACAACAAGAATTCATGGCCCGCACTTAAACAATATTTTCCATTCAAAATACTTGTAAAACTTTGTACGAAATGTAATGACTTGGGACCGATGTATCTTTGATGTTTATGAATGGAAATGATTTAATATTAAACGACACGATTTTTATGCGTTGTCTATGATGTGAGTAATGTGCTATCCCGTAACACCAACTAGTCTTCCGCTTTACTATGTTGTATAAATTTGGGGGTGTTACATAACGGTTTCATCATGATCCCCTAACCCATGTTCCTCAACATCGATATAGAAACCATATCGGTCAGGTGCGTGAGATATCCTTGCGGATCTATGAATGGGAATAACATCACTTTGAGATTCGACATTTTCATGTTCAACCTCTTGGTGATGTTCACTAGTGTTCTCAGAAGGTTGTGCATCTTGACTTTGAATTTCATCAAAGTCTATGGTGCTCCCACTTGCTTCTTGTGATATGAGACTACTCTCAAGAAACTCAGCATACCGAGCAACAAATATTTTGTTCTCGGGTGGGTAGTAGAAGTAGTAACCCATTGTTTCCTTTGGGTATCCTACAAAGATACACTTGATAGATCTGGGCTCAAGTTTGTTTGGTGTTTCTCGTTTAACGAGAGCCTCACAACCCCAGACTTTCAAATAAGACAAGTTCGGGACTCTCCCGTGCCATATTTCATATGGAGTCTTATCAACCTTCTTAGTTGGAACCATATTGAGTATGCGTGCAGCAGACTCTAGAGCGTAGCCCCAAAAGGACATTGGCAAAGTGGTTGGACTCATCATTGATCGAACCATGTCAAGCAAGGTTCGATTTCTCCTCTCTGACACCCCATTATGTTGTGATGTATAGGGAGGAGTAAGTTGTGAGACAAACCCACGACTCTTAAGATGATCTAAAAACTCAAGGCTTAAATACTCGCCTCCTCGATAAGATCGAAGTGCTTTGATTGTCTTACCGAGTTGATTTTCTACCTCGTTTTGGAAGGTTTTGAACGTTTCAAAAACTTCATGTTTATGTTTAATCAAGTAAACATAACCATATCTACTGAAGTCGTCAGTAAATGTAACGTAGTAGTTAGCTCCTTCTCTAGACGTGGTTCTAAATGGACCACATACATCACTATGTATGAGCCCAAGAAGATCATTAGCTCTTTCACTTGCATGAGTAAAAGGCTTTCTTGCCATCTTGCCAGATATACAAGATACACATATATCAAATGATTCATCATCAGTTGACTTTAAAAGCCCATCATGTTGCAGCTTCGCAATGCGTTTCTTGTTTATATTTCCAAGTCGACAATGACATAGAAAAGTAGAATCCAAGTTGTGCTTTGACTTCTTTTTGCTACAAATATAAATAGAACCCTCATTTGATACATGATTATGCATATCAATTTCAAAAATTCCATCACGAGGAATAGCATTAAAATAAAATACATTATCCTTGGAAACTTGAATAGTACCATAATCAGTAAATTTATGTGAAAAACCATTATCCCATAAACGCGAAAGAGAAATAATTCCTCTAGTAATAGAGGGTGAAAAATGACAATTGTCTAGTACAAGAATCATTCCACTAGGGAGGATAAGATCATAGCTCCCTATGGCTTCGACAGCTGCACGGTTGCCATTGCCCACGTGCAAGTCCAAAGCGCCTTTATTTAACTTTTTGATCCCTCTAAGCCCCTGAATAGTATTACAAATGTGAGTACCACAACCAGTGTCATATATCCAGGTATTAGTTTTAGGGAATGAGTAGAGTTCTATCATGAAGATACCTGATGTGCCGGACGTGCCGGCTTTGTTCTTCTTTTTGTCCACTTCTGCCAGGTAGTAAGGACAATTCCTTCTCCAGTGTCCAATCTCATGACAGTGATGACACTCTACATCCTTAGCAGGATGCTCCTTTTTGCCAGGTGGGGGGAACTTGCGTTTAGGGTCATGAACCATAGTGGCTTTTCCCTTGAACTTCTTACCCTTGCCTCCTTTAGCTTGTGGCTTCGGTTTTTAGATATGACCTTTCTTGATAGCAAGAACAGAGGGAGCTTTCTTGGGCATACCCTTCTCTGCAAGCTTCAGCATGGCATGCAGTTCAGGTATAGTCTTCCCCATGTCATGCATATGATAGTTCTGAACAAACTGATCATAGTCTTTGGAAAGTGAAGTGAGTATCAAGTTCACTCCTAAGACTTGTGGCATAGGGTAGCCAAGTCGGTCCATCTGATCAAGGTAGCCTTTCATTCTCAACACATAAGTGCTGACAGATTGGCCCTCCTCCTGCTTGCAGTTATGGAACGCTTTGACCGTTTCAAAGAGTTCTTGTTCTGCTTGTTGTTGGAACATCGTCTTGAGTTCCTCAATCATGTCATATGCAGTAAAGTCTTCCAAATGTTTTTGGATTTCAGGGACCATACTACATAACATTAAGCCAGCCACTTCTTGTTGTTCAGCAACCCTTTTAGTATGGGCATTGCGAACAGAAGCGGTGGCAGTAGCAGGAGATGCTTCAGGTAAGGCCTCTTCCAAGTGGTGCAACTTTCCTTCTGATCTGAGGACAATCCTCAGATTTCGAAACCAGTCAAGGAAGTTTGTACCACTCAATTTCTCCTTATCGAGAATTGATCTGATTTGATTGTTAATGGATTGATTCGTTGTCATCTACAAAATAAACAAAGTTCAAAGTTTTAGTACTTTCAATAATTAATCCTTTAAAAATTAACTACCCAAGTTTATATAAAAACAATTAATTTTCCGAAAAGGCTAAGATCCTCATTGACGTTCTACCATCACATCAGTTGATCTGCTAGCAATGATAGATTCAATAGGTAGATGACGTTCATCAATTGCAAATCATGTGCAATTCTTAGATCCTTATGGGACTCATGACATAAGTGAACAATTCACAAAATATCAAACATGGCATGTTTAGTCCTATCCTTGCCTCGGTCAAGGTCTCATCACTTAACCGATTAAGTCATCCAATTTGAGAACATGCGAGAATAAGTCTAGGTCTCACGCATAGATAATAATCACCTTGGGTATTTTCATCCGTCTCACAAGATGCAAAAAGTAATTGCAAGTGATCTCAAACGATTGGACGGCATGACTTAAATTTTAGACGGGTATAAAAGTTTGATTTACAAATCAAAAGTGTGTACGAGGAAGCATGCATTCATCCATCGTAGCACAAGTTAAAAAACATTTTTAACTTAAGTCTAATCTTGTTTTAATTTATGTGTGTCAAGTTGTCCATGTTAAATACTAATATAAAACCTAAATGGATTTAATATTAGATTTAGACAATACAAAAAAAAATTAAAAATAATAACATCATAACACGTTAAGAGTTATTATGAAAAACAAGATTTTAGTTTTAAATCATATTTAAACTTTAAACTAAATCAAGGATTTAGTTTTATAAAAGGTTTGTGATTGGTTTCAAGTTTTTATAAAAACATTTGCAAGTAATATCAAGATATCAAGCAAACAAGCAACCACACAACCACAAGTATGCAAAGCCTCAAACCGATGAAAAACCTATTCTTGATCTCGTGAGCCATCACGAGGACCAAGAAGTCAAATAAGGGTAAGTCAACATAACCACAAAGTGGGCTCCCACTTGCTCCAAGACCATCAAGAGCATGTAGAACCCAAAATGAACATGAGGCCCAAATCTGCCTAAATATTTCAGTCGACTTCTAAGGCCCAAAACTCATAGAAGGAGTCTTCCCTAGCCTGAGCTCCAGTTGAGACTTTTGAAGACCTATGAGTTGTGAATTAGCACACCAAATTTGGGCTTCTATCTCCTTATAGAACTCCGGGAAATCACATTTTAGTGCAGGTCACTCAGCAGCTCCGAATTTCACAATATGTCTTTAATTCTTTAGCCATTCCCATCCAAGCATCGGTTACAAATGATTTATGACTAAAAACATTTAACCTATCATTAACCTACTGTAAAATTCCCAAACAATGGCTATAACCAACATCAAAAACATATTAATGAAGCCGAAACAATGGCAAATCCCCAAAACTAAAATTAAATGCATATCAACACACAACATGTCACATTTGGTCTAGGTTTTCATCAGCTTTGCATAAGAAACATAATAATACCATAAGATTATGAATATAACAAGGTGTTGGCTAAGTCCATGGCCAAACATGCATGTATTTGCCATGGAAATAAAATTAAACAACAACAACACTTGTTAGCCAACGAAATCGAAAGAATAATCAACAATTAATTAAACCCCCGATTGGTGCGTGTAACCAATGACCTTAGGACCTTAAAACCACATTTTATAAACCTTGTAATTATCATATATTTACAGAAAACATGGTCATTAGAGCTGTTTAAAACCCGATTCAAGGATCGTTCCAAAAAACGCGTTTTAGGTCATTTTACACGTACCCGTAATAAACCCATTTAAGTATGCGTAAACCGTGACTATGAGATCATTAAAAACAGATTATAAGACCTCCTAAAAGTCTATAATGCCACGAAAATAATGCCATAGGGGCTGTTTTAATATTGGTTTAACAAATCCCTCAAAAACACTCATATTTAGCCATTTTTACGCATACCCGATAATCATATGACATCATATGATGGCTCGTGATACCACTATAGGTGCTTAATATAATTAATAACATGTTAAATATAATCAAAACGCAGCGGAGTAAGCACCTATTGACGGATCCATAGAGACATATGATTAATCAATAAAAAGGGGAGATAAAAGTATACCTTTGTAGCGTGATCAGGTAGGATCGAATATAGACAATCACCAAGATCTAACCAAGAAACCCAAGTGACCAAAGTAGATCACCTCTATGTAGAAACACACTACACGTCACCGTATACCAAATCGATGCTAGTCTAATAACCCGTAACTCTTGAATAAATCTTGATCTACGCTAGATTCAAGATAATGAGATCAATAATATAGACTTTTCTTCTATATTAGCCGTGACTTAATGAGAGCAAAAAAAAAGGAATCATCCAATTACAATTGAAATTCCTATCAATATAGTACTCATTTGTTGTTACACGTGACATAGGATGGAAAGGAATGAAACTAACATATCAGTTATATTGTAAATTGATTGTCATTATGATCAGTCATTAAAAAGTCAATCATGGTTTTAATTTATATCATAACGTCTTTCATTTCCAAGTTTAAATAAACCGTTTCTCATTTACTTTTACTCCCATTGGTCGGACTAGATGGCATGGTAAACTAAGTACTAGGTGCCCGTAATTGATCTCGTGTTACGTGGGTTATACATATATCGCATGTACAATAAATACGATATATTAAGTGGTACCTCTGTGTATATGTGTGTGACCCCATAGGCTCACATGTGTCTAGCCGTATAATTATTTATTATGACACGAGCATACTCTAACAAATAGAACCAACATAAAATAGATAACTACCATAGGCTTGTACGAGATACATAAACATAACTGGTGCAGCATGAGTACCAGATAAGTTTTAAAAGAGGCTTATTTGTATGATGCCTAATTGTTTTTGCTTGGTGCTTATTTGTATTGAAGTTTTCTTCGTTGCTTAATAAAATTTACCGTTGAGCAAAAAAGAATGTTTTAAAAGAGGCAAAATGTGATATAGATGAGGGTGTAGAACATAATATGCCTTGTCAAAGTTGTAGAATCAATAACACTACAATACTATATTTCTTTTTTTCTTTTTTTTAAATAGAAATCATAACATACACGACTTGACAAAGATACGCATAAAAGTAGGGATAATAGCACATAAGTACGAGTGCAACATATTTCAGCAAGCCAGTGTAGCTCGACTAAAATGATATACAATTGGATTTATTTTGCGTTTTCTAAAAAATATCTATAAATTAACCTCACTGCTGTTTAGTAAATGATAAGCAAGCCTAAGTTCTGAAGCACACTAAATTATCAGCATTCACATAAGATAGAATAAAATGCATGCTAGAATCCCTTATATATATTTAGTGGATTATTTTGTGCTTAGTTGTAGTGTCAATCAATGAGATTTTTTCCTTGCTAAAACATTTTATATTTTATTAAAACATATATATTTTTAATTGTTAGTTTTTGAAAAGTTTAAGCTAGATTGTAGAGCATATAGGTGGAGAGAATTTATTAATTTATTTTTCTTATTTTTCTCCTCCTCCACACTTAAAGTGAACATTGTCCTCAACATGAGAATTGATAATAAATTAAAATAGGAAAAATTAAGCTTATAGGGAACTGAGTACTTCCCAAGGCTCAAGGTAAAAGTATTGGACTTCGTTAGGTAAACCCTGCATAGAGCTTTAATTTATGTTGTACCTGAAATATGTAAGAAACAAGCACACGTACACAAAATATATACAAGGAGAGTTTTATTTTATATACAAATCCTCCTCCATACTTAAGATAAAAAGGTGGAGTGAAGCACACGAACCGTCTTCCGAGAAGCGCTAAGTTTAGAGTCTTCAGCCAGACTCTGCTCTCGAGGTTATTTATTGTACGTGGAATGGTACTTCTTCATCTTTAGTTTCATTATAGTTTTTCTCCTCATTATAGAGTTTAAGTCTATGTCCATTGACAATGAAAGTTTTGTTGTCCTTTCCATATAGTTCAACATATCCAGATAGATATTAATGTCTCACTACATATGGTCCTAACCAACGTGATGTAAGCTTTGGTTGCTTGAATTTGTACTTCGATATAAAAAAGGAGTACTTAATTTCCATGTTTGAATTCTTTCCTTGATCAGGGTTCTCGATCGTGCGAAACTTTAGTTGGTGCTTTATATAAACGAGAATTTTCATAGGCGTGATGTCTTAATTCATCTAACTCATGTAGTTGAAAAATTATCTTTTCGCCAGCTACGATAAGATCTGGGTTGTATTTTTTCAGTGCCCAATATGCACGGTGTTCTATTTGATGGGTAGATGGCATGTTTTTCCGTATAAGAGCTTATATGGTGTGGTTCTGGTGGGTGTTTTGAAGGCGGTACGAAAGGCCCACAGAGCATATTCTAATTTCTTAGACTAAATGGTGGGATTATCTTTAACGTTTTTTTTGTGTATTCTTTTAAGAGCTATGTTAGTATTTTCAACTTGGCCACTCGTTTGAGGGTGGTAAGATGTGGAAAAAAGGTGGTTAACTCCATATCTTTTCATAGCTTTATCCATAAGTTTGTTAAAGAAATTAGAACCTCTATCACTAATATGAGATTTTGGGATTCCAAAACGACAGAATAATCTTTTTAAGAATGTGATAACAACTCTTGCACCATTAGCTTACAAAGCTAGAGCTTCGGCCCATTTTGATACATAGTCAACGACGACTAGTGTGACAACTAGGGTTTTGACGAGTTAGTTGTCACCCGTTGAACTCTGTTTGTGTGTGTACTTGTGTGAATTATGTGTTTTATGTGTTATTATAAGCGAAATGGTGATTGAGAATGAATGAAATGAAGTACATGATGTGTAAATCATGGTACAATTTGGAAATGAAACGTGATGAAATGAAATCCAAATTGAACTGCGTGAAAGTTCAATATCATTTTTATAAGACTTTGTGTAAATATTGCATGTTTTATATGTATATAATATGTTCTTGATAGATTTTAGGGTTATTTTCCATATTTATAAACTTTTAGAAATAGAGGTTAGTTCGGAAATCGCGTAAAAAGTCGAAGAATTTACGTTAGGCTTTCGGGTTTTTGGCCGCAAATAACCCGAGGGTACCATTTAGTTTAGTTATGAATAAATAACAGTATTATTGGTTAAAAAGTCGGCCAAGGGGTGTTGGATTTGGATTTGGGCCGACTTAAGCTTATGGAAAGGAAGGGAAGGCCTAATTTGAGTACTAATGGGACTATGGATTAGATTTAACCATGAATAAGAAACCCCGATACCCCAAAAAACTAATTTACCCTCCCCATACTTCATCTAAGTCGTGTGTTCCATTAGAGGATTAAGAAAACCCAAAAATTAAATTAGGGTTTAAAGTATAAACCAAAACTATGTTAACTTAAGTTTAATTTACGTATGTAACCTAGTATTATGGATTAGGGTTTAGGGTGCATAAATTTTGATTAGGGTTTCAAATTAGGGCTTATGATTTCGGTAATTAAATATATTAGGTTTTATAAGATTCAATTGATTGGGTTAAAATAAGGTTTATGATGAATTTAGGGCTTAATCATGTTTGTATTTGTCATGTAACACTGAGCAGATTTTGGGTCAACTTGTTTCGATCATACGAATAGCTTCTTGGGTGATTTAAAAACCTAAAACTATTTACAAAAAGTCTATTTTATAATGGAATAAATTAGAGATTTTATCTTAGTTGTTTGGTCGGTCAAAACCTTTGTACAAGAGTCAGAGTCTAAACTGTTTCCTGGAAAACGGGTTTTCAATTTAAGTTTTGGGTTACTTTGGGTACTTAAACTTTGAAATAGACATTAGGATCAATGTGAGAGCTTATTTATATGTTGTGTGAGAATTGTATCAAGGGAGAATTCAATCGGAGTTAGTTAAGGTCGTCTGCTATGGGGAAACTTTTAGGGTATATTTTCAGTCAGAAACTTGACATGTAAAAGTATATATATATATATATATATATATATATATATATATATATATATATATATATATATATATATATATATATATATATATATATATATATATATATATATATATATATATATATATATATATATATAGATAGATATATATATATATATATATATATATATATATATATATATATATATATATATATATATATATATATATATATATATATATATATATATATATATATATATATATATATATATATATATATATATATATATATATATATATATATATATATATATATATATATATATATATATATATATATATATATATATATATATATATATATATATGTATACATATATATATATATATATATATGTATATATATATATGTATATATATATATATATATATATAGGGGGCCTTTCTTGTCAGAACCATTATTAATGTCAGAACTATCAGAACCATAATAGACCAATTAGAATTTAACTAATTAATTTCATTTAATTTAATAGATTAAAATCCATAGGGGCACAAATGTAAAAGATAAAAGATATATTTTTTTATTTTTTATTTAATTTTAGATAATCTCGTTTTTTTAATCCTTTAATTTTCGAATTTTTTTTTCTAATTTTTTTATTTTGTTTTTTAAATTCTATAAATTTTCAGAATTAAAAAAATATTCATGTCTTTTTTTAAAAAAGTCAATTTTGCATTTATGTTTTTTATTTTAAATAATATATATATTTTTATACTTAACAACTTTTTAAACTTTTCAATAAACATTTATGTTATTCAGGTTGTCACGTGTACATATATGTTCTTTTAATACTGTAAATTTGTAGCACCCAAAACATAAATATTAAACACATTCTAATTAAAGTACAAATTACTAAAAAAATCAAAAGTAAAACATGCACTAATATTTAATACAAATGAACATATGTGAATAAAAATATATATTTGAAGCCTCTCTTCCAAACATGTGTGTACTTTTTCTAAAAACATACATGTTCGTCTCGAAAAACATACATGTCCGCTTACAAAAACATACATGTCCGCCTACAAAAACATACTTGTACTAAAAAACATGCATGTCCGCCTCCAAAAACATGCATGTCCGCCTCCAAAAACATACATGTCCGCCTCCAAAAATATACTTGTACTTTAGTTTCGCATTAAATTCTTTAAAATATATGTATTTCTTTGATGCCGCATATTATTTCGTCCAAATCGCTGCAAAAAAAAATAGATGTATACAAAAGTTAGTCAACAACCATTTGTTCACAATTAGTATACCTTCTGCTCTATGTTAGTTTTAATTAAAACTATCATACTATCTCGAACTCGATGCTCAGTCTTGTTTAATGTCTATCAAATAATTATTTACCAAAAATGATCTATTATAATTCAACCAACAAAAACGAGTTCAGATCCAAAACAAAAGTAAAAAAAACGAACTAAAAAAATGTTTTGTACTTGTCCCCATCTAAAAGCAATAAAATATAAAAAAAATGTGTATAAACTCAGATCGAACAACTCTAACAGTTGCTACAATTAAAAGTTTTTTTTAATCTTTAAGAAAAAAAGACTACACAACCAAACTTATATTTGTTTAGTCATAGATCTTAATGTATGGAAATAACAAATTAATAGGCCATCACTTCCTTAACATGACTATGACAAAAAAAAATCAATTCTTTTACAAAGATCACACATATCTTCGTTAACAAGAATATAAATGAAACAATTATGGCAAAGGTCATAAAGAATTACAACAATCTTTATGGACCAATCTTAATAATAAAATCGTTTGAGTTTTTCTTATACCAAACACAAACTAATTTACATTACTTACTGAATTAGTGGTTCGTCGCTCGTAAGAGATCTTCATACATCAACAATAGTTTTTTTGTTTGTGTAGAGTTTGAGAGGGATTTTCAACGAATCATAAACTTTCATTGAAAGAAATAGTGAAAGAATATGATGGTTGATCCTGGATGTCGCAGATCTACAATGATTTTCGTCAACAATGGAGTTTTTTTGTTGTTGTTGAAGATAGTATTGATGGCTGAGATTTATAAATTAGGGTTTGATAAGAAAATGTTTTTGAGAGATCGTAATAAACACAGGAGTATCAAATTAACTGTATAATTGCTACAAACATGTAATTGTTTTTGGAAAATTAATAAATTTGAAATTCCCTTAGTGCCCCTAAGTCATTTAACTTTTTTTTCTAACATTCCTTTTAATTTCATTAATTACAATAATGGCCCAATTCATCTCATCTGTTGATTAAATGATCTAACGGATTAAATTTGGTTCTGATAGTTCTGTCACTTAAATGGGTTCTGAAAAGAAAGTTACACTATTATATA